>CM057449.1:1460137500-1462537500 GCA_016271365.2 Neoceratodus forsteri
TGCTTGTTACCCAATGCTATCCTGAGCTCTGTCTGCATTGCTTGGGTGGGGAGGGGGCAGGTGGTGAGAGGAATTACAGCACAGCGCAGCACAAAACCAAGATATTGAAAACAGAGATGCGATTGCAGACACTTCTCTTATCACTGTGTCTCTCCACCTGCATCTCCAAACCACCACAACGTGCTCACCATCTCTCTCTCTCTCTCCCCCGACGTACACACTGTCCATCAGCAGGGGACTGCACCTCTCTCTCTCTCTCTCTCTGCTGTCTGCACTGCAACCCAGAGAAAATAACTGAACAATTCTGACAGCAACAGACACAGTAGCGTAGAAGACAGGAGCTGACATTGGCCATCAAAACATTACATGCTGTCCCGAACTCTTAGCAAGGAAAAAACAAATAACGGCATTTATAAATGCCAACGTTCTAACGCTTCATGGTATTTGCCTTTTTACTGCCATCATTTTTTCTACCCATTCATGGAACATATTTCATGCATGGTGAACTACATCTCTGATTGGCTGGTTTAGCCTTCCCATTTTATAACTGTGTTTAGGGACATGAGGGCATCCCATGCACTACCATCAGGAACTTCTCCATCCGCTACCCTCTCACTATCTTCACAAATGACCCCTTCCCCCCCTTGAGGTGCCCTTCTTCATCAACTCTACACCCATTCCCCCCAAAGGTGCTGTCCAATTGTCATCTCTATTGTAGACCTAGGCAAAGTAATTGTTTAGTACCTCAGCATGGTCCTGGCCTCCTCGGCCCACCACTACTTGACCTCAACCTACTAACCTGCCCCTTAACTTTCCTCCTTTCCTTGATATACCTAAATAACATTTTGTCACCTCCCCTGATCCCCTGAGTCAACTTCTGTTCCACCCTAGCCTTGGCCAGTCTCACCTCCCTGGTCACCCTTTTGAGTATGTTATCGTACTCATCCTTGTCCATGACCCCACACATTCACTTGTATCATCTGTAAGCTCCCTCTTCTCCCTTACCACTTCCTGGTCTACCAGAATGGTTTCCTGTTCCCCACAGACTTGCATATGACCTTAGTGCAGGCCCTATTAGCTTCTAGAAGCCTCTTTTGATAACTAATAACCCATCAGTTCAGAGAGAGATATAGTGGAAATATTCACCTAGTATGGTGCAGACGACCTGAATTCAGGAATGGACTCAGGAATCAGAGGGCAGGCCAGGAGATAGAAGGCCTGAGCATCTGACAACTGCTCACCTTCTCTTGGGGGAGGGTCGGGTAGAGGACGGGCACATACTGACCCTTGTCGAAGGCTACGAGACAACAGTGCATCAGGTCACAATATTCAGGGGAGTGTGACAGATGCCGACATAAGCCTTGAGTCCTGCATGTCATGAACCTGGGGAGAAAAAGGGGAACATGTATCATTGGGCCAATTGGGTGACGGCATCCTGGACCCTCATCACTGGGGACTCCTGATCCACGAAATGCCATCTCAGCAGCACCCAGAACCACTGGATTGCCAGTAAGGCACTTCCCTCCACAGGAAGGGGACCCACCTGACGAAAGGGATACATCGGGGTACCCCGAGGTGGCCGCAACGTGAGGCAGTGGGTGGACGAGGGTCAGCCAGGTGAATGAGAATCAGTCCTTGAATGGAGCCGTGGAGCCCGAAACAGTTACTGCCAAGTGTGCAGGGGCATAAAAAAAATAAAATAAAGTAAAAATAACTAATATAGATACACTCCTATTTTTAAATGAAACAAATATATCACTCAATAAATGCTTATTTATAAAACAACCAGTTCATTATTTATATATTTCCTGCAGCCTATTCCATTGCATTCTTAGCTGATGAACATATGAGTAAATAAAAAAACATAAAGGTACATAGAAAGAGCTTGTGGCTCAGGTGGTTGTTTGCCTATATTCAAAATAAAGGGTGCAAAGTTTGATTCCTTCCTTGAATAGATGAAGTATAACATTTTTCCTGATATAATTATTTATTTATGCTTTTAAAACAAAATAAAATTCCACAGTTAAATCAAATACTTTCATGTTAGATTGAGAATAACGTGTACAGACTATTGGCATTTAATGCGGTAAATCAGTGTGGTGTGTTCCTGGTGAAGGGATATTGCCCACTAACAGGCACGTGTGGAGAAGAATGCCAGACAGCATGAACAATAAATATTTGAAAAAAGAAAAATCAAAATCAACGCAGAAATGATATCAAAATCAAACCCAGTCTCAGTTAATTACTATAAGTAAAAGAAAAGGGTATTCTTTTCTATGTAGAGGCACTGGCTTGGAGGATTGTGGATTTGCCTCTGATGGACGAGGTCCTTGGTATGGTACCCCACTCTGGACAATGTAAATGCACATACACACATATTGGGAGGCCTTGAAAGAGTGATGATGTTCCGAGTTACTGAGACAAGCACAGTTGTAGTTTAGCAGGCATCACACCCACAAAGCCACCCACTCACTTAACCCCCGCCACTACCACAACAAGACCGCACATTGGCTAGCGGGTCAGCCCTAAACCCACCTCATGTGCTTCCCACCGAGCAATATATGACGAATGAGTTAGGCATAGTCATATTTCAGTTGGTTAGGCAAACGTGGATGTGACAGGAGAGATGGGCTCCTCGCAAACAGACATCCTTGACTATTTGAGCGACTAACGGGTCAAGGGGTAGGTTATTAATGAAACTTGTTAATTTACTGTATTTCGTCTGCAGGTTAGGCAATGAGAATCAAGGTAGTACATTTTTATCAAATTAGTGGCCAGTTCATGAACCATCAAAAAAGAATAAGCCTACAGAGATATGTAAACAGTATATGGGTCAGTTTAATACAAGCTAAGCAGTTACCACCCGAGTACAAATATGAACATAATAAGAAACATAGAAACAGCACTTTTTAATAAAAAAACAAATCCGTAAGTACCATGACTATTCAATCTCCAATGCAATGCCAGTGTTTACACAGATTGCGCGCAGATTGGTCTCACAATCTGTTGCATCATGAAATGATGACGGTGGTAATTCAGTGACTCAAGACAATACAGAATGATGTGTCACGGCTAGTCCATTCAGACAAACGGAAAATTGGTAAAAACAAAGAAATGTACTACATAAATCAGAAATCAACAGAAGAAACTAGTTTATGTATGTCACAAACCACCTTCAGGTCACTACAGATTAGAATTGCGCGATTCCTGTCCCCTTTAACTAAGGACTGTCTATCAAAAACAATTAAGTATGCAGATGATGTAAAAATTGGTGGCCCCTGTTCCATCTTGAAAGATTCATATATAATCCAGCGTGATCTCAATAAGATTTATGACTGGGTGACACATTGGGGGTATGAGACGTAACTTAGAAAAATGCAAAGTTATGCATTCAGGAAGAAAAAACACTATTACCTCATGTACCCTAGGTGACACTATATTAAAATCATTCCAGGAAGAGAAGGATCTGGGTATTATTATTTCTAAAGATTTGAAACAATCCTCACATATAAACCAGGTAATTAATAAAACAAACAGGGTAATTTTGTCTATTAATTATTAAACAGAATATTAAATCACAAACCCCTGATGTTATTTTATTTATTTCTTTATTTGTACATCAGTTTACAACCTTTGAGCCAGAGGCTCATTTCCAAAGGTACTTCGTCACATAGAGGACAAATACATTACAACACTTTGTTACATCATTGAGGTTACAGATTTGGCAATCACATGCTGTTACTTTTTGTTACATCATTGAGGTTACAGGTTTGGCAATCACATGCTGTTACAGTTATTAGGGAGGGAGAAACAGGTTAACATACACTGGCATATACTTACATGTGGTAGTGTGCAGAGACAGCAAGGTGGTAATAGTTCAGTGGGCTAAGGGATGTGGTTGGTGAGTGGTGGGGTGAGGAGCTGCTCAGAGAGCTTTGTCAGTGCATAGTGACCTAAGTCACCTTAGAGACAGGTGCAGCTACGTGTGTTAAATAGCTGGCTCCGAAGTACAGTTTTGAAGCAGAAGATCATGGGGGTATCAGAGATGGGGGTAGGGAGCGTGTTATACCAGGAGGGAGCTCTGTAACAGAAGGACCTCTGTCCATGGGTGGTCCTGGACCTAGGGACCAGTAGAGTGGTCTTGCAGGAGGTTTGAGTTTGAACTAAGGGTTGTGCTAGGTTGATGAAGGCTGTCAGCCCGGGCGGGGATAGCCCGAGAAGAGTTTTTTTCGTTATGAGGCAGGTTTGGTATCTGAGTCGTTCGTCCAGGTTAAGCAGCATTGCCATGTCATAGAGCTGGCAAGTATGTGTTAGCCTGGGGGCCCCCGTAAGTAGCCTACAAGCCTTATTCATGGTGAGGCGAATTTTATTGAGGGTGGTCGAGTCCGCAGCACCGTATACTGGCAGGCCATAGTCCACAAGGGACATTATTGAGGATGTGACCACTAGTCGGAGGGTGTCGGCGGGGGGGAGACAATTTTTGTAGCAGTATAGGATACCTAGCCGCACATTGGTAGCAGAGGCAAGAGCATCAGTGTGGGCGTGGTATTTGAGGGCTGAGTCAAAGGAAACCCCGAGGTACTTGTACGAGCGGACTTGTTCGAGAGGGTGTTTGGAACTAGGGAGGATGTGGAGTGGGAAGTTGCTGGCTTTGTTTTGGGGATGGGCAAAGAGCATAGTTGTTGTTTTTTTGAGATTGATAACAAGTCTATGCTCTTTAAACCAGGTTTCAGCATCATTAAAGGATAGTTGCAAGGTGTCCTGTAGGGAGATGGGTTTTCGGTGGGTGGCAAAGATGATGGCATCATCTGCATGCAGCAGAATTTTACCAGTGCATGCACTGGGCAGGGTGTTGAGGTAGAGCGAGAAGAGTAGAGGTCCCAGGATGGAACCTTGGGGAACACCTGAGTGGATGGGACATGTTTTGGAAAAGGTCCCATTGATTTTAACACACTGGGAGCGGGCAGATAGGTAGCTGGAGCACCAGGAGACCGGCCCAGTGGTGAAGCCAGTGTGGCTGAGGGCATCCAGCAGGAGGGGGTGGGAGACAGTGTCGAAGGCCTTTGAGAGATCAACAAACACCACCCCGGCTAGTGAGCCAGAGTCCAGGGAGGAGTGTAGAAAATTTGAAAATTCTGTGAAGGCAGTGCTGGTACTGTGACCAGCACAGAAACCGTGCTGTTCTGGGCAGAGGATGTTGTGTTTGGTCAGGCAATCAGTGATTTGAGTGGCCACCAGTTTTTCCTAGGGCTTTGGAGAGGGGTGGGAGGATAGAGATAGGCCGGTAGTTCCCGGCCATGGACCTGTCACCTCCTTTGTGTATGGGCGTAACTGTGACAGTTTTCCAGGCCAAAGGGAATTGCCTCAGGCAGAGGGATTTATTGAGGAGGCTAGTGAGTGGAGCAAGGACCTGATCCAGTACCTGACGGAGGATACTGGGGTCCAGGAAGTCGCTGCCAGTAATATTGCTCTTTAGTGCTTTAATCAGGTGGGGTCTGACTTCCTGGGCAGTTACCCTGCGTAAGTGGAAACTAGGGCGTTGGAATGACTGGGGCAGGTAGGGAGGGGTGGGTCAAAGAAATTGCTAGGGAGGACCAAACTAAGGTCCGTGAAGGATGAGTTTAGGAAGTTAGCTATGCAGGCTGGGTCGGTAGAGATAGAGCCGTCTATGGTGATCTGGGAGAGGAGAAGTGCGCGGTCCCATTTAGTTGTTTAATGTTGTCCCAGAATGTTCTTGCACACCCTCAGGAGGAGGTGAGTGTGGCCTGATAGTGATCGGCCTTTGCTTTTCTGATGGCCCAGGTGCATTTGTTTCGTGCAGCATTGTATGCCTGTCTGTCTGCCATCTGGCCTGTTTCTGTGGCCAGGTGCCAAAGGTTATCCCTGTGCTTGAGCAATTGAAACAGGGTAGGGGTAACCCAGGGTGCATTACGTGTTTTGGTTCGAGCTTCCATTAGGGGTGCAAAAATGTCACAGGCTTTGCTGAAGGTTTGGGAAAAAAAGGTTAGGGCAGTATCTATTTCAGGGGCGTAGTGTATGGGTGACCAGTTTATTTGGGCAAGAAGTTGCTTAAGGCTTTTTAGTCCACCTGGTCTGAGGCGCCGACGTAGTGTGGATTGGCCTGTGGGTTTGGGTGTGGAGGTCACCCAATGGAATAGGATAGGAAAGTGGTCACTAAGTGAGTCAGGAAGGACCTGGATATCATGGTCTTGTTTGGGGCGGTTGGTGATGACCACATCTAGAAGGGTGCTGGTACCTCTCTTTGTGTTTACTCTGGTGGGTTGGGAAATGAGTTGAGTCAGATCTATAGCTGCGAAGGAGTCCCGGGTGGTGGAGGAGGATGTGCTGAGCCAGTACACGTTCAGGTCACCCACAAGGATTTGGTCAGCTTTGTGATGTAGGGTTGTAAGATAATCTGTTAACGAGACCAGTGCCAGGGTTTGGTTTTTGGGGGAATGTAGGCAGTGGTGAGACATAGGGGGCTTCTGGAAGGGTCCAGAGTCAGTTTGAGGGTTAGGGCCTGTGCCCCGTATATGAGAGCTGGGGCAGGGAGTGCTTGTCCAGTGAGAGAGTCCCTGGTATAGATTGCACAGCCACCCCCCCCCCCCGTTTACCTACATGATCCTCCCGGTCAAAGGGTGTATCCTGGGAGGGACAAAGGAGTCAGGGGTGGACTTCATAGCCAAGTTTCTACCAGTGTTATGACATCTGGTTTATGCAGTGTGACCCAGCATTGGAGGGAATCAAGTTTTTTCAGAAGGCTGCATATATTCATGGATGCTATGCGGGGCCCGGGTGACCCTGCTGGTGGGCTAATATGGGCTGGGCCTGGGTTGGGATGTATATTGCCAGTTAGGAGTAATAGGATGACCACCACTCTGGCCAGGGGGCAGTGAAGGGTGAGCTTTTGATAGGTATGTGGTGAGGAGGAGGAGGGCTTCTGGGAACAGGGGGTGGGCAGGGTTATCCAGGCTGGGAAGGCGAGAACGTTAAGTCTGCAATGGGAGCCTGGGGAAGCAACGGGGAGGTGACCAGTGGGAGGATGTTGTCGGCTAGGGCACGTGGTGAGTGTAGGGTGGGATCGTACTATATCCGGAACAAATGAGGCAGCTAGTGCCAGTGTGCCTGGGGGGGGGGGTGCCTGGAAGGTGGGACAAGTGTATCAGAGTAAGGATGAGGGGGAGGCATTTTAGTAAGAGGTGGACTAGCATAGTGCTAACGGTATCAGCAGGGCAGATAGGTAGAAATATTTTAGTTGCACTCCAGTAGGCATAGATGCCACTTTGGATTAGTGGTAGTGACACGGACTCTGGTGGGCAGGGTACCAGGTTCAATACTCTCCCAGGGCAGTTGGAGAAGGGACCTGGGTGAGAGCTGTGCTCCATGTTCTGGGGGCTAGAAGCAGGCTAGGTTTGGGCCCAAAATAGGGTGAGAAATAGTGACTCCTAGTGGTCACTGGGTGTAGGCTTGGAGGTGATGGCAAGGGGTCAGAGAGTGGGCTAGCTATAGGGCTGGGTGCGGAGGAGATATGGGCAGGGTAGCTGTAAGATGAGGAGGAGAGAAGTGGAATTGGTTGTTAGAAGGGATCCAGGAAGTAGGGGAAGAGGAGATCTGAATAGAGGTACTTGTGGTGGGGTCTCAGGGTCCCTCTAGTGGCAGGCAGGTATAACCTGCTAATGGAAAAGTGGGGACTTAGTTAACTGAGCCACAGGATGTGATGTCACTAGACATCACCTATAAAGGAAATGCTGATCCAGGTTGGGTGGAGGGGTCGACGGGCAATCCCCCTCACAAGGGTGCTGCTTGATGGAGGTGGTTTATTACCTCCTAGCGGCCGCGTGGTTTGTTAGCTCCAGGAGGCAGCACTTCAGTTCGGGGGACCCTGGTAGTCTGGTCGGGAGTGGGAAAGGCAGGCCTATAAGGGGTAGAGAACAAAGGCAGAAATTAATATGCAGCGGGAGACCCTGACCCCAAGTGCTTCACTGCGCATGCACGGGAAAAGGATTAACTCAATTTTAACTGAGAGGGAGAAACATGGCTAGCTCTACAAAAAGGCAGGTAAGCAGGCAAAAACTATGTTAATGTACTTTAACAGCATATGCTAGGCTATTCAGCATCCCACCTTAGAGAAATCCAGCAGTCGCTAGTGAGCTTGTACCCCCCCAGGAACCAACGTTGTGCATTTAGCAGAGTAAGAGCAGTTGCAATGTCGAGCGTTCAACCAGGCAGCATCTTTGGGTACAAACAGTGCAGAAGAGTCAACAGAGCACTGAGCAATATTTTACAAATATCCCCCCTCACAAGGGTGCTGCTTGGTGGAGGTGATTTATTACCTCCTAGCGGCCTAGTGGTTCGTTAGCTCCAGGAGGGAGCGCTTCTGTTCGGGGGACCCTGGTAGTCTGCTTGGGAGTGGGAAAGGCAGGCCTCCTAGCGGCCGCGTGGTTCATTAGCTCCAGGAGGGAGCACTTCAGTTCAGTGGACCCTGGTAGTCTGGTCGGGAGTGGGAAAGGCAGTGCTTCAGTTCGGGGGACCCTGGTAGTCTGGTCGGGAGTGGGAAAGGCAGGTCTCCTAGTGGCCACGTGATTCGTTAGCTCCAGGAGGGAGCGCTTCTGTTTGGGGGATCCTGGTAGTCTGGTCGAGAGTGGGAAAGGCAAGCCTCCTAGTGGCTGCGTAGTTCGTTAGCTCCAGGAGGGAGCACTTCAGTTCGGGGGACCCTGGTAGTCTGGTCAGGAGTGGGAAATGTAGGCCTCCTAGCAGCCGCGTGGTTCGTTAGCTCCAGGAGGGAGTGCTTCAGTTCGGGGGATCCTGGTAGTCATCATTATATAGAGCCTATGTCAGGCCACACCTAGAATAGGCTTCTCAATTATGGTTTCCTTTTAGAAAGTCTGACTGCATCTCCTTAGAAGAAGTTCAACACAAGTACACTAAACATATCCATGGCCTGATAAATGAGCCATATGAAACCAGATTATCTACTCTAAATTTGATGCCTCTGGAGACTCGTAGGCTCAGAGGTGATCTATTATTTTTATATGATATTATACAAGATCCCTTTCTGATGACTGAGCTAGGGCTTGAGTTCAAAGAAAGTGCATACTATATTAGAGGTCATCCACTACAGCTTACTGGTAAAAAATGTAACCCTATCTGTAGGAAGCTTTTCTTCACCTTAAGGGTTATAAGCCCCTGGGATAGCTTACCGTTAAACATTGTGATCAGTGAACCTAAAACTATATTTAAGAAAAGACTTGGTACCTTGTTGCTTTTCGGCTGTAAGTTAAAATATTATTCTTATTAAGATATAGGAGCACCTATGGGCTCACCAGCCCCCTGGCTCCTCTTCTGTTTTAGTATGAGCCTAGCATTGCCTGATTTAAAAAGCGGTATAACATGGGCTGTTCTCCATATGGCAGGGAGGGTACCCCGGGCAAGGGACATATTAAAAAGGTGACTGATTGGGGGGGACAAGACATACTGCAGTAGCCAAGTTTAAGGTAGTACAGCTCAAGGAGATCTTTGCCTGCGCTCTTCCTAGTGTCCAATAGAAGTAGAAGGTCCTCTAGCTGCTTCACAGTAACAGTACCAGCCAAATGAGAAGGCTTTGCAATAGGCGTCTGAAGCTAGTTCAGGGGAAACAGGGCTCAGGCTTATTGGACCCTGGCATGCACCAACACCAACAGGCCAGCCATCATAATTATTACTTTGATAGGACATTGGGACAAAGTGGCAGTGTAGAGTGAACCTGTGACTCTCTGCCAAGCTTGTTTGTGGGTAAAGACTCCACTCTGTAGTGGCATTACCTGGCTTATGTTGTTAATTATTTATAAGTGTATTGTAAATACCGATTTCCCCTCCTATGCTGGATAACCTGGGCAGTACTGTATTGTCTCCTATTATTTCTGTTGTAATATGATGTTCTTCCTGATGTACATGCCATGTATGTTTATTTTTTAAACTGGTTTAATAAAAATGTAATAAAAATCTGCCTTTCTGAAATCTCATAACTTTTACTTTATTTGCCCCTTTTGTGGTACACATTTAGACCTCCAACCTCACTGTCTTGTGATCACTGGATCCTAGATGACCACATTTTGGATCTTCTCACTGTTTATGAGTACCAGATCCAGCAGTGCCCCTTCTCGTATTGGACCCTGGCATTCATCTGGTTCCTAATACCTGCTCTAATTGGAACTTTCCAGTACACATCCAACATTTTGAAGTCCTCTACTACTACCACTTCCCCTAAATTGGCTGCCTTTCTTAGCATCTCCCCCAGGTCTTTATCTACCCCTGATCCTGGCCTGGTGGTCCTTAGACTACCCCATTCCTAATCCTAATTTGGTTCCCATTCCATGTCGCTGCTAGGACTCACATAATGTGTCTAGTTTTTCCAAGTCCCCCAGGCTTCCATTTCCTTTGCCTCTATGTACAGTGCTCCTCCTCCTCCTCCTCCCCTCTCCCTTTTGTTCTGCCCACAAACAGTGAGTATCCCGATATGGTCATGTCCCACTTGTGGTTTGAAGATGCCCTTGTCATGGTGACAGCCACCAAATCAAGGTTCCCTTCTGTGACCATCATCTGCAGTTACTTAAGACTCCTTGTGTTAGCACATCATCCTCCAACAACTGGCCCTGCCTCCCTTTTCTTTTTACTCAGGGTATGGTTGCCTCTATTTTGTTACTTTAGTGGGGGAGGCTGATAAGGCCCTACTGGGTTGTGACATGAGTTGTGTACCTTGCCACACTAACTCCTGCCCCCCCAACGAGTTTGGGGGACCCAGTTGCTGCAGCTGTCAAGTGGCATATTTCAGCCCTTGTAGCTTCTAGCTCTGCTGTCATTGGTCTGGAACCTCCTACAGCTGAGACAGTGGTCAAACTCCCACAGCAGCCTCTGGTTCACAACTGTCCCACACCTTTTGCACCACCTTTACTTTCCTCCAACCACCTGCTTTCTTATGTGTCTGTAAAAACTGCAGAATGTTTTGCGAAATTGGTAGGTTTCCTTTTCGACACACAGCCTGTTTGCAATTTAATATGATGAGTTACCCTAGATGGCTTTCTCTAGGACCCCATTATACTGCTTGCCTTCCAAATATAGTTTATCATATTAAGTTACCTAAGACAGGTTTTTTTTCTAGGATCCCTTACACAAACTGTTTTTCACTTACTTTTACTCTGCTTACCTTATGTGTTCTTTATGTAATACATCTTACCTCCTTTCCTTTGGTACTACTGTTCCCTGGTGCCTCAGTTTGCCAGTCCCACCTACCAGAGTCCCCTGTAGTCCTGCCATCCTACTGCAGATGTCTTGCAGATTCTTCTAGTTAGATGCTGCTCTCCTGCTATGGGGCATGCAATGGGATGCCTGGGTGGGGACATTTGTGAGGCCTCAGCATTACTTCCTGCTGTCCTCTGATTGGCATGTACAGGTTACATAAATCAATCAGTCAATCAATCAATCAATCAATCACTTTATTTTAACCAGGCATAAACACCATTGAGCAAACTCATTTTCAAGGTGGTCCTGGGCATAAATACAATACAGTACACTTCATAAGATTACAATTACTGTGGACAATGGTGCAAAAAAAAAAAAAAAAAAAAAAAAAACATTGTGAAGGTGCCGGTCAATATGGGCCTATATATACCAGTCAACATAATTAACATGCAAAGGTACATAATGATAAGCTTTACTGAAATGAGAAGAGACAACAATCCCATATAGTCTCCGCTGAGTAAGAGCTCATACCTAAATGATAAAAAATAAGGAAGTATTAAGGAATAGGGTAGAAATTGGGGTGAAAGAGTAGGCAGCCAAAAGGGAGGCCAGAATAGGTAAAAGGTAGAGAATAGGCAGGGTCATCTTGGATTAAGGGAACTAGGCTTGTAGGTCCTAGGTTTCTGTTGTTAGGAATGTGGGGTGGATGAAATACTTAGGCGTAGCATTTGAGAGTGGCACCCGAGGCTTAGGGGTCATCGACATCTGAAACAGTTGCATGATTCCTTCAGATAATCCGTTAATAGAGCTTTGAATGTGAAAATGCTTGGAAGTGAGGATAATTTTAATGAGTCTTGCATAATGTTCCAAACTGATGGAAGTGAGAAGTTGATTGCTGCTAAGCCAAGGGTAGTTTTCACTCTAGGAATCTGGAAGCAGATTAAGGAGAAGCGTCTCAGGCCATAGGAACCTTTAGCTCATTTGAAGGTGTTCGAGATGCATGCAGGGAGGTTATCAGATGATGCTCTAAAAAACCAGAGGAGAGCATTCCTTTTTCTTCTAGTTGAGAGTGAGGTCCATCCCGAAACCTGGTATAGATGACAGTGATGTGTACTACGGGGTAGATTTAAGATAAATCTTAAAGCCCGGTGGTAAAGGGTGTCCAGTTTGTTTAGCATTGTTGATGGGCAATGACCGTAAAGGAAGTCAGCATAGTCCAGTATAGGTAGGAATGTAGGCTTAATCCTCCTCCTGGCATCCTCTGATCTACTAAAATGGCCAAACTTTCTTTTCTTTTGGGATAGACAAAAACACCCAGAACACAGTCAAAAAGCCCAAAATTAGTAGCAAACAGTGCGATTTAGCTGTCATAGATGCATTTGAGTGGCACTATGCCTCATAACCTTTACAAGGCATGTTAAGATGTTAATATATGTTAAATGAATGGATTTATATGAGACCATTCAAATGCAGAATGCCAAATGACTATCTGCTATATTGGTTAAATCTAGGTTACAGATTAATTAGATTTTTAAAATTGTGTAATTGTTTTATAATGTTAAAGCATGTGTAGTGCCACAGAAGCACAAGGATATTTGATTGTATATAAACCTTGTTGTTTAGCTTATAGCCATCTCTGATGATGAATGGTATGAGAGCCAGCTAAAGTTTTTGCACTTCGCACTTGCAGTTTGATTTTTTTAATAAACAGTTACTTATTAGTCCTTGGTCTGGGTGCTGACTTTCCTGTCCTGCTTTTCTAATATTACCCTCTTTACATACATACATACATAAATAAAATTGAAGTACTACTCACAGTTTTAATTTTTTTAGCTTCTTTTCTGACCGTGACCCCCAACCCATCCTTACTTGCCTACCAGGGAAATCTTTGCAGCTTACTCTGCCCCAGATATAATTAAATCCCTGACTTTACTAAGGCTTTGTGCTGTGTGTGTTTGTGTGGTGAGAGTTGAACATTTAGCTAGCAGAATTCTGCAGAAGTTTGAATTCCTGCATTCCCAACATAAACAGACATTCCATCTATGGAATGTGTGGATAGACAGATGTTTGATAGCTGGGGAGGAACTGCTTTTTACTAGTTACTTTCGACAAAAGGAAAAACCTGTTTTTAATTAAAAAGTTGGAATTTTCAGTTTTTTTAAATGTTCTCAGTTTACTTGTTTTATAAGCACATTAATACACTTTGAGGTGAACATTTTGCTGGCACAATGCACCTTCGGGGCTGAAGGCACTCCACCTGTGGTGTCATGCCTCACTATGCCCCTGGGTGTGCATTGTGTAAGCTATAAGACATGAGGCGGTGTTGGTTGTGCTGCCACAACCACACACCCAGGGGTTTCGTATGGCATGAGGCCACAGTCTGAGTATCTTCAGCCCCTGGGAGTGTGATTGTGGCAGTACATCCAGTACCCCATTGTGTCTTATTAGGTTTATAAAATAGGATTTGTGTTAAAACTGTGACAAAATTAAAAATAACAAGCATTTGTCAATGCCGAATGTTGCTTGCTTGTATGTGCTGTTTAGGTATTTGGAAGTGATAGTTCCATGCCTTCCTCCCAAGACATCCACTGTGTCTAATGACAGTTGTACTGTTCATAAGGAAGTGTGGAAAAATGCCACTGGTGAAAATCTGTACTGAAAATATTACAAATTCATGAACTTACAAGGGTTCGTGGAAACTGTGCAATTCTCACTCGTAACACAGTCATTTTATGGACTTTTTTCAACAAATTTTCAACGTAGACATTTTAAGACCTGTGCTCATGAATGGTGTCACTGTGATTTTCTTAATCTGTCCCAAACATTGATTGTGCACAATGACTGCGCCATTGTGCGCTACAAGCGTGGAAACACATTTTGGGCGAGATGTGAAAAATGACAGCTGTACTGCTCATAAGGAGGTGTGGTAAAATGGCAATGTGGAAAATCTGGAGTGCAAATATTAAAAATTTGTGAACTTACGAGCGTGCGTAGGAACTGCGCAATGCACACTAAATAAAAAACAGTCAATTTTAGGATTTTTTCACCAAATTTTAAAAATAGCCATTTAAGACCTCTGCTCATGAACAGTGTTACTGTGATTTTCTTAATGTGTCCCATACATTGATTTGCACTTGCACACCAACTGCGCCATTGTACGCTACATGCTCGGAAGCACATTTTGGGCAAGATGTGAAAAATGACAGTTGTAATGCTCATAAGAAGATGTGGTAAAATCTGGAGTGAAAATATTGAAAATTCATGAACTTACAAGTGTGCTTAGGAACTGCGAAATGCACGCTCATAAAACAGTCATTTTAGGAATTTTTTCACCAAATTTGCAACATGGGCTTTTTGAGAGTCCATCTTATGAACACTGGCACTGTCATTTTGTTAATCATTCCTGAAAGGTGATTTTGTGCAGTGCCTGCGAAATCACCCTTCAGGCCTGATTAATGCCATGACAGTTTCAGAATTCATGAGGAGGGGTCCCAAAAACCCCATGTTGAAAATTTGGTGCCAAAATTCAAAAAATGCCTGAGATATGCATCAAAGTTGAAAAAAATCAATTTATTCCATTATACAGCTTACTGGCATTTCTTCAGTTCGCAGTTGGCTTTGAAGGGTGCAGATGTGTTCCCGGTCCACCGAAGATCGTCGTGCTGGACTCCGGAGGTAAGTATGGGGTGAGATAGGGGGTGTGGGGAGGCAGAATGCGCACAGGGTAGACATGAGTGGGGAGGGGGCACGGAGACCATCACCAAGGGAAGTTTTTGTTTTACAGGTTTTATGGGTTTTTAGGAAGACGACGCGGGACGTTTGCCACACTGGGGTGGACTCCCAGTGTGGCAGCTGGAAGGCTGTTTGGGGGGTCCTGGAGCTGATGGGGGATTGGGCACCCCCGTCGGCCATAACAAATATTTGCCACGCTGGGGTGGGCTCCCAGCATGGTACCTGGAAAGCTTTTGGGGGTGGGCGTGGAGCCGACAGGGGATTGGACACCCCCATCAGCCATAACAATTTCTGCCACGCTGGGGTGGGCTCCCAGCATGGCACCTGTAAAGCTTTTGTGGGGGCATGGAGCTGATGGGGGATTGGGCACCCCCGTCGGCCATACAGAGTCTGCGTGGGGGGAGCGCATGAGCACGCAATATGCGTGCGTGCGTGTGTGTGTGGGGGGGAGCTCTGCTCACTGAAGCGGAGCTCTCCATTTTAACTGTATGCCACTGCATTTTCAACTGCTGTCATAGACAGCAGCAGCATTCATTGGAGAACTGGGGCCATGCCTGCAAACACACTGACAGCTGTCACACCTCCGAAAACTCAGATGATGGCACTATGTTTCTTGCACACGCGTGCAAGCAACATAAAAACTGTTTAAAATTATGTAGTTTTGTGTGAAACAGTCCCTACTCATATGGGCTGTCACTACAGAGTGCTAGCCTGAGTTTCATTGCGTGAGCCAGCATAGTGTGTGTGCTTTTTGTGTGAACTATCTCTTGAATTCACCCCCTTCCCTTGTTTTATTCCACTTTTTTTCTTCAAATAAAAAAAAAAAATCATGATGCTGTTTTACTTTGTGGATCTGAATTGGAAATAATTGGCTTTGTGTGTTTTAGTGCAGTGATTGAGTACATTAGCATTGTAGTAGTGTAGATGAACATGAAACCAGACTAGGGATGACAACATCTAGGAGCTGCATACTGATATTTGTGGTAATTGAACAACATTGCTATCAAACATTTTTCATACCCATTGGTCGTACTGTCTCAGTCCAATGCGTAAGAACAAGTTTCAGTCAATCAGGATGCAGGAGTCTTAGTACCCATTTGATAAGTCAGTACAATATACACTACATTGTGTCTTATTGCTTACTGAAACTTATTCTGACTTCCTCAGGCAAAATCCCCCCCACACTCACACACAGCAGAAGGACTTATATGGAGCCATGGTCTGAATTTTATCTGTGCCAGAGTAAGCAGCTGAGATTGCCCTGGTAAAGTGGTACAGATAGGGGTGGGGGATTTCTTAAGATCACCAAAGAAACACCAGAGCCCGATATTCAAATCTGGGCAAAGCAGAGGGCAAACCTTTATGCTGACCCCTGCAGTTGCCCAGGTGTCCAAAACTGCTATATTCAGTGGAATAGTGCATCAGTGCAATTCTTCTGAATATTGGTCCACTGAGATCCACCACTATGCCAGCTAGCACCGGGCAGACACAACCCCCACAATGGGGCAGCGTAATTGCTTGTGCTTGGACAAATATTCCCATATACAAAGAGACCTATGCAAATGAGCCCATTGGGCATGGAAGGCACTTGGGGCCATTTACATGCCCATTATGGACCCATTTGCATAGGGAGTGAGGCTGTACTGAGTGGCACCGCCCATGATTGCCTGTTCCCTTAGAGCTATCCGTGGTGCTAGTGGCAGCCCTCTCACTCCCCCACGATTGCCATTCAAAAACATAAAACAAAACCCTGGTAGTCTAGTGGTCCCTTCCCCCTCACCAGTCACCGTCCTGTTCTTGTTAAAATATATCCCTGGTAGTCTAGTGGTCCCTCCCCCTCCCTGTTCTCCGATTGCTGCCCCGGTCTTCTTAAAATATGTCCCTGGTAGTCTAGTGGTCCCTCCCCCTCCCTGTTCTCCGATCACCGCCCCAGTCTTCTTAAAATATGTCCATAGTGTGACGTAGACAGCCAGCTCTGAGTCTCGAGTGCTGTATTAATTTTTGTTATTACATATAAAATATGTGAAGGGAAGGGTCAGTTCAAGGAAAAGGCTGTCTTACCGGAACTGACACATCAAGACCCCCCAGGGATAAGTTCAAAGGACAGGAGGTATTTTAAACTGCAGAGATCTGGGGTGCAATTACCTTGTCAATTTGCCTTCATCCCAGGAAATAAGATTAGCCATTCATAATGCCCTCAGGGAGATCCTTTGACTTGCATAGTTGCCAGGGAAGGACTTGTGGGGAGGGGTGTCGAAGAGAGGCCAGAATAGACATTGAAGAGATTTGATGTCTGAGCCAGGGAGGACCCAGACGATTCTGGAAGGTCCTATATACATTTCAAGGGAACCCTTGAATTACATGAATACCCTTTGATGTGTGTCCCAGACGAGGTTTAGGAGTCAAATACACTTCTGATTTGAATACAGTGACTTACACCAAAAGACTGTTTATGTGTGTGTGTGTAGCAGAGCACAAACCAGTTCTGACCAGTTAACCTGTGGAGAGGAAAGTCAGTGAGGTCATCTCATATGTTTTTAAATATTTTATTTGGAGACCCTGTATTGTAAAATACAGAGCTTGATTCACCAAGGCGGAGTTAGTGACCTCACGAGAAGGCCGGCTCAGAAGTGTGTTTAAGTGCTGAAAGAACCTGACTGAGGGACACAAGAAAATATTTCTGACTGACACAAAAGAATATTGTCTGACTGAGGGAGAATCATCACAGCATTGAAAAAGAGTAAGATTAGACCAGTCTAAATGTATGTATTGTAGGAACTGTACTTTTTCCTGTTTGGTTTAAGGCTGTATGTGTTGGGATATATATATATTTTGTTCTGTAATTATTGTTCTGTTTTGATATTTTTAAAGTAAATATATTTTTTTTTTACAAACGAAACTGCTGGAGTTCCTTGACAATTCTTTTTATTTTAAGTGGAGCTTTTAAAAGGTTATAAGTACACTGTGTATGGGCTTATTGTATACCAAACTGGGATATGGATAGAGTTCTCTAAAAGTCTTGCATTGAGTTCTAAGTTCTAAGGGTTCATTTGAAAGACCTGGTTGGGTGCCCGTAGGGAAAGATATCTGGCCCCCCTAAGACAGAATTATCTGAGCCTGATAATTGGGTATGCTAACAAGAGGTTATCAGTTTGAATCCTTCCAGAGCTTGAGACTAAGGTGACTTGAACCCACAAAACAGACAAGAGGGTTACCTTGTCTGTTCACTGTACACAAATCATACACTCAGAGGTTGGCACTTTGGGAGTAGAGGGTTGACCAGCTGAGCGAGTTTGTGACACATGTTAATCTAGTGGTCCCTCCTCCCTCCCCATTCTCTGATTACCGCCCCGGTCTTTGTAAATTATATTCCTGGTAGTCTAGTGGTCCCTCTTCCCTCACCAATCGCTGTCCCAAGAAGTACATATACAAATAATGAGACGTATTCCCTGATGGTAATGTTCCCCCTCAGTTCCCTGATCGCCGGCCCGATAGAAAATAAATAGATTCCTTGGTGGCTAGTGGTCCCTCCCCCACCCGATCACCCATCCCATATATCTAAAACAGTTGCATTGGTGTCCAGTGGTCCCCTCACCCAATCACCCATCCAGTATGTACATATAACATTCCCATTGGTGGCCAGTGCCCCAATTCTGATCCCTTGTACGATGCGGCTCCTCATCCTGGTAGTCTAGTGGGCCCCACCCCCACACTGGCAGGGATCATCCCACCACCCCACCACCCAACAACCCAAGCTAGTGACCAGCACAGCCCTCCACTCACCTTCACGGCTGGTCGCTGACTGAGCTGTCAATGAGCGTGTACTCTATACAGTACTACACCTCAAATACTACTACTTTTCAACATACTATAGAGGGACCCCTCCCTATCCACCTAATCTCAGAGATCTATAAAATCCTAAATTAATTAAATCCTCACTCTATACACCTCATAAAAGAAACTGGGGAAGCAGAACTACAAATAGATTGCACACAAACAGAATAGACTATTGCACTGTAGACCATACACAAAGTTGCAATCTCCCAAGTATTACAGGAATTTGCCTGGAAGGTGACACCAAACATCCAAGCAAATATCAGGCAAGCATAGCTCCAGTTTGCTGGAGAGGATGTGGGGACTGGAGTTGTTGTATATTTTAGCTTTGCCCATATGTCCACACATTCTGGGAGTAAGTAACTCAGGCAATAAAGGAGGCAATAGATCCCATGATAACTTTTACAGCAAAAACTAGTTGCCTTCTTTGCATACCAGCCTACACGAAAGACAAGAACAAGATTTATCTGAAGGCTAAAGAAGCTGTTCTGCTCATACAATTTCCATGTAGTATTCTAGAGATAAAGTATTGCTTAATAGCAGGGAAGTTAATTAAGGTTTGCAGCTACACTACTTGGGGGCTGTTTCTATCAGCACTCAGACTTCAGGCAAAATTGTGACCTTTTTTTTGAAACCAGTGAACAAATGTTATTATTAATTACAAACTATCAAACAGAACACAGGCAACTTATCTTTGTATTTCATTGTCCATACATTCTCTTTTCCATGGTGTTCTTCATGACTCAGTTGCTTAATCCAATCTGGTAAAGTGCAATCTGGTATGCTGATGTTTTCATACTACTGTGCATTAAAAACCCTGTTTATTATCACAGTCTCCCACCAACTCCATGTTAGCTCATGTTGGTGTTCCCTCGCTAGAGGCAACTCTTAGCTGTATGGCTATACAGAGTTTAGTAGCCTTTTAGTCCAGCATTGTTGTATAATGTACTACATTTATTAGCGATTGTCATTCATTGGTTGGGACTAAGCGATTGCTAGTTTTATGCCAGCATATCTGCATTTGATTTCAGAAGTTTTCTAACTTCTTTTTGGTTTTGGGTTCTGTTAACACACTATGTGCTCTTTATTATATGCAGCAATGGAGGTCATTGAATAACTCCACTATCTGAGGGAGAAATTCCCACAAGAGGATCTGGTTGTTCCAGCTATCTGGCCCTGGTGTGTCTCCATAGAGATGGTTTTTGGTTAAATACCTTTAACCTCCACCAGAGAGCCAGCTCTGAGGAAGGAGTCACCTGACTCCGAAACATCAGTACATTTTTTACGTCGGTGCTAGCCACTTGTCTAGGACTGGGGGATGACCCCAAGATGCTACCCTAAACCAATGGAGCCAGAGGGAGAGATATGAGCAATTTACGTGATTCTAGGACATTAGCACTGTGCGTACCTGCTGTATGATCTCCCTGACTTCATATAGCCACACAGGTAAAAGTTGCCTCTAGGCAGGGAGCAGCAACATGAGCTAATATCGAGTCGGTGGGACACTGTGATAACGAATGAGTTTTTAATGTAGTATGAAAACACCAGCACACCAGACTCAGTTTTACCAGACTGTATTAGGCAATTGAACCATGAAGAATAACGTGGAAAAGAGACCATATGGACCATGAAACACAAAGATAAGTTGCATGTGCTCTGTCTGATGGTTTGTAATCAATAATAACATTTGTTCACTGGTTTCAAAAAAGGTCACAGTTTTACCTGGAGTCTGAGTGCTGACAGAAACAGTCCACAAGTAGTGTGGCTGCAAGTCTTACAAGATTTACATGCTTAGCTTTCTAATATCAGTAGCCAACAAAACCATTAACAAAGTTTGGCTCACACCACAGCTCCCCACAGTAACCCACTGGTACGCATTAGTTGAGCAAGTATACAGGATGGAGAAAATAACACACAACCTAGCTTTGAGACAACATTTTATTCAGTAATAGATGGACATAATGGACACAATACGTCATGCAGAAGGACCCCCACTTTGTTCCTTAAAAGCACACACTGACAAAGTATTCACTCCTGGTGACCTCTGAATGTGGCACAATTCTTTGGCCTCCCCTTTGTCATTCAGGAAAGTGTGACGCTGCCAGGATGAAGTGAATGCCAGTTTCCTGCATGACAAAGGGCACTAATTGCCATTGAAATTACATTGCTTTATTCAGTAGGTCTGCTGCAGCATACTGCAGAGTGCATTAAAAGTACTTTTCATCCTGGGGGATGCCACTGTATGTCAATCCAAAATTTCTATACATTCTAATTCTGTCAGCAGCCTAAGAGTTAAAAATGTTTTAAATGTATAGAATTGACTGTACAGTAATGTATTGAACTGCAGCCTGATTTGTAAATCGAGCATATGTATAGAATGATGCAGTATGTAAATATACTTAAAAAAAAAAGACATTATCAGTCATGTCCACTGCAACACCTTCTAGCACATCTCATCTAGAGAACTGCACCTGGTTGGGTAACTCTGGAAGAGGGGGATTTAGAGGCAGGGCAAGTTAAAACTTTTGCATTCAATCAGCTTGAGTCTGGCACTCTTGGCTGGACAGAAAATTGCTGTGTTAATCTGTTAGTGATATTGTGGCTTGGCTGGCTATACATAAAACACTTCAGGGACACACTGGAGTATGCTGTTATACCCCAGTTAGACATAGAATGGGTTCTGTCCCAGGCTGCAAAGCCTCACATTAAAGTAGTCGGGAAAGACTAGGCCTGTGAATTTTGGGACAGCTTCTGCAAGATGGGTGGTCTCAACTTCAGGGAGAGTACTTTCTCTTTCACCAGAATTTTTTTTTAACAAATCAAGCACTATCTCCTCACAGAGCCTTGCAAATCATAGATTAAAGCTGCCTTAGACCTACTTAGACAGTTCGTAGGAGGGCTAATAGGGGAGTCACATCCCAAGTAATTTAGTGACTCACATATACAAAGCTATTAGCCCCCTTAACTTGTTATCTAGAAAAGTAATTCGGTCTATATGAGAACAGGAGTCAGGACTGAATCTCTGACAAAGAATAGGAAAAGTGTTGATAGAGGGAACTGAAAACTACAGACTCTAACACTTGGCAAGAGCATAGGAGAAATGTGTTAGTATGTTACTTTAAGACCCCAGTGATTACTGTTGACTATGCCCCTAGCTACACTGACCACTGTTGGACAAAAATGCTTAGAGCACATCCCAAACATGTTTTTGGGAGCTGCCCAGAATTGGGCACATTCTGGTTTTAAGTGTCACTTTCCACACACTGGAGAAAAAGATCCACTCACCAGTAAACCGTTTAAATAATTTTATTCAACGCAACAGTTTACCAGCAACAACAAGGCATCAACATTTTTTTCCCCTGACCACTTCATCAGGATAGTGTGCCTTGTGAACTTTTCTGATTCGAAACAAACTTCCCCGTCCTGCAGGTTTAATATTGGTACTTCAGGAGAAGCCACTTAAATCTGCATGCGGATAATCAGGGCGTCTGTTTTATTAGGATGTCCCTCTGGGAACTGATTAAGTGGCCATTACTGTAAATGGAGCCCCCATCTGGCTAATAGGGACAGTGATGCCAGATTATTGGGACAATTCAGTCCCAGTCTTTCTCCCTCTCACACACTGACTGGCCATTAATGGGCTGCTGAGTACCTGTGAATATCTGTGAAGCTCATGTCTCCCACTTCCTGTCTCTGGTTCTCCAAATTCACAGGGCTCGCTCTACAAAATTTCGACTCACCCCACATCATTCCAGCATTTCAGCCTGCTTTTTCAGCTGAGTTCAAGAAGCTGCTTAGTCTTTTTTTATGCCTTCCCCACATGCCCATTTAGCTAAGAAATAAAAAACAACAACTGAGATCTGCTTAAAAAGCAGCATCGCTAGCACCATACTCATCATGAGCCCATGCACAGAGTGTACTGGACCTTGCTCAGTCTTAGGGGGAAACAGGGACTTGCTTAAAACATTTCAGCCTGTCACTCGTTCCCCATTTCTCTCCCCCTCAGCGCTCACTCTAAGCAGAAAATCACAGTGCTTAGTGAAAGGCGATGGAGCAGCACCTCACTTGCTCTTAAAAAGGAAAAAAAAATGGAGGTCTGCTTAAACTTTTCAGCCAGTCCCTTACATCCAGTCCACTCATTCCTGCTGACTACTGAAGAAAGCCATATTTTGTGTTTTGTGTGCCACACCAACTCCTGTGTCAGCTACAAGCCTTGTAAATAGGTCTCTGTTAAATGGGACAGCCACTTAATTGGGACAAAAGTCCCATTACTGGAGTATCCCAATTAAGCGGCTTCTACTATACTGCCATTTTCAGTCTCTTGATATCTCTAGTTTTTCAATTTATAATTTGTAGTTCAGTAACTTCTGACTCAGCCCTTGCTCTGCTTGTTCACTCTGGTGTCTCTCTGTTTTAAGTGTGGGGCCCCACACTGAAAACAGAGATGCCATAGTGAGTGGGTAAAGTGAGGGCTGAGTCAGAACTTAGTGATCTAAATTACTTAAAATGTTTACCAGTGAGTGGATATTTTTTATTACAGTGTTGGATTTTGACTTAAGGGCTTGTGCAGCTGATCTCTCCTAAAGTATGTATGTGCTGTAGGGCTGGTAGACCACACTAGCACAGGGCGTTTAAGAGGAAGCGTCACTTACCATTGGTCAGATTTTATGGATTAATCCACCAAAGCAATTCCAATATATGATCTTAGGTTTAAAGCCCACTGGGAAGTCCTCGAAGGGAAAGGATATCTTCATGCAGTCTTGACTGCATCATTTCCAAAGGCAATCACCCAAAAATGGTTGCAGGTTGTGCCTCAATCTTAGAGATGTGGCTAACAAATGGCAGACGTGTACAGCGGATGGAATGGCTTACAGTTACGCCACGGTAAAGATGAGGTGGATACCCTTTTAAAAATACAGTACATTGAAAATAAAGAGGAGATTCCAGTCTTGATACAGTGAGCTTATCTTATGGTTTTATAAACCTTTGGTGGGTCACCCTTCAATTAATTCCCTTCAGGAAGGAGGTTGCAGAGCAAATGGAATGCCCACTAACTCAGTCAGTGAGAGATGATAGGTAGTTTACTTGGTGCAGTTTTTGCTAAATACTTTCCAGGAAATATTTATGAGTCAACCGTTTAATTGTGATTTCTGTACTCTATTATAATAATTTTGTTGATTTTATTATATTGCATTTTAAAGTTGTTGAGATTGATAGGTATCTGTTCTATACTGGAATACCTTGAATAAAGTTTCATTGCAGAAAAAAAAGGGAACGTAGAAAAACCTTCCTTGCCCATCAGACGGCAGAAGCTCTGATTCAGTGTGCAAACATATTCCAGGCAGGTCAGAAAAGGACTGCAATAGAATTCCTGAGACTTCAAGGCCACGTGGAATCTACCACAGCTGTGACTCTCTGAGCAAGATTACAAATGAGGGATATCTATACCATCTCAGAAGGCCTTGGCATCCGAGGTATGCAACACTGCATCAGGAAGTACTATCATCAAAAAGACTGCTACAGGTACTGGAGTGGTGGGAACAGGTTGGCAACCTCAGAGAGGGTGTTCCCTTTCTTCACTCCTCACCTACAATGGTTGTGACCACGGATGCATCCCTACTAGTTTGCAGAGGACATCTGGCAGCATCTCTGTCTTCATTCCAAAGTGGAGGCAGGTCTCTATGGGCAAATGGGTCCTAAACATTGTCTGATGAGGTCATACCCTGGAGCTCCTGTCTATCACTCCAGTGCACACTCACTCTCCCCATTGTTACCCTCCACACCAAGATGTGCAGCAAACAACTGGCAATTTGAAAATGTGATTTAGTTTACTGTAAAATCAGTGGTGTTTAGCTATGATGGGTAATAATAAGCAACCTTTCTGGAAACTTGGAAGAATTGTATTTCACATACGCAACTTAACTAATGATCCCACTGGTGCCAGCACATGAAAGGCATATTAAGAGGATACCAGTAGGATTTTTAAATTTTATGTCCATATGTGCGCATTGGAACAGTAATTGTGTGTCTTACCTCCTCCCTGTGCAAATATTGAGTCCTGAGTTCAGTGAGAGGGCAGGAGCTGAAACAAACTTTAAGAGTCTAGTAAAAGATGTATATTTTTGAGTAGTGAGGCTGGAGATGGAGGATGAAAGTGATGCTTAACCCACAGTACTGGGCACCTAGACAGAGCCTTTTTTCATTTCAGAGTGACAGCCTGGCGTGTCTGCAAGCAAGCATGTTATTCTATAAATGTGCATGCACTCACAGCCACCTTACCTACATGCTGTCAAGTTTTCACACACAAATATTGGCAGTTTTTGCTGCCATATACATCTAGAAATCAACTGCAGTAGTGCATGCTGGCTCATCAGTGTAGCAGTAGCGCTACTACTCACAATGCCAGCGACCCAGGTTTGAAAGTGAGCCTGAGTCACTGGGTGCTGGCCGAGAGGAGGAGGAGGATTGAGCATTCCAGAGGACACTCTCCTCCTCTGGGGAGGGAGGTTGTTACATTCTGCTGCAGAACTGCCACCTGGGTAACCATAGGTGGCAGTGCAAGCAGAGCCACAGTGGGTGTGGGCACCTCCTGACTTGGGATGTAGGCACACTAACATGCAGACATCTGCAGTTCTAGTCCACAAAGTGACCAGGGGAAGGGGAACAAAAAAATAGGAGCCCCAGGCTGCAAAATGAAGCCTTCTCTCCTCACAGGCTCCTGACCTGCACCTGAGCTAAACTCCCTCCTGGCTTGGGGAATGCAGGGGGCTCTGCCACAGGTGGAAAACTTTGGGGCACTGTAGGGTCGGAAGGTAAGTCCCAGGGACAGTGGGTGATGGGGTTGGGAGAAAAAGGCTGATAGGGAAAATTGAGTGCTAAGGGGGCATAAAGAATAATAAATTAAAAAACCCAAAAGCTGGCTCCATGGCGCCAAGCATTGGGACATCACTCTGGCATGCTGGTGACCCGAGATCACACCCTGATCCTGGGTGCCAGAAGTGGAAGTCAGCAAGGAGAGAGCTCAGAGCATCCTTTGGACTCTTCCCTCCTGGGGTGGGTGGGTCACTATGTGGCACTGCAAAGGTGTTCTTGGCATAGGTAATCACATGCCAAACATTCATGCCTTCAGGATGCTGCTGCAGTCACATAGCAAGGAAGTGGATAGGGCACCATAAAATTGGAAAATGGCTTACCACAGACTGAATCACAGCCTTGGGTAGGCCACCCTATGCCACAAATGCACTCAGCAGGTCAGGTCCTCTGTTCCCACAGTGTCAACCTCAGAGAGCAATAGTGTGAACAGGTAACAGACAGGGTAACCCTCCTCTCTGCTTTGGGGTCCAAATCACCTTAAGTCTCAAGTTCTAAGGGGGATTCAAACTTTGAACCTTATGCTAGCATACCCAGTTAACAGGCTCAGATATGTATCCTCTTCGGGGATTGTGGTACAATCTTTCAGCAGGGGCACCCAGCCAGGCTTCCAAAATGAACCCTTTTAACTCTATAAGAGACCTTAGGTATATTCTTACCTTTTCCTGGTCAGTAACATCATTGAGCCCTTCAACAGCTGTCAGACTTAACCATGTATACATCACATGCAAAGAGAACTTGGAAGACACACCCAGGCAGTATCTTAAGAAAATGTACTTTACTGAAAGATGATAAAAATATGAAAAATGTAAACATAGAACAATATATTAAAGAGCTCACAATCACATAAAAGAACAAGGGAATATTACAAAGCAAAACTCCTACCACAATACATTTAGATGTTTGCTAGCTAAGGTATTACCTCTGGAAGTGCATTTTAAAGTTAGATCAGAGAGCTGTGTCTCTCTAGAGTCCCAAGATGATATAACAACATTTCAGACACAAGTATCAGTTTAAATGTTGTGTCTCCATACCTCTTCTGTGAGTCATCTAGCTCCTCCTTTTAGAATATAAAATTACAAAAAATGATTTCCTATCAGGAGGTATTTTAAATAAGGTGCCATCAAAAGAAAAAAAGACATTTCCTATATATAACTCCTTAATTACACATGTTTCCTTTGAACTTAGTAATCCCACACTGGCACCAATGTGTTAAAAAAAAACCAACAGGAATCAGCCTAATGATGTCCTGTTTCTGAAGTCATAAAGTCACATTTGATTTCCACTTCAAAAACATGAGGTCATAAAAAGGCCATAAAATGCAATTTCTCAAGGAAGTTAATTACATAACAGAGATCTCCTGGTCAGGGTAATACATCCTGTGATTTCAGCTGCTGACACCTTGTAATTTAAAAGGGCCAAATCTCACACACTGACATTTCATACACTGACCATTTATTTATACTACCAATGTCATACAATAATCATAACCAGCTCGCCAAGTGACACACCCTACGCCAGCACAGGCTGTGCAGCATGGAACATTTCTGCCCTTCTAACCAACGTCCGTGAATCAACCCACTCCAGGGACCAGTCAGCCACATCTGGTGTGCCTGATGGGTCAGACCTGAATGGGTCTGATGGGCGATTGCAGTGGAGCTGGAGCTGCCTGGGTGGATGGACAAGACCAATATGGAAGTCTGAAGAAGTGGGCTGTGGGAACCCATGGGAATGCAGAAAAAAAAACAAATGCAGCACTGCACAGATTCTACAAATTAAATCATCTTAGAGAGATAATATTGGGAATTGAGGTGTGCCAGTTTTACAGTCAGGAGCTCAAGGGGTGACTTCCCACTTGCAACCCCCCCCCCCCGAGCTCTGCTACTGTCAGACATCCATCAAGTGAGTAGAAGGGATTTAAAGAATGTCACAAGAGCAGGGATAGGTTAAATTTAGTTTTGTTTTTAGGGCCTGTAATCCATTCAGGTCTATTACAAAGGACCCCTTTATGGTGAATAGATTGCTATCTGGAAGACATGAAAGTAACAAGTTCTGAGTACCCTCTCTCAGCATTTGAATAAAGAGAGAAGAGGACTGTGATTACTGGCTTATAGCACCGCCTTATCCTGTGAATGGAATATCTGCAGAAAACCATGCTTCTGTGGGGCCCTCTGCAGCATTGGTGCCTTATCCAACACACAGAGGCATCTGGGTTGTTGTGGGTTGCCTTGAATATATGACTACCATCTGGGGTTGTGTTTAGCAGACTCAGAACTGGCTTGGTTAACTTCTCGAGCAAGGGGACAAAGTGAAGATGACTCTTGCTACTGACATGATGTGTACTGATGAGTTGGCTCAGAGAGCGATATCATGTGACCCCTAAGAGTCCAAAAGTCAGATTTCACTTATCACAGGAAGATATCAAATACCCACTGGAAAAGGGGACCCTGAGCCAAAATCTTTTTCTGTGAGTGCAGTTTAAAGTCTTCTGAGTCACTGTAGGTCTAAGTGTGAGACTAGAGAGTTTTTTTTCTTTCTGCAATCTGTTTAATCTATTTCTATTTTGCATTCCCCAGTGTGTATTATCACATTTGTCCTTTACTGTATTTTTTGCAATTTTGTAGAATAAATATTAAAGGTACCTACTACATTTGAGCATTCTCGCCAAAAGAAGTTAATATTGACCTTGTTCCTGCCACATTTCACTCAGCTTTCAAAACACACTTTACTAGTGTTTCAGCTAGATCATCTTTCCACTATCAGTTTGCTACCCCCAGGATAAGAACCTCAGCTGGTCAAAAACATCGTTTTATCATTCCTTACCTGCATCTTTAATTGGTGCTTGTAACACTGTTTTGAGTTTTAAACATGCTTTAAAACATTACCTCTTTGCTAAATGTCAGTGCAAATGTTATTCTGGTTAGATGTACTTCTAAATACATATATATATATATATATATACACCTTTGGATGCATCATTGCTATATGTATGTATGTTCTGATTTTTATGTGTTCTTGTCTCCCTTGTAAACAGGCCTTTGGCCCAAGGTCTTACTAGATTGTAAACAAACAGAACAAAAAATAAATATTTATATATGATATATGTAATATTCTCTGTGACTGTGCAATGTTTCTTGGTATAGGTAAAATAGATTTTTATTGAGTGATCTGGTGACTAGGTACCAAAGAGCATGACTAACAAATATAAAAGTAAACTGTAGCTGATACAGAGTGGGCGTGAGGTTCCTGGGATTGATTAAAGGGGTGGTTCTGCATTTAAAGTAAAGGCCTTGCATGGGGTGAACAGTGAACAGTGGTGGGACAAGAATAATGGAAATAAAGAAACATAGACAATTGTTAGCAGAAAAGGACCACTAGGACCACCCAGTCTGCCCAATGGCTCAGATAGAGCAACTCTAATAGTAAAGCTGGTAGTGGCAGCAAAGAATAAGAAGTAGCCATCCAGGTATTCAGTGGCTTTTGTGTGTGAGTTTGTGACAAACTGGTGGTACAATGGTAGGAAAGTTGTTCACAGCCTAGCAGCAAAGGTTTATGAGTAACGTACTTTTCCTGAAGCATGATGCAGCTTGCAGGAGGGAACTCTGTGAGAAGGATAAGTGTTTAACAGGCACACAGAGAACTGGATTGCCATTAGAGGCTACTTGTCCAGTCACAAACATGATATACAAGGTGATATTTTATGCTTCTGTTTTCTTTTCTTTCTAGAATGTTTAGTGCAGTGTAGAAGACATTATGCCTGCTCCATATAAAAAGTGCCCTCTGGCACAGCTGCAGGAACTGTGCCTGGGAGAGGGCTTACTTATGACGAGACCCAGATGAGGGCATAACTTATAGAGGTCCTTAAGAGAACTGACCAGAACAGTGCAGAAGTGGTCATTGAGGTGACTGGACAGACAGAGGGCAGTGAAACTGAGCCAGAGACTACAACTGGGGCAGCTGTGCAACTAGAACAGATCAAAAAGATGGGGCCGGAACGTGCCTTGGTAAAGGCAGATGCTGAGCTGCGAAAGGTGAAAATGAAGACAGAGTTGCAAAGAGCAAAGCTGGAGACAGAGGAGTGAGAGCAGCAATTCCAGCATGAGTTCCAGCTAAAGGAGGAGCGAGAGAAGGAACCCTCAGAGCAAGGGTGGCAGTTATCACAAGATACAGCTGCTTGGAGGAGTGAGAAAGTGCCAAGAGCAAGAATTAGAACATGAACACAAAAGAGAAACTGAAATATAGAATTTGTCATAGGATAAGGACCGTTTGGCCCAGCCTATGCTGTTGCTACAGACCCTACCTGATCTTCGGCTACTTCAAACCCCCTCCCACAGCTTTCCTACCAAGATGCCTTTTGTGCCTATCCCATGCATGTGTGAAGCCCACCACTGTTTTCACCCTGCCATCTCTGCTGGAGAACTGTTCCAGGCATCCACAACTCCTTCAGTGAAGAAGTCCTTCCTCACATCCCTCCTGAATTCCCCCTTCCAGCTTCATTGCATGTCCCTTTGTTCTCGTGCTCCTTCTTTTCTGAAAAATACTCCCTTCCTGTAACTTATGCACCTCTGGGAGGTACTTATAGGTCCCTATCATGTCCCCCTCTCTTACATGGTGTACATACTGAGATTCCCCCGTACCATTTTAGTTGCCGTCCTCTGGATAACCTCTACCTTGTCTATGTCCTTTCTGAGATGTGGTCTCCAGAACTAGATACAGTACTCCAGGTGGGGTCTCACAAATGGTCGATATAGTGGTAACACCACCTCTCTCCTTCTCCTAATGATTCCCTTCCCTATGCACCCCAGCAACCTAGTGGCCCTGCTCGTTGCCTTGTCGCAGTGTTCCACCACCTTGAGGTAATCAGATATGATAACTCCAAGGCCCCTTTCCAGTTTAGTGACTATCAATACCGCCCCTCCCCCCCATTTTATACACTGTCCCTGGGTTTCTGTTCCCTAGGTGCATGACTTTGCATTTTTTGCATTGAAACTAAGCTGTCATACTCTGTATGACTCTTCGAGTTTTCTCAGGTCTCTACTCATTCTCTCCACCCCTCTGGAGTAATTGCCGTATTGCAGATTTTGGTATCATCTGCAAAGAGGTATACCTTCCCAGCTGTTCTGCAATGTTGCTTATGAAGACATTGAAGAGAACTGGTCCCAGTACTGAGCCCTGACAACTCTCCCCTCATTACAGTGCGTGCTGTTTACCACCACCCTCTGTCGCCTATCCATCAACCAGTTCTGTACCCAGTTTACCGCCTTGAGTGTAACCCCCAAACTGCCCATTTTCCTTATGAACGTCTTTTGCGGTATGGTGTTGAAGGCCTTGCTGAATCTAAGTGCCCCTCCCCAAATTCTGATCTATTTCTCTGGTCACACAGTCAAAGAAATGGATCAGGTTCAGCTGATGTGACCTCCCTCCATAAATCCATGCTGCCTCAGGTCTTGCAGCTCGCTGGATTCAAGATACTCCACTAGCCTTTTTTTTTAAGAGTGTCTCCATTAACTTCTCCACCACTGACGTTAGACTTAATGGCCTATAGTTGCCAGTCTCCTTCGTGCTGCTGCTTTTATGGAGCGAGACTACATCTACCCTCCTTGAGTCCTCTGGAACCACTCCTGTTTCCAGTGAGTTGTGGCATAGGGCTGTCAGAGGTGCAGTCAGTACCTCCCAGAGCTCCCTCCGCGCTCTTGGGTGTACCGTGACCAGTCTCATAGCCTTATCCACTTTCAGATTTGCAAGTCTCATCAGGACTCTTTTTTCTTTAAATGGGCGTGTGTCCACCTCCCTCCCCTAGTATTCCTGTTGATTTTGTGTGATCCTTTCCCTTCCCCCTGCACCATGAAGACATAGCAGAAGCATCTGTTCAGGATATCTGCTTCTTTCTGATCCTCCTCTGCACAGTCACCACCTGCAACCAAACACCAAAAGAAGTAGCACAAGGAGGAGGTGCTCACGATAACATCGAAGTATATACACCATTTGAACTGGGCACTCACTACCTGCAGTAGTGAAAACAACACTACAGTTATTGGTTCTAAATTTCCTCAATGCAAACTTTATTAGATGCCAATAATTTGAAAACTCTGCTGGACAGTCGGCTGATGCAATTCAGATTTCACAACCCTTTTCAAAGGCATTAAAACAATGTGTCCTTACACTTAAAGGGACACCGTCAGCTTTTTGTTACATTTTTTGGCACATCACAGAAATGTGCCTGCAGTCATCTATGTGACTGGCAGAGGAAATGTATGGTCCTTTTTCACAACACGTTATCAATTTAACCTAGTTTATATAGCAGTTTCAATTGTTGTTGTCCCAACCCTAATCCCGACTGCCAGACCCTCTGGTGCATTCACATAACAACATGGTGCTGGAGTGCCATCAGACTCATGCATGGATGAGTTGTGATGATTTTTTGCATCATCAGCGAAGTGTATTGTGTGGAACTAGGGAAAGAGACAATACTTATAAAGTAAGTCCTTTAGAAACCAAGTGTTAGAAGATGGTTTAATGAGTGGTTGAAACTGAAAGCCATGACTTCAGGCATATGTGTGCATGATGCTCATGTCTGGAGTAATGGCTTTCACTCATTAAACCATCTTTCAGCGCTCAGTTTCTAAAGTGACCAACCTATAAGTATCATCTCTTTACCAATTCCACATAGTATACTTAGCTGATAATGCAAAACATTGTCCCAGCTAATCTCTGCACAGACTTGAAGGCACTGTGGTGCAATGGTGCTGAGTGAATGCGCCTGAGGCTCCAGCAACGAGGATTAAGGCAGGGAAGGCAACAATTGAAATTGCTATAAAAACTACATTCAATTGATAATGTGTTGCGAAAAAGGACCATAAATTAAGCAATAAGGTATGATCAGGGGTTAAATTAACATTCTGTTAATCCCTCCCAGGGGTGTAATATGGCATGAGGCATAGCCGAGTGTCACATTGCCCCTGGAGGGTTATTAACTGACTGTTAATCTAACTCTTGGGAGTGCCTTATTGCTATTATAAAAAGTATTCCAAAAGAGAGGTATTAACAGTGTACTTTTTGAATGTTTTCCCAATTGAGAGGGATATTTTTAATAAAATAGTTCTTCCACCAACAGTTTAAGAATGCTGGGCTCAGAATCAGAATGCATCATTCCAGTCATTCAACAGTGCTAGAGGATGGAATGCTGACAGGAAGAATTCATGCACCATGGTGATCAGGCTGCACATGACAGTGTAACGGATTAATGTAAGGCTGTTGGAATTCTAACAGTCAATCAGATTGTAGTATTTCTGAGACTTTGTTTTATAATTTCCATTGCCAGTCACATAGATGGCTGCAGGCACCTTTTTGTGATGTGCCAAAAAAAAAATGCAGCAAAAAGCTAATGGTGTCCCTTTAAGTAGTGATGCATACTGATGATGTCATCATTAGTTGCAGCTGAAGGCACACTGATAGCTACTGATCAGAATTTAAACCAGTGTTAATGCAAATGTGAATTATATCAGCAAAAATATACATACATATGTACATACAGGTTAAAAATATTTTACCATAAACATATACAAACACTTTGTATCGCTTACATTTCCTGGATTATGATTAATAAACATGAAAGTAAACAATTAGACTCATAAAACCACTATTAATAAATATCAGGTAGATAACTTTAAGTTTGCAGATGAGCTTAAGTAAATATCTTACTGTCCCAATAGAGAAAGGTGCAGCAAAAGGAGAGATAGAAGCCCTTAAAGTTGCTACTGCACAGGTTCAAATCCTAAATCCTATCAGTATCTCCTTCAGTCTTGTTCCAATTAAGCCAGTCCACCAGCGCAGTAGCTGCGCTTCCACTTATAATGCTGATGACCTGGGTTCGGGAGCAAGCCCGTGTGTCAGAGGGCTGGTGCTGGGGAGGTCAGATGAGTGTCCCTTGAACAGCTATCCACTTCCAGGGGGAAGATGAGTGGCACTCAGTGGAGAATGGTACACACCTCGCAGGGGGAGGCACTATCAGACATCTGCAGGGCACGCGTCCACATCTCAGGAGAACTGAAACAAGGGAAAATCCCTGTGTGGCAGCACAGAGTGATGACTGTTTTTTGCTGAATTAAGCCACAGCATAAGTCTTGGGGCAGGCAACATAGGTTGATTTTGATCTCTCTTTAGAGGCCTTGCCATAGAGGGTAAACTATGGGTCTCCATCTCGGGTGGCTGATGGATGATGCTGGTGGAGGTAAGCAGAGGACAGAGTCGTAGAACATCCACTCCTGCAGCACAGTGCAGTAAAGAGTTGGAAAAAAACATGTTCCAATCTAAATAAATAAAAGTTAAAGAAGAACTGTCATCATTTCCCTGACAAAAACACGGGACCTATAGGTCCCGATCAGGTAACTTGCGCTGGTGGTAATATTTTAAAATAAGTTATAGAGTTTTTATTTGTAATTTATGTGGTTGATTCTGCAATGTTCTGCCCACCATTAGTATTTCAGAGTCCCCCACAGCAAGTTCTTTGATGACATGACTGATGGGCTGAGTTGGGGGGACTCCTATGTAACAGCACAGTGGTTAGGAAATATCAAAGGATATACACTGCATTTCTGTACTTCTAGCTCTGGTACTGATTGATTGAGGGAAGTGCTTTCCTCAGTCAATTGGTACCAGAGCTAGAAGTGCAGACATGCAGTGTATATCCTTTGATAATTCCTAACCACTGTGCTGTCACGTAGAAGTCCCCCATAGCTCAGCCTATCAGTCACGTCATCAAAGGGCTTTCCACGGGGGACTCTGAAATACTAATGGCAGGCACAGCGTCACAGGATCAACCAGATAAATTACAAATAAAACCTCTATAACCTATTTTGTAAAATTACCACCAGCGTGATTTAACTGACTGGGACCTATAGGTCCTGTGTTTTTGTTGGGAGAATGAAGACAGTTCCTCTTTAATAAATTACATTACTTACAATTAATCAGATTCCATCTACAATGCCGCTTTAGAATAATATTTATATTTTCTTGAGAAAAGATGCCAATTCAAAGGAAACATTTAATCCTGGATATTTTGTAGTCTATAAGTTAAATATCCCAAAAACTTCTTGTTTGAGGACCAAATGATTAAAGTCTCCACTGCTTGGACTTTTGCACACTTTATCAATGGTTCTAAATTTGAACTCATGATTTTCTGGATTGTTTGTTTCTGCTATGTGTAATGCTGTAGCATACATACTTGTATCTCCAGTTATAGCCTTACAATATTCCCCTACCATTGTTTTTAGGCTTCTTATCATCTTGCCCATATAAAAAGCATTACAGGAATATACTGCCATGTACTGTAGATTTCCCCAGCTGTGTCACCAGTAGCAAATTGTCTGATCTCAAACTGCTTTACATTATGTGGACTTGAGAAACTGTCACCCTTTATAACTTGTTTACAAAAGCTACACCTTTTGCACTTAAATCAACCCTGTAATCCTTTATTGATCCACGTTTCTGGTGTTTTATTTCTGCGGAAACTGTACTAAATTGTCCTTTAGTGTATTTTCTCTACAGTATGCCATTCTTGGCAGCTGGCCACTTATATCCACCAAACCCTTGTCACTGTTTAGGACCTTCCAGTTCTCTTTAATGATTTTTCTCTATTAGTCCTGCATGGACAGAATACATTGTCACATAGTTGAAGCATGAACTGTCAGTTTCTCTTGTTTTAGTTCCAATCTGTAATCATTTCCTTCCTGAATTCTGGCACAGCCCTTGGCATCCTTTACCCCTTTCTGGTTATAACTCCTTTCTGAAAATCACTGTTCTAAGTCCCCTGCCTGCTCAGCAGATTTTTTAGTTGTGCCACGGTTTCTTCTTAATCTCAGAAACTGGCCCTTGGGAATGACATTAACGGTGTTGCAAGGGTGACAGCTGGAAGCTTCAAACAAAGTATTTGTTGGTTGGTTTTATAAAAAATATTTGTCATCACTAACCCATCCTCTATTTTTTCAATTTCCAAACCTAGGGAATTTACTCCTTTCTTGCTCGTTGTATAATTAAATCATAGATGTTGGTTAGTAATGTGTAAATAGTATATGACTTTTTCCCGCTCAGTGATGTCACCCTGCCACACTAGCACATCATCATCAAGGTAGCATCTCCAGTGTGCCAGCCTTGAGAGAAAGGGGTTATTAAGTTCATTATAGATGAACCTCTTTTCTCATACACTAGCACAGAGATTACCCAAAGTGGGGGCAAAGGCGGGTTCCATTGCAATTCCTTCTACCTGCAAATAAAAAGCATCCGAGCATATTCAATTAATTTAAGTAAAAATTCTTTATGTGGATTTACATTCTGTTCTCTGTGGTTAAGGAAATTAGCAGTTTTATCGAATGCCCCCTCATGAGAAATGTTTGTATTTAGGTACTCGATATCCATAGTTATTAGATATGAGTCCCTATCCACGACCGTATCCTCCAGAACTTGTAGCATTTCTTTGGTACCTTATAAGTGTGACCTTAAAGTGCTATAAAGGGTCGTAAATACTGATCAGTGTACACAGAAAGTGGTTCTGTCAAGGACCCAGTTCCATTAATTATTGGCTAGGGATTTATGCATTTTGGGGAGTAAATAGAATGTAACTCTTATAATACATTATTCTTATCAGAAACTCTTTTGTTTGCAAATCAATATATCCCCTTTGACAGGCATCATTAATTGTCCCATCCGCACTCTATTTAAAATCCTTTGTGCAGTGGTTCTCAAATGGTGAGGCCAGCCTCTCATGGGAGACCCAAACTGTTCCAGGGGAGGCCCAGTAAAGTCTGAGAATGTACAGTATTTAAATTTTACATTTTGGATGTCTTGTGTGATGAGATGAAACAAACTAAATATGGATAATGACAGATGAATTTCTTTACTTATGCACAAATTGATGATCACAAAAGGCCCACTAGCTGGCCCATTGGTGCTGAGGGTTGAGGTGCTGGAAGCCACACCTCACGCTACACCAGCGACCTGGGTTCAGGAATGGACTCAGGTTGCTGGGGTTCGGTGGGGGGAGGGAGGATTGAGCATCCCAACAGATGCTCTCCTCCCTCTGGGGTGGGATACCAGGGGTGCCTCTAGCATCCACCACCCCTGAAGCCGGTGGATGCACAGGCTTTTGGGGCACCGGCAGCTCTACTGGAGTCAGGGGAGGATGCTGTTGGCATGTCAGCATGTTGGCAAACCTGGAGGTATGTCCTAAGCACAGGCGTCCCAGGAGAATAGGAGAAAAAAACGGGAAAAATGTAACACCCCTGGCCCTATGAGTGGATGAAACTGGGGATGGGATGCTGTGAGGATTGCCCTGGTGGACGGAGTAGGAGAAGGTACAAGGCCTCCTCTGAAAGCTGTGGGAGTCAGGCAAATAACAAAAAAAAAAAAAAAGGCCCACTGAGCCAAAGCTTATTTCTAGGTGTGTATTTATATGAAAATTGGTGACTGGGAAAGGCACATGGAGTCAAAGCTTGTTTCTGCAGTAGGTGTTTATTTATATGTAACTTGGTGACTTGGAAAGGCACACTGAGCCAATGATTGTCTTCAGGTGTGACCTTGGGTAAGGGTATAGGAAGTTGCTTAACAACAGGGTAAAAGGGGAGAGATGAAGGTGGTTAAGATGTTTGTTGCAGATAGAGGGGAAACAGACACAGTAACAAGGGTCCACAGTCAGACAAGTGGAGTGACAAGGATAACCTGGGGTGTGGGGTTGGGGGGGAAAGAGTAAGTGGAATAAAATGAGAATATACTGTACTCAGTCAACTTTATTAGTCTCGCTTTATTCCTGGTGTACTGTGCAAAGTATTATTTTTTTCCTATGGGGAGGCCCAAGATATTTTCAAAATTTGAGGGAGACTCAAAATCTTTTCCATGGATTGGGGGAGGCTCACTACTATGAAGTGTGAGAACTAATGCCTTAGTGGGATCATGGTTAAATTTTTCATAAAAGACTCTGGGCCCGATTCCAGAACCTGATACAGTCACCGCAGAGACTTGCGGCAAGGTGGGTGGCACTGGTAGCGACTGCGTCCTGTAGCAAGCCACCGAATCCAGAAGCTGCGCGCTGCAGCGCTCTGCTGAAGAGAGTTAGAACAGCTTCTCCTTGGTCTAACTTTGCATCTGGGGGAGAACCCTCTTTTATGGGACTTGCGTCAAACCTTTGGTGCAAGTGGCTGTAAAATGGGGAAACTGTCATAAATGTGCTAGTCCTTCTGGAATAGCATCGAGGTGCACCCCAGAGGCTTTGGCGCAACTGTGTCCTGGTTTGCAGAGAACGCAGGGTTTGATGCAAGCCCAGCATCCACCTTCTGGAATCAGGCCCTCTATTTCCAAGCTGCCAGAATGCTTCCTTTTCATAGTTATCCTTACTGATAACTACAATACTACCCTCTTTATCTGCTGTCTTTATAATTAAATTAGAATCATTCTGTAAAGATGGCATTGCTACTCTTCTTCAGCAGTAAGGTTCTGATAATTGAAATGGGGTAGGTTGTTAAAAAGCTCGGTTAAGTCTTTTTTACATAAGTCCTTAAAAGTAAGGATTGCTGCACTTGATGGTAGACAAAATGTTTATTTCTAGGGATGTGGATATGGTGTACGATCCACACTTCTGGCAGTATTCCTTTCCCATTTAAATCCTGCCGGAACATCTTCAGGCTGGCTCCTCCCACCCACCTAGGTGGTAATTCCCATAGCACCACCCTGTGACGTCAGATCTTCCTTTCCACGAGAAGAAGAAGGTTCCCTCTTTATCGTTGTTGCACTGAGTAGGCCCTTTGCTTATTAAAAAAATCTTTGTCTTATGATATTTTGTCTTCAGGCGACTCCTTCTCCTCATCTGTGATGGACAATGTGAAGTTGGCACTGGGTTTCAAAAAAAGTACCTGCGGGCAGAAAATGTTGCGAACGGACCTGCATACCATATGTGTCTACTGCCTGGGCCACAAGCATGATCCACAGGCTTGCGGCTTCTGTCGCACCTTGCACCCTTTTACCTTGGAACACCGGCATCCGCGACTTCTTCTTGGGCGCCCAGACAAACAGGATCCTCCCATGAAATCTAAGGAAGCCTGGCGAGTGGTCTCCACCAAACAGCTTGTGGCTTTTGAGTAAGCTGCGGCTCAGGCTGCGGCTCAAGCTTCCTCGGCTTCGACCTTTTCGCTGCTCTCTTTGGGCACTTTCTTTTCAGAGGCATTCAGAGACTTGTGCTAGGCCCTTCCCACTCTTGAGCAGGGTCCCTCTTTGGGCACTAAAACCAAAAAGAAAGAGGCTAAGAAAAAGTCAATTGAGGGTTCGCAAGTGCTCTCAGGCCTTGAATTCCAGCACTTCCATGGAGGTTTCGACTATGGTTGATCCTTCAGCTTAGGCTGCTGGCTCCACAGCTTCCCCATTGGGCCAGTTGGTCAAAATGCAGGTTGACCTTCCTGCCACCTCTTACTTAGGATCTAGAGGACCTGGAGGAGCCTCAGCTTTCACTTGCTTCCTCTGAGACCCACTGTTGGCAGCCCAATGGTTGAGGTCACGGTTCTGATCCCACAGTCCTGGGCAAGTAGCCTGTATCAGTTTTGACGATGTCATGCTCAACACTTGGGCAAGCAATGCTGCTGCTATTCTTTCTCTTCTTTTTCCTCAGACGAGGAAAGACTCTGCCGCAAGATGCATCAGAGCTATGAAAAGCTTATGTGGCAGCCTGTTATGTTCACAGGGGGTGAAGCTGATTCAAACCTCTACCCCAGCTATCATATGGCTCCTGCCGCAGAAGCCTCTGCCATCTCCCGACTTGGCAGCAGCAACTTGGCCAGAACATGTTCGGCCTCCCCCAGCTTCTTTGTCTATCTTGGTGGAGCCACCACTGAAACAGCTGAAGTTCGGTCCTCCTCCTAAGGATGCCCGCTTGGCATCAGGGCTCCTGCGTTGGCTGTTTGTCACCATCACTCCCGACCGACCTCTCGAGTCAGCAGAGATTCAGGCAGTCAATCTTTGTTGAACGAATCCTCCGAGTCTGGAGGCTGTTCCTTGCTCTCCCGCCTGGTGGATGAGGAGTCGGCAGAGGATTTGTCAATGGAGCATGGTCCCACTTCTTTCATGGAGCTCCTCCATCTCATCTCACAGTCCACGGGTATTCCAATGGAGCCCATCCAAAAATGGCTAGGTACCTGCTCACTGAGACTCTAGACTGGGGTGACTCCTCTGGGGAAGCCTTCCTGGTCACTGAGGCCATTCTTGATCCTGCTGTGGCGCTGTGGCAGCATCTGACCTCTTGTTCTGCACCTTCGGCCCAGATGGCCTGCAAGTATGCGGTCCCTACGGGGGCCCTATCTGGTTTTACAGAGCACCCCTCAGTTGAGGGTCTAGTGGCTGACTTCGTATCTGGTGCATGGGCAATGTCGGGGATGTGGACAAATCTCCTGACACGGAGTCCAAAAAATTGGACCTGATGGCCAAGAAAGTTTATGCTGCCTCATGTCTCAGCCTTCAGCAGGCGAGTTTGGCTCTTCTGATGGCCTATTTCACCCATGTCCTTTTGGGCACGCTTGATGAGGTGCTTCCTCATCTCCCAGCTGACATGCAGACTGCGGTCAAACAGGGCAGGAATTAGGGCCAAGCAGTGGCTAAGCAACAGCTCCAGACCACCATGATATCAGAGACTCTTGCACCCGGTCTGTGGCAGACGCAGTTCCCATGCGCTGCAGGGCTTGGCTGAGGATCTCGACCTTTACGGCAGATACCCAGCACAAACTGGCAGATGTCCCCTTCTTGGGCATCAACTTATTCGGGCCTGGTGTGGAAGGGCACTTCACCCATATTGAGAAGTCCAACGCCACCTTGAACTTGCCGACCTCCACCCAGAGGGATCCCAAGGGCTCCAAGACTCAGCAAAAGAAGCCCTTTCAGCCCCTCACTGCTCCTGTGGCCAAACCATCCCAGCCCCTGGCTGGGCAACAGACCCAGGCTTGATGTCCTTGGCTGAAATCTGTTGCTTTGGTCGTTCAGAAGCCAGGAGGTCTAGGTCCCAGCAGATCTTCAGCTGGTCTCTCTTCTGCCTCCAAGCCTGCTCAGTGACGGGATGGGGATGCCTCCCCCAGTCTTGTGCTGAACCCCCAGGGTCCTTCTGTGAGTGGCCAGCTCTGCCACTTCCTTTCTGCCTGGTCCACTGTTACCACAGACAGGTGAGTCCTCAAGGTGGTCAGTCAGGGTCTGCCTCTGGAGATCGAGGCTTACCTGTGTTGCCGAGCCTGAGCCCTATGGGAGGACATGGTGTCTGCCAGCATTCTATCAGCCCTTTGGGACAACATCATCCAGTTCCTCCACAAGGAGATTATGGCTCCTATCTCGGACCCTCCAGTACATCCAGGGTTTGTCTCCAGGTGCTTCGTGGTGCCAAAACAGACAGGGGGCTGGCACTCCATCATAGATCTGCACAACCTGAATAAGTTTCTTTGGCCACGAACTTTTAGGATGGTCACTCTGTCTCAGATCATATCACCTCTGGAGCAGAGCATATGGTTTTGCTCCCTAGATCTTCAGGACGTGTTCTTTCACATCCCAATCCATCCGTTCCACCACAAGTTCCTCCAGTTCCATGCAGAGAGAATTCTATATGAGTTCCAGGCCATGCCCTTCAGCTTCTCCTCAGCTCCCAGGGTCTTCATCAAATGCATAGCAGTGGTGGTAGCTTACCTGTGGCATCGAGGGGTCCAGGTATACACCAGCCTGGATGACTGGCTGATCGCAGGTCTCTCCAGAGAGGAGGTGGAGCAGTCCAGGAACCTGGCCCTCCAGACCTGCATCTCCCTAGTCTCATGGTCAATGAGGCCATGTCTGAACTTGTGCCCTCACAGGTGATTCATTTCATCAGGGCAGAGCTTGACTCTTGCAGAGCTAGGGTTCGGCTTTTAGCGGACAGGGCAGAGGTTCTTTCCTCCTTTGCAAGATCATTTCAGGTTGGGCAGTTGCGCCCTGCTCGGGACTTCCCGTGCCTGCTGGGATACTTGACAGCTTGCACAAGCATGGTCCATTGCCCAGCAGAGAATGTGCTCTCTGCAGTGGGAGCTTGCCTGCCAATGACCTCAATGCAACGGCCACTTCAACCAGGTGGTCACTGTGACCCAGCTGATGTGGGATGCCCTCCATGTGGTGGTTAATCCTGGAACATCTGCAGGAAGGGATCCTGTTTGTCCCCCTGGAGCTCACAGTCATCTTGATGACCAGTGCCTCCCTGATGGGCTGTCCACCTGAGGGAACACAAAGTCCATGGGCTCTGGACCCCCAAGGAGTCCAGATCCCGATGCCATATCAACTTGCTGGAGCTCTGGGCAGTTTGGCTGGTGCTGACAGCCTTTGCTCCACACATTCGGGGTCAGGTCACTCAGGTCTAGATGGGCAACACCACGACCATGTACTACCTAAACAAGCAGGGTGGAATGCACTCCCTGCCCTTGTGCAAGGAAGCTCTCCACGTCTGGACCCTCGTGCTCAGCCTGGGTGCCAATCTCCTGACCATCCATGTGGCTGGCACCTCCAACCAGCTGGCGGATGCCCTCAGCTGTATGGGCAAGGCATCTCACAAGTGGTCACTACATCTAGAGGTAGTACACAGCTTGTTCTCCCACTGAGGCACCCCTCTGGTGGATCTGTTTGCATCCAGGGAGAACGCAAAACTGAGGCTGTATTGTGCCCACCCCCCTCAGCAGAGAACGCCGCAGGGGGATGCCTTCTGGAGGTCCTGGACCCCGGGCCTCCTCTATGCCTTCCCTTCATTTCCCCTGATCCACAAAGTGCTGATCAAGGCCAGGAGGGACAAGGCATGGATGATCCTGGTGGCTCTGGACTGGCCCCATCAGTTCTTGTACCCTGATCTCCTCAGCCTCAGCAACAGGCTCACTCGACTAGGAGTATGTCCAGACAAGACCTTGAAGTCCCTTATTGTAAAACCAGCCTAGGGAAGTGCTCGATTTGCTGCCTGAGCTGTTTGCTGGATAAACAATCTCCCAGAACCCATATGGGGCATACCCAGGATATCCCAGTTTAAGACTTCTTTAAAAAAAAGAGCCCGAAAAGAAAGCCTCCTGCTGCTGTTACACATAATTAATTTCCTCGTGATTCTTGTGTTATCCCACTATTGCCTGCAGCTCATTTACTACTCTGCCACTTCTTGACTGTAACCCCTAAAGCTGAAAATGGCTGGAATCCTACAGTGCTGTCTAATCTTGTCTCATTACCCATATGTACATTACTGATTCCACTCCTGTTACTCTAATTGCTCCATTATTTGAATTCAGAACAGCCTCTACTGGGGTTAGCACTGTATGTGTCCTTTTCTTTAAAAATGTACAGTTGGCCAGGCCTTATCTTGATTGCCCTATTGTCCAAACCAGACCAGGCTCCATTTGGGCCACCACTGTTAATGTTCTTTTCTTTATGAATGTACTGTTGACCAGACTCTCCTTGAGCTAGATTATGTACTCTAAATGTAATGCAATCACTATAGACGTGGAACCATTGAAAAAAAGCAGTTGTGCTCACAGGTGTTATTCTGAAAGACTAATAAATAAATAAATAAATAAAGTGTCTCCCCCTATGCCCAGACCTCCTCTCTTGCCATCAGGGGAAGGTATTCCATTTGGACCTTCAATCCCAGGACCTGACAGCCTGGTTCCTGAGCAGCTAGAGTTCCAGGCTTTGGGCCTCTCTGAAGATGTCTGCACTGTGGTTGAGGCATCTTGGAAGGAGTCAACCCAAAAATACTACACCTTCAAATGGAAGAGGTTCTCCATTTGATGCTAGACAAGAGCCTTGACACATTATCCTGTCTGGCGGCTAGCATTCTTGACTACCTCTGGTCCTTCTCTCAGTTGGGCCTTCGGTCGATGACCCTCAAGGTGCATCTGGCTGCTATCTCTGCTTACCAGGCGTGGTCTGGTATGCAGTCGATCGTGCAGGAGAAGGTGGTCTGGTGCTATTTCAAAGGCCTTGACCACCCCTCCAGTGCATGAACCACCACCACCTTGGGACTTGTTGCTGGTATTGGCAAAGCTCATGGGCAAGCCATTCGAATGGATGCACAGGTGTGAGATGTCTCACCTGTCATGGAAGACCACCTTCTTGGTGGCTATCATGTCAGCCAGAAGGATCAATGAGCTCCAGGTGCTCTCAGTGGAGTCTCCTTATCTGGTCTTCCACAGGGACAAGGTTGTCCTTTGCCCCAACATGAAGTTCCTCCCAAAGGTTTTGTCAGATTTTCACCTTAACCAGGTGATTAATCTCTCAGTGTACTTCACCAATCACATCTTGGAGGCCGAGCACAGGCTCCATAAGTTGGACCTGCGGTGAGCACTAGCCTATTATAACGAGCACACGGATGGAGTTTGGGGAGAGGTTTGTCTGCTATTTGTCACCTACGTTGAAACCACACCTGGCAAACCAGCAGCTAAGCAGATGTTTGGAAGGTGTATTGTATCCTGCATCGACCTTTGCTATAGGTTGGCGGGCAGGGAGCCCCATGTAGGGCTAAGGGCTCATTCCACCTGCCATACCGCTGCCTCAGCGGCTGCTTCCAGGGATGTCCCTATCTAGGAAATCTGCAGGGCTGCTACCTGGAAGTCATCACACACATCTTCATTTCCCACTACCACATCGATCTTGAGTCATGCTGGGATGCTGGTTTAGGGGCCTCAGATCTCCGATCTCTGTTCCTTAAATAGGGTGTGTGTGCCTTGCCTCCTCCTCCTCCCAGAGAACTGCAAGGAGTCTGCCAGAAGTGTGGATCATACACCATATCCAGATCCCTAGAAAAATAGGTTACTCACCTGTAACAGTTGTTCTAGGAGTGGTACATGGTGTACATCCACACTGCCGCACTCAACCTCCCCTTGACAAGTGGCACACTGTTCTTGCTTCCAGTGGGAAGATCTGATGTCATGGGGCAGTGCTAATGGAGTTATCACCCAGGTGGGTGGGAGGAGCCAGCTTGAAGACATTCTAGCAGGATTTAAAGGGGAAAGGAACACTGCCAGAAGTGTAGATGTACACCATATACTGTACTACTCCTAGAATCATACCTCTCAACTGTCCCTGATTTTCAGGGACATCCCTGATTTTGCCTCAGAATTTTTCTCTGTCCCTCATAAAATTTGTATTTTTGTGACAGAACACTGGGGATTGTAAGCATAAAATAATGTTAAATATTAAAGTTACAGATTTCTTCCTATTCAGAAAATGCATCTTACATAAATCCCCTAATTCTATCAGCTTTCTGAGTGAATACTACCAAATTTTAAGATGTGTCCCTGATTTGGGGTCTTTGTCCCTGATATTTTAAAGTCTTGTCCCTGATTTATGAGACAAGAGGTTGAGAGGTATGTCAAGAATTACTGTTACAGGTGAGTAACCATTTGTTTTTCTCAGAGGTCTTATATCAGAGTCATTTACATTAACTTTTTCCTCTGAGTTAGAGGGCCCAATGTTTTCAGTGTACTCCATATTCTCAGTCTCTTTTTTTCCCATTAAAAATTACTTTAAACTTAAATTTCTGCAGGCCACACATAAGTCAATAACCATTTAGAATGTGTTAAGGGGAAGTAGGTGTGAAAGAGATCCCCTTGTTTAAAAGGCATTGCTCTGGTTTTGTTGAAATATGTTTGGATAACTTTATTACCTTATTTTCTTCTAGTATCATCTCCGCTGGTGGCCTTTGTTTGCTTGTCCCTGTTGTTGGCCTGATACTGCGGTTCTCCCTGTAGCTGGCTGGGATTCTGACGGCTGTAATTTCCTGGACCTTCCTCTTCGACACCACCTTGTCTACCTCCTCTTAAGTATTGTTAAGAATAATGATTGTTCTACCTTGGTATTTGTTCGGCGCTGCACTCCTGTGAACTAGCTGTGCTTGTGGTGGCTCTGGTAGGATTTGATCCTCCTCGAAAAGAGGCTGTGCTTCCTCTATGCTTTCAGTCTCTGACTCACTGGCTTCTGTACTACAATTAAAAGAAGCATGTCTGTCCCGTTTCAGAATCCCTCTATGCTGATTGGTTCTCTTCCAAGTAAAAACTGGATTTAATTCATAGTCTTCACAATCTCTCTGAAGTTGTTTTTGTTTATTTATTTGTTTCTAGGAGTAATACCTTTGAGCTGGAAGCTCGTTTACAAAGGTTCCATGTCAGGACAATCAAAAACAAAACAATATGCAATGGAACAGTACAAGTGCAATGTTGCAGAGTATTTAGACATCCTTAATGTACAGCATCATTGTTGTTTCGTTCGCCCAGTAGTTCACTGAGTGGGTTATGCTCCAACCTATGGGGAATTTGTGTGAAGGGTGACAAGCAGAGGTTTTATGTTTATAGATCACCTGTGGTGGTAAAAATGATCCTGAGAGGGTGCAACCTAACTTCATTGAAACCTGCTGCTTGTCACCTAGTTCTGCCACAGGAACTTGACTGGAGCCGTTTGCGGCTATTGTCCTCTTGGACATGGGTATCATACACACCTCTGTCTCATCAATGTTAATGATTAGCTCAGTGTTACGAGCTCTTGGGATGCGTACTTTGCTATTCGTGTGAGGAATTTGGCCCTGAGATTTTGAAAGTCAGCTGGGATTTTGTGATCAGTTTTGGTACCTTTTCACTTCCTGTACCCCATCTTACTTAGAAAACACCATGCCCGCTTAGATGTAAGTTCGGTGAAGCCCCCATTCTCTTTCAACAAGTAAGGGGCACTTGACTTGATTATGCCCTGAGCTATTGCAAGCACCACAGGAACATTGACAACACCACCTTCTGCATACAGTGTGCACACAATTGTTTTAAGCTGATCTGTCACATCCTCTATTACCATAGTGGGTCGTCCTCAGGGCTTACAGGGTAGAAACATAGAAATATAGAATCTGATGGCAGATAAGGACAGCAAGACCCATCCAGTCTGCCCATTTTTTCTACCTTATGAATGTGCCATAGGCCTTTACTTTGTCAAAGGCCTGTCTGTTCATGTTCATCTGTATTGCTCCCTTAAGGCCTATCCCATGCCTGTTTGGAACCCTGCACTGTATTCATATCCACCACTTCCTGAGGTAGGCCGTTCCATGCATCTACCACCCTTTCTGTGAAAAAGAACTTCCTCACATTACCCCTTAATCGGCCTCCCTCTACTCTCATGCTGTGTCCTCTTGTCCTGATATTTTTATTATATTGAAACATGTTAGACTCTTTCACCTTGTTAATGCCCTTAAGACGTTTGAATGTTTCAATCATATCACCTCTCTCCCTCCTTTGCTCTAGGATATATATATTGAGCTCCGTTAATCTGTCCTCATATGTTTTCTGATGCAGTCCCTGCACCATTTTGGTTGCCCTTCTCTAGACTGCCTCCATTTTGTTAATGTCCTTGTGCAGGTGCAGACTCCAGTACTGCATGCAGTACTCCAGATGGGGCCTAACCAGTGTCTTGTAAAGAGGGATTATTACCGCCCACGATCACTTATGATACCCCACTAATACACACCCAACATGCCTGTAGCTCACTCTACTGCTTTAGTCATCTGCTTGGATGATTTCAGGTCATCTGTGATGATGATGCCCAAGTCTCTTTTTCCCTTGTGATTGCCAGCAACTCCTCCCAACCTATAGGTGGCTTCAGGGTTTCTCTTCCCTATGTGCATGATCTTGCACTGTTTCGTTAAACCCCAGTTGCCACTCTTCTGATCATTTTGCCAGTTTATCCAGATCTCTTCTCATTCTGCCCACCCATCTGGATCATCTACTCTGTTGCAGATCTTAGTGTCATCTGCAAACAGGCAAACCTTACCCTCCAGTCCATCTGCAATGTCACTGATGAAGATATTGAAGAGGACTGGCCCCAGGACTGATCCTTGAGGTACCCCACTTGTGACTTGTATCTCTTCTGACTGTATACCATTTACCACCACTCTCTGTTTTCTGCTTGCCAACCAGTTTGCCACCCAGTTGACCAACTTCTGACCCACCCCGAGCCTACCCAGCTTATTAAACAATCTTCTATGTGGAACAGTATCAAAAGATTTGCTGAAGTCAAGGTAGGCGACATCAACTGCACCCCCTTGGTCCACCACTCTGGTTACCCAAAGAAATCAATGAGATTAGTTTGATAGGACCTTCCTGTTGTAAGTCCATACTGTCTTTGATCCTGTTCTCCTATGGATTCCAGGTGTTGTACTATCCTTTCCTTAAGGCGTGCCTCCATAATCTTGCCCACTACTGAGGTAAGACTGACTGGTCTGTAGTTCCCTGCCTCCTCCCTGCTACCACTCTTGTGGAGCGGGATCACTTGAGCTCTTCTCCAGTCGTCTGAGACCTCTCCTGTGCTCAGAGGCTCACTAAACAGTTCTGCTAATGACTCTGCTAGTTCCACCCTTAGCTTCTTTAGTACCCTGGGATGTATGCCATCAGGTCCCATTGTCTTGTCCACCCTGCGCTTAGTGAACTCTTGTAGGAACCTTTCTTTTGTGAAGGGACTAGTGCACACCTCCTTCCCCCGTGTGTCCATGGTGCTGAGCTGTGGGCCCTGCCCTACCTTCTCAGTAAATACTGAGCAGAAGTATCTATTTAGGATAGATTTTTTTCCTTGGTCCTGCTCCACACACTCCCCCTTATCCCCTTTGATCTTAGCAATACCCCCTCCGGACTTTCTCCTTTCACTAATGTAACTAAAGAAAGTCTTGTCCCCTTCTTTTACTGTTTGTGCTAGTGTTTCCTCAGTTTGAGCCTTTGCCTGCTTACTGCCTTCCCTGCTTTCCTTAGGTTTGTTATGCCTCCCTATCTTCATCCCATTGCGTTCCCTTATATTTCCTGAAGGCCAGCCTTTTGGCTCTGACCTTTTCTGCTACTGTTTTTGAGAACCAAAGTGGTTTCCTCCTTCTTTTTCTCTTGCTTTTCTCTCTAATACAATGGGATGTTGCTTCAAGTATTGCATCCTTAATACTTGCCCAATTTGCCTGTACTCCTCACCTGTATTTCTTCTTGCCAGGGCTAGTTTAACTCTGTTGGCCATCTTATCAAAGTCAGCTCCTATGAAGTCCCATAGTTTTGCCTTGGAATGTGATGATTTAGTTCTAGTGGTCAAATTGAACCACACCATGTGACGGTTACTGGCCCCCAGGTGACCTTCTACCTGGAGATCTGTGATCCTTTCCCCATTAGTCAGTACGAGATCTAGAATAGCCCTGTCTCTTGTGGGTTGTTGTACCAGTTGTTTGAGGACCTTCCCCTGCAGGGAATCCACCATGTGTCTAGTCCTGGTGGATGTTCCTGCTGGTATTGACCAATCTGTATCTGGCATGGTGAAGTTTCCCATTATCAGAACCTCCCCTTTAGCTGTCATGTTTTGTATATCTTCTAACAGTAATGTGTCTATGTCCACCTCCTGGTCTGGAGGCCTGTAGACAACCCCAGTTCATATGGCTGTCCCATTTCCTGTTTCCAAGGTGACCCACAGTTCTTCTGGCTCCTTATGTGTATTCTGAATTTCTGTAGCTTTGGTATTTTCATTGACATAAAGGGCCACTTCACCCCCTCCCCACCACCTTTTTGCACCTCGGCCTCTTCTGAACAGTACATAGCCGGGTACTGAAGTCCCCCAAGTGTGGTTATTGGTGAACCATGTCTCACTAATGGCTACTATGTCCAGCTTAGCCTCTGTCATTGTTGCCTGCAGATCTGGGATCTTATTTCCCAGACTGCGAGCATTTGTGTACATGATTTTCCATTGGCCAGATTTCAGTGTGTTAGTTATTGGGTGAGGTCCGGCATTTCCCCTGCGCGTTGTATGGGGAGCCAGACCTTTTTCCTTTCTTGGTGATGCAAATGAACTATAAACATGATGAACTCCTGTTTGATCACCAGCTGAGGGAGGAGGGGTGTTCTTCCCATTCGATGTATTGGGTGCTGCACCCCTCTCCTCACTTGCTTGTTTAAATATTCTGCAAAGACATCAAACTTCTGCCCCAATGCACTGACTCCCTCCTTAGTCAGATGCAGTCCATCAAATTTAAAGAATTTTCACTCCCAAAACTGTTGCCAGTTGCCTACAAATTTGTGTCCTTTTTCCTGCCACCATCCCTTGAGCCACATTTTTAGCTTCCCTATCTCCTCTTCTCTGACCTTCCGTCCATCTGGCCCCCTCTCCCAGATCGGCAGGATCTCAGAGAAAGAGATGCCAGACGAAATGGATGACAGTGTGTCTCCCAGCCTGGTCAGGTGTTCCTCAGTCTCCACAGTTGACAGGCTGGTGAGATTGTTAGTCCCTATGTGTACCAGGACATCAATGCTTTCTCCTGCTTCCTGCATAATTTTAGCAATGTGGTCAGTGTCTCTCCCGGCTGATGTACCTAGGAGACATCTGACCATTACCCTCGGCTGGAGGTAGGTATCAACTCCCCGAATCATGGAGTCTCCTATGATCAGAAGTATTTTGGATTTCCTTTTTGCTTTTTTTATTTTGGTCCCTGTTTTGGGTGAGTTTTGTTGCACTAGCTCCTATGCTGCAGTGTCCTGCTCTGCAGTGTCCTCTTCCCCTTTGTTTGATTTCGGAGATAGAGGCAGATACCTGTTTGTAGTTTTTATATGGTTTGTGGAGGTGATACGTTGGAGAGCATTGAGTGATGGGGCACCTGATTTGCCCCTCCTAGCCACCTGCCAACCTCCCGGACCAACTACCCACTGCGGTCGAGGTGCTTCAAGTTGGATGTTGGGGAAGTGGCGGGTGGGTCTTATAATATATTTCCTCCTGAATGTGCAATTTAAGGCACACACTCTCTGCCCATGCTGCCTGGAGCTGAGCCCTCAGATCTCCAATGGTCCAGCATGTAGGACTGTATCCTAAATTCTGTATAACTGCCCTTTGGAAAAGCGTCCCACAGTGCCTGCAGTTAATAATATCCATTCCAGATGAGTTGCCAGGTTTATAACCTGGTCCAAGTAATTAGAAGGAGGAAAATGAAAGCAAAACTTTTATTTGTTTGTTTGTTTCTTTTTGTATAACTTGTCATAACAAGTTAAGTTACTTGTGCCCCTGTAAGTGAGGTCACTGTGTGAATACCCCTCTGATCCTCCCCTTCCTGCTTTGCTACAGTAAATGTCACGACTGTGCTATCCTATAAAAGGAATGTAGCATGGGGTGGTTAGAGATGGGGTTGGGTGGCTGGGCCCTTCCCCTGCCGAAAAACAAGAACCACAGATAAAAAAAAAAACAAGGAGGTAAGAGCAGAAACAATCAGCCAACAACAAATGCAGTATCCCTGAAAACTTAACCTAATGATAGATAAAACTGTAAAACACCACCTGTAATAATTTCACAGAAGACATACCCTGCAAAAAACACTTTGCTACAGAGAAAAATAAAGCAGAAACAGAAGATATACCTTGCAAAAAATAGTATGAATCAAAAAAGATTACAGCAGTAATCTGTAAGCACAACACAGTAACAAATCTGTAGGCACACCCTGTAATAATTCAGCAGAAAGTATACCCTGTAACAGCAATTTGAATCAGAGAACAATAAGGTAATAAAATGTTAGCAAAAGACAGTAACAAATCCTGTGAGTACAAAAGAAAATAATATCACACAGTAAATCTGCCTAGCCAAAAAGTGGCCTTAATCTTTTTCCTTGCTCTGATAATGTTCCTTGCTCTGTCCTTACAAGCAAAGCTAGAAGAAAAGAGCTCAGGTGAAGCTAGGTGTCTTTGTCAGCAAACCTAGTCTTCCACTATGTTCCATGTTGATGAAAGGTGCACAGGATCTGGGGTACCCTGTAACTTTGCCAAGTAGTCCAAAAACTTCTGATTGTACTTTCATTTATATGGCTTTTGGTTTTAAGTTTATAATGTTGCACTGCTGACATTACCACATGGTCTGCCGCATACTTTCTGAACTCAAAACGCACCTCAGGGGTATAGTGCACATTTGTCTCCGGGCGCCTTTTCTTTGCAGGTGGGATAACTGTGGCAAGCTCACTGGCAACTGCTATGGCTACTCATGCAGCAACACTGGAAGAATGTGCCAGCTCTGTGGAATCAACATCGGCAACATCAAACGGCAGCCCACGCTCCCGCTTTACTGACTGGCTTTTCAGCCAAGATATCAACAACATTGTGTGCACAGAACAACAGCACTTTGCAGAATTATAAGTTACAATGCAGCTCTCAGTCACCATGGCACTTAACTGAGTACCAGTTAAGTACCAGGTGCTGGACAATCGTACTTGTGCCAAAATTATGACCTGTAAACCATGATGCACATCTGACATCATGAACATTTTGGGTCACGAAATATATGTACTCTACAGTACATATTAAACAACAATGAGGCTGTCAAAAATGCTGAACTTTGTCAGTGGTAGAAGAGGAAAGCTGGTAGAGTTGAGAGGGGATTGGGATGAGTAGGTCAGATGGAGGGGGAGTTAGGGCAGGATAATTGAGAAAGGGGTAGAGGGGCAAACAGGAGGTTAGCTAGAGTAGGCAGGAGCAGTAAGTAGGCTGAAACTAGGGTTGGCAGTCACAGCTTTGTAAAGAGGTAAGGTGTTGGTGGAGTTTTCTCTTAAATGGCCCAAGCTTAGGTTCATTAGTTATGTCTGTGGGAGGTCATTTAGCCAGCGTGGTGCAGGGTAGGCAAAGGATTGTTGTGCTTGTGATGTCTAGCAGAAAGTGACTTGCAGAGATTGCCTGGACATACCTCTTGTCCAGTGGGGATTGGACGCTGGATTTGGAAGGCTCTGGATAGCTGGTGGGGTTAGGCTGAGGCAGGTTTTTTTCCCCTAGGAGACAAACTTGATAATGTACCCTGCCTTATAGGGTAAGCAAGTTGGTTCAAGCATAGAGGATGCAGGTGTGAGTAAGCTTGTGATCTCCAAGTACTAGCTTGCATGATTTATTTAAGGCAAGGCTAACCCATTTGAGAGTGGTGTCAGATGCTGTCCCATACACCACAAGCCCATAGTCAATTATAGAGTGGATGGAACTTTTAATAGTGAATGACAGTGCATCGGGGGTCTTGCTAAGATGGTGCCTGTATAGGAGGCCAATTCTGCAATTGACAGCCTTAACAATGTGGTCTTCGTGGTGGACAAAGGATAAGGAGTTAGCAAGGGTTACACCTAGGTATTTAAAGGTATACACTTGCTCTAGGGGAGTTTGCATACTGGTTGGGATTGTCATTTGATGACCTTTGTGTTTATTATGGGGGTTCGTGAATAGCATAACCTTGGTTTTTTTACAATTCATGAGGAGCTTGTTTTTGGTGAACCAGTCCTCAACGGAGAAAAAGTCAGTCTGGAGGTGTAATTCTAGGGAATATGGTTCATGGTTTTTGGAAAAAATGACAGCATCATCCACATACAAGAGTATTTGTTCTGTGCAGACTAGGGGGAGGTGGTTAAGAAACAGGCTAAATAATAGGGGCCCAGAATTGACCCTTGAGGCACACTTGTCTACTGTTGAAAAGTGTGTCATTAATTATAACCTGCTGTGTTCTGTTGCTGAGGTAGCTTCTGAACCATCCCACAGCTTCAGTAGAGAGGACAGAGGAGTGGAGTTTGTTGAGCAGAGTATTGTAATTAACAGTATCGAAGGCTTTAGTGAGGTCAATGTATATCGCCCCTACTAGCTGGCTACTGTCTAGTGCCCCATGAAGGAAGCTGGAGTACTCCAGTAGCGCAGTGGTGGTACTGTGTACTTTCTGGAAACCATGCTTTTGGGATCATTGGATTTTGTACTTGTCAAGGTGGTCGATCAGCTGGTCTGAAACAATTCCTTCTGAGGCCTTGGAAAGGGGGGCTAGGATCGCTAGGGGGTGCTTATTGGTATGGTTGGCTTGGTCACCACTTTTATGGACTGGGGTGACTACCACAGCTTTCCATCTCTGGGGAAATTGCCCCAGCCTGAGGGATAAGTTCAAGAAGTTTGTAAGCGGTAGTAGTACTTCATCCAGGGAAAGGGTAATTAATTTCAGATCCAGGGTGTCATTGCTATGCCTGGATTTGCCTAATGCCTGCAGGAGATATTTTTTGGCATCGGCCCTGGGGATTGCCTTGAAATAGAAGAAGGGGGGGAACCTCTGTTGGCAGTCGCAACGTCTTTTGCATTGTCCTCAGTTGTATCAGTGAAGTCTGGTGGTAGTATACTGCTGAGATCCGAGAACGCAATGTTAAATATTTCGGTTATAATTTTATGGTCCTGGGTGATTTCCCCATTAACTAGTAGCATGGAGGGTGAGGATTTGTTCAATTTACCAGTGAGGTCCTTCAGGTTATCCCAAAATTTTCTACCATCTCCCCATGAGTTTGTGAGGCAATATTTAAAGTAGTGTATTTTAGCTAGTCTGACCTCGCGGGTGCAGATATTTCTAATTGATTTGTATTTTTGGATGTCAGCCCACTTTAGTTCCTGCTCAAGTTCTGTGATTGAGTTGTTAAGCTTCTCATTCAGTTTGTCAGAATCTTCATGATTGATTAAGACAGGATCTCTCTTTCCTTATTTTTTATTTTCTCTTCTAATAATCAGTCTGTCTTTTTGCCAGATTCAATGACCAGAATGATTACTTTCCCACTGGCTTCAGTGAGAATCTCTCACCATTTTTTCATAAACAGTTCTTCTTCCTGCCCAAGTGATGGATTTTTAAGCAGTATCAGACTGCGTGGGATTCTGGAAACCTGGGGGTAAGCCTCCAAACTCACCCAATTCCAGTAGATGTGCCATGCTTTAAAGGCTAATTTTTCCAAATTTTAAATGGCTGTTGCAGTAAGTAGGCTTCAGTGTTATTATGAGTCTATTGTGGTATTTCATTTTCCAGAAGAAATGGGTTTGCTACACCCGTTGCTGTGAGTAACCTTATTGCATATTCCAGCAGATCATCCAGGGAGGGAGGGAGGATTTAAACTGGGTGTTGCCTCCAGGGACATTTAAAAATAGCACGTATACTTAGAGTCAAAGGTGTTTTTCAAAAACTGAGGTTTTCACTCGGGATTAATATTTAACCCAAAACCTGTGCATTGCTTTCAAAACCCAAAGCAACCAAACACAAAAAGAAGGTGCACAAGGAGGAGATGCTCACAATAGAATTGAAGTATACACACTATTTGAATCAGGCACTCACTACCACCAAGCGTGAAAACACCACTTTTGCTATTGGTTCTAAACTTGCTCAGTACAAACTTTACTAGTGTAAGCCCCCCCTTAAAGGAGGGGCTTATTGCTCGCATTCGGACCCACCCCAGCACTAGGAAATTCATTAGCGATCTGGGGTTAAGTACCCGCTGGACGCCTCAAGGTGGCAGTAGAAGGCAGGTTTAGGGAGGTATATAAGGCTGGGGACAGGAAGTTTGGGGGCCTTTCCCAGCCTGGACAGTAGGCCTGGGGCTGGAGGGGGGTAGCTGAAGGAGCAGAGATGGCAGGCAAGAAGGGAGCTTGGTGGTCCGGATAGGCCAGAGTGGGGACCCCTCCCCAAAGTGCAGATAGAGATGGCTGTGGCAGCAATGTGGTGCTGAGGAATAGGGGAGGAAGCTCTGTGGGGAGGATGGTCAGCCAGTATGCCTGCATCATTGAGCTAGAGATGGTGTAGGTGGTGGTGGTATGCGTGGAGGGGTAGGTCCTATGGCACCAACATTAAAGGGCTGGGTGGGTCACAGGTCTTAGGACAGGCCTTGAAGGGTGCCTCTGGTGGGGGTTTAATGCAAGCCCAGGTTGTGTGGACAGAGATGTGGGCCAAGGAGCTGTGTAACCCTCCTTCCAAAATTTGCCATCTGGGAGCACTGACAGAAGTGACCTGCTCAGGGGGCCTGGCAGTGGCAGGGCTCAGGTCCCTCCCGTGACATGGTATCCCAGCTGAGAGTGCTGCAGCAGGGCCGAGTTTTGGGGCTGCTGCACCAGAAAGAGAGAGAGAGAGCTGAGTAGCGGATGTGAGATTGGTGCTGTGAGTTTGGCAGCACTAGGCAAGTTCAGGTTCAACGTGAAGTCAGGGAGGTTGGGTTACAGGGCCTGGATCGGAGGAAAAAATTCTGGCACCCTTAGTAAACTTGGGCTAAGATCCAGGAGCCAGGTGGGGGAAGCAACCCACTTTCCCGTGCCGGAGAGGGGCAGTCGACCAGTGACAGACCAGTTTAGGAAGGTCATGTGGGTAACTCAGACAAGAAGAAGAAGAAACAGAGAGAGACAGAGAGAATTTGGCTTACCAGCACCAGGGAGCCAGGAGTCTGTGGGTTTCTTTTAGTTACGTGGGTCCTTGGGTAAATCTTCCAAACGACTAGAGAGATTAAATCCTGCATGTACTGCCTGTAACCCATTTGTGCTGCTCAAGAATGTCCAGCCAGGATAAACTGAACAATGTTCAGATAACCCCATGGAGCTGCTTTATTTATTTGGTGGAAGATGAGACCCCTGCATTCCTGGAACAATTTGGGATGCAGGAGCTTAAATAAAGACGCTGGTATGGGAAGAAATTGGTAGTGATGTTCTCCTTATTTGAGTTAGACAGGGGGGACAAATGTAATAGAAACACCCCATCATGTGTCTTAATTTATTTCACAAGTTTTAATTCCTGAAGTGTTCCATCTAGTTGTATTGGGACAAAGGGGCTCTGGAGCTCAGAGCAGACAGGAGGTTGCAGCGTGGAGATCCTAGTCTGGTGGACAGCATTTGGGGAGACTCCAGATTTGCTGTGGTGAGATCAAGACTGCACTTGAAAGTGAAGCTGCTGAAAGGTAAGACAGCTCTTTTCCTATCTTGTTTAAGGGTGCACTGGCTCAGGTTACTGCTTTAGCTGTGTACCCCCCATTCTCCCTGGACCATCTGCGAAGTGAAAGTATGCCCCTAGAAGAGGGGTTGGGGGGGTACTCTGGGAACAAAAATTTAGAAGCTCCACATGAGTCGCCTGACGCATTTAGGATTTTACAATCTTTTTTCAAAGGCACTAAAACAATGGGTCCTTACACATAAATAGTGATGCATACTGGTGACGTCATAATCAGTGTCCTTAGTTACAGCTGAAGGCACATTGATGGCTACTAATCACAATTAAAACTGGTGTTAGTGCAAATGTGAATTATATCAGTAACAACATACACACATATGTACATACAGGTTAAAACATTTTATCACCCACATATACAAACACTTTGTATTGCTTACATTTCCTGGATTATGATTAATAAATATGAAAGTAAACAATTACACTCATAAAACCACTATTAATAAATATCAGGTAGATAACTTTAAGTTTACATGTAAGCTTAAGTAAATATCTTACTGTCCCAATACAGAAAGATGCAGCAAATGAGAGCTAGAAGCCCTTAAAGTCGCTATAGCACAGGTTCAAATCCTGAATCCTATCAGTAGCTCCTTCAATCTTGTTCCAGTCTAAATAAATCAAAGTTACTAAATGACACTTTTTACAGTTATTCAAATTCCACCTACAATGCAGCATTAGAATAATATTTATCTTTCATTGTCACCCCTTCCTTTCTTAATATCACCATCCCGTCCTGTGTCATCCTCTTTTCGCTTGCATACCTGAAAAATGTCTTGTCCCGTTTAACTACCCCTTTGACTGTTCCTTCCTCTGTTTGTGCCTTTTCACCCCTAACTGCCTTCCTGCGTCCATCTGCTTTTCCTGGTATAACCTCCTGTCCTCTTCCCTCTGTGTCTCCTTGTATCTCCTGAGTGCCACCTGTCTTGTCTTTACCTTCAGTCACTTTCCACGATAACCACAGTGGTCTCTTTTTCCTCCTGTTTTGCTATCTTCTTTCACACAGAGGTTTGTTGCCTGCACTATGACACCCCTCAAGTTTGGCCCACTGTTCCTCCACCCCACGAAGGTATTCCTCTCTGCTAGGTTGTCTCTGAGGCATTCACCTATTTTTTTTTCATCTGACCTCCTGTAGTCCAGGACCCTTGTCCATGTGTGGTTTGCCTCTACCCCCATCCTTATGTTAAACCACACTGTACGGTGCTTGCTGGTCCCCAGGTGGCACCCCACCTTGATGTCTGCAATACTGTCCCTATTAGTGAGCACCAGGTCCAGTGTTGCCCCATATCTAGTGGGCTCTCTATTTGCCTGAGAAATTCCCCCTGCAGGGAGTCTATGATGGCCCTGCTTCCAACTGAAGCCACAGCTGGGAGGCTCAAATCTACATCTTGGCTGATTGAAGTCCCCCACCAGCAGCACCTCCCCCTATTTTTGCCATCGTGCTGATAGCTTCCCCTGCTGCCTTATCAATTCTTCCCCGTATTGGTGGTCTGTATATCACCCCAATGCAAACAGTGGCTCTGGCTTCTTTCTCCAGGGTAACTCACAACACCTCTAACCCATCCTTAACCTGTAGGCAGGGCCCCATGTTTTCTGTGATTCTGCAGTTGCAGCAACTGCTACAGAAACATGGTCCTGACGCAGAAACAGCATTTTTTGGTGCAGTAAAAATGGCCGTCACCACTGAAACCCCAACTAAATGGCTAAAATGAATGTGAGCAAGCTTAAAATGGCATTAGTGTGAGTTGTTGGCAGCTCCATTATACATCCATCCCCCTGGGTTGCAGTAGTCAGTAGGGACACCCCTCTCAAATCCACTGACACTTAGCCTTGAAGCATATGACCATTATGGCCTTCTACAAACACTGAGGGAACATCAGGAAGTTTATTTCATGAGAAAGAATGATGGTTCTATTTGCCAATTGCAGAACTGTGGAATGAAAAAGTATTAGTAATTATCGCAGACAAAAAATGGGAGACTTTCTGGACCTTGTCTAAGGTAAAATGTTCCAGCTACTCTCTAGCCTCACAGTAAATCCTTACAGAGTGGGAGAGAAGAAGATATGGAAGCCAAGTGGCACTGACATAAACACCACTACCAGTGTTGAACTAGAGCAGAGTTGCAGTACAAACCATCACCACCAGGCTTTGAGCAAGTGGGTGGTGTCACAACCCCACTCAGCAGGTGAGGCCCTCTGCTTCCACAGTGCCAACCTCCGAGCACAGTATTGTGAACAGGAACAGAAAAGAGTAACCCTCCTGTCTGTTTTGTGGGTTTGAATCAACCTTTGGTCTCAAGTTCTGGAGGGATTCAAACTGTGAACCTATTGCTAGTGTACCCAATGTACAGACTCAGATAATTCTGCTCTTCAGGGGGGCCAGATATCTTTCGCCTACGGGCACATAACCAGGTGTACAAAATGAACCCTTAAAAACTCTATGAAAGACCTCAGAATAAACTCTTATCTTTTCCCAATTTGGTAAACCAGTAAGCTTATGCACAATGTCAGCTTTAACCATATATGCTTCACTTGTCCAAAAAACAATTTCAAAGGCACACCAAGTAGTCTCTTAAAATAGAGGTTTACTTTAAAATAGATAAAAATGTAAAAAATATAAATACGGAACAATATATCACAAAACCATACAATCACATAAAAAAAACAAGGTTATAAATACAAACAAAATCTCCTACCACAGTACACTTAGACTTGTCTTTCTAGGGTGGGATATTCAGAACTGTACCAGGCAGGGGCGCAAGCCAGGCGCAGCACAACTGGGATGCACCAGGGCGTGGTCTGGGCGATATTCAACGGTGTTGCACCATGGCTCTGCACCGTTGAATATGGCACCGTGGCCACCTGCATTGCACATGGCGCAGTGGCACTGCACCAGTGCAAGTGGCCAGAGAGGAGCAGGGGGATGCGCTAGTGCAAGTGCCATTGCACTAAGTGCAGCAACCGCGATATTCAGCGGTGGACATGCAAATGGAGCCATAATATATGCAAGGTGCAAATGGGGCCATTTGCATGTCATTATGGCCCCATTTGCATGCAACTTACGCCTGGTGCCCTGTGAGACTGCAGCCGTTGGGGACCGGCGTCCCCTTCCCCTCACCAGCAACGCACCCCCATTGCCCGATCGCAGGCTGTAACATTAATTTAACTCCCTGGTGGTCCAGTGGACCTAACACCTTGCTCGATCATGGGCTGTAATATAATTTTAACTCTCTGGTGGTCCAGTGGACCTAACGCCTTGCCCGATTGTGGGCTGTAATATTTTCATAACTCCCTGGTGGTCTGTGGTACCCGTACCCCCTCCCAACCCGCACTCATTCCCACACCTCTTCCCCCCATGCTTCACATATCGGGACTGTGTGAGTACAATGCGGTCTGCATGCCCATTAGCTACGCTGTGGACAATGGGCGTGCCAGCTGTCTGCTGCCAATCGTGGGCGGCCAGGTGACTTGTGGGTGGGGTGCTGCCACCCGCAACTGACAGGGGGGTGGGGTGGTGGGAATGAGTGGGTGGGTTGGGAGCGGGTTACGGGTACCACTGGACCACCAGGGAGTTATGAAAATATTACAGCCCACGATTGGGCAAGGAGTTAGGTCCACTGGACCACCAGGGAGTTAAAATTATATTACAGACCACGATCAGACATTGGGGGGCACTACACCACTGGACGGTGCCGCCAGGGCTCAGGTGGCCACCCACAGCGGGCAGCTGCCGTATTGCACCCAGCAATACGGCAGCTGGACTGTGGGTGGCCAATCCTTGCTCCTGTTTTTGTCGGGCACATCTTTGTGCCCCCCTGTGTGGCACAAGGCGGGTGTGTGCCTGCATATGCACCACACATCCCGGGTTGAAGGCACGCCCCCCGCACTTGCGCCGTATACATTACTGGTGTGCCCCAGCGCATCGGGATTTTGTGGAGCAGATTCCCTTGAATATCACGTTTGGTAAGATTATGGGTCATGCATGGCACATCGCTGTTGCCATGTGCAACCCCTTTGAATCTCCCACCCCTAATGTATACCTTCTAACAGTACCTGATGTTTGTTTGTTTAAAATTTATTTTTATACAGGTTAATCTGTTGGAGAATAAATCCCCATTTACAACAAATACCTGTGGAATTTACAGTAAAAACAAAACAATACAAATTAGAACACAATACAAAATCACAGTTGCCTAAAAACAACTACAACAAACATTTAAATAATTATACAATTCTAATTTAAAAATATGCAGATCAGAAATTTCAGTCATTTGGCGAGGTAACCTATTCCATATCCCTGCTAAACTATTTTGTAACACCATATCCCCCATACGATTCATAATTATGGGCAATATTTTAGTGGTCCTCCTAAATGTGTCTGAATATTTAGAATCTGAGTTCTGACATATCGAATTTTGTAAAGGATGCATTTTTAGATATATCAAACCATGACATATAATAAGCCATATATATTCTCTTCGAGCTGTTGGGTGCAACCAACCAAGTTCCTGATAAACTACACAATGGTGGACTCGAGACTTATTATCTAAGATATAATTCCCAATCTATAATAAGGCTGGTCCAATTTGTATAAAAATTTTTTATAAGAATGCATATATAATGAAAAACCATAATCTAAAACAGGTAACAATAATTGTTTTACCAATTTAGTCTTTACATCCCTAGTCAAGCATCCTGACACTCTTCTTAATGCCCCCAGTCTTTGATTGACTTTTTTTATTTGTAACAAAATATGTTCTGAAAAGGAAAAATGATAATCAACCAAAACTCCCAAGTATTTATAAGTATTAACCCCTTGTACCCTTGTCCCATCCAAAAAACTAATCTTCAAATCAGTTATATCTTTGTTAGATTTAGATCCTAGAGAGAAAATCATACTCTGAGTCTTCCCAGTAGTTATCAAAAGTCCAGAGTTTCTTATCCAAGTCTCAATATTAGAGAAATCTGTCTGGAGTCGCTGCCTCAGTTCCCCAGGGTCTTTAGCAGATGCAACCAACACTATGTCATCTGCATAAAGTCTGACATCAGTGCCAGTTACATAATCAGGAAGATCATTAATATAGATACTAAATAACATAGGGCCCAAAATTGACCCCTGAGGTACACCACGATTTAAGTCCAGGAGATCCGAGACAGCGGCCCCACAGACCACCCTTTGTTTTCGATTAGTTAAATAAGATCTAAACCACTGTAATGAATTATGATGTTCCTTAAGTTCTGCAATCTAAACAAAAGTGTTTTGTGATGAACTAAGTCAAAAGCTTTACTAAGGTCCACAAACACTGCCCCAGTTTGGTTTCCCTGGTTCAATGATGTTGCCACCAGGTTACCAAAATCAAGTAGGGCAGTATTTGTGGACCTACCCCCTCTAAATCCATGCTGACAATTTGTTTATAACCCCAAGTGGTCAAGGTACTGCACAAGCTGATTATTTATCAGCTTCTCCAATACTTTTGACAAAATCGGGAGCAAAGTAATTGGTCTATAATTGGAAGGGACTGTGATATCACCACCCTTGTAAATAGGAATAATTTCACCCATTTTCCAACAATCAGGAACAACTGAAGACTGTATACTCCAGTTATAAAAATAAGTAACTTTAGGAGCTATAACATCAGACCCCAATTTCAAAAATTTGGGATCGATATTAACTATCCCAGCACGTTTTGATGTTTTTAGGTTCTTCAATTCTTTAGCTACATCCTGTATCCTTATATTTTTCAAATTAAAGCCCTCATTATTCATAGCAAAAATATCAGAGTGAATTGCATCCTGGGCAACACTCCCCAGATTAGGTATCACTAAATCTGGGAAATCCTTAAAATAATGGTTCAACAAATTAGCCACTTCTAAAGGATTATCCACCAAATTATCTCCCACTATTAAATTAATTAAAGTTTGAGATTTCACTGGACTTCTTAAGTTGGAAATAACCTTCCAGAATTTATTTGGATCATGTATATTATCAAAAGAACTCTGGAAGTATTCTTTTTTTGCCAATTTTACCTTTTGTTTACATTTATTTTGCCATTTTTTGAAAAGATCCCAATCCCCCTCCAATTTAGATTTCTTGGCTTTTTTCCATATTCTATTTTTAATACACAAAAGAGTTTTCAATTTTTCATTAAGCCATAATGGATTTTTAATATTATTACTCTTTTTAATTTTAGGGGTATGAATTTGAATTATATGTAGAAAAGAATCCATAAATTCTTGAATAGCTAAGTCCAAGTCAGGAATCAAAAATATCCTTGACCAATCAAAATTTCTAAGACTGTCCCTAAATGATGACTCATTAAAGTGCCTAAAATCGCATACCCAAAACTCATAATCATCATTACACCTAACTTTTTGGATTAACAAGTGACATTGAATAGGGTTATGATCCCCAATATTCAATGGTAACACCTTACGGCCCTCAACCTTCAAATCATCTGAAACAAAAAACAAGTCTAGTATAGTTCCAGTTGTCCTATTGTTTAAACTTCTTGTTGGATGTTGTATCAGTTGTTGTAAGCCTAATATTTCAAAACTAGATCTAAGTTTGTTACTTTGATGTTGCTTTTTCAGAGTCCAAACATGTATGTCTCTAAGTGGAAAACAGAATACTGTTTAAAACTGGCTTTGCCAACCTCTTTGCATGAGGTCACCTAGTTCCTCCCTGTCAGAATATAAAAATTATACAAAACAGGATGTCTTATCATTCAGAAGGTAAATTAAGTAGGTGACATCAGCAAAAACTCACTTCCCCATAAGCCTTTGATCTAGTGTGTCTTTTTGCCCTTCACAGACATCAAAGGAGCATTTATGACTTAGCATCTAAGTGACATAACCTGGATTCTTCCTCTAAAAGTCATAAAAGTTTATGATTTTCATCCTAGCAACTGTCAGCTCCAATTAAGCCAGATAAACAGGAGATCCTTAATTTGTGTCTCTTCTAGCCTGTAATTATCTCCTGGCTTTTAGGTTAACAGCTTGTAGTTGAAACCTGGGGGGGGGATCATCCCACAGGCTGTCTCAGCAGGTCTCATGAGAGACACTCAATAACATATTTTTATACTACAAAAATCATAGCGTAATCAGAGCCAGCTGTACCAGCGTCACAATCCTCCCTACCGAGACTGAATTTGGGGGCTCTTTCCACTGCATGGGATAAGCTTCCCAAATCAGTTCACTCCTCATAGATGCGAGACAACCCATCTGAGTTCTGATTTTTCGCTCCAGTCCTACAGTATGTAAGATTGTCATATCATACCCTTGCAAAGCAAGACTCCATCTTAACAATCTACCATTATTCTTCCCCATTTGCGTCAGCCAAACCAGGGGGTTGTGGTCAGTTTGTACCACAAAATGCTGCCCATACAAATATGGCTCCAACTTCTTTAGGGCCCACACTATGGCAAGACACTCCTTTTCCACTGTAGAGTATGCCTGCTCCCTGGGAAGTAACTTTTTACTCAGGTACGCTACTGGGTGATCTTTCCCTTGGTTGGATGTCTGACTCAGTACTGCCCCAATACCCACATCTGAGGCATCAGTCTGAACTATAAAGTGAGAAGGAACTAGAAGGGGGACAGAATCAGATCTGTACAGTACAGTAGCTTCTTCTTGTTGTTTTTACATTGTTTCTTGTGGATTCTACTTGGTAGAAGGTTATTTCTTTTCTTTCCTACTACTTCTAAGGGGCTAGCAGGGTATTGTTTGGTGCTGTTGGAATTTTGAAACCTGTTTTGGTAGCTATAAGTGGGCTCATTTGTTTGAGGATTCACTGTGTGGCAGGCTGCATTTGTAGAGGCCTATTTCTTCTGATTTAAAACATAATTGGTGTGATTTAACTGGGTCTGTTTCTTTGAATTGGAGATCTATATCTTCTAATTTCAAGCCTATTTTGATGTGTTGTTGGTGAAGCTGTTTGAATTGGAGTCCTGTTTCTTTGGGTAGCAAACCTATTTTGGGAGCTTTGAGTAGAATTGTGATTCATTGTTGCTGGCTTCACTAGCTGCAAAGTTTGAGCGCAGAGTGGGGGAAGGGTGCTAATGGTCTGGCCAGAGGCCTCAGCTACCTGATTGTTTCTGGAAGACTTGGGCTGGTCCCACCTCCAAACCCCTCACCCAACCCACCCCGGTCCATTATTTCCTTTATACCGGGGGTTCTGACATCACTTCCTCAAATGGGCAAAGAATATGCACCTGTCATAGCAGAAGCAGACATCCAAGAAAGGAACAGCAGCAAGTGAAGAGGTGACTGCTATCTCAGTAGAAGGGAAGTAAATGCAAATCTAGGAGCTTTCATTATTATTTCTTCACATTGCTATTGCATTGGGGAAAGGAGGAGTAGGAGTTTGAAGAAGGTTGTGCAATGGCTACTTAAAGTCTCTTTTTGAGTGTGGATAGGAAGGATAGGAATATAAAAAGCAGTTGCTCAATATATCTAAACGTGTACAACAAAGGGGGTAAAGGAAATAAAGAAAAGAATGTTTTGCACTGATAGAGGGGGAAGAGGGGAGACTTGGGGGAGTGTTTGGTATCCTGCGTCTGGAAGGGTGGGGGGTCGCTGGTGGGCAATGACAGCAATGGGTAGGGTGGTAGGCTGCAACAACTGCGGTGCACCAATCTTTCTAAAAATTGCCTGGAGTGTGGGAGGATGTTTAGTGTGGAACCACATAGAAAAACTTAGAAAGGAGATTGAGAGTCTGCAGGAGGAACTAAGACAGGCAAGGCAGATTGGGGGTGGGTTTAGCCCAATACTGGAGGGAGGAAGAAGGGGAGATGAGGATGGGCGATTTAAGCCAACAGTGGTGAGGAGAGGGTCAGAAGAAAGGAAGCAGAGACAAAGGGGCCCAGGCCAGGAAGAACGATTGCCGGGGAAACCAGGTCAGGAGACAAAAGACAAATGGAAGGAGGAGATATGGACTTGTGAGGGGAGGTGAAGAAGTGGCAAAAGTCATGGAGTGGAAAGGAGAGAACATGTTACTATGAAGAGAGAGGGAGCGGGCATTTGGGAAGGGTCTTCAGAAAATAGTTTTGCACTGCTAGAGAGGAAGATGGTGGAGGAGAAATTATGAAATTAGAGGTAGATTGATAAATGCCTGGACCCAACCGGAGGCGGGGAAGTTCTGCTGGGAGAATTGCAACACGGGCAAAAGGAGGAAATAATGTGCAGGAGGAAGAAGAGGAGCTGGAAATGAGAGAGGGAGATGAATGGAAGCAAGCAGGGAGTGAGAGTGGTGGAATCTTAGTTCTGGGGGACTCAATACTAAGAGGAGTCAGGTGAGGTAGCAAGGGGGAGAGGCATAGTCGCATTTGGGTGGAGGCCATGCCAGGAATGACAGCGGAAAGGGTGGGACAGTCTGTTCTGAAATATGCTAGAAGGGGTAGACAAGCCTCATTTAATTATACATCTTGGGACAAACGACCTGGTTGACAAGACAGTAGATATAGTCCAGAAGAGGTTTGAGGAACTAGCACAATTATGTGAGGGGGCAGGAAGATCAGTAACTTTTTCAGAGATACTTCCGGTGCCCAAGGCAAGCACAACAAGAAAGCTGAGAATAGAGGAATTTAACGGATGGCTAAGAACCTGGTGTTGTGCTAAAGGGTATGGGCTGTTGGGGGGTGGGGAGGAACCTGGGAGGACAGTAGTCTCTATGCCAAGGACAGACTACACTTGAGTGAGGAGGGAAAGAAAGTGTTGAAACAGAGGATTTTATTTATTTAGCTTTTGTTGACCGGGTAAGTGCACTAGACAAATCCTGCCTATTTTCAGGCACGACTCAGGGGAGGGGGATACAGATGAATGCCAACTGACCTTGAACCAGATTAAGCTGTAGGTGGTATTTGTTTTAGTGAATGAGGGAAATTTGGCCAGGACACCAGGGAAATTCCCCTACTCTTTTCGATAAGTGCCATGGGATCTTTAACATCCACCTGAACTACCACCAATCCAGGCAGATGGGACCTCGGTTTAACGTCTCATCCGAAAGATGGCACCTCAGAAGTGCAGCACCCCTCTCATGCTGCACTACAGTGTCAGTACTGGGATATTAACCCTAGTGCCAGATGTGGGAACTGAACCCACAGCCCTCTGATCTCCCGGCCTCAGAGGCAAGTGTGCTACCTACTGAGCCACTGACACTCTAGGATGGAGGAGTTCATAGAGGAAGTTGGGAATTTAAACTAGAAGTTGGGGGTGGCAATTGGGCAAGAAATAGGCAGAGACCACAGGTTAGGAAACCATATGAGCTTACCCCCCATAACAGTGACAAAGGACAAATAGCAAGTACTATTGGTGATGCTAGGAAAGGAGGGCAGGATGGGAGGGGAGAAGGGTGGAAGGTGGTTACCCTTAATGCTAGGAGCCTTGGGAGGAAAACTGCAGAGTTACAGGTGCTCATGGCAGAGGGAGAGGTGGACATTGCAGCCATCACAGAAACATGGGCCACCCAATACAATGACTGGGACCTATCTGTACCAGGGTACAGGTTATTTCGTAGGGACAGGGTGATTGGGAAAGGAGGGGTGTGGCACTATATGTGAAGGAAGGACTGAAGTGTGTAAGGGAGGAAGGAGAGGAGGGTAGTACAGAGTCACTTTGGATGCAAATCCAGGATTCCAAGAATAGGATTCTTAGAATGGGAGTGGTGTACAGGCCACCATCTCAGATGGAGGAGTGGGACAGGGAACTAGCGGGACAGACCAGGAGGACCTGCGAGAAGGGTAGTGTGGTGATTGTGGGGGACTTCAACATGCCAGGAGTGGACTGGGGTACCCCAACAACCAGAAACAGAAGGGAGCAGGTACTGCTGGATGCCTTCCAGAACAGCTTCCTGCTGCAAATGGTCAGTGAACCAACCAGGTTAGGGAATACCCTTGACCTTGTGCTGGCAAATGGGGACTTTGTGAGAGAACTTACAGTGGAGGACCCGCTGTCAGGGAGTGACCACCACTCAGTATGGCTCACATTGGATATGGGCAAGGAAGGAGTGGAATCTGGCACAAGAGTGCTGGACTTCAGGAGGGCCGACTTTGGGAGGACGGGGGAAGTGGTAAAAGGGTATCTGGCCAGAATTCAATCTAGTATGGACACTAACCAGAGGTGGGAGCTCATAAAGCTGGGGATAGTGGAGGCAACCAAAACCTGCTGCAAAGCCCAGAGCAAGAAGGCTAGGGCTAATAAACTGAGCTGGTTGAGCAAGGAGGTCATGGAAAGGTAAGGAGGAAAAGAGCTGCCTTTAGAAAGTACAAGAAAACAGGGAGGGGGAGGACAGGGAGGAGTACTTGACAGAATCGAAGGAGGTGACAAGAGCAGTAAGGGAGCCAAAGCATCTACAGAACTCAGGCTGGCACACGGCATTAGAAGGGAGAGAAGGACTTCTTTAAGTACATCAGGGAGAAAAGGAGCTGTAAGGACCACATAGTAAGGATTAGGAAGGAGGGGGTTGGTGGAAGCAGGGTGATAAGGCAGAAGCACTAAATGAGTACTTCTCTCAGTATTTACTAAAGAGAAGGGGGGTGACACCCAAGGGGAGAAATGGCAGAAACAGGGGGAAGGGTGACAGATGGGGAATCATGGAGGGCAGATTTGAGAGGGTTTGAAGGCACTGAGGGTGGACAAGGCGCCAGCCCAGATGGCATCTGCCCAGGGTACTGAAGGAGCTGGCAGGGTCCTTGCAGGACCTTTGGCAGAACTATTTAATGCCTCACTACATTTGGGGTGTGTACCTCAGGACTGGAGGATGGCTCATGTGGTGCACCTCCACAAGAGTGGCCCCAAGGATGAACCGGGAAACTACAGACCAGTGAGCCTCACATCCATCATGGGTAAGCTAATGGAGACTATCCTGAAGGAGAGGCTGGTGGCCCTCCTAGAGGCCAAAGGACTACAGGACAGCAGACAGCATGGCTTCATATGTGGCAGATCCTGCCAAACCAACCTGGTGGAGTTCTATGACTGGGTAACTAGGCAACTGGACAGGGGCCATGCAGTGGATGTCCTGCCTCTGAACTTCAGTAAGGCATTCAACTCAGTGCCGCATGAAAGGCTGGGAAGGAAGTTAGTAGGCACAGGGGCAGGTGCAAAGCTGGTGAGATGGGTAGGAAACTGGCATCAGGGAAGGCAACAGGTTGGTGGGGAGCTCTCACACCCAAGGGCAGTGACGAGCGGTGTTCCACAGGGCTCGGTGTTGGGACCAGTGTTGTTTGGAATATTCATTGCAGACGTATCATGGGACATCAAGAGCAAGATCAGTCTGTTTGCTGATGATACCAAGGTAGGCGCGGTGGTGGATGACCTGGGGGATGGCAAGGGTTGCAGGATGATCTGGCAAAGCTTGAAACCTGGTCAGACACCTGACAACTGGGGTTTAATGCCAAAAAGTCGAAGGTGCTGCATTTTGGGATGAAGAACCCAAGGAGGAGTTACCAGCTGGGGGGGAGTGCAGCTAGCCCAGACAGAGGAGGAGAAGGATCTGGGGGTGCTCATTACAGGGTCAATGAACAACTCGGCACAATGTAGGAAGGCAGCTGCAAAGGCCAACAAAATGCTGGGTTGTTTTGCAAGGGGTATATCCTCGAGGAGGGAGGAGGGAGGAGGTGATTCTGACACTGTATAGGTCATTAGTTAGACCACACCTGGAGTACTGCATGCAGTGCTGGTGCCCGTATCTGAAGAGGGACATTAAGTTACTGGAAGGGGTGCAGCACAGGGTGACAAAGATGATCAAGGGGCTGGGGGGCTTATCATACGGGAGGAGGTTGAGGGAGTTGAACATGTACTCACTGGAGAAGAGGAGGGACAGGGGTGACATGATTGAAACCTTTAAATACATGAAAGGAATAAACAAGACGAGTACAGATGGGCTGTTCAAAGTAAGGAAGGAGAGGACCACCAGGGGCCATGATATGAGACTGGAGGGAGGAAAGTTCAGGAGAGAAATGAGGAGAAATTTTTACAGAGAGGGTTGTGGCTGGGTGGAATGCGTTACCTGCAGAAGTGGTATCCAGTAGAACAGTGGACTGCTTCAAAAGGGGATGGGACAGGACAAGGGGGAGGGTTAATGAAGGGGAAGGGTGGAAGGGAGGGGCAGCTGCAGATTAAGGGGTGCTAGCTGCACATTCGAGCAGACTTGATAGACCTCTAGGCCTTTATCTGCTCGCAAATTTCGTATGTTTGTATGTTCGTCTGCTATAGTCAGGACTGGTCAAAACAGGAGCACTGCACAGTGCCTTCTTCACTGTGGTAAAGACTTCTTCACAGGCTGGTCCCGAGGTGATTTTCTTTGGCATCCTTTTCTTTACCAGATCAGATAGGGGAGCAGCCAGGGCACTGTAATTGGGTACAGATTTTCTAAAGTACCCTGTTGTCCCAAGAAAACTCCTAACCTGCTTCTGTGTTTCTGGTCTGGGCCATGCCTGGATTACCTCTATCTTTATTTGGTTAGGATGGAGCTGTCCTCGGCCTACCACATGCCCGAGGTATGCCACTTCTCCCATGACCACCTGGCACTTATCGGCTTTGACAGTGATTCTGGCCCTCTGTATCCTGCCCAGCACTTCCCTAAGGTGGGATAGGTGTTCCTCCCAACTGGTACTAAAGATGGCAATGTCATCCAGGTACACGCCACGGTGTACTCCTCAGCACCATTTAACACCTGGTTCACCAACCTTTGGGAAGTGGCCGGGGTGTTCTTCATTCCAAAAGGCATTACTTTAAATTCAAATAAGCCTCTCGGAGTGATGAAGGCCAACCTCTCCCTAGCTCTGTCCATCAACTCTACCTGCCAATACCCCTTGGTCAGGTCAATGGTCGTAAGGTAGGTCACCCCCCAACTTGTCCAGGAGTTCGTCGGTCTGGAGCATCAGGTGGCTGTCTGACTTCATGACTGCATTCAGTCCATGATAGTCCACACAGAAACGAGTAGAGCCATTTGGCTTGGGCACAAGGACTACGGGTGAGGCCCAGGGGCTGTGGGATCTCTGGATTACCCCTAAATCAAGCATCTCCTCCACTTCTCTCCTAATGTCCTTTTGGACAGCCTCTGACACCCGATATGCTGTCTGCTGTATGGACGTCTGTGTCCCTGTCTCCACATCGTGTGTTGCTAAGCAGGTTAGTCCAGGCTTGGCGCTAAACAATGGGGCAAAGTCTGCTAAAACCTCCCTTACTTGCTGGATCTTGTCCAGGGTCAGCTGGGGAGACAATTTAATTGCCTCCACAGAGGACTCCCGCTTACTTTCTTCCAGCAAGTCCAGAAAGGGTCTCCTTCTTCTGTCCCCTCCCCAGGACTACGCACTGCAAACACCATGTCAGCCCTATTGGCATATAGCTTCAGCATGTTCACATGGTACATCCTTTCTGTCTGTCTTCTGTGAGGTAACTCTACAATATATTTCACATCATTTAGCTTCCTAACTACTTTATATGGTCCTGCCCACTCAGCCTGCAGCTTGTCTTTCTGGACTGGAATAAGGACCATGACTTCCTGACCCACCATGTATGAGCAAGCTCTGGCTCTGCAGTTGTACCACACTTTTTGTTTCTGTTGGGCAGCTACCAGGTTGCTCTGGGCTGTCCACATAAGCTCCTTCAGCCTTTCCCTAAACTTAAGGACGTAATCCACTATGGGAGTTCCCTGGGTGGCATGCTTGCCTTCCCAGTCCTCCCAGATCAAGTCTAGGGGCCCACGTACCTGGTGTCCATATAAGAGTTCGAAGGGTGAAAATCCTGTTGACTCTTGGGGCACCTCCCTGTATGCAAACAACAGGTGGGGAAGGTATTTCTCCAAGTCCCTCACATGCTGTTTAGCAAATGCCTGGAGCACTGATTTCAGGGTACCATTGAATCTTTCCACAAGCCCATTGGCTTGTGGATGATACGGTGTTGTGCATCTCTGCACCACCCCACACTTCTCCCATAAACATTTCATCAGGTCCGACATGAAGGAATCCCCTTGATCAGTGATAACCTCCCGCGGAAACCCAACATGGGAGAAAAATCCCAAGTAAGGCATCTGCCACTTTGTCTGTCCTCAGTGAGGATAGGGTGACTGCTTCTGGGTATCGGGTGGCATAATCCACCACAGTCAGGATGAATTTCTTCCCTGAGGAGCTGGGGGTATTTAAAGGCCCCACAATATCCATTCCCACCCTCTGGAATGGCTCCTCCACTATGAGCAATGGAATCAGGGCAGCTTGGGTTTTCTTGCTCGCCTTCCCTATTTCTTGGCACCGGTGCAAGACCTGCAACACTTCTTCACCTGCTGGGTGAAGTTAGGCCAATAGAAATTTTGGGCCAACTGCTGCATAGTGCTCACGATCTCCCAGATGGCCAGACAAGGGAATATCATGTGCAATCTTGAGCAACTGCTCACGATACCTCTGGAGAATGACAAGCTGCCTGCCTAGCACCCCTCCCTCTGTCTGCACAGCCTGAGTATACATCAGTCCATTTTTCCAATAAACCTTATGTCTGCCGTCACCTCCCTGTGCTTTGTCAGAGTCTGCCCAAGCCCTCAGCTTCTCTAGACTACGGTCACGTCTCTGAGCAGCTGCAAACTCCTCACACATTTCCAAGGCTTGGGACAGGTCCCCTTCAGTTACTAAACTAGGGTCCCTAGCACTAGCATCAGGGCACTCAGGATCACTGTCAATCCCAACCCTGTGCCAATGGGTCACCCCTCCCTCTTTGGAGTAACCATCTGTAGCTGTGTGGTTAACTGCTGCTGGAGAAATTTCTACCCCCTTTTCATTAATCTCCATATCAGGAGACACAGGCTGGGGAACCAGCCTCCCAGTGGTTTCCACAATGGCTTCTGTGGGGTCCAGGGAACTACAGTGTTCCCTTGCCGCTTGGCTATGGGTAACTGCACGCACCATCCCTTGTTTGAGATTGTTGCCCAAGATCACATCCACTGCTAAGGTTTTGGCTACAGCCACCTGTTGCACAGTTCCCCCTGTTTCATCCAAGTCTAGGATAACACTAGCAAGGGGCAATGTTTTCTCCTCACCAGTAAAGTCCTGTACAGTGACGTATTTATTGGGTATAAGCTGACCAGGGTCTACTAGATCCCCCTTTGCCAAGGTCTGGGAGGCCCCTGTGTCCCTTAACCCTTATGTCTGTATACAATTCACCATGACTGGGTGCATGTGCTCCCTCATGTTCACAGGCAGGCTTTCAGGGACACACAAACAACCCACTTCTTTCCTAGCCCCCTGTTGTGTATTGCTCGCCTTTTTGGGACACTGTCTAGCAATATGCCCAGTTTCTTTACACAACCAACATTCATTTCTTTTCTCAGAGAAATCTTTTTTCTGAAACCTGGGGCTAACTGGTTTCAGTGGAGGCAGTGAGAGTTTTAGCTACCCTGAAGGTGCACTTTTCCCTTTCTGCACTGCCACACCCAACCCATTCACTCTCAGGGCAGGTCTGCTCTTGGCATAGTGGTCCGAGAGTTCAGCAGCCTCTTGCATTGTTTTGGGATCTCGGTCTTCCAGCCAGGTTTTCAGCTCTACTGAGCATGCCCAGAAAAACTGTTCTAACAAAATCACATTTTCAATTTTATCAACAGAGTTTGTTTCAATTCCTTCCCACCAACATTTTAAAAACTGATGTTGTTTCGTGGCTAGCTCCTCATAGCTCATGTCAGGGCTTCTCCTGAGCTTACAAAATTTAGCTCTGTATGATTCAGCAGTTAATTCAAATTTCTTTAACAGTGCAGCTTTAAGTTTGCTGTAATCATCACTGTCCTCATTGTCCATTTGACCCAATGCATCCCGAGCTTTCCCGGTAAGTAGCGGGGATAGCTGAAAGCTCCAGAACTCTCTAGGAATTTTAGCCTGAATACAAACTTTTTCAAACGAATTTATAAAGTCATCCATAACCTTCCCCTCTTTAAATTCAGCTATAAATTTGGAATTCAATTTATAACCCAGTCCTGTAGTCCCAGTTAAACCCAAGCCACTTACCTGCTCTGGTGCTGGTGGCTGGAGTCATCGCTTCTCCAGTTCATGCTACCTCTGGTGCTCACACTCCTCACGGTCAGCCTCCCGGAGTTCTCGCTCTGCCTCTCGGCATTCTTGCTCCCTCTTCTCCTCTGCAGCTCACTGTTCTCACTTCTCTTCTCTCTGAAACTCCAGCTCCATTCTGTGCAACTCAATCTGCAACCTGAGTACTTCTGGATCCAGGACATTGGTGACCTTCCCCTGCTGCTGTGGCCCTTCAGTGACAGTAGCCCTGCTGCCCTCCTCATCGGATCTGGACACTGCACTGGCCACTAGCCCTTCCACATTCAAGGTTCAGTCCCTTACAGTCACTGTCTGTGACTTGATGCTCTGGGTATCTGCTACCATCAGGGCATCCACGAGGTTCTGCTTGGTGGCTTTCACCTCAAACAGGACTCCTCTGCCCCTGCACAACTGCTTTAAGTAGTCTACAGTGTGCCTGCTGTAGTTGGAAGCCATCTTCTTCCCTAACTATGGCTATTCTGACTTGCACTTTAGAAAAAAAATAAAACAGGTAGGAACTTGACTGTAAGCCAAGTGATATAGTTCTGTTTCCTTTTAAAAATAAATCACTGCCTTTTACTTTTTTTGCAAGTGAGCTGACAGTATCAAGCTGACACACTAAACAATAAAGCTTGTAATACCAAACTTATGCACACCGCTGCCAACCAGTCTGTCACAACCCCACTCAGCAGGTCAGGTCCTCTGCTCCCACAGTGCCAACCTCCAAGCACAGTATCGTGAACAGGAACAGAACAGGGTAACCCTCCTGTCTGTTTTGTGGGTTTGAATCAACCTTTGGTCTCACGTTCTGGAGGGATTCAAACTGTGAACTTCTTGCTAGCGTACCCAATGTACAGACTCAGATCATTCTGCTCTTCAGGGGGGCAGACATCTTTCAACTACGGGCACAGGTGTACAAAATGAACCCTTAAAAACTCTATGAAAGTCCTCAAAGTAAACTCTTACCCTTTCCCAATTTGGTAAACCAGTAAGCTTATGGACAATGTCAACTTTAACCATATATGATTCACTTGTCAAAGAAAGAATTTCAAAGGAACACCAAGTAGTCTCTTAAAATAGAGGTTTACTTTAAAATAGATAAAAATGTAAAAAATGTAAATACAGAACAATATATCACAAAGCCATACAATCACTTAAAAAAAACCAACAAGGTTATAAATAGAAACAAAATCTCCTACCACAGTACACTTAGACTTGTCTTTCTAATGTATACCTTCTAACAGTGCCTGATGTTGCTTTTTCAGAGTCCAAGCATGTATGTCTCTAAGTGGAAAACAGAACACTGTTTAAACCTGACTTTGCCAACCTGTTTGCATGAGGTCACCTAGCTCCTCCCTGTCAGAATATAACAATTATACAAAACAGGATGTCTTATCATTCAGAAGGTAAATTAAATAAGTGACATCAGCAAAAACTCACTTCTCTATAACCCTTTGATCTAGTGTGTCTTTTTGCCCTTCACAGACATCAAAGGAGCGTTTATGACTTAGCACCTAAATGACATAACCTGGTTTCTTCCTCAAAACATCATAAAAGTTTATGATTTTCACCCTAGCAGCTGGGAGCTCCAATTAAGCCAGATAAACAGGAGATCCTTAATTTGTGTCTCTTGTAGCCTGTAATTATCTCCTGTCTTTTTGGTTACTTGTAGTTGAAACCTGGAGGGGGGGGGTCATCCCACAGGCTGCCTCAACTTGTCTCATGAGAGACACTCAATAACACATTTTTGTATTACAAAAATCATAGAGTAATCAGAACAAGCTGTACAAGTGTCACAGGTGTGAGGGGGCCATTGAAGCAGAACTGTTTTGCAACCAGGCAGTACTGGTCTTTAAGCAACTGGGCAGGCAGGGGAGAAATCCTCAGGAGCATAGCTGTGGTAGACCAGCACTGGGCAGGTGGGAGAGAGCCATGGGACAAAACAGATGGCAGTAAAAAATAAATAACCCTTCAATTTCCCCATGCCCTGCATCCAATAAAAATCATGATGCCAGAATTGCTTTGTATTTCCTTGCCAGTACATCTGCCAAACTGCCCCAGGATGCCTTTTCCTGAGCATTCTTTCTGGGTAACTAGATTTTATTTTGGGACTCATTTGAGTTGCTAGAGAATGTAAAGCCCGTCTCAGAATTGCTGCAGAATCACCCGCAGAATTGCTCATAGCCTGACCACAGCAAGCATGAGGTCCTGCCACAGAATGTAGGTCCAGTTTGCACATGGGGTCCTGCCTGTAGGTTCCCTTGTATTCCTGTTGCTCTGATACCCTTTCTCACATACACCACAACCCCTCCTCCCTTCCTCCCCTTGCTATACTTTCTGAGCTGAGTGTAGCCTAGTATGGCTGTGTCCCAGTCCTTGCTCCCTGTGCACCACAACTCATTAATGGCTACAAGATCCAGGACTGCCTACACCATGATGGCCTCCAGATCTGGACTTTTATTTTCATGACTCCTTGCATTGGCTCACATAGCCTTCCACACCTTGTTCCCAGTCTGACTGCTACCCCCCCTTCCTGCTTCTGTTGCCACTTGGAACTTCCCTTTCTCCCTTCCCCCCTTGCTACCCTCTTTGTGCCTTGCCTTCTCAACTCTTCCCTTTCTGCCTCTTCTGTTCCTGTCCCCTTTGTCCCCTATTATGCCGCTGCTTCATTTTTCTTGTGCTCTGGGGGAGTTTCCTCACCTTGGGCCCTCTCTTGCAGTTGATTTAATCTGGGGAGGGGCAATTTATGCCCCCCTTTATATTTCTGCCTTTCTCCTCAGTTGGTTTAAATGTTCATCAAAGTAACATCCAAATCTTCCACTGGGGACTGTGGTGCCCTTCCTAGATGGATACAGGCCATCACCTCTGTACAGATCCATATCCTTCCAGGTCAGACCCCTGTTCCTAATGAAACCAAAACCCCTCCTCCCTGTACTACTCTTTCTACCAAATGTTGAAGCTCCTGGTGCGAAGTACCCTATCCTCCCCATGACCATAGGCTGGTGGCACCTCAGTGAATGTCACTGTTTGTGTTGCTTGCCTTAGGCCCCTCCCCAGTTCTCTGAACTTTCCCTGCACTACCCCAACCCCATCCTTCCCTCGCTAGGTCATTTGTCCCCAGGTGGAAAATGATATTCAGCTCTCCACTTTGTTCTGTCACCCTAGCAATCCTTAGGATCTGCTGTCTATTCCTCTGAGTCAAGGCACCAGGTAGGCACCTAACCTTCTTCTGTCCACCCCTTCCTGTTCCCAAACCTATCCCCCACTGACAGTTGAGTCCCCAACCAGAAGCTGCATCCTCCTGTGCTGGGGTCCTCTACCTCCCACCTTTGGGCCTTCCCTTTGGAGGATCCCCACATCCTCCCTTGCCACCACTACAGGTGCCTCCTTATGGCAGTCCCATCTTGCTAGAATGAAGAAGGAATTCTTCAGTAGCACAGGCTGAGGAATGTGCCCCTGACCTGCCACCCCCACCATCCTGGAGCCCCCCCCAAGAGCCAGTTGGCCTTCCTCTATCTAGGCAACCTCTGGGGCAATGGCAGCAGTCTCAGAGGACCTTGGTGGGGTACAAGGTCCTCTGGAGCCTAGCCAGCTTGGCACAGAGACCAGCAACCTCTGCCCTCAACCCAGAGGGGTGTATGCATATTGAGCCGCACCTCAATCTCTAGAAGGTCTCCCAGAATACGTACATAATGTTTGCAATGAGTTCTTAGAAACAAATATTCTGCATCAGAAGGCACAGCAATAAACTGTAAGTACTGGTATAAGAGGTCCCACCCAAGAAGTCAAAATAAATTAGAAAATGTTTCCTCAGTATCAGTAGGGGAGGGAGGATCACAATTTATTTCTGAAATATTTTGTGAGATTGTGTGTGCAGTTTAAATTGGGTAGGGCTTCTTGGGTGATACAAGATGGACCTAGTGGTCTCCTTCTGCCATCAACCTCTATGTTTCTATACACCAAGCATTTCTAGTTACAGGCCATGCATAACAGGTATTCACCAAAATAGAAGACAAAGATTGTATGGACTAAGATAAAATAAAAATGTTTTTTCTTAAGCATTTTGAATTAACCCCCGAGGCCAATAGAGGAAAATTTAGAGAGCTAAGAAAGGAAGATAGTTATTCAGAAATGTATACATGATTATTATTTTTTTTATTGTTGGGCCTTCTATTGATGTGTGGGGGACAGTCGTCACTACATGGCACTGCTGTGATTTGTATCTCCTAACTGTGAGTAATAAATCTTTTTTGCATTGAATGGAGGCTGGTGCCATAGTTCTTTGTTTTTTCTAATTGCTTATTGTACTTGCACAGCAGTGTATGGAGCTGCTTTCTTTTGTGGTTGTTGAAGGACAAAAAGCCAGATTTGTTTGAGGGGGAGAGAACTAGCTATCAGCATGAGCAGACACGTCCTGTTGTGGGTTATCATATAACTTAATAATGTACAACAAATGTTATTCCTGTGACTGCATAATCTTGTAAATTTAGGTTCCTTCCCTCCCAATCCACAATGGGAAAACCTAAAGGGTTGGTTTCTCAAACACCAAAAGGAGCTACTTCTCAGTCACCAGCCTCAAATTTTTTTAAACAAAAACACCCCCTGGGATGCCAGTCACCAACAGACAGGAAAATAGCCAGAGGAACCCTTGAATTCAGACACAACAGACATAAAGAACTCCTTATATTATGAAAGTCTATACATAACATCAAAAGAAAGTTTGATTTTACTATTTAGTGCCTGTCAAACAATCTGTATCTGGTCAAAATGACAAAGCGGGGGAAGTCCTCTGGCCTGGTGGAGTAAGCTTTGGTGGCATCAACAAAACTAGTGCAGGAGAATGCACATCTAAATTATGTCTGGAACATACGGAGAATGCTCTCTGGGAAAGAAGTTTAACGACTGTTGGATTCCAAGAGAGTTTTGAATCAGAGGACATGATTTTTTGTTGTTGTTGTTTGTTTGTTTTGAGGACTGTCTGTCAATGATTTTGAATTGGGACACTACCACCACAGGAGTATACTGATCATGAATACAGTATCAGTCATCACAGGGCTACGAACAACACATATATATAAATATTTATATGTGTATATATTTTTTTATCTCAACCCCCTCCCTACCGGGGATCAGTCCTCACTCAAGCTGCCTCCCCATGCTTGGGCTTACCTCCCCAGGTGGGGCCACTGGGCAGGCACCCCCCCAATGGACTACAGGTCTCAAGCCCTGGCTTACCCCAAGGTGACATTATTCACCAGTTCAGGTTGTTTACAAGATGGCACTGCAAACCTGCAAGTATTTTTGGTGCCAACTAAACGCTCGCAGAGCAAACACCTCTTTAAATCAACCCAAAAGGCTACAACAATATACAAATCATAGAGAAAAAATATTTAGCAGCTAGCGACTACATTTTAGGGCATTTTGCTAGCTTTGGGAATTTTTAAAAGGCTGACTTTGCGGGTGACAATATCTGAATGTGTTGCAATTCACATAATAGGGTTGACAACTGCAGTCCAGCACTTAAAAGGAGCAGTGCAAGAGCACTGCATCACTCATTTTTCTTTTATTCAGTCCTGGTTTACCCTAAACAGAAAGGATATCCAAAAAAGGGCACACATCTGGGAAACACTGTACTTTAACTCTACAATAAGACTGAGAGATAGGAGCATGGACACCAGCTCCTTCTCTCTCTTATTTTCTTTATTTTACAACATCTTGAGGATCGGGGAGGCAAACTACTCATAACCTCTATTTTTGGCAACACAGGTATTGGCATGAAATAAAGGAGAAATCTTTGGAACTATTTCTAGCCCAGAAGATGCATTATGCATTTCGGCAGCTACGTGGCATATTCGTGCAGGATCATGAGCGAGCACTGCAACAAATCAAAACAAGGTCAGAAGCAATACTGTCTCTAGTTCCTTAGTACTAGATATTCTTCTATTTTAAACAGTTTCTTTTTATTTTACTGGCACAACAGCCAGACAAACAGGCAAACTGGGAGATGGTAGGCAGGGCTCCCCTATGGGAAAGGGGGAGAGAGAGGGAGAGAGACAGAAAGGGAAACAAGAAGGGAGATCTGTAGGTGGCCAGCCTACATGACAGAAAAAAGGAAAGAATGGTGCTGTTGTGCAACAGTCTGGAGGTAGTAAAGAGTCTCTCCCCTCAAACCCAAACTGGGGGGGAGGGGTGCACAGCACTACCAGACGCCATCCAGCCCAGAAGGAAACTTGGGGTGGAACCAAATAGTTTCCTACAAAAGGATAAAGAGGGGACTCCCCCTGGAACAACCCAAAAGGGAATTGTTGGGACTTCCTCCTGCCCTCTCTAGAAGTCCCACCCCAGGGCACCCCTATACAAAATGGGGTCATTACACCATTGCCACTCATGATAATACAGACAACAAAATCGGATGGCATGCTCATAAGCAACAAAGGCTCTAACACCATTAATTCTTGAGTCAAAAAAGGTTTTTTATTAGATTTAAATAGTCCCAATGTTTCGCCTAATTAATTAGGCTTCTTCAGGGGGAACTGTGAAAACATAAAATATACTTAATTATATTTCTTATTAATTTTTATACAGAACTATTCACGTTCATTTGAGCACTTGCATTTTAATACTGTTATACAATATATTATTTATTTACCCCATAATGAACATTTGTTAACATTTCTAAATTATATACACACATAAATTTGTAAATAATGATTTTATATTGACTTATTACTACTTCTCCTATTATTAGGACCACCCAGGTTTAATGTACTATGTTTTCCTTACTTTATAACACTGCCAATCGGGGCCAAAAAATGACTGCCATGTCTGCTTGGGATTAAATTGTCTCTGGTGTTCACTTTAAACAAAAATAAATAAAAATGAAAAAAAGACCGAATTAACCATGAATAATCTTTTTGTCATTAAATCACTTAATTACTGATTCACTTATTTTTTGTTTGTTTTTGAATTGCTTTTAATGTTTTATAATTTACCTCTTTTTATAAATTATATTCTTTTTTGATCATGTAGATAGAAACCTTCATATTGTAATCAATCTATAGGGTACATAAAACAAAGGAAGAACAAACTGAAAAAGTGAAAATTCAAACTAATATGGGGAGTATCTCCAGTTACAAATATATTTATTATAATGAGTAAAATATGGTGTGAATATTAAGCAGTACATTATAAATTTAGATTAATTGAACTATATAGAATGTTTAACATAAATGAATGAGAAGTTTTTGATACTCTCAATCTGTCGTACACATTAATTGACTTATACAGATGTGGTAAACATAGAATAATAATTAAGTTTTTGGAGATTAGTTTGAATTTTCACTTTTTCAGTTTGTTCTCCCTTTGTTTTATGTACCCTATAGATTGATTACAATATGAAGGTTTCTATCTACATGATCAAAAAAGAATATAATTTATAAAAAGAGGTAAATTATAAAACTTTAAAAACAATTCAAAAACAAACAAAAAATAAGTGAATCAGTAATTAAGTGATTTAATGACATAAAGATTATTCATGGTTAATTCGTTCTTTTTTTCATTTTTATTTATTTTTGTTCAAAGTGAACACCAGAGACAATTTTATCCCAAGAAGACATGGCAGTCATTTTTTGGCCCCGATTGGCAGTGTTATAAAGTAAGGAAAACATAGTACATTAAACCTGGGTGGTCCTAATAATAGGAGAAGTAATAAGTCAATATAAAATCATTATTTACAAATTTATTTCTGTATGTAATTTAGAAATGTTAAAAAATGTTCATTATGGGATACATAAATACTATATTGTATAACAGTATTAAAATGCAAGTGCTCAAATGAATGTGAATAGTTCTGTATAAAAATTAAGAAGCAATATAAGTATATTTTATATGTTTTCACAGTTCCCCTGAAGAAGCCTAATTAATTAGGCAAAAAGTTGAGACTATTTAAATCTAATAAAAACCTTTTTTCGACTCACGAATTAACAGTGTGAGAGCCTTTGTTGCTTATGAGCATGCCATCTGATTTTGTTGTCTGTACATACCGAAAATTGGCAAGCTCCACCGAATACCAGTAAGAACTTCATTTGAAATATTGGCAATTTCCCTGGACACTTTTCATTAATGTGGACTCATGGTAATACAACCATGACATACAGGTTATGTTCTGCAAAACAATTGCCCTGGAGTGTGTAGTCTTTATAAAGATAAAGACTACCTTTTTGGCTATTTATAGAACTATTCTAAGTCCTAGACCCTCACACAATACACCCAAAAATGAAAAAAAAAACTTATATACAAATCCGAAAATCTATCTTTCTATTTCTATTTACAAATCTACATATTTATGTATTTACAGGGTCAGTATGGTTCAGATCATCAGGATCTGTTTCTAGGCCTGCAGCATAGCGGGACATAAAATCTACATTTTTATGCTGAGATTCAGGCCTTTGCTTGTCATGGAATTTGTATGGTTGCAGTGCTAGGTACCATCTGAGTATTCTTGCATTATTATCTTTCATTTGGTTCATCCAACACAGGGGATTGTGGTCTGCAACCAAAATGAATTCAGTTCCCCATAGATAAAAAGGCAAGGCCTCTGTTGCCCACTTAATGGCTAGGCACTATTTTTCTATGGTTGAGTAGTGCTGCTCCCTAGCATGAAGCTTCCTAGAAATATATAGGATAGGATGTTCTTCCCCATCAATAATTTGGCTTAAAACAGCTCCAATACCCACGTTGGAAGCATCAGTATGCACTACAAAGGGCTTATCAATATCAGGACACCTCAGGACTGGTGAGGAACATAAGGCACTTTTAATGGTCTGAAATGCCTGTTCACATTCAGGTGTCCATTTAACAGTAGTTCCACATCTTTTCTTGGTGAGGTCAGTAAAGGGTCCTGCTACGGTGGCAAAGTTGGACAAAAATCTCCTGTAATAGCTAGTAAGTCCTAAAAATGACCTCTCCTGTTTTTTCGTTTGAGGCACTGGGCAGTTAGCTACTGCTTCTACTTTGGTTATTTCTGGTTTTACCTGCCCATTACCCAAGATAAAACCTAAATATTGGGTCTCATTCATGTCCACCGCACATTTATTAGGGTTAATGGTCAGCCCAGCCCCACTGATAGTTCTGAGAACAGCTGTTAAATGTTCCATATGGGTCTGCCAAGCTGGGCTAAAGATGACCACATCATCCAGGTAGGCAGCCACATATGCAGTATGGGGTGGCTAAAAGCTGATCCATATACCCCTGGAACATTGCTGGTGCTCCATGAAGACCAAAAGGCATAGTCACGAACTGAAATAAACCCATGGAAGTACTGAATGCAGCTTTCTCATGAGATGATTGACCCAAAGGAATCTGCCAGTATCCTTTGGTTAAATCCAATGTTGTAATATACTGGGCATTACCTACGTGGTCAATCAAATCATCAGTCCTGGGCATTGGGTACCCATTGAACTGGGACAACTGGTTTAGTTTCCTGAAATCCAGGCACAGATGGATACCACCCTCCTTCTTGGGAACTACTACAATGGGCAATGCCCATGGACATTTTAAGGGTTCTGTAACACCCAGCTTTCTCAGTTTGTGGATTTCTTGTTGTACCTCTGATCTCACTCGTTCAGGACGTCTGTAAGGTTTTTGCCTGATAGGAGGAGAAGAGGTGTGAATATGGTTGGTGTTCTAGTCCCACAGCTTTCCCAAGTTCTTTAGTTATAGCTGTTTCAGAGACGGCAGGAAAGAAATGGAGGATGGGCGTGGGGACCTCCCATTATATACAGTCATGCTGACGTCAGTCACATGACGTCGGGTGGGCAGTCCTCAATCAGGTATTGCTAGAAAAGTCTGCCGTGCGGTCCGACGCCAGGTGGTGCCAGTCCTATATGTGATGACCTACTGAAGGAACCCTCTCAAAGTAAGATTCTGCCTTAACTCTTTTCCTTTTTTGTTCATCTAGGGCTGGGTTTATGTCTAGTTCATTGATTTCTGTCTGGCCCTTTTCTTCTAATCAGCTACTGTATATGCCACATCCATGTCAGTTTTCTCTGTTTTTAGCAAGATGAGCATACTAGCTGAAGACTCAGGTTTTCCTTGCTGCTTTTTCAGGAGGTTGGCATGGTATATTTTCTTGCCAGGGCATTCATTGGGTGTTTCAGCCTCACAAGAAACCTTGCCCACCCGTCTAAGGATCTTGTAGGGCCCTTGTCACTTCATGAGAAGCCTGTTCTCCGTGGTTGGTAATAATAACAACAAAACCCTGTTTCCCTTTTGAAATTCCTTATCAGAAACTTTTTGATCAGAATAGTGTTTCTGGTTCTGCTGGGCCTGACAAGCATTTTTGTGATCCTCTTCAATATATTTTACCAGTCGCTTTCTCAGTTGAACCATGTATTCAGTGATACTGGTAGTTCTTACCTCCTGTCCTTCATCCCAATACTCCTTAGCAACATCGAGAGGCCCCCAAGGATTTCTTCTGTACAAAAGCTCAAACGGGGAGTACCCAGTTGAGGCCTGGGGAACCTCTCTATATGCAAAGAGTAAGAAGGGAAGATATTGGTCACATTTCTTCCCTTCATCGTGCACACATTTTCTCAACATACGCTTGAGAGTCTGGTTGAACCTCCCCATTAATACTTCTGTTTGGGGGTGATAGGGTGATGTACAAACCACTATTACTCCCAACAGGTGGTAGAGTTCTTTTAATAGGGCTGAACAGAAGTTACTACCCCTATCGGTCAAGATCTCTTTAGGTATTCCTAACCTACTGAAGATTTTAACTAATTGTACAGCAATCCGTTCAGTGGTTATGGAATGAAGGGGTATGGCTTCGGGGTATTTGGTTGCGTAATCACAGACCACAAGTATAAACCTATTCCCCTTAGCACTTTTTTCAATTGGGCCTACTATATCCATAGCCATCCTTTCGAATGGCGTAGTCACCAGGGGTAGGGGTTCCAAAGGTACCAGATCACGTTTCCCTACTTGAGCTATCTTTTGGCATTCTGTACATGATTTGCAATACTCAGCCACCTGGTCATGGATAGTCGGCCAATAGAAACACTGCAGTAAACATGCCAGAGTCCTATCCCTACCAGTGTGGCCTGAACAAGGCAAACCATGCCAAATGCAGTAGATGCTCTCTATATTTTGCTGGTATCATTTACTGGTCCACTGTTTCACCTGTTTTTGGATGAATACACTGTCTGTAAAGAATGTCATTTTTAACAATCATTTCAGGGCTATCTTTAGTTGGTAGTTTGCCTACCTGCTGAAAAAATGAGGTTAAGGAAGAATCACATTTTTGATCAAGGGCTATAACATTTCTAGCTACATTTAATTCAACAGATGTTTCATTCAGTCCTTTATTTTTCCACACAAATTTTAAAGTCCTTTTTTCTCTCGTGGTCTTCTTTTTCTTTCCTGGGGTACCTATGATGTCTTCGTCGAAGGGGAACGTGTCCCCTAACAGTTTTTCCTGCCAGCTTTGGGCCCTAGTAGTGACAGCTGCCATATGTTGTTTTGTAGCAAGTAAAGAGTCAAACCCAGGGAATGCATACTCAAGAACCACAGAAATGGGACAGGTTGGGAACTATGCCTGCACACACAGGGGTCTTTTGATCTTTTACAGTTAATTCATCATTTGAAGTTGGGTAGCTGTGTGTGTCCCCATGAATGCATACCACTTCCACTGGTGTTTCAGTTTTATAATTAGGGTTCAACAATTCAGGGCAGATTAGTGTATATTTACTTCCAGAATCTAGAAGACCCAACACAGTAGTATCATTGATGGTTACCTCAGTCACTGAGTACCCAGTTGTTAATAGGGCCAGGTGTGCCGGAGTTGATTTCTTTTTAGGGCAAAACCTGGTGATATGTCCCTTTTCATTACAGTTATGGCAAATGATTTCTGTAGAATAATTTCTCCCTCCTCTCCCAGATCTTATTTCATATCGGTTGGTACTCTGTCCCGAAGGGGTGAGGGAGGAAGAAGGGGGAGATTTAACTGCAGAGGTATTAGATTCTCCCCTAACATTTCTTTTGATAGATGGCCTTGCTGACAAAAAGTCCTCTGCCAAGGTAATAGCTACCTCTGCTGACTCTGGATTATGTTCTCTTACCCAGAGTTGCACCTCATTAGGAAGAATTTGAAGGAACTGTTCCACAACCAGAGCCTCTATAATTTCAGTATTGGATTTTTCTTCAGGTTGCAACCATTTTACACAGAGCTCTCTTAACCTAACAAAGGTCTCTCTGGGGGTGTATGAGGGTTGGTAGCGTAAGGAGCAAAATCTTTGCCTGTAAGTCTCGGCGTTAATATCATAATGTCTCAAGATTTCCTTTTTCACTAGCTCATATTTCTCAGCATGTCTGGGGTCCATGTTGCAATAAGCCAGTTGTGCCTTTCCAGTTAAATAAGGGGCAAGTCTCACAATCCACTGGATCTGAGGCTGCCCACAAGCTCTGGCTACCCTTTCAAATGTGGTAAGGTAAGCCTCTATTTCATCAGTGGGGGTCATGTTAATCAATTTAATGTTTTTGGGGCTGGTGTCTGACCCTCTATTACCTGTTCCAATGCTTTGGAGTGCCCTCAGGATCTCGACCCACCTCTGGTCCTGTTATTATCTCTCCTGCTCTCATTCTTGGAGGTCTCTTTCTCTTTGCCACTCCATCTCGTATTGGTGGACAGCCAACCACCTCAGTAAATCCGTGATGTCTATTGGAGGGACTTCCATGGGAGCTTCTTCCACAGGATCCTCTTCACTCTAGTCAGAGAGGCTCACCCTTGCTGCAGCTTCCATCTTTGTTTGAGGACAGGCCCCCAGCCCCATACCAGGTAAGAGCTTTTCCCCAGTTTGGACCACCATGTACCGGGTCAGAACTCTGGTCACCTTTGTCTCCTCCTCCAACATCTCAGGTTTATCCTCCATGGCACCACTCCTGTGCTTACTCCGAATATCTGAGCAGATAACATGATTGGTGTCCCCTATATGCCTGGACCACCAACTAATCCCACTGCTAACACCACTGTCGTAGTGGGTTGTATGAGTAAAGCACTGACACAAGGAGTAGGTCCAGAAGTCACACAGAAGTGCGAATTTATTTACAAAAATAATAAAATAATAACTTTCAGAGAGAAAAAAAAAATTCAAACAAACATTACACAGTCTGGACCTGGCATTAGTCCACCCTCTGTGTTACCTCAACCTGTTCCAAGGTTGAACTGATATTCATTGACTGAGAAGAGGATCCCTTTTATACAATAAAATCACATGATATAAGAGTCACCGCCTCCTAATCTAACAAAAGTTGCTAAACTAAACAAAAAATATTTATAAAGAACATCATAGAAAAAGGCATAATCAAACATACATATCAGAGGCATTATAGAAGCAAAAAGAAAGCTAACAATCGATTTTTAAACATTTTCCTCCTGAAGCCCCACCCACCTTCTATGATTGACAGAAGCGCTTGGATAAAAACAGGAGAACAAAGGGGCGCTGGCCCTTAAGAGGAAACCAGCTCTGCACAGATAGGTGAGTTACCAAACAAAAGCGTATCTTGGCATAGTTCCTGAAGGAACAGGCAGTCACAGAAAGAAAAACACGGCAAGATTTATTTAGCTTGGCTTTACTTGTACTGCAATACAGGCTGTTACCTCAATACAGGGCTTTTTGGTTGCAAGGAAGGGCTTTTTGGTTGTTTATGCACAAGGAGGAAAAGACAATCCCTCAGAAGTAAAGAAATGAGGCAAGCTGACTGGTCACGGAGGGGATTTCTCAAGAAAACAGCCTATTTTTACAAGAGAAACCCTCTGTGACATTATTCACCAGTTCAGGTTGTTTACAAGACGTCTCTGTGAACCTGCGAGTGGTTTTGGTGCCAACTAAACACTCGCAGGGCAAACACCTCTTTAAATCAACCTGAAAGGCTACAACAATATACAAATTATAGAGAAAAAATATTTAGCAGCTTGCGACTACATTTTAGGGCATTTTGCTAGCTTTGGGAATTTTTAAAAGGCTGACTTTGTGGGTGACAGTGTCTGAATGTGCTGCAGTTCACATAATAGTGCCACAGTTCAGCGCTTAAAAGGGGCAGTGCAAGAGCACTGCATCACTCGTTTTTATTTTATTCAGTCCTGGTTTACCCTAAACAGAAAGGACTTTCAGGAAAGGGCACATATCTGGGAAACACTGTACTTTAACTCTACAATAAGACTGAAAGATAGGAGCGTGGACACCAGCTCCTTCATTAATTTTCTTTACTTTCCAACATCCTGAGGCTTGGGGAAGCAAACCATTCATAACCTCTATTTTAGGCAACACAGGTATTGGCATGAAATAAAAGGAGGAAATACTTTGGAGCTATTTCTAGCCCCAGAATCTGCATTATTCATTTCTGCAGCTGCTCGGTGCTGCAATCCTGCGCACGTTCGTGCAGGATCACGAGCGAGCACTGCAACAGATCAAAACAAGCTCAGAAGGAGTGATACTGTCTCTAGTGCCTTAGTACTAGATATTCTTCTATTTTAAACAGTTTATTTTTATTTTACTGGCACAACAGCCAGACAAACAGGCAAACTGGGAAGTTGTAGGCAGGGCTCCCCTGTGGTAAAAGGAGAGAGACAGAAAGGGAAACAAGAAGGGAGATCTGTAGGTGGCCAGCCTACATGACAGACAAAAGGAAAGAAAGGTGCTATTACGCAACAGTCTTAAATAGGACATAAAGGAGATAGTAAAGAGTCTCTCCCCTCAAACCCAAACTGGGGGAGGCGGGCACAATGCTACCACAGACTGACCAGCCTATAGTTGCTAGTCTACTCTCCGCTGCTTCTTTTATGTAGATGGACTTTATCAGCTCTTCTTCAGTCCATGCTTGTTGCCAGTGAACTGTTGAACAAGGCTGTCAGTGGGGCAGCTAGCACCTCCCTAAATTCCTATAGAACCCTTGGATGTATCCCGTCTGGTCCTGTACCTTTGTCCACTTTCAGAGCTGCACATCCCTTGCAGACTCTTTCATCTGAAAATTGGTTTGTGTTCACCTCTCCTCCCCTCTGCTCCTGCTATTCCATGGTGATCCATTCCTCCCCCCCCTCGCTGTGAAGACTGAGCAGAAATACCTGTTGAGGATGTCTGCTTTTCCTTGGTCCTCTTCTGAGCAGTCTACACCATCTGCCCTTCTAATCTTCACTATACCACTCCTTGCTTTCCTCTTCTCACTTAAGTATCTGAAAAAAAGTCTTATCCCCCTTAATGACACCTGTGGTGATACTTTCCTCTATCTGCACCTTTGCTTCTCTTATCACCTTGCCTGCTTCCTTTTGCTGTACTAGGCATACCAGTTTGTCCTCCCTCTGTGTTTCCATATAGAAGGAAGGAATTGGAACGGGCTAAGAATTGTCTAAAAGCCCTTGGTATTCCTTTTGTGCTCTGTTGCCATTGCATTTGAGAGGGGAGGTACTGTAAGTGGGAAAACATACCTTTACTGCAAGCAGCAGGAAGGCAGTAGGTTGCTTGAGAACTTGGAGAGAGAAGATCAGCAGCTTGGCACTGATGAAGGTCAGCTCAGCAGTTGGATTTGGAGGATTTGGACATTAAGATGGTGCCATGAGTACTGATAAGAGGGGTCTGCTGTCATGCTACCAAGTTAACAGGATCTGCTCATTGACTGAGAGATTCTTTTTTTATAATACAATCTTTATTGAGAATTTTCAATAAGACAATATAAAGGTACAGTACTCATAACAGTGTGAAATAGTTTTCTTTCACATTAACATTCTTACAGGTTTCAGCTCAACAGGATGATCAGTAAGGGTGCATACAGTTTACTTGGCCCATAGATGTTCATTTCTAGGTTTCTATAGTGCAAGTTAGGGGTACAATGCCTTTTCTTTTGCAGACAATAGATAAATTTAGCAAAATGGTCACAGCACAAAGTCAGAGTCATGGTCTAATTGGTACATTACCCATCTTTGTCAGGTGTCTTCCAATAGTGATTGCTTGTTCTTTAGTAACTTTTCTAGGCTATGTATGGAGAAAACTGTAGTTCTCCAGTGATGGAGTGATGGAACTGGGGGCATCCACAGCCTTATCAGAACCTTTTTGACTGCCAGTGTCAAGGTCAGAAGCAGCTTACAGGCAAGCTCTCAAAGCCTGCATTCTAGGGGAGGGATAGACATGCATACCAGAGACGAAGTAATTCCCTGTTATAACTGAAAGAGATCCTCCAGCTCAGATGTAATTCCCCATCCCCATCAGAAGTCAGCTATCTTTGGACATGCCCAAAATATGTGCATTTGATCAGTTAATGGGGCTCCACACCCATGTCACCATTGCCCCATCTTGGCCCCCAGGAATTTTGCTACTACTGCAGGAGTTCAGAAGTACCTGAAGGAGCACTTCAAGGAGAAATCCCTACAACTGATTGCTGCGGTGACCCTGTAGGCCAGGATTGCAAATTTTAACCATATTTTACTAGGATAACCTATGCCCAGTTCACCATTCCACCACTGAAGAATAGAGGTGGTGGACTCTGGTAAAAGCTCTGTTTATGCTTTATACAGATTACCTATGAGATAGATTCATATAGTACTTTACCTCACATATGTCCAATTATGATCTTAGATAACAATGTATTATTATTTGGCAAACAGACCAGTTGCATTCCTAGCCCTAATGGACACAACTGCACTTGAGGGTAATGCATATTATCTGAATTGGGTAAATGATAGGTCTTTTGTAGATGGCCAATGGGCATAACCCCCTCTTGAGAAAAGGAATTGGTATAAAGAAGTAAAACCCTTATGGCTCCAGTGCTTCATAGTTTGATCCACTGAGTTTGGGGGATGAAAGGAGTCATATATTGGATTACCGTGGGTTATGGTAGTAAAGATTTACAGAGGAGCAACCAATGCTTTAAGGTGGTTGTTGTATACTGGCTAAATTTAGAGAAAGGGGTACATCCCTGGAGGTTAGTAAATAAATATTTTTCTAGACCAAGCAGGTCATTTAACACAAACTCCACATGCCTCTGATGTGCCTGGTAGTTTGGGGTCATCCACTGACAGTGTATCCTCAGTTGTGCAATTTGGGCATAAAGTTTTTGTTTTTTGTTTTGTTTATTTAAAGTATGGTAAGTCCATGGGACAAGAACCCATTTTCATGGACAGCCAGAACATACTACGATAGGACATACAAATGGTAAAATGTTAAATAATATACAAAATAGAAACACAGAAACATAGAAACATAGACTTTGATGGCAGATAAGGACCGCTTGGCCCACCTAGTCTGCCCATTTCCCTACCTACAGGATAGTCCACAGATCCTAGTTAACCAACAGCCTATTTCTTCTTACCCCCTACAAGAATTGCTTTATGTCTGTCCCATGCATTCTTGAATTCTCCCCAGTTTTAGACCCCACAACCTCCTCAGGAAGGCTGTTCCGTGCATCCACTACCCTCTCTGTGAAAAAATACTTCCTCACATTGCCCCTGAACTGTCTCCCTCTATCTTTAAATTGTGTCCCCTTGTTCTTGCACGTCCCTTTTTCTGAAAGATGCTACCATCTTGGACTTTGTTGATCCCACTGAGGTACTTAAAAGTTTCTATCATGTCCCCCTCTCCCTTCTTTCCTCGAGGGTATACATATTAAGCTCCTTTGGTCTCTCCTCGTGCGGCTCCTCTTGCAGACCCTGAACCATTTTAGTTGCCCTCCTCTGGACTGCCTCTATCCTGTCTACGTCCTTACGGAGATGGGGTCTCCAGAACTGGATGCAGTACTCCAGATGGGGTCTCACCAACTGCTTGTACAGAGGGATAACAACTTCCTGTTTTCTGCTGGTGAGGCCTCTCCCTATGCATCCCAGTATACCTCCAGCCCTCCTTACTGCCTTCTCACATTGCTTGCTAACCTTAAGGTCATCAGATATGATTACCCCAGGTCCCTTTCCTTTTTGTTGTTACTACCTCCCCCACTGTGTAATCTTCCTGGGTTCTTGTTTCCCAGGTGCATTATTTGCACTTCTTTGCACTGAATCTAGCTGCCATACTTCTGACCATTCCTCCAACCTTGCCAAGTTCCTTCTCATCCTTTCCACACCTCCTTGTGTATCAACCCTGTTGCAGATCTTTGTGTCATCTGCAAAGAGGCATACTTTTCCTTCCAGTCCCTCTGCAATGTCACTTATAAAGACATTAAAAAGGAGTGGACTCAGTACTGAACCCTGCGGTACTCCACTAGTAACCCCTCTTTCTTCAGAGTGGACTCCATTTACAATTATCTTCTGTGTCCTGTTGTCCAGCCAATGTTTTACCCAGGCTACCACCCTGGGACCCACTCCCAGGTTGGTTAATTTGACTATTAATCTTTTGTGTGGGACTGTGTCAAATGCCTTGCTAAAGTTTAGGTAGGCCATGTCCACAGCCCTTCCCTGGTCTACTACTTTGGTCACCCAGTTAAAGAAATCTATTAGATTCGTCTGACATGACATTCCCGCTGTGAAACCATGCTGCCTTGGGTCCTGTGCCCTACTGGCCTCTAGGTACTCAACAATTCTTTCCTTCAGAAGTGACTCCATCACTTTCCCTACAGCAGAGGTCAAACTGACAGGTCTGTAGTTTCCTGCCTCTGTCTTGGTCCCACTTTTGTGAAGGGGAATCACATCCGCCTTCCTCCAGTCCTCGGGTACCACACCATCCTCCCATGATTTGTTAAAAAGAGTAGTCAGTGGTTTCATTAGTTCCCCCCTTAATTCTTTTAGAATTCTGGAGTGAATTCCATCAGGACCCATTGCTTTGTCCACCTTCAGTTTTAGGAGTTCTTGCATAACCCTTTCTTCTGTGAAAGGACTGAGATTGACCCCCCTATCAAGAGTGCTTCTGTTAATTGGATTAGGCACGTCCCCCTCCTCTTTTGTGAATACTGAACAGAAATATTCTTTCAGTATCCCTGCTTTTTCACTGTCCCCCTCTGCCCACCCACCGTTCATTCTATTCAGCCTCACTATCCCTCCCTTTGTCTTTCTACGCTTTCTGATGTACCTATAAAAGTTTTATCCCCCTTCTTAACTGAGTTGGCTATCTTTTCCTCAGTTTGGGCCTTTGCTATTCTGACTTTCCTCCCTGCTTCCTTCTGCCTTAACTGGTACAGCTCTCTGTCCTGCTCCTTCTGTGTTTCCTTATACTTCTTGAATGCTATCTTTTTCTCCCTGACTTTCCCAGCCACCTCTTTTGAGAACCATAGTGGCTTTTTCTTTCATTTTGATTTGTTTATTTGCTTCACACAAATTTAACTATGAAAACATTTACACTGACAGACTGCGAGAAGATAATTTTTCAGAGCAAGTTTAAAATTAGATACCGAGGTATTGGCACTGGCTAAAGAAATTGACAATGAGTTGTAGAATGAATGAAATTCATAGAAAATAGCATTTAGATCAGTAGTAGTCCCTATTCTTGGTATGGAAAATTGACAAAAGACATGGATGAATGGGTTAAAACAGAGTTAACATGCTTTTTGAAAATGAATGAAGTGAAGGAGGAACACAACCCATGGTCACCTTCTTAGCAAGAATCCTTATCTGTAACAGATATCTCTGGTCCAACAGAAGCAAGCCTGTTTGACTATAAAGTACACAGTGTTGGGTGCAACATGATAATTGTGCCACAAATCTTGCCACCTAATTATAGAGGGTCCTCACCCTGGACAGCATTTCCTACCTAGCTGAATAATAGGACATAATATCTTAGTAAATTACTAGGAGAAGGAAACTCTGTGGCAGTACCTTCCTTGCTGAGGGAATTAATGATGTATTTAACCTATATAAAGCTCCCAGTCTTTGCTGAACTGCTATTACCATGGATTTTGTGTGCCATTCATAGGAGGGAGCTGTCCAGGGTGAAGCCTAAATATTTAAACTCCCTTACTTGTTCAATTTGTACTCCCTTTAGGATACTTAATGAAAGGACAGAGTCAACAGGCAACCTCTTTCAATGGTTATAAAAAACACTGACTTTTTTTTTTTTTGCATTCAAAAGCAATTTGTTTTGTAAAAGCCAGTTTCGTAATTTTACTAAAGCACACTGTAATAGTTTCTGCAAGTTGGATAGACAAGAACTGCTCGTGAGGATCACTGCTTCATCAGCATAAAGAAACATTTTAGTATTATTACAGATGGAGGATAATGTATTCAAAAATTAAGTAAATAAAAGGGGGCCCATAACTGATCCCTGTGGAACACCCATTGCAACAGGGGATGGAGAAGAGATGACACCCAAATTTTTGTCCTTTGTGTTCATCCTTAAAAATAACTCTGACACTAGCTCACCATGTCACTAGACATGCCCAGTTTTTTGAGGGCAATCAATAACACATCTTGCTTCACAAGGTCGAAGGCCTTGGTGGAGTCCACAAAGATGACCCCTAGAAAAAGGCCCTTATCAAAGGCTTCTTGAACTGCCTGTGTGAACCCTTCCAAGGCTGTCACTGTGCTGCGTCCAGGACAAAACCAATGCTGGGCTGGTGTCAGTACATTGTACCTAATTAAGAACTCCAACATCTGCTCAAAAACAATTTGTTCAAGTACTTTGGATAAGGGAGCCAGTAAGGAAATGGGGTGATAATTTTGAACATTTGCTGAATCTCCAGATTTGTGAACAGGGACAACAACTGCATTTTTCCAGATTACCGGGAATTGACCAGAACAAAGTGACAAATTTAAAATTATTGTTAGGAAAACATATGATGTCTGCTGTAATCCTCATGAGCCTAAAGTCTACCTCATCTACATTGATCGATGGCCGTGGATGTAATTTCACAAGGTAGGACATGACCTCCCTAGGGGTCAATATCCTAAAGTAAAACCTTGAATGTGTGTGCATGGAAGGGGAGGTCATCCCTGCCCTTTGAGAATAATTCAGCATCATTAGAGATATAGGACCAGATATTCAAAACTGAGCCCTGGGGCAAAATTAGCACTGCATAGCATGCTAAATTAGGCCAGAACCATTAGCATGCTATATTCACAGGAATAGCCCCGGGGCTAAACCTGCTGAATATAGCATGCAAATGAAGCAGTGCAAACAGGGCTGGGTGTGCAGTGCAAAAAAAAGCCCAGGAAATAAGACAGCATTGAATATAGCAACAGGGAAGGCTGGAATGCAACAGCAGCTCAGTGGACACAGAGGTGGAGGATAGCAGAGCTGCTGTAGCAGGTCAATGTGAGTGATAGTAATGGAGCATTGCACAACAACAGCAACAGGCAATGCAGGCCACACACAGCAGAACTGTGCTGCGCAATTGACAAATTAGCCTGGGGCAAACACATTAGCACGGCACTAACACTTTGCCTGGGGGTAAAAGTTGCTATATTCAAAATTCCTATGCAAATGAGCCTACATAGGCAATCTGTGTGCAAACAGCAACATTAGCATCTCATTATGGCCTGCTTTGCATGCAGTCCCATGTTGTTTGCCCGGTGCTATTGCATGGGGCACACAGCTCCACCTGTAGGTCAGACAGGAACTACAGTTCAGTAGCCGCAGTCTGGGAGCTGCACACAGCTCCACCTGTATGTCAACCTGGGAAACAGGTCTGGAGCTGCAGGCTGCAAGCATACACAGCAGCAGGGACTATGGATCCCCAGTAGAAACATGCTGAATCCCTGGTAGCATACCTTTCAAGTGTACCTGAGGTCCAGGGATGTCCTTGACGTTGCAGCACAATGTTCCATCGTCTGTCATCAAAGCTGTGAATATGGGACAGAACAGTGGGGAGAACAGACACAAAATAAGCAAACAGGAATGTGACTATCATGTACATCCTCGGAAACTGCTGTGTAGCACACACCCCTGTAGGCCAGTAGCTGTCTGGGGGAATAGTGGCAATAATGCAGATGTATCCCTGCTATGGGGTGGTAGCCCCTGATAGTTGGAAATGGTGGCATTGTAACATGAGGCAAGAGAATGGAAAGTATGCCTGGTAGTCTAGTGCTCCCCTCCCATCCTCGAGCGCCATAATATAATATGTAGGCCCCCCAGTGTTCTCCGGACTGCTGCATCCCTGTGCAGCACAATGCAATGCAAACTCCTCCTTGGTTGTTCACCAGAGTGCCGCAATCCCAATCTCATGACTGGCAGTAGTTAATCACCCCCGGTGACCCCCATGGTGTGCCACATCCTTGTTCCCCATTCATGGCTATGGCATTACACTCCGTGGTCCCGTGGACCGCTCCAGCCCCAATCCCCCATAATTGGAAACTCCCCCATACCTGGTGGTCTAGTGGACCCCCAAACCCCTACCCCACAGTGTAGATCACCCCACTCCCACCCCCCATCCCCAATTCAAGCCGACGACTGGCTCAGCCCACCACTCACCTCTATGGCCAGCCACCAACTGCATTATGAATGAGCGCATACTGTATACAGGACACTCATTTATAATGTAGTCAGCAGCCGGCCACAGAGGTGAGTGGAGGACTGAGCCAGTCGCTGGCTTGGATTTGGGATGGGGAGCGGGGTGATATGCACTGCAGGGTGGGGGGTTAACTTGACCACCAGGTATGTGGTGGGGTCCCAATTATGGGTGATCGGGGCTGCCACAGTCCACTGGACCACCAAGGATATTAGTATGGTTCTACTGGGACATCAAGGTGGGGGGGCACTTGCCTACCAGGACACTGTGTTCTGTGGGTGGGACATGTGTCGGGGATCAGTGTATGGGTTTGGGGGGCCATCAGACTACCTGGGAGTGTTGAGGCAATCATGACACATGGGTGCCAGGAATGGGGGGAGGGACAAACCTGCTGGGCTGTTTGATCTGGTGTACTGCCTCCCCTGCTTGTGCGGCATTACCACCTGCTTTTTTGTGGCAATATTCAGCGCCTCACTACAGGTCACGCAAAACACTGTAGTGCGGTGCTGGTCTTCTGAATATGCTGGTGTGCCAGCATTCCTAGCCCCTTCCCTCACTCCTTTCCCTGAATACATTTACATTTACCATCAGCACCGGTGCTAATTGACCTTTTGAATATTGCAACCGGGTGCAAATTTGGTGCTATTCCAGTGCCACGGGTTTGCACCCAGCTCAAAGCTTTGAATATCTGTCCCCCGAAGCTACCCCCAGCCTCCCTAATGGTCAGGATACCGCCACCCCCCCCACTTTCCCACCCCACTCCCACAATCTCATCTACCCAGAATGGAAATTGCTCTATCCCCTCCGCCACCCTGTCTCCTAGTACCCTCTCAAATGTTTCACCCCCCATTTTAATTCATGTCAGTAACCCCTAAAGAGATCTACAAAATGCTAAAGAGACTACTTAATCGGGGTAGCCCTGGTTCAGATGGCCTCTCCCCGGTCTTCTTGAAGCTTGTTGCACCACTGATCTCCAAACCACTCATCTTTCTCTTCAACCTTGCCCTCACTACTTCCACTACGCCTGCCTCCTGGAAATCTGCTGCAGTAGTCCCCATCTTTAAATTCATGGACCCCCACTCCTCTGACAACTACTGACCCATATCTATTCTTCCCCACCTAATGGACTACCTCTACAAATGCAATCTCTTATGCAGCCAACAGCATGGATTCATCAAGCACCACAGCACTGCAACTGCCCTTGCCCTCTTCACAAACCACATCCTCTCTAATGTGGACTGTGGGCATGCTACTGGTACCGTCTTTGTAGAATTATTGCAAGCCTTTGACATGACTCCCTCCTCACCTCTAAACTATCAGCCCTTGGCTGCTCTGCCATAACCACTGACTGCTTCTGAAGCTACCTCTCTGCGTGTTCCCAATCTGTATGTATTGGCACCACCATTTCCCCTCCTCTGTCTCTACGGGTGTCCAACAGAGCTCCATCCTGGGCCCCTTACTTTTCTCTATATTTGTCAACCCCTCCATGCTGACAGCCTCACCTGTAGCTCTCTACTCTACACTGATGATCTTGTCATCTTCCACCGTGACCAAACCCCCTCCCGCATATCCTCTGTCTTGTCCGAGAACTACTTCACAGCCTCACGCTGGTTCTCATCCAGCCTCCTGCTAGTTAATGCAAAAAAAAATAAAGGCCATGCTGTTTGGTTCTAAACCGTATCTAGCTAAGACTCTACATGCCAATGACAACCTTCTCATTTACCCCCCTGATGGCCCTGTCCTTGAGAATGTCTCTACCTTCAAGTACTAGGTGTGTTGCTCAACCCCTCTCTCGCATACAATGACCACATAAACAACATAGTTAGGAGGGTAAACCAGAAACTGGGTGCTGCTTACCACCTAAAGCCTTACCTGACCAATGAGGCATGCCTTGCCATAGTCACTGGTAACCTACTCCCTATCTTTGACTACTGCTTTGTCATATACTCTAGAAGCTCAACCACCCTTCAGGCTAGGCTAGGCTCATGGTAGCCTACAACAATACTTGCTGATTTGTCTTGTCTGCTCCTTACACTGCTCACCATGACCTCTACCACTCCATTGGATGGCTCCTCTTGCATGGATGTTTTGACTATACCCTTGGTTGCCTAGTGGATACCACCACCAGAACTGGCAGTGTCTCTCCCCTCTCCTCCCTCTTCAGTTTCAGAACCACCACCAGGAACCTATGCTCCTCTTTGGTGCCCTCCCTCCAGGTACCCAAAACCCTCACCAGTATGGGTGGGAGAGCCATATCTAGTGTGGCACCCCTCCCTTTGGAACAGATTGCCTACCCCTCTTAGAGTATCAGACTCTCACCAAATCTTCAAACACAATCTCAGATCCTGGTTCCTGGACAAATACAACTGCTACTGCCCACTCGCTAACACACACCCTGCCTACAATACACCTCTGGCATTTTTCACCCTTCTAAACTCACCTTGTCCCTCCCTACAATGGAAGCATCTTCTTTCTTCTTCTTCTTTTACAACATATATTTTCCTTGGTAGCTTTTACCCAAGTATGCACTGTTTTGCCTATATGCAAATTAAATCAGCTTGTATACCTTAATGTACATTGCAATTGCTACCTGTCTTTATCATTATAGTGACCACTACTGTAGGTACCTACTACCTGTACCGTATCTTTGACTATTGCCTGTAAAAACTACTGTATGTATCCATTACCTGCATTGCACCTGTATTGTGATTAATACCTGTAATACCTATGTAATTTTAACTGCCACTAGTGGGCCCGGGTTGTGCCTGAAAACGGTCCCCAGGACCAATGCACTTACCTGGCTACCAAAGAATAAATAAATAAACAAATGAGTAAAAAAACATTTATATTAAATTCCATAGCTATAGTTTGAGGCTCTTTGAAAATAACAGTTGGTTGATTAACATTTGGGGGCCTGGTTTGTATTTTTGGCCGAGCATTTGATGTAGTGGGTCCAAGGTGGTGGCAACCTTTTTCCCCGCAAAGTGTTTTGGTTTTTCAATAAAGAATTGCTGGTTTGATTTTTCTAATCAGACTTGCAGTTATTTCAACATTGTTTGTACACCACAAGAGTTGCCTTAGCCTGGTTCCTTCTATTGCCTTCCATTTGATATCTCTTTCTCTCATTAATTGTTACAACTCTGGATTAACCACTCCTGTTTATTTCCCCTACTGCTTAGCCTTTTCATAGGGACAAATCTATTGCAGATTGTATTGAAACAAGAGCAGAATGAACTTAATGCTTTATTCATATCTGTGAGGTGGTTCAGAAAGGACCAATTGACTAGAGAAAGGGCCTCATAAAATGTTTCAATGTCCAGTTTTTTTTATTTATGTTTCTACAGTTAATATAAACTGGAGGAACAGATTCCTTTTTGGTGCTCCAACAAGGATACATTGGGCTGTGGCCACTGATACTATCAGGTAAAATGCCCGATTGTATAATTTTTGAAGTAGCAGAGACAAGAACCCAGTGCACTATTGGTGAAAAACCAGTCTTATAATGAATCGTAGTAGGGCCATCTATCATCTAGGTGAGCCTAAAGTTAACCATTTCATCCTTGTACTTTGAAATGTTCTTCCTGCTTCATGTCTCCAATAACAATTAACTGACGACTAAGGGGAATGGTTTTCCTATGCATTCCAATTAAATCAAATTGATCATCCTGAAATCCAGGTGGAATGTAAATAACTGCTAATTATAGAAAATACATTTTTTTTACAAGACAAAGGTTAATGGCAGAAATTCACAGGACTCAGGACAACTTTGCAGTTAACTCTGAATCACTGAAAAAATTATTCTTAGCATAAAGCAAACATCTACCCCTGCTGCATCCAACTCTATCACAACAGAAGCTATAACCATCAAACTTGATCATAGATTTGGAATTTTCTTAGATAGCCACATTTCAGTGAGTGTGATAAAGTCAAATTGGTGATGATGTATCCAAACCACAAATTCCTCCCATTCTGCCAGTAAGCTCAGTACATCTAAATGTACAAGATTTAAACAGTTTCTTGGTAACTGGTCTAGGGGCTCAGGATTAGAGACAGGACTGGGATTAGGGTGTTTCAACCCAGAAGTGAGCAGTAATAAGAGAATCAAAGTTCTCTTTAAAATGCAAGGATGATGGTGCAACTTAAATGTTACCTGTGGAACGTCACAGAACTTCTTGGTAACTGGGAAACTTTGTGGAAAAGTTTACCAAAACTATTAATTTTTCTGTGTATGTGACTGCAAAGAAAATTCTAATTTAAGGTAAATTAAGGTATAAACTCCCTTGAATATTGGGTTATTTAGCCTGCCATCTGAGCATGAAAAAGGCCCAGGAATATTTAAATTATATGCTGGCATCCCTACTGATTAATGTCCCACCACAGTGGAATTTTGCTTAAGCAAAACAATGTGGCTCCAACCATACAGCTAGCCAGATTAAAACCCCAAGTAAAAGATTTTCAAGTAACTCAGGAACAGTAACATGTTCTGAAGGCAGGTCATGGAAACTGACTGAATCCCCACTAGATCACAAGGTCTGACTTGATCAAAATTAAGTGGAGCTAGCATAGTTTACTACTAAGCTATCGCTTTGTTAAGACTGGTCAGTACTCAGTGGGGGAGATTACTAGAGTATTATTAACCTCTTGTGCAATCACCACAATTAAACTGATCAATGAATTGGTGAATAAAAGGAAAAATATACTGGTCTAAGTCAACATTGGGGCCTGCCACGCACCATCAGGCTTGGCAAACTGACTCAACCACAGTTTGAGTAACAAACACATTTCCTTACTAGCAGCTCTGCCACAGCAGTTTTAATAAAGGAAAGCACAGAGAAGAGTATTAAACCTATTACTGGCAGTGGCTTTGTCAGAAAAGAAAACTGTTAAATAATGATGCTGACCCAATATTACAGCTACTGTCACTAGTTGAAATAGTACAAAAAATAATCTTACACTTGACCAGATTTAGGAATGATAAACCTGGTCTAAAACACTATTAAAAGTGCAATGTGCTAATCACCATGTTATAGTTAAGAAACCTTCCTGTGAATTAATAGAAATTTTAACATTTGCAATTAGGCTTTATAAATGATATGTCAGCTTGGATCAAATTAGTTAAAACAATATTAACTAGACCCAGAAGGGACCATAAGTAGTTTAACATCAGCCCAAATATAGGAACAACAGTACAGCTAAATTTAGTTTGAAATGCTATTAAAACAAATAAATGAAAGTACACTGTTTGTTCTAAAATCGAATCAACAATAGGGTACAACAGCAGAATAAGATGAAAGTAACTAAAAATGTGGAATCTGAAAATGGATTAGTCAGCGTGTTAAAGAGATTAAAATAAAACACCAGTGATACAAGAGAGTATCTGCTATGACAACAGGGTTCCAGATGCAGAAATTGAGTTTTGAGTAACAATAAAGTCCTCAGGGATGGTAACTCTTTAAAAATTGCAGTCTGAAAAATAATTTAAGCTTGTCCCATCCTAGTTAAAAGTACCTGCTCCAGCGTCAGAAGGGCAGCAAGGGGTGCTGATCATCTAATGTTCCGATGGGATGGATGAGCAGCAAATGGGATTATCAGAAGGCAGTGGTCAAGAAACAAGCAGCCTCTCAGTCTCAGGAGGTTGATAGCACACATTAAGCCCATATTCACATTAGATGAAACCAGGCAGCCACACAATCTTAGCAAGTCCCTGGCTGTGTGGAATACTAGGTAATGTCAACCTGATTTGTTCTAGGTGTGGCACCACTCATGCTCACATCACTGCACTTTTGCTGCACAGCAGCACAGACTTTTGAATCACTAAGCCCTGCCCCTGATGATGCCACTCAACCATTTTAAGCTAGACACGTTTACTCCCCCTGTGTCTTGGAAGGTGCATAATTGATTGCCTGATTCTTGATCTGCCTTCACTCCAAATAATGTGTAAGTCTTCCAAGACCGGAAATATGTCTGGTCTGGTACTATTGGGAGCATCTGCAAGTAGTAGGGTATACAGAGCAGAACAGAACAGGTGTTGACTCTTTATAGATTGCTGGTGACACCCCCCTAGAGTATTGTGTCCACTTCTGGAGACCACATCTCTGTAAGAACACAGACAGAGTGGAGGCTATCTAGAGGAGGGCAACTAAAATGGTGCAGGGTCTGCATCAGAAGCCCTAGAAGGAGAGACTAAGGAACCCCAATATGTACACCCTGGAAGAGAGGAGGGAGAGTGGGGATAGGATAGAGACCTTTAAGTGTCTCACAAGAGTAGATAAGGTACAAGAGGGGGTTATATTTTTCAGAAAAAAAGATGTTCAAGAACAACTGGATATGCAATGAAGCTGGAGGGAGGAAGATTCAGGAGAGATGTGAGGAGGCACTTCTTTACAGAAAGAATGGTGGATGCTTGGAACAGTCTTCCAGAGAAGGTGATGGGGCAAAAACAGTGGTGGGGTTCAAGAATGTATGGGATAGTCATAAGGGAATCTTAGTGGAAAGGAAGGGGGTGGGAAAAAAGAGCTGGAGATCAAATAGGGTCTGCAGTGACACTGTAGATAGGGAAAAACTGGAACAGCAGGTGGGCCAAGAGATCCTCATCAGCTGTCAAATTCTGTGTTTCAATGTTTCTAAAATTTAGTCTGATGGCCTTCAGGTGAGGGGAGAATCCTAAGTATAGTTGTGATCATTTACTAAGGTCAGTTGTAATTTGTTGGGTAAGAGGTTCCTAGTTTAGAAATTTTAAGTGAGTTAGCTGTTGTGTTATTTTTATACCAATATTATGGAATGCCACCCCCCTCAGTTCCTGCAGAATGTGAACCACTGTTTTAATTCTGATGAGGGCATAACATTATATGGGAGGATCTCCATTTTGCCGATACAGTATTTAGCTTAAACCCTACCAGGGCACTGAACCAGTGACTTATGTCCCAGACTGACAGTGAAGATGTTTCTGGGGATGACAGAGTTTATTTATTTCAGAAGTTTCATCAGGAAAAAAAATACTGAGCTGCTAACAGCTCATTTCCAGATGCGTCTTGGGGGAAGGGAATGTGAAAAATCATACACAGCAGTTATAATATTGTAGATCAAGGAGCATAATCAAATATTGAAGACAAATCAGAATAACATATGTACAGGTAATGAAGGATACAAATTGCCAGGACAGAACTAGTTGGGGAGGGGAGGAGTCATGGACAGCTGCAGGAGGGAGAAGAAAAGTCATGAAGGAGAGACTTTAAGGAGAAAGCCATGAGGCAAAGCAAATTGACAAGGAAAGGGTGGACCAAAGTTCAGGAAAGTGGTATGAGAAAGCAGATTGACCAGCAGTAGATGTTTCTAGAAGGAATAGAGAGGGAATGGGAAGTATTATTGCATAGAGGATAGGAGGAAGCTGAGGGAGAAGATAGGAGGGATGCAAGGTAGGAGGGCAGGGTACCAAACCAGAATTTAGATATAAAGGAGGCACAATGGGAAAGCACCTGGCATTTAGAGAGGGGAGTGAAAGTGTAGAATAGTGAGCAATGGTGGGTATGAGGGGATTAATCTAAAGCAAAACAACAAAAAGAGTGGAATAGGGGATCCAGTCTGGCAAGGGAGGATTTGAGAGCTCCACTATAGACTATGTTACCATAAGCAAAATAGGGAGGATCATCTTTACAACAATCTCTCAGCAGACAGGAAGTGGGATTCTTGCTTTGTTCTTATACAGTGCAGCAAGCTTGGGGTAAATATTTTGGTGTATAGCATCAATATGAACTGAGAAATGAAGATGACGGTCAATCCAGATCCTGAGGTACTTAAAAGAAGATACATCTTCAATAATAGTGCCATCAAGGGTGTGAAATGAAGGGAGGGGGTGAGTCTAAACAGCCTCTGACAGGTGCTAAAAGTAATGGAGACTTTTTTTGGGGGGTGCATTGAGTGATAGCTGGTTAGACTGGAACCAGCGCTGAATATTGTTGAGATCTAGCTAAAGCTGTGAGGTAAGATCATGGGAAGAGGAGCTAGATGCAAAACTAAATGTGTCATCAGCTTACATATTAATGGATGCAAAGGAACAGACAGAAGGTAGGTCATTCAAGAATATAGAAAAAGGAATAGGACCCAGGTCAGACCCTTGAGGGACACCGGAGTAGATAGGGAGAAGTGATGAAATGGAGCTACCTGTCTGGACAACTTGAGACCTACCTCCAAGGTAAGAGCAAAACCTGCTGACTGCAGAGTCAGAAAGAGTTGCTGATTTAAGCTTGTCCAGAAGGAGGGGATGTGCCACTGTGTCAAAAGCTTTAGCAAGATCAACAAAGATAGCAGATGTGATCAGACCCTGATCCATACCTGTGAGGATGGAGTCAATGAGCCATAGGAGGGAAGTGGAGGTGGAGTAGGATTTCCTAAAACTAGACTGAAGGGGGTGAAGAGAAAGGAGAAGTCAATGAAGGTAGAGAGTTGAAGTAGTACAAGGCATTCCTGTAACTTAGCTAGAGTTAGTGAGATACTGTCTGCAAACAGTGTGCTACTTTAAATTCCCATCCACCTGCAGGTATTCCCTCCACACAAGACTCCTGCCTAATGACCACTGCCAGTGGTTCAATGTATAGTGCAAACAGGGTAGGAGAGAGAGGGCTTCCCTGATGAGTACCCTGCTGCAAGGGAAGCAGTTGAGTGAGGGAGCTGTTTAGTCTAAGGTAATTTCCAGGGGATGCATAGATGCCATGGAGCATCTGCACCACTTCAGTCAGAAATCCAAACTTTAACAAGGTGTCCCACAGAAAAGACTAAGACATCCTGTCAAATGCCTTCCTCTCATTGAGTCTGATCAAGGCTAAGAAGATCTGATGCTGAGTGGTATAGTCAAGCTGGTTCAGAGTTCGATGAACATTATTATGGGCCTGCCTGCACTGAACAATGCCAGCTTGATCCATGTCCAGCAATAGAGGAAGGAGGTGCTCAAAACCCTGTAGTCATAATTTAAGATCAAAACTGGCCTACACAACGTGGCTTAGGGATGTCACATATGGGTGCATAGTTCTGTGAGGGAAGGGGAAGGCCTTCCTGCTGTAGTACTTTGAACAAGACAATAAAGTGGGAGTTACGAGATCATGGAATTGTTTATAAAACTCCACCAGGTCACCATCGACCCACAGATATTTCCCCGTTATTGTATCCTGTAACATCGCCACCATTTCTTTTGGGGTAATGGGAGTAAATAGTTGTGAGGCACGATCCAGATGGAGATTTGGGGCTGAAGTTGATTAAAACAACTCTGGACTGCAACCATGGGGGGGGTACCTTCTGCGGGCTCTATGATGCCGGTTCAACAACTAAGTTGTTGACCACCATCACAGTGATGGATTTATGTCAACCGCAACTTGTGGTTGACATAAATCCGACTGGAGACCCCAGTTGTTTTTTCATCGGGCGCTTCACCCCCCACCAAGCACCCCATGCGGGGGGCTCTGCCCCCACCCCTCGATCTATAGGATTCTAACTCAGAGTCAGAGTTGGATTGGGGAGGGGGTGCCAGGGTCTCAGGTGGACTATTACAACGAAAACGTTGATGTTGTTGTTATTGACATTTTCACTGTAATAGTGTCGCTGTACAGGGGGCATACCCCTTCTGCATTGTAGAACTCTTTGTAGTATTGTAACATAATGTCTTGGATGTTGCCAGCATTATTATTTAACCTGTTGGTGAAAGGATTCACATTAGGACTATAAAGGCTTGTTTATGCTGCACTCTCAGCCTTCTGGCAAGGTTGCGCACCTGCCGAGATCCCTTCCCTTCATAGTAATATGGCAGGATTCACAAAGCTTTCTGAAGGTGCAAAACCTTCCCTAAATCTCCAAAACCACCGTAGCTATGGAAACAAAGAGGAATTTGCACTGAGTGCTATTCACAAAATCCTCCTCAACTGCAGAAAAAAAACACTACAGAATAAGGAAAAAAGTGCAGCTGCAGACGTCCCTGAGGAAAAAAAGACATGAGATAAGTAAGGCACATCCCCTGAAAGGCTATTCACAACCAGCATTTTTCCGCAGTTGCGGAAAAAATGTTACACACAGTGGAATGAGGTGTAACTCTCCCTCAGCAAACTGCAGTAGTGCCCCAACAAATGGAATCAATTAAGGTGGAGGTGAGGCACAGGTAATAGCATCCCAGTGAGTATAGCAGTGGCTGATGTTACAGCAACAACAACAGCACACATTGCCATGATATGGTAACAAGCAACAACCACCAGACCCAGTGCAGTCCATGATGGAGCCCCACAGGCAATAGAGCCTGACCAGCCTGCAGTGAATGCTACCCCTGCAGGTAACAGTAACACCCCAGAGAGAGAGAGAGAGAGAGAGAGAGAATGAGCAGTGGCAGTCAGCCACTGTGGTGCCATGGTATTGCTGGTTCCTGTAGTGCTGCAGTGGTCTCAGTTGAGGGACTGGTTGCAGGTCTCTTTGTGGGTGCTTTCAGCTTCATGCTATGGCAGCAATTTTAAAGTCTGCTGCTCCAGCTAATTAGGTTCACTGTTGCTGTGCCTCCTAAGCTATTTCTGCAGCTGTGGAGCCGCAGTTGTGGATTTTCAACACTTGCTTAATTTCTGCAACTGCCGAATTTCCGCAGGTGCGGGGATTTTATGGAATTCCACACCTGCTCAAAATGTACTTATGGCTATCATGCAACGGTGTTTCCGCAGTACTGCAGGCCTTTTTCCCGCAGCTGTGGGATTTTTGGCTTTCTTTGTGAATCCTGCCATTAGTGTCTAAGTTAGTGCAGGGCCTGCTCCACCTATAAATCCAGTATTTCCTGAATATCCCACTTGATTTGAGTTATTTGAAGGCAACTGAACTATCCCCCTGCATGTGAACATGCTGCAGGGTATGGACAGTTTCCTGCACAGTTTTTAAAAAACTTTGCATCTCACAGTTTCCATTGTTTGGAAGAATAAGCTATAAGCTCCCCACAAATTACAGCTTTGACTCTATTCCTAAAATTCCTGGGGTTATCTCCAAACTTGAATTGCTCTGTATTATCTGGGGAATTTGTTCTTCCAATTTTTTTTACTAGTATGGGGTCTTGAGGCAAGGCGAGATTTAATCTACAGTGTGTCTTGTGCTCTGTTCCCCCAAGTGAAATTCATTAATTACTGAGGAATTATCTGACAGATGCAAGGTGCCAAGATACTCATCCTGCAGCCTTTCAAAGTGCTCAGCATTAGTGAAGATATAGCTGAAGCAGGCATAGGACTGAAAATGTGCAGCATAATAGGTGTAGGTGTTGACTGTCAACCAGTGGGCTTGTAGGATATACTGTAAGCTGTCATTCACAGTTCAGTTGGCAGGCAACCCTGGAGGTGTGTGGAGGGCTGTGCTGCTTGCCGACCAGCGGCCATGCTGGAGGGGGAGTAGGACTGTGTGGCATCACTGGAGTGGTGGGGTTAGGGGGACCACTGCACTACAGAAAAATAGTAAGTGTCATATTAGGTGGGAGATCGGGCAATGGGGTGGGGCCCTACACTATGGAAAATAGTGTACATTAATACTGGGTGGGTGATCAGATGATCGGGGACCGGGGTGGGACCACTATACTATGGAAAATCTTTACATTAGTACGGGGTGGGTGATCAGGGAGTGGGATGGGAACACTACCTATGGAAACAGAATTATTTAATTACCGGTTGGGTGATCGTGCAGTCAGGGAGCAGGGTGGGACCACTACCACTAGGAAAAGAAATAATTTTATTTTCAGGTGGGTAATGGGGCAATTGAGGACTGGGGTGGGACACTACACTATGGAAACTGTATATTATTGGTGTTGGGTGGGTGATCAGGGTGGAAGAGGGCACCACTGGACTACTGGCAGCTGTCAGCTGCATTGGGCATGGGCTGATGGGAGCCACAACGATATACTAATGGCATTCAAATTAGACCATAATGGGCATGCTAATGGCCACTAGTGCCTTACATGCCCAATGGGCTCATTTGCATGCTTCCCTTAGTGGATTGCATTTTTGCACCTGAGCGCTATTGACTGTGGGGCCATTGTCCTGGCTGGCTGTTGGGGCAGTGCTACTGGTTATAACACTGCTTTTCTGGGTTAGCACTGCCCCCTGCTGGCCCCTATTCACAGTCAGATAGCACTCCAGGCTTTCCGACTGTGAATAATTCCATTGCCCACCATCGTAGCCAGGAAGTACAGCTCAAACTTTTGTGCCCATTTTACCCTACCTTTGTGAATCCTGTCCCTGGTCCTCCAATATTCCTTTGATACCAGGTTATATTTCATATGTCATACCAGCTCATAAACATAAAATACTTGAACATAATAAATCTGGTATTGCTACATATATCAAAACAGTCTTGGATTTCACGAATATTTACTAGCATCTTCCTCTGATTACGTTTAGATAGTAAGATTAGTTAAAGAACACTAGAAGCTTATAATCATGAATATATATTTTCCTCCCAACAGTAAATATTTTGAAGATATCTGGGCGCAATATGATTCATCTATAAATGACCTAACGGAAAAATACAACCAAGAAGTAATTTTAATAACAGGAGACTTTGATGCAAGAATCCACAAAAATAAGCAGTTTGAAAGTTCTTATGACTTATTACAGAGTTTTCAGATAACCAACTCACATGTGAAATGGCTTAGAAAATCCAAAGATAAATAATGAAACTCAAGTGGCAAAAATCTTTTTCAACTAATTTCAAATAGAAACTTTTCTTTGCTCAATGGCCAGCTGCCTGGCAATATTAACGGGGAATTTACTTACATGAGCCACTTGGGCACTTCCGTTATAGATCTTGCATGGACAAATATTCAGGCATTAAAAATGATCTATTATTTTAAAATATTGGACTGTTCAGACTCTTCTCCTGTCCCCATTTTGGTAACGCTAAATTCACAATATTTACAAATTACAATCAAGAGAATATGGGTAATTTTGAAATCATTAATGAGAAAAGAATCAGATGGGATACCCAAAGTATGACACTTTTCACATAAATACTCAATGATCTTTCTACTTCAAAGATTAGTACTGCTATCTTGGTACACTGGTAGTGTCAGTGGCTCAGCAGGTTGCACACTCGCCTCTGAGGCTGGAAGATCAGAAGGCTGTGGGTTAAATCCCAATACTGATACTGTGATGCAGCATGAGCGGGTGCTGCACTCCTGATGTGCGGTCTTTCAGATGAGACATTAAACTGAGGTCCCATCTGCCTGTTCTGGTGGTAGTTCAGGTGGATGTTAAATATCCCATGGCACTTCTCGAAAACAGCAAGGGAATTTCCCTGGTGTCCTGGCCAAATTCCCCCCATTCACTGAAATAATACCACCAACAGCTTAATCTGGTTCAGTGTCAGTTGGCATCCATCTGTATCCCCCTCTCCTGGGATGAGGCTGAAAATAAGCTGAATTGTCTAGTCCTCCTTTCCCAGTCAACAAAAACGAAATAAATAAATCTTGGATCCTGGTGAAAGAGATGAGATTGCAGATAACTGGTCTGCACTAAATTCATATTTATGATCTTTTATGAGGACCAGTTCATTATTAAAGAAAAAGCATACCACGTGGTTTAACAAAACATGTAGAAAAGCTAAACGAAGTTTACATTAAATGGTAAGATACTATAAAGGATCAAGAACAAAAGAAAATATACATAATTTAAACATGGCAAGGACAAAATATAAAAAAACTATTTGAATCTGAACAAGGTAAATATTATAAGAAAATGTGAGGCAAACTCAGAGAAACCTATATAATAAAGACACAAAAAAATTCTGGACTTTAGTAAGTAAGGGATATGGCAGCTATTCGGCTGCTATAGAAGCTTACATTACTCCCAATATTTGTAAAGAACATTTCCAGAACTTATGTTATTCAGAAACAGAAGATATGGATTCTTGGGTATTCTTCACACAGGAATATAACTTAAAACAATTACTGTCCCCTTATCCCATTTATATTGAAGAGAAGGAGATTAGATATGCAATTTTTAAGGCCCATGCAAATAAGGCCCCAGGCCCTGATCAAATTCTGGCTAATGTATATAAATCTTTCCCATATAGTCGACGGCAGGCAGCTTCCCATTAGCTTGCAAGGAGGCATTATTTAACCTCTATTTAAGAAAGGAAATTCTTCTGATCCTAAAATGTATTGGCCCATAAGTTTGATTGATGCTTCACAGAAATTAATCTCCGAAATAATTATTTAAAGACTTCAGGATTGGCTTAAAGAAAAACAAATATTGACTGAATATCAAAAATGGATTCAGATCAGGATGTTCAACTATTCAACATTGTTATGTTTTATCACATATCATTTGGAAATATATTAGGGTGAAGAAAACTAAATTGAATTGCTGCTTTGTAGATTTAAGTAAATAATTTGATAGTATATGTCAAATTTTGTTATGGAAAAAGCGGGAAAAGTTAGGAATTGATCCTGTACTTTTGGATATCCTGATTTGGTTGCATTCTGAAACCGGATCAATGTACAATATAATCAGTATGGAGGAGTTACTTCCCCAATTAATACTAATTGTGTGGTATGTCAAGGATGCCTCTTAGCTCCAACACTTTTCAATATTTATATAAATACCATATTATTGAATCTGGAAAACCAAGATTTTCATTCCCCGGGAGTTAAGAATAAGAAGATAGCATGTCTTACATATGCAGATGACACAGTTTTACTTTCAACATCCTTTCTAGGCTTACAGAGGAAGGTTAACTATTTCTCAAAATTATGTAAAGAAAAAAGACTTGCAATCAACAAAGATAAAATGAAAATGATGATCTTTGGGAATAAAAGTAAGAAATTTCCTACATTATTCAGTGATGGTAAAATAGAAACAACAAAGTACTGTGACTATTTAGGGGTTAGATATTTGGAAAACTGCACATGGAAAGCACATATATTATACTTACAAACTAAATTGAAAATAGCATTTAATGCATTTAAAAGTTTTTATATGCAGTTAGGTAAAGAATCAGTGGTTAGAGCACTGAAGGTAATAAATGCCAAACTTCAGACTAGTATTCTTTACACAGCTAAAATCTTGGGACCTACAGAGAGTAAATCACTGGGAATGATCATAAACAAATTATATCATTATCTCCTTATGGTACTGCAATCGGTCCCTGCAGAGTTATTAAGACTCAAGCTTGGTCAATTGTCAATGCAGACATTGATTGTTGAAAAACAATTAATCTTCCTTCTTCAGATTTTTGAGTTGCCAAGATTTCATCTACTAAGATATTGTCTGGAAGAGGAAATACAGTATGCCTTGATGGGCTTTAACCCCCGTTTTCAGTTGATTAAAATGAAACTATTCCTAATAGGCCTAGGCCATTTATTATCTGAAATATATTTAGTGCCTAGAGAATATATCATTTTACAAATTAAAAGAAGAACTAGACATATAGAGATATCAAACAACTTTCAGCATCTCAAGTCCTTAAAATATTCCAGATGGTATAAAGTCCTTAAAACTAGTCACCAATCACAACCATATCTCAGAAAGATGTCCAATCCAGAAAAGAGATGTATTCTCACGAGATTTAGATTGGAGTTATGCAATGCAAACTATATTTTTTTCAATCAAAAAAGGGCAGATATCTCTTCTCTGTACTGTAAATGTAACTTGAAGTGTGAAGACAATTTGAAACATATAATACTCTTATGCCCCCCATTATATCAAAAGGAGGCAGGAATGGCTGGGTAATATTTTGGGTGATCTCAACTTCCTCCCTGACCAAACAGTCATTTTTCTTTTCAGTTCATATAATCTTGATGTATTAGTTAAAAGTTCTGTTTTTTTTAACTACTATACATTTGTAAGTAGCATGACAGGAACAGGATAAATAAGACAGAATATCTTGAGCTATCAGAATTTCTATAATGTACTCTTGCAGTAGATCTAATAGATATTGTATGATCTATGGAGTTAGTGGGATCACTAATTAATGGTACAGGTTATTATATATGCATACTGGCCCAGATATTCAAAAGGGTTGCACATGGCACAACAGTGTTGCGCCATGCACAATCCACTGATGCACCACGGTGCAATATTTAAAAGGAAACGTGCGCCTGCACAAACCCGGCGCCGGGCGCATCGCAATGCATGCAGGCAACACGTAATGTGCCCATGCACAAACTGCACATTCCCGATATTCAGCCCAGGCCATGCAAAGTTATGGAGGGCAACCTCACCTGCACCTGCACAAAGTTAAGCTGAGAAAAAAGGAACATGTAGAGGGCCACCCACAGGTCAGCTGCCACATTGCAAGGTACAACACAGCAGCTGCCACCTGTGGGTGGCCCTGGACTGTTCCGCCGCCCTGGTGGTGCCCCATGCCCGATCGTGGGCTGAAGTGTCACCCCGAGTAGCCCGATCACGGGCATAACAGTATTCTTCCCCCATTAGCCCGATCGCGGGCATAACCAAAATGTCCCCAACCCCCGAGTAGCCCAATCGTGGGCATCAGACCTCCCCAAAGTACAATATCCCTGGTGGTCCAGTGGACCGTGAGAAGCCTGATTGCGTGCGGCATCCTCCCACCCCTACGTCTGAAATCCCTGGTGATCTAGTGGCCCCCACCCACCTGTCCACAGAGCCCACCCCGGCTCCCCCATCAGCCGGCAGGTGGCACCATCCCACCTGCCTGCCGCCCCGCCGTCCACCGACTGACAGCTCGGTAGGGCTGCACGCCCATTGGTTCAGAGCATGGGCCAATGGGCGTGCAGCCCATACCGTACAAGTCAGTCCAGATATGTGCCAGACTGACCTACAGGTGGAGCTGCGGTTGGACCTGGTCAGCCCCTGTATTTCCAGACTGACCTACAGGTGGCTCTGTGGGACCCTGCAGTAACGCTGGGCAACCTGCATGCAAATCAGGGTATAATGAGATACTAATCCGGTTGTTTGCCCAGAGACTACCTAAGTAGGCTCATTTGCATGGCACTTTGAATATGGCACATTTAGCTCCGACAAGCGTGTTTGCACCGGGCTAACTGCTTAGCTCCGAGCTAATGCCGCGCTAATGTGTTAGCATGGCGCTAACAGTATGGGGAATAATATACAGTTTTGATCACTGTTCTTTCATATCTGCTGCTTCCTGCAGCTGTACTGGGTCCATGCATTTGCTGGCACACACATTGGCCATGTAGTTCGTCTGTACCTGCCCTCACGTTGCTGTGCACTGTGTTGTTGCTGTGGGTTGCACTTCCTGGTTGCTTTATTCAGTGCTGTCTTATTCCCAGGCTATTTTTGCCCTGCACTCCCAGCCCAGTTTGCCCGGCTTCCTTAGACTGCAATATTCAGCAGGATTAGCACCGGACATTTCCATTTCAATATAGCTTGCTCTGTGCTCTGGGCTAAGTTTGCCCACCGGGCAGTGCTAATTTAGCCCCTGGGCAAAGTTTTGAATATCTGGCCCTAAGACTTTTATTTATAGAAAATATACAAAAACTCTGATACATTTCAAAAGTATACAGATTATTGAAAATGCATGTACCTGCCCAGTGAGTAAGTTTTAAACCCATCAACAAAGAGTATTATAAGCTATTTACAAAAATCTGTAGCCTCAAAACTGTTTAACTTATATTGACAATTTTGGTGTCTGTAGTAAGCTGACTTTGCCACCGTCTCAGTGGAATGAGGATAAAGTGTTTATTTAATAGAAAGAACTAGTCGGGTGGATTATAAGCCTCTGGATAACTACATGAGGTCACGGTTCATTTATTTTGAACAAAGGATAACCCCAACTTAAAGTGGTTTTATTAAATTTACACAGTTCTAATGATAGCAGGTATGCCAAAGTAACATAATTTTAAACAGAAAGAAATGTACTTCTGAAATCTGTAAATACTTTTTAGATATCTATAAAGGAAAACGTTTTATTATGCTTTTATAAATTATAGATTTTATATTAAAATTGACACCGTTTGGTCTCAAATGAATCCTCTCCTTTAGTTGCATCTAAAAATGTGAGTCTTATATATGTACAAAGGTGCACGTAGATACAAGAAAGAAAAATTGTTTTATATCAAAAATAGTTTTCAGGATGAGGTCATATTGAAAAAAATGGCTTAGGAGGGGCTAATGATAACACCCTCAAAGAGTGCTCAGACCAATCATAACTTGATGGTGATGTTGCCCAGTAAGTGGGACATAAATGGGATGCTGGCAAAGCTGGCCCAGATTTGCTTAATTCTTCGGTGTGTGAAGACCTGTGTTCAATGTCATGACAATTTTGGATGAGCTTGGACTTATACTAGGCCCAAATCCTGAAGCCACACCTGCTGGGAACATTATTTGGGCTTTAACATTGCCACTGCAAGGAGTGCTAAACCAGCCTGAAAGCCTGCACAACTCTGCCACAGGTCCAGCTGCTGCAACTGACTGTTACAGAAAGGACTTTCTTCCAGTATTGGATCAAGCAAGACCTATGTTTTGCATACTGAGAATTTGGACTAAAAGTAATGTTTTGGAATTTCTGTTAAAAGCCTGAACAAGAGACTGACTTTGGAATTTACCAACCAGCAAGCCTGCAGTGCTGTTAAACATCATTGAGTCCAGAGTTGCAGGCTCAAAAGCAGAAATGAACTGAAACAGAAAAAAGTCACAGAGTACAGTTACCCAAAACAACATTGCTGTCCACAGGGAGAGATCTTTCTACAGACTGTGCTGAACTGCTGAAATCATGTTGTCTAATTTCTCCCACTAAATCCTGAAGTGACTTTTGATGATTTGTGACGTCAAGCAAGAAGGATCCAGCCTACATTGCTTCATTGATGTCAAAAGACTCTACAGTTCCAGGTTCAAGGGAAAAAGACAGCAAACTAAAGCCAAACTCACCACCAGGGACATTTGTCATCCAAAACCAAAAGGTCTCACCAAGACTTTGAAAGCTAAAAAGTAGAAGACCACATCTACAGATAACTAAAACATAAGTATTCCTTTTTATCTTACTATTAGTACTTATTTGGCTATCTGGGGTGATAACTTAGTGCATTTTAGCTCCAAACCTTTAAATTTAAATCTAAAGAAAATACCTTTTTCATACTATAACGTTTAAACAAGTATCATACCAATATAATCTGAAACATTAGTGTAATGAATTGCAAGTTCTCATAGTAAAAAGAAAAAGGTCATGCTATTTATAAGTATGCTAAAGAAATAGTATAAACTGTCATTTATTATGCTGAATAGTGCTTATTCATTTACATTGCTTATTTGCTAAAATGTATTTATTTTGTTTTATGTGATTTACTTGATTTTCTAAAATTGGTTTTGTTTACATTACAGTTTGTTTACCTTACTTTTATTATGTTTGATATTTATGCTAGTTATGAATATTTAGGGCTTGTACATATGTGAATAAAATATATTTATCTCTTATATAATCCAAAGTGTGGCAACAGTGTTTTTCACCATCATTTAGAATCTGGAGTGCATAGGATAATATCACATGTGAATATTTGTTATTTTTGGTCATTTATGAAATAATTTTTGGGTAAGGCCTGAGGTGAATCCAAGTGCATTATTATAAAAAGTGATATTATAAGCCTTTGTTCCGACATCTTTGGGATCTCGTCCGGGATATGATTGTTAGTGAATAACAGCCCACACTTAGGTTGTATGAGAACTAGATATTATTACAGTTATTGTTTGCAAGTTACTGAATGAAATAAGTAATATTTTTCTGTTCTTGTTTCTCAAGGATTTAAAGATAAAATTATCCATAGAAAGCGAGAAAAGACAGAAAGAAGTCATTATCTGGCAGTAAAACTGCAAGGGAAATGACTTTTGAAGTATCTCAAGGAAAGATTTGGGCCTTTGTTTAAATTGTGTTAGATAAAAGGTTATTGACATTTAATGGTAATTGTTGTTAAAGTTTAGTAACAAGAACTTGAGACATGGCAGCTGCTATTGGGACTGTAGGTATGGTTCATGCAGATGCAGGGGCAACACTTTTAGAGTTGCCAATACCTATCATCATGGAGGAGCCATTGATACCGCTGTGTCCAAGTTGTAGGCCAGAAGAAGAAATTAAAGAAATAAAAGAAAAGAATAAAGAATATGTTCATAGGATTGAGAAGCTGTGTATTGACAAATTAAGGTTACTTAATGATGTAAAACAGTTAAACCAACAACTAGAAGAGAGATCTCATGAATGTAGTAGACTTGCAGGCCAAGTTGAGCTATTAGAAAAACAGTAAGATGTAAGTAATGTGAACATATCTGATTGAGACTGTGTCCTAATCAACTTAAAGACTGACATTGCTGCCTTGAAAAACTTAAATGAACAGTTAAAAGAGCAGTGCTCAGCTGCAGAGGCAGAAAAGGCCAAAATATTAAAGTCTAATGAGAAGCTTAAAGAATGGGGCACAGCTTTGGAAAGGGGGAAAGCAAAATTAGAGCATGCTAATGAACAGGTTACCAAGGAGCTAAATGAAATGGTACAAATGTATAATGATGTAAGGGAGCAACATGAAAGGGATAAGAAACAGTGGGCAGACAGGGAAAGACACCTCTTAGCCAAATGGAAAGAGGAAACCTTGGAACAAAGAAGCATAAGCTGTTCACCCCTAGGGTATCTACCCCAGGGTAATGAACAAGAGGCTTGTCCTTCTTGGGATTTCTGTGGTGCAGGACCCACAAGTGTAACAGTCCCTTGCCAGTCACACTTACCTGTTTATTCCAGTGTTGAAAAAGAGTTAAAACAAGAAATAGTGCAAAAAGAGAGAGAATACATAAAGACAGAGAGATCAGTGCACAAACAGAAAAGGAGGCTAGCCAATGGAAAGAGTGGTGTACCCTTTTGGAGTAACACCTCTATAAACTAGGAAAAGAAGTCAGAAATGTACAGGCCCACAATGGTGATACCAAAAGCAAAAGTAAAAATCATGTAAGAATAAACAAATCTGAGGAATCTGGCCCAGATGACTCCTCTTCTGAAAAGGAATATTCCTGTTCAAAAGAGGAACCACATGATAAGCATAAAAAGAGCTATAAAATTAGGCAAAAGGGAAGCTCTGATTCTGGAGGTGACTCATCTGATGGGTCCAGGAAAAATAAAAAGATTTCTGAAAAGGAACAGGGGTATTTAAAATCAAAAACTGTTACTCAAGCTTTGAAACTAGTAGGTGAGAGATATAATTCTAAATCTGCGAAAGGAGGCATTGAGCAGCATATTCGAAAACTGAAAGAGTGTTTTGAATCTGTGTGCATAACTGATGAGGAAGAACAGAGTTTTGTGATGAGGTGGTCGGTTGATGATCCTCGAGCAGAGTGGTCAAGAATGTCTAGAGAAAGTAGGAACAATCCTGACAAACTGTATAAATTCCTAAAAAAGGAGTTTGGTAAATACTGCACTAAGGGAGCAGCCAGACGTGCAGCCTACCAAATGTATGTGGGGCTGATCAGAGTTCTAGGGAATATTATTGCAGGCTAAAGGATGTGTACTTTGGAGCAGAAGATCACTCAGACAGTGATTCAGATGACTTCCGAGATGCATATTACCAAGGTTTACCCCCTGCTGTCAGAACACAATTGGCACTTGAGCTTAACAAGAGGTCCAGGGACATCCACTGGATTGCCAGACAAGCAGAACATATCTGGGACTTGAAGAGGTGATGACTCTCCTCCACAGAAAAAGGGAGGGGGCCCCAATCCCAAGGTCCAAGTGTCTGAAGTAACTACCTTGGATACTTTGGCTATGGAAGGGGGTGAGCTATCTACCCCCAAAAACAGGAGACAAAAGAAGATAAGAGGTAACAACACTCAACCAGGAAAAGCTGTAGAGCAGTCTAAGGCTGTGCCTGACCCCGCAGTAATAATCCAACCTACCAACCCTGCCCAAGCTTCCCCTGTGGTGGTTCCACGAGCTGGCCCTGAGTCATGGTTCTATCAAACCCCTCAGCAATTCCCACAACCTCAGCCATACCAAAACCAAGGACCCTCCTATCAAGGTTATGATTCTGGTAGAGGACATGGCCAAGGATATGTGAGAGGATACTACAGAGGATACAATAATGACTATAGGGGTGGTAGAGGTGCCTATAGGGGGCATCAAAACTATAACAATGGGCAAGATGGTTACAGGTTCCATGACAAACCTCGACCTGGTTCCCCAGTCATGGAGGAAATACAGGGAATAAAGGAGGAGATGGGAAACTTAAAATTGCTGCTCCAGCATTTGGTCCCCCCTCCTCCTCTGCCTTCTGGGTTTCCTACACCTGTGCAGAACCCATCTGCAACTTCAAGCAACAGTGGAACCAATAATAATGGCCAGTGACTAGAGCCTTCTGTCCTTCCTAATGCTGCCCAGGTTAATGAAATTGCAATTGCTGACGATGGTAATAAAACTGCTATGAAATTGGAAAATGAGAGTGTTAATGCAAAACCTGACCTTACCCTAGAGGTATCCCAAGTTACTGCTGCAGGCAGTGTAGAGTGTCACAGTAAACCTGCCATATTGCCAGGAGTTAAGAAAAACAAATTCTACCTGGGCAACTTAATCCCTAAAGGGGGGGGGCAGATAGGTTTTACTTTGACATCAACATTGAAAACAGCCTAAGTCATGAAGCTTTACTTGACTCTGGAGCAAAAGTTACCTTGATGTCCAGAAGCTTTTATGACAAACTGGTTGATGCAGTAAGTGACTCTAAGGTGTTAAGAACCCTCTCTGATGGCTTACAAGTAGTAGGTTATGGGGGCGGGGCTTAACAGACCCTTTGTAAAGTGTGGCTAAAATTAAGGTTTGGCAAGATGGAAGTCAACCACCCGGTATATACCACTGATAGAATTGGGGATGATTTCTTGATTGGAAATGACCTCCTAAGAAGATTTCGGCCTATCATTGACTGTTTCCATGGAATCCTGTGGGCACAGGTAAACCGGCCCATTCCATTTGGGAAGAGTCTTAAGGTTTCTAAACAATCAGAATCATGTTACCTTGAGAAAAGGGATGCAACAATTAAATTGAATTTTGTACATTCTGATGTACCTAATGTGTCTGTAGTAGGTGATCCTGAAAATTTGGCTCCATGGAGAAGCAAAGCTCATGTGGTTTGTCTGTCAAAGCATGATGTGGTAAAGTCTGAGATTAATGCAAGAGGCCTCACTTTCTTCACCAAGGAAGTGGACCCTGCTGTCTCAGAAGCATGCCCTGCAGTTGACACAGAGACATTAAATTCAGAGTACCCATCACCCTCTGGGGATGGTGGAAATGAAACACAGCCACTAAGTCACAAGCCCTTACTCTGCGATATAAGGTCAGAGTAAGGCAGGTTAAAGGTGCCCATCAAAGCAGAGAATTTGCAGATAGTAAATTCTGTGTTATGCTTAGGTTATGAGCACTGTTTAATTAGTGAACTATTTTAAAAGATGTTAAAGAGGCAGAGCCAAGTTTAACATGTGTAAAGAAACAGAAGTAGTTGGAAAATGTCCCATATCAGACCACTAACGTGAAAAGCATAGGTATCTGTGCTTTAAACCTCCAAATAGGGCAAAAGAAAATACAACACCCTGTAACAGTAGTACAAGACCTAAAATCTCCTATATACCTGGGGTTAGACATCCTTGTTCGACTGGGTGTGTATGTTGACTTAGCCAATGATGTTCTTTGGTCACGAATAAGGGGGGACCCTTACCCAATAAAAGTGACACCACAGGCCTTGAGGTCTGGAAAAACAGTTCCTCAAGTGTGCCAGGTGGTAAATGAGTTCACTACAAAAATTCCAAGTAATGTTAAGGATTTCTCTCTTAGGGTCAATGTAAAAAAAGGCCAAGAAATGGCTGACAAGACTGCGCTCTTTGTGCTTGACAAGCAACTTAGTGAAATGGATTTAAAAATCCACTCCATACCTTGCTTAGACATGAGCAGCAAAGTAATGCATCTCTTGGTACATAACCCAACAGCCGAGCCAGTCACTATAGCAGCTAATTGTGAGTTGGGGTAGTGATAGCAGAATCCTTTTATGATTTGGAGTTAACTGTTCCAGTTATTGGGGAGTTACCAGAAGACATTGTTCAGGATGCCACAGATGAAGAAATAAGGTCTGTACCAAATGGTTTAATTGCTTTACAAGAGATTTGCCAAGCAGATAAGGAAGAAATCCAGGCATGTAAAGTTGAAAATGATTACCTTGTACTGTCCACTATGGTTAATGAAACAAAACTATTTAAAAAGGTTCATGTGATTGATGCTGAAAATGTTTCTGAGATAACAGAAGATGAGGTAGAAATAGGTAAAAATGTACCTTTCCCAAATTTTAAAGAACAAATTGAGCAAGCTATACAAAATTGTAATTGTGAAACGGAAGTAAAAAAGGAAAAAGTTTGTGAAATGTTCCTTCAGTTCAAGGACATGTTAGCAAAAAATGCTCATGATTGCGGGGTAACTGACCTCCATGTTACCAGGATATCTACCGACCCTAGTAAAGGTCCAGTTTATGTACGCCAGTACAGAATACCTCTAGCATCTTATGAACATATGGAAGAGATACTGGATACCTCATTGGAGCAAGGAATTATAAGACAGGTAAACTCTATTTATAATTCCCCCATTTGGCCTGTACTAAAACCCACAGGAAAGTGGAGACTCACTATTGACTATAGGAAGTTAAACCAACAGGTGCCTTTATCTCACTGGCCCATGACACATTCGGACCAAAGTTTGCCAGAGTTCAAGGTGCCAAATATTTCACTATGTTAGATATGGCAAATGGATTCTGGACATTAAAAGTAGGCCCAAAAGAGCAATATAAACTGGCTTTTACCTTTGGAAGGAGACAGTACACATGGAAGAGGTGTCTTTTTGGGTACTTAAATTTACCAGCAAATTTCAATATCTTTCTGCACAAGGCCATGCCTGATGTGGAGAGCAAAGGAAATTTGGTTTATGTGGATGATGTACTAATTAAAAGCAACACTTTTGAGGAGCACCTAGCTGAGGTCACTTAAGTGTTAAACTAGCTCAAAGTCATTGGTGCCAAGTTGCCCTTACCAAAGGGGCAATGGTTCAGAGATAGGGTAAACTATCTTGGGCATGAGGTGGGTCCTGATGGGCTTCATCCTCAGCATGCTAAAGTTGAGGTCATCCAAAAAATTGGACCACCTAAAACTTTAAAAGAGTTACGCAGTTTTCTAGAGATCTGTAACTACTCAAGACAGTTTATCCAGAACTATGCAGAGATTGCCTATCCTCTCACCAGGCTGCTGAAAAAGTCAGAACCCTGGTTGTGGGGGGGGGAGCAAGAGACAGCCATGCAAGCTCTAAAAAATAGTCTGAGTCAAGCATCATGTCTTGTTTACCCACAAATGGATAAGGATTTTTATCTAGAGGTAGGACATACTAGTAGCAGCATCAGTGCAGTGTTATATCAGAAACATGATTCAAACACATGTGTTATTGCTTATGTGAGTAAAACCTTGAGTGATGTTGAGAAAAACTTTTTCAGACTGTGACAAGGCATTGTTTTCCACTGTATGGGCACTACAATGGTTTAAAACTTACATTTGTGGTAAAAAAAAATTGTCGTAGAGACTGGTCACCAACCCCTTACCTTTCTGGGGAGCCCAAAGCTTAAGGATGGTAATGTGTCTAGCAGCAGAATTGTGGCCTGGACTTTAGTACTCCAGGGCCTACCCCTAGAGGTTAGGTATGCAAAGAACAAAAGGAATACAGTAGTTCAAGGGTTAGCAGACCTGGAGATGCATAATTGTACTATAGATGAACTTCCAGTACAAGACCCTGACCTATCTCCTGAGTTGGATATGGCATACCAACATAACAGGCACCACCACTATGATGAAAATGTGAGTGAAAATGTGCCTAGAGCCTATGTTGATGGTTGTTCATTCCAGCAAGGTGAAGATCGATGTTCTGGTTTAGGAGTGGTATGGCAGGATAATGTACCATGTACTCCTGTCAAGTACAAACTCGGTCCTAAGTCTAACCAATATGCAGAACTGGCAGCCACCTATATAGCACTACAGACTGCAGTACAACATAAGTTACAAGACATTGTAATTTGTACTGACTCTGATTATGTTAGGCAGAACTTCCTTACACATTTACCAGGGTGGAAGGTGAATGGTTTGATCAATTCAAGAGGCAGTAAGGTGATGCATTCAGACCTTATCTTAGCCATACATCAGTTGGTTCAGGAACATAAGCTGGTTGTTTATTGGAAAAAGGTAAAATGACACTCCAAAGTTCAGGGACCAGACAAAACAGGAAATGACCTAGCAGATTCTCTGGCTAGGGAGGGTGCTTTAAGTGGAGAAAAATGGAACTTTGTCCCTCCTGTCCAGGCTAAGGTGGATGTGGTTACCCGCAGACAAAAGCAGAAGGAACAGGAAAATAAGGTTCTACACTTTTATAGTGAAAAATCTGACTTTGATTTAGTAAAAATGCAACAAGAGGATGAAGTGGTAGGAAAATGTTATTGTTTCATTAAGGATCCCACTAAAAGCATGATTTCTGCTAATGACCAACAGGATAGCTGGGACCTGAGAGCCATGTATAACCAGAAGGACAGATTCCAATTAAGGAATGATCTCTTGGTAAGGACTGGTAAAAACCCACATGACGTCCAATGGGTAGTTCCTTTAGGCCACAGGGGAATTATGTTACAACATGCCCATGATGAACCATCAGGAGCACATGGGGGGATAGAAGAAGTTATGAAACCTTGAAAGAGACAGCCTACTGGCCCTACATGTATGATGATGTTGCAGGGTATGTACAAGGGTGTATAATCTGTTGCAAGTTCCAACCAGCCACTCCCAGACATAGAGCACCACTACAGTCAAAAGGCATCGCTATGCCTTGGTCAGACATCCAGATTGACTGGATTGGTCCTGTTACCAGATCTTCAAGGGGTAACCAATACCTTTAGACAGTTACTTGTCTGTTCACAAAATGGGTCGAGTGTACACCTGCTCCAAATAACACTGCCAAACCCACTGCTTTCTTATTAATAAACCATGTGTTTAGTCAATGGGGATTACCATTAAGAGTAGAATCTGATAGAGGTCCTCATTTCACAGGAGAGGTAACAGAGAACATGTGGAAAATTCTAGGAGTACAGAGGAAACTACATGTGTTCCACCATCCACAGTCATCTGGACAGGTGGAACACACTAATCAAACAACTGTATATATTTTGAAGAAATATATCAGTTCTTCAGGAAAAGATTGGGATGTAAAGTTACCACTGGTATTAATGGCCATACGGGCTACTCCTAATAAGTCTACAGGTGTTCCTCCTTTTGAAATGATGACAGGAAGACAGATGGTGTTACCTTTACATTTTCTGTATACCACAAGAAATGTAAATTCAGCACGTGCCACTACAGCACATGAATACGTAACCCATTTAAAACAGCATTTTCGAGAAACATTTGCATTTGCTCAGAAGAACTTAAAAGTGTTGAAGCTTCTAAGTCATATTACAACAGGAAAACTAGTCCAAAAGAGTATCAAATTGGTGATAAAGTGTTTTACTTTAACTACAGTAGAGATAAAGCCAAGGTCAAAACGTTTCTTCAGAGTTGGAAGGGACCCTTTGTGATCACTGACAAAATCTCACCTGTAGCCTACCAAATTGAACTAAAGCATAACAGCACTGGAGAGTCTAGCAGTGGCGGAGCTAGAAGTGGGGCTGTCGGGGCGGTCGCCTATCCTGGCTGCCCCAGTCTGAGTAACGGCGCCCTGCCACTATCTTTTTTTACTGTATAGTGCCTATTGTGGAGCCCTTGATTGACTGAATGGCCCCCCCCTTGGCTCCCGAATGCTCCCAAACCTGGCTCCGCCACTGCGGAGAGGTAGTACCTAAATGGGTTCATATTAATTAGTTGAGGCAATATTGTGAACGCAATAAAACATGGGAAAATGTTCTAAATGAATCAATGAGTAGTGATCAGGAATTAGAGTCTAGCTAAAATGTCAACTGTAATGCTGATTTTTTTAAAGCTAATGAACAAACAGGATTTTTTGTCTTGAAATGTTTGACAATGTAAAAAATGTTATTTTGAAAGTGCACATAGTTGTAATCATGTTTAATCATGTTAGTTCATGTAGTATTGTACACCTATCTATGCAAAATAATACATCTCCAATGATGTCATCTAGTGACTCAATTGCAGAAGAGATAATTTAATCTCAATTTGAAATCCAATAAAGTTTGAAAGTTTGAAAGTTTGATGTCACATCCTATGATGTCATATGTGATAATGTAATGTACTGATGATATCATTAGTTACCATAGGATGATGCAAATTTGTCTTTTATGTTTCATTTTCCCTGCAATGCTTAAAACTATATACCCATATATAGTAGAATTATCGTTTTGGATTCCCCCAAAAAATTATAAAATAATGATATCGAAGGGGATATTTGTATGCAACCCAGAAATGTTTTAGTGATATTATTAATACATGAGGAGGGATCAATTCTAGATTGTATTGCATTTTTAACTGTATTGTAAATGTTGCTGTGACTGGAAAATGATATTTAGTTACCAGAGCATCAAAAGGAACAAAAGAGTTGTTAAAAATAACATCTTTGATTTGTCTGGTGTCTTTTTCTTTCCAAACCAAGTTATTTAAAAGAGAACTATTATGGGCAAAGTTGGGGTTATTCCAAATAGGTTGGGACCTTGATTGGTTGATATTAAGTCTTAGCAAGGAGCTTAACTGTCTCAGTTGTTTTAGAAAATCAGCAATTATTTTATTACCTAACGTTTTATGAGACTTAGCAAAAATCAGCAATTTCAATTTGCACCTTGACACAAAGAATCTCTTTCTCAATCTCCATCCCTACTGGAACATAGGAACCCTCAGCATTCTTTCAAAGCCAATTAGAAAACTGAAATATTCTAGTTGTTAAATAATATAGATATAAGTCAGAAGCCTTTAGACCTCCCTTATCCTTGGACATAGCTAATTTTAAATAAGCCATTCTATTTTTTTCATAGCTCCAAATGAATTTGGACATCTGAGCATTCGGTTCTTCCATCCATCTCTTGTTTATACAGCAAGAGAGCATGATAAAGAGGTACAAAATCTTAGGTAGGAAATTCAACTTAACAGTTTCTAATCTTCCCCACATGTCCAAGGGAAGTTTGTGCTATCTTGGAGATCATTTAAAGCATTATACTTTACCCTGCAAGATTTTTAGTTATTGTTTTGGGAACTGGCCCAAATAATTGAATGCCTAAATAATCTATGCTATCCTGTGCCCAGGTCAATCAATTAACTTGAATGTTCTCCTTAGTACAAAAATTATTCAGAGACAGAAACTTAGTTTTATCTTTATTTAAGGTAAAACCTGAAGTCATGCCAAATGTGTGAAGAATTGCAAGTATTTTCGGGATTGAGATATTAGGTTAAGAAACAGAGATTAATATATCATCGGCATACACAGAAATCTAATGTTGTCTTTGACCCACTTTTATACCTTGAATATTGTATTTGGCTACTAATTTCCTTATTAAGGGATCTATGGTTAAGTTAAATAAAAGTGGGCAGAGAGGGCATCCTTGTCAAGTACCCCTTCTGACCTCAAAATAGGAAGAGATCATTCCATTTGTGATCACAGGGGAACTAGAATTATTATAAAGAATTGTTATCCACTTGATATAGTTAACAGGGAACTCATATAATTTTAACATGCTATAATATATAGCCAGAGTATTCAATCAAACATTTTGTCAGCATTCAGAGAAAGTAATCTGCAGGGTATTTTAGCTTTATTAGCTATTTACATAATATGAAACCACTTTCTAACATTATCTGACAATATCCTGCCTTTCATAAAGCCTGTCTGTTTGGAGGATATTAGAAAAGAAAAAACTTTCTCCAATCTATTAGAAATAATTTTGGCTAAAATCTTAACATCTGTGTTTATCAAAGAGACGGTTCAATAATTGCTGCATAGTAAAGGGTCCTTCCCATTCTTATGGATTAACAATAGTCCCCTAGTCATATCCACTGAAAAATGGCCCTTGCACCATGCATCTTTAAAAACCTCTCTTGATATTGGAGCCAAATCTGTACTAAATATGTGATAAAAATTAGTGGACTAGCCATCAGGTCCTGGCACTTTATTTTTCTTAGTTCGTTTACTAGCCTCAACAATTTCTGGACAGGATGTCTCTTTACTCAATTGCTCCTTTAAATGCTCTGGAACTTCCGGAATGGAAAGGTTTTCACAAAACATTTCCAAGGAGTTAAAAGGAAGAACCTCCCCTGCATCATATAGATCTCTCTAGACCTTATAAAATGTATCATTAATTGATTTATGGCCTGAGATTAGCTTGCCATTAATAGTATTTTTAAGGGAAGTTACACTAGTCCCCAAACTATGTTGCTTTAATGTAATCACCAGTAATCTGGAAGCCTTAGGACCAGAGTCTATATAATTGAGCATAACTTTCCTAATACAGGAAGTTGCTTCACTCCTTAATATCTCATTATATTCAACCTTACGTTTAGACCAATGAACCGAGTTTCTTTAGAGTCGACTATTAGTAATCATTTTTCTACCTCCTGAATTTTATTTACAATTTCTGTTTGCTTTTTCAAGTTCTGTTTTTTTTAATCGCAGATGCGGTGCTAATAAGACATCCCCTTAAATAACACTTCAAGCAGTCCCAAGTATTGTTCCATGTGATATCCCTGAGGTTGTTTTTTCCATAAATTCAATTATCTTATTTTTGATTTCTGAGTCAATAACAGGGTTTTCTATAAGGAAATTCTTAATTTCCCACCTCCTATGTTTCTCTGAATTAACAGAAACTGGAAAATTCAAAAACTTGGACAATGATCCAATATTACTTGGCTTTTAATTTCTATATTATTTACTTTACTAATAAAATCTTTAGGGTCATATATGTGACCTATCCTAGAACCAGAATGTTTACACTGAGAACAGAACATGTATTCCTTCATTAACAGATTAAGGACTCTACATCCATCTTCCATTTGTAGGTTGCTAACCAGATCTTCAAGATCTTTATCAGCCTTAGGTCAGTGTGGACGGAATCTAGATCTGTCAAAAATAAGGTCTTAGACAACATTTATGTCTCCAGCCAAGAAAATTGCATTGTCCAAAGAGATTTCTGTTTTAGAGAAGACTTTATTAAATATGTCATGCGATGGGACGTAGGTCCATAAATATTTATAAAAATGTAATATTCACCATCTAACTTCCAATTTAGAATTAAAAAATGACCACCAGGATCATTCAACACATGACAAGGTTGAAAACTAAGATTCCTTTTAAACAAAATCAAAATCCCTGCTTTTTTTGGAACTATTATCTGCTCCAAAAAGCTGACCCACCCATTCTCTATCCATCAAAGAACGCAGTGTTCCTTAGAAAGATGTGGTTCTTTCAGAAATGCAATTGAAGCATTTAGTTTGTTAAGGTGATGCAGAACATAATAACATTTCAATTTGTGGTTCAACCCCATCACACTCCATGTAATTGAAGTGAGATTATTATTCAGATCCATCATAACTAATATGTTTATTCACAATAATTTTCGGAGTTGAAAATAAATCTAGTTCACCGCCCTTAAAACTCTGAATAAACACCACTACCATAGAAAAAAGAAGTGAGGTAAGACAAGAAAATTAAGAACAGACAAGAAAATAAAGTACAGAAAAAGTGAAGTATTATTATTTAAATACTGTATATCAACTTATTAGACCTTGAGCTCCCCAAATCATCAAAATTCTCTGGCATAGTATAATATCGCATCTTAAAGGGACACTGTCAACCCCCGTAGGCCTCAAAGTGTCCCTAATTTAAAAAATACATTTTATGATTGTTCTCATTCTTCAGAGTCTGCTAATATAGCTGGTTGTTTGATTCAGGCTCCTTTTTCCTTTTAAAAAGTAAAAAACAGAGTGTCAACCACACCAAGACATAGATACATAGATACATAGACAGTGTCGGCAGATAAGGGCCTATGGCCCACCCAGTCTGCCCATTTGAGCTTGTAAGTTCAGTTTGTTTTCCTAGAAGTCTGTTTCCCCTTACCCCTGACCTCTAGAATTCCTTTATGTCTATCCCATGCATTCTTAAATCCCGTGATTGTTTCAGCCCCCACAACTTCCTCTGGCAGGGTGTTCCACTTGTCCACCACCCGTTCTGTGAAGAATTCTTTCTCATGTTTCCTCTGAATCATCTTCCTCCAACTTCATCCCATGCCCTCTAGTTCTGGAAAATCTTTTCGCTTAAAATAGTGTTTTCCTGCACCCTTTCCTCCTGTAAGATACTTGTATGTCTCTATCATCCCCTGTCTCCCTCCCTCCTCCAGGGAGTACATGTTCAGTTCCTTCGACCTGTCTTCATAGGACTTGTGATGCAATCCATGCACCATCTTTGTTGCCCTCCTCTGAACCTTCTCTACCCTGTCTATGTCCTTACGTAGGTATGGTCTCCAGAACTGTACACTGTACTCCAGGTGGGGCCTCACTAGTGTCTTGTATAGCGGAATTATGACCTCCCCTTTCCTGCTGGTGATGCCCCTGCCTATACATCCCAGCATCCTATTTGCTTTACCTGCTGCCTTGTCACACTGTTTCCCTACCTTAAGGTCATCAGAGATGACAACCCCAAGATCCCTTTCCTGCTTGGTGCATGCTATATCCTCACCCCCCAACTGATATATTGTGCCAGGGTTTTTGTGCCCCATATGCATTATCTTGCACTTCTTTGCATTGAATTTCAACTGCCAAACCCCTGACCATTCTTCAAGTTTCTGCAGGTCACTTCTCATTCTGTCTACACCCTCTGGTGTGTCTACTCTGTTACAGAGCTTTGTGTCATCAGCGAACAGTGAAATTCTGCCTTCTAGATCCTACGCAATGTCACTGATGAAGATGTTGAATAGGACCGGTCCCAGCACTGATCCCTGTGGTACCCCACTGGTCACTCTTCCCTCTGTGGAGTGACAGCCATTTACCACCACCCTCTGTGTCCTGCCACCCAGCCAGTTACCTACCCACCCTACCCAAGACATGTTTGTTTACATTTCTTGACCAACTACAACTGCATCTTTCCTGGACTAAGGAACACCCCGGCACTATCTAGCTACTCATTATGCAGTGGGAGTAGATGATACTATTGTATTATGAGTGGCTGCAGTGTTTGAGGGTGTTTCTAATATTCAGGAAGTATGCAGTAAGCTTAGGTAAACAATTTGGAGCAAAACAAGGCTGTGTATAGCTATACATTCCCATGCATTTCAGTTCTAATAAGCAGGAGGCAGATTAAGCAACCAACAACATCAATTAATTTTAGAGAAGGTAAGCAATCATAAAATGTGGGTTTTTACCTAGAAATAATATGATGCAAAAAAGGTTGACAGTGTCCCTTTAAATTGCAAAAAAAATATGTACCCAAATGCCAAAGCAATGTGAATAAAACCAAATAAAAAACCCTCCAAAGCATATTCTCAAACAGCCAGTGTTAGCAAAAAATGATCTCACCCCCCCACTACCACCACCACCACATGACAGGACAGTCACTGATCAGATTTTTCACTTATTAAAAAAATAATAATAACCCAAACATCATGCTTTCCCAATAATAAGAATCCTCTTACATTGTGAAAGTTAGAAATAAGTAATTGAACTTTTTGGTTTTTTTCCTCCTTTCTTTTCCTGTCCTTTCCTTTCCTTTAAAAACATTCTGCTACCTAAGATTAAAAAAAGGAAAAAAAAAGATTTTTAATAACAGTAAACAAGTTCACCCCCTCCATTAAATACACATAATAAAGTCGACAACCATAAACGTTAAGGAAGAATTTATAAGAAACTGTAATAGACTATCAGGAAGTACTGCACATTGCATGACATATCTCAACATTCAATGTTTTTCCATTCGCTTTTTATTTTTTCCATTAAACTATGGTTATAAGCAGAAAATAAATGGTGAATATCATTCTGCCCATAATGCTAATGAATGAGTAAATAATAAATAATTCTAAGTCTTTTCCACAGTATGTTTGATATGAAATGCTCACCATTTTAACATGTTTTCCATTACTTGGCATATGCTGAGAAGTCCAAACATATTTTTTTGCTAAAGCTGGTAGATCCAACGCTGCCTGAACAGTTATTGCAAATGTAAAAGAGAACAAAAATAAAGAGAATCAGTTTTTCAGAGAATCCCCCCACCTCCCCCCTCCCCTCTTCACTGGATTCTACCCTCACATCTTGGTATACCCAATGCTGCTCTTTTCACCCTCTCCCCACCTACCTACATTCCTTCTCCCCCCCTTCCCTCTCCCTATGACTCTGGCACTTCTTATCTCTTGCCTGTTTTCTCTGACAAATGCCACTGGCTGCCTTGCTTACAATGCTACCATTGAATTGTATTAATCTGTAATCTGTTTGCAATGTCCACATTGTTGTAATGTCTGTCTTGATGTTCCCCATAATTTGTTTTTCTCTGACGTGGAACCTTTGTAAAAGAGCCTTGGCTCAAAGGTATTTGTAATCCTAGACTTGATAAATAAATAAATAAATAAATAAATAAATAAAGTTTTGGTGAATTAGAAATAAAAACCAATCTTCCATGAGAGATAACAGATTAACATTGTTGAAGATGACCGCCATGTTTACCCCACATCCCTCAGTGACTAAATGTCAGTGTTCAGTCAGCGTTGTAAAGTCATTGCATGTGAGAACTACATTCACCACAGACATTCCAACACAGTCACAAAGGAAATGGAATGATCAAATGGATGACACTTGGAACAAATTCAAACAACCACAAGTAAAAGAAACCAAAATGGTGGAAAATGAAAAGTTCCATTCATTGTGCAGTCTAAGTAATTAATGGACCAGTATATAAAAAACATGAAAGCCAATGCAGCAGTCAAGAAATTTTAACCCCTACCCCCTTGAACCCATTACAGCCCAAATTTAAGTGCAGCATAAATTAATTTTGTTTGCAATCACTTCCCAGTATCCAAATAATTTTAGTAGCTGATAAGTTAACAGAGCACCCGTCAACAAACTGCAGAGGTTTGAGACAACCATTCTCAAATCACAAAAGGCTCAGCAAGTTTAAAAACATTTAACCAGTGATAATCTGTTAGGCCTCCAAAAATCGATTATAGTACTAAGAGGCATGAGAACCTCTTCCACTGCAAGGGACCCACAGGTCAGTCCTTGTGCTCCTTGTGATGAGAACAAGCAGGCTATGCTTTTTATAAAATCTAGGGCCTCTGGAAATATTGGCACTTTGGAAGCAAGGAAGCAAAGTTACAGTAGACAAACTAAAATATTAATGACACAAGATGTTTTACAAAAATGAAGAGCCAAGGGGTAAGGGGCCACAATTAAAATAAAAGAGAAATGCTAAAAGCAGTAATTGGTACCATTAACAACGTTGAAACCAAGTTAACATCTGTTAGAAAATATTTAAAATGCTATAAGCTATGTCAATGCATTGTGGATAAACCGTGCATGTTTACACCAGTATACAAAGTCAATGTTAAATATTGCCAGTTTCAGACCTGAAAGTCAAAAGAACTTAAAAGAGCTGGGAAATCTTTTCCAAGTTCAACTTTTGCTGCTTCCAATCCATTGTACCGTTTTATTCCACCAGGGGATCAGATATTTGATATGGTTGGCAACAAAAGACTGCATTTCAAACCAGCCTCACGAAGTTTCTTTTTAATGGATGAATATGCATTTCTTTTCCTGATAGTTTCAGGTGGCAGGTTGTTGAATATTTTGATCTTGCATCCATCGTAACCCAGATTGTTGTTATGTCTCAAAGCACGCTGAGTAAACTGTTTTAGTTGAAAGTTAAATAACTGGAAAACAAAGGATCTGGGTTTCTCATTGGGATCAGCCAGGTTTAGGTTTGAGAAAATGATGGTCTCTTTCAGTGATGTATATTTTTATATCAGGAGGTGGACCAGCATGATGTGTTACAGTGAGTTTGCAAAACAGATAGAGCCAGAACCCTTGATGCCCTCTCTCAGTCCGAAGACCCTTAAGTTATTTCTGTTTCTGAAGTCTTCTAATTGTACTTCAAGTTTTACTATTTTTTGAGAGTTAGCAACCTTCTCTCTGTACTCTTTACTGGTTGCATCCTCGACACTACTAACCCTGGCCTCAACCTCTGTCAGCCTTACTTTGTGTTCAGAAATTTCTTATTTCAATTGTTTGATATCATACGCCACGTCACTTAAAGTTAATTTCATACTTGCTAATTCTATCGTAAGTAAATCGAAGTGAGTTACAGTTAGTGGCTTTGGTGTCACCTGTTTTTTAGCTGCAAATTCATTTTGAACATCGGAACTGCAGTATGAGACTGAAAGGAATCTTTTCATAGAATTTATTTTGTGCATCATGGTTTTATTCATGGTGGCTTGTTACAAAGCAGATGCCAATGTGAAATCCCCCCATCTCCCTTTAATTAATAGACACTTGTCCTTTTTCACAAAATGAGTCAGGTCCACAACAAGCAGATCAGCTGAAAGTGACAGGATCTGACAGCAGTAGCAACTGACTTGTAGCAGAATTGGGGATGTAGCAGCTCGATGAAAAAAACAGGAAAAAAGAAACAAATCTGTTATTTCTTAGGAAAATAATGAAAATTGTAGTTGCAGAGGAAAAAAGAACTCTAAAAGAAAATAAAGTAAAAGAAAATGTAATTTATGTTCAGTGTTGGGGGGGAGCTGACATGGAGCTCACACTGAAGCGTTTGACCAGATTGTTGCCATTTGATCAAATCGGCTGGGGTCTTCTTAAACTGGGAAGGTAGCCAGGGGATATAGTAGGTGGGAGCTGTACCTGAGCTCCCCTTGGATGTGATTATGGGTAGTGACATCCCTAGCAGGAAAATTATTGCCTGTGTCACTACTCATAGACGACCCAAAAGACAGTCTTCTGAGTACAGAGTGGTGAAGGTATGTTCACAGGGAAACTTCAGGTACACCATGCTCGATGAGCAACATGCTGACCAGGGAATGGGGGTATGTCATGGAAAATGAGGCAACTGGTAATTTACGAGCCTGACATGAAAGGCTTGTTTTGGGGTTGCCAAAAGGGTGCTCCTTCATATACTGTATGTATTTTAGTGTGGGGGATATGTGACATATATGTTGCATACTGTTCATGGGGCATAACTGCAACATAGTTGGGGAAATATTCATCAGGTGTGTAGAAAGTATGAAAGAAATGTCACAGGAGCAGAGCTAGGTTAAACTGTGTTTTGTTTTAAGGGTCTATAGTCCATTAAAGGCTACTACAAAGGAACCATGTAGTGAACAGATTCTTATCTGGAAGGAGGGCAGAAATGGTCTGGGAGTCACCTGACTCAGCATTTGAATAAAGACAGAACAAGACTGTGATTACTGGCCAGATGCTCTTATCACGTGAATGGAATGTCTGCGGAAAACTGCACATTATAATCCCCTGTCAGTCCCAAGGAAGCAGAGTGGTCCCTGGGACACTCAATCCTTCCTCCTCCTCTTTCTGGCCCCCGAAAATCCATGCTCATTCTCCAACACTGAATCACTGAGCAGTAGTGCTACTGCAGTGCCTCTTGGACAGCCTCACCCTTCACATTTTGGGGGCATGTTCAAATATTTGCATTCATTTTTCTTACACAGGAGCATGAAAATCACCCAGACCATTCTACCATCTAAAGGTGGTATAACTTTTGGATGCCACTGCCATGATGTGTGCTCCGAAAATAATGCATGCATCTAAATTCAGATGCATGCATCACTTTTTTCCTATACACTTTCCTTCCTTCCTTCGTTTCTTCCTTCCCCCCTCTCTCTGCCGTGGTCCTCAAAATTTCATCTAGGGGTCCCGATGTTTTAATGGTGGTGGTGGGGGGGGGGCACAGACCAGAAACCTCAATGGACATCTCTCAAGACAGGAATGGAAAATTAGGTGGCCTACCTGAAGGCATTTTCTATCTCTCTGGAAGGCCTCTCTCTCCCACACAACTCATTTCTTGGCACAGCTGGCATTAGGACTGGCAGCAGACATCCTCCATTCAGGTGACTCTCTTCTGCTGCTTTCTCACGGTGGTGGTGGGGGCAAACCTCTTCAAAACAGGCATAAACACTGTAGTGAATAAGTAGAGTTCATTATACCTTAATTCATTTTGGCAAATGATCAATCACCACAACATTCTCCTCAAAACATAGAAAACTTTATTCTTGGAAGAAGAAATGATTACATCCAAAGAAATATGCATTTAGAAACAAGGAGCAGCTCCATGGGGCTGAGAGATGAGCTCACAAACAGCAGCTTTTCCAGGCACACATGCAACACAACAGCATGATTTTTATTCCTAGGCCTAGCCTTTAGACCAGTCTTGCTCCATGTAGAATTTTGTTGTTTCCCTTGAGCAGAGATCTCAGATAACTGGAATACAGCCTTAACATGCATAAAACCTTCCCATTTTTCTCACTTCAACCTCAAACGGGGGAGTGCCTTACTTCTCCCAGTGCCAACTGAGCCGAAACAGACCTTGGGGCGATTTGCAGCCTAAGTCACCCACGGCTGCTCCCAATTGACCACCCATCCATTATTCAGAGCCATAAAACAGTGCTCACAGCTTCCTTTTTGCCCTCTGATCCTTTAAAGACTGCCCAAGCATAGCGGTGGCTCCCATCCTTTCCAAACCTGTTCCCTCAAGCACAGCTATGGCGCTCAGTGGGTCTGATGAACCTATCCCAGACACGGGCACGGTGGGTCCCAGGGCATGCCCCAGAAATGGGCACAGCAAGCCCTATGGTGAATCACAGGCCACACTCCCCTTGGCCTTCAGATTTGTTTTCCTGACAGCATGCCACATAGGAATGGTACCCTGGTGCTGCCACTTCCAGAGATCCTGCTGCAGCCCTGCACCTGCTAGAGCAGCCCAACTGCCAGGCGATCCCTTGCCTTGAACAGGGTACTGGGACCCCTGCACCACAGAGGGATTCTGGCACCATTTTGGTCCTTTTTTTTCTTTCTCCCAGTTGCCTTTCCATCCTTCTGCAGCAGATGACCATAAACTTCCTGGACCCACACAGCCACAAAACTCCTACAGCCCTCCCTCGGAGACCAACCCCACGATGCACCGATGCTGCCTTCCCAGCTCTTGGCCGGGGGGGGATCCCACTGGGAACACTGTGCTTGTACTCCTACCGACTCCTCATCTCCCTCCCATTCCAGGGGACCAGGGTTTAAATACTGGCCAGCCACACTGCCTCGTGGTGGCAGTGTGTAAGAAATGGTCTAGAGACCCTTCTTGACTAGAGGCACCAGAGGAAGGGGAAGAAGAAAGCAAGGCTAGTAAGCCTGCCCCACGGGGGGGGGGGGCATTTCTTTCTTTCTTTCTTTCTTTCTTTCTTTCTTTCTTTCTTTCTTTCTTTCTTCCTCCCTTCCCTCCCTTTCTTTCTTTTTTTCTGCAATGATCCAAGGGCATCAAATGCCCATTTTCACTGAGGATCCAAGTCAAAACAAATACAACACAAACATATATTATACAAAATCAAATAAAACAATCACATGCAAGTAACTTTAAATCACATGTAACATTTAAAGTAAAGTGTCATAAATGCATCAGGATGTTTGAAAATATGACACAAACGTTCTGACACATTTAGCTGCATGCAGCTTGGGTCTGAAATACAGATGTAAATGCTGCATCCAGAGCAAGGGACAGAGAAAATCCTACCCTTAAAGTATATTTGTTACACATGTAAAAAAAACATCAGCACCATGCAATACTAGCAACTCCGGCACCAAGTGCTGTCAGAAGGGAAGCAATAGGGCAGGAGACAGAAAAGACCATCAGTTTCAATTGTGACTGTAGTACAAGCGACAGTGTCAGAAGTTGCTAAATGGCTGGCCAGAAGGGTTGTGTAAACCTGGAAAAATGTTAAAAATAAAGTCATTGCACTATGCAGCATTAGGAAGAACTCAAACTCCATGGCAGTACCAGGCAAAGAGAGCCAATTGCTGCAAGTGCCTGGTGGGTTTAAGACTTGGTTTTGAGGCAGGGGTCTAAGACTGGTCAACTGATGGCATTACTACCTGGTTGAAGAAGCTAGCAGTAAATACTTCCCAGTTCTAAACCTTATCTGGGCCCCTGGTTCATGTACTGTGGGTATATATAGTACTTTGAATTGATGACTTTATTGATTGATATACAGGGAAATAACTGCTAACTATGCAGAAAAAGCCCCATCAATGTACAGTACAGTGGAGCTCGCCAGGATGCAGCACAGTTACTGCAGGAAACAAGGCAGTTTCAATGGCAGTTCATCCCTTTTGTCATTAGAACAGGTAGATGCATTCAAGGACACAGGAACCGCAGCTGATCAGGCTTATCAGTACTTTACCATGATAAATACATTGTGAGGTTACAGACAAATAAATAGGAGGATGCCAAACCACAAGCCCTGGTACTTTAACCAAAAGGTTTTCATCAGTGGCATAACCTTTTCGGAATTTGTGACACTGTTGCATTCTGGTGGGCTCTACTTTTTATGTTTGCTTGCATGCAGGTGCAAAAAACATAGTGACATCATCCGAGTTTTCGGAGATGTGTCACCCCCTCTTCCAATTCAGTCAGTGTGTTGGCAGGCGCGGCCCCAGTCCTCCAATGCATGCTGGAGCTGTCTATGACAGCTCCAAAATGCAATGGTACAGTTGAAAGGGCGCTACGCTCCAGTGAGCAGCGATAAGATATCGCCTTCATGCCTACCCACACACACACACACACACACACACACACAGGCATACTGCGTCGCCCCCCCACGCACACTGTACGGCAGGGGTGCCCAATGCCAGGTTGGCTGTGCTGCGCCCCAAAAGCCTTCCACATGCACGCTGGGTGCCCACCCCAAGCGTGGCAACTCGCTCGTATAGCCAGCGGGGTGCCCAGTCCCCGTGGCTCACTGTCCTCCCGAGTACAGGGTGCACATGGGAGCCCACCCAGCGTGGCAGCTGATCTCTTATGGCTGACGGGGTGCCCAATCCCCGTCGGCTCCACACATCCAACCAGCCGTCCTGTGCCACGCTGAGGCCCACCCAGCGTGGCAGGCGTCAGCGTCATTTAAAAAACCAAAACCTGGAAATAAAAACTGTCCCTCAGCGCTTCTCCTGCCCCCACACACAACCGCACCCACCCACTGCGCACCCTGCCTCACCACACCCCTCAGCCCATACCTCCGGATCTTGGCGATGATCTTGATGGACCGGGGAACACGCCTGCACTCTTCAGCCGACTGCGAACTGAGAAATGCCGTGTAAGCTGTATAATGGGATAGATAGGGTTTTTTCAACTTTATTGCATATCTCAGGCATTTTTTGGAATTTTTTCACCAACTTTTCAACATGGGGTTTTTGGGACCCCTTCTCATGAATGCTGTCACTGTCATGGCGTTACTCGGGCCCGAAGGGTGATTTCGCAGCCACTGCATTAAATCACCTTTCTGGAATGATTAATGAAACAACACTGCCAGTGTTCACAAGGTGGGCTCTCAAGAAGCCTATTTTGAAAATTTGGTGGAAAAATTCCAAAAAATGACTGTTTTACGAGCGTGCCTTGCGCAGTTCCTATGCAGGCTCGTAAGTTCGCTAATTTTTAATATTTTCACTCCAGATTTTCAACATTGCCATTTTACCACACCTCCTTATGAGCAGTACAGCTGTCATTTTTCACATCTTGCCCAAAATGTGTTTCTGCCATGTAGCGCACAATGGCAGTCGGTGTAGCAAAATCAATATCACGAGACAAATTAAGAAAATCAGAGTGACACTGTTCATGAGCAGAGGTCTTAAAATGGTATGTTGAAAATTTGGTGAAAAAATCCCTAAAAATGACTGTTTCTGACGTCGTTGCATAGTTCCTCCATGCGCTCATAAGTTTCTGAATTTTCAATATTTTCAATCCAGATTTTCAACATTGCCATTTTATTACACTTCCTTATGAGCAGTACAGCTGTCATTTGTCACATCTTGCCCAAAACATGTTTCCGCCCATATGGCGCACAATGGGCATGATCGGTGTGTGAAATCAATGTATGGGACACATTAAGAAAATCACAGTGACACTGTTCATAAGCAGAGGTCTTAAAATGGCTATATTGAATATTTGGTGAAAAAATACCTAAAAATAGCGGTTTCTGACGTGCGTTCGCAGTTCCTACTCCACACTTGTAAGTTTGCGAATTTTCAATATTTTCACTCCAGATTTTCAACATTGCCATTTTATTACACTTCCTGATGAACAGTACAGCTGCCATTTTTCACATGTTGCCCAAAATGTGTTTTCGAACATGTAGCGCACAATGGTGCAGTCGGTGTGTGAAAGCAATGTTTGGGACAGATTAAGAAATCACAGTTACACTGTTCATGAGTAGAGGTCTTAAAATGGGTATGTTGAAAATTTGGTGACAAAAGTCCATAAAATTACTGTGTTATGAGTGAGCATTGCACAGTTTCCACGCACCCTCGTAAGTTCATGACTTTGTAATATTTTCAATCTAGATTTTCACCAGTGGCATTTTTCCACACTTCCTTATGAACAGTACAGCTGTAATTTTTCACAACATGGCCAAAATGTGTTTTCACACTTTCATCGTAGAGATGCGTGGTTGCTGTGGGAAATCATTGTTCAGAACAGAAAAAGAAAATCACAGTGGCACTGTTCATGATCGGAGGTCCCAAAATGCCTGTGTTGACAATCTGCTGTAAAAAAATCCCCAAACTAATTACACTACGGGTGTCGTTGCACAGTTTCTATGCACTCTCGTGACTTCACCAGTTTTTTTAATATTTTTACTGCAGATTTGCAACATTGCCATTTTTTACACCTCCCCATGAACAGTACAGCTGTCATTTTTTACATCCTGTTCGGAATGTTTTTGCACCTGTGGTGCTAAATGCCGTAGTTGCTGTGCATAAGCAGCTTTCGGCTAACAAACTGATATTGCCACTGTTCATGAGGTGGGGTCACAAAAAAACCATGTTGAAAATTTGGAGTGAAAATACCAACGAATGCCTGAGGTATTAGGGTTTCCAACCATAATGCCCAACCCTGTAGAGAATGACAGGCATCAGGGATGTGACTTGGGATTCTTGCCTGTAATGCTCATACCATTCCACACCCTGCAGCCAGTGAGAGGCATCGAGGTATGCCTTGGACTCTTCGGCCCCAAAGTTCACCCCATTCTCCTATACCGCACCCATCTCACCGTGCTTCCTGATGGAATGGGGTGCACATAAGGGCCAAAGACCCCAAGGCACACCGTGACACTTGTCAGTGTCTGCAGGGTGGGGTGTGGTGAAATGGCATGGCCGTTATGCCTGATGACCCAAAGGCACACCCCAATGCCTGTCACTCTCTTCAGGGTGGTGGTGGGGTTGGCTTCAGTTCAATACTTCACTGCCATTCCTATTACGCAGCTCTGTAACTTCTACACTACCACTGCCAATGCCAGCAAGCAAATATTCAGCATTGACAAATGCTTGTTATAAACTTTTTTTATTAAGTATATAGAGTACATGAGCACTATCATTAAGGACATACAGAGCTGCATACTGGTTTATAGACTTAGAGAGCTGAACAGTGTTTTTTCTAAATAAGTTTGGTGGGTTTCAAGTAAAAATGTATAAGTCCTATTTTCTGCTCAGGATTTACAGCCAGACAGGATGTTACATGTACGGCTACCAGGAATCCTATCCTTGTTCAGCTGGTGTCTTTTTATAGCTAGTGTGGTACCTATTGCTTCTCAACATCAGGCAACAAGTCAAGTATCAGCCAAATAACACAATTCATAACTGTCAGAGGTGTGGAACAATTGCTGCCTCCAATAACTGGACCTTGTTTTTTATTATTTTACTTATGTGGATGGGCCTAGCTCAGACCTTGTGGGTTCTTTGCACCATGTGGGATAGTAATTACACAAATTAACAAGTTACCCCTTGTGGTTTCTTATCTCATCAGAATAGGATGTGTCCTTATAAGACCTGTTCAACAGGAAAATTCCTTCTGTTCTTTACCTGTAATGGGGGGAAAGCAAAACATCATTTAACCAGGAGTAGCACACTAAGCCGAAGCTTGTTTCCAGATGTGACCTGGGAGCACAAGGAAGTTAAGTGACTTGTTAAGGATCACACAGTATACACCTAGGTGGCTATGGGATTCAAACCCTGGTCTCCAGATCTGTAGCTCAGAGCCTTAACCCACTGTGCTATACTGCCTCCCTAAAAAAAGAAATAATAATAAATGTAATAAAAGAAAGGGAGCCATCTGGAGTTACATTTTTCTTTTTTGAATCTGAGGAGGGTCATGATGGCCTCTATCTCTTTAATCTGGTTGCAAATGCTGAGTGTCTCCTCAATTTCAGGAGGGTTTGGAGTAAACCATTTTCTTCCGATGGCTTTCAGTGGTCCCGCAGACAAAATAAGAAATGGGAATTTGTTGTCTTTGTTTACATCTTTTGGGGGAAGTCCCAGTACCAGGTGTTGAAAGTCTGGACAGGATGAAAGGTCCAATATCTCTTGCACTATTTGTCGGATATTGCTCCAGTACAGATTCAGTTTAGGGAAGTTCCAAAAATTATGATGGGTTGGGCCCGTTTCACTACATTGCCTCCAAAACAAGTCTGTGTTGGTGTTTGAAAAATATTTAGAGATTGTGAGGGGTGAGGAAAAAGGGGCCATGACCTTCTATTTAAATTTCCTCCATGATGATGCTGCCATGGTCCTGTGCATATTGTACCGCACTCAGTCCCGTTGTTTAGGTAGGGACTGGAAGTTGCCTTCCTGTTCCCACTTGGTCTGGATCATATTTATCACTGTTAGTCCCACTTCGTGCATGATCAGGTGGTATAATAGGGAAATTAGGTATGGTTTAGGACTTGTATGACAAGCTTCCCACACATGCACCAGTACCTGGGGGGATGGTTCTGCAGAGTTTTGCAAATTCTGTTTTATTCAGGAAATCTCTGAGCTGTATGAGCCTGAACTTATCTGCCCTGCATGCTGTGAATTATCTTTGCAGGGACTTAAAATCTTTGAAGGTTGTTCCATCCTATACTTGGGCAACTAACTGTATCCCCCATACTCCCATTTTTTTTTAAATCACTATTTATTCTCCCCTTAGCCCGCCATTCCCGACCCATCAGGAGAGCCAAGGCAGACATCCCACTGCCACACACCCTACCTGGAGCAGTCTCCGAGACCCCATGGAGCTGCAGCTTAACCCCCTGAGCGGGGACAAGCTGGGGCCAGAACACCCCGAGACTTATGTTTCGTTGGTCCTGGAGCTGTCAGTTGGGTGGAGGCACATCGTGGGCACATCTCTGGCTCTCTGTCTCCCTGGAGATGGCAGGCTCTTTTCTGGTTTTCTTGTGGGTGTTGCACTTTGCCCAGACATTAAGGAATGACTGCTGACGTCTGCAACACCCTCCCCCTAGCTGCTTACAAGAGTCGCTTAAGCCCCAGATCTATGCTCGGGGGACAATCAGACACCAAGGTGCTCAGTGTAATGCCGCACCCCTAGCCTCTGCCAGGGGTCAGCAAACACCGAGCTGCTTTCCCAACCCTCCCCCTTGAACAGATGAGCTGTCAACAGATGCTACAGCCTGTTCCTCCAGGCCGGCCCTCTGGCGACCCGAGCTCGCTCCCGAACCCAGGTCGTCAGTGTCTCAAGCGGAAATCCAACCGCTGTGCAGACGGGCTGGCTCTTACTCCCAGTTTTATATGCCACATCCAGTGTTACTGGGATAAACCCTAGGATGTATGCTGTGGGAATAAATCACAATGTCAGTGCTGGGGTTCTTAGTGTGGATTTTATATGACACCATACCTTTCTTGGAATAAGGTTAAACATAGATCATTTTGACTCATATGCTGTATGCGCTATAGGACTGAGTGAGTGTAGAATGAAGCCAGGGGGGTGGACACTGCTTTAAGGCAGCTGGGAGTGGACATCCATAGCAAGTATCTAATGGAGGTACATAAAGTGTTGAAGTTTTCCATCTCCACCCACTCTCTTTTGTTATTTTGTCACAGGACTTCAATTAGTGGTGGTATCAGGGCTGCATAATAATAATGTTTAAAATGCGGTAATCCCATGCCTCCTCCCTCCTTTCACCTGGTGAGTAGTTCCCACCTGATCCTTGTTTTTTCCCATTCCAGATGAATCTGCTAAGGGCATTATGAAAATCTTTCCACTCTTTTTTAGTTAAGCATGTTTATAGTGATGCAAATAAGAACAGAAATCTTGGCAGAACATTCATCTTGACTGTGTCAATTCGATTAGAAGATGAAAAAGGAATTTCCTGTCTCCTATTTAGGTCAGCAAACACTGCTTGTGTTGGCGGAGAATAACCTGCCTGGTGTAAAGTATTTAAATGTACCAGCATTTGGATCCCCATATATCTAGTCTTAGAGGTTACCCATTTTTAAGGGATACTGTTTTTAACTGCAGGTGTGAGCATGCGACTAATTAATATTGTTTCCATGTTAGAGACCTTGATCTTGAAGCCAGCCATGCATGCATACTGAACTAGCAGTATTGTAATGGTGGCATTGATTTCAGCGGGTTCATCAAATACACTGAAGTATTGTCACTGTGTATGATGCATGGTGTTCTTGTGCTGTCACTGTGATCCCTTGAATTTCTATGCTTTTCCTAATGGCTGCTGCCAGAGGTTCTATACTGAGTGCGAAGAGCAGAGGTAACAATTGACACCCCTGGCATGTCCCTCTGTTACTATGAAGAAGAATCTAACAGCGTGTCACTGACCCTAATTATGGCCTTAAGACCCATACAGCTGGTCAGGCAGTGTACATATATGTCTCTGGATCCCACCATTTTCAGAACCTCCATAAGAAAGGGCAAATTCAGATGATCAAACACCTTTTCTGCATCAATAAAGAAAACTATGTGGGTTTCTGGTATGATATTAAGAAGTGTCCTTATATTTTTTTTTTGAGAGTCTAGGACATGAACCCAGTTTGGTCAGGGTGAATCAGTTTAGTAACTGTTTTTTGAACTCTGGACACTATGATTTATATGTAGATTTTCAGATCTTGGTTGAGGAGTGATATCAGCCTGTATGAGGCACACTGATCCTTCATTTTTTCTGGCTTGGGAATAACTGCAATCATGGTCTTTTTCCAAGAGCTCAGAGGCTGTGCCTCCATTTGACAGTCATGGAAAACTTAGGTGGATGGGGCCAATATCCCCTTTACAGGCCTTGTAAAAATATGTATTGTAGCAGTCTGGCTCTAGTGACTTCTTACTGGCTAGTGCCTCAATTGCAGCTATGACCTCTTCTTCTTGAATTGATAATTCAAGCCACGTCTGATCTTCCTCCAAAAAAGAGTGAAGGTCTAACCCCTCCAGGAACCAACTGGTGCTCTGCACTACCTGAGCTTGCTCTCTGGATTTGATGTACTGTACAAGCTGTTATTAAAGTCTTTGAATGTTGCCACTATTTTGTCAGGGGTAACCCCTTTTGCTCCTTGGGCAAGGGGATCTTGAATAGCTTGGACCATATGGTCCGCTGCTTCCTTGCGCAAACAGAATGCCAATAATTTTGCAGTTCAACCCCCAAGCTCATAATACCTCTATCGGGTATAGCTCAGGACTCCCTCTGCCTGTTTATGCTGAAAATTACTGAGGTATAGTCTGGCTCTCTGTAATTCTTCAAGGGTTGTGTGACCTCTTTTACTTTTGTGCTGTGGTTCTAGGGCTTTTACTTTGCTTTCTTTTGATTCCCTAATTGCTGCATTCTGTTTCTTATGCAGTGATGCAAGGCTGATGATCTTACCTCAAACCATTGCCTTCACGGTGTCCCAGACTGTGGATGAGGGAGTGTCTGTGTCATTATTCAGGGCATAGCCCACCTCAATTTTGTGTGCCATAGTTTCTTTAAGTAAGGATTAACCCATGACAAAGTGTGGTCCAACCCCCCCAGCCATACATTAATCCCTGAGAGACCCACGCTCGGGAGTGGGTTAATCCTCTTGTAACATGGGGAAGAGAAAGGGTTCAGCACTCTTTTAATATGTTTCTCTTCCTCATGTTACATTTGCGTAAATGTAATTTTAAAGTGCAAAATTACAAAGGTTCCAGGAGGATTTTAAGGTTCCTACCATGGGGAAGAGAAAGGAGGTTGCACCTGACTGGAGAAACTACATTTTTAACTTTTTTATATTGGGGCTGCAATGGTGAACAATTACTGATTTCATGAAGATGTGATCAGCATTTCATAATATGTGCTCATTTTGACTGACTTTGTTTTGTAAACTGTGGCATCATCTCTGTTTTTCTGCTATGTTTGATGTTTGGCTGCTGTGCATTATGGGAATTGCATATATTTAAATGCAAAGGAAATCTGAGCTCTGGTAGTTGTTGCTGCAATTCCCTTGCTGACCTATAGATGGTAGTACACTGAGGTTTACATCTTTTTTTTGTCTGTGAATTTTACACCCTGCATTGCACATTAATAACTTTGCCCCCTTTCAACTGATTTACATGAAATTTAGAAAGCACACCCTCTGTGTCAGGAACTCTTGATCCTGTAAATTCCATGTAGATAATTTAAGGAGTGGCAAAGTTTCAGAGGACACAGAACTCATGCATTATTAGTGGTCAGTGCACACATGCATCAGTGGTTAATCCGCACCTCAGAGGACACAGAACTCAGGCATTATTAGTGGTCAGTGCACACATCTATCAGTGATTCATTCTTACCTCAGAAGGCAAAGCACTCAGGCATTATTACTGCACAGTGCACACATGCATCAGTGGTTCATCCTCACCTCAAAGGGCACAGAACTCAAGCATTATTAGTGGACAGTGCACACATTCATCAGTGATTCATCCTTACCTCAGAGAGCACAGACCTCAGGCATTATTAGTGGACAGTGCACACATCCTTCAGTGATTCATCCTTACCTCAGAGGGCACAGAACTCAGGCATTATTAGTGGACAGTGCACACATCCATCAGTGGTTCAAGTTGTTGCAACAATTCACTTGCCGACCTACAGATGGTAGTACACTGATGCTTGCATCTGTTTTTATCTATGATTTTTACACCCAGCATTGCACGTTAATAACTTTGCCCCTTTCAACTGATTTACATGAAGTATAGAAAGCTCAGCCTCTGTCTCAGGAACTCTTGATCCTGTAAATTTCATGTAGATTGGTTAAGGGGAGGCAAAGTTACAGAGGTGCAAAGAAATGCATTGCAAAAGTCTGTTTTTTAAAATGTTAAGCCTTTTTTTGCCACCTGATAATTAAAAAAATAGGAGACTTTGAAACCTGAAACTTTCTGGTTTGATAGACATTGGTCCAAGGTGCGTGCTTTTGTTGTTTTTAGGTTCCACTGTTAAAGTAGTTTTTTTTATATTTAATAAAAGACATGGAGACAATGTGGAAAATCATATGTGGCATACATTACTGTGTAGTTACTGAAAGGGTATGTGTTTCTGAGCCAATAGACCAAGTAAAACAAACAAACAAAAAAACATTACATAGTCATAAATGTTTTCAAGCTACTTATGATGGAACTACAAGAAATTTCACATAAGCATATCTATTCTTGTTTGACAACCATCTGTTGGTCAACTGTGAATTGCAGGCTACGACTGTTTTGGGACAGGAAACTAACTTGGGGAACAGAAATGTGGGTGCACTTTACCATGAATTAATTCTCAGGCAACCATGGATTACTTGAGAATTAATCAATGGTCATCTGATGCTGTTGGACCAGTCCTGTGCAACCCTTTCTCTTCCCCATGTTTCAATGAGGGTTACATTAAGGAGCAAGATATTCATCCTCCCACGACATCTTATATTCGTGGGTACCTATTGAAAGTGTGAGTTGAACTGGAGCATGATCCGGTTGTGTGATACAATGTGTCACGCAGTCCGATACTTGGAATGCCATCACCTTTGGCACAAGAAACAGGTCAATATGAGAATATGAATGATTAGGAGCTGAGAAGAAGGCATAATCTTTTTCTCCCTTAAGCCAAGTGCCTCCAGGTATCCAGGAATCCTATCTCCTTCACCAAGGATTTTAATATTTTAGATGGGTGCAGCTTAGTGTTAGAAGAAGGGTTTGAGTGGTCTGAGCAGGGTGCTGACATGCAATTGAAATCACTATCCATCACCAGTCGGTGCCAGTGGTGCAACGTGACGTTTTCCAAAACAAATTTGACAAATTTGTCCACATGATCATTCGGGGCATATACCTTAATTAAAGTAAGGGCTCTCCCTGGATTTCTCCCTGTACTATGACGAGCTGGCCATCTAACCTTGATTCTGAGTGAGAAAGAGTGAAAGGGATTCACCTGTTAATTAAGATGGCTGTACCTGCCTTTTGGCTGGTTGGGAGGGAGGCTGCCACCACTAGACCCACTCAACGCCTCTTCAGTTTCTCCTGTTCCAGCATGGAAATGTGTGATTCTTGGATAAAAACAATATCGGCATCAAACCACTTCAATTCTGCCAAGATTCTGGCTCTTTTAATCGAGGAATTAATGCCCTTAACATTATATATCCAGAAGCAAATGATTGATACCTTTTTATAGACCAACATAGATGTAACAGCAAGTTCTGTTCTTGTTGTTACATCTATGTTGGTCCATTAAAAGGTATCAAATCATTTGCTTCTGGATCTATTCTTGCAAGGACCAATACGGCAACTACTAAATCTAGATCTTAACATTATATGTTACAACTTTTAAATATACCATCAGTGTTCACTACCCTTCTAATATTGCCTGATGTCACTGCAAGATCTGTTACACCCTCAAGAAACTATGCCACTAAGCATATGTAAGCTAATCCACAAAGTACTGAGTTGTATAGAGCAAGGCCATAAAAAACCATGATAACAAACATACATCAGAACAAGGGTCCTGGGGTAATATCTTTTCCCCAGATTTTTACCAAATTTCAAACACAGGAACATATGTACATAACAGTGTTGCACTTCCTAGATGAGAATATGAGATCTCTAGGCCAGTGAGAACTGGACCTTGGTGAGTGTACTCCGTAGTAGTCCACTCATGCCCACAGTGGTGTGTGGGCCTGAGCCTCCTCACCAATGTGAAAATGGATAAGAATACCTGTCATGGCTGGCAGGGAGATTAGCTGTCTGAAGGGAGTGAAAAAAGGCACTTGGGAATGCCCCCCTTCACCTTTTCATAATGAAAGAGCTGGGACTAGAGGAATAGAGCAGTTAATAGTCCCAGTCCAGTGCACTGGGGGAATGCAAGGGTGAGCCCAGGAGAATGGGTAAAATAATCTCTTAAATATTTTGCCATGGTGCCCTGCATATCATTCAAGAGAAGAAGGGCCCCCCTCCCACCAGCCATGCATCATGCCTGTACATTTGTTACTCAGGGAATCCAAGTGGAGGCCTCCAAGCCCAGCAAGACCTCCCCCCAACATGATACTGTCTGAATCATTGGACATCCAATTCCCAGATGGCACGGGTCAGCTTCATGAGAGAGGTGACAGGGGCAAGCCAATGGTTAGAATTAATACCTCATTGTAGTGCCCCCCTCTCTGTGTTGCTTCATAAACTGCACATAATCAATTTGGTTTCTGTGGAACTAAAGGCAAGAGACTGGTCATGACCCTTCCCCTTTGCTCATGGAGAGTTGGTCCATGCACACTCTCACTGAGCTCAAGCTGCAAATCATGTCACTCTGTGTATCATTATCTCAGGCAGGTTTTGCACAAGGCAAAAAATGAAAAGAATCCCAGTAACAACTTTCCATATAATTGTGTACTGTATTTTTTTTTATTTCCTTCTAGCTGTATAGATAAGTGTGAATGGATCTGTGAGGGAAAATGAGATAAAGTTAGTTGTCAGAGGCATGCCAGTTTACTCTGGAGAGTGATTACAATTCTTTGTCCTCTACTACAAGACCCCCTGGCCAGTTAATGGGAGAAATGAAAGCTAGAACCACCCTTTCATGTTTCAAAGTTAAAAAAACAACTTTTATGCTATGTGAAGGGCTCAAGCTAATGACTAATGCAGCCACCCCTGCTGGAACATACAGGGATCAGAACAATGAGACAGTTTCTGAATCCACAAGAATCCAAGAGTCCAATTTGAACTAGTTTCCCAGATAGGAGGTTTTTCAGGACAAAAGGAAGTGTCAAATCTGTGTTGTCAGTGATGTACTGGATGATATGTCATGGAGGGCTGGCAGCTGATGGGTTTTGAGGACTTGCCAGACCCTTAAAAAAAGTTAGTTAGGTTTTGGGACCTCAAGCGGTGAACATCTAAGGTTCGAGTCTGCCCTGATTCACCAAAGTGTTCTATGTGGTAAGCTCTCTCTACTTTGGGAATGTTAGGAAATGTGGTAAGATTTTTTTCTTTGTGTTTTTCTCTACTGTTCAAAGTATATACTTTTTTAATCTCTGGAGAAGTACTCTTCCCCATAGTCATTGTGTAGTATCCTGTATTATATGTGTAAGTATCTTGAAGTATTAAAATATGATTTTATTTACAAACTTCTGTGACAGTCCTTTGAGGTACAGGTAACTGGGTTATAACTGACAAAAACTGTGATTCCATCTCTGAAGAGAAGACTACAGTTACCAAATTTTGCTTCTAAAGTGGGGTGTTTTCAGCTGTTACAGAGAGGGTGGGTCATTTGGCCTTTGACAAAGAGTGCTGTACCGTGTGAGCAGTGACTGGTGGGATTCAGACCTAGAGATACTCTGAGTAAGTGTCTATGATGAGTGGTGGCAGCTACTGAAGTACCCTTGCAGACATCTGAAGAGTTTGAGAACGCTGGTAACAGTGTACAGGCTGAGTCTGGGAAGCACCAATCTGTCACCAACTGGTGGCAGTGGGTGGGATCTGAAACAGTTTTGTTAGTATAAAGGTTATCTGTCCAGACACAGAAAAGGATATACAAAAAGGGACTGCATATTCTACCAGATTTATTTTGTTATAAGCAAGAGTAGATAGATACAAGACATTCTGTCGGGGCCATATGAGAAATGTAGTGTTATATTGCCTTAGCACATGAAAAGTTTGAACTTTCAATGCCTAATTATGATTGAATAATGTCATATATATTTGAAAGAACAGGTCTTATAGTGTTCTGAGTACTATTTCCTTTAAAACAGCTGATTAACAGATGGTTGAATTTCACTTCTGCAATAAATTCAACAAAACCTCGAGTGACCCATTTGTATCATAAACTCATTTATCTTCCATTTCCCCTCATTTAATTTATTATGTTGGACATCATGTTAGGCAGTCATGCATGAATAAAAGTTCAAAATCTGGGCACCTATTTTTATTCAAGATATCTGATAAGAATTTGTTAAAGAAGTCTTAGTTTAAAAATATTAAACTAATAGTTATCTCGTTTAGTGCCTACAATGCCATTTCAGTCTCCATTTCATTGCCCATTTCTGTCATGTCAATAAGCTGCTTCCATGTGCTCTGAACTTTGCTTACAATTGCTCACCTGAATACCTCTATGGTCTGCAGCTTAGGAAATATTCTTCAGCGAGTATAGTTTGGTAGCAGCTCAAGGTGAGGTTATTTTCACTAAGCAGCTTCTTCATGTACAGAATTGTTCAAGCTGTCTTCTATCTTGTCTATGACATTGACATGCAAATTGCAGGAATCACCTGGTGTGGCTTAACTTCTGCATTTGCATTGAGTCATGGCACAGAATGGGAAGAAGAGCCTTTCTTTTACTCCTTACTGGCTACAAATGTACTTTCTTTTTTGTTCAGCTATTCTCTTTTTCCATCAACAGGTATTACTTTGCTGCCATGGGTTACTATGAGCTCATCTACTCCAGTGCCGGATATAGACAATATAAGACTCTGCATAGCTCAGTAGAAAAAGTAAGTTGGCTATTACTAATACTGGCTGAGTTGACTGAGATGGGCAACCAATCAGAATTTTCTCAAAACTTACTCAAAACTGCTAACGTGCTTTTGGCACATGGGGAAACAGCAAAGGAAAAAGGTTTATTGAAAGAGTCAGTAAATGCAATGAACAAGTTACTTCATTTCACTTAGTTTTTAATTGGAACATCTTCATTCCACATGGAGAACAGAGAGAGCAGCTACCGCTTGTACTGCCTAGCAAATGACTGAGTGCAATGCGTCACCACATCCTCAGCCTGACTCCCCTCAAAAATGTGACATGGGGCACTTATAGTATATTGTCCAAAAAGTAATTTTACATCAGAAGTGTGAAAACATCTCTTATCTAGGACTTTTAAAAAAGGACACCTGTCACTTTTATGAGGTGGTGTGAAAAAAGGGCTGTTGAAAGTCTGGAGTCAAAATATTAAAAGTGAAATTATGAGTGAGCATTGAAATATTTCAATGTTCACTCATAACTTGGTAATTATACCATATATTAACACCAAGTTTTCAACATAGCCTTCTTATGACCCCACCTCATGAACCCCATAGGTGAAATATTTTCAAATCCCCGCCAAAACATCATTCTGCTCCACAGGTGCAAAACACATTTTTTGCCAAGATTTGAAAAATGACAGCTACCATTTTCATGAGGTGGTGTGAAAAAAATGGTTATGTTGAAATTTTGGGTCAAAATATTGAAAATTACCAAAGTTATGAGCAAGCATAGAAAACTTTTAATGTACATTCATAACTTTGTTGTTTTTCTAATATTTTGACAGCAAATTATCAACATAGCCTTCTTATGATCCACCTCATGAACCAGGTAGGTTAAAATGTTCAAATTCTGACCAATAGGTGATTTCACAAAGCAAGAACAAAATCATCTTTCCTGCAGGATTTGAATAATTCCACTGCCCTTGGTCATGAGGTGGGGTCCCAAAAAGGTCATGTTGAAGATGAGGTGTAACAATATTAAAAAATAACAAAGTTATGAATAAAAGTTCAAATCCCATTGAAATACCTGAAACCAGACTTACTTAATTTTCTCAAATCACAGTCGATGGTTCCAGCAGCAAGACGTGTCTTCTTTTTTTCAGTTAATCTTTTTATTGAAAGTTTTCAAAACAGTACAGTAACACAAAATAGCGTTACATTTAAATACAGGCAAATGGTGTAACAGCAAAAGACCACAAGAGGGAAACACGTGTAAGGACAAACTAGTAAAAAACATCTTTACACCTAGTTGCATAAAAAAATCGTACATATTCTTTCAATGTACTGATAATCAGTTCTATTGAGAAATACCAAGGTATAACCAACATCTGCACTTGTGCGGGCCTCCGTATCGTTAATCAGAGGGAGAACCTAAGGATGAATCAGTGCCGTACCAGGTATGGGACTTCATGGAGGTTGATGAGACTGCTCCCTCTAGTACATGGATTTCAATTAAGGACCCCAAATTTGCTGGTATGTATGTAAAGTCACAGCTCTCCTGTGAGAGAGTTTCTCAAAGGATGCCAGTTGAAGCCATTCAGCCACAGAGAGTGATTTAGTGATATGCCATTTGCACAATAGAAGTCGCTTGGCTGCAACACTGATTGCCACCAGCCTTTGGAAAGCCAGCAAGCATTTTGGAGTTGTCCAATTAGGACTACCTAGTAGAAATAGGGTTGAATCAGGGGATATAAGAGGTCCTTAGATGTCAATGCAGACTTGTACAATCCCCTACCAGAAGGAGTGTGTGGAGTTACAAGCCCACAACACATGGGTAAGGGTACCCCTGGCTGCTGGAATCTCCAGCAGTGATTATAAGGCAAGAGTCCCATATGATGGAGAACTGCTGGAGTGCAATACCATCAAAGCAGGACCTTATTTTGAATGAGTCTGGTTCTCCCATCTCTGCAAGCCATATTTGGCCCTGAACATTCCATTTTTCAAGTCGGACTCCAAGACAGGCCAGTTCAGCTCTTGCTGCCAGGCAGCCTTAGAAGACAGACAGGATTCAGGGAGAGCATCCCTGAGGCAACTGTAAATGAATCTGGCCTTGCTTCTGTGTAACTCATTGACAAAAGTAATCAAAGCTTCTTTTATCGGCTGGTCACCAACTTCCTTGTGGATGGCAGGTAGTCTAGCACTGAGCACACTGCATAATTGCAGGTGTTTACAAAAATCCTGCTTGGGCATGCCATATCTTTATTGGATAATATCAAACACCTCTATATGGGTCCCAGCCACAGTGAGAATATCCTTTATAGTGAGGATGCCTCTCTGTGCCCATGTCTTACAGCAAGGGGATTTGTGTCCAGTCTGAATGCTGGAGTTGCCCCAGAGTGTCTCAAAAAGAGAGGAGTGGGATTGCTTCTCAAAAGCTTGAATAACTTAGACCAGGCAGCTTTGGATAATGAAATGGTAGAGTGTGCCTTTAACACAGAGGGGAACTTATTATACAAAAATGTGACTACCAGAGGAAGGCCTGACACACTCTGCTCCATGTATAGCCATTGGAACCATTGTGTGGTTTGCACTGCCATGAATGCTATGTGGTATCCTTCAAACCATGGTAAATCCCAGCCTCCTTGGGACCAGTGACCATGCAGTTTTGCTGAACTGAATCTTGTGGGTTCCCCCTCTATAACACACCACCAATCAATTTGTCTATTTTGATGAACCAGTGTGGTAAAAATCTGATTGGCAAGTGAGAGATGATGTGTGTTACCCTAGGGACCAACATCATTTTGAAGGCCTCCAGAGTGGCTGCAAGAGACAGGTTCATCAGTTTCCACCTATCAGTCTCAGTTTTCAATGCTTCCAGAAGGGGGGGAGAAGTCAAGTTGTAACATTTTAGTCAGAAAAGTATGAATAATAATCCCTAAATAGGTCATGCTCTTTGGCAACCATTTCAGGACTTTAACAACATAAGGGTCAGCCTGAGAACCAGGCACAGCCCAGAGATGTGTGAGAAACCTTGAAGGATGTCTAGTATGAGGTTTATCGAGGAGGGACCATCTTCTTGTATTATCAGCAAGCCATCCGCGTATAGTAAGATGTGAAGTTCTGTGTCCTGGCACTTCACTCCACATAAGTTACAACCTGTGAAGCAGGTGTGTGTTTGCAGGAGGGGCTGAAGCAGGCTTGCAGGAGGAGAAGAAGAGCTTAAAAGGGGATCTTGGCTGTGGGTTCAGTTAAGAAGAGCTGAAAAGAACCACACAGCAGAGGCGATTTATTTTATTTTTTCCATTTCAGACTTGCAGGGTTTGTGTAAGTGAATCTGATTGAAATTGATTTTTGCGGGGTATATTTTCTGTAAAATTGTTGTGCAGGTTGTCTTGCTGAAAGGAAGGAAAGCACTCACTGGGGGGGGTCAGAGCTGTAGCTGATTGTTTCTGGAGGGCACAGGCTCCACAAAGGAGACCCGCAGGAGGGTGTCATGGGACCCCCACAGGGGAAGGAAACAACTCCTGTTGGGGGACTCAGTCATTAGGGGTGTAGAACTGGGGGAGGGAGGGGAGAAGTAGGTAAGGTGCCTGCCTTGTGCCATGGCTTGGAGGGACAGGAAGCGAATCCTCAGGATCGTGGAAGCAGCTGCACAGGAGAGGGAGCTGGACATCACTGTCCACCTAGGTATAAATGATCTGACTGGGAATGGGATCAGAGCAGTGCAGGAAGAGTTTGTGGAGTTGGGGAGGGGCCTCAGACAAGTAGTACACACGGTAACCTTCCCAGAGGTGCTGCCTGCCTATGGCATGGGTGAGGCTAGGGTACTCCACACCATGGGATTCAATGAATGGCTGAAAAACTGGTGTGGAGTTCAGGGTTTTGGCTTCATTGGGGACTAGGGGTCTACCTGGAGGGATACAGGCCTATACTGGTGCGATGGTCTGCATCTGTCTGGGAGGGGAACCAGGATCCTGGGTGATAGGTTTAAATGCTTCATTGCAAGCATTTAAACTAGCCAAGGGGGGGAGGCACTGAAAAGGTGCAGGGGAAATCCCAGCCCCCCCACAGAACAGGGTAGTTAGTGAGGTAAACACCAAGGTAGAGAAGCCAATATGGAGCAGGACAGGGGTAAATGGAGAAAAAGGCAAATGCAGTAAGGACAGGATGGGGCTAAAAGGGGTGAGGCCATCAATAAATGGAGGGTGATGAGTACCAATGCCCATAGTCTGGGTAAAAAGCTCTCTGAGCTAGTGGCCTTGATGGAAGAGGGACGCCTGGATATCATAGCAGTCACATGTCAACATACCAGGGTACACAATCTACAGGAGGGACAGGGAGGGTAAAAGAGGAGGAGGAGCTCTATACATAAGGGAAGGGATCAAGGCAATGGAACTAAGGGGTTAACTGGGAGGAGAGGAGGCATTGTGGATCACCCTGGAAGCAGGGAATGGCACCACAATCCACACAGGGGAGGCAATGGACAAAGAAATGATAGAAGGCATCCTTAGAATGACAGAAAAAAGGGAAGATATTGTTGATGGGGGACCTGAATATGCCAGATGTTAACTGGAGCACCTTTGCTGCAGTCACATCCAGGAGCAGGCTCATTCTCGATCCCCTACAGGGGACATGCCTCAGACAGCTAGTGTTGGAACCTACTTGGGAGGGAGCAATCTTAGACTTGGTACGCTCAAACGAGGATGGAGGGAGGATGTCAGATTAGAAGTGGGTAGCCATCTGGGAGCAAGCAATCACCAAACAGTGTGGTTCACGATAAACACAGCCCTAGAGTCAAACCATACAAAAGCGAGAGTATTGAACTTTAGGAGGGCTGACTTTGGCAAAGTGGGAGAGTGCCTCAGAAAAGCACTAGCAAACAGGCAAGAAGGAGGGGTGGAGGAACAATGGGGAGAAATTGAAACTGCCATCACAGAGGCAACAAGCCTTTGTGTGAAGCAAATAAACAAAATAAAGGAAAAAAACACACTATGGTTCTCAAAAGAGATGGCGTCGAAGGTTAGGAAGAAAAAGACAGCATTCAGGAAGTATAAGGAAACACAGAAGGAGCAGGGCAGAGAACTATACCAGTTAAAGCAGAAGGAAGCAGGGAAGGCAGTCAGAATAGCAAAGGTCCAAACAGAGGAAAGGAGAGCCAACTCAGGAAGAGTATATGACCTTTTATAGGTACATTAGGGAGCGAAGAAAGACCAATGGAGGGATAGTGAGGCTTAATAAAGGGTGGGGGGCAGAGGGTGGCAGTGAAAAAGCAGGGATACTGAATGAATACTTCTGCTCAGTATTCACAAAGAAGAGGAGGGGTGGTACCTAAACCAAACAATAGAAACTCTGGATGGGGGGGGGTTGATACTAGTCCATTCAAAGAAGGAAGGGTCCTGAAAGAACTCCTAAAACTGAAGGTGGACAAAGCAATGGGGCCAGACAGGATTCACCACATAATTCTAAAAGAATGACGGGGAGAACTAGTGACACCACTGACTACCCTTTTTAACAGATCATGGGAGGATGGTGTGGTACCTGAGGACTGGAGGAGGGCATATATGATTCCCCTTCACAAAAGGCAGAGGCAGAAAACTACAGACCTGCTAGTTTGACCTCAGTAGCAGGGGAAATGATGGAATCACTTCTGAAAGAAAGAAAGAATTTTTGAGTACCTAGAGGCCAGTGGGGCACAGGACCCAAGGTAGCATTGATTCAAAGTGGCAAGGTCATGTCAGATAGATCTAATAGATTTATTTGACTGGGTGACCAAAGTAGTAGACCAGGGAGGGGCTGTGAACATGGCCTACCTAGACTTCAGCAAGGCATTTGACACAGTCCCACACAAAAGATTAATAAACAAGTTAGCCAGCCTGGGAGTAGGTCCCAGGGTGGTAGCCAGGTTAAAAAATTGGCTGGACAACAGGATGCAGAGGGTGATAGTAAATGGAGTCCACTCCGGAGAAAGCGGGGTTACTAGCGGGGTACCGCCAAGTTCAGTACTGGGATCGGTCCTCTTTAATGTCTTTATAGGTGACATTGTGAAGAGACTGGAAGGAAAAGTATGCCTCTTTGCAGACAACACAAAGATCTGCAACAGGGTTGATAAACAAGTTGGTGGGGGTGGAAAGGATGAGAAGGGACTTGGCAAAGTTGGAGGAATGGTCAAAGGTATAGCAGCTTAGATTCAATGCAAAGAAGTGCAAAGTAATGCACCTGGGAAACAAAAACCCAGGGGAAGAGTACACGATTGGGGGGGGGGTACTAACAACAACAAAAATGAAAAGGGACCTTGGGGTAGTCTACATCTGATGCCCTAAAGGTAGGCAAGCAATGTGAGAAGGCAGTAAGGAGGGCTGGGTAGATACTGGGATACATAGGGAGAGACATCACCAGTAGAAAACAGGAAGTTGTTACCCTCTGTACAGTTGGTGAAACCCCATCTGGAGTACTGTGTGCAGTTCTGGAGACCCCATCTCTGCAAGGACATAGACAGGATGGAGGCAGTCCAGAGGAGGGCAACTAAAATGGTGCAGGGTCTGCACTAGAAGCCATACGAAGACAGACTAAAGGAGCTTAATATGTATACCCTCGAGGAAAGGAGGGAGAGGGGGGACATGATAGAAACTTTCAAGTACCTCAAGGGAATCAACAAAGTCCAAGAGGACAGCATCTTTCAGAAAAAGAGATGTGCAAGAACAAGGGGGCACAATTTGAAGATAGAGGGGGACAGCTCTGAGGCAACATGTGGAAGTATTTTTTATGGAGAGGGTGGTGGACGCATGGAACAGCCTTCCTGAGGAGGTCATGGGGTCAAAAACAGTGGAGGAATTCAAGAATATATGGGACAGACATAAGGCAATTCTAGAGAAGGGCAGGAGGAAGTAGGCTGTTGGTTAACTATGATCTGCAGCTTATCCAATAGGTGGGGAAATGGGCAGACTGGGTGGGCCAAGCGGTCCTTATCTGCCGTCAAAGTCTATGTTTCTATGTTCTATAATGGTGGGTGCTGACATATCATGATATCTAGTGACTCAATTGCTAACATGAACAGCAGTGAAAGTGGACATCTCTATCAGGTGCCTTTCTTATGTCCAAAGGCAGAAGAATGCAGGCCATTAGTAAGAACACTCCCTGAGGCCCTGTGCAGAGGAGATTCACCCAGTTGATAAAGGGCGACCCAAACCCCATTTGTTCCATGGTGCTAAAAAGATAACCCCACTCCACAGAGTCAAAGGCTTTTTCAAACTTTACTGCAATGGCCACGGATTGTGAGGGTGCTAGCCTGGCTGTGTGCATGATATTCATCAGAGTTCTAAGATGATCAGAGCTCTGTTGCTCTTTGACAAACCCAACTCATATTTGGTGTATGAGTCCTCCCAGAAATCTCTCCAGCCTTGCAGCAAGCTTCTTTGCCAAGATTTTGGCATCAGCATTGATAAGCGATATATGCCTGTAGTTACCAGGAGTCAAGGCGTTTTCCATTTTTAGGCAGTACCATAATGATTGCCTCACACATGGAAGCTGGTGGCTGTGCATCCCTAAATGTGACTTGGTAGACTTCCGGGAGGATTGGGCTCAGTTCCTCACAGGTAATCTGATAGAAGCCTGCTGGGAAACCATCCAGCCCTGAGGCTTTACTCTTGTTATGACAGCGAGTGGCCCTTTTCACCTCCAAAGCGAATGGCTCATCCAGCACTGTGGCCTCCCAAGGAGCTATTCTGAGTATTGGCTACTTGTCCAGGAAGCTGCACACCATATCAGGATAAAGCGGGCCCAAAGAGATATATAATTGCTGGTAAAAAGCACACATGATTTTATTGATAGCCTTAATCTCTGTGTGAGTTTGCTCCTTGGGGTCCTCAACCCTGAGTTATGCTTCTCTGCTTGCTTCTTTTTGATCTGGAAAGTAAGCAGATTCAAGGCCTTGCTTCCCTTCCCCCAGTAAGCATGTTTCAGGTGATAGAGAGCTAGCTCAGCCTTATAGGAGAATAGCTCATTTATGCACCCTCATACAGCTGCGAGGCACACTATAGTAGACCTCGATGAGTGCTTCTACGATTTATAATCCTCCTCCTCCAACTGCACTAGTTCTCCCTTTCGAGATATCTGTTCTGCCTCCCTGAGTTTACACCAATGGGTTGCATAGGAGATGATTTTGCCCCTCATTGTGATCTTAAACGTCTCCCAGAGAAAGAATGCCCTGGGAGGTGTCACCTGTGTCATTTAAGTTGAAGAACTCCTGAGTCTCTTTCTTGGCCTATTCCATGTATTGGGGATCCCTCAGTAATAGAGGGTTCAGTTGCCAAGATTTTGTGTTCAAGGTGCTGGGTCCCCATGCCATGTCAAGTGCCGTATGTGCATCATTGGATATCACAATAGGGTAAATCCATGTCTCTTGCATGTGATGACTAATGTTGGGAGAGGTGAACCACATATAAAGCTGTCTTGACATGGAGTGCACCAAGGAAAAACATGGAAAATCCCTATGCCTTGGGTGCTGCACCTGCCATATGTCTGCCAAGTTGTCTTCCTTTAGAAGATCTCCCAGTGCTAGCCTAGCTCTGCAGTGTGGCTCCTCCGTCCCTGCGCTCCTGTCCTGCAAGGCATCCATTGTCACATTAAAGTCACCACCCATCAGTATCGGTATGGGAGGCAATGGCATTTATGAAATGGCCTGGCTAAGGTCCTGAAAGAATTGCGGTATGTCCGCATTGGGGCCATAGACATTGACCAGTAGGATGTGACCCTGAGGAATGTGTGCCTTAATTGTCAGTCACAATTCTTCATTGTCAGTAGCCATATGGTCCACTGTCCAGGGAAGTTTTTTGTGAAAGAGAATAGACACCCCACATTTTTTGACAGGTGCTTTGCTCTGCCCTTCCCAACCCACCCACTCCCTCTTTAGGTTTTTGTGCTTACACCTTGTTGAGGTGCATCTCCTGTAAAAAAAAGCTACCGTCACTCAATGCTTTTATAGATGTATCAAGAGCTTTTAATTTTCATCAGTGAATTGAGCCCACTGACATTCCAGGAAATTACCTGAATGCCAACCATGGTAGCTATTATGAAGCACATGGTGGAGTTCAAATTCCCTTCTCTCCTGCTGTCTGGTATGGGGATGGTGGTTAATGCTCTTACTTGTGAATACCTTGTCTATGAACAATTGTGACAGTAATGCAACATTCAAAACTTAAACTGTAACTGGCAATCTAAAAAAACAAAACAAAATGATCAGAAATATTTTATGGCTCTCACTCTCATATTCTGTAAAGTTCCCTATATGTGCCAAGAGAGACCTTGATTCCTCCATCTCAGTCTGAGTGAGTCCCAAATAGACAATACACAGGCTTACCATTAGCCCTAGTGCAAGTCGCTTGGGACTGAACATGACTTCTTGAGTTTAATTGAAACCACCCTTCATTTATCCTCCAAAAACCCCACCCCACCTAGGGACCACCATCCGTGGTGGACCTCCACAGCAACTTCTCAGTTGGACCAGTGCTGAGGGGGAGAGGGTATCTGGTCATCAAAGGAAAGTACACCTGTAACTTGATGTAACTCCTTGTTGTGGTAGGAAGGAGCACCCCTGAGCTTCAAGCCTATGAGGGGTATTGGAGTATAAGGCCCTCTTGCAGCAAGTCTTATCAGCCACTATGAGGGTTAGGTGTACCTCACATTAAGCCTAGTAGGCAGAGGTACCCGCAGCAAGCGGGGGTGAGATGGCCACACAAAAGAATCAAATAATAGGATAGTCTTCTGTTGTTGCTGGGTCTGGGGGATATGAGAAGAGAAAAACCCATGTGGCATCCCAGTCAACTGACCATATAACAAGGCCATCCAGGGCTAGACAGCATCTCTGAAACAGACTTTGCTTAGAAACTGAGCTCTGCAAGGACCTGCGGGGAGACAGTGAGGAATACAAAAATGAAAGCTCTATAATAGCTGCCAATGTATAACACTGGTGTATAGCAACCTGGAAATATGCAAGCGTGTGGAGGAGAGTGGTTCCCAAGCCATAGGCCGAGAGGGAGAACACCCCCTCCCATGGATTGGGGATAGGGGTGAGGCCCAGTGCCACTAGACCTCTATAATACATCCTAGCCCTCCATCTGGAGGTGTGATGGCTAACTATGCAATGTCTGGCTTACAGGGCATATCTGCATGAGTGTATTAGTGAGGCACCACATATGATAATGATACTATGGTCCTGTGTCCTTGTGGAAACCAAATGAGTGTCACTGCAAGGGAAGCACACCCTGGAGCCAGTTTTGTGATCCTCTGATCGGAGTAATACAGTGTACGGAGGAGCATTGGGCCCTAGGCAGCATGGCATCACCGGTGTCAGCAATGATCCATAAAGGGATCCTCTGGATCAGCAACTTCAAGTGGTGAGTGCTAAACGTACCTGTCTGATGAAACCCACCTACCACAGACACTTTAGGCTGACCATTCGGCAGAGCTGTGGGGCTGTGCTCCCCTCCATGCCACACTCGGTCCAGTGGAGCTCTGAGTAACTTTAAAAATGTATCTGAAGGCACTTCATCCCTCCGAGAGGAGCTTCAGTCATGTGCACATTCAAACAATCATGGTGCCACCAAGATAGTGTCCCTGTACTTCCTGGGTAACAGACAACCAAGCAATGAGAGTAGTAAGATGGTGGTTTGCTGGTGTGGGGATGTGGGGCCAAAAATCCATGGGTAGGAAAATCACTTTACCAGTGCCCCCCACACACACACACAATTGTATGGCCTGATAGATTATTCCCCCATAGGCAGCCAAGGATATCACAGAAAAGACCCTATTAGTTCTTCCCTCCTGGTGTAGTGTGGGCCATACTAGGACCACTGGAAAATTGCGGAAACTTTTACCCAAAAATGCGGGGATTTTCTTGCAAAAATTTCGGGAAAATTGCGGGGGTTCACTATACATCCCCACTGCACCCTAATAAAAATTTTATTGTTTGCTGCAGCATGTATTGATCACATAAATTGTTAGATAAATGTATTGCCTCTTGTTCATGCTTTTAATATGAAGAAAGATGTGTGTTTTTGAAATGCACTGTAAACTAATCATTATGTAGCATATCTTCTAAAAATCAAGACATCTAAGTCATGCAGTGCTTACTAGATTTTATTCAGTAATTTACAGTTAATCTGTACTGAATATATCCTGAAACAACATATTTTGCCAGTTTCTAGATGTTAAATAATGAAGCCTGTTTAAACTACTTGCTTTGGTGCAAGAAAAAAAATAAACAGATAACCAGGGTGCCTAATAAAGGACTAGTAAGAAAAATATTTATTTTTTTAAAAATGATTACTGTTCTCAATCAGCACTGTAAGTACATTTTAAAATCACATGATAAAAGTATCAAATCATACCAAAAGATTTTCATTACATGAATACATCATACAATAGTTTTTAATACATTGTACTTTTGTTCTACTCGATTTGCAGTGATTTTACTTGGGTTGCAATTATTTTGTCTATTTGAAGGTAACTGTTTAACTATACTTAATCTGTTCAGCATGTTTTCAGAAATGTTTGCTTTTTGTAGGCTTTGTATGTGAGCATACAGTTGTGGCAGACTGATATGTAAGGAATCACTGTCACCAACCCCCTCAGAAGCACATTCAAGTTTATAATCAGCAGGGCCATCCAAATTCTTTACACATTTGAATCAAAATCCTTTCAGATTGAAAGTATTTATACAAGGAAAATCTACCCTACCATTCAAAAACAAGCATTGTGGTCAAGGCTTCATTTAGGTGAATGGGGCACTTTGCACCTCTTCTCACAACTATTGTTTCAGTCTCCGTGTCAGCAAAAAGTTCTCTGATAGTCTGCTTTAACACAGATTTTAAGTGTTCAAGTCTACATATGCATGACCAGAGGATTCTGAAACCAAAGCAGGGAAGTGAATCACATGAAAGCAGAGTCACATTTGACCCCTTCTCACCTCACACTGTACCGTTTTGGTCAAATCCAAGTCTGTGTACCATATCTGAGTAGATTTCCTTGAGAATTTAAATATTTTTATACAATTTCAGTCAAAAATTCCATAAATGTAAGAAATTGCAAGAAATTGTGGATTTTGTGCGGAGAAGGGTGAAAATTGCGGAAATTGCGGAAAAATTGCGCCCACAATTTTCCAGTGGCCCCAGTTATCATAACTAAAGAAAATGCCATGAGGAGTAGGGAAGATCAGGAACAGACCTCTAAGGGGCCCTGTGAATACCTGAGGCCAAGACACTCTCCCTGCCTGAAAGAAACCAGATGACAGCACATACCTGCAGGGACAGTACCGTTGCCTCTTCTGACTAACTGTTGGTGTCTAGGTAGGCTGAGGGCACTCTCTGTACCATCACCCCCCAACTATCCCTATGAAGACCTACCGTAATAACAAGCGCAGTGCCCACGTGCCCTCAGTTAAACATAAGTGCACAATCCCCTCTTCAAGCATTGTTTGTTTTAAAATGAGAACACTCCTCTGAAAACATTCACAGCATCCCTGTTGAGGAGAAAAGAATTTACAGCAGAAAAACACATTAAAGGATAGAAGGGCCATTGTCCATTTAAGGCTAGGCCAGGTCCCTTAAATGATGACCCATCTGGATAAGCCCAAATCTGAAAAGGGTGCTGATGTTATATAGTGTTTAAAAGCCACAAGAGTAGCACAGTTCACATATGTTCTGGTGGAGTTGGCAGTTCGGGAGCAGATTTACCTATGGAACGTCTGACTGAGGTTTTGCAGTTGTTGGGCCCAGAAGATTGTTCAGCGGGAAGGCTAGTCACTGCCACCACCAGATTGATGGCATCAGCTCAGAACTTTGGGCAGACTCTTTGGTCACTAATGGAGTGTGCCAGAGGAATCAGCTGCAGGGTCCTGGGATCATCGCCCTCCATGAGGAGAAAAGGAGCATATCCATTGACACCAAGCAGAGGTGAATTCAAGTGGTGGTGGGGGGGGGGTTGAGATTCTTCACTCCTGCTTCTTCAATAGCTTCTGGTCCTGGGAGACTTTTCAGCACTGGATTTTTTTTTTGTTGTGGCACTTATGCTTAGCCACAGGAAACCAAGGATCAGCATCTGGGGGTGTAGGATGGAGGGGAGGGTCGTAGGATGCTTAGCTGGAAGTCTCAGGCTCTGCAAGTGTGGCTACCTCTGCGTCCATCGGTCTGGTCTCCTCTCCCCTTGTCACTTTCAGAATTTGAATCTGTTGCAGTCCATGCTGGGCCAGTTTTTGTGAATAAAGGCCTTCGCTGCCTTGGGGTCCTGGAATTGCTAAGCCACCCCATTTCTTGTGATATAAAGCACAGCTGGGTACCAAAGATTATAGGGCACCCCTAGTTCCAGGATGGCTTTTTGTGCCAGGGCATAGGCCTTACCTCTGTTTGACAAGTTCAGAGAGAAGTCAGAGAATATTTTAATGGAATGTCTCCTCCAAGACAGGGCCCCTTTTTGCCTGGATAATTGCATCAGCATCTCTTTATCCATGAATCAGAGAAATCTGGCCAGAATGGAACAAAGTCTGTTCCCCCCCACCAGATGGAGGGGAGGAGCAGGGAGCAGTGAGAGTGATCCACTTAGTCTCGAGACAGCATCTCAGCCAGGGCTTCTTAGAAAAAACAGAGGTGTGGTCTGACCAGGCGCCCACCTCCTCGAACACAGCCGCGGCTGGAGAAGCCAGCCGTCCGTGCGCCACTCCACAACCCACCTAGAAGCACTGAAACTTGGCCTTGAATAACGCCCCTCACCGGGTGCCCACCTCCTCAAACACGGCCGCAGTTGGAGAAGCCAGCCAGCCATGTGCCTTTCCACAGCCCACCTTGGAGCACTGAAACTTGGCCTTGAATATGCCCCTGACCAGGCGCCCATCTCCACAAACACGGCCGCGGCTGGAGAAGCCAGCTAGCCATGCGCCACTCCACAGCCCGCCTTGGAGAACTGAAACTCATGTAAGCCTATCCTCAACCACCAGAAAAAGCGCCAGAGCCCGATTAGGTAATTAGCCTGGGAACGCCACTCTATTGGCTGCCGCTTTTATGGCTCTGGCTGCGATTGGCCACACGAGGGATCTCCGCTCCCAAGGCCATTTGGGACTGTTCTCATTTACTGCATGCTGTGGATTTTCTTCCCACACCACCCGTCCCAACCCAGGCCTCTATTAAATGCTCTTCCATGAGCACTGTGCCCACCCCTTTCTCATCTATTGGCTCGAATGCCTTTTGCCATGCCCACCCTACTAGATCTTTACCCTGGCTTTTCCTCTCTTAAAGAGTCATACTTGCTTTTGTCTACATCATGCAGGACACTCATACCTGAAGTGAGCCTCTCTTTTAAAAATGCCTTTTGCGGCTTCCATTCTGTTTAGTTGCCTCAGTTTATTTTTTCTGGCTACCAACTTAAATCAGGGCAAAAACACCCCATCTAATGACCTGCATGGACTGCCCTCTCTTAATAACACAGGGCATTTTATAGCTGGGAGCACCTCCCCATGGCCGTGCCCCGTCCCACACCACAACCAGACCAAAGCATTCACGTGCACACCTTTGAAGCTATCAGCCTCGACCATCATCTATATCATATCTCTCTCAAAACTTTTTAATGCCCATGTTAATGCCACTACTAAATGGACACCTACCAGACAACGCAACAAGTGGATACTTAGCAGACTAAGCCAGTACCTCAAGAAACTAATCCTGCTTCTTCTCTTCTGCTCTGGTAACATTGAGATTAAACCCAGGCCCTCCTGCCCCTCTGGACTTCCCTGCAGACCTCTCTGATCCAGTGCTTAATTTGTGCCAGGGCTCAGCCCCGGCACCTCTTTTGATGCCAGGGCTAAGCCCTGGCACCTCTTCTCCCTGACACTGCACTTTAAATATTGTTTTTTGTATGTGTACTCACCGTTCAAAGCTGGCTGATTTGTTTGTGCTGCCGCAGTGCTGCAGCAGTGCAGATCGCAGTCAGCTCCACCTCCTTGCAGTCATCCTCTCAGCTGAGCTGCTGCCTGCTGCTGTTTGCTTCCTCCATGCTGCTCACTCCCAAGTTGCTTGTTCTGGGGAGGTTGAGGTTGCCAGTGGCAGCGTACATGACCACCTTGCATTTGCATGCTTGTGCTTCATTACTAGATACACACAGTACAGGCATCACCTGACCAACTGTTCTGTGGTCAGGTGTTTCATATTAATTTTTTTATTTATTTATTAGCTTTTGGTAACTGGGTAAGTGCGCTAGGCAACAGACCTGCCTATTTTCAGGCACGACCTGGGAGAGCACAGGACACTGGTTACAATATGCAGAAATGCACAGGCATAATATAGGTGTACAGGAGCAAAACAAGATATACATTGGGTAGCACAGTAATAGTTACATAAGGGTACATTTTAGACATAGATCATAATAAGGATGTAAAATAAAACAATTAGGGTAACCATAAGACAGCTGAGGACAGTAAAGACATCAAGGTTCATAGCCACCTAGACAAGCGTATTGCATGGGAGAACATTAGTCTAGTACTCAGGGTCAGACCCGACAGCCTGCAGTGGGACAAAGCAAATTAAGAGCATTTGCATTGGCCAGAGGCTAGGAGGTGGGTGAACAGCGAGTTTTTGAATTCTCGATGGGAGGCTGAAGTTTTCACCATAAGGGGGAGTGAGTTCCAGAATTTGGGAGCAAAATGGGCAAATGCCTGTTCACCCATTTTTGTCATGCAAGGTCTAGTGGAGAGCATGGGGACAGAGGAAGACCTGAGGGTATGGGTGTGTGAGGCAAGAGTCAGGAGGTTGGCAAGATAGACAGGGCAGGGAGGTCTAGACAGGGAGTCGATAAAGCAGCCCAGGGAGTAGGCTCGAATATCCTTAGGTGACAGCCAATTTAAGCCAGCGTAAAGGGAGACAATGATGGGTAAGGCGTGGGGCAGTTAAGGCGAATCTACAGATGTTGTTGTAGACAGTATCCCATTTGTGGAGTGTAGCAGAGTTTGCAGCAAAGAGGAGGGGCAGAGCATATTGGAGCTGGGGTAAGAGAATACCTCTCGCAACAGAAAGTCTAGCGGAAGGAGTGAGGGAGTGGCGCATGCGATAAGCTCCACCAATTTTAGCATTGACGGCACAGCACACCATATTGACATGTTGAGACAGGTCAAGTGTGGGATCCAAAGTGACCCCAAGGTACTTGAAGGACTCAGTGTTTGAGATGAGGGAGCTGTCAAGGCATTGAACCCGGAGCCTGTTCGCAGGGGCAGACAGTTTTTTAGAGGATCCGAATAGCATAGCACAGGTTTTCTAGGTTCAGGACTTGGTGGTTGCTAAGGAAGCCAGGTCTGCAGGAATTGGAAGTCATTAGTGAGAGTGGAGTTGATGGCAGCAACCGATTTTGACCCAGAGTAGAGATCAAGGTCATCTGCGTATATAAGAGTGCAGCTATGCCGGGACACGGTGGGAATATCATTTAGGAAGAGGGAGAAGAGTAGAGGTCCAAGAGTGGATCCCTGGGGAACTCCACGGGAGATGTTTAGGAGGAAGGAAAGGGCCTTGTGAAATGCTACCACCTGAGTCCGATTGTCAAGATAGCTATGGAACCAGGAGAGGGCTTGGTCAGATGCTCCAATGGATTGGAGCTTCTTTAGCATGAGAGGATGGTGTACCATGTTGAAGGCTTTAGACAGGTTGATTAAGACGGCCCCAGTGAGTAGGCCACGGTCCATATTATTTCTGATGTCATTTGTAAGTTGTGTAAGTGCAGAGGTGGCACTGTGACCGGGCCAGAAACCATGTTGACACGGGGTTTGAAGATTAAACATGTCAAGGTGAGCAGCAATCTGGCGGTGGACTATTTTTTCAAGCAGCTTACCAAGATTGGGCAGAAGAGATATAGGGCGGTAGTTGGACATGAGTTTGACATAGAACTTTTTGTGTATAGGGATGGTTCTGGCAGTTTTCCAGGTGGACGGGACAGTAGATGTACGAATCGAGAGGTTAAAAAGCCAGGTGATAGGTCTGGTCAGCCAAGGTGCATACTGCTTAAGTATGCAAGGATGGATGCCCTCAGGCCCTTGACCCCCGCGTGCCGGAAGGGAGTTAAGTAGCTTGCGAACTTCAAGGTATGTGGTTGGAGCCAGAACGAAAGGGAGGGGTGGGAGGGGTGAGGGAGGAGAAGAGGGACAGTCAGGTTGTGGGCCAGTTAGAGTAGCGACTAGTGGAGAAGAAAAAAGGGCATTGAAGGCGTTGGCAATGGTGTCATGGTTGGTGCAGTGAACACCTTGAATGTTCATGTCAGCTGGATTCTGTTGCTTGTTGTTGCCGAGAATGTCCTTAATTTTGGACCAGTACCTGCGTGGATTTGTAGAGGATGTTATTAGTAGGTTCCTATAGTAGGTGCTTTTGGCAATACGAATTTGTCTTTTGCAGTTGTTACGTAATGCACGATAGTCTTCAAAGTCTGCACAGAGGTGGGAGATCTTCCACCTGGACCAAAGTTTGTCCCTAGATTTGAGAAGTTGAAGCAGGGGGCGTGTTAGCCACTTGGTTACTTTCCCTGCCATCCTACGTGTGGTGACCAGGATGTGAAGGTTTTGAAGAGAGAGGAGGAGTGAGTTGAAATATTCTGTGGCTATGTTAATGTCCTCTGTTTGGTAGAGAGGGGACCAGTCAACCTGGTTAAGGTTAGTTAAGAAGTCCTCATGACTTAGGCGGGAGAGGTTAGGAAAGGTTACAGTTTTAGCAGGGAGGGGAGGAATGACAGTGTTCCAGACACAGTAGATGGGATAGTGGTCACTAATTGTGTCAGGTAACACACCAGCTGAGGCAACATATTCTGTCCTGTTAGTAAGTATCCAGTCAAGGAGGGTGGCACAGTTGCCCCCACATGAGACCCTTGTGGGTTCATGTATGAGCTGGGATAGATTTGCCTTGCTAGCTAAGGAGGATAGGTTAGCTGAGTTTTTCTCAGACCAGTCAAGGTTAAAATCACCAAGGTAGATAATGTCATTCTTGCCTGTAACTGTAGGCAGAAACCCTAGGAGTTCAGTGATGCCTTGTGTAGCATTTTTTGGGGGGATACAAGTACAAAAAATATGGAGTTTCTTTACACCCCCAAGAAGCAGTAAGGATTGTAGGATTTCACAGTTTGGTAGGAGGGGGTCCTGCAGAAGGGTAATGTTTAGGTGAGTTTTGAAGTAGAGGGCAAGGTCACCTCCCCTTTTAGTGCCAGGACGGTCGATAAGAAGCATGTTGTATCCAGGAAAGTGGCACTGAGAGTCAGGCACTCTGGGCTTAAGCCAGGTTTCTGTGATGGCGAGGACATCCGGGACATTAGTATAGACCCAAGCCTGGAGGTCAGGGAGGTTGGCCATAAGGCTTCTAGCATTCAGGTGGGCGAAAGTTAGTCCATCAGTTTTAGGGAGGGTGGTGGCCGGGGGGGGCAAGGTTATGACGGGACGCAGAGATGGACCAGGGTTGATCTCAATGTCGCCGGATAGTATAAGAGATAGGGTTAGTAACCATAGCGGGGTGATGAGGTACGCCCTGATAGAGATGCAGGGTGGCGGCTTCAGATGAAAGTGAAGGTATCTGACTATTGGGCTAATATGCTTGCTGATGAAAGCAGAGGGGGGTAGAGGTAGTGGAGTGGCAGTAGCAAGCATGTTGGAGTAGTAGAAGTCAAACTGAGTATAAGTATTGGCAGAAGCTGTTGATGTGTTCAAGCAGTAAAGCTCAAAGAGGATAGGAAGGCAAAGTATTCCCATGAGGAGCGCTAGGAGGGGAGGAGGGAAAATTTTTTGACTAGAGAAAGGAGTGAGGTAGAGAGGAAAGAGACAGCAGAGGGCTCCTTTAATATAAATCACCAAGTGAAAACAGCTACTAGAGAGCAGTAAAATGTGACAAGTGAGGTATTGGGAGCAAATTGCTCGAACAATCAGGCTCCCTCTAGTGGCAAAACAATATAAGGAGCTAATGGAGAGTAGGGTGTTGGGGGGACCGACAGCAGCAAAATATCGCGAGGGTAGAGGCTATTTAAGTAATACCAGTGAAGGGTGGGAGGTATTGGGGAGCAGGCAGGGAGCAGTCGCACAGTGACTATGGGGAAGAGTTGTGTGAGGGGCTGGGTCCCTATGCTACCTGGCAAGACGCTGCCGCGATCCTGTGTCTGGGGGGGCGGGAAGAGCCACCGGGAGCTGCCCTTCTTGCGGAACAATCACGGAGGTCCTACAGCCGTGTGGGGAGAGCCCCTGAGAATTTCAGACCCTCTCGACCTCCAGGAGCGCGGAGCTCCATTCAGGGGGTGGGGGAGAGTCCCAGACCTGTTCCTGTGCAGTCGGAGAGATTCTGTAAAGAAAGGAAGGCAGTGAGTTAAATACTCAGGCACAGTGAAACTCGAGCTGGGGGATTAAGTTACATTTAGTGTTCGAGTGGGAAGGTACAGCGGGAGGGCAGGGAGCAATTGGAATGGACAGTTTATATTAAAGTCAGCAGCAATTCAGACTGGAACAGAATTTACAGTTCAGCATTTAAAACAAACTTGTAATGTCCTAAAGGTAACCAAAGAAGCTGGGTAGAATATACAGTGCAAACATGAAGTCAAGGTAAAAAATACAGTCTGAACTGTTGTGGGGACACAAATTAAAGGGTAAAATTCAAAACAGGAAAAAGGCGCGAACAGAGCTGCTCCCTTTGTGCGAGGGAGCTAGGTCCTATGCTACCTGGCAAAACGCTGCCACGATCCTTTGTCTGGGGGGGGGCGGGAAGAGCCACTGGGAGCTGCCCTTCTTGTGGAACAATCACGGAGGTCCTACAGCGTGTGGGGGGAGAGCCCCTGAGAATTTCAGACCCTCTCAACCTCCAGGAGCGCGGAGCTCCGTTCAGGGGGTGGGGGAGAGCCCCAGACCTGTTCCTCTGCAGTTGGAGAGATTCTGCAAAGAAAGGAAGGCAGTGAGTTAAATACTCAGGCACAGTGAAACTCGAGCTGTAATATTGCATGTGAACATCATGGGAGGAGACAGTAGTCATTGTCTTCTGCAGGCTGTGGCTGCACCTACTGTCGTCGCGTCGTGAGGAAAGCAAATCTGCGTACTGATGGATTCTGAATAAAAAATAAATTATTCTGAAAGTTAAATTTACTTGAGGAGTTGTTAAGTTGTACTGAGATTGGGGAGTCTGTCAGGGGTTGCTTAATTAAAAAGGAGAAAGGAAAGTCGGTCATCGGGTGGGCAAGGCAGGGAGTGGACCGACCAAGGGATTGGGAAACAGAACACCCAAGTGGAGGGAAAGTAGCTGTGGCTGGGAGTGACTGGGACAATCAGTGGGGAGTAGATATCTGGCATGGGGGGATTCAAGGGAGCCAGCAACATTCAGGGGTACTCTGAAGCAGTGAAGCATTTAGGTAGAAGTCAGAAGGCAAGGAAGTAGTGCAGGGCAGAACAGAAGAAGCCTGCTTCTGTGCTTCAGGCCAGAACTTGAGATATACAACCTAAAACTAACCTAAAGTAAGTAGCAAACCAAAATAAAAAAAATATTTAAAACCTTGGCTCTTCAAACGATTTAGAGTAAAGAAGCAGACTGCATTGAGGCTGACAAGTTTTGTTGCCTGAGCAGAGAACTCATCAGCTCAGTTGTGTATGAGCTTGGTAAATTCAGTCAGCAGTCTGCCTGGGTTTGATTAATTATTTTTCCTAGTTCCCCACAAGCTGAATTAAAAGTTAACCCCCTAAGGCTATACAAAGGCTGAGGAGCTGTGTGAGACTAGTGGTATATCCGGTAGACTGGCATCCTAGTGTTCCATTCCTACCATATTTGTGATTAAACAGGGGCTCTGGTGCTGATAACCAGTAATTCCCCCCCTCCAAGAAAAACTCATAAGTGTGAGATGAGCTGTGTCTCTGTGTGAGTTTGGTAGATACAGCAGATAGACTGGGTATAAAATAAAATAGGGTGACCAAAAAAAAGTTAAATAAGAAAGGCAAAGGAGCAGCAGTGTGTGAACTTGGTACATACAGCTAGTCATGGGGTTCATTATTATACATTCCAGTTCCCACTCCACCAGCTGAAAAATAAAATAAAATAAACCCCTAGGCTAAAGGCTGAGGAGCAATGCTAGACATTTTAATAACCTGTTCTGACTAGGCCCCAGAAATTCTTGGGTTTTAGATGGTCTGTTCTTGAGCAGAGGAGTGCACAGTCAGTGAACAAGGGGGGCCAGAATCCCACAAAGCTAGGGAGGTCAGGGGCATATATATTATATTATAATTTAGTTGGAGGATGATTTTAAACAGGAGGCCGGGGTCAGGTTAGCCTCGCCCCGCACACCTATGGTTTTGAGTATTGTGGCTTTTACTGAAGATAAAACACACTTCTGTTAATTACAAGGTCCCTACCCTGACTCCTGGGGAAGAAATATTTCTTTTCACCTGGACAGAGTCAGGGTATTGGAGACTCTTGATGACCTTATTAAGCAACAACAATATGTATCACGGAGCATCTAGCAGGGTACAACTTTGCCCAGCTATTGTATGCTACACAGTAGCCAGGGGTGCAGTACGTCTTAAATCCTGTCATATGATGAGATGTTCTTACTTGAGCAGCTAACCTCCTGTTGTAACAATTGCAGGAGCATAGTTATAATGTTATAGTCAAAATGCTGTAATATTCCAGTCCATTTGCATGCCTGCTGTATTAATTTGTTTATTCAGAACCTGCATAAACTGTAAAGTAACATTTTTGTTACTTTACTTGGAAATGTGGACATGTGTTGAGGCTCCTTAGTGTACCTTCTGCAATTTTTTTCATCAATTTACTTTGAAATTCTATTCCATTTAATTTTTTATTGGCCACTTATTGCTGCTGCATTAAATTCATTTTGATAATTGCAGATCAGTTTATAAACTGCAAGCTCACGGTAACGTTCCATTGAGGGGCCACACAAACTGATGCTACAGAGTCCTTTGGGCCCCAACACCTTGCTATTGCATTCTACGTGCCCACAATCCTTTACCTATAGAAAACTTTTCATGCCTCAGTTTGAATGGCTTTTACGGCCACTACCTAAAAATTGGACCCTGCAAGATGCGCTGTGGTACATTTTATTGCTTACTAAGGTTAGTCAGAGTCTCAAATACCCTAATTCCAAGTGGGGAAAAAAATTCTTCCCCGATGGGTTAGATGCACTGTGGAGAGTTTTGGGTTTTTTATTGAAGATAAAGCACACTTCTGTTACGGGTTCCCTACTAGGGAACCTTAACAGAAGTGTGATTTATCTTCAATAAAGGCCCCAAAACTCGCCGCAAAGCATCTAAAACCCAACAGCTTCTGGGGCCTACTGGTCCCCACTGCCCTGGCTTTTGGATCACAGTACTGTGCCATTGCTTCTACATGCCATGATCCTTTACCTATAAAATCTTTTCATGCTTCAGTTTAAATTGGCTCTGCTACTACTTGTGCCATGCTAGATGCTATGTGGCACAATTTGTTGCTTAGTAAGGTCAGCCAGAGTCTCCAATACACTATCTCCCCCCCCCAAAAAAAAATCTTCTCCTGGATTCAGGGGTAGGTAACCTGTAACAGAGATGTACTTTATCTTCAATAAAAGCCCCCAAACTCTCCACAGAGCATCTAAAACCAAAATGCTTCTGGGGGCCTACAGGCCCCAGACCCCTGACCTTTGGGTCACAGGCACAGCACCTTGCCACTGAATTCTACATGCCTACAATCCTGCAGCTGTCAGCTAGACTCTCCAGTACCCTGCCCCCCCCCCAAAAAAAGAAAATGATTCCCCTGGAATCAGGTGTAGGGAACCTAACACAAAAATGTGTTTTATCTGCAATATAAGCCCCAAAACTCACCACAGAATATCTAAAAGCCCACAGCTTCTGGGTACCTGGCGGCCCCCAGACCCCTGGCATTTGGGGTTTTTACTCAGAGCCCTGGCACCTCTTTCTTTACAAATTAAGCACTGCTCTGATCATGAAGGCATTAGCTTCCTTCACATCAACGTATGCAGCTTATTGAAGAAGATTGAAATTATTCAGGCCTGGGCCCTGCACACATCTCCTGATTTCTTTTTGATATCAGAATCCTGGCTCTTGCCCTCGACCCCTGACAAATCCATTAACATAACTGGCTACAACTTGTACCGCTGCGACAGACCGACTGGAGGAGGTGGTGTAGTAGTTTATGTCAAATGCAAATACTCCATCTCAGTCATAGATTGCACTTCAAAGAGCAAGGAATTTGAATGCCTGGCACTCAAACTAGCTATCTCCACCGATAAAACCCACCTTATTGCAGCTTGCTATCGACCCCCTTCTGGTGACATGGCCATCTTGCAGCACCTCCAAAAGCTAGTTGATTCATCTAACTCCAAATGTATATTAATTGGGGACCTCAATCTTAACTGGAATGACGAAAGCTCCAAGAAATTAAAGGATCTATGCAATGCTAATGGTCTGTCCCAAATAACACCTGCCCCTACTAGACCCAAAAGAAAGCACCCTGAGCGTAGCCCCATTTTGGACCTTATGTTAGTAAATAAGCCTCATAATTTCTCACACAGCGGAGTGTTCTTCAATGACATAAGTGACCACTGTGCAATAGCCTGCATTAGGCACTCTCCCCAAATAAAACTGGCCCCCAAATTTTTACTGAAAAGATGCCTGAAGAATTTCTGCCAGAACGCCTTCTTGAAAGATCTAATCAACATCAGGTGGCAGGACTTCTACCTAGCCCCATCAATTAGTGAGGCTTTAAATATCTTCCACAGCCTATTAACAGGATTAATCGACAAACATGCCCCCCTTCAACTGATTAGGTCAAAAAAGAGATCTCCTGGATGGTTTTCTCCTAGCCTGAAGAAGGCGCTCAGAGAAAGGGACTCCTGTTGGAAAAGAGCAAGGAAATCCCAACAGGAGGATGATTGGCTTGCTTTTCGCATCTCCAGAAATGCCTGCACTAAATTAATTAGGTCCGAAAAAGCCAGGTACTTCCAGGCAAAACTTGAAGATAACAAAAACAACTCTGCCAAATTCTGGAGTGTTCTCAAGGAAATCGAAGGTCAGCACTAGGCTGCCTCTCTTCCAGCCAGCATCGTGACCAATGGAGTTACTTATATAGATAAAGCTACTATCTTAGAGCAGTTCAACGACCATGTCTCCACGGCAGGACTTGCCTTTGATACCTCGCCTGTCAGTAAGCTTAGCTATGTGGGAGATATTCAATTAACTTAAATGCTATCCCTTACCCTTACCAACTAAACCCACCCTTATTCGGCTTTTCCACAATTCCATTTAAGCAAGTAGAGGACCTTCTTTTGGCATTGGACATGAAAAAAAAGTGCCAGCGCAGATAACATTGCACCATTCTTCTGAAAGCTTGGCTACTTCTACCTGACTGCCCCTATCACCCACTTATTTAACATCTCTGTGAGTCAGGGTGAATTACCTGCGACGTTGGAAGACTGCCCATATTCAACCTCTTTTTAAGTCAGGGGACCCTTGTGACCTGAATAACTACAGGTCTATTTCTATACTTTCCACACTCTCAAAAGTCCTGGAAAAGATTGTCAATATTCAAATCAGAGATCATCTGGACCAGCATAATCTTCTAAACCCTGCCCAGTCTGGGTTTCGGGCAAAATACAGCACCATTTCTGCTCTTGCAAAAGTAACTACCGACTGGCAAATTGCCCTAGACTCTAAAAAACATGTAGCTGCTCTATTTCTCGACCTCAGCAAAGCCTTCGATACTGTGGATCATAACATCATGCCTACATCACTGAGAAATATTGGCCTAGACAACCCTGCCATCAACTGGTTCACTAATTACCTTTCTAACAGATTGCAACAAGTTAAATCAGCAGGATACCTGTCTCCACAGAAATCCCTATTGCGAGGGTTCCCCCAAGGCTCCATACTGGGACCTATTCTATTTGCTATTTACATCAACAACTTGGACTCCCACCTGCAAGTAGCTAACGTGAATCTATTTGCTGATGACACTGTACTCTATTCCTCAAATTCCTCACTGCTCTTGGCCCACGAAGACCTACAATGAGACTTTACTGCCCTACAACAGTCTTATCAAGCATAAACTCCTTCTCAATGCCAAAAAGACTAAATCCATGATTTTCTCTCCAAAAGCAGCCTCTGGTCCCACACACATCCCTCTGTTACTAACGCTTTTGGGTGAACCCCTGGATTCAGTAGATACCTTTAAATACCTAGGGTTCTGGCTGGGCAACAAACTTAATTTTCTATGCCACCTAAATGAAAGTCTCGAAAAAGCTAAGACAGCGATTCAGCCTATTCTATTGTATCAAACATCTGCTCACCACAGAATCTAGAAAGAGACTAGTACAAACCACTTTCCTACCCATACTTGATTATGCCGATTTCCTTTACGATCACTGCCCTCTCACAGTGCTAAATAAACTTGACACCCTCTGTCACCGAGCCTTACGATTCATCTTTAACCTGCCTTTTCGCACCCATCACTGTCTTCTGTACCAAATGGCAAGCTGGCCCTCACTTTCAACAAGGAGAAAAAGAAATGCGCTCATTTGGTTCTATAGAGCTATCTCAGACAAGCTCCCTGTATATATTTCTAGCCTGTTCAAACGTGCTTCTGGCTCCTCTGGTCTCAGACGTTATGCAACTCTTTTCTTCCAAGTGCCCAGAATGAAAACTAACCTTGGATTGTCTGCAATTAATTACGCACTCCCATCACTTTGGAACACTATGCAAAGCACATTCAAGCTTATCTCACTTCCGAGCCTTCTCTCCTTCAAAGCCTTACTAGTCAAGTATTTGCAGGAACCTTGTAGTTGCTATAGGTAATCTGTCCTTTCATTTATTGATGTATCTGCTCTAATAATTGTTAGTATGTCATCCTCCCTTCTTCCCTAGGGATTCCAGTACACACACTCCCTCCCCCTCTCCATGGCTCTCACTCTCTTTCTCCGCCTTCACATATCCACTCGCAGGCCCCTGTCTGTTTTCAGTTTCTACCTTCCTCTCCCTTTACCCATTTGATATTGCTTTTTGCATATGTCTAATTGTGAGTTCATGTGACGGACTCAAGTATTTTGCATCCGACCTTGTACCGCAATCTGCTGATGTTACAATCTTTGTATTACCATGTCTATGTATTTGAACTGTTCCTTGTCCAGGGCCACCTTGAAAATTAGCTTGCTCAATGGTGTTGATGCCTGGTTAAATAAAGTTTGATTGATTGACATCTTCTGGGAAGCCCTCAAATCTGAGATTATTATGGTGACCTCTGTTCTCGAGGTCTTCCACTCTGTCCCATAGATACATAGAAGTTGATGGCAGATAAGGACCTCTTGGCCCACCCAGGCTGCCCTATTTATCCCTGCCTAGTATTAGGTCTGATGCCCAAACTGAACTCCAGAGTGCCCCCCCTTCCCTCCAGGATATCCTTGTGTCTGTCCCACTCCTTTTTGAATCCTGTGACTACTTTAGCCCCTACCACCTCCTCTGTGAGGCCATTTCAAGTGTCCACCACCCTCTCCATGAAAAAGTATTTTCTCATGGTACCCCTGAGCCATCCCTCTCCAACTTCATACTGTGCCCCCTTGTGGAAGACCTCATGATATTTGTATGTCTCTATCATATGCCACCTCGCCCTCATATGAGGCAGATTGTCCTGTTCTGATCCCTCAGATGAGCCATCAGCCATTTAGTTGTTTCTTCAGTTACCATGATGCACTGCTCTGTTGCATTCATCCAATCAGCTATTGGTATGATATCAGCATTTGTTCTCAGTGCAGATATCTCTAGTTTATTAATTTGCTACATTACCTGTTCGATCATTGCCTTGATCTCTGGCAGGGCCGCTCTGGTTTCAGTGCCCATCTCTGTAGTGCCAAGTCATCTCTGACAGGAAATAAAATAACCAGGAGAAAGGAGACAAACTGACATTTTTGTAGCAAGTTCTGGTCTGAGTTTGAGCTGTCGGATTATGTTGGTCCCAGGGCAGAAGATGAGGTTACTGGAGCAGATCAAGTAGGATAATGGCCATGGGTGAGTCCTGTGAAGAAACTAGGCAACCATCTTGGTTGGTGCCAAGTCATGCCCCCAGAAAGATGTGTCTTTGATCTGAGAGTGGATCTACATCATGGGGCATGTTCAGGTGAGTGAGGGTGTGTGTGTGTCGGGTGGTGGGTGCTGTGTGGGAGGTTGGATGGGGTGTGGGGGGTGTTGTTCACATTGGTGAGGGACAGTTTAATTTTTTACAGGTTTAAACAAAAAAAAATCGATGAGGGACAGTTATGTTTGTTTCAGCAGACTTTCCAACATGAGACTGGGCAGTCCAGTGTCAGGTTACTGTACGGCAGCACTAAGGATGGGCATGCCATTGCCACCACGTGTATAATGGGAAGGGGGGCAGGTGACCTTGAGGGAAGGGGTTGAAGAGAGGTGATACTGGGGGTGGGCACCCCAGTCAGCTTTTCCACATTAAATTAAACATGGGAAGGTGGGGTGGCCAACCTGGAGGGGGGGCAAAAGAAGCAGTACCGAAGGTGGGCACCCTGGTCTGCTACTTATTTATATAGCTAGATAGGTAGCTAGAGATAGACAGACAGAGGGTAGGGGTTGCCTGCTCACTGCTTCAACTGAAACCAGCAGCACGACTCCAGCTGCAGATTTACAATTCAAGAAAGTCCCACTAGTTCCTCTCACCAAGTTTGGCACCCAGGATTTTTGGGTGCCCAGAAACATTATTTCCAGGGCAGTTTTTGAAATAAAAAAAAAAAACAGAATCTAGCTAAACAGGTACCATTTACCTAGGTTCCAGTGTTAGTTTTTTGAAAATATATCATTTTTATGTATTTTCAATGTTTTTTTTAGTTAAGAAAAAGATGGCAGCCACCACAGTCTTTTTTTCCTCTTGACAAGAATTTTTCATGACAAGTAAATCATTTCTTACGATAAGTGAATCACAAAAATACGCACTCACAATCGGGTTTTTTTTTACCATCATGCTAGAGGATTGTCCAAAAAATAAACTTTAAATCCTTATGTAAGGGAAGAGAGACAGTTCTTTATGACATGTGCATCCAACACCCTCTCACTCACCGACGTACCTGGAGGTCAGCCTGGGTTCTGGTGGGTGCAGTACACAACTAGAATACCAGGAACAGGTTTTGGTGCCTCCACTGGGGCTGCGGTACTGCATATGAAGGCTACCCAATGCGGCCTTAACCTCCCCCCAATAACCGGCATGAGTGCCTCAAGTTCAGTACACCAACACTCTATGCAGACAATCTTGTACTCCTAGTCAGCTCCAACAATACTAGTAATATAAATAGTATGCTAGCCCACGACCTTCAGGCAGTACAAACGTGGTTATCACATAACAGACTGCTCCTAAATGTATCTAAAACACAGGCGGTGCTATTTGGCTCTCCCCAAAACTGAGAAGCTGTCTGACCCCATACAAATATCCTGCAATGAAGGTACTTTGCTTAAAGCGGTACAGGCCTTTAACTACCTTGGTGTTACCTTGGACCCCTCTCTTTATTTCCATTTGCACATTTTGACTTGCAGAATGGTAAATTCTAGGCTTGGCCTGGCCTACAGAATTAGGAATAACCTCACAGCACATGCCTGTCTATCTGTTGCCAGGGGATTATTACTCCCTAAGCTTATATGCAATGCTATTGCATATGCACCTTCAACCTCAAAGTTGGTACTCAGGAAATGGGATGTCACTTACTATGATAGTTGCAGCTTTGCACTAGCAGCCAACAAATTTGTACATCACTGTACTTTGTACATGAACTTAGATTGGCTCCCCACAAGTGGTGCACATGAGCTAGCAACAGGTGGTACCATCTATAATATTTTGAAGAATTAACAGCACCAGCAACTGGTCAAATTGCTTCAACCACAGCATAATTTTTATTCCTAAAGATCTTCGAATTTTTCCCTGCTTGCTGTCCCTAAATTAAGGACTAACCTTGGGGCAGCTACTTTTCTGAATTTCACCCCTAGGCTGTGGAGTACTATTCCTCCTGAGATACATGCTTGCACAAAGTCTGTAGGTTTCCATCTTGCCTATCGCAAACGCCTTCTGATTATTTCTGCACGTAAATGTTCTAATACAAGGTAGATGGTCATCTAAGTAGTCCTTCCTGTCTCCTCTGTGGACTACCCCATCCCTGGGTATCTCGTGCTTGTTGTTGCCACAGATTGCATTTACTGTGTTATCTTCCCCATATCCAGAGTTACTCTTATCTGCTGTTTCCTTGATTGCATTTTGTCTAACGGTTGTAACCATTTACTCCTGTAGACGTTGTACTGCCATGTGTGGCCTTCATTGCTGTGCCTTTGACTGTGATATTGCCTTTACATCCATGTTTATTACCTATGTAATTGCTTCCTTTTATATGCTAACATGCTGTTCCTCCTCTGGTTATTGTTATACTTGCTTACTTTGTTTTGCTACCCTTACTCTTGTACCTTGTTAGTGCTGTATTCTTGTTCTACTGTGATATGTATGCTTGTCTGTGTTGTTATCTCCTGGGTTGTACCTGAAAAAAAGGCAACTTCTGCCTAATGTGCCTACCCGTTTAACAAAAACAAACTACCATAACTAACTACAGTACAACCTCGATTATCCAAACCCCGATTATCCAGATCTCCCTATTATCTGAACTCTGATATTGTCCCCAAACTCTCATATGTCTAATGTTATGGACCCCTGATTATCTGAACTCTCAATTATCCGAACAAATTTGATGTCTCCCAGAGCATTTGGATAATCAAGGTTGTACTGTAAACTATTGTTTTCCCTCCCAAATGAACTTACATTGTCCCACACACAATATAAACTGACATGAAGCAACAACCATGAGCAATTATTATAAAATGAAACAATCTCCTATTTATTATAGGGGAGGGGTAAAGGGGAAGCAAAAATGGCATAAACGGGAAAGAGGTCAAAGGGAAGTATATCAACAATTTTGTCTGCAATTTTCCCCCACACCAAGTCCCCGTACCACCCCAGGGTGCACCCTCTTTTTCCCCCAGTGGCCATTGAAACTGTCAAATGTCTGTTGCAATGGGTACCTCACCGGGTTGCTGGTGGCTAACCAGTGACGCACGGTTGGTGCACTTTAGGCTTGGAAATACAGTGGCAACAACAGCTTCGTTTTAACTTGAATTGGAAGAACTCTGAAAAGGGCTCCTATTTATAATCCAGAAATGGCGCAAAAGATAAACTATGGTAATCTGCCTGGGCTTTTCCTAAAGGTTAACAATATCCTGCCAGGACTTTACCCTCTTAATAACTAGCTAAACTGACTAATTTTTCCACAGAACTCATTGGGGCTACAGTCCAGAGGTACTCACAGTTTCTGAAGATCTCACGGGGTGCTGTGGAATGACAAGGATTGGTGGTACCACTCTGGATACAGCAGGCAATCTCTCTAGGAGCCGAAGATGCTGACTGGAACTCTGTGGCAGGCACTGTTTCCCTCACCAATGAAGGCCTTTCATCATATTCACCCCTTGGGCCTTTAGTCATCTTCACCCCTCTGGCCATTCATCGTCTTTGCCCCTTGGGCCTTTCATTGTCCTCACCCACAGAGATAGTGCTCCAGACCACTCCAGAGGAGAGATCAGATATCCCCACCCAGGCAGCAGATGGAGGATAGCGACCTCTCTAGAATGCGCAGTCTCACAAGGGGACCACACAGGCTTGTGGTTGCTCTGGATGGGCTGCAGGGTACCCAGGTTCCCCTGGAACTTAAGTTCAGTTGGCCTTCATGACAAATTCAAAACCAGCTCTGTTAAATTACTTCCCAGTTTGGGAAAACAGTACAGCAGTTTAAATAAAATTACAGGCTGGACAAATTTGAGAACAGTTCAAATAAATTCCCCACTGGGAAAACAGGATAACAGTATTAGTGAAGTCACTTTTCGGAAAATAGGTGAGCAGTTGCTCTGCCTGAAAACTTCAGATTTTAGAAGTGCCTTGCTGTACACCAGCTAGCCTCTGGCTCATGCAGCCCTCCAACCTAGTCTCCATCTCTAGCTTTCAGCTGGACTCCTCCTCTAACTCAGGGCACAGCCCTATTTATAGACACCCCAGTTCCTGATCTCACTGGCCACTAATTTCCTGGGCTAGGGGAAGGTGCCTTTTCACCCTTCCCAGAAATCCCGGCGGCAGGGAGATTCTCTTGTAGTCGCCATGTTTATTTACATTTTGCTGCATTGCTTTTGCAGTCGTTAACATTTGTTGTAAGCCCATTCCTGGTCAAACAACCATATGCCCTGGCCCCACTTGCTGAGATGGGGCCAGGTAAATCCCCATTTTGTCTCCTAGGAGCCCTATTTGCCTGTCAGGGCTCCCCAACTAAAAAGCACCTGTTTTGTGCCCTTTTTGGTCTGTGGGTGCACAGGTACACCTCCCATTTGCTGATTCCAGTCCCAATGATCATCTGTGGACTAGAAAAACCCCACTGAGGTGCTCGGAGGTGCTTAGAGCTTAATTTCCAGCTCTGCTGCCTGCCCTGGAGCCAGGAAAGTCTTTTAATTATGGCCATATGGCCAGATACTTCAATCAATTAATCAATCAATCAAAATCTTTATTTATTCAGGCGAACATCATTGAGCATAGCTCATTTACAAGATGGACCTGAGTGGTCGTAACAAAAAGGTTACAAGTTGTATACAAAAACATGATACTGAATAAGCACAAATACAATCATTTATGAGTGAGACAGATGTACAAATATTTACATATATACAAGGCAAAGGACAGTAAACCTAAAACCTAATAAAGGAAGAAACAAACAGTTTAGTAGGGATAAGGCTAGGATAATGGTACATGGGTGGGCATATATGAGGTTTGATGGGAACGGCTAGAGGAATGATAGAAGAATAAGGAGGAGCTTTAAAAAGAGGGGTGGAGGAGAGAGGGTGGGAGGAGTGGGTGTGGGAGGACTAGGCCTTGTGGAAGCAGTTGCACGAATCTGGGAATAGGCTGGTGTACAGCTTTTGAAGGATGTTAGAGGAATCAGTGTATCCAGTTTCAATGACTTTTGAAGAGAATTCCAGATAAGTGCCAGGGAATAGCTGATTGCAGCTCTTCCATACCGTGCAGGTGATAGGAATCTTCAGCAGGATCCGCTTGTTGATCCTCAAGGTGTAAGGCCTGGATGTGATCCGGTTGAAGCAGTCTGAGATGTAGGAAGGGAGTTTGTTTGTCAGAGCTTTGTAGATCCAGATAGCAGTTTTTTCTTCTATGTTGCAGGGATGTCCAACTGACTGCATTGTAGAGAGAGCAATGATGGGTGCTGGAGGGAAGGTCAGTAATGAATCTAATAGCTCTATGATACAGGGTGTCTAATTTGTTTAAATAGGAGAGGAGCAATGACCATAGAGGAAGTCAGCATAATCAATGAGGGACAGGAATGATGCTAGGATTAATCTTTGTTTGGAATCTTTGGTCAGGTAGTGTTTGATCCTATAGAATAGACCAAGTCTTTGTCTTAGCTTTTTCAGGAGCTCTTCAATGTGGGTAGTATAGTCAAGTTTATTGTCTATCCATACTCCTAGATATTTGAATTTGTCTACATATTCCAGATTTCACCAAGGATGGTAGAGAGTTGTGGGAGGGTGAATGATGGGATAGTGGAAGAGCAGTTCTTGGTGGCAAAGAACATAGCTTTGGTTTTCTTGGCATTTAGTAGTAAATTCTTTTCTAATAGGTTGTGCTGACGGAGGGAGAACTCAGACTGTAGAAGCTCACAGGCTTTTGATGGTGAGGGATTGCTCACATATAGTACAGTGTCATCTGCAAAAAGGTGGATATTAGATTGTGAGAGATTGGAATCAATATTGTTGATGTAAATGGCAAAAGGATGGGACCCAGGATGGAGCTCTGGTACACCTCTTAGGAGTGGTTTAGAGGTAGATAGATCACCTTCATTTTTACCAGTTGTAATCTTCCGAGAGATAGCATCTGAACCATTTAAGAGAGAGTGAGTCAAGGCATATGGAGTTCAGAGAGGAGATTAGAAGTTCATGATCCACAGTGTCAAAGGCTTTGCTTAGATCCAGAAACACAGCACAGGTATTATTCTTTTGTCTAAGGCAGTCTGCCAGTCATTTGTGACTTTTGCTAGTGCAGAGATGGTGCTATGCATAGATCTAAACCCAGATTGAGCTGGATTAGGAGTTGTTGGTATCAAGGTAGCAGTTAACTGAGAGTTTACCAGCTTCTCAAGCATCTTGGATAGTACTGGTAAGATGGAGATGGGCCTATAATTGTTTGTGAGGTCCGTGGGATCCCCTTAAGTAATGGAAACACTTGAGCTGTTTTCCATATTGAGGGGATAGAACCAGTGGCAAGTGACCGATTGAAGAGGTGGTGAGGGGGCGGTTAAGGCATGCAGTGCTACTTTTAGAAAGTAGGGATCCAGGGAGTCTGCACCTGCACTTTTGGTTGTATCTAGCTGGAGTAGAAGGTCTTCTACTTCTTTGAAGAATATTGATTTGAATGAGAATGTGGAAGCAACCTTTTGTCCCTCAGTAGATTGTAGGTTTAGTGATGATCTTAATAGGTTTGCAGGAGAGGAGTGGAAAGCCAGGCCAGCTGTAGTGAAATGATCGTTAAAGGCATTCAAGATATTTTGCTTGTCAGTGATTTCAATACTATTTAGCTTGAATTTTGGGTGGTAAGACTTGTACCAGGGCTCCTTTAAGACTTTGGCCACGCATGTGTGGGCTTCCGCATGCACAGCCATATTGTTCAATGGGGCAGCCCAGCCCCCCAAAAAACCCTGAATCAGGGGCAAAAACTTTTCTCCTGGTGCCCAGAGCTGCAACAGCCCACAGGACCTCAGCCCTGCTACCACCCAGGGGCAGAGGAATAGAAGGATTCTGCAGCAGCAGCCGTGGAGGTACGGGAGGGAGCCCTAGCCTGAATTCCACCAGGGGTTCCTTGTAAAAATCCTCCAGTCCCAATTCAGTAGTCCAAGGGACCAGAGGCACAGGACAGCAACTGGGGCAAGCAGGGCCCATAGCCCTAAAACTGGTAAGCCCCACACAGGGGAAGGGGCTTACACTTATAACTCTGGAACTATATAACATTTTTTCACAAAACCTTCAAAAGGCACCACTTTGGTACAGACTACTTCCGCTCTGAAAGGTTCATGAAAAAATTCTGCACTGTCTGGGCTATGCTTGAGAGCAAAACGAACCCCATGATAAGTACATAGAAAACATTATTTTTTTCATTTTTTGTTGTTCAGTATCTTGAAAAGCAAGCAAGATGCCAACATGAAACTATTCATATCTTGTGACTCTCACAGCCAGATCATGCATGCCATATTTTGGGCTATTTTGTCAAACACCACCAATGTTATTAAGGTGCAAGAATTGGGGTTTAACCTTAAACAGCCTTCTCAACCCTACCCTAATACATATTGTAACCCCTAGGTGGTGCTATCCCTAGGGCTACTACCCCTGCCTGCTTGGCTACTAACAGGTTAAGGGGCCTGAGTTCTGAAACAGGTGCCTCCACCCAGAGGTCAGCGTTGGTAGTGGTCAAACTAGCCTGGACACAGCCTTCTGGGACACTGTAACCCCCCTCAGTTCCTGCTAGTGGCCTACACAATACACAATACACAATAAGTACCTTCACGGTTTACACTTACCACCAGGGTTGATTTCTCCAGTTTGACCCTGAGGACCCCCTGTAAAACAAGGTTAGGCAGCACAAATGACAACAGTAATACCTCAAGCACAAACTAGAAACACAGTCTGGTTGAATTGCAGAAAAAGATTAGATCTGATTTATTCAGGGGGGCTATAACAAGGATGGGGGGGTAATCAGGTTAATTTGCCTACTGGCTCTATTAATCACACAGCTGTGCATGCAGTCAGAGTCCCTAACAGGCACACTCTCTGGGTACCCAGGATGGGGGAAAAGGCTAGCCAGGACCATTGCCTGGTGTAGGTCGGCATTGCAGCTGGTCGGGGCCCTGTGAGGAAAGAAACAACATGCACACTCCCTAATTGTAATCCGGAGCCGGAGGGCTCAGTTCATGGAAACAAAGACAGCAAGATAATCAGATGACACACTTTTGATTTAGCTATATGTTGCAGGGAGTTACCCTGGTGATTACTCATGATTCCCCAAGACTGGACACAGGAGGGATGAAAATTGAGACAGCAGATGACCTCTGTGGAGTACCAGGAGAAGCAGGGGGCTGATCCCTGGGCCGGTCTCTTGTCGATGGTTCTTCTCTGTGCAGTAGGGTAATCTGCCAGGGCCCTCATGGCAGGGCCCAGCCGCATGGAACTAGCCACTGATTTAGTTCGTTGGGTGCTGGGTTCAGCTTCCAGTGATCAGCATACAGTTCACACAACAGGGGGACTAAATTGCGACCCGGCCCCTTCAGTACACAGCACATTTATATGCAAGGAAATATTACTGTACCAGGCAAGGTGCTCCTCAGTCACAATCGCAAAGTCCCTTCTCAGACTGAGAGCTCAGAAGTAGCTGGAGTTCCTGACAGGCCGATCGCGTTCAGCAAAATCTTCGGACTTCTACAGGTTAAGCCTGGTCTCAATTCAGTAGCTTGCTTAAAAGCACACAGCTCGGATTTAGTCCAAAACAATTCTCTCTCTCACTTCTCGGGTAACAGTAGACTTGTAGGCCTCAACTCAGGCCTCTCCACAATTTTCCTGCTCGAACTACGCAGTTTACTGCTCGAATATCATGAGCTGCTCCTCTCTCAGCTTCCAACTCAGATTTGGCTTGCCAGCAGACAGCCCAGGGAATTTCCTTAAGATCCAAAAGGTTTGGTTGGTCAGTTTTGTTGTCAGTCACAACATGCTCCCCCTATTGGTGCAAAAAGGCACCAACAGTCCAAAACTACAATCCCCAGAGTCTGGCTCCACATATCCCCTTCAGTACAGGCTCCATTTTAGAGTCCCAAAATATTGATTGGTCCAACTCGGCAGTTCTGGACCAAAATGGTGGAGATAATCCAGACATTTTTTGCCGCAAAGAAGGCAGGTTAGAACAAATGACATTATCATCACTACTCTAAATAATTACCAGCAATTAGTTACATCTTTCAGCAGGGCTCCCTCTGCACAATTAGCGATGGCAGAAATGGAGCAATAATTAAGCAGCCTGGTCAGGACTCAAGCAGGAAAATACTCAGACCCCCCAGAGTAATTATGACTGCAATTAGGCAGCTCTTAAAGAGACAGTACACAGAGACTATAGAGGCACTCTCTGGCAATCACATTTAAACTGCTAAAACGCAGGACACCAGCCTGGCAGTGAGCATTTAGGCAAGATCGAGGAAGACTTTTCGGGAACCCCCATTTGTAGGGGGTTACAATGTAATACACACATCTATAAGGGATATGCCACGGGGGCAGCTGGAAATATCAATGATGTTTTTTTGAGTGATCTTTGAAGTATGACATCATGAGTGGCAAAAAGCCATGAGTGATGTCATACTTCACTGAGTGTGAGAAAAAATATCACCGATATTTCTGACTACCCCATGGTGTATTCGATTAACGCAGTGTTATTTTGTTGTTTGTTTGCTGTTTTTTGGTAGTTTTACTTTGTTTTTACTGTTACAGTATTGGCAGTCTTTGTGGCTGTGGCCTTGAATAAGGATGTGCCATTTTATATGGGCACACGGACTTGTAGTTTGGCATTGGTGATCTCTAATTGGCTACTATACTGTGGGAAACCTTTTCCCATTAGTCAGTATCGTGGTGACCCATGTGGGGCATGTGTACTCATTGGCTGGTGCAGTGTTTACTGCGATTGATTAAGCCTGGCTGTCAGTCTTGTGGTGGAAGTTTCTGATTGGCTGGAGTGTAACCGAGTGGTCTATTTAAGTATGCATTGCACATGTTCTGCAGTTGCCAACCGTAGGGCCTCGTGGAGTGTGCCTGTGAGTGGATGTTCAGTAAGGGGGTGACGCCATAAGAGATCAGGCCTGTTGTGGACATCATGGAGCAGCAGATCATGGTGGATTAGAGGCCGGCTGGGAATTCATTGTCTGCAGTGGCGATGGAGTGGACCATACCAGCAGGAGCGTTGACCTCGAAGGTCCTGGATGGTTAGATGTTTCTTGGCAGATTCCCAGAGTGGTGTCGAGGATCTGTGGATGTTGATGGTGTCAGAGGATGGGTGTCTTCTTCTTTGACTTCTTGGAGGATTCTTTTCCTTTGGATTTTTCTTTTGGATTCTGTTTGAATTACTTTTTCGGCCAGCCTTTTTTTATTTTTCATCTTTTTTTCCCATTTTTGGGGTTGTGTTTTTTTTTTTATGCCATCAGACATGTTTGGATTAATTTCGTTGGCTTGGTTTTTATGCTTTTTTGAGGGGGTACATTGTGTTGGAAGACAAGGACTATCATGGATTTATCATTTCAAATCTTTATTGTGGATTACTGCAAGTACAACAAAAAAGATTTCATGGCATTTTAGATAAGATTCATTGCAATTCTGTTGTCCTCAGGAAGGGGATGTTAGTTAGAGATCCTGTCTACAGTAGGTTTGTGTTTTGTTTCTCATTTACAGTTACAGCAACAATATTGGCAAGTGTTCTGCAGTCTTTTTTCTCACAGATTTCAACAGTTTGCAAAGTTCAACCTTCTTAGAGAACAACAACCTTTTATTTTATTTTTTATTGGTTTCTATATACAGGGTCAATATGGTACAACTGTTAATTTTGAAAATGATTGAATCAACTGTCTTAGTTGTTTTAAAACTTAATGTTTTATTCTGAAATTATGCAAACATATGTCCAACTGTATTTGTTCCTTAGGTTTAAATGTCCAAGTGTTTTCAGTAGTGGCTGTTTTTCTGGCCTGGTCTCTGCTTGCTGATGGCTACATTGTGGTTCATGTGAGCTGCTTTTCTGTGCTTTCATGTTATGTTTGGTAACTTGTGGGAGAGAAGAGAAGCAGATTAAGTATGCATTTTAATTTTTCTGTTCTGTATGTGGTTTGGGGAAGGGGGGTGGATCTGTTTGGGAGGATAGTGAGTGTGTGAGTGCGTTTGTGCATGCGTGTGTGTGTTTTGTAGCAACATATTTGAAGAGGCTGCTTTTTTCCTTTTTTAGTGTGGTTTTACCTTTCTGATTTAATCACTGTCACTGCTGCTATCTTCTATTGTGTGGATTCTTCTTTTTTGTGGCGTAGGTTTATCTGTGGGCAGAGGTGAGTGTGAAGAGATGGTTAGCAAGTTTATTGTAGATTTTGTGAGTTGTTTGTGGGGTGAGCTTTACTTACCTTGATTTATTTGTATTGTTATGCGCTTTGCATTGAAGACAGGATTAGTGAAGTAGCTATTCCAGGCTGTTTTGGGGTCTGCTGGTGTAGTTGCTGGTGGTTGTTATGTTGCTTGAGGTACTGTGGTAGGATGTTCCTGGTTGGTCGGACTGATTGTGGAGTATGGAAGATTTCTTCTTTTGTTGTTCATCATTTAATTTATAGTAGTCATTAAGCTAGTGATATCACACTCCAGGGTGTGCGTTGTGACAGATCGCAGCAAGCCCCAGTTGCGTTATGCAGCTGAATGCCTTCAACCACCCGGGGCATGCGGCGATGTATCACAACGCACACCCTGGAGTGTGTTATCATGCTTATACAATGGGTTTGTAGCATTAATTGTTAAAAAAGAATGTCAAAACAGTTTTGGGGAATGAAAAAGGGTGAGATTTTATTAAATATCCATCTACAATACATTAAATAGTGCCCTTTTCCTTTTTAAAATTGTTAATTCATCTGATTGTATAACAGTATTTTTTTTACTATCAGGAATGTCTTTGTCAAGGAATTACAAGTTGTACAGAAATTGTAAATTTTTCATTGTAGAAATGCATATTGATTGTTTTACATCTTTTTTTTAATTGAACGTTTTATAACAGCAGATAGACTTTTTAAATAACATGTTTGGTGAGGAAACGATCGTGAATTTCAAACATATTAAATACATTTTTGTAAAATCATGTCATAACCAGCAATATACTGTAACTAAGAAACGCTTCAGAAATATGCAAACCTGTGTGACTGCTATTGTGCTGTGCCCTTGGTGTAACTGAGTCTCAGGCTGATGCGTGGCACAGTTTTGTCACAGCAACATTACAGTCGATCACCTCAACTTTTCATTTTTTTTTACTTTGGGGTATAGTTAATAAATTGTACTGTACCCAGGTTTGTGGAGTTGGGGAGAAAGAAAGGTCCACTGTGTGCCGTAAGTTGCTCTTGCTGGATCGTAGATTGAATGACAGTTGGAGCTGCTGGGGTCCGGGTCTGTGCTGTGGTGACGTCATATCCTGATGATTGCGTAGACACTCGTGGTGGAAAGGCGCAGTATGCAGTGTCATACCCTATCTGTTGTGCAGAATATGGATTTCTTGACAGATTTAAAGAGAGCTTCTTCTCTTCATGTTGCTGCTGACATGCTGGGCTTGGACTTTGGCATGGTATGTTGAACTTTTCTGGCAAGCTGCAGTTTAATTCAGGAGGTTCATGCTGTGCTACGCTTGGACTTTGGCATGGTATGCTGATGTTTGCTAGCAAGCTGCACTTTGGTTCAGGAGGTCGCTGCCGTTGAACTTTGGGAGGGTTGGTTTGTATTTACTGCCAAAGTGATGCTTTGTAGTGGAGGCCATTCATTTTCAGGGAGGGTGCAGTATTCCATGATTTGAGCTTGCAGTTACTGTTGCGGTGCTATGTTTAAGCTTTGTGCTGGTAGTTTTGCTGGCAAGTTGTTGTTTTGTGGTGCTTCTTGCATGACCGGCACTTTAAACACTGCTGAGAATTTCACTCCATTGCTGGCAGTCAGCTAACGCAGGGGCCTAGTAATTCTTTAGACTACTTTCTGCTTGGTGTCCGGTCATGGACATGATTTGCTGGCTTTCTAAGCTGGCTTCACTAGGAAGGTGGGCAGCAGTATATCGGATAGAATGATTTGTGTACACTTTTATTAGTTTGGCTTCCTTTGACAGTCTGGGCATCATTTTGCCCAAGTAGTTGACTCCCATGGGGGAGTTGCTGTACCAGAACTGCTCTTCAACTTGTTGTGGTGCTGGGATTCTCCTGGGGTGGAGGTAAAAGGAACTTGCATCAGGCAGACATTTATAAATGTATTTTTTAAAAGATGATAAAAGGCACAGAGGCTCTGTGGGCCGGGAAAACATGAAACCCCTTTGTGAATCTCTAGTTGGGTTTCTAGCATCTTTATGGTTTTTGGTCTCTTCATTGAATGACAGAGATACATATTCAACCCCGTTTTCATCTGTTTTAAATGTAAATGATTCTTGCTCTAACTGTCGTAATCCCTCCCTTCCTCTTTGGGCCAAATGTAACTGGATATCAATCCAGACTTTACAAACTAGTCCTGTGGGTGTGTCTGGTGACAGGATGGGTGAGGTATGGAGCAGTTCTAAATCAGGCCCAGTGAGTCGTGGGTAATGTGTGGCCTTGTCTTTGCCAGTTTTTCTGTACCTTTTCACAATACTGTTGAAAATGTTATTAGTCACAAAAGAAACCTTAGCTCCACTCATGCATGCCTCTAGTAAGTCAATAATGAAAAATACAGAACCAGGCACCACAAGTAACAAAAATGAAATGTTTTTTCTTTTTGAAATTCTAAGTTTTATTAGTTTAAACAGCTATAACAAACTCCAGTCAGTAAGATACAGACAATGACCAGAACAATTATGGCATTGATAATGAGATGTAACAGTAGGTGTATATCAAAACCAAAACAAAGCACAGCAGAACAGAAATAAAAGGAACTAAATCAACAGTCTAAACAAAGTCTAGCCCTCCCTCCCACCTCCCACCCCAGAGTGTGCATAAAACAAAGGAGAAAAGGCATCAATAATTTGAATATCAAACATAGTTTAGGGTAATGGCAGAGAGGCCAGAGGGAGTTTCCCCATCTTAAGAGAAATATAAAGCATATAACTTGCCCCATTTTCTGTCAGAAAGTGTTATATTATGATGGGTACTGGCGAGCAAGCGTTCGGTTTGAAAATATGAGGTAAGCTCCTTTAACCATTCATTACAGGAGACTGTCAGTTGGTCCAGCCAACGTCTAAGAACCAATTTTTTGACCACCATTGATATGATGGCCATATGAGATATTATCTCCTTAACAATTATACTGAAATAGGACCCAAGAATATAAATTCCCATAGCAAACAAATCCTGAAGCCCCAGAATAGGGTCTAAGTTAGACTATATAGTTTGCCAGAGGGGGGCAATTTTTTTCACAGGACCACAGAATGTGAAGGATATTCCCATCTTCTTTACCACACCTGGAACAAATAGGGGAAGGGAGCCAGCCCATTTTAGCCTGTTTAAACGGTGTGTAGTACATATTATTAAGAATGTGATACTGGGTGAGTCTAAGCTTGTCCTGGATGCTGTATATATAGAGATCTTTCCATATCTGGGCCCAGTTAAAGGAGTTATCAGGTATTAAAGAATCCCATATCTTAGAGCCTTTCAAGGGTTCTGGGTAGGAAAAGGACAAAAGGTATGAGTATGTATATGAGACTCCATGAAGAGCCTTGGCTAGTTCTAAGAGCTGGGACAAAATAGGCTGTATAACCAGGGGTTTAGGCTTAGTGCCAAAAAGTTTAACTAACAGGTGTCTCAATTGGAAGATTATAAAAATATGAACCTGGGCTAGGCTAAATTTAGACAGGATATCAGAAGAAGGGAGAAGAGAGTCCTGACTGTAAAATTCAGAGACAGTGGTGTTTTGTAACTGGGGTAACCAACTAGGAGAAAGAGTCTGGCCACATATGAAAACATTTTTAATCACATAAACTTCAATAGTAAATATGAAGCCACCCTGCAGTACAGAGACACAACCTCTACTGGTTTTGCACTAGTCGTGTGTCATCAGGAGGTTCTGTATTTTTCATGAAAATGTTATTAGACTATTTAGACTGTTTAAAGGCAGTACCTGTTACAATACTAAAGTTTCTGCCTACTGTAAGGCTATTCAAGTGTCTATTTATGCCTGCTCTAAGGGAAATGAAACTTCATACTGTGTACTCTTCCCCAACAGCATTTCTGACTGAGGCATGAAACTGTCTTAACACTTCTGACAGGTCATTTTCACCAATTGTTTTTAAGTCAGTTTCCTGGTTTCTTTCGTGTATCCAGTCAAAAAAAATGTTCATGGCCCACAGTGTGCTTTTTTTCGTATTTACTTCATGGACACGTTCTTCTATTTCATTCACTTGATCTTCCGTTGACATGAGGTGTCTACTCACTTTTTTGAAGTTCCTTTTTTTTGTTTCTTTGCAGGTGGTTCTCTGGCTTTCTGTTCCTGCTGAAACATCCTTTCAACATCTGAAATGAAGTCTTCTCTGGTAAGTGTTTCAAATTTACTTCAGGAACTGAGTACATGGAACGGTCTCTTTCAGTGCTCAGGCTAGTCAGCTGTCAAGATTCTATTCAGTTTGTGTTTGTCAGTGGAGTGTGGAATGATATTGTGGTGATGTCATGGGGCTGCAGGGTGATGTCATTGTGGAAGTAGAAACAGCCATGCAGCAGGGAATATTGCTGCATGGCCATGTGACTCCTGTTATCCAATCATTTTTGTAGTATTTTTCAACCCATTGTATAATGCTGAATGTGCTCTTGTGGCTTGTCACTTGCATGATCTCTGTGTGTGTTCGGGGGGAGCGGGACTCCTGTGTTGTAGAGCTTCTGGACCAGATGTTTGCATGCCAAGTAGTTTGTCAGGTGTTTCTCTGTTGCTGTTTGGCTGTCTGACATCATTTTTATGTTTGCTTGTGCACATGCACAAGAAACATTATGTGGCAGCTTAGGAGAGAAGCGGGTTTTGGAGGTGCGGCACTGTGGCGGCCAGTGCCACCACTGCATTCTTGGGCTTAGCCCTTGTTTGTGGTGGCACACTGCTGCTGACACTAGTTCAGCCAGTGTGCCACCAACATGAAATTAATTAGCCGCTGCATTCAGGGAGTGACCCATCATTGCAGGGCAGTGTCTTGCCTGGTGTAACATTTCAAAACAACATGTCTGTCGCCATTTGCTGAAAGTCCCCATAAAAGCCAACGGGGGTGCCCAATTCCCCTGTCAGCATGTTCCTGCTCCAGTTCATTTGCCCACGGTGGAGTCCAATCCCCATCAGCATAATGCCCCCCTCATTTACTTTGTGCCAAGGGGGGGTGCCCAATCCCCTTGTCATCATGCACCCCAAACAGGCTTTCTTTGCTGACGGTAGGGCCCAATCCCCATCGGCTTAAATCTCCCCTCCCCAAAAATGCAGGTGGCACACTGGGAGCCCACCCCAGTGTGCCCAAAGCAAGCCTGCTAAAAAAAACCTTCCCACAACATCTTTTTTTCCCCCCCCGAAACAAAGAAAACGGTCCCTCGCTGTTGGGTCCCCTCCCCAAACCCGCACCCACACTCTGCGCACCTCACCTCCCCACACCCCCCTCACCCCATACTTATCTCCGGAGCTGGGCATGACGATCTTCGATGGACCAGGAACATGTCTGCGCTCTTCAAAGCCGACCACAAACTGAAGAAATGCTGGTAAGTTGTATAATGGCATAAATTGGGGGGTTTCAACTTATGTGGCTATCTCGGCCATTTTTTTTTACTTTTGGCACCACATTTTCAACATGGGATTCTTGGGACTCCTCCTCATGAATTCATTCACTGTCATGGCGTTATTCGGTCCCGAAAGGTGATTTTGCGGTCACTGTGTGTGATCACCTTTTGGGACTGATTAACGAAAATGACAGTACCACTGTTCATGAGGTGAGCTCCCAAAAACCATATGTTGCAAATTTGGTGAAAAAATTCCAAAATAATTACTGTGTTATGAGCATGTGTTGCAAAGTTTACATATACGCTCATAACTTTGAGAATTTTTGAGATTTTTACACCAGATTTTCCACATTGCTATTTTAACATACCTTCTTATGAACGGTGCAGCTGTCATTGTTCATATCCTGTCCAAAATGTGTTTTCGCACATCCACCGCACAATGGCACAGTCGCTGTGGGAAATTAATGTTCGAGACAGATTAAGAAAATCACAGTGACACTGTTCATGAGTAGATGTCCCAAAATGCCTATGTTGAAAATTTGGTGACAAAATTCCACAAAATAACTGTGTTACGAGCGTGTATTTCACAGTTTCCATGCACACTCATAACTGAGAATTTTTAATATTTTCACTCCAGATTTTCAACATTGCCATTTTTGCACACCTCCTTATGAACAGTACAGCTGTCATTTTTCACATCCTGCCTGAAATGTGGTTTCTCACATCCGATGCACAATGGCGTGACTGCTGTGAGAAATCAATGTTTGGAACAGATTAAGAAAATCATAGTGACACTGTTCATGAGCAGAGGTCCCAAAATGCCTATGTTGAAAATTTGGTAAAAGAATTCAAAAAAATGACTGTGTTATGACCATGCATTGCGCATTTTTCACGCACACTCGTAACTTTGAGAATTTTTAATATTTTCACTCCAGATTTTCAACATTGCCATCTCTTCACACCTCCTTATGAATGGTGCAACTGTGATTTTTCACATCCTGCCTGAACTGTAGTTTCGCACATCTGGCACAGAATGACGCAGTTGCTGTGGGGAATCAACTTTCGGGACAGATTAACAAAATCACAGTGCCACTGTTCATGAGTAGAGGTCCCAGATGCCTTCACCAGGTGAGGGTCACAAAAAGGCCATGCTGAAAATTTGTAGTGCAAATACCAACAAACGCCTGGGGCATTAGGGGTTTCTAACCCTAATGTCCCGCACTGTACAGACTAACAGGCATCAGGGGTGTGCCTTTGGATTGCCAGCTGTAATGCTTATGCCATTCTACCCCCACCCTGCAGCCAGTGACAGGCATCGAGGTGTGCCTTGGACTCTTCGGCCTCAGAGTTCACCCCATTCTCCTATACTGCACCCATTTCAGCATATGTCCTTATGGAATAGGGTTACTGTAAATCCGAACACCCCAAGGCACACCTCAACACTTGTCAGTGTCTGCAGGACAGGGTGAGGTGAAATGGCATGAGCATTATGGGAAATGACCCAAAGGCATACCCCAATGCCTGTCCATCTCTGCAGGGTGGAGGTAGGATTGGTGTGAAGTTCAATACTTCACTGCCATTCCTATTCTGCATCTGTCTAACTCCTGCACTGCCAATACTAATACCAGCAAGCAAATATTCGGCATTGACAAATGCTTGTTTTTATTATTGTAGCTATTTTGTTTATTCCCAGGGGCTGGTTTTTTAACCAGCTGGCGGAGGCTTTGTATAGTTGTTGGTCTATGTTAATTGACAGGAGGAAGGGGGCTTCTTCTAGGCATATTGCTGGTCTGTGGCTTTTACTTATCTTGTAGTTTTTCACTAGGCATTTTATCTCATTTTTATGGCTATGGGTGGAACCTACAACCATTTTGCTATCTGTAGCTTGAAAATGGTGTTTCGTGGAACACATGTTTTGGTTGTTTCAATGTATCCTTCCATGCCAACTGAAATAAAATATTCCCTTCTTTCTGTTAAGCATTTTGGAGATGTAATTCTAAGCTGCTTATCAGATGCCATTAGGAAACTGAAACAGATTGTTAAATATTTGTTAAATATTGGTTGCCTATGAAACTGGAGATTTGCACATTTAAATACTAAGCATTTAAACAGCTTCTTGATAATAGTTTAACTTGGGAATATATTGTCTTTCAAGAAAGAGTCATACTTCATAAATGTCACCCTTTTTCCAGCAAATCTATGATTTACATTTTTTTTTAACCTCTGGAGCCCTCTTGCTATCTGTAGCTGGAAAATGGAGTATCGTGGAACACGTTATAAACGTTTCAATGTATCCTTTCAGCCACCTGAAATAAAATATTCTCTTCTTTCTGTTAAGAATGTTGGAGACATAACTCCAGGCTGCTTATCTGATGCCATTAGAAAACTGAAACAGCTTGTTAAATATTTGTTGAATATTGGTTGTTTATGAAAAGTACAGTTACGTAAGAACTTACAATAACAGTAGATTTTTGAGAGAGGCTCTTGCATTAGGTAATTACATATAGGACTGATGCCGGCAGGCATCAGGACCCCACAGAAAAATTTCTAGCTAGCAGTCTCTGGCGGGGGACCGCCCCCAAGTCAGGTGACCGACATCATGCGATGTCAGTATAAAGGGGTGGTCCCCCACGCCCGCCTTCCAGTTCTTTCCCGCCAAAGGCCAAAAGGCGAGATGAGAGAGAAGTGGATATTTCCCATCCTGGAAAAGGAGCTGATGGAGGGCGGGAAGGTATTACCTACTGCAAGATCCTCTCTCGAAGATCTACTGTTATGGTAAGTTCTTACGTAACTGTACTATCTTTCCCTCAAGAGGGCTCTTGCAGTAGGTAATTACATATAGGACTGAGTCCCAAGCAGTCTGGAACAAGGAGAAGCAAACGGGAGGAGGAAAATTATTCAGGAGTAGACCCTCTGGCTGTGAAGGTCTTAGGAAAGGAGACCTTGTAGAACAGCCAACCTGAAGCCCACTCTATGGCGAGAGGCAATGTCCAAACTGTAATGTTTCGTAAAGGTATAGACAGAAGTCCAAGTAGCGGCTGCACAGTTGTCGGCCACTGACACATTCTTGAAACAAGCCACAGAGGCAACAACCCCTCTGGTGGAGTGGCCTCAGACTTGACCTGGCAGGGTCTTGTTGTACTTGTCATAACAGAAAGTGATACAACGAGCTAACCATTTAGACAGGCATTGCTTGGAAACAGCATTGCCTTCTATTTTATAAGCAAAAGAGACAAACAGTTGATCAGTCTTTCTGAGATCCTTCGTCCTGGTGGTGTAGTATCTCAGAATCCGGTGAACATCCACGGTACGTAAGAGGTACTCCCCTTGATTGGAGTGCTGCATAAAGAAATCAGGTAACTCTATGGATTGATTCAGTGTAGATTCCGCTACCACCTTGGGGAGAAACTTAGGGTTGGTACACAGAGCCACAAATTTCATGTGAAAAATCAAATCCGGGATTTTGCACATCAGAGCCTGGAGCTCGGAAATCCTTCAAGCAGAAGTAATGGCCATGAGGAAGACAGTCTTCCACAAGAGGAACTTCAGGTCTGCTGAGTCTGCCAGCTCGAAAGGAGACAGAGTAAGCTTCTCAAGAATAAAGTACAGATCCCAAGGCGGGGCAGGAACCCAGATAGGGGGTCTCAAATGGAGGACCCCTCTAAGGAAGATCTTGGAGACCTCCAGCTGAGCAAATGTCTTGTCTGCAAAAGGGACATGGTAGGCAAAAATGGCCACCATGTGAACCTTCAAAAATGAATGACTGAGACCCAGATCAAAGAGGTGACGTAAGTAATCCAGAAGTTGCCCAACAGAGCATGAGAAAGGCTCAAATCTTTGGAAGCAGCCCAGATAATGAACCGTTTCCATTTCATGGCATAGGCAGATCTATTGGAGGGTTTCCTGGCCTCCACCAGAATCTCAGCCACTCAGGGGGAGACCCCGAATCGGGCTTGAGCTATGTCTGCAGGAGCCACACGTGCAACTGAAGGGACTTGAGGCCTGGATGGACCAGGGTCCCCTGATCCTGGGTCAGCAAACGTTGTGACAGAGGAAGAGGAAGAGGAGGTTCCTCTGAATACTGTTGCAAAAGAGAGAACCAAACTTGCCTGGGCCAGTAAAGAGCGATCAGTACCATTCAAGCTCCTTCTGAGCTGAGTTTCTATAAGACCCCTGGAATCAAGGGAACTGGGGGGAAAGCATAGATGAATCTGCCCTTCTAGTCTAGAGACAGGGTGTCTCCCCAAAAAATGCCACACCCTGGAACGAGCAAGAAAAAGTTGGGAAGTTTTGCATTGTGAGGGGATGCGAACAGGTCTACCTGTGGTGTTCCCCAATGTAGGAAGAAATCGTCTGCTACCCGCTGATCCAGTTCCCACTCATGAGCCTGAGCAGACGACCGGCTGAGTCGGTCTGCTAACGTGTTCTCGACCCCCGGGACGCGAATTGCCATGAGGTGAAGGTTGCGCTGTACTGCCCAAACCCAAACTCACATTGCCTCCCTGTAAAGAGGGTAAGAACAAGTTCCTCCTTGTTTGTTGAAGTACCAGACCACACACATGTTGTCCATCCGGACAGCTAGGTGCCCGGGAAGCAGATGCAGATGCAGAGCCTGAAGAGCATACAGCACATCCCGAAGCTCAAGCACATTGATGTGGAGAGATTTCTCAAGCTTGGACCAGGAGCCCTGGGTCCTGAGAGGCCCAAGATGGGCTCCCCAACCCTCGCCCGAGGCGTCTGTAGTCAGCGTCTGTGAGGGGGGAGAAAGACAGAAGGGAACTCCCCAGCAAAGGTTCTCCTGAACCATCCACTATTGCAAGTCCTGAGCCATAGTAGTGGAGACTAGAACGAGTTGATCTAGGTCATCCACCAGCTGATCCCTCTGAGACCGAAGTGTCCATTGAGAAATTCTAATGTGGAGTCGAGCGCTAGGGACTGTAGGAATTGCTGCCGCCATGAGCCCGAGGAGACGAAGGACCGACCTTACGCTGACCCGCCTGCAGCTGGACAACAGGCTGACCTGAGCCTGGAGTGTGGCCGCCCTGTCCAGTGGCAGGAATGCCATGCCAGAGGTCATGTCCAGGATCACTCCGATAAACTGAAGCCTATGGGACGGGATCAAGTGGGAGTTGGTCTGGTTGATGGTAATACCCAAGTAGGCAAAAACCTGCAGGGTAAGGGAATGAAAGCGCAAGAGTTCCTCCTTGGATGGGGCCGTCAGGATCCAATCGTCCAGGTATGGGAAAACCTGCGCCCCCGAGTATGCAGGTAGGCTGCTACCACCAAAAGACATTTGGTGAACACTCGGGGCGCCGAGGAGAGACCAAATGGTAGGGCCTTGAACTGGTAGTGGTCCCCCTGAAATGAAAAACGTAGGTATTTGCGTTGGGAAGGGCGAATAGGGATATGCAGGTAAGCATCCTGCATATCCAGTGCGCACAGCCACTGTCCCAGCCAAAGAAGGGGCAGAAGACCCTGCAGAGAGAGCACCCTGAACCTTTTGTACTCCACGAACAAGTTCAGGGAGCTGAGGTCGAGAATTGGCCTTACGTCCCCTGACTTCTTCGGGACCAGGAAGAAATGGGAAGAAATGGGAATAGTACCCCATCCCCTGAAGGGGGGCGGAATGGGCTCTATTGCCTCCTTCAAGAGAAGAGCTGATATTTCTTCCTGAACCTGAACAAGATGTTCTGGGGAATACGACAACCTAGGGGGTGGTTTCCGAGGAGGTTTCCAAAGAAACTCTATTGAGTGTCCTTCTGCGATCAGCTGGAGCACCCAAGTGTCTGAAGTGATCTCTCCCAACCTGGTAGATGGAGGCAGAATCTCCCTCCCACCAGTTCCTCTGGAAATCCCAGAGGCTGTGGGAGAGGAAAGGAGTCAGGTGATGTGAGGCAGTGTCACCACTGAAGCCCCCACTGCTTTTTTGGGCGAGGGGGCTTGGCAGCCGGAGGGGCCCTAAGTTTATTGGCCCGCTTTCCTTGAGGTTTCAGTTTTTGCCAATTACGTCTGCGAAAGGGACAATGCTGAGCCTGAGGGGGTTTGTACATGGAGTCAACGGACTTCAGTGTAGTACACTTCTCCTGCAGATCGGTGATGATGTCCTTGACATCGCCCCCGAACAGCACCGAACCTCTGAAGGGCGCATCCTGGATAGCAGACTGCACCTTCGGGACTAATCCTGTCACACGGAGCCAGGCTTGATGCCGCAAACCCACAGTGAAAGCTGAGCTCCTACTAGCAGTGTCCACTGCATCGTAGGTGGCACAAAGCATGTGCCGACTGGCTGAACGTGCAGACCAGACTAGACCAGCCACTTCCTGCTTCATCTGAGACTCAGGAAGGAAGGAAGTCCAACTTAGATTCCACCTCACTAAGGAGCGCCTTCTGGTAATCCCCCATATGACCAAGATAATTCAGGGCCCTTATACCCAGAGTGGAAGAAGCGTAGACCTTCTTTCCGTACTGGTCCAGAAGGCGAGATTCCTTATCAGGTGACGACGAGCTCAAGTGTTTGGGATTAGCCATCCGGCCGTGAGTGGCGCTAATCACAACCGAATCAGCTCGAAGGTGACAATTTAGGGAGTCGACACCCTCGGGAGCCTGAAAGAGCCTATCCGACTTCCTAGGAAGAGGGGCTAGGGCCGACAGTTGCTTCCAAATAGTGGAGACAAGGTCGGCATGAGGCTCAATCCAGGGTGGCACTAGGGTTGGAGCGGTCTTGGGCAGATCCAGGTGTGCAGCGAGTTTCTTATGCTGTGGATCTGGCTCCAAGGAATGCCACTGATGAACCTCCTGGATTTTACATAGCAACTCCATGAAAGAAGGATCCTCCAGAGGTGACTTCGGAGGAGTCCTTGGCCTGGGCTTGTCCGCAGAGCGGGGCTCGTCGTCCAGGTCGGAATGACCGTCGGAGTCATCCAAGGTCTCCGTGGAGGAGAAGAGGAAGAAGACTCCTCCTCTCAGTGCGGGGGAGGAATGGACCCCTGGGAACCCCTCAGGGAAGCATATCCTGCCCTGCCCTGGAACTGGAGGGCTCGCCTCTGGTATCCGGAGGTGGGGTGGGAGTCTCTCGTCCCAGACGTAGGGGGACCGGAACCGCTACCGTCGTCGAAAGATGGCACTCTACCTTCCTGGTGAGCTGAGCCTTGGTCTCAGCCCACCAGAAGGCTAGAGTCTCCTTCAAATCCACCGGTGGCTGAGTGGGTGGTGGAAGAGGAGGAGGGGGATATGGATATTGGGCATATCCATACTGTGCATATACATACCCCAACGGCAGAAAACCTGGCATCAGGTAGTGAGGCACTGTGTACTGTGGCGTTGGATAGGCCAGCATTGTGTACTGGGGCGCCGGATACTGCGGCCCCAGGTATGACGGCATTGGATAGGACAGGGTCGGATACCCAGGGACTGGGGTGTCTGCCAAGGCAGATGGCCTGAAAGGGTGCCCAGCAGGTGGGTCTGGAACAGGAGGCCTGGCGGGCGGCAGGCCCAGTGTGGGGACAGCATCCAGGAGAGGAAGAGGGATGTCACCTGGCAACGGGAGGACCGGCGTCAGCGCCGGTGTCCGAGGAACCGATGTTAGGTCGTCCGGCCCGGCGGGAGGAAGACCTGACAGGAGCATGCCTATATCCTCCGCATCACCCGGAGAAGGAGGGGAAAAATCCCCGTGATCAAGCTGGGAGACGCTGGGACCTCGGAGGGCAGCGAATGCTGCAGGGAGCCTGGGATGGTGGACAGAGTTTTAGGGTCTGGGGTCGGCTCCAATGTCGTGCAACCATTGGAGGGGCCGATGTTCGACTTACCGGCGGAGTCCGGGCAGACATCGGAGGAGCTGTCATCTGACTTAGCGGAACCATCACCCGAGGCAGGCTGCGATGGGGGTACGGTCTGGTCGGGAGGCATAGAGGCCATGCGCTGCCCCAAAGGGTCGAGCAACTTAGTGGCCTTCTCTGGGTGGGCATCAGAGTAGCTAATGTCCAGCTTACTGGAGCCACTCACACCAGTAGGCCATGCGGCGGCAGCCTTGCTGGGAGTGGAGGCCTCCTTTAGCTCGGAAGCACTCGAAGAGCCCGAGTGTGAGCCAGACAGGTAGGCCGATGCCATCTTGGAAGCCTTTAAGACAGCTGTCGTGGAGTGATCCCCCGGGGGGGGGGGATGTTACCTTTAACACGGTGACTCAAGCCAAAGTTGCGGTGGTCGAGGAAGAGGAGTCCCGGTCCCGGTGCTTCTTCTTGTCATTCTTTTTGCGGTGACCCTCAGGTGAAGTGGAGGCCTAACAAAGTTTTTTCGGCTCCTTCTCCATGGAGGTCATTTTCTTTTTAAGGATGTGGGTCTCCAGGGACTGCTGCCGCTGCCTGCGGGTGGCAGCATTGAATTTCAGGCAATGCTGGCACTTCTCCATGGGGTGATCTGGGCCCAGACAGAAGAGGCACTGGGAGTGACTATCCTTATGCAGGAGTTCGACGCCACATGAGTCGCACTTATTCTTGTGCTTGGAGGGTGTAGGGGATGACATATACCACCGAAATAGTTGGCCCAAATCGAATAAATCGAAGAAAAAAGCGACGGTAGAACTATCGACAGACTGATGAGCAGCTGAACTTAACCGTGAGGTGCTAACATGAGCTAACGGTGGGAAAGAACAGGAAGTCGGGCGTGGGGGACTGCCCCTTTATACTGACATCACATGACGTCGGTCAACTGATGTGGGGGTGGTCCCCCACCAGAGACTGCTAGCTAGAAATGTTTCTGTGGGGTCCTGACGTCTGCCGGCATCAGTCCTATATGTTATTACCTACTGCAAGAGCCCTCTCGAAGTAAGATCTGGAGAGTTGCACATTTAAATAGCTTCTTGATACTAGTTTAACTTGGGAATATATTGTCTTTCAAGAAAGATTCATACCTCATAAATGTCACCCTTTCCCTCAGCAAATCTGTGATTTACACTGTTTTTTTAACATCTACAGACACTATCTGATGAGCAGTCTCAGACATATGCCAGGTCTTCAGTGAACTGCCTAGACTAAATATGTATCAATAAGAAGCCATTTGTTACTATCTTTTTGGGAAAAAATATATTGAGCTACAGCAACACACATGTACACACACATACACACTCACTCACTCTCTCTCTATACACACCATCCTCATGGCCACAACATTCAAAATAAATATTGCATTCTAATATGTTATTAAAAAAACTGTTTATGTCAGTGAACACAGTGAAGTTCAGTTTAGAGTAGATTTCCTTTAAATATTTCTTATCTTATATTTTGTATACACACACACACACACACACACACACACACACACACACTAAACACCATCCTCATGGCCACAGAACTGTCAGGTGGCCTGGGTTGAAGTCCCAGCTGAAGCACTTATTCTTTCTCACCTCTGTTTGTATGTGTTCCATAAAATATACACACCACACTCCTGTGTGATTGTTACAAGTAAATATTTGTGTTGCCATTGGGTTGTACATTTGAGAAAGAGTAATGTGCTCAAGGACAGCCCAGGTTCCAGTTGTCTCAGTGGCGCAGCTGGTTAGCTCAATCAGAACGGTATTCTGGGCAGCCAGGGTTCAAGTCCCAGCTCAGGCACTTATTCTTTCTCACCTCTGTTTGTATGTCTTCCATAAAATATATACACCAGACTCCTGTGACTGTTACAATAAAGAAACTGTTTGTTTATGTTAGTGACCACAGTGAAGTTCAGTTTAGAGTGTATTTCCTTTAAATATTTCTTACCCTATATTTTGTATCCTGGATAGCACAGGGGAGATGCTACATCTCATTGTCATAATAATCTTCATTTACACATTTCTGCACTGTATTTACTCAGGCTGTCCCAGATTAGATGCAATATCTTGTTTTTAGTGGGGTCATGATTTTTCCATTTTGATAATGTATTTTTTCAGGGTAGCCTAGTCCAGGGCCCCCATATTCAAAGGAGATGAGCAGCACTTCCCAGTGGAAATGTGAGATGTTCCGCTCAACTCCAACAATGCATCACAGCATGATATTCAAATCTGTTGGATGCACCTGCCTCAAGGGAATGGGCCAGCGTGCACACAAATAGTATGCCGTGCAAGTTGAGGGTGTGTTCCGATGCAAATGCTGTGCTGCGGCATACTCAGTGAGAAATTCGCACCTCGCAGCCCAGAGCAGCATAGCCCGCAGCTAGGCCATGAATAGCTAGCCTAAGCCAGCCAGCCAGCCAGCCACCCACAGGTGGGCTGTGGAAGTGCACCCCGGTGCACAGCAGCCTGGCAGCCTTGTGGAGTAAAGGTCCCCCCTCCAATCCCCGACTGATCCAACTCCATTTCTGAAGAGCTCCATAGTGTAGGGCACCCCGGACCCATTCACACCAGAGGAAACCACTGTCCATATCCATAGCATAGAGGACTCCCACCTACTGCCTTGGTACATAGACAACCCAGCTTCCCCCATACCCTCACTGTTGCAGAACCTGGCACTGCCTTCCATGCCCTGCCACAGCCAACTGCCAACTGCACTGGACCCGGGCTGGGGACTTTCACTACAGAATGACCCAAGTGTCTATACCATACATTGGGGCACTACACAAGCTGTGGACCCAGCAGTGTATGCAGCTGTGTGTATGTCCCTGGCAAACCGTAAGAGGGAATTGACATACCTCCAATGCATGCCTTGTCAATGCTGTATCTTCCTGCTGTCATACACTCTTCCCCAATCCCCTGTGTAACATGCCACCCTCCGGACTGCTGAGGAACCCACTCATGAGGGAGCAGTCTTAGACCTCGTACTCTCAAACGGGGGCAGTGAGAGGATCTCAGATCTAGAAGTGGGTTGCCATCTGGGAACAAGTGACCATCAAACAGTGTGGTTCATGTTAAACTCAGCTACAGAGTCAAGCCATACAAAAGTGAGGGTACTGGACTTCAGGAGGGCTGACTTTGGCAAGAGGGGAGAGTGCCTCAGAAAAGCACTAGCAAACAGGCTAGAAGGAGGTGTGGAGCAACAATGGGGAATCATTAAAACTGCCATCACAGAGGCAATAATCCTTTGTGTGAAGCAAATAAACAAATCAAAATGAAAGAAAAAGTCACTATGGTTCTCAAAAGAGGTGGTTGTGAAAGTCAGGAAGAAAAATATAGCATTCCGGAAGTATAAGAAAACACAGAAGGAGCAGAACAGAGAGCTGTACCAGTTAAGGCAGAAGGAAGCAGGGAGGGAAGTCAGAATAGCAAAGGCCCAAACTAAGGAAAAGATAGCCAACTTGGTTAAGAAGGGGGATAAACCTTTTATAGGTACATCAGCGAGTGTAGAAAGACAAAGGAGGGATAGTGAGGCTGAATAGAATGAATAGTGGGTGGGCAGAGGGGACAGTGAAAAGCAGGATACTTGAATGAATATTTCTGCTCAGTATTCACAAAGAGAAGGAGGAAGTGCCTAATCCAATTAACAGAAGCACTCTTGATGGGGGGGTCGATCCCAGTCCTTTCACAGAAGAAAGGGCTCTGCAAGAACTCCTAAAACTGAAGGTGGACAAAGCAATGGGGCCTGATGGAATTCACCCCAGAATTCTAAAAGAATTAAGGGGGGGAACTAGTTGGCGACCCTTTTTAATAAATCATGGGAGGATGGTGTGGTACCCGAGGACTGGAGAAAGGCGGATGTGATTCCCCTTCACAAAAGTGAGACCAAGGCAGAGGCAGGAAACTACAGACCTGTCAGTTTGACCTCTGTGGTAGGGAAAGTGATGGAGTCACTTCTGAAGGAAAGAATAGTTGAGTACCTAGAGGCCAGTGGAAGCACAGGACCCAAGGCAGCATGGCTTCACAGCGGGAAGGTCATGTCAGACGATCCTAATAGATTTCTTTGACTGGGTGACCAAAGTAGTAGACCAGGGAGGGGCTATGGACATGGCCTACCTAGACTTTTAGCAAGGCATTTGACACAGTCCCACACAAAAATTAATAGTCAAATTAACCAGCCTGGGAGTGGGTCCCAGGGTGGTAGCCTGGTAAAACATTGGCTGGACAACAGGACACAGAAGGTAATTGTAAATGGAGTCCACTCTGAAGAAAGAGGGGTTACTAGTGGGGTACTACAGGGTTCAGTATTGGGTCCAGTCCTTTTTAATGTCTTCATAAGTGACATTGCAGAGGGACTGGAAGGAAAAGTATGCCTCTTTGCAGATGACACAAAGATCTGCAACAGGGTTGATACACAAGGAGGCGTGGAAAGGATGAGAAGGGACTTGGCAAGGTGGGAGGAATGGTCAGAAGTATGGCAGCTAGGATTCAATGCAAAGAAGTGCAAAATAATGCACCTGGGAAACAAGAACCCAGGGGAAGAATACACAGTGGGGAGGTAGTAACAACAACAAAAAAGGAAAGAGACCTGGGGTTAATCATATTAGATGACCTTAAGGTTAGCAAGCAATGTGAGAAGGCAGTAGGGAGGGCTGGGGTATACTGGGATGCAGGAGTGGCATCAGCAGCAGAAAACAGGAAGTTGTTATCCCTCTGTACAGACAGTTGGTGAGTCCCCATCTGGAGTACTGCGTCCAGTTCTGGAGACCTCATCTCCACAAGGACATAGACAGGATAGAGGCAGTCCAGAGGAGGGCAACTAAAATGGTGCAGGGTCTGCAAGATAAGCCGTATGAGGAGAGACTAAAGGAGCTTAACATGTATACCTTTGAGGAAAGAATGGAGAGGGGAGACATGATAGAAACTTTTAAGTACCTCAGTGGAATCAACAAAGTCCAAGAGGGTAGCATCTTTCAGAAAAGACGTGCAAGAACAAGGGACACAATTTAAAAGATGGGGGAGGGTCTAGGGCAATGTGAGGAAGTATTATTTCACAGAGAGGGTAGTGGATGCATGGAACAGCCTTCCTGAGGAGGTTGTGGGGTCTAAAACTGTGGGAGAATTCAAGAATGCATGGGACAGACATAAGGCAATTCTTGTGGGGGTAGGAAGAAATAGGTTGTTGGTTAACTAGGATCTGCGGCCTATCCTGTAGTTAGGGAAATGGGCAGACTAGATGGGCCAAGTGGTCCTTATCTGCTGTCAAAGTCTATGTTTCTATGTTTCTATGTATCCTGGGTGCCATGGGGTGTGGTATACTGCAATGCCATTTGTAGTGTATGCTCCAGGCTATGGATAGTGCATTTTCGGTTCCCCAATTGTACAAACAAATGGGAGGCTGGCTGTAACATGCCTGTTCCGGGACCTGTGTGAGTACAGCTTCGGCTTTCATCCATACTGAATAGTGCAACGGCACCGGGATGATGGATCCACATGCATGTGCCTGAGGTGCATGGCCACTGGGCATTATCACCCGCACACATCTTGTACCCATGTATGACACATTCCAGTGTCCTACTGTTAGTGCTTCACCACCTGAAAATAAGATGCCATTTCTTCTGTGAACTATCCAGGCTAAATATATAGCAAATCAGGAGGCAAATTCTAGGAAAATACATTGTAAAAATGTGTAAAAGGAAGACCACATTGAAACTGCCTCTTAACAGATCTGCACTGTGCAAATTCATTAGAAATAATGGGTAAAAGCATCCCAAAAGCTTTCCACAGCCATATCTGCTCTGACCAGAGTTTGTCTATGTTGCTGTGGGCATGGAATTTGATTCTGCGAATGTCCTTTAGGTTTAGTCCTGTTCTAGCTTTTGTATGCCTTTTTCTGCTGAACTCTAGATAGTCTCTGTTCTGTCTATCTGTTTTTAGGGTGACATCTCCCCATTTTAAGTCTCTGACCTTGATATTTCCTTGTGGACCAAAGTATATTGCGCAGATCATCCACATTGTATTTATTGGGGACTGTGGTGAGAACGATCCTAGTGGTTGTTTCTGCTAGAGTTTCTGTTATGTCGTCTGTGAGCTCATCAGCTGTATGTTCTCTGCAGCCTTTTCCTCGGGCTTTAGTTTTTTTTTGTTTTGCTGCCAGCACTTGCTTTGTTTTTCAAATTTTAAATCTGTGGACACTGGTACTGGGTATTCTTTTGTTCTTAGGTACCTTTCTATGCTCTGAAAAAGAGACCGTAGTGTTAGAGGCTTGTATGGAGTGTGGTCCTTTTTGGTTGCTTCTATGAAGTATTTTGCCAGGATGGTATTTAATTCTTTAGGTGGGATTTTTTTTCAAGGTTTCTTTGTTCACCATATTTTTCTGCTAGGTAGCGCTGTATCGTTGCTACATCAGTAATAGTTTTTTTTGTTGTATTTTTGTTTTTGCTGGTGTTATTGTAAGCTTCAGTGTCGACAGTGCTTAGTTCAGTCATGCTGGTTGATGTGCCATGTTCTGGTATTTCACTCTCTTCTGGTGTTATTTCTAATGTGTGGCCTACTAGTAATTCCGTTGCTTCTTCTATTTGTTTATTTATTTATTTATTTGCTTTTGTTAACCAGGTAAGTACATTAGGCAAGAGGCCTGCCTATTTTCCAAGTACAACCCAGGAGAGTACAATACATAAACCAGAGACTTAACACAAAGCAGTTACGGATTGTTGTCAATAACAGGCTTCAGACAGAAATAGATATAAATTTGAATAACTTAGAACAAGCAAGCACAAGTAGCAATTACATAACAGAGGTAGCCATCACAGAGCAAATCAAGGTATAACAACAAGCAGTAGTCATCCTCACAGGGATGGGTAGGACCAATGACTCAGTCAGACAATTCAGGACAGTTCAGTACAGTGACATCTAGGTAGAGCAGAATAAGGATAAGTAGAAGGAGGAGCTCTGGGATGCTTAGGTACAGTGGCTAATATGGGGTCATCTTCTGTGAAGACTGTCATTAGGTCCTGTACTCAACTTTGAAACTTGCATTTCCATTGCTCAATTTGGTTTTTTCCTCTTTTTTATATTTTGTGGTTTACGTCATTATCTGCAGTTTTTGTGGTGTGGTAGGTCTTTTCTCCTCGACAGTTGTTGTCTGACTGGAAGCTGCTCGAATGTTGCTGGTTGTTCATGAAGGCAGGGCTCATACTGCAGTTTTGCTACCAGTGAAAACTCTGCGAGCAACAGTGGTTAAGTGCTGTTTGTGACTGTGTTGGACCTACTGTGTGGATAAATGACCTACAGTGAGGATAAATGCGATATTCTCACTGTAGGTCTGACCTCACTGAAGATATTGCTAATATTTGCCATTTTGTCTCCTCACAGGCATTGCATAGATATATTTATACAACATATCTGTTATCATAAATATCAAGATAAAAAATGTTAACTTGACCCAACATAGCAAGATAATATTATCTTGCAAAGCAGGGTATGTCACAATGATCCAACACAGCAAGATAATACAAAATAATGCAGAACCCACTAGAAGAGGGAGAGTCAATACTTATTTAATGTGGATGGGTAGGGTGTGGAACAATTTACCATGCGATATAATACAGAGCGAAAGTTTCAACACCTTTAAAGGTAAACTGGATAGCTACCTTATTAATGGGCAGTTTTGTTGGACCTGTTAATGCGGGTGGACAGACTCGATGGGCATCCATGCCTTCTTCTGTCCTTCACCCAGTATGAATACCCAGTATGAGTATGAACCAATAATGCAAAGCACCACTGGATATATTTATGTATATATATATATATATATATATATATATGCAAGGCACGGGGTCATAATGTCACAAGACATTATGTCGCAGCAATATACCGTGCTGCCAATACAGCGCAATATATTGCCAGTGGCATAAGTCTTTGTTTTGCGGGGGCTCGGCCCCCACACCCCTGAACTCGTCCAACTAAAATAACTAACTCATGGGGGGGGGGTTAACAGTTAAAATCGCACAAAGTGTGAAAAATAAAATAATCTATGCATCTGGGATTGGGAAATGAAACCCAGTCCCAAATACACTACCTGCCTCCCTTGCTGCCAGTGGCTCATCCCGTCGAGCCACGGCAGCTGCTAGCCGGACCCCTGTCCCAGCAGAGGTCTTATACTCTGCCTGGGAGAGTGAGAGGTTGCACTACCACGCATACACCCTTTTGCGGTTTTGCACCCTCTCGTTCTTCCCTACTGTGCTGTTCCCATTGGGCGGTTTTGTCATACAACATAAAGCGTACGACATACTGACCCAGTAGGATATATGCCAATCACCATGAACATTTAGGCTGATTCTGCTTTAAACAGGAATACATGGTGCCAAAGGGCCTCTCATACAATCTGCAAAGGGTGAGAACAGAAGACACAGACTTGTGTTCTGTGCTACACAGGACTCATCAGTGTGCCTTGTCTGTGTCTCACCCCAGGAGAAATTAACCAGCCTTAATGTGGTCTTATGGGTTTGGAACATGGTGGGTCTTAAATAAGAAAGCAAGCTAACAAAAAGAACTTCAGCACAAAAGACTGAGGCAAGGGTTACTCATAAAGGGCACTGATAACAAAGCCAGGTTTTCAAGAAGTACAAAATCACACACTACCCCATAATGCAAAGCATCATGGGATTTATACGCTTAATCTATGTCTCACCCCAGGGTAATATGAGCCAGTCCTAATGTGGTCTTACAGGTTTGGGTCATGGTGGGTTCAAAATAAGAATGCAAGCTAAAAAGACAAAGAACCTCAGCACAGCTTAAAGCAGAACCAGCCTAAATTTTCATTTAGGTATATATACCCCATGATGCTTTGCTTTATGGGTTTGTGTATGATTTTGTATTTCTTGAAAACTTTGCTTTGTTGCCAAAGCCCTTTTTTGGGTAACCCTTGCCTCAGTGCTTTTATGCTGAGGTTCTTTGTCTTTTTGGCTTGCTTTCTTATTTTGGACCCACCATGACTTGTTCCCATACTTGCGTTGCTGGCATAATGCGAATAATTTTAAAATGAAAAATTATATGATACTGTCGTACTGTGAGCACAAACGTTGTTCAGCATCAAAATCGCTACAAAATGAGTGGTCTTTCATTGTAAGATGCCCTTTAGATTTTTTTATAATCTGAAAACAACGGCAGAAAGTTCCCATATTTTCCTCACTTTTTTGACGAACAAATTCCCCCAAAAATGCAAAAACAAAAGAAATATGCTGTACCTCAAACTTTTTCATTATGTACTGACCATAATGTAAAATATGGAGCTCAGTGAGTTAAATATAAGTAGTAATAAATCTTGGTAACCACTCCCAGACAAGTGCTGTAACTGTAAAAGAAGCCAAAAGTTAGTCACACATTTCATAGTCACAGGCACTTTTTTTGCACATTCCCAATCAAGTTTATCCCCAAACATATGACTAAATAAACAGAACATGCTGTACCCTGACTTAAGATATCATATTTATCTTCATTTGAGGTCTGTGATACTGACATATCTCATTCATGGCTTCGCCACCCGTGACACATCGTAATATCCTTAGCTTCTTCTGAAGATAAATATGGTATCTTTAGTCAGGCCATGTCATATCTCCTTCTATGTATCTATGTATCTATCTAGATGCCACACATGCTCCACAAATAGTCATTCTTGCTCGCAGCATCAGTCAGGTAAACTTTGCACCACACGGCTGACTGCATTTAAAGCAATGTTTTTTAAATAACCAAAGGAAATGGGCGATTATGAAAGCTGAGTTCAGCTTCAAGAAGCAGGTAATGCTAGAAATGTATTATATAAAAAAACAGCTTGCTCTGAAGAACGAAGCTGTTCTGATACCTCAGGGCAGCGGCATCATTATAAAGCCACTAGAGTTTTGTAATGTCTCCACAGTCCCTCTGTGTCAGAACAGCTTCATTCTTCACAAGCAGTTTATTATTCTCTATGGGGTCTATGCTCTTAGGTGCAGATTGCCTACGTGCCAAAGATCCATGGTACATAGGCAATCATACCTCTGAATTCCACTCAAGGGGGTCCTGCAGACCCCTACGTGCATTCATGGAAGGGATGCACGTCCCTTCTGCACTGGATCCCCCAGCCAGTTGTGCAGCTACGCGCATGGCCAGTCTGGGGACATGCCCACACTCCACACCATTCATGAAGGCATGGAGTGCTGGGTAAGGGGGGCACAGGATTCATAGGCAGGGACCCTGCCTATCTTTTGTGTGAACCCCCCAGAGAAACCCCACAGGCTATGAGTAAATAAACCCCTATTGTAGTGCTGCCTCAGCCCTTTGGTTAGAAAGGGAGGGATGGGTACAGCCATTCGGACATTCACCCATCATTCGCAAATTCAATCCTCTGCACCCTCCCAGAATCCCCTGATCACATGGAGCAGTGGATCCACTTTGGGACCCAGGATGAACATCCAGATGGATGCCCGCCTGTGTTCCTCGATCTGCCCCAACCCGCAATGCCATGTTCTGTGCACCTGTCTGCAGATGCAGAGCTGCATGGGCTGGGTACACGCCTCTCATGCGTACCTGGTTCCGCTTCATGCATAAACCCTATTGATACAAATATATACTGGAGGTGAGACCTATAGCAGAAAACAATTGGCCCATCAAAAAGTGACCGACAACAGACCAGCCTATCAGTACAGTGGCAGAGCTACCGCTCACAATGCCAGTAATCCTATTTGGGGAACAAGCATAAGCCATCAGGGCTGGCTGGGTGAATGAGGATTGTGCAACACATGGGGCAGCTCCTGCATCTTCTTATTGGACTGCCACCTGGTGGAGGTCAGGTGATAGCATCAAATGAGGCAGGCCTGTCAGCAGATGCTGGTATACAGGTGCATCGATACACATATGGGTCATGAGGCTTTATACCCATAATGTATGCACTGACTTTTGATCAGCTTTTTAACTGGAACATGAGGGCTGTTGGTCAAGGTCAGGCAGTAGACTTACTGTATCTGGACTTCAGTGAATTCTTCAACTCGGTTCTACACAAAAGATTCATCAAGAAACTAGAACCTTGGAGTAGCGGACACACTGGCAAAGTGGTGGGGTACTGGGAGGGAGGGAGGACATAGAGGTTGTGATTACCATGGAATCTTCGGGTACGAGGGTGATCAACAGTGGGGTCCCACTGGGATCTTTGCTTCGTCTGGCATGTTTTATCATCTTCATTTGTAATAGAGCTGACAACAAGAGAAAAAAAATTGCTTTTTTGCAGATGGCACCAAGCTTTGTGACAGGGATGACTGTGAGGAAGTCTGAATGATCACGCTCAGCCCCCAGTCGAAGCCCATAGTGGCGAAACCACTTAGGGGTAGTCTTTTTTTCCCACTTGCTGTGTTTTCTGTTTGCAGATGCATATTGTTGGCCTAATGAATACCTATTGACTGTCAATGACCTGCTCCACCCATGCAAATGAAGTGCTTCCACCTGCCCTGCTGTAGTGCCTGCTAAGTAGCTGCAAATTAAAAGAATCATCTGCAAAAAGTTTGCATTTCTATAGTTAACGTGCTATAGCAAAATGTTGCCACTAAGTAGATTAATCAGCAGCAGCAGACAATGGAATCAGAACTCGCAGCAAAAGAAAAGTATTCCCCTTCCCCCATTAACAGCAAAGGAAGCTGTGCAAAGCAAAAAGGTCAACTCCTGCGAATGCAGGAAAAGAAACTAGCTCCTGTGTCTACAAATGCTCCTCAGTTAATCCAACAACAATTCCTTCAAGTTTTTGAAGTATTTTCTGTTAAAATTCATGTTTCCCTAACTTGGACTGTCTGTGGAGAGCTATCAAAGGAGCTAGTTCTCTTTCATGTCTCCAAGAGATGACTACTGATTTAGGTGCCGTTCTGCACCCGCTAGCGAAATCTGACCTGGTGATGCACTTCCCCATACTATGACTTGCAAAAACCTGGGAAAGCATTCCAGAAATAAAATTCTGGGTTACCCTGGTGCATCCATTTTAAATACCTCAGCCAATGAATGTGAGATCCAAGATTATCTAGAAGCTTCAATGGAGTATTCAAGGAACCATAATCATTATCTCCATGTGAGTGGCTGGCTACGCGGCTTTAAAGAAAAAAAATTACATGAATCCAAACATGTAAAGTAAAATGCTTGTCCAGCATATTTCGTTCATTTACATAAAACAAGTAGAGAACAGCAGCCTGGCAGCCCGGTAGCATCCTGCATCAGGTCTCTTTCTCTTTGTCTCTCTCTGTCTCAGTTTCAAGTCAACATAATTTTATTGGCATGACAGACATACAGGTATCGCCAGTATTTATACATCAAACTATTTATAAGATATAAATATACAACAAAGTACTTAACATAATATGTCTATGTTGTATTTTGAAGGTGGTGGCAGAATGCTATATAGTTTGCAGCTATTTTGAAATACATGTGTCCTCTCTCTCTCTCTCTCTCTCTCCCTTTCTCTCTCCATCTCTCCTTCTTTTTCTCTGTCTCTCTTCCTGGCTTCTCCCTTTTCATCCCCCAAGGAGAAAATACCTTTTAAGGGTCATGGGCCCAAGTAGTTCTCTGACATTCTTCAAAGCCTTATTCAAAACACTCTACTTCATCTTCAACAACTTAATTCTCTAACATGCTTAGGTCTTAGTCCAACAGGTACATTAAAGTAAGTCAACTCCATGGCACAGAATTGTGAGGCACCCACTCAGCACACTGATGAGCTGAGTTCGTGCCCCAAATCCAGCACTTCAGGAATAGAGGCTGGAAGGTTGGATTATAAAGCATCTGTGCAGATGTTCTCCTCCCTGGGGAAGGGTTGCTGCTATCTGCTGTTGCAGTAACTCCTGGTGGAAAGAGCACCAGGACCAGAGGGCATGAGATGAAGTTGGAAGGCAAGAAGTTTAAGAGGGATGTGAGGAAGTACTATTTCACTGGAAGAGAGCTGGATGCCTAGAACAGCCTGCCAGCAGAAGTGGTGGTGGCAAAATCAGTAAGGGGCTTCATGCTTGCATGGGATAGACATAGAGGAATATTAGAAAATAGGCAGGGAGGGTTGACGGAGACCAGTAAGAGTCTGTAGAGACATAATAGGCAGGGACCATCTATGCAGATTGGGTGGACCAAGCAGTCCTTTTCTGCTGACAAATTCTATGTTTCTGTATTTCTACAGTTTACTGTAGTAGACATGACAATGGTGATCACACATTTAGAGTGCTCTTCCCCAGGATGCCACAGCTGTCAAGCCTAGGGAGGTAGGTGAGACTACACAGAAAACAGATAATGGACCATCCAGCGTGCCAGATGACTGCCATCTCCAGTCCTCACTTATGCCACCAGGCCTTCCTTTGTACTGGCTACACTATGGCCATTTTCCCTGACATTCAAAAGTGCTTCTCTAACTCTTGTGCTTTTGGCTTGGCAGTGGTGATTCCCTGACTGGGATAAACCAGAAACCTAGGGAATAAATGGACTACACCAGGGAACCTAGAGGTAGAATACCAGGAGCAGGAAGTGTGTATGGCTGGCAGAATAGGAATGTTAAGCGTCCTGATGGGGTGAGGATGCTGAGGGGCACATGAGCAAACAAAGTAACCTTTTAGTGTCTGGATATACACATCCTGCATCTGTGATAGGCTGGTTGTTATTTACTGTTCTCTTAGAGTGGTCACGTGATGGGGTTTCCCCAGTAAACCCTAAAATGTCAGGCCACCTGTCAAAGAAAGAAGTGAAAGATTAGAACTTTTGGACCTAAGCAGGGATTTCAAATTTTATTTAGTAACCAAGGTCATCTCATTGGGAAAATGCACCTTTTTAATGAGGTTCTGGGCAGGATCACATAAATTACAGAGGAATTACAATATTCATCATAATATATACCACAGGCCCAATGAAACCATGTAATACAGCAAGATATAGAAGTGAATTTGTGCAATATGGCTGTGGTTTGAGATTTGTTTCATGAAACCAAGATCTAAGTAAGGATTTCTTTAAGACACAAGAGGTGTAAGTAATTTGGCAAGGCATTCCAGACTTCGGCTCCATGCACCTGTATGTCTTTTTACCAAGGTTGGTATGTATTCTGGAGGTCTGGTATGGGCAGTTCCGAGGCCATTTCCAGCATTATGTGTTTGTAGGCCTGTCAACAGGTATTCTGGACAATTTCCCTTCAGGCATTTAAAAGTGAAAAGAGCTCTGAGGACAGGGGCAGCAGAGATCAATCAAGCCTTTGAAGTGTATTACCAAACCCTGTACATGCAGGAGAGATCCCCCACTAAAGGACATCTTGAGGCCTTTACTGACCCCCTACGACTTCCCACTATCTCTCCAGAGGCCAAGGAAGAGCCTGAGATCCCCTTTTCTATAGGTGAATTGGAGGCCACCTTCAGAACCATGCCAGCATTGTAAGGCCACCCTCAGAACCATATCAGCAAGGGTTGTAATTCCGATTTTCTCAAATAAATAAATAAATAAGCAGGGAAAGCAGCTGGGCAGGATGATCTCCCTGCTACATTCCACAATGCCTTCATGAACCTCTTGTTCCAACCATTAGCAGAGGCACTTAATGAGGCTTGTCAGACAGGGGTACTTCCTGAATCAATGCGTACTTCTATGATATCTCTAATTCCTAAGCCAGATGAAGACCCGACCATGTACAGATGCTACCAGCCAATATCTCTGATTACTGCTAATTGTAAAGCATACGCTAAAATGTTGGTGTTGAGATTGCTTAAAGCTATCCCTCGCTTTACTGATAAAGACCAGGTAGGGTTTGTCCCACATAGACAGGGTACTGATAACACTAGATGGCTCATTACTACCCTGTGCAAGGCCTCCAAAATCAACAGTCTCACTGTCCTTATTTCATTGGATGCTGAGAAGGCCTTCAACAGGGTAGAGTGGGACTAACTCTTCCATGCCCTGAATACCTTTGGCTTCGGGGATTCCTTCATTGAGTATATTCAGACCTTGTACAAGGCAGCATCTGCTTGATTCCTCACCAACGGAATGCTCTCAACCATTTCCCTTGGGTGGGGGCACCAGGCACGGATATCCCCTTTCCTCTTTGTGATTGTCCTAGAGCCACTTCTGCAAGCAATCAGGTTAAATGAGAGGGTACAGGGTATTTCTCTTAAAGAAGAACAGAAGACGCCAACATATGCTGATGACATACTGCTGACCTTATCCCAACCAGGCCAATTAGTCCTGGCAATTCTAGACCTTCAGGAAGCCTACAGCATGAATTCAGGTTATAAAGTGAATGTGGCCTAGTGCTTGATTCTGCCCATGACAACTGCATGTCTGCAGTCAGGCTTCCCCTGAAATCTGTAGGAAGTTGCAGGGTCCATTAAGTATCTCAGCGTTCACTTCTCTTGGATGTTGCAGGACCTAGGTAAGCTCAACATTGCTCCCCTTATGGCAGATCTAGACAAAAACCTGGCCAGATGGAGTCAGTTGTACTTCTCTCACTGAGGGAAGAGCACATGCATACAAAATGATGGTGGCACCCAGAATTATGCATTTACTAAATAATCTACACTTCAAGCTCCCACTACTGGTTAATCAATTGCATAAACAGATGCTGGACTTTTGCTGGGGGAAGGACTCCAGGTGGGTAAGCTACAAGAGGCTAGTCAAACCACTGGCGAAAGGGGTTTAAACCTTCAGAATTTCCAGCAGAGACACGCAACACACATCCTCCTACAGCTTTCCCAAACCAGCCCCCACGTACCAACGGCAGCCCAAGCAAAGTGGGCCCAAAATGAAGCCCACCTTCTAGGTAACTCCCCACTAGATGTTGTGCTGTATGACTCCTCTGACTTCTCACCCTACCTTATCGTACTCAGCCATGATTTGGAAGAGGTATGCAAAGAAGGTCCATTGGAAACTGGGGGCTTCTCTGGCCTTTCCTCTCTGAAACAATCCAACCCTCATGATAGGGAGCTGCCCAGTATCTTGATCAAAATGGCAAGATAAGGGCATCTCCACATTAAGGCATATCCTAGATAGGTCAGCAGGTCACCGCAAGGCCTTTGGAAAAGTGCAGGCTCTAAGTTCCACTTGACAAACCATCAGCATTGGCAATACTTACAATTGAGACATGCACTTTCACAAACCCTGGGTCTTAGTTACAGAATGGCCAACCCCACCATATTGGACACACTCCTGAACCATCGCAGGACCCTTCACCCCTGAAGGCCGGACATAGCTACAAAAGACTACTGGCTCTGGAGGGGGACACCACAGATAGAATAAGGGCACAATGGAGCACCAAACTGGTTATAGAGATCTCGCCTCAGGAATGGAAGGGGTGCTGGAAACTTTTAGGCAAAGTAGTTAAAGATACCAGAAGTAGACTCCCCCAATTTAAGATTCTGCACAGGTGCCACAGAACCCCTCAAAAGATATATACATAGAAACAAAGAATTTGACGGCAGATAAGGACCGCTTGGCCCACCCAGTCTGCCCATTTCCCTACCTAATGGATAAGCTGCAGATCCAAGTTAACCAACAGCCTACTTCCTCCTACCCCCAACCCCTAGAATTGCCTTATGTCTGCCCCATGCATTCTTGAATTCCCCCACTGTTTTTGACTCCACAACCTCCTCCGGAATTCCGTTCCATGCATCCACAACCATCTCCGTGAAAAAATACGTCCTCACATTACCTCTGAGCCATCCCCCTTCTATCTTCAAATTGTGCCCCCTTGTTCTTGCACATCTGTTTTTCTGAAATATGCTACCCTCTTGGACTTTGTTGATTCCCTTGAGGTACTCGAAAGTTTCCATCATGTCCCCCTGACATTCCTTTCCTCGAGGGTATACATATTAAGCTCCTTAAGTCTCTCTTCATATATCTTCTGGTGCAGACCCTGCACCATTTTAGTTGCCCTCCTTTGGACTGCCTCCATCTTATCTATGTCCTTGTGGAGGCTGGGTCTCCAGAACTGCATGCAATACTCCAGATGGGGTCTCACCAGCTGCCAGTACAGATGGATAACAACTTCCTGTTTTCTACTGGTTATGCCTCTTCCTATACATCCCAGTATCCCCCCAGCCCTCCTTATTGCCCTCTCACATTGCTTGCCCACATTTAGGTCATCTGATATGACTACCCCCAGGTCCCTTTCCATTTTTGTTGTTAGTATCTCACCCCCCACAGTGTATTCTTCCCCTGGATTTTTGTTCCCCAGGTGCATTAATTTGCACTTCTTAGCATTGAATCTAAGCTGCCCTACATTTGACCATTCCTCCAACCTTGCCAAGTCCCCTTCTCATCCTTTTCACCCCGCCTTGTGTATCAACCCTGTTGCAGATCTTTGTGTCATCTGCAAAGAGACATACTTTTCCTTCCAGTCCCTCTGCAATGCCACTTATAAAGACATTGAAGAGGACTGGTCCTAGAACTGAACCCTGCGGTACCCCACTAGTAACCCCCCTTTCTTCAGAGTGGACTCCGTTTACTATTACCCTCTGTATCCTGTTCTCCAGCCAATTTTTTACCTTAGCTACCATCTTGGGACCCACTCCCAGGCTGGCTAACTTGTATATTAATCTTTTGTGTGAGACTGTGTCAAATGCCTTGCTAAAGTCTAGGTAGGCCATGTCCAGAGCCCCTCCCTGATCTACTACTTTGGTCACCCAGTCAAAGAAATCTATTAGATTCATCTGACATGACCTACCTGCTGTGAATCCATGCTGTCTTGGGTCCTGTGCCCCTCTGGCCTCTAGGTACTCAACAGTTCTCTCCTTCAGAAGTAATTCCATCATTTTCACTATCGCTGAGGTCAAACTAACGGGTCTGTAGTTTCCTGCCTCTGCCCTTCTTCCACTTTTGTGAAGTGGAATCACATCTGCCCTCAGTCCTCAGGTATCACCCCATCCTCCCATGATTTGTTAAAGAGGGTAGTCAGTGGTGTCACTAGTTCTACCCTTAGTTCTTTTAGAATTCTGGGATGAATCCCATCAGGCCCCATATAAATGGGACCTAGCCCCTACAGAGGCAGGTTGGAGGTGCCAGTCTGGCTCAGGAAGTATCACTCACACACTCTGGGACTGTAACGAACTCCAGGGTTACTGGGCAGAGAGCCAGAAGATTTACCAGGAGATACTTAGACTAGACTTCACTTTCTCAGCCGCACTGATAATGTTGGGTGTCCCCAGTGAACTGGACACTAGCCAGGTAGACTCTCATGGCAGCTCAAGGTGACTACAGGGAGCCTTGATAACCATGAAATTAGTGATTTTGTGTCACTAGAGGAACCCTGCCCCCCCCCCAGTACAGGAATGGAAAGAAGAGTTAGGGAAGATGGCATGCTATGAAAGGGTACACCATGCAGTATCATACATTATAGGGAGTTATATGGATATTTGCAGCCCATGCTTACATTCTGATTATTATTTCATCCCAAAAGGCTACTACATGCCACCATATCTCACAAACTAAAACACCCTCCTGTAGTCTGATAGCTTACCATGATCCCTGTCAACATCTGACTAAAAGCCTGAAAATGACACTCTAATAGACCCATAGGCTATGTAGGCCCCCGTGGCCACTAGAAGGGGGTTACCGGCTACCTAACAATTTAGCTTTGATACAGGTCTATTGCTAGAGCACCCTGTTTACACTAGGATTACCATTAAGAATTTGTCAGGCTCTGTAGATTGTTAATGTTAATACTCTTGATGTTTATTGTTTGAATTGTAACTCCAAGGGGGTATTCCCCCGGCCAGGCAAACCTTCCTGTGTGTATTGTTTAAGTACTTATGGTGGTTGCATTGTCAGTGTCATGACTGTGTATTACTTTATTACCTAGCCCAAATAAAATGTTAATCACAAAAAAAAGTGAAAAGAGCATTCTAGGGACGTGGATATGTTGTTATAGCCACACTTGCTGGCAGTGTCCTTTTCCTTTTACTTCTTGCCGGAAGGTCTTAAAGCTGGCTTCTCCCACCCACCCAGGTGGTATATCCCTCGGCTCCACCCCATGATGCCAGATCTTCCTTTCCGCTGGAAGAAGTAGGTTCCCTCCTTACTGCTCCCACATTGAGCAGGCCCTGGCGCTCAAATCTTTGGATTTACTTCCAAAATGTATTTTTTTCTCAATGATCTTTATTCACGACCACAATGGAGGATAAGTCCTTGCCTGGGATCCACCGGTGCTCCTGCAGGCAAAAGATGTCGCGTACCGACCTGCATGCCACGTGAGTTTACTGCCTGGGTTCCGACCACGATACCCAGGCCTGTGATTTTTGTCGCTCGTTTCGGCCACCCAAACAGCCTCCTTTGGGGGCTTCAGTCAAGGAGTCTCGGCCCGCCAAGGGTCTTCTGCACAGGCTGTTGGTCACTCTTACACCTGACTGTCTGTGGCAGGACAAGGGTGACATGGGTGGTCAATCTATGCGGACTCCTCGCTACACTCCCGTCCACTCAACAAGGAGTCACTAGGGGTCTCTCGACAGAGGAGGGTCCCATGTCCTTCTTAGGCATCTTTCATCTCATCTCCAAATTCACAGGGATGCCTCTGGAGCCCGTTCAAAAGCGGGCTCGATATCCCCTAACAGATATCCTGGACAAAGGGGATTCTCCAATGGAGGCCTTCCCAGTGGCCAAAGCCATTGTTGGCCCGGCCCCCAGAGCTTTGGCAGCACCCCACCTCCTGCTCTGAGCCATTGGCCCAGATGGCCTGTAAATATGCATTGCCCATCTGCTTCCTTTAAGGGTTCCTGGAAACACCCCTCAGCTGAGGGGTGGGTGACCGACTCCGTGTTTCGATGTTCAGGAAATACAGGAGATTCTGATAGACCTCTGGACAAGACATCCAAAAAATTGGACTACTTGGCCAAAAAGGTCTATGCTGCCTCTTTGCTTAGTCTTCATCAGGTAATCTCAGCAGTCATCATGGCACACTTCTCCCATGCCCTTTTGGGCTCTTTGGATGAGATGCTTCCTCATCTCCCTGTGGACCTCCAGATCACGGTCAAGCAGTTTCAGGATCAGGATTGGGCTGTAGCCAAACACTGGCTCTGGACATTGGGGACTCCTGTGTCCATTCAGTGGCATCTGCAGTCGCCATAAGCCACAGGGCTTGGCTGAGGATCTTGACCTTTATGGCAAACACCCAGCACAAACTGTCAGATGTACCTTTCTTGGGCACTGACCTGTTCGAGCCAGGGGTCAATGGTCACCTACAATTCATCGAGAAGTCCAGTGCTACCTTGGACTCTGTTGCTTCCATCCAAAAGGAATCTAAAAGTTCCAAGCAGCAGAAGCACAAGCCTTTTTAGCCCTCTGCCCCTGCAGCCAAGCTGGCCCAGTACCAGTCTGGGCAGCACCAGGCACAGTCTTGGCACCCTTGGTCCAAGTCAGTGGCTTCGGCGGTCCAAAAGCCCGGAAGGCAGGGACCCGGTTGCTCCTTGGCCAGATCCTCCTCCTCCAAGCCTGCTCAGTGATGGGATGGGGGCGACCCATGCCCGTCACACCTCCCTTGGGCATACCTCTCAACCTCTTGCCTCATGAATCAGGGACAAAGCTTAAAAAAATCAGGGACCCCAAATCAGGAATACATCTTAGAAACTATTCGCTTAGAAAACTAATAGAATAAGGGAGTTTGTGTTAAAATACATTTTCTGAAGAAGAACAAGTCTGTAACTTTAATGTTTGACATTTTGTGCTTTTAATCCCCACTGTCCTGTCACAAAGATACAAATTTAACGAGGGACAGCGGAAAATTTTGAGGCAAAATCAAAGATGTCCCTGAAAATCAGGGAGAGTTGAGAGGTATGCCCCTGGGTCCTCCCATGGGAGGCCGGCTCCGCCACTTCCTTTCTGCCTGGTCTGCTGTTACCACAGACAGGTGGGTTCTGGAAGTGGTTGGCCAGGGTCTGTCTCTGGAATTTGAGCAGTACCAACCAAGTCTAGTCTGTGCCCCATGAGAGAAGAAGGTATCTGCAGACACCCAGTCAGTTCTCCGAGACAACATAACCCAAATCCTCCTCAAGGAGGTGGTGGTTGGGGTTGCGGACCCCCCCATTCAGCCAAGGGTTTGTTTCCAGGTACTTCCTGGTCCTGAAATCGACAGGGGGATGGCGCCCCATTCTAGATCTGCACAACCAGAATGAGTTTCTCAGGTCTCGCACCTTCAGGATGGTAATTCTGTCCTAGATCATACTATCTCTCAAGCAGAACATGTGGTTTTGATCCCTGGATCTACAGGATGTGTTCTTTCATGTCCCAATCCTTCCATCCCACCAGAGGTTCCTCCACTTCCGAGCTGAGGGAACCCTCTATGAGTTCCAAGCCATGCATTCAGTCTATCATTGGCCCTCCGGGTCTTCAAATGCATTGCAGTGGTGGCAGCCCATCTACAGCGTTGAGGGTCTGAGTGTACCCCTACCTGGATGAGTGCCTTATAGGAGGTCCTCCAGGCAGGAGGTGGAGAGGTCCAGGGATCTGGCCCTCCAGACCTGCATTGACCTTGGCCTCCTAGTCAGCGAGACCAAGTCAGAACTCCTGGCCTTGCAGGTGATCTGCTTCATCAGGGCAGAGCTTGGCTCTTGCTGAACCAGAGCTAGGCTCCCGTTGGGCAGGGTGGAGGTTCTCTCCTCATTTGCCTGATAATTTCTGGTTGAGCACTTGTACCTTGCCAGGGACTTCCTGTGCCTTGTGGGCTACATGGTGGCCTGCACCTCCATGGTCCAGTGGGTCTGGTGGCATATGCACTCCCTGCAGTGGGAACTGGCCAGCCAGTGGTCTCAGAGTCTAGCTCATTTCGACCAGCTGGTCACTGTAACCCACAAGATGTGGGATACTCTCTGATGGTGGACCATCCCAGAGAATCTGCAGGAAGGGATCCAGTTTGTCTGCCCCAAGTCAATGGTCATCCTGATGACCAATGCCTCTCTCATGGGCTGGGGTGCGCACCTGGGGGAACACAGGGTCCATGGGCTCTGGACCCCCCGAGGAGGCCCAATGCCACCTCAACCTGCTGGAGCCTGAGCAGTCCGACTGGTGCTGATTGCTTTCGCTCCATTTGTTTGGGGTCATGGTTCAAGTCCAGACAGACAACACCATGATCATATACTATTTCAACAAGCAAGGTAGGATGCACGCCCTACCTATGCTCAGGGAAGCTCTTCACATATGGACTCTCGTGAGCCGAGTGGAGGTGGATCTTCTCACCATTCATGTGGCAGATGCCTCCAATCAGCTGGCAGATGCTCACAGTCAAGTGGGTGAGGCGTCCCATGAGTGGTCTCTCCATCCAGAGGTAGTACACAGTCTGTTCTCCCACTGGGGAACCCATCAGGTGGACCTGTTTGCCTCCAGGGAAAATGCAAAGCTTAGGCTGTTTTGTGCCTAACCTCTCAGCAGGGCTCACTGTAGGGGGAGATCTTCTTGAGGCCATGGATCCCAGGCCTCTTTTATGTCTTCCCTCCACTTCTTCTGGTCCACAAGGTGATCCTCAAGGTCAGGATGGACAAGGCACAGGTGATCCCGGTGGCTCCAGACTGGCCACACCAGTATTGGTACCCTGATCTCTTCAGCCTCAGCAGCAGGCTATCAAGGCGGCCCCCAGCGCATCCAAATTTGCTCTCCATCTATCAGGGGAAGGTACTCCACCTGGCCCTTCAATACTTGCACCTGACAGCCTGGTTCCTGAACAACTAGAGTTCCAGACTTTGGGTCTTTCCGAAATTGTCCTCACTGTAGTTGAGGCATCTCGCAAGGAATTGACCAGGAAGTGCTATGCCTTCAAATGGAAGAAATTCTCCATTTGGTGTCAGGGTAAGGGACTGGACCCTTTGACCTGTCCAATGGCTAGAATCCTAGACTACCTATGGTCTCTCTCTCTCTCTCCAAAGGGGGACTTCGGTCAACGACCCTTAAGGTGCACCTGGCAGCCATCTCTGCATACCGGGCGTGGGCCAGTCAGCAGTCAGTGGTGCAGGAGAAGGTGGTCTAGTGCTTTTTTAAAGGCCTCGATCACATATCCCCTCCAGTGCGTGAACCCCGCCACCATGGGATCTACTGCTGGTACATGAAGAAATCGGTGTGATGGGGCTCGAGGATGTCAGCATTCCTACCTTTATGAATGCTCAGACGTTTACAGAGTTTGTGGAGCTGGGGACCGGTGGTCCAGATAAGGCTGTTGTCACCTACAATAGGGTGTTGGCAGCTACTCTCCATTGGTTTAATGGGGACCTCAAGATGATGAAGATTATGGGTTGGAGGTTGGAGCCCTAGCAGCAGAGCTCTGGACTGGAGATGAACAGATTGGCCCTGCACTCACATTATACCGAGTATCAGGGGGCAATCACTCATAAGAAGGCAGAGTTCCTGTCCAGAGAGATTGTTGCCAGGAAGAATTGACCAACTGTGCTTTTCTGAACTGTGGACAAGCTATTAAACCCAGCCTGTCTCCAGCTGAAAAATCCTTTTTCTGATGCTCTTTGCAAGGAGTTTGCTCAATTCTTTTCAGACAGAGTGTCTGCCATCCGGCCCAGTGTTCCACCAGTGAGCTCTACTGTGACCTACAGTGATCGTCTGGGTCACCCACTGAGCACTCCGCCTAGCTGGGGGAGTTTAAACCAGTGGAGGCGTCGGAGGTCATTGGGGTTGCCTCTAAGTTAAAGCACACATATTGTGAACTGGACCCAGTGCCGACTCATTTCTTGATTAGATGTGTTGACACTGTTGGCCCGATATTCACCTTGATTATCTGGTGCTCTCTGTCAGAAGGGATTGTTCCAGATGCCTTGAAGGAGGCACTGGTTCATCCCCTCCTGAAAAAGTCTTCTTTGGACCCTGACATCAAGGCGAATTACTGTCCCATCTCCAACCTCCAATTTTTAGAGAAAATTGTTGAGAAGGTTGTGGCACAGCAACTTGAGGAACACTTTGCAGCTTTCGATCTCTATAAGCCATTCCAGTCTGGATTTCACGCAAGGCATAGTATGGAAACCTCACTAGTTTGGGTGCAAAATGACCTCCTCAGAGCCAGAGATGGTGGGGGGGGGACAATTCTTGTCCTCCTGGATCTCTTTCTTCAGCCTTTAACACAGAAGACCATTGTGTGTTACTCCACTGCCTGAGGGAATTTTGTGGACTTACTGGCTCTGTCTGCTGGTTTGAATCCTACTTCACGAATAGGAGGCAACGGGTAGTGATGGAGAATTTCTCCTACTCCCCTAGCATACTGTCGTGTGGAGTACCTTAGGGTTCAGTCTTGTCACCAGTGCTGTTTACCGTGTATACGCTGTCTCTGGGTGAGTTCATTAGGAAATACAGTTTAGGTTTTCATTGCTATGCTGATGATACACAGCTGTATTTTTCCTTTGCCCCTGGAACATCCAGTGTGGTGGAAGTACTTAACAACTGCCTCATGGAGATCAATGATTGGATGGCCTGCATCTGGTTGCGACTGAACCTCAATAAGACGGAGGTACTGGTGACGAAGTTGAACAGAGAATGGAACAAGTTGGCCTCTGGTGCCTAAACCGGTTTGTTCCTGGGATCTGTACCATTGAAGGCCTCCTCTAGGGTGCAAAACCTTGGCATCATCTTTGACAGTGGTTTGACACTTGAATTTCAGGTGTCATCCGTTGTCCAGACCAGCTTCTACCATCTTATCGCTAGGGTCAAGCCCTTAGTTCCATCCATGGACCTCCCAACCTTACTGCATGCCTTTGTGACATCCAGACTTGATTACTACAATGCGATTTTCCTCAGGATCTTGGGGGGGGTAACCTCTGCTGGCTGCAGCTGGTGCAGAATGCAGCTGCCAGGCTGTTGACTGAGCAGTCAAGATTCTGCCACGTAACCCTGGTGCTGTGTGCACTGCACTGGCTGCCAATGCGGTGGAGGATACTCTTCTAGGTGGGTTTGCTCACCTATAAGGCCCTACACGGGTTGGGCCCTGGCTGTCTGTCAGATCTCCTTACACCTGCTGTCTCAGTCCGTTCTTTCTGGTCCCCCTCTAGAGGCCTCCTGGCGATCCCCAGGATGAGGTTAAAAACTGTCGGTGACAGAGCATTTAGTGTCGCAGGCCCCATCCTGTGGAATTTGTTTCCTCTATCTGTTCAGGAGACCCCTTCAGTTTTTGTTTTTTTTTATTTAATATTTTTATTTGCTTTTTCCAACAAACTTCTACAAACAAATAGATGTATAGCTTATTCTGCTACTGTCCTCATACAATATATAAATCATCCTTTTCATTTCACCCCAAATCTTGCAATATGCAAATTTAAACATTTTAAACTGGGTTAAATAAACAGCACCCCAGTAGCATAGTCCATTTTCCCGATCCTATAAAAAAAAAAAAAGAGGATTTTAATTTTTCCCCATATCCCCCCCCCAAAACAAGTACAAATTTGTTCATGAAGATTATTAAAAAACTATTTACAGATATCCACATCCACTCAGTTGTTCAAACAGAGACAGTTAATTATAGTCACATCTAGGTCACTCATTCATTATAGGTTGTAGGCACAATTTACTCTCCTCTTACATGATACCCCCTTCTTCAACAGGTCCAACCTCTCCACCATTCACATAGTGTTCCAGTTATTCGACTTAGGGCTGGGATTCGAAATATGAACATTTATTGCACTATTCCCCTTCATCAAAACAACCTAGCTTAGGGCCACCAGATCCTCCTGCGGTAAAGCCAAGAGGAGTGGGCCCCATATGATTCTGAACATCTCTGCTCTCTCCTGAAACTGATAGGCCCTTCTCTCCATAGCCAGAGCAGAGACTATCATTGCTTTCAATGGTCAAGAGAGGGTTTCTTGCTGAAATCCAAGTATTCAGGATACATTGCCTGGCAATTGCCAAGGCCACCCTCAGCCACTTCCTATGCAAACTCCGTTCCTCTTCCTCCTCCCACTCAATTCCAAAAAGGAGCTCTATCGGTTGAAGGGAGACCCTGGCCTCTGTCTTCCCGTTTAAGAACTCTACGATATCCCTCCAAAAGCTCTGTATCCGGGAACACTTCCAAAAGCAGTGTATGTATGTACCCACCTCATTTTTACATCGGGGACATGTTTCTGGTATCTCTGGGCGGCTTTTATGGACCACTACCGGGGGGTAAAAAAGTCTATGGACAAACTTATAGGCCGACTCCTTATATCTGTTTGATAATAGTAGGCCCATGTGTGTTCCCAACATCAGCTCCCAATTTGGCTCTGAGATCGAGATCCCCAGGTCCCTCTCCCATAGTGCTCTCCTACCCGAGCTTTCTTCTACCAGGGCCTCTCTAAGGATTCGCACCGCCCTGCCTATTACCCCCTTAGGATTGTGCCGGGCTCTACAAATTGTCAATTCCAAACTTTGCTGAGGCATAGTCTGAGCCTGGTCCTCCCAGACTCAGGAGAAATCTCTAGCCTGCAGGAATCTAAACATGTGGTTACCCGATTCCCTCCTTTCCCCTAACTCCTTTAGGGAGGAGATATGCAGACCATCATACAAATCCTTCACCAATGTATACCCTCTCTTCCCATTCCTTACAATCCATGGTCCTCCAAACCAGGGAGAAAGAGAGGGTTACCACTCAGGGGGAAGCAACGCCTCCTGCTTTACCATCACTTACCCTTGCCTCGATCTGTTCCCAAGTTGCAAATACCCCTCCAGGGTCCATATTGCCAACGGGTTGGGATTCAAGTGATGCTGATATGCCCTTCTACCTCCCTTCCTCAGATAGGCTGAAAGCCTACCCTGCGCCCCTTCCCCTTCCAGGTCCAGCCAGCTTGCTGCCTCTGGGTGCTCCACCCAGTCTTTGATTACCCTCACCAAGCAGGCTAAAAAGTAACTTTTAACGTCTGGGAAGCTTAATCCCCCTCTCCTCGCTCCCAGTTTTAATCTTTGTAGGCTAATTCTGGGCTTCTTCCCTTGCCAGAGATAATCAGAAAACCCCCTTTCCAGTCTTTTCGTATCCTTTTTAGTGAGGCCCATTGGGAGCATCTGTAGAAGATACAAAATTCTGGGTAGGATATTCATTTTTATGATATTCATACGGCCTAGCCAGGACACAGGGTATGCCCTCCACCTTTTCATATCGCTCAGCACGCCTTCTATCATTGGCGTATAGTTTATCCTGTATAAATCAGCCAGAGATCTTCCCAAACCTACCCCCAGATATTGCAAAGACTTCTCCACCTCCCGTAGCCCCCATTTCTGTAGGTCCACTAACTTCCCCCCTCCTAAACACATTACCTCCAATTTAGCTAGGTTTATTTTTTAGCCAGAGAACAGTGAGAAACCCTCGATCAGGTCCAGAACAGCAGGGAGGGAGTCTTCTATCTGACTCAAATATAAAATCATATTGTCAGCATATAAGGATAATTTATGCTGTCGCCCCCCCACTCCCATCACTCCTTTCACCCTCTCACACTGTCTGATAGCTGTAGCTAGGGGTTCCAGGGCAAGATCAAACAGAAGAGGAGAAAGGGGGCAGCCTTGTCTTGTCCCTCTGTATAGTCCGAAGACCTGTGATAGGCCTCCATTAACCACCACTGCAGCCTTTGGTGATCGATATAGGGCCCCACCATGTTGAGAAACCCCTGTCCAATCCTTGCACGCCCCTCAAGGCCTCCATCATATATTCCCATTCGTCAGGAAAGTCCTTCTCGGCGTCCAGTGCCAGTACAAGAGTAGCTCCTGGACGCCGAGAAGAAACGGCATCGCTCAGCAATCTCAGATATTGTGATAGAGTGCCTCCTTTATAAACCCAGTTTGATCCAGTTTATGAGACTAGGCATTAAAATCTCAAGCCTGCCAGCCAGTATCTTCTGACAGATCTTGGGTCCACATTCAGCAGTGAGATAGGCTGATAGGCAGCACAGTCCCTGGGATCTTACCTGCTTGGGAATACACACATGGTCGCCATTTCCATTGAAGGTGGAAGAGCATTCCTCCCTAGTACCTCTATATACTTCCCACAATAAATCCACCACCTGGTGCCCTACTACTGTGGAATTCAATAGGAATCCATCTGGTCCGCTGCCTTGCCAGCCCTAAGTCCCCCAATGGCCTTCTTTATTTCATCCTTGGTGATGCTGGTCTCCAAAGCTGCCTTTTGCTGCTCACTTAGCTCCTTCAACCTAATCCCATCCAGAAACTGCCTCATCCTGCCCTGGGTCCCCCCAGCTTCCCTCTGATATAGTGCGCTATAAAATTCCCTAAATCTTTCCCTGATAGCCTGAGGGTCTTTCGTTGTAGCCCCTTGTCTATTCTTAATTTCCAGCACCCTAGCTTTCCCTCTTCTGCCTCTAATCAGGTTGACTAATAGCGAGCCAGGCTTATTACCCCATTCATAAAACCTCTGCTTCACCATCCACAATTGTCCCTTGCTTGCTCCTCCAGCATGCTATTTAGCTCTCTAGTTGCTGCCAGCAGTGGACCACAAGCGCGCCCCTCTGAGCACTTGCCCTCCAGCCTTTTGACCCTTTGGAGTAGATTCTCATATTCCTTGTTTTTCTTTTTATACCCCAACACGTACCCAATAATGGCCCCCTTAGATAAGCCTTCCCTGCATCCCATAATATCTGTGAGGACGGAGCCGTTTCCTTATTTGTCTCTACATATCTCTGCAACTGCTCATCCAGAAACGCCCTAAAGTTCTCATTCCCCATCAGGTATGAAGGAAAGCACCACACATTGAGCCTCTCCCTCTCTCCGTCCAATTCTACCGTCAAGGTTACCATCGCATGATCGGATATATGGATAGGCTCATGCTGCGTCCCCACCACCCTTTGATACCAACCTCCTTCAATGTAAATGTGCTCTAACCTCGACCAGCTCTTATGAGGGTTAGAAAAAAAAGTATATTCTCTAAGTTTCGGGTTCGCCGTCCTCCATGCATCAATTAGATCTAAATCTAATAGCCCTTCCCTCCATTCCTTCAGATATCTACCCCCCTTTCCCTTCCCCTCAGAATGGTCCATCACTGTGTCCGGAGTGCAATTGAAATCTCCACCCAGTATCAATCCCTTGAACTGTTCCTTCATCATTACTTCTATTATGTGCCTATAAAACTGGGGTTCAGGGGCTGCAGGGGCGTACACACAGCCGAAAGTAATCGGGATCTCCCAGAGTACGCCTTCTATGAACACAAATCTACCCTCCTTCTTGTCTAGCACTACTCTGGTTGCCTGGAATGGAGATTCTTATGAATAAGAACTGCACCCCCTCTTATGCGAGAGAAGGAAGATGCATGCCTCTCCTGCCCAGTTCCTAATCAATTTCCGGTGCTCAGCTGGGGTCAGATGGGTCTCTTGTAAGAGGGCGACCTGCGCACCGACCCTCCTAAGGGCAGTAAGCAATGAGGTTCTCTTAATTGGAGATGACACCCCTCTAACGTTCCATGACACCACTTTCAGTCTTTCTTTTAGCACCATCTACCTTTTAAACTCCTTCTTCTTATTCCTCCTTCCCTTGCTCAGCTCTTTCCATATCCCACTGTGCCTAACAACCTGGTGACTTTTCTCTTTGAATGTGGATCCATAGTAACAACCTTTAACGTAACAAACCCCCCAACAATCAACTATCCCTCCCAACTTATGTACAAAGTACCCCATAACATTCCCATACAAGGCGTACATAATCACACACTGGTATGTTCCCTTCCCAGTAAAGTAAAGCAGGGTTTGAACCATAGATATGTCTCTACGTTCAACCTTTCCCCCCTCCCTCAGGCAGGTTAGAGGCTTCTTACCGCCATCGCTAGCCACTTCCCACGTTTAATCACATTACCCTCTGAGTACCCCCCTCCCTCCTGTGGTGCAAAACAGAGCCTGGCGCGTACCATTAAATCCCCCCTTCCAAGAAAAGGATCTAGGCAAAATGACTTCCCTAAACGTCCCCAACACACACACCATATTACATTTTGCCCCCTCCTGTAAATATTGCTCCACGAATATCCCCGAACCCTTTGCATTTTAGAATGGGAGTTCCGCAAGTCCTCCATCCTCCCAAATGTCCACAAGAACTCCTGAGCATTTCCAGCGCCAAACTTCACAATTAATCAGCGAGATGGAGCCATCCCACAAGGCCCTCCAGGTTAGGCCGCGCAGCTTAACATTCACGCGCCAGCCCCCCCGTGGCCCGTGAGCTCCATCCCATCCACCCAGCATACACCCACATGTTAACGGACCCCAAAGTCACCGAAAAAAACCTTGTGGGTGGAAGCTGAACGCTGCCTTGACCCTCCGGTCTACGAGCCGGGACCCACAGTTTCCAGTCTCAATCCATTGATGTGGGGTAGGACAGAGGATCAAACCACAGATGCAGCACTGACTGTCCCGTCTGTACTTATTGTGAAAGAAATAAAAAAAAAGGGCCAGTTAATCTTCTGTGTCAGACTACACAGCTACCCAGACACTGTGTCACCTCAATCACTTCAGCAGCATAGGCAGCCTCCTTCACCAGCTACCCAATTTTCTTTTACAGCTCCTTAACGAAACTCTGCACCTTCTCCACCTCCCAAAAACTATATGTAGCTCCTTCATGCTTGATCTTTAGTATGGCCAAGAAAACTATAAACCACTCCACTCCCATCTTCTGGCAGGTCGCTATGACTTCATTGAACTCTCTTCTTTTTTTCCCGATCCGAGATGAATAATCTTGGGATAGGAATAGTCAGACCCCCTCGTACTTAAGCTCTGAGAGAGATTTGTAGGCCCTCCACATCTCCTGCCTGTCTTGGTAGTTATGGAACCGAAAGATGATTTGTCTGGGCGACTGACCACTCTGTGGTTTGGGCTGGACTGCCCGGTGTGCTCTTTCCAGCTTCAGCTTCCCGCCCTTCAACTGCATCCCAAGGAGTGTAGGCAGTGTTTTTGCACAGAAACCAAGGATGTCAGATCCTTCTCTCCCTTCCGGTAGACCTCTCAGCCTCAAGTTGTTTCTCCTCAAATAATTCTCCTGATAATCTATCACCTCTCTCATGTCCGCCATTTGCCTCTCCAGCTCAGCTACTCGCCTGCCAAGGGGGCTTAGCGTGTCTTCCGCGGTCGAGATTAGGCCATCAACTCTTCCACCCTTTGGTTTGCCTCTCGGCTTGTGCCTTTCATTAAGCAAGTCTCCCTCGATCTTGTTCTCAAGCTCTCTAGCCGGTGCGAGGAGTGCCGCCATGGGCTGATCTTTTAGCTCGCCCCAAAGCCGACATCTCGGCCGAGAGGAGATGGGGCCTGTACAATTCATCGTTGACCCGACGGAGCCTTTTTACTGTTTTTGGCCGTCATTCTCTGCGATTTGCTCGCCGTGGTGACCACATACTCGTCCATTATGGCCTCTTAGACACACCAGCAGCACAGTTCGGGTATTCAGTGGTATTTTAAAGTGGATTTTACTTAATAATTCGAGCCTGAGGGAAGGAGCACTGAAAAGCACGTCTCTACTCCATCTTGCGGTCACATGACCCCCCACAGATGCCGAGACCCCTTCAGTTGAGGTTTTTAATACCCACCTCAAGGCCCTTCTGTTTAGTCAAGCCTTCCCAGACCAGGTATACTAGCTATTTTGGGAGTCCTGCCTTTTGTTCCCATTTCTGACTATTTGCTTTATAGAGCCCTGTGTTACCACAGACTATATTTATTGTATGCTGTTTTTTATTATTATTACTATAATTCTATCTGATATAATATTTTTTATTGATAGTGTGTTTTTTATTGTACAGCACCCAGAACCTCCGGGATTGGGCGCCTAGAAAATTAAAATTTGCCTTGCCTTGCCTGACTTTGACGAGCCGACTGTGGGGGAGCTCAGTGACTCAGATGTTGTGACTGCTGTTGTTTGAGAAACTGGAGGACTGATGCCAGATGACAGCAATTACCTCTCTGATTCTGAGGCAGCTGTCCCAGCCAGTGAAACACTAAGTGGACTGTATTCAGCTGAGCTGTGGTGTGAGCAGCATGGAAAAGTCCCGACATGGGATGCTCTGTTTGAAACAGAGCAAACAATCCAAGTGCATGCTGCCCAGGGAAAAAAACAGAAAACAAGCACCGATTTTGTTTTCCTAACCAGCGCATCATTCTCTGCTAGCACGATCACCTATACTGCACCAGAACCCAATGGTTAGGCATAATCCACTTTGGGAACAGTGCACTCCTCAACCTTGTACCCAATGTTCACTGAGGATAGCATGCTCTACCAAATTCACCCACAGTAGACAGAGTTCGCACAGTTCGACGAAGGAGAGGAAGGAGGGATGAACGAAAAAACATTCACAGTGCTTTAATCAAAGAAAAGCTAAGAACTGTAAACAGTAAGCACAAACACAAGTTAATCACTGACACAAGCATAAAAAAAGTTACAAATGTCACGAGTATAACAGAAAAAAGTTGCCCCTACACTATCCCCTACACTGTCCTCACTGCTAGAAGATAAGCCACAGCAGTTAGTGTCAGCCTCAACTGTCTAGTGATTGTCCCAATGCAGTACATGGACTACAGCTGCATGCACATCCCAGACTGAGCTCCAAGAGCTCGGTTGACAAAGTTTGGTTTCTGGGATGGCCACTTAAGTGGGACAATTTGCAATCCACCCTGCCATCCCATTTAAGTGGCTTCTACTATATTGGCAAAGCTCATGGGCAAGCCATTCAAACTCAGGAATAAGTGTGAGATATCACACTTGACGTGGGAAGACTGCCTTCCTTGTGGCTATCATGTCAGCCAGAAGGATTGGGGAGCTCCAGGCACTCTCAGTCGAGTCTCCTTATTTGGTCTTCCATAGGGATAAGGTTGTCCTGTGCCCCAACCCGAAGTTCCTCCCAAAGGTTGTGTGGGAGCTTCACCTGAACTAGGTGATTCTACCAGTGTTCTTCACCAGTGTGACAGGGTGGAATAGGACCCTGTCCCAGTTGTTATTGAAAAGTGTTTAAATGCAAGGATCTATTCTTTCCTTTTCTGTCTCTTCTGTCTGGTTGCACAACCCAATTTTCCTGTTAGACTTCAGATTTGATCACCCCAACAATTTTGCAGTTCTTTGCCTCTCACTGTATCTTAGTCCTCTCTTGCTGTCTGTTTTTCCTCCCTTGCATATCTGCTAATATAAAAATATATGTAATCAGTATGTGGAAATGTAACTGATAATAGGATCACGTTTGTTTAGAAAATATATAGTGTTACTGTTGACATATATATAATTATGTTTTGAGATGATTGCAGAAAGCTATCGTAAACTCTAGAGGTTACCGGAGTTCAATCTGTAGGCCTTTTTGCAAAAGAGGCCTCAGGCACACTATGTTCATGCCACCTGATATTGACAAAGAACAGGATGTTTGTTTAGATTGGGGGTTGAAATGAGTTATAAAAGAGATAAGCTGCAACTGCAAGAAAGATAAGAAGAAAAAGGGACACAGAGACTCAAGGAAAACTACAGTTTTTCTCCTCTGTACATAGTTATTATGAACAAGTTTATTTTATGATACTGCTAGCGTAAATAAATAATTTTTGGTGAATTCTACAACTGCTCCTGGTTTTCCTGTTTCCTGACTTGTGCCTTGACCACAACCAGTCACACCTCGGAAGCCGAACACAGGCTGTATACTTTGGACCTGAGGTGAGCTCTTGCATACTACAAGGAGCGAATGGCTGGAGTTCAGAGAGAGGTTCGCTAGCTGTTTGTTACCTACGCTGAAGCCACACCTGGCAGGCCTGCAGCCAAGCAGATGATTGGCAGGTGGATCACATCATGCATTGATCTCTACTATAGGTTGGCAGGTAGGGAGTCTCCCATAGGGCTAAGGGCTCATTCCACCTGCCATACAGCTGCATCAGTGGCTGCTTCCAGGGACGTCCCTATCCAGGAAATCTGCAGGGCTGCAACCTGGAGGTCAGCACACACCTTCATTTCCCATTACCACATTAACTTAGAGTCACACCAGGATGCTGGTGTTGGTGCCTTAGTTCTCCAATCTCTGTTCTCTAAGTAGAGTGTGCGTGCCTTGCCTCCCTCCTCCCAGAGAACTGCTAGGAGTCTGCCAGACAGTGTGGATAGAGCATAATATCCACACCCCTAGAAAAACAGGTTACTCACCTGTAACAGTAGTTCTAAGAGTGGTATACATTGTTCATCCACACGGACCTACCCGACCTCCCTAGCTTTGGTGCACAACTTCTGCTTCTAGCAGGCAAGATCTGGTGTCATGGGGTAGAGCTGAGGGATATACCACCCTAGTGGTTGGGAGGAGACAGCTTTAAGACCTTCCAGCAAGAATTAAAGGGGAAGGACACTACCATGAAGTGTGGATGAACAACATATACCACTCCTAGAAGTACTGTTATAGGTAAGTAACCTGTTTTTACGAAGCTCCTGTCTAACCTGTAGGTGGAGCACTGTAAGCTGCTGCTGCATAACACAAATGTGGGTACTGTAAGAAGAATTCAGAGCTAACTTAGCCAACAGACTGTAAATAATGTCTAGAGTTTTAAACAAGTAGTCTGATGTAAATGCATAAATAAAATTCTTGTAGCTGAGAGCTGGAAGTATTTGGGACCAAATTATTCTAATCATAGCTCCCTTGTCTTGAACAGACACATTTCTGAAAAGGAATCCAATCTTTAGATTTTTTTTGTTGTTGTTACATACAGACTCTATGCGGGTTGACCAGTTAGTTTATTGTTAGACATCTTTATCATTACACAAACACAGATGTAAGTATGAATACAGTATACGGTAGAGTTAAAATCATGTAAGTCAGTGGGCAAGTACAATTTTCTGAGATGATATATACATAAATATGCAAGTTTTGTAATCACTCACTGCACTGACCAGAACAAATTTGTAGCTATACACTTTCTCAAATACTTGTAACAGCCTACTCGCTGAAGATTATTACCAGGGATGGGTGGGTGCTAAAATACTGGACCCCTAAGACTACCCTCGGGTACCTCAAAAGTACCCTAAAAATACCCAGGTGAAAACCAAGTAGTCGGGTTAGGTAGTTACTACCTGACCCATTCTACTACCTGATTACCCGACCCTGACCATAACAAAAATCATGTGAAAGACTTTTTTTTGGACTATTACACTGTTTGTTAGGTGCCCTGAGCTGTTATACCCATGAGGAGCATTGCTGAGACAGGTAGAAGAGGTGCAGCTGATCTGATCCAGTGGGCAGCAGTTTCCAAAAATTATACCCATGGCAGGCATTGCTGAGGTACGTACAAGAGGTGCAGCTGCTCTGACTGAGCCTGCTGCAGTTTCCAGAAATTATACCCATGGTGGGCATTGCTGAGACAGGTATGAGAGGTGCAATTGCTCTTAGTGAGCTTGCTGCTGTTTCCAAAAATGATACCCATATTGGGCATTACTGAGGTAGGTACGAGAGGCGCAGCTGCTGTGAGTAAGCCTGCTGCTGTTTCTAGAAATTATACCCATGTTGGGCATTTCTGAGGTAGGTACAAGATGCACAGCTGCTCTGATTGAGCCTGCTGCTGTTTCCAAAAATTATACCCATGGTGGTCATTGCTGAGGTAGGTTCAAGAGGTACAGCTGCTGTGAGTGAGCCTGCTGCTGTTTGCAGAAATTATACCCATGGCGGGCATTGCTGAGGCAGACACGAGAGGCACAGTTGCTCTTAGTAAGCCTGCTGCTGTCTCCAAAAATTATACCTATGGCGGGCATTGTTGAGGCAGACACGAGAGGCGCAGTTGCTCTTAGTGAGCATGCTGCTGTTTCCAGAAATTATACCCATGGTGGGCATTGCTAAGGTAGGTACGAGAGGTGCAGTTGCTGTGAGTGAGCCTGCTGCTGTTTCTAAAAATTATGCCCATGGCGGGCATTGCTGAGGTAGGTATGAGAGGTGAAGCTGCTCCAAGTGAGGCTGCTGCATTTTCCAGAAATTATATCCATGGTGGGCATCGATCAGACTTACATAATATAAAACAGATGACTAACAAAAGAAAACTATGAGTAGTGTGGCACATGTGGCTGGCATGGTGGCAGTGGTGATGGTTCTGTTTCGTACACAACCTAGTCATCATATTCAGCATCACTATCTGCAGGCTGTTCATGTTCATGTTCATGTTCAGGGTCAGACTCACACAGTTCAGTGTTTGGGACAACTGGGGAATTGTCAGCATTCACTTTGAGAAATGTAAGCCATTCCACATTTGCAGGGCTTGGCAGTGTTCTGTGGTTAGTGACTGTTCCTCCAGCTGCACTAAATATGCATTCTGAATATACGCTTGAAGGTGGACAACTGAGGTACATTATTGCAAGATTTGCTAGATCTGGCCATATTGTTCTCTTTTGTTTCCAACTGAGTAATGCATCTTACTTGAGACCAATCACAGTATGGTCTGCAAAATACTCCAGACCAAGATCATTGTGCTGTGTGAGATGGTTACCAGTCTGGCAGATAAATCAGCTGTACTTCTTTTACAGGATACTAGTGCATGTTGTTGCAGGTGACTCAGAAGTGATCTGCCTTGCTGACCCTGAACATAGGATGCCCGAGAAGTAGCTGTACATATCCTTTCCCTTGCTGATGACACTGGTGATTGTGAAGAATTTATAGATGTGCTATTGTCTGTGCCAGAGGTGCACTCTGATGGTTCAGCAGGGTTTGACTACTGTACATCAAATAATTGTGTTGGTAGGACAATGTCACAGTTGGTTAACAGATCTGTCCAATACTCAATGTCTTCCCCTACAAGAAGGATGACTTCAATGTTTCACTTAAAGTGAGGATCTGACAATGAAGCAAACACGTAGGTGTCATTCTTAAATATGGCATTTATTCTCTGATCGGTCAACAGTCTGAGAATCAAGTCATGTGCCAGCATAATAGCAGTGGCCTCTTCTTTTAACTGAAACTCTTTCTTTATGTCATCAAGGAAAATATGAAGAAATCTGATCTGAGGAAGAATTTGACTCAGAGTTGCACTGTCTGCAATGACATCACATATGACAGCCTCAAATGACTCCAATAAAGTGACCAAACATTCAAGTAGAGTCTAGCTGCTGGAACTGAGCATGACATTTACTTTACCTATTTAAATGTACATGGTGTAGTCATGTACAGCTTTTTTCTGTTTAAGAAGCCTTTCCAACATGTAAAATGCAAAATTCCAGTGTGCTGGAACTTCCTTTTCCTTTTTTAAACTTTAGTCATTTTTTTCATAAATAACACATACTTGGACAGTTACATTACATAAAGGGACATAGTCAAACAGACAGTGGGCACTCAGTTTACAGTTGATCAAGTTTTCAATTTGTATAGTCCTGTAAAGGAGGAAAGGGAAAAGGCAAGAAGAGGAGAGAAAAGGAAGGCAAAGATTAGGGGCGGGGAGGAAAAAGAGTAACAGTGGTGGAAAGAAATTCCATTCCTCCACAGTGCACTTAAACATATCCCTTTTATCGTATTCTGGTCTCTAAATGATCTTTTAGGGAATAAAGTCTGGTTGTACAGATGTTATGTAGAGCACCCATCTTCTCCATACGAGTTCAAACTGGGACTGTCTCTTATTTAACGGTGCTGTAAGTGCTTCTGTTCTATAGGCTGAGATCATAATTTCTTGCCATTGAGAGAGGTCAGGGGACCAGAGAGCCATGTTTTTGTGGTTGCTTGTTGGGCTGCTAGAAGGGCCATCTTTAAAGGTTTTTCTTGCCATTGAGAGAAGTCAGGGGACCAGAGAGCCATGTTTTTGTGGTTGTTTGTTGGGCTGCTAGAAGGGCCATCTTTAAAAGTTTTTCTGTATTCGGATCTCTGTATTCCACTGGTACGTCCATAAAAAAATACATGGTGAGGTTCAATTCTAGCCCTGGATCAAATATAGTTTGTAATGCCTGTTGTAATTCTCTTCAAAATGTATCTAAGATTAGGCAGTCCCACATTATGTTTATTTATTTATTTAGCTTTTGTCAACCGAGTAAGTACACTAGAGAAGACATTTGCCTATTTTCAGGTATGACCCAGGAGAGTACAGGAAAGTATGGTTCAAATACATAGGACAACATAGTACAAATCCAATCAGATTAATAGAGGCAGGGAAAACATTACATGTTCAGATAAGTACATACAGTGGTACAAAATACATAGAGATATGAGCAGTGTAATATATACAATTTGAATGGCCTAGAGTAGCTGGAGAATATCCACAACCTCTCCAGCATTGTGTGGTCCTATTTGTTTGGAACTTGGCCTGTATGACCGGGGTCCTAAAAAACGAATCAGCATTTTCCAGCCGAATTCTCACTAAGGGTTTGCTGATAATCTCCTGTATATCCACATCTGTGCTCTATGCCATACTTCATCCTCTATTAGTACCCCTAGATCCTTGGCCAAGGTCTCCTTAACTGATTGTGTAGAAAACCCCTTCCAGGACAAGGTCCTATATACAGCATATAAGAAATAATATGATTCGAAGGGGTCTTATTTTCTACAGTGGCTTTGCATAGAACCAGAATCGGGGGGGGGGGGCAGTCCCCTCCATCCTAGGGTGTAAGTTTTTAATATAGTTCCAAATTAGGAAGTACCTAAATCTATCTTCCCATGTGAGCCCATACTGTATGATTAAGTCCTGAAGGGACACAATCCCCTCTTCCCCTAAGAAGTGCCAAAGCATATGATGTTTTTTCCTTTCCCATAGTTTAAAACCTCCATCCCACTTTGCAGGTCCAAAGTCCTCTAGGTATGGGATCGAAAGTAATAGGCATCTCCATTTCTAAAGGCTTTTATCATCCAAGACTGCATACCAATTATCAAGGGTATGTATCATATATGGATTCAGGTGCTCTCTAATTATAGACTTTCTGTTTCCTGCTAACAGGGCTTGGTTCAGGTTGGTAATGTTCCCTTTTTCTAACTCCAGAGACTTCCATTTGGCAACATACAGTAACTTGTATTGGCCCAGTAGAGAACTGTCCTAAGCTGTGCTGCCATAAGATATATTCTAAAGTTAGGGAGAGATAGTCCCCCTTCTCCTCTTGGTAGTTGGAGGGTTGATAGATGTACCTCCAGTTCCTGGGGACCCCATATAAATCTGGAAATCTTCCTGGTAAGTGAGTTATAAAAGGAATGTGGGACTCCAATAGGTAAAGTTTGTGCTAGGTAAAGAAACCTAGGTAGTGCTACCATCTTCACTACCTGCACCCTTTGCATTAGTGAAATAGGGATAGTCATCCATCGCTCTAAATCTGTACTTATTAGTTGTAAAATTGGGGAATAGTTAAGGATAACCATGTGTTCATGTGTCAGGCTTATTTGCACTCCTAGATATTTTAAATGGCCTAAGTCCCATTTAAAAGGGAAATGTTGCCGAGTATGTTCGGAAGGAATATAATGGATCTGGAGTACCTCAGTTTTTGTGGAGTTAATTTTATATCTAGCAGATTGACTAAATGTCTCTAAACAACGCCATAGCTGAGGGAGGTTCCGGTCCGGGTCATTTAAATAGATGAGAAGGTCATCGGTGTACAGTGCCAGCTGCTGCTTGTCTCTTCCTAGTTCTACCCCTGCCCCATATCCTGTCCCCTCCCTTCAATGCTCATGCCAGCAGTTTCAGGTATAAAGTGAAGAGGAGGGGGGACAAAGGGCATCCCTGTCTCGTGGTGCTGGAACTTCCTGTTTTAATGTATGCAGAGGTAAGTTGTTTGACCTCTGCAGCCCCTTCAGGATTTTATTTGTGCTTTCACAGAGTGGCTGAAATGCCCAGCTTACTCGGGCAGACTGGATGGGCCTAGCAGTCCTTATCTGCCAACAACATCTATATATCTATGTATATTTTCCTAGCAAGACCTAAGAGGTTTTCAACATTTCTGTTTCCATTTCAGAAACTATGGATGAGAAGATTTAAACAATGTGCAAAACAAGGTATGTGTTGGTAGCTGCCATCTCTAATAGCTTTGACAATGTTGGCACCATTATCTGACATTATGAACCCTGGAGATAAGGAGATGGAGTACGCCATTTCTGGAACTGACTTTGCAGCTCCTGTAAAATATTCACAGCAGTGTGGCTTTCCTCAAAAGTGGTGACACATGATACAGCATGCTTCCTACTACTTACAGTAGAGCAGAAATTATTAAATACTTTCTGACTGAAAACTTGCCCAATGAGCTGTAACAGTCACATAGTCAATTGTGTGGTTGCCGGTCCATATATCTGTGGTTATGGGAACCTGCTTCACATCAGAGAGCTTCAATTGCTTAGTGATTTCACAACACACACCAAGTCATACATATGTGGAATGGCCTTTTCTGAGAAATATGTTTGACGGTGAATGGTGTATTGTGGTTCAATCCAGTTCATGAACTTGAGGAAACCTTTTTGGGCAACAAAAGCAAAAGGGAGTTGACAATCGGCCAACAGCTCTGTAATGGTTCTATTTAACATCTGGCATGTTGTATGCTTGTGGGTAGATTTTGATGTCCTCGCAACACTTTCTTTTAATTTTAGTTGATGAGAATGGCTAGATATTTTTAATTTTTTTGGGACTGTATCAATCAATCAATCTTTATTTTACCAGGTGAAACATCATTGAGAAAAACTCATTTACAAGATGGGCCTGGACAGTCACATATATGAATACAAGGCAAAATAGATACAGAACTAAGTAAATACAGGGAATATATACAATAATACAACCAATGCATGGACATACAGTATGAAAATTCAAGTATTATTAAGTTCAATAACACACAGCACTAAGTAACAACAAAACCTATGTACAATAACTACAAGAGATACCATAAGGCAGCAGGATAGATACAGGAAGGAGACAGCAAGGAGTCAGAAGGTAGGGGAAGAGGGCAGAGGGTAGCCAGTGGCTTTGAGAAAGGGGGTGCATGGCTTAAGGTGGAATAGAGATGCAGATAAGAAGTAAGGAGAACAACCTGAGAAGTATTATTCAAGTCCTAGGATAAGTGCAGTCGGAGATAACAATTACATGTTTTCTTAAACGAACATTGGTACAGAGATTTAACTCATTATTACCTGGGAGGCCATTTTGTGTCAGGTAAACAATGGATAGTTCGGACTTCATATGGAGCTATTGGAAGTAATGAGTTTTAAAGAAGCTCAGTTTCACAGGGATTGTCAGCTTCAGGGTTTTCTGTATGGTATTCCATGAGGCTAGAAGAGTGTGACTAACTGCCAATTTACCCATGTTGTATTTTTCACATCGTTTTCAGGCAGAGTACTACTTTGGGATTTTGCAGCACTTGATGATGTCAGAAGAAAACGATCGATATTTGTCTGGGAAGACTGCAAGGACACATCAAGTGATTCAATGTCAGTTCCTGCTTCCAGCTCATTGTCACTACGTTTATCACCACCACCACTTCCACTGCCGGTCATGCCAACCATGCTGTCCCTTGCCCTGCCCCACATAATTGGGTGTTTTGCCTTTGCATGTCGTATAATTAATGATGTTCCAGGGTGTCCCCTTTTGCCACCATGACTGATGCTCTTTTTGCACAAACTACATATAGCTCGAGAGTTGTCTATAGGGTCAATATAAAATAAATTCCACACTAAGATTTACCTTTGTGATTTGTATTATGGTGCCTGGCACTATTTCTTGTAGTGTCAAGGGACCTGGTGGAAACCCTACACTGCCGTTTCCTTGTTGTTATGAATTGTTCTCATTCATGCTTGTCATCTTATTCTTATGTTTAGAATATGATTTTTTTCTGCACTTGCCTCTCATGCCTTACAGTGGCATTCTCTCCTACCCCACTCATTGAAACTACAGACCTCATCACCACAGGATTCAGAAGAACTGGAAGTGCCATCATCATCAGGTGTGATATAGCCTGGGCTATCCCATTCCCAGTCCCCACTATCACCACCGTCTTTATCAGCATTCACTGCCTCAGCATCTGAGCCTATATTTGAGGAGGATGCCTCCTTGTCCTTGCATGCTGTTTTAGCAGCTGGAAGTATTCTGGCACATGTTGCAAAACATTCAATATCTCTACGAGGAGCTCCAGTTAGCTCTTTCCAAAACTCTACTATGATTTCACTGGTAACATGCTTTCTTGGTTCAGGAAGCCATTCAGTGCCAGTCCTGGTGACATTATTATTGTTATGTTCTTCATTATGCTATGATTCATATTGTCCACATCATTCCCAGCTGCACATGCAGCAGCACTGTGTTTCTCCCTAGGAGACCTAGACTCAGAAAAACAAGACATAGTAGACACAGCTGTGGCCCTCACTATGCTGCAGAGAGATGTCATACACAGTGTAACTATGACAGGGCTCAGGGCACCTAACAGACAGTGTAATACAGCCTAAATGGCTTTTGTGATGCTGCAGAGACGCACAGAATAGCTGTGTCACTGAAAGGGCTCAGGGCACCTAATAGTGTGTAATACAGACTAAATGGCTTTCACTCTGCTGAAGAGAGGCACACAGTGCAGCTAATGTCACACAGACAGGGTTCGGGGCACCGAACAGACAGTGTAATACAGCCTAAATGGCTTTCGCTGTGCTGCAGAGAGACAACACACACAGAGCAGCTATGACAGGGCTCAGGGCAGCACTGTGTTCCCCCCTAGGAGACCTAGACTTAGAAATATGAGACTTAGTAGACACAGCCATGGCCCTCACTATGCTGCAGATTGATGTCATACACAGTGTAACTGTGACAGGGCTTGGGGCACCTAACAGGCTAACAGACAGTGTAATACAGCCTTAATGGCTTTCACGATACTGAAGAGACACACAGAATAGCTACAGTATGTCAGAGCTTTGTCACCCATGCTAGTGGTGGTCTTTGGTACTTGGAGGGAGGGTGCAGAGGAGGAGGACAGGTTCCTAGCAGGGGATCTAAAGCTGAAGAAGGTGGCGAGAGGGGAAACAGAGCCACTTCTAATGGCGGTATCCACAAGACAGCCAAGGGAGTAGTCAAAAAGCCCTTGCAAAGAAAGCCAGCCAAGGGAGTAGTAGAAACATAGAAACATAGACTTTGATAGCAGATAAGGACTGCTTGGCCCACCTAGTCCACCCATTTCCCTACCTATTGGATAAGCTACAGATCCTAGTTAACCAACAGCCTACTTCTTCCTACCCCTCACCAGAATTGCTTTAAGTCTGTCCCATGCATTCTTGAATTCCCCCACTGTTTTTTATCCCACAATCTGGTCGGGAAGGCCGTTCCATGCATCCACCACCCTCTCTGTGAAAAAATATTTCCTCACATTGACCCTGAGCCATCCCCCCTGAATCTTCAAATTGTATCCCCTTGTTCTTGCACATCTCTTTTTCTGAAAGATGCTACCCTCTTGGACTTTGTTGATTCTCTTTAGGTACTTGAAAGTTTCTATCATGTCCCCCTCTCCCTCCTTTCCTCAAGGGTATACATATTAAGCTCCTTTAGTCTCTCTTCATATGGCTTCTGTTGCAGACCCTGCACCATTTTAGTTGCCCTCCTCTGGACTACCTGCATCCTATGTCCTTGTGGAGATGGGGTTTCCAGAACTGGATGCAGTACTTCAGATAGAGTCTCACCAACTGTTTGTACAGAGGGATAACAACGTCCTATTTTCTACTGGTGATGCCTCTCCCTATACATCCCAGTATCCTCCAAACCATCCTTACTGCCTTCTCACATTGCTTGTGTACCTTTAGGTCATCTGATATGACTACCCCCCGGTCCCTTTCCATTTTTGTTGTTGTTAATACCTCCCCATTGTGTACTCTTCCACTGGGTTTTTGTTTCCAAGGTGCATTACTTTGCATTAAATCTAAGCTATCATACTTTTGACCATTCCTCCGACCTTGCCAAGTCCCTTCTCATCCTTTCCACCCCCTTGTGTATCAACCCTATTGCAGATCTTTGTGTCATCTGCAAAGAGGCATACCTTTCCTTCCAGTCCCTCTGCAATGTCACTTACAAAGACATTAAAAAGGACCTGATCCAGTACTGGACCCCATGGTACCCTGCTAGTAACCTCCCTTTCTTCGGAGTGGACTCTGTTTACTATTACCCTCTGTGTCCTGTTGTCCAGCCAATTTTTTACTGAGGCTACCACCCTGGGACAAACTCCCAGGCTGGTTAATTTGTTTATTAATCTTTCATGTGGGACTGTGTCAAATGCCTTGCTAAAGTCTAGGTAGGCCATGTCCACAGCCCCTCCCTGGTCTACTACTTTGGTCACCCAGTTAAAGAAATCTACTAGATTCATCTGACATGACCTTCCCACTGTGAATCCATGCTGCCTTGGGTCCTGTGCCCTGCTGGCCCCTAGATACTCAACAATTCTTTCCTTCAGAAATGATTCCATCATTTTCCCTACCACTGAGGTCAAGCTAACAAGTCTGTAGTTTTCTGCTTCTGCCTAGCTCCCACTTTTGTGAAGGGGAATCACATCCACCCTCCTCCAGTCCTTAGGCACCACATCACCCTGCCATGATTTGTTAAAAAGGGTAGTCAGTGGTGTCACTAGTTCTCCCCTTAGTTCTTTTAGAATTCTGGGGAGAATCCCATCAGGCCCCATTGCTTTAGAGGTCACAATGGTTAGTAAAGTATGGAGCAGCCAGGGCAAAATGGTAAGCATTGTTGTACACTACCGAGAGTCTTGACCAAAGGGTGGAAGAGATCCTTGAGTAGAAAGGGGAGCAATAGTCAAAAATGGGGATCAGATTGCCCGTGACTATAACCAGGCGAGCCTCTGTGGTGAAATAAGGAGTTAGGTGATAGGCAGCCCCAAGTTTCTGATTTACCCTGCAGACTATATGATCAACGTGGTCATTAAAAGACAGGAAGAATCTAGCAGCACATCCAGGTACTTGAAAGAGGTGACATTTTCAAGGACAGTTCCATCTGGGGAATTAACAAGGAGTGTATTGTTGGCGCATAGGGTCTGAGCAAGGTACAGTTTTGAACCAAGCAACAGGGTTTTTTTTTGTTTTTTTTTGCATTGACCAGTAGGAGGTTGGATGAGACTGTACTCTATCTGGAGGCACTGTTACTAGTTCTGTTCCCCTTCATACTGTACCTCATCAGCATTGAGACCTCACACACTAGGATATAACAACTGCCCAGACAACAGCCCAATAAGAGTCACTCGTCTGCTGCAAAATTGATCTGTTTTGATGTGACAGTCACTGAAATCACAATGCTGATGAGGTATGAAGGGGAAGGCAGTCTCCAGGTATAGCACTGTTCTTCATAGCACACTTGATACTGTAACAGAAAATACCCGCCCCTGAGTGCCCCAAAGTTACACCCTTCCCCTTCATTTTTTTTTTTAAATAGAGAATTAAGTAATTCCCCAAAGCTCAAGAGCTAGGTTGCGCATGGGAAACATGCCAAGGTTCTCCAGCCCGAGAGAAGAGGGAAGGGGGATTTGAAAAAAAAAAAGAAAGGTCGGCCTGGAGGGGTAGCGAGAACAATGCAGCCGAATTAGAACCCTGGGGGGCAGATTTGAGGAACAGCCATTTTTTTTGAGGCAGTTGGAACCAGGGGGAAGTGAGGGAGCACACGCATGGCATGTAAGGACCTGTTTGGCTTACCTGGTGAGGTTGAAGCCATCCTGGTATTGTGCTGTGTACTCAACTCCTCTGTCCTGCATCTCCAGTGTCTCCTGCAATCTTTGACCGTCCCTGTAGTGCGGTTGTGTGACGGTTTCATTCGGTCTCTCATTGGCAGCAAGTGAAGAGCCACATTGGTGAAGAAAAGGAGCGTCGGCCCTCTTGAGGCCCCCAGCTGTCCACCATACTGCCCGACTCCCTCCTGTGAGCCCTTCCTCTACTAGCAGCACCTAACTCCTCCCTGCAGCTTCTTCACCATGGGCCGGGTCGGTGAGTTGGCGGTGGCACCAATGGCCAGGTACTGACCGCCCTATTGATTATTTTATATAAAATTGTTGAAAATGCTCAGAGCACTTTGAAAAGAATGATTGAGCGCTGTGGAAGGGGTGGAACAGAGGGAAATACAATTTAAATAATTTAATATTCATTTAGATGTGGTGATGCCCAGAGGAGGGGCCAGGGTATAGAGGCCCATAGTAAGGATTTTAAATATTGATAAGAGGGTGGAGCCAGGGTGGGGCACAAGAGAGGAGACTAACAGAAGGGCCCTGTCAAGGCTCAAATAAATGTTTAAAGGGCCATGCTCTGGAGGAGCCTGAAAGGGGTAAAGACAAGTCCCAGAATGATTAAAGGGGCCCAGTAAAGGTTAGGCCCACAATTTAAAGGGACAACCAGTTTTGGGGCCAGCAAGACAAAGAGCATTAGCCAGCAGTATAACTGCTTTTGGTGCTACACTAAGGAATAGATTTAGGAGGAACCCCCACCCCACAACATTTATCTTTCTAGTGGAGTATGCAAACAGTTCTCCATACAGACAGTTTATTCTGGAAATACAGCTTACCAACTGATGGAAAATTACCTTGGGATTTAAACAGACAATATCATATTTTAACACTACCTTTATTCTGCATTATTGATTTCTCTAGTTGTGAATTGCACCTATACAAACTGTTTGGCTCCCTACATTTTGAGGGACTTCTGGCTAATTCTACTGGAGGAGGGGTTTTACCCCAGTGACATAGCCAAACCATTGCTGCTCGGACACAAGCTCATTATTATTTGGCGAATTTCCCCAATATCTGATCCACGGTGCATGAGGTTCCAATCTGCAGTACCAGAGGTCCAACACCAAAGGTCCAGGGATCTGGCGCCCAAGGTCCCACTGCCTGAGAACCAGGCATGGTACTTGTGGGTCAAGAGTTGACCATCTGGGGTGGTCAGAAGAGGGCCTTCGCCATAGTGGTTTGCCCCAGTGCAGACATCATGGTACATCAGGGTCAAGACAGGACCATCTGGGGTGGTCAGAAGACTGCTTTTGTCACAGCAGCTTGCTCCATCACAGACATCTTTGGCTCTGGGGTCAAGAGATTGGCTGCTCCCAGTGATGAGCTAATTTGTTTTTTAGCCGTCACCTCTGAGAGTTTTCAGTACAGTCGTCCAAAGTCTCCATTTTCCTTTGAGTATAAGGTCCCCCCTTCCCTTATATTTGTTATTGCTTTCTCAATCTTTAGTAAACTGTTTTTATCTTACTACTGTCTGTCTCTTTTCTGCTGATCACCCAGTGGTACCCATGTAGGGGAACAGAGCCTCCCCTTTATTCCGGCTCACTCTCTAAACTTACCAGTTGATGGTGCTGATTGTCCTGCATTTAAATAGGGGGTCCATCACCAGGTCATTGGACTGAACAACCCAACAAGGCCCCTGCCCTCCTCCTTAGCTTATTGGCTTTTGACTCCCAGGTGGGGCTGGTTACAAATTTGGTGATAGCGGTGGGATAACACTGAGCTCAGTAGTAAGGGGCATAGAGTCAGTAGAGCAGTATGCATGGTGGTGGGGAAGGAACATCTGCCCAGGCAGATGGGGCCACATGACTTGATCCATCTTTTTATCTGAGCCATCTACCGGAGGAGGAGAGAGAGAGAATGGTCAGATTGGGTGGAACAATATGAGATGGCAGCAAGAGTCAATGGTTGGGACGTGAAGCCAAGTTTCACTTCATGACTCTACTTTTAAAAGGGTGAGCCAGAAAAGTTTATAAAGGACTTGCTCACACCAACCACACCGACTATGAACACCTGAAGACAGCCTTAAAAAAATATTTAAAACCCCCAGTGTTGGAAGACTGGTATCGAGTGAATTTCCTGGATCAGCGAAGACAATAAAAGGAAACCTTGCGAGAGTTTGGTAATTCCCTGTGGAAGCTAGTCAACTGGGCATACCCAGGAGCTGACTTGGTGACTCAGGATATGCTGGCAAAAGACCATTTTTTCAGTCATATTGGGAACTCTGAAATCCAAGTCCAACTGAGAAGCGCCAAACTCAAAACTCTAGAGGAAGCCATCAATCTGGCATCTGAATTTGAGGCTATAAGGGAGCTAAAATGACCTAGGAAGACAGTACCACAAATCTGCTTACATGGCGCCATGGAAGGGACACCCTAAAAGTAATGCTCAGAAGACAGAGTAGAGCAGATGACCGGTGTTGTGGCGGATCTCATGGTGGAAGTTCAGAAGTTGAGACCTGATCTGCAGGGGTCCAAGCAGTTCAAACAGCCTAGTGGCCCAGATCGTGGCAATTGGAGAAACCAATTGAAGGATGGGGGGACAATTCCCTAGAAGGGGGCCACCTAACAGAGAGAGGCAGGAGGGAGAACACTCCTATGCCTGTTGGAAGTGTGGGGCAGAGGGACATTTTGCCCGGGAGTGCCATCAGAACCCAGGAAACTAGAGTAAGCATGGGTAATGGGGCATACGCCTGCTATGAATTAAGAGGTCCAAACAAACAGTACATCCAACTACAATGCAGTGGGGAGTGGAGTTTACTTGCAAGGGAGGATTCAGAATATCCCTTGTGAGATATTAGTGAACTCCGGTGCCCAAGTTTCATTGATTATGAACATATGAACATACGAAATTGCCAGCAGAAAAAGGTCCACAGGTCTATCAAGTCTGCCTGATTGTGCAGCTTATAGTTTCATATCACTACAGCTGCCCCACCCCCACTCAAACCCTTCTCTTTCTCCTCTTTTCCAGTTCTTCCACCCTTTGTGTTTGTCTGTACTAACCCTGCCCTTGACTCTATCCCAACCCCACTTAAAGCTATCCACTGTCCTTTGAGCAATTAACTCCTCCAGCAGTTTGTTCCAACCTGTCATCACTATCTCTGTGAAGTAGTGCCTCCTCATCTCCCTCTTAAACCTTCCCCCTTCCAACTTCAGACTGTGCCTACCTAGTGACCCTTCCCCCCTTTAAGTGGAACAATCCTTCCTCCCTGACTTTGTTTATGCCTTTCAAGTACTTAAAGGTCTCTATCATGTCCCCTTTTATCCTTCTGTCTTCCTGGAGTACCTGTTGAGCTCTTTCAACCTTTCCTTGTATGGCAACTCCACTAGTCCCATGATCATTTTTGTAGCCGTATGCTGCACCCCTCCAGTAATCTCACATCCTTTTTGAGGTATGGGCACCAGTACTGTACACAGTATTCCAAGTGTGGCCTCACCAGTGATCTATACAGTGGCAGGATGACATCCCACTTTCGAGAGGTGATCCTCTGGCAATGCACCCCAGCATCCTATCTGCCTTTATTGCAGCTCTTCTACACTGTGAAGATACCTTCATGTCCCCTGTGATTATTACCCCCGGGTCCCTTTCCTCCTCTGTAGCCATTACCTGCACTCCCCCCAGCCAGTAGCTGTTGCACTTCATAGAGTTAAACCCTAACTTCCACTCCCTAGACCAGTTTTTGAGTTTAGCTAGATCCTGTCTGAGTGTCTACCTCCCTTTCTCATTGTCCACTTTTACACAAATCTTAGTGTCATCCACGAACAGGCAGATTTTACTCTTGACCACCTCTGCAATGTCTCCAGTGAAGACACTGAACAAAACAGGGCCCAGCACTGTGGGAAGAAGTCACCAGGGGGTGTTGCACCTGGGTTATGCCCCCTATCATCCCACATATACCTCACACTGTATCCCTGGTCTATTATACTGTGATACTGCTATTTTGCACTAATATATAGATTTAGGCACCCATCATATAAGCATGAGTGCTAGGAATGTGCTTTGCTGCTAATATATGCTAATGTTTAGCATGCATGATTCATTATACCTCACTATAATACAATTATCTAGATTATGTTTGTCTTTTACATATATTCCATATATAATCTACCTATTCTCTAATAAGATGAATCTGAGAGATCATCAGTGATTACTGTACACTTATATTCTCATATAACTATATGTAGTGTGTGTTTTACACTCAGGCAGATATGCCACATGTAATAGAGCCCTGTCAGCACTTCTCTTTGTCTCTTTAGAGAGAAATCCTTTGGTATGTCTTATATTATACATAAGCAAGAAAGGCCACATGTAATAGAGCCCAGTCAGCATTTCTTTTGTCCAAGCTATAATGCAAATAGAAGCATATTCTGTCTCATATGATACTCATTAGTAATTCTGTCTCTTAAGTCATTATCCAATATGTATTGTTTCTCATATCTGTAACTATGAGGTAGTATACAGTCATTTGCAACCTACTGTAGCTCCTCTAGAAGAGCGGGGAGAGAGACTGAGATCTTGGAGAACCTAAGATTCTACAATCCTGGAGATTATGTACATTCTTCAGGCTAGTGAGAAACCCATCTCCCTTGTGATTTTCTTTGTCACATGCTTAGCGTAAGTAATCTAATAAACATTCATTAGTACTCTTGCTTGTTTACGAATGTTTCTTGGCAGATTCTGAAGACACAAAAATCTGTATTATTAGTATTATTATTTACTCTTCTATCTGAGATTGTTTATGTAACATAAATGGTGACCGCGAGTGGAGTCTGGGTGTTTGCCAAGTTGTATTTTAATTTCCTCTGTAAATTAAAACACTGGATGAAAAATCCTCAGTAACAAGCAGCTGAAAGTGTCTTCTATTTAACTTTTCAGTCTGTTGCGTGTTCCACAGTGCAGACAAAACAATCATTTGGCAGATATTCAATCTCTGTGTAATGAGTTGTTTTATTTTTTTGTTTTTTCTTTGTAGAAACATACAGCTGTAAAGGGAACCAAACAGACAGATAGACTGCTTTCTTTTGTGGATTCAAGTCCTAATGGGTATTTACTCATCTAGGTGTCCACATTATGCCAAATGTTGTTTGTGTCCTTTCATGAACTTTGGTTGCAAACAAAGTTTTTGATCCACAGACAGCTAAGGGTTTCTTTTTTTTTTTCTTTTTTTTTTGCCCCACCATGGAGGACCCAGCACCTCAGCCTGGTCACGGACCCTTGCCTCCACCTCCACATTGGACCACAACTGCTTGGATACCCTCTGGCTTACCCCCCAGGGTGGGGTGCGATGCTGCCCTGGTACCGCACCGCAAACTGGGACTAGGTCCAAGAGTCAGTTCTGGAGGTTGATAAAGGCCAGGGAAGGCTTCATGTAGGTTCATCCTTGGGAGAATTTTTTTTGTAGGCTGTACGTGGGGGGCAGGAATGTGCAATAATGTCCAGCATCCGTCCTGCCCCTCCGAGTTACTTCTAAATGCCAGTTGCTGTGGTACCTCTGGCCTCTGCCAGAGGTCAGTCAAGTGTCAGACATTTATTTATTTAGTTTTTGTTGACCGGGTAAGTGCACTAGACAAATCCTGCCTATTTTCAGACATGACCCAGGGGAGGGGGATACAGATGAATGCCAACTGACCTTGAACCAGATTAAGCTGTTGGTGGTATTTTTTTAGTGAATGAGGGAAATTTGGCCAGGTCACTGGGGAAATTACCCTACTCTTTTCGATAAGTGCCATGGGATCTTTAACATCCACCTGAACTACCACCAATCCAGGCAGATGGGACCTCGGTTTAATGTCTCATCTGAAAGACGGAAAGATTTGCCCAACCCTCCCCGGAGAAGGAGAGCAGTCCCTTGGATGCTCGATCCTTCTCCCCCAGTCTGGCCCTCTGATGACCTGGGTCCATTCCCAAACCCGGGTCACCCGGCGTCACAGGCGGAAATCCAACCGCTTTGTCAATGGGCCGACAGGGTTTCTTATTTCTTAAAAGACATGTCTCAAAAATCAGTACTGAAGTTGAGGTTGGATGCTTCACAAACTAAAATTGCCTACAATGGTTTGAAAAATGTCGTCCATGTGACAGAAACAGCCCCATGAGGGTGATTTCTGAAGACTATAATCAATTAAACCATGGTACCAAGGAGAATATTCATGAAAATTTGTTAATTGCAACATTATTCTCTTGCTTAGAATTTTCTATAAAAAGTGTGATACTCTGAAGTCAGATTATTCTGCATACAGGCAAAAGATGAGTGTGCTTAATGCCAAGCCTGCTGAGAAAGTTAATGAACTGTTATTTCAGAACAGGACCTTAACTAAACAATGTGATTCATTACTAAGTAGTTATAAAATAGTAGATGTAAAATGTATGCTTTGAATATCAAATGTGATAAAGTTTCTCTTGACAACAGACTAGTTTTACACTATGAGAAAGTCTTGCGAACTGAAGTTAGATTACTTCATAGTGTGCTCGCTCATGTTTTTGAGGAGCTAGAATGTAAGAGTAAGGAAAATGCTCAACTTACAACTGTGTGTAGAAACTTGGAGAAACAGGTCATGCTTAATTTGTGTGATACCAAATCTGAGATTGAGCATATAAATTGCAAGGCAGAAGTGGTGAACTTGCACCACCAGCCAGAAATATTGGCAGGGCATACTAACTTAATGCCCAAAGACCTTGCCTCTTCTCATGTTGAGGAGTTTGATTTTGAACATTCACAGTATGCTGTGGGGTGGACTAGAACAAAGGCTAGCCACTAGTTTTTCTCTGAGTCACAAAATGGAGAATTGTTAGGGTCTCAAAATGGTGGACACACATGTTATCAGGTTGCAACCCCATACCATCCTCAAGATGGCCAGTCATGGCCATGTGATGATGGTCATAACACAGTAACCCAAGATGCCCATGAGGCAATCCAAAATGGCCAACCACCACATCATGGAGGTTCAATCATGCAGTCACAGGTACCTGTGATTGCTGCCATAACCAAACAAAACAACCCAGAGTTTTTTGGCGTGATTAATGATGTTATTCGTAAGACTAGTGTTTCTGAGGGACAGAAGATTTTCATTAAAAATTATGCTGATATACTTTTGAATAAGGCTGATACGCAATCAGTCATGAAGTCAGTGTCTGATACTGCAGAAGCAGCAACTTCTGCTAGCAATGTTTACTGTGATAGAGTGTCCTTGGATAAAGAACTCATTGCAGTTAATGAGGACAGACAGAACTCGAGGAGGAAGGAGCTACTGATATAACTAAAACTTCTCTACTGGGACTAAGAACTAGATTTCTTGTACTGGGACCTTCAATTAAGGGTAAAAAAAAGGAGTTGGTGTGTTTGTCAGAGGTAGTTGAAGTAAATTGTTATCTGTTATCTGTGTACTTATCTAGGTGCTTGTCACAGGTGTCAGAAGGGAATTGTTATCTGTGAAATTAACTAAGTGTAGAAAGATTTGCAAAGTAGGGGGAGTGGCTTAGCTAGAAGGAGCCAGGTTAAGAACAGATATAAATACTGCCCTAGATAGCTTCTGCCAGAGGACAGACAGAACTCAAGGAGGAAGGAGCTACTGGTATAACTAAAACTTCTCTACTGGGACTAAGAACTAGATTTCTTGTACTGGGACCTTCGATTAAGGGTAAAAAAAAAAGGAGTTGGTGTGTTTGTCAGAGGTAGTTGAAGTAAATTGTTATCTGTGTACTTATCTAGGTGCTTGTCACAGGTGTCAGAAGGGAATTGTTATCTGTGAAATTAACTAAGTGTAGAAAGATTTGCAAAGTAGGGGAAGTGGCTTAGCTAGAAGGAGCCAGATTAAGACCAGATATAAATACTGCCCTAGATAGCTTCTGCCAGAGGATAGACAGAACTCGAGGAGGAAGGAGCTACTGGTATAACTAAAACTTCTCTACTGGGACTACATTGCCCTCCTTCCTTCCCCTCCACCTCCCCCACCCTAAACCAGTTCTACTTTTATAGGCACAGGATTTAACTGACAGTAGGAACTTCCTGTTTGGGAGCAGGAAGTGAGTGATCACAGAGCCACCAAAGACTCACCATCCTAGAAGGGCAAGAGTAGCTCTCCATCCCCCCCCCCAGCTGCTGGAGGTCTGCCTCTGAGCAAGTAAGGAGACTACTGAGAAATACAAGAACTTCTTGTCTCAGAACAGGAAGATCAGGAGATAAAAGGGTGCAGAGGCAGTAAGTAAGTAGGGAGAGAAGAAAAAGAAAAAAGAAATAAACAAACAGAGGAAAGAGTAAGTATTCCAAATAACAGTTGGGGGCCAGATAAAGGACATGATGGGAGTGGTGCAGTGCAGTGGCTATGGAGCAGCAGTCTTCTGGGAGATGTTTTGGAGGATGCAGTGTTGTCCAATCTGCAGACACCTCTCTAGGCTGAGGGAGGAGGTTGCTCATCTCCAGGCTGAGTTGGCCAGGATTTGTGGGACCTCCTCTCCCACCCAGAGACCACCAGGGTCACTGCCATTGCCTCAGAGGTTGCCAAGAAAGAGGAGTGGTTGGACCACAGTGGGCTCAGGGAGGGTGATGGTGGTGGAACAGAGGCTCATCCCTCCAGTTATACCTCTCCACAACTTCTATGCCATTCTGGAAAAGTGTGGTTCCTCTATGGAGGCACCCACAGTGGAGACCAAGGAGGATGCTGGGAACCTCCACAAAGGAGACCCACAGGAGGGTGGCATGGGACCCCACAGGGGAAGGAAACAACTCCTGGTGGGGGACTCCATTGTTAGGAAGGTAGAACTGGGGGAGGAAGGGGAGAGGGAGGTAAGGTGCCTGCCTGGCGCTATGGCTTGGAGAGGCAGGGAGTGAATCTTCAGGATCGTAGGAGCAGCTACACAGGGAGGGAGCCAGATGTTATTGTCTACCTAGGGACAAATGACCTGGCTAAGAAAGGGATCAGAGCAGTGCAAGAATTGTTTGTGGAGATGGGAAGGGGCCTTAGACAAATAGTACACATGGTAACTTTCTCTGAGGTGCTGCCTGTCTATGGCACGGGTGAGGCTAGGGTGCTCCACACCATGGGATTCAATCAGTGGTTGAAAAACTGGTGCAGAGCTCAGGGATTTGGCTTCATTGGAGACTGGGGGTTCACCTGGAGGGATGCAGGCCTATACTGGCATGATGGTCTGCATCTGTGCAGGAGGGGAACCAGGATCCTAGGTGATAGGTTTAAATACTTCATTGACAAGTATTTAAACTAGCCAGGGGAGGCACTGGAAAGAAGCAGGGAAATCCTAGCCCCCCCCAAAATATCAGGGTACTAAGTGAGGTGACACCAACATAGAGATGTCAATAGGGAGAAGCACAGGGGTAAATGGAGAAAGTGACAAATGTAATAAGGATAGGGATGGGGCAAAAAGGGGTAAGGCCATCAAGAAATGGAGGGTAATGAGTACCAACACCCACAGTCTGGGCAACAAGCTCCCTGAACTGATGGCCTTGATGGGAGAAGGATGCCTGGATATTGTAGCAGTCACAGAAACATGGTACACAGAGAACCATGACTGGGATGTTAACATACCAGGGTACACAACCTACAGGAGAGAGAGGGAGGGCAGAAGGGGGAGTAGCTCTCTATGTAAGGGAAGGGATAAAAGCAACTGAACAAAAGAGTAAACAGAGAGGAGAGGAGGCACTGCGGGTCACCTTAGAGACTGGAAATGGCACCATAATCCGCACAGGGGTTGTATATAGACCTCCATGTCAGGGGAAGGGAATGGACAAGGATATGATAGAAGGCATACTTGGGATGGCAGAGAAAGGGGAGATACTGTTGATGGGGGACCGTAACATGCCAGATGTTAACTGGAGCACCTTTGCGGCAGCCACATCCAAAAGCAGGGCCACTCTTGATGCCCTTCAGGTGGCATGCCTCAAACAGCTAGTTTTGGAACCCATTTGTGAGGGAGCAATCTTAGACCTTGTACTCTCAAATGGGGACAGTGAGAGGATCTCAGATCTAGAAGTGGGTAGCCATTTGGGAACAAGTGACCACCAAACAGTGTGATTCACAATAAACTCTGCTACAGAGTCAAGCCATACAAAGTGAGGGTTCTGGACTTCAGGAGGGCTGACTTTGGCAAGATGGGAGAGTGCCTTAGAAAAGCACTAGCAAACAGGCTAGAAAGAGGGTACAGCAACAATAGGCAAATATCAAAACTGCCATCACAGAGGCAACAGGCCTGTGTGAAGCAAATAAACAAATCAAAACAAAGAAAAGCCACTATGGTTCTCAAAAGAGGTGGCGGTGAAGGTTAGGAGAAAAGATAGCATTTAGGAAGCATAGGAAACACAGAAGGAGCAGGACAGAGAACTGTACCAGTTAAGGCAGAAGGAAGCAGGGAGGGTAGTCAGAATAGCAAAGGCACAAACTGAGGAAAAGATAGCTAACTCAGTTAAGAAGGGTAAACCTTTTATAGGTACATCAGGGAGCGTAGAAAGACAAAGGGAGGGTTAGTGAGGCTGAATAGAATGGATGGTAGGTGGGCAGAGAGTGACAGTGATAAAGCGGGGATACAGAATGAATACTTCTGTTCAGTATTCACAAAAGAGGAAGTGGGGGTGGTGCCTAATCCAATTAACAGAAGCACTCTGGAGAAGGTGGTTGATCCCAGTCCTTTCACAGAAGAAAGAGTTCTGAAAGAACTCCTAAAACTGAAGGTGGACAAAGCAATGGGGCCAGATAGAATTCACCCCAGAATTCTACAATAATTAAGCAGAGAACTAGTAACACCATTGACTACGCTTTTTAACAAATCATGGGAGGATGGTGTGGTACCTGAGGACTGGAAGAAGGCGGATGTGATTCCCCTTCACAAAAGTGGGACCAAGACGGAGGCAGGAAACTAAATACCTGTCAGTTTGACCTCTGTGGTAGGGAAAGTGATGGAATCACTTCTGAAGGAAAGAATTGTTGAGTACCTAGAGGCCAGTGGGGCACAGGACCCAAGGCAGCATGGGTTCACAGTGGGAAAGGTCATGTCAGATGAATCTAATTGGTTTCTTTGACTGGGTGACCAAAGTAGTAGACCAGGGAGGGGCTGTGAACATGGCCTACCTAGACTTTAGCAAGGCATTTGACACAGTCCCACTCAAAGATTAGTAGTCAAATTAACCAGCCTGGGAGTGGGTCCCAGGGTGGTAGCCTAAATAAAACACTAGCTGAACAACAGGACACAGAAGGTAATTGTAAATGGAGTCCACTCTGAAGAAAGAGGGGTTACTAGTGGGCACCGAGAGGTTCAGTACAGGTCCAGTCCTTTTAATGTCTTTATAAGTGACATTGCAGAGGACTGGAAGGAAAAGTATGCCTCTTTGCAGATGACACAAAGATCTGCAACAGGGTTGATACACAAGGAGGCGTGGAAAGGATGAGAAGGGACTTGGCAAGGTTGGAGGAATGGTCAGAAGTATGGCAGCTTGGATTCAATGCAAAGAAGTGTAAAATAATGCACCTGGGAAACAAAAACCCAGGGAAAGATTACACAATGGGGGGATAGTAACAACAAAAATGGAAAGAGACCTCAGGTGGTAATCATATTAGATGACCTTAAGGTTGGCAAGCAATGCGAGAAGGTGGTAGGGAGGGCTGGGGGGATACTGGGATGTATAGGAGAGGTATCACCAGTGAAAACAGGTGAATTGTTATCCCCATTACAGACAGTTGGTGAGACTCCATCTGGAGTACTGCGTCCAGTTCTGGGGACCCCACTCTGCAAGGATATAGACAGGATGGAGGTAGTTCAGAGAAAAGCAACTAAAATGGTGCAGGGTCTGCAAGAGAAGCCATATGAGGAGAGACTAAAGAGATTAATATGTATACCCTTACGGAAAGAAGGAGGAGGGGGACATGATAGAAATGTTTAGGTACCTCAGTGGAATCAACAAAGTCCAAGAGGGCAGCATCTTTCAGAAAAAGAAAGTGCAAGAACAAAGGGACACAATTTGAAGATAGAGGGGGGACAGCTCAGGGGCAATGTGAGGAAGTATTTTTTTCACAGAGAGGGTGGTGGACACATGGAACAGCCTTCCTGAGGAGATTGTGGGGTCTAAAACTGTAGCAGAATTCAAGAATGCACGGGACAGACATAAGGCAATTTTTGAGGGGTGTAGGAAGAAATAGGCTGTTGGTTAAATAGGATCTACAGCTTATCTTCTAGGTAGGGAAATGGGCAGATTAGGTGAGCCAAGTGGTCCTTATCTGCCATCAAAGTCTATGTTTCTATGTTTCTATGACATGAAATGTTGTGATTCTTCCTTACGCAATTTAACATCAGCTTTCTCTGAGAAGACTGAACGTACTGTTTTTCCTATGCAGTGACTTAATACCTTAAGCTGCAACATCAAAAACAAAGTTGCTACCATCCAGCAACCTTCTGGTGGGGAAACCCACTTTACATTTGTTGGGGAGGGGACAACACTGATTCTGAAAGCTCCATGGGGGGGGGGGGTTACAGGTTTGATTTCTGAACCTGAGCTGACAACTGTCTCAGCACTACTTTCTCCACCCCTGATGGCTACAGAACCACAATCCATAGCTGGAGAACTACATGAAACTTGCACACCACTTTTCTCCACTGTGCAAGCACCCCTGATAGTGCTAGCACTGCCAGCACACAATGCAAAACCCCCTCCACCAGTGACACCTGGATCATCCCATGCTGTGGCTGCTATAGCAGGCACAAGCCAGGAACAGTCTGGGTTATTCCCAGCACATGCAATAGCTGACACAAGTCTGAAACAGTCTGGATTATTTTCAGCACAAACAATAGGAGGCACCTCTAGCAAGAAGTACAAGGTATCCTAATACTGATACCATTGTCTTTTCTTTTGGGATCACTAACCATGGTCCCAGCATTGGTTAATCTTAATACAGTTTTAGGGTATATTGAAACTGCTACATCAGAGATAGCAATCTCAGCAGTTTTAACCCAAACATACAATGGACACATCAGACCCATTGCTTATGCATCCCAGATGCTTGCTCCAGTGGAGCTGAAATACAACCTTTGTGAAAGGAATCTTGTGGCTACATACTGGGCAATGAGATACTTTATGTACATCATTGGATATGCACCCATTGTGCTGCATTCCAATCATTTGGCAACTAATTTTCTGTTGTCAGACAAAGTAAAAGATGACTCTGTATCCAATGCCAGACTTACACACTGGTCTCTCATTTTACAGGATTATGACATCACTGTACTTCCTATCAAAATTCCATCCTTGTTGCCCCATGGCCTATATTTTACAGGAGAGACCCATGATTGTTCACTTCAACCCCCTGACCAACCTGTCCCAGGGCCCTTTCTGACAGAACCTCAGAAAGTGTTAAAAGACGCCACTGTGTGTCATGTTTTGACTGATAACTCAGCCAAACATACCAACGAGGGTCAGATAGCAGGGTTTGGAATTCTTATTGTACATCCTAGTAATGACAGAGTCTGCATGGCTTGTAATTGCATCATCGTTTATATACAATTTACAGGCATTGCTAAAACACACCTGGCAAATAAAATGAAAAGCAGGGAGGTGAGGAGTCTCCTTATTACCACAAATATTTGTGGATGGTTTAGAATGCTGGTAAGTCCTTGAGAAATACACAGCTTGTGCTAAAAGAGGAATACAAAGATTTTTCCTTATGTATAATACTAGCACTCTATGAGAGGGTTAAGTTCTGCCTGCTTCAAGAAATGTCCTTGCGATAATTACAGAAAGCATTGCAGACACTATGTTTTTATTATAGATTCTAATTGAGTCTGTTTCTCTCTAAACTGAATTTCTTTGGAATAAAACAAACTTCCAATCCTCCTAATAGTATCGCTGAGAAATACAGACTTGTTTATGTACATCACAATCTTATGCTCCAAAAGAAGGACCCTCATTTGAGGGCAGTGTGTAGGTTCCTTAATAAAGGAACTGAGGAATAACTTCCAGAAATAAGCCTGTATACCCTAATTGTATATTATTAGAAGAAAGTGAAAATGACATTCACCTATCCAGTGATGACCTACTCATTTGGAACATCACTGCTGTAACACTCATGAAAAGTTACGGGTAATTCCTGAACACCTGCGAGTAGATTTTATCTACTGTACCAAGTACATAATACTCCAACTGGTGGACACCAGTGAGTCAATAAAGCACAAGACAGACTGAAATCCTCTGTCTGGTGGCCACACATGAGAAGTGATGTAGAACACTACATTAGTAATTGTTTGATCTGTGCACAGAACAATCCTATACCAGCTAGGAAAATGCATTGTTACCCCAGAGGCAGTCAGGACCCTGGAACAACATCCAGACTGACTACATTGGCCTTATACCAACCACTAAGAACAACTAGTTTGCACTAGTGATCACCAACCTATTTTCCAAACAGTTTAAAGCTACCTGAAACAGAACAACACAGTCAAAGTGACTGCAAATGTCTTGGTAAACCAGCTATTTACCAGGTGGGCTTTACCCCTAAAGGTAAATTCTGATTACAGAGATCCAGCTTCATAGCCCAAGTAATGCAGGAAATTCTGGATTTGTTATGGGTAAAACAAAAATGTTATATCCCTTACCACCTATGGTCATAAGGACAGGTGGAATGTACTAACAGGCAGATCAAAGTTATGTTATCCTTGTGTTATCCAAACTTGTTCAGAAAACCCCAAAGGACTGGAATTCATTATTGCTTTTACTCCTTATGGTAATAATAAGGACACTCTTTGCAGGTGCAAGGCATACCCCATTTTTAAAATCATGACTGGACAGTCCATGAGACTCCCGGAACATTTACTTCTGGATCTGTGTACTGCCACTGCTGATGGAGCATCAGTAGATAAATATGTTATCTCAAACAAGACATCCAAAAGGTACATTTGTTTGCTTCACAATGTATGGGCAAGGCCCAACAACAGGCCCTATCCCATTGTAAACAAACTCAGTCCAGCAGTCTACCAAGTTAGACTGCCTCACTATAACAGTCATTGATAAATGGCTACATGCCAATTAAATGAACCTGTTTAAAGGAGATTAAATTACTTTTCCATACCCCAATGGGCGGAATAGTACTAAACTGTTTTTTTTTTTCTTTTGTCTTTCCCTTTAGGTTCCAGAGAGAGAGACAGAGATGCTTGCTTTTATGCTTATTATTCTTTTTAAAAGTATGGGTCTTCTTACAAGCCCAAACTGCACATCTTATTGCAGATAAGAACCGGTGACCTAATCCTAAACAGCTTGTTGAGGCAGAATAACTCACAAGCCCACATGATTTAATTGCATCCTGTGGAATTCACACTAACGTCCTAAAAGACATGTTCATCGTCCAGAAGGGTAGTGAGGCCCTACTGAATGTTATGATCATTGCTTTGGATCAATCCTAGAAGTTAGACTTGATCTGGACTCCAGTTTATATTTTATTGATACTCAGGAATTTTGCATCCACATTTTTATGGCAATAAAAGCCATTAGACTTTAAGGTTTTTACCCAATGATGCCTCATAATTTGTGACACTTAATATTGAGTGCCCAAAACAGAACCCTGGCCAACCCAGTGGTCTAACAGCCACTTCTCAGCCAGGTACCCTAGTTAATACAGTGCAGCCTGCTTATAAGCACATGCTATTTGCCAAGACAAAATGTTCTTATAAGTGGGCTGTTACTATAAAAGGGCCGACATTAAGTTCAATTATACCAGTAACCAGAAGATGGCACCACAACCCCCCCACTACTTCCACTTAGCAAGAAACACTAAGCACACAAAGTTTAAGCATAAAAAAGTTTGCTGTGTCATATAAAGAAAGAAATAAAGTGCAGTATCATACAAATCACAATCAAACTTTTAAAACCATTACAGTACTTCATTACTGATGTTTGGTAAAGTAATCAGTTATTTTTTGCTGCTTGTAGCTGGACAGTGATAGCTCATCTAAAAAAGCTTCAAATTGATGAAATGAAGTTACCTGACAGTTTTTGTTGAGGACAAAAAGCCGCATTCTGTCCATGCTCTACTTCACCTCCTGAACAGACGGTGGTTCAAGTTGCTGTGGCTCTTTATCTTCGTCACTGCTTTCCTCCGTCTGTTTTATCTCCCGGCAGATGTCATCTTCCATAATAGCCCCGGATCACTCTAGTCCCTCATCTATGGCCACGTATTGTTCAAATTCAGCAGATGTCATGATGCCAATAGGAACACTGACCTCGGAAATTGATTGGTCGTCGGCACCACCATCTGAATTGGCATCTTCCTCTGGGTTTGCTGACAACTAGAACCTGGCCTTTTGAAGCAGTTTTTAATGGTGTCAGCAGTTACTTGTTGCCACGCAGCATCTAGCATCATGATGGAATCCAGGATGCTTATCCCTTTGGTGAGTTCGCTAGCTTTTGCTGCTCGACCTGGTTCAATTGAGGTTAACAATTTTGACATAATTTTCTTTTGGTACAGCAGTTTCAAATTTCTTATGCTCCCCTGATCCATGGGCTGGATCAGGGAGGTTGTGTTAGGGGAAGGAAAACAAGGTGTATGTGAATGAGTGTCAGAGATGGGTGAACACTACAGTTGTCCAGAATAAGGCACACCTTTCTTTTTCTGCGTCGCTTCACATTCCATTTTGTGACCCACTCGCTAAAAATTTGGCTTGTCATCCATGAATTGCTGTTGGCAAAGTATTCAGTGGACAGTGATTCTATACTAATGCCTCTGAAGCAACTTGGCTTTTTAGATTTGCCAATGATGAGTAAGGGCATTTTGTCAGTCTCAGTCATGTTAGCGCACACAAGTTGTAATATCGTTCCTTTGCCTTTTTGCCACCTGATGCTGCGTCCCCCCCTAAAAGTGAGTATCCCATTGGAAATTGCACAAAAATAAATCCCTGTCTCATCGCAATTATAGATGCAGTCTGGGGAGAACTCAGACAGCAGGACAGGGGGGACAGTCTCTGACCAGTTTCCAGCACCTACAAAATCAGCATCCTGCCTTTCTCCATGACAGCGCTTGAAATGAATGTTGTTCCACTCCTTCCATTTGCATAGCCAGTCGTTGGTTGCTATAAATGGCACACCTAGTCCATTGGCAAGTTGCTGGGCTTTTGTCAGATGGATAGGGCAACTTACTAGAGCATCAGCACTTCTACATGCACTAAACCAATGAAGCAGGGCTGTTTCAATAACTTTGTCCTTCCCTGTCCATTTTCATTTAATGTCATGGTTAAACCCCTTTGATAGTCAACATACAGTCTCTCTTTGTTAGACAGGAATTTGCAAATTGTGAACACACTAATGTTGAAATCTTTGGCTACCTCAAAACGTTGACAGCCAGAATTGCTAAAACACTCGATAATCTGAATTTTCTGTGCGAGCGTCAAATTGCCTTTCAGTGTTTCTATATAACAGGCTAAGTAGAGAAGTCATTACAGATCAAAGCAAGCACGCACACAGAAAGAGCTATTACAGCACTAATGAGCTGTGACTGTGACTGCCAAGTGGAAAAAGCTCTTCATTGTCCTGCTCTGCTGTGGAAAAACGTGTCCCAGATAGCAAAGAGTACTGTGTAGGCTAGGAAAAATAGTGATTATAACCGATCTACCTGTTCTTATAAATGGGCTTTCAGCCCATTTAAAACAATGGGACAAGATCGTGACACGGGCAAAATGTGATTATACCCAGGATATTCTTATATCCGATGTTCTTATAAGTGGGCTTGACTGTAATGTGCAGTTCATGCACATCCCAGTGATTTTTAAATCTCACCCTTTAAAACTAGAAATGATTTGTGTTTCACAACAAACATTTCCCACTTTTGTTAAATAATGATGTCATTGGATTCCCTGGCAGCATACCAGGTATTCATTAATGACCCCCTACACAGGGACTGATAGTAATACACACACATAGGAGTTTCACATCCTAACTGCTAGTGGTACATCTTATGACTGTAAACCTACCCAAACACACTAGGCATTTTTCTTTCTTTCTTTTTTGTTTTAAACAAAGGTTTAGATCTGGACCTACTTGGCTCTGACATATCTGTTTGAAATAGGGCTGATATAGCCATTATTCAAGCACATATGTTAAACGCTCATGATAGTATGAAATATAATATCACACCACCCCATTGCATGGTATACATGATTTTTGCTCATGAAAAGTTATTTGCATTTATAATATTAAGGATATTGTGAAGGGGTTTGACCTGACAAATGTTTATGTCAATGAATTAATTTCTGCTCACTTTAAGGAAGCAGATGAGCATCACATAGCTAGGAAAGTCCTTTGCACTGCCTACAGCTATTATGTTCTTACAACTCTTTGATTATCTCTTCCGGGATCTGGAATTAGGACATATCCTTGATCTTATACATGACATATGTATGGGTCAGTGGCATTACCACATTTTGCACTTCTATTGCATGTGTTAAATGTTTATTTGAATCTAGCACTATTCCCTTGTCAATGGCAGGGAACCTTGGATATGTTATCACACACACCAGTATTGCTCCATGTTTTGAAACTTATTCCTGCACAATCCAGGAAGCCATGTTTGTGACTCTCACAGTGTCATTACCACATTTTCATCCGGCAACATCCATCTCTGATCGTCTGGCAACCGTCCATTCTATTGATCATCTTGATGGGAACTTTTATCGTGGAAAGGTTCAACCTACTGCCTTTGTTTGTTCACCATGAAGTCTTGGAATTGTGACTGACTCTGAACTTTGATTTTCATACCCAAAAAGGATCATCGCCTTTTATGCAGATGTGACATCTTCCAACTTGTCTTACCAATTTGTAAATAGAGGCCTAATAACTGAAATTAGGCTTCCACTTGTGAACTCTTAAATAAACTGTATTCGATCCAGCCAAATTAAGATTCTACAATCAAGCTCATTGTTATGCATACTATGAAGCAAGTCTGTGGTGGGGGCAATCCCCTAACTTCAGCAAGAAGACTCTTCTTCATTTGATCAACAATCAAGAAATCCATTTTCTTCACTGCTTGTTTTCCAAGCCTAACTGGCACCTCATACAAACTGAGTACTGTTGTGAACTTTTACACTTTGTGCAGCCGTGTGAGCATCTTCCACTGAACACTGTTGTTGTTTCATTGTAAAACTCAATGTGCAATCTAATGCACCCCCCGCTGAGACCTCTGAAAATACTGCTGCCTCCTGAACATTTGGATCTACCTTTGGAAAATCTGAAATACATTGAATTTGAACTATGAATCTTCATCTAACACTTAAAGAAATCCTGGACTTATCCCTGGAACTGTTCATGGTTTATGTCTTGTGGACAATGACATTTTGTGTCCTGTTCCACTTATCACCTGAAAAGTGCCATCCTCTAAGGTGGTACATTCTGCTGATGTGGAACATTGTGTGGTGACCAACTATACAGTCTTCTGATATGGACTAAATGTTATGCAAAGTGAACTTTTCTAACTTCTATTTTTACTTCCTAAACAGGTAATGGGTTATACAGTAATCACACCTGTTCCCATCCTGGAACCAGATACTATTAAGTCTAGTCCTAACTATCTCAGTGCTCTATCTTGATTTTTACTTATTTTTAATATCCATACAGGCAACTTAAGTTTGTCTCTTCAATTTCTTTCCAATAGGACAGATACACACCTGATACATATCAGTATTTACTGATTGTTTTGATACTGGAAAACCCCATTGTGAAGTTTTATTCCAAATGTTTATAGTAATACAAGGTTTACTAACATTTTTCCTTATAATTACATTTTGTTGTTTAAGGAAAACCCTGAAACACCACGTTGACGAGTTAAAACTTCCTCTATCAAGCTCATGCCCCAGGTCTGTAGACGAATAGTGCCTAACTGCCGTCTTTTTCTTGTGTTGCCACTTTTGCAATTAGGGCAACAAAGAGGGGACTGTTGCACATGGGTTATGCCCCCTATCATCCCACATACACTTCACACTGTATTCCTAGTCTATTATACTGTGATACTGCTATTTTGCACTAATATATAGATTTAGGCACCCATCATATAAGCATGAGTGCTAGGAATGTGCTTTGCTGCTAATATATGCTAATGTTTAGCATGCATGATTCATTATACCTCACTATAATACATTTATCTAGATTATGTTTGTCTTTTATGTATATTCTGTATATAATCTACCTAATCACTGATAAGATGACTCTGAGGGATCATCAGTGATTATTGTATACTTATATTCTCATATAATTATATGTAGTGTGTGTTTTACACTCGGGCAGATATGCCACGTGTAATAGAGCCCTGTCAGCCCTTCTCTTTGTCTCTTTAAAGAGAAATCCTTTGTTATGTCTTATATTATACATAAGCAAGAAATGACACATGTAATAGAGCCCAGTCAGCATTTATTTTGTCCAAGCTATAATGCAAATGGAAGCATATTCTGTCTCATATGATACTCATTAGTAATTCTGTCTCCTAAGTCATTATCCAATACATATTGATTCTCATATCTGTAATTATGAGGAAATCTCTGTTGCTATGCTGTTATCTGTAGTATATGGTCATCTGTAACCTACTGTAGCTCCTCTAGAAGAGTGGCGAGAGAGAGACCGAGATCTTGGAGAACCTGAGATCCTACAATCCTGAAGATTATATACATTCTTCAGGCTAGTGGCGAGAAACCCATCTCCCTTGTGATTTTCTTTGTCACATGTTTGGCGTAAGTAGTCTAATAAACATTCATTAGTACTCTTGCTTGTTTTCGAATGTTTCTTGGTAGATTCCAAAGACACAATAATCTGTATTATTAGTATTATTATTATTTACTCTACTATCTGTGATTATTTACGTAACAGGGGAAGAAGAAACCCATAGAGATGTACAGAGGCACCTTAAATGTCATGAATGGACAATTCCTGGATGTGATGGGTGTCTGGATGGCAGATGTTACAGTTAGGTGATGTCGAGACCAGGTGGAAGTTCCTGGTGAGTAAGGATGCCAATGCCTTGTTAGGAACAGATTTCCTTACTGAGTTCAGTGCCATAATTGAGCTGAAAAACCAAGTGTGAAATATCAGGTTCCACTGGCTCTTAAATCTGAAATGAGTGCTGTCAGAAAGGTAGTGACACACACATCACTGGTCATCCTGCCCAGGTTGGAGATGGTTATTCCCGGTTATGTGGATGGGGTTACCCTGTGTTTGGAAGAAGGGGTGGTAGAACCAGAAGGAGAATCACCTGGACCTAAGGAGCTCCTCACAGGGCAGGCCTTGGTGTGCAGTAGGCAAGGCCAGATGCTGATCCAAGTGTTGAACCTTGAATCGGAGTCAAAGATACTAGAAAATAATTTTGTACTGGGCAAGTTTGAACCTTATAATGAAGCCTTGGTAGCTAGCACTGAAACAAGTGACACTGAGTTTAATGAACATTTGGGTGACATGTGAAAGAAAGGTGTGATCCGTCCATCATCCAGCCCTTGGGCTGCCCCAATGATGTTAGTAATGCATCAGTGTTATTGTTGATATGCCTGCCTCTGTGGACAATCTGAGCTTCGTACTGGGCAAGTTGTCCCAACCACCTGGCAAGTTGGCCTTCAGGGTGTCTAAAATTGTGTAGCCATCTCAAGGTTCCATGATCTGTATGGTGGATAAATTTTCTTCCAAGCAGGTAGTGTCAGAAATTATTAGTGAACACCACCATGGCCAACAGCTCTTTCCATGTGGTGGCATACTTTTGTTCGGCTGTAGACAGGGCCTTACTGACATAGGCGACCACCCTTTCCTGATCCCCATCCCACTGTGAGATACTGCCCAAATGCCCTGATCATTGGCATCAGTGTCTGAAATAAATGTCTTTCCGGGATCAGAGTAGGCCAAGCCAGGTAGTTGGGACAACTTGAAAGTACGAAGATCAGATTGTCCACAGAGGTGGGCATATCAACAATAACACCGATGCATTGTCCAGGAGGCCGGATGGAAGTTCCAATTTGGAGGATTCCATTGTCACCTCGACAAAACCCAACTTTGGTGAGGAACCCTGTGCAACAACCTCACCTCTAGTGGCCCATGTGCAGATGGGAGATCTAGGTTTCAACTTGAAAGTCAAACAAGATGAAGAACCTGTCATTAAGCAAATTGAGAAATGGAGGATGAATTCTGAATGGAAACCCCCAGCTGAACACTGGAATGAACCTGAGTTAAGAAAATTCAAAGGTGTTTGGGATTCCTTAATTGCAAGAGATGGAGTCTTGTTCAGGCAGTTTGTACATGCCTCTTCAGGAAGAGAAATAGAACAGGTGGTGGTCCCTCCTGCCCTCATTCTAACAGCCCTACACAATGACAGATGTTCAGGACATTTGGGACAGGACAAAGTGACGGAAAAGGTCTGAACAGGGTTCTTTTGGCAAAACTGGCAGAGACCCGTGAAAGAGTGGGGTCAAAAATGTGTGGACCGTGCAGCCCGTAAAACTTATGGACCCAATCCTAGAGCACCCCTGGTGATGTCAAAGGTGGGGCACCCTATGGACAGAGTGGCAATTGACATTCTGGGGCCTTTACTGGCCACCAGATGAAAGAATCGCTACATAATGATGGTGGCAGACTATTTTTCTAAATGGGCCAAAGCATTTCCCTTACCCAATCAAGAGGCCTGGACTGTAGCAGAAGCTCAGTATCCCATGACTTTGGTGACTCAGTTACGGCACCTGTCATCAGGGCGACTGGGAAAGGTGGGCAACTGGATGGGGGGTTGGGCAAAATAGCAACATCCTGTTGCTACATGCTGATGCAAGCAGGGGGGAGCAAGCATGCCAAGCATGGGGTGGAAGGGGATGGAGGGGTTATGGGGTGGTGCCATGGTGAGCTGCTTGTGTGGCATGGTGGGTGGGTTCAGGGCTGGGGTGGCAAAGGTGCTGGATTTGGGTCCAGGCACAGGTATGTTTTGTTGCACCAGGCCTGAATTTTTGTTCCCGTGTTTGCACCCTCCCATGTACCCCCCTGGAGTTGAGAATCCTTAAGTAGAGGGTGTGGGGGAGGGTGCGGGGGTACAGCCCCCTGCATAAAGTGGAAAATTCCACTACCTGGCAGCATTTTGCTGTGCGCCGGGGAGTACATCACTGAAATATTTTTTTGGTGATGTGCTGTCACCCTAATGGCAATCTCCCATCGGCGATCGCTGTTATCACATAAATCCCAGTTTAGGGAACTATGCTACTTATTTGAAATAAACAAGACCTGGACCAATCCCTATAACCCCCAGTCGGATGTCTTAGTGGAGTGACTAAATAGGACATTGTTAGATATGTTGTCCATGTTTGTAAACACCAATCAAGACAATTGGGATGCCCTTCTCACTTATGTAATGATGGCCTACCATAGCAGTGTGCAGTCCTCCACTGAATTTAGCCCCTTTGAAGTTATATCTGGGAGGGATATTACTCTTCCTGTGGATGTGGTCTTTAACAGACTACAGGGGGACAGTTATGAGTCTGTCTCGGAATTTGTTAGACAGACAGAGGATTACTTACATATGGCCTGAGAAGCCATAAATAAACACCAAGAAAAAAACTGGAATAGGCAGAAAGTGTTTTACGACATGAAAGTAACACCCCAGATGCATGTGGTAGGAGAGTTGGTCTGGATCAGGGACTCCAGGTGTCGCAAGAGACACTGTTCCAAACTTCAGAAAAGGTTTGCTGGTCCTTTCAAAATTGTACAAAAGTTTACAGATGTGTATAAAGTAAAGCTATTGTCCACTGGGGTGAAGCAACTGTACATTTTAATAGGATGAAGCCTTATGTGGGACAACCAGTTGAGGAAAATAGTGCTCTAGAAGGAACCCCTCTTCCTGTTTGTGACAGTACTGGTGAAATAGAGGTCCCTGAAACAAATCCAGTAGAAGGTAGTCAGATACTACCCACTGAGAACAGTCAAAGGGAAATCCACATTCCACCAGTATGGATACCTTGACAACCTCAAGTTCCCACCCCCAGGTGATTTACAATTCAAAGATGCCCTACCTGTTCTGAATGAAGAAGACATTGCATTGGATGTTACTGACCCTGTAATTACTCATCTGCCAGAAATGGCTACCCCCTCGGATTCCAGTAAATCTGAGAGAGAGAGAGAGAGGCAGCCACCTAGATGGCACTAGGACTATGTCATTGGATTAATAAGGACATGTTGGACACAAGAAAGTGTCCTTTTAGGGAAGGGGGTAGTGTAACAGAAAATCCCCCAAGTGCCTCAAATACCTTCCCCTTCAAATTTTTTTATAGAGAATTAAGTAATGCCCCAAGGCTCGAAGATGAGTTGCGCGCAGGAGACATGCAAGGTTACCAGTGCAAGAGTACAGGGAAGGAATTTTGTTTTGAAAGAAAAGAAAAGTCAGCGTATGATGGAGGGGGGGCTAGCGAGAACTGCTCGGCCAAATTAGAACCCTGGAGGGGAGATTCGAGGGGAAGCCATTTTTGTGAGGCAGTTGGAAGCAGGGAGAAGTGAGAGAGGACACTTATAGCGAGTGGGGACCTGTCTGGCTTACCTGGTCAGGTTGAAGCTGTCCTGGGGCTGTGCTGTGTGCCTCGGCTCCTCTGTCCTGCATCTCCAGTGTCTCCTGTAGTCTCCGACCGTCCCTGTAGTGCGGTTGTGTGATGGTTTCATTTGGTCCCTCATTGGTGGCAAGTGAAGAGCCGCATCAGTGAAGAAAAGGAGCGTCGGCCCTCTTGAGGTCCCCAGCTGTCCACTGCACTGCCCAACTCCCTCTTGCAAGCACTCCCTCTGCCAGCAGCACCTCCCTTCTCCCTGCAGCTTCTTCACTCCGGGCTGGGGTGGTGAGTTGGCAGCGGCACCAACAGCAGGAGCGGACGGCTCTATTGATTATTTTATATAAAATTGTTGAAAACACTCAGAGCACATTAAAAAGAATGGCTGAGCCCCATGGAGGGGGCAGGACAGAGGGTAATAACATATAAATATTTTAATATTCATTCAGGTGCAGTGACACCCAGAGGAGGGGCCAGGGCATAGAGGTCCATAGTAAGGAATTTAAATATTGATAAGGGGTGGAGCCATGGCAGGGCACAAGAGAGGTGACTGACAGAAGGGCCCCTGTCAAGGCTCAAATAAATGTTAAAAGGGGCCACGCTCTGTAGGAGCCTTAAAGGGGTAAAGACAAGCCCCAGAGTGAGTAAAGGGACCCAGTAAAGATTAGGCCCACAATTTAAAGGGACAACCAGTTTTGGGGCCAGTAAGTCGAAGAGCATTAGCCAGCAGTATAGCTGCTTTTGGCGTCAAACTAAAGAATAGTTTTAGGAGGGATCCCCCACAACATTTATCTTCCATTTGGGGCTAGTGGAGTGTGTGAACAATTCTCCATGCAGACAGTTTAGTCTGGAAATACAGCTTACCACCTGGTGGAAGATTACCTTGGGATTTAAAGAGACAGTGTCAGATTTTAACACTGTCTTTATTCTACATTATTCTCCTGACTTCTGATTGTGAACTGCGCCTATACAAACTGTTTTGCTGCCTACATTTCGGAGACTTCTGGCCAGTTCTCCCTGGGGGGGTCTTACCCCAGCAATATAGCCAAACTGTTGCTGCTCAGACTCAAGCTCATCCTTGTTTGGCGTATTTCCCCAACTTCTGATCTACAGTGCCTGGAGTTCCGATTCGCCGTACCAGAGGTCCAACACCAAATGTCTAGGGATCCAGTGCCCAAAATCACACTGCCCGAGAACCAGACATGGTACGTCGGGGTCAAGAACGGACCATCTTGGGTGGTCAGAAGAGGGCCTTCGTCATAGCAGTTTGCCCCAATGCAAATATCGTGGCAGACCAGGGTCAAGAGAGGATCATCTGGGATGGTCAGAAGAGGGCCTTTGCCGTAGCCACTTGCCACATCGCAGACATCTTTGGCTATGGGGTCAAGAGATCAGCTGCTCCCAGTGATAGGCTAATTTTTTTTTTTAGTCATCACCTCTGAGACTTTTCAGTACAGTCGTCAAACATCATCGGTTTCCTTAGAGTATAAGGCCCCCCTTCCCTTATATTTGTTATTGCTTTCTAAATTTTTAGTAAACTGTTTTTATCTAACTCTTTGTGTCAGTCTCTTTTCTGCTGATCACCCAGTGGTATCCACGAAGGGGATCAGAGCCTCCCCTTTATTCCAGCTCTCTCTATAAACTTACCAGTTGCTGGTGCTGATTGGTCTGCATTTAAATAGGGGTCAATCATCTGGTTGTTGGGCTGAACAACCAACAAGATCCCTGCCCTCCTACTTAGCTAATTGACTTTCGAATCCTGGGAGAGGCCGGTTACAATACTATCAGGTACAACACCTTCTAGTGAGCAAAAGGAAAATAAAATACTTCAGAAATAAAAAGTAACAATTTGCCACTTTTAAAAACCAATAGCATTTTCCGTCTACTATTTTTCATTATATTAGCTCTTCAGGGACAAACTTTATTCAGGGATGGGGGGTGCCCACCAAATAAGCAGGTACACGAACATACGAAAAAGCCAGCAGAAAAAGGCCATTTGGTCTATCTAGTCTGCCAATATTGCAGGGTCCACAGCTTGAGCTACTGTCCCTGCCCTCCCTTCCCACTCCTCCCATCCTCCCTACCCATGATCCTTACCTTCCCCTATGCCTATCCCAGCCCCTCTTAAAGCTGCCCACTGTCTTCAATGAGATCACCTCTTCCAGCAGCACATCCCAAGTGTTTACCACCCTCTCTGTGAAGAAGTGCTTCCTGACCTCTCTCCTAAACCTCCCACCCTCCAGCTTAAGACTGTGCCCCCTCATGTTATGGTTGCCACTCAGCTTAAAGAGACTCCTTATCCACCTTACTTATCCCTTTCAAGTATCTGAATGTCCCAATCATGTCTGCTTTCTCTCTCTCTCTCTCTCTCCTTTCCTCAGGGAGTACATGTTCAGTGCCCTCTACCTCTCCTCATATGCCTTACCCTGCTGACCCACTATCATCTTTGTAGCCCTCCACTGGACCTTCTCCAGCAAGTTAATGTCCTTTTTGAGGTGTGGACACCAGTACTGAACTCCATACTCTAGATGTGACCTCACCAGTGACCTGTATAAGGGTAGTATAACCTCCTCTCTCCTACTACTGATACCACTAGCTATGAATCCCAGCATCTTGTTTGCCCTTGCTGTTGCTTTCTTTCACTGTATGGAGTGCTTCAGGTCACCAGTAATCATCACTCCCACTCCTCTGATGTGTATACTTGGACTCCACCAAGGCAGTACTCCATCCTGGGATTCTTGGCTTCAGTGTGCATAACTTTGCATTTCTTGGCATTGAAGCAAGCTGCCAGATCCCAGATCACCTCCTCATCTTTTCCAGATCATCCTGTAGGTCCTGTATCCCTTCAGCTGTGTCCACTCTCCTGCAGAGCTTGGTGTCATCTGTGAAAAGGTACATGTTTCTCTTAAAGAGCTAGTGTACTGCCTAAAACTAATATTAGATTTTAAAAGTAGCCAACCATTACCTTTTAAATCTGAGGTACTTTTTCTTTTCCCTTTGTTTAATTAGAAGATTGTTTACCTGATGTTAGTAGGTGTGATGTGTGGAACAGCTCTTAGCCTGGCAGCTGACATAACTTGCTGTACTGCCGCACACTACATCAGGATTGTAGTCTCACTAACTGTGACATCACTGCTACTGAGGAACAGCAGTGAGTGACTGCCAGGTCATTCACCGGTGATGTCAGTGAGATCAAAATGCTGATGATGATGTAGTGTGGGGCAGTAGAGTTAGACATGTCAGCTATCAAGCTAAGAGGTGTTCCACACATCAAGCACAATATTATCACATGGAAGACTTTCGGATAAGCAAAGAGAAAAGGAAAAATACTTCAGAAATTAAAAAAGTTACAGCTAATACTTACAATTTTTATTTTTTCTTGTCTGCCTGTTTTGTCTCCACTAGCTTTTTAATGCCCTCCCAAATGTCATTGATGAAGACATTGAATAACACCAGCCATACCACAGAGCCTTGCGGGACCCCACTGGTGACCTCTCTGGTGCCAGATAACTCTCCCCCCACAACCACCCTCTGGGTTCTGTTCCCCAGCCAACTTTCCACCCATCTAGCCATCTTATCCCCAGCCCGAGATCTGCCAGCTTCCTGGTCAGCCTTTTGTGGGGCACAGAGTCAACGGCGTTGCTGAAATCCAGATACAGGATATCTATCACTTGGCCCGTCTACTGTCTTAGTGACCCAGTCAAAGAAGTCAATCAGATTCATTTGACATGATCCCCCCCATGAACCTGTGCTGCTTTGCATTCTGGAGACCATGCTCCTCTAGATATTCTACCGACCATTCCTTAAGTATGGTCTCCATGAGGTTGCACACAATTGAGGTCAGACTGATCTGGTCAGTCTGTAATTCCCTGGGTCATCCTTGGGACTGCTTTTGTGGAAGAGCACCACATGTGCTGTTCTCCAGTCCTGCGTTACCATGCCTGACTCTAGTAAACTATTAAACAGGCCTGCCAGTGGCCCTGCTAGTTCCCTTAGTACACTTGGATGTACTCTGTCCTGGCCTGGTGGTTTGTCCACCTTCAATGCTAGCACCCCTTCCCTCACTCTATCCTTGTCTATCACTACATCTGTGTCCCCCTTCGCTCCTTTTCTCCCTCCTGAAGGTATTGTTCCATCCTCCCTGGTGGAGACGAAACAAAAGTATTTATTTTGTATCTCTGCTTCCCCCCATTATCCTCCACCTACTCCTCCCCTTTCTTAAGCCTATCAATCCCATCCTTCTCGTCCCTTTTCTCACTTACATAGTGAAAGAAGGCTTTCTCCCACTTAATTCCTTCAGCTATATGCAGTTCTTTCTGTGCCTTAGCAGGTCGGACTTCTATACTTGCCTCACTAGCTAACCAGAGGTAATTTTCCCTATCCACCTCTCTCTCTTGATCTTCCTGAATTTTCTATAGACTAACCTCTTTTCCCTTACTGCCTGGGTGACCCCAAAACAGAACCAGCTGGGTGCTTTGGCCCTTGTGGTCTTCCCTCTGAGCCTAATGCACTCCTCTGTGGCAACAAGTATTGCTCCCTCAATGATAAACCACCTTTGGTCCACCCCCAGATCTGCTCTGATGACTGCAAGGTGACTCCTTAGCACTTCACCCAACTTGCTGAAGTCCGCCTTCCTAAAATCCAAGATTTTTTTTTTAATTCAATCTTTTATTTTGTATATGAGTTCAACAACTCTATAGGCAGCAATACAACAAAAATTAATAGCATTTAGTTACATCACAGAACATTACATATAGGCTTTAGTGGATAAAGTGGGGGGAAATAAATTAACAGCTTATTATATCAATTTCCATTGAACTTCATTATTACTGAAATTAAAACTCTGACTTTGAGCTATGTTATTGACAGCTGTCATGGCACGTTGGGTCCACCCCTTGTGTTGTTTTTTTTTTTTGGCCCTAATGGGGATCGAAAGACTCCTCAGGCCAGGGCCCATGGGACACTGCTGGGCAAAAGAAGACCAAATTACAGTAACAGTGGACAGCTTAAGGAACAAAATCATGATAATGAACTAGTTGATAAGAAATTCATTTTTGCCATTGAACATCATTTTTCTGTACTCTGGCCATCATCTTGGTGGAGACTCGTTCGAGGGCATATATCTCTCTGGTTAAGATGAGCCAGGCTTCTTTGGTGGGTATTTTATTTGTGAACCAGAGTCTAGTGACAATTTTATGGGCTGCTATTTTGAATTTTGATATTTGTTTTAAAAAGTTCTTGTCAATTCACAGTCCTTCTTTTTTAATAAAGGTCAATACAAAAGGGGGGGGATGAATAGAATGACGATGTCATAGATTGCCCTTAGCTCCTCAAGAATCTCCATCCAAAAATTGGATAACATTGGACATGACTCTGATTCACACTTTCCTCCCCACACCCCCTCCAACACTTTCCTTTCCCCAATTCTCCCATACTGGCCAGTAAGGCTGGAGTACGAAAGAATCGAGTCCTGAGTTTCCACGTGTACTGTTACCAGTACGGGGAGGAGAACGTTTTTAATGCTGGTAGTGCGGACTCATACCAAGCCTGCTCTGGTATTAACAGCTGTAGTTCCTGCTCCCATCTAAGTCTGATCGAGTTGGTCAAGTCTCCCTGTCTTTCATTTAAAGTCTTATATATTTTACTAATTAAGTGATCTGAGGTTGTACCTCTGATATGTGCTTGAAGAAGCTGTAATATTGGGGGGTCTCAATCAGTGCCACAAGTGACTCCTCGTACAGTTGGAGGCATGATTTAAGATGTAAATAAGAAATAAAATATTTATGGGGTAAGTGGTATTCCCTCTGTAGAGAGACAAAGGGGAGAAGTCCTGTCCTACCCACTAACTGAAAGATAAAAGAAATTCCATATATCTGCCATTAGGCTATATATGGGCCCAAAGGACTTGCAATTAAGTCTGTGTTGTATCTCAATGTACCCAGGAACATTTGTTCTGGAAATGTTAAATAGTCATTACTGACCTTAAGACATATTTTTAAGGGTTCTCTGGTAAATTTGGGGAAGTTTGTTACTCTCTGACACTTGGGAGGAGTCCCAAAGAGGTGCTCCTGGGTATTGAATACATTTCCCCATGCTAATTCTGTTTCCAGAAGGCACCATATTGTTTGTTCATCCAATTTAAAATCACCTTTAGCTGAGCCGCAATCGAATATTTTCTAAGATCAGGGAGATTAAGTCCACTTTGTTTCTCTAGCCAGCAGCAGAACAGAGTATCTAATTCTGGGAGGATTCCCCCCCCCCAAAACAAAACATCATATCATTCTTTCCCACGCCTGGAAATATGTTTTGTTCGGGGTAAAAGGTAATGTCTGAAGAAAAAACAGCATGCGGGGGAACACATTCTGCTTAATTGTATCTATTTTACTTAAAAAACTTAGTGGGAGACATGACCAATGTGACAGATCCTCCACCCAACTTTAGGGTGAGGGGTTCCAAATTGAGTAGTTCTGCATGTACTGGGTTTCTAGTGAGCTTTATTCCCAGGTATATCATCTCTTGTCTATGCCACTGAAAGGGAAAGTCTTTTTTTAAATGGGAGGGTGGGGAGTAGTTGTATGTTAATACCTCTGTTTTTGTTTTATTTATTTTGTACCCTGCTAATTTGCCAGATGCTTGTAGTTGTCTCCAGACTTCTGGGATAGATTGCTCAGGTTCTGTAAGTGCCAAAAGAATATCGTCAGCAAAGAGTGATATCCTCTGCCAACATCCCCCCAGAGGCAGACCCTCAATTCCATGTGCATATCTGATGGCAATAGCCAGAGGTTCAACATATAAGGCAAATAACATTGGAGACATTGGGCATCCTTGACGAGTTCCTCTGGAGAGCTGGAATACCTCCGACAGGGCCCCATCCACCTTAACATTCACTTTAGGGGAGGTATATATATTTTGTAACTGTTTAATGAGTTATTCCGGGAATCCAAAATGCCAAAGAAATGACCAGCTGACCCGGTCGAACGCCTTTTCAGTATCAAGTCCCAATAGCACTTAAGGAATTTGTCTTTCTATGGCATAATCTATTAGAAGATGTGTACGTCGTATGGCATCATGGGCCTGTCTACCCCTGATGAAACTCACTTGATCTGACTCAATGATAGTTGGTAACAAGTGATCTATTCTAGAGGCCATAGCCGACATGAACATCTTGTAGTCATAGTTTTGCACTGAAATGGGACGATACGACGAAGGGTATTTAAGATCTTTCTGGTGTTTGGGTATGGCTGATATGGTTGCATATTGCCATGTGTTTGGGGGGGGGGCTCTCCTTCCTGAACAGCATGCAAAGCTGGGAGTAATATGGGGAGAAGATGTTTGTTGAATTTATTATTACATTCGGAAGGATATCCATCTGGGCCTGGTGCCTTAATGGTCTGGGCTTTTTTAAGAACTTGGAGTAATTCTCCCTCTCTAACTGGTGCCAATAGGGACTCAGTCTGTTGTGGGGTAATACGTGGTATTAGTAAACTTTGTAAATAAGATTTAATGGTACCCAGGGGGGTTTCCTCTTCTTTGGTATACAATTCGTGGTAAAACTGCTGTAAGATGAGTCTAATTTCCTGGGGTCTCTTTCATAGGCTCCCTGTTTTAGGATCTACCATACTTGTTATATTTGGTCTGGATCTCTGCTCTCTCAATTTTCTTGCTAGATTTCTTGAGGCCTTTGGCCCTCCCTCATGTTGTCTTAACTTTAAATAAAATAATTTTTGCTCTATGGACTGGTCTATTAGTTTTTGCTTTACCATTCTTAGATGATGTCGTATTATATAATCATTTTGACCTGGCCAATTCGGTAAGTGTACTAGTTCCTCTGGTAAGTCCTTATATGTTTTTTCCCTCTGTCATTTTTTTTTTTTTAGCAGAGAATCGTATGATCTCTCCCCTTAAGACTGCTTTTAAAGTATCCCACAAAATTGTGGGAGCAACTTCCTGTTGTGTGTTATCTTGTTTAATTCTAGGTACAGCCTCTTGCATCAGTTTGAGAAACTCTGAATCCCAAAGATGGGCAAGGTTCAGGCACCAGTTGGTTGGCTCGTGTTGTGCCCCCAAGTCCATCTTAATATAGGGGGGTGTGTGATCTGAGAGGAAGGTGGCACCATGCCAGATGTCACAGATGGCATCTAAATGTTCAACCATTGTGATGAAGTAATCCAGTCGAGCTGCACTCCCTGCGTGAGGAGCCTGGTGGGTGTACTCTCTTGTTTTGGGGAAGAAATGTCTCCAGGTGTCCACTAGATCCAGGTAGGTGATGATTTGTTTTGTGTATTTTTGTAGGGCATTTATTCTGTGAGCCAGAGGGTAACAGAGTCCAGATTGGGGTTTAAAGTAATATTCAAATCACCCCCTAGTATCAGCTGTCCTTCCATTAGGGACAATAAATCCACAAAGAATTTTACTGCCAGTGGCTTTCTTGACCCTGGAGGGAAATAGACTGATGCCAGGGTAATGGGTCTTGAGTACAGCATGCCGTCGCTATGGCATAGCACCCCTCTGGATCACTGATCTCTTTATGTTTTTCAAAAGGCATTTCCTGGGAGAATAAAATCATTACCCCTCTCCTTTTCCCACCCTTGAAGGCTGATTCTGCTGCAACAGTATACCCATAGTGCTGAAATTGTTTATGTTCATCTGAGGACATACATGTTTCCTGCAATAAAATTATCCCCGGTCTTTTTTTTCTAAAAAGTTGAAATAGGTGGGAACACTTGATTGGATTTCCTATCCCATTCACATTTAGAGATAGAAGTAAGGATGATTTAGCTATTTGTGCTATCAGTCAGACCTTGAATGAATGTATTGTTTGTAAGAAATGTTGTATATCCTTCCCCTCCATGCTCGTGCCATTTCACCCCTGTATACAATATTATTATACAATCAATTGCCTTGCTTGTAATCTCTGATTTAAACAATATATGGTGGCTGCCTGTTTTGATATATAAAAGCCATAAGTCAGTCCAAGTGTCTAAAACTATACAAAGATCAAATAAACTTGGCACTATGCCAAGAACAATCAACCAATTGCAGGTCTGTTGCTGATTAACTCTACTCATAGCTTCTAGAACTTCTAGGCCTGCTAAAATAACCAGATGCCATCAGAGCACCAACTGTTTTATACCAGATGAGTGTGCCTGGTATAGCATATCTCTAAGCATGGTTAAACAAATACTAAGCATGGTTAAACAAATAAACAACTCCCAAGGTAGGGAAAGGAAGTTGACCTCTCCTATAAAGGGGCAGATAAAATTGCCCTGTGGGGGAGTCTCAAGGCAACGCCGAGGGCCCCCAGCACCACTGTTTCCCTGGCACCTAGTGGTGCAACAGGCCGAACTGGAGATAAAAATGAGGAGATGGAACCCCCAGGAAATGGTCCCCAAATACCTTATCTCCAGTGGGGCCTTGTGGATACGTCAACCGCTTAGGGATGACGTTCTGACAAAGCAGTGGTCAGGTGGGCATGTAGTGCTGTAAGAACTGCATTGAATCATGCCTCCAATCCTGGGCTACTGTTTAATAGGATAATAGCAGTTGGAGGGCTATCTGTCAGATTCGGGGGGGGGGAAATGACACATGGGTATCTTTTGGTATTTCTCTCCGGTTTTCAGACCTTCTTCCCATCTATCAACCTGGGAATATTAAACAATTTCTATTTCCCATGTACCCCCGCCACATACCATGCTCCCCAAACACCACTGCGTAAAGTCCTGTAAGAAGAGTCGCCTCCGTGTCAAATAAACATTTTTTTTTCCTTTTAAAAGTCTCTGCAGTGTTCCTCTCACCAATCACTCCAGTGCAGGTCATTGGAATCATTGCAAAAGTTTTTTAACATCTTCTAATGTTGCTTGGCTCTGTCTCTTTCTGGAGTTAGAATCTCGTGCAGTGTCCCAAACAGCATCACAGAGGCCTTGTTGGGTTTTCCTGAGTGAGGATTCATCCTGAGAGAGTTGAGTGAGTCCCCTGATTTGGAGTGCTTTTGTGGCTTCCTCTGGCGACGCAGATGTTTGGGGGCCATCTGGAAACATGATGGTTAGTCGTGCTGGATATGGAGTGGTAAATTTGAGTTGCTGTTGCTTTAAGAGGTGAAGTATCGGCATGTAGGCCCTGCGTTTAACTAAGACAGATGGGGAATAATCATTATCAAAGTAAATACACTTATTTTTGTATTTAGTGTCCCGCATTCTCCTGGCCCTGGTGAGTATTGTTTGCTTTGTGGCAAAATTTAAGAACATTATAATACAATGAGGCCATCTGTCTGGCTGAGCTGGTTTCAGTGAGAGGGCCCTACGTACTCACCCTATATTGAATTTAAATGCTGGGTCTAGTTGAAGCGAGTTGCGGAGGAGCTCCTCCACAAATTTTAGGAGATCTTTCCCCTCTTCATCCTCAGGAACCCCATGTATTCTCAAGTTATTCCTGCTCAATCCGTTTTCCAGATCCTCACACTTCTCTCTTAAGGTATGCTGTTCATCTGGCAAATGTACAACCATGCATTCAAGCCTATCAGTCCGATCATCAATTTCTGTATGCTGTGCTTCAACTTCTGTGACTCGGGCTGAAAGTTTATTTATTTCTGTGGTTAATTCTGTTTGAAAAGTACAAACCTCAGTCCTGAACTCCTGTAGCTTTGTTAAAATGATAGCATTACTACAGTAGGTTGCTGGGGCAAGGCCCTGTTTGAAGCCGCCATGTCTGGTAGCATTGCTGCAGGGCTTGCTGGAGGGTGAGATAATCCTGTCGAATCCTTGGTTCTGGGGGTGCATGCAGTCCATTTTTTTGCCTCCCATTCAATGCTGTGACTCTCCCTGATGATTTTTTTTTAGTTATTTTAAGGTTTTAATTGTGGGAGAGTCTTCTTTTAGCCCAGGATCCGTGGAGCTAGCTTTTACCCTTGCAACCTGGTCGGTAACGTCACCAGAAGTCCCTAAAATCCAAGATTTTGGTCTTAGTCGGGATGCTATCCCTGCCCATATCAATCAATCAAACTTTTATTTATAAAAAGGCGCTTTTCTCAAATCCAAAGCGCCTGCACAATATCATAAAACAATAAATAAACAGAATTTAAAACTATTATAAATCATTAAAAGCTATACTAAAAAGGTGGGTTTTCAAGGCTCCTTTAAAGCTCAACTGCAACTGAAACCACACTGTGCAATGGTCACTCCCACTCAGGGGCTCACTGACCATTATTTCTTGTACATGCTCCCCATTTGTGAGCACCAGATCAAGAATTGCCTCTGCTCTTGTTGGTTCTGTGATGCCGAGTCAGGAACCCATTTTGCAGTCCTTCCAGAATCATCTGACTCCAAGCACATGTTGTGGATAGTACGCGCCAGTCCACCTTGGGCAGGTTAAAGTCCCCCACAATTGCCACCTCTCCTTTTCCCACAACTTCCAATATTTGTGAGCTCAGTTCCCTGTCCCTCTCCTCATCCTGGTTGGGTGGTCTGTAAACCACCCCTAACCTCACCTTTCTCCCTCTGTTGGACTGTAACTGAACCCATAATGCCTCCACCTTCCCTTCCTCCAATTCCTCCCTCATGCAAGTTATTCCCTCCCTGATGTAAACTGCCACCTCTCACCCCTTCCCAACTACCCTGTCTGTCCTGTATAGTTTATATCTAGGGATTGCAAGGTCCCAGTCATGGTGTGGTGTTGCCCAAGTCTCGGTTACAGCTACTATGTCCACCATCCTGTCTTCTAATAGTGTCTGCAGGTCGTCCACCTTGTTTCCAAGACTCTGCATGTTCAGAGACACCACTCTCCACCTAGAATCTGAATTTCCTTCCATTCCCTCTATTTTCCTCTTTTACATTTCTCCTCTCTGTGTGCACCCCCAACTACTCTTGTTATGAATTCCTCACTCCCTCCATCCTTTGCTGTTTTCTCACCCCTTTCACCTCCTTCCTCCAGATCTCTTCCATCACTGGGGGGGGGGCAGGTTCATTGACCTCCTCCTCCTCCTCCTCCTCTCGGAGTTTTTGGGCCTGCATACCCACTGCCCCCCCTTCAGTAGTTTAAGTGTAGTGGTTATGTATTCCCCTAGTTTGTCCTTGAGTAACTTCAAACCCACTCGAATAGGTATACTATTATCAAGGGGCAAATGAGTATCTGATCTGGAATTTGAATTTTCAAAAAGGTTACTCTAATAATGAAAATGGTGTTAAAAACTTCTGCTATGGCCATACGTTCTTTTACTGCATCACCTTTATACACATTTTGGGACTAGGAATATTGGAATTGGCTGATTAATTATTGATTAGCTTCTAGAAGGCTCTAGGATTTTCTAAGCTGTCAACAGATTTTGATCTCATAAAAGAATGTGTCTGTTCTTATTTCTTTGGTGTATTGATTACTTTAGCTCATGATAAAGGACCCAATCATTTTACTAGGTTTGTTTTTCTTGCTTTGACCCATGCTTTATCCATTATCTTATGAATACTAAACAATACTGAATTACACCAGAGAGCTGTTTCTTCTCTTAACTTCCTTCTCTTCACAGGGGGAGTGCCCACTGTAGATGCCCATGAACTCATGTGAAAAGTAGTTCCAGACCTCTTCAACTGATTGACTAGAATACAATCTACAGACCCTGTCAAGATTAACTGCAATCTGAAGCAATCAGCTTGTCTGAATGATCTTAGGGTGACTTCTGGGGCATTTGGGTTAGACTTTCTTCCTTTTACAGACTATAATAGTGTGGTCACTAGATTCATCTGGAAGAAATTAGAATCAATCAATCAATCAATCACTTTATTTAACCAGGCATAAACACCATTGAGCAAGCTCATTTTCAAGGTGGTCCTGGGCATAAATACAATACAGTACACGTCATAAGATTACAATTACGGTGGACAACGGTGCAAAAGAAAAAAGAAAAAAAGAAAAAATACTGTGAAGGTGCCAGTTAATATGGGCCTATACATACCGGTCAACATAATTAACATGCAAAGATACATAATGATAAGCTTTACTGAAATGAGAAGAGACAACAATCCCATATAGTCTCCGCTGAGTAAGAGCTCATATCTAAATGATAAAAAATAAGGATGTATTAAGGAATAGGGTAGAAATTGGGGTGAAAGAGTAGGCAGCCAAAAGGGAGGCCAGAATAGGTAAAAGGTAGAGAATAGGCAGGGTCATCTTGGATTAAGGGAACTAGGCTTGTAGGTCCTAGGTTTCTGTTGTTAGGAATGTGGGTGGATGAGATACTTAGGCGCAGGATTTGAGAGTGGCACCCGAGGCTTAGGGGTCATCGGCATCTGAAACAGTTGCATGATTCCTTCAGATAATCCATTAACAGAGCTTTGAATGTGAAAATGCTTGGAAGTGAGGATAATTTTAATGAGTCTTGCATAGTGTTCCAAAGTGATAGAAGTGAGAAGTTGATTGCTGCTGAACCAAGGGTAGTTTTCACTCTAGGAATCTGGAAGCAGATTAAGGAGAAGCGTCTCAGGCCATAGCAACCTTTAGCCCATTTGAAGATGTTCGAGATGTATGCAGGGAGGTTATCAGATAATGCTCTAAAAAACCAGAGGAGAGCATTCCTTTTTCTTCTAGTTGAGAGTGAGGTCCATCCCGAAACCTGGTATAGACGACAGTGATGTGTACTACGGGGTAGATTTAAGATAAATCTTAAAGCCCGGTGGTAAAGGGTGTCCAGTTTGTTTAGCACCATTGATGGGCAATGACTGTAAAGGAAGTCAGCGTAGTCCAGTATAGGTAGGAATGTAGTTTGCATTAGTCTCATTCTGGCTTCTACCGTGAGTAGGTGTTTAATGCAATAGAATAAACCTAATCACTGTCTTAGTTTCTTCAAGGTTTCATTTAAGTGGCACAGAAAGTTGAGCTTGTTATCCAGCCAGAACCCTAGGTATTTAAAGGTATCAACTACTTCAAGGGGTTCATCTAAGAGTGTTCGGATCTGTTTGATATGTGGACATCCGGAAGTAGACTTTGGTGAGAGAATCATTGCTTTAGTCTTTTTGGCGTTGAGAAGGAGCTTATGAGTGAGAAGGTTGTATTGAAGGGTGACGAAGTCTTTCTGTAAGTACTCATGGGCCAGATCCAAGGATGAATTTGTGGTATAGAGTACAGTATCATCTGCGAATAAGTGCACATTCACTGTGCCCAGCTGCAGTCCAGATTATTGATGTATATTGCAAAGAGGATAGGGCCCAGGATGGAGCCTTGTGGGACTCCTCGTAACAAGGATTTTTGTGGGGACAGATCTCCTATGGCTTTGACTTGTTGTAACCTATTGGTTAGGTAGCTGGTGAACCATTTAATGGCAGAACTATCAAGTCCGATGTTACTCAGTGCAGTAAGCATGATGGTATGATCCACAGTATTGAAGGCCTTACTTAGATCAAGGAAGAATCTTAGAACATGCTTCTTAGAGTCCAAGGCCATTTGCCAGTCTGTAGTTACTTTGGCAAGAGCCGATATTGTACTGTGTTTGGCTCTGAGGCCGGACTGAGCTGGGTTTAGCAACTTTTGTGAATCCAAATGTTCTCTAAGTTGGATGTTGACAATTTTTTCAAGTAATTTAGAGAGGACGGATAGTATAGAAATAGGCCGGTAATTGTTCAGATCACTCGGATCCCCAGTCTTGAATAATGGTAGGATGTGGGCAGTTTTCCACAAGACAGGTAGCTCACCTTGAATCAGAGAGGTGTTGAATAAGTGTGTAATGGGGGCAGTCAGATTGGTATGGCCAAGTTTTAGGAAGTAAGGTTCAATATTATCTGTACCCGCATTCTTTTTTGTATCCAGAGAAAGGAGGAGGCCCTCCACTTGCTTGAACGTAATTGTGAGGAAGCTGAAAGGAGTGGGATGCGGTTGGTTATGGTTGTGATTATCAGTGAAGCCAACAGTGTAGTCTCTTGCCGGGTTAAGTTTGCTGATAGGTGAGGTGTCAAAGGCAAGCCCTGCAGTGGCACAGTGATTATTAAGCTTTTCTAGTATATCAGGTTTGTCCATATAGGTGGTACCATCAGACACAATTTTGTTTGGAAGGGGTGTTGCAGTGGACTGACCTTCTACTTCTTTGAGGATGTTCCAAAATTTGGCAGAGTTGTTTTTATTGTCTTGTAGTTCTTTTTGGAAGTACCTAGCTTTTTCTGACCTAATTAGCTTGGTACAAGCATTCCTAGTGGTACAGAATGCTAACCAATCAGCCTCCAGGTGGGATTTCCTCGCTTTTTTCCACCAGTGGTCCCTATCCCTAAGTGCTTTCTTCAGGATGGGAGAGAACCAGCCAGGAGTTTTATTTTTTGATTTGATCAGTCTTAGTGGGCCGTGTTTGTCTATTAGCTCCAGCAAGAGGCTGTGAAAGATGTTGAATGCCTCGTTAAAGGAGGGGACTAGGTAGAAATCCTGCCAACAAATGTTGCTTAGATCTTTCAGGAAAGTGTACTGGCAGAACTTTTCAGGCATCTTTTCAGTTTGAATTTGGAGGCCATTTTTATTTTGGAAGGATGTCTGATGCCGGCAGTAGCGCAATGGTCGCTTATATCGTTGAAGAATACTCCAGTATGCGAGATAGTGTGAGGTTTGTTTACTAGGATAAGGTCCAGGAGGGTGCTGTGCTCAGGGTTTTTTCTGTTAGGTCTGGTTATAGCAGCCACCATTTGTAACAGACCATTAACAACACATAGATCCTTCAATTTCTTAGAGCTGTCATCATTCCAATTTAGATTGAAATCCCCCATTAGAACACACTCAGTATCAGCAGAGTCAAGAAGGTTTTGAAGGTGTGGCAGAAGTGCCCAGCCACCAGACGGTGGTCGGTAGCATGCTGCCATAAGGAGTGATTTCTCACTGGAAAGTGATAATTTTAGAGCAAGGCATTCAGGTTTACTGTGAGGATACAGTACTTCAAGAGCAAGGACTTCACAACAATCAGGAATAGGTTTACTGTGAGGATATAGTACTTCAAGAGCAAGGACTTCACAACAATCGGGAATAGGTTTACTGTGAGGATACAGTACTTCAAGAGGAAGGACTTCAAAACAATCGACCGGTGGATAATTGCCTAGGCAATGTACCTGGTATCTATCCTAATCAATACTGCCACCTATTTCATTTCTCTCCCTCTGACACACTGCATATCCTACAAGGTAAATCCAGGAGTTTGGGACTCTATCATTTAACCATGTTTCAGAAATAAGTAAAAAATATGGTTTGTTAAAGCCAGTCCATGGTTTCAAATGCTCAGTTTTAGGCAGACTTGTCATATGTATATGACAAAAGATAATCCACTACTAAATATGGTAGAGGAAGTGGGCACATGCACATTATCTGTAGATAAAGGGCCTAGCTTTGGATCAACATTCCCACACAAGAGGATCCAGAAAATAACATGCAATTTAACTGTTATATGCCCCTTATTAGGTTTTTTTGTTCTCAGAATATGCAGTAAATATCTGTCATTAGTTGAAGTTTTTACTGTGGTAATCCTTGAGGTTACAGGTGCAGCCAAGTACAAACAGGCTGCGGAAGACATTTGACAAGTACTGTGAGTGACTGATTGGATTTGACAAAGGGATAAGATATAATGTGATCATCATTTCAAATTTGGTAAGTAGGTACAGTTCACTGCCATCCCAGTTCAAATTGGTCCTTAAAGGGGCCATGTAGCCTGAGTTTAAGGACAAAGGGTTATGTCTACAGGGTTGGTGGAGGAAAAAACTTATCTGGTCAAAGATCAATTTTGTTTTCTTTTTGCAAATGTTGGTATTAAACAGCAGGTACAGTCTGGCTCTGTGGTGCCACGCAATGGGTGTTTGCTTGGCATGCTGGTGACCCAGGTTCACGCCCCGAGTCCAGACGCCAGGAGCAGAGTCCAACAGGGAGGGAGTTTAGAGCGTCTTTCGAATGCTTCCCTCCGGGGGGGTGAGGGTCCCAGACTGCTGTTTGTCGACTCCTTGTGGTGGCTAGTGGTTGGAGTTCTTGGCGGCGTGAGGCCTTGACACGCCCCAACCACCCCTGCCCCCAGGATGCTGCCACAGCTGGACCACTTTGAGGGTGGTGTGTGGGTCAGGAGAAAACTGGAAAATTCACCGATCGGCCAACTAGATGATGGCAGCTGGTCCCTGCTCACCACAAAGTCCGGAGGTGTACGTGCCGACTCCTGCTGTGCCCAGGATACGCAGAATGCCTACGGGCGACTCTCCTCTCTCGGTTGTCCCCCACAGGACAGAGGCACTCCTGATGAAGGGATACATCAGGTTACCTGGGTCATGGCACTAACGGAGGCAAAGGAATGTGGCAGCAGTAGGCCTAGGCAGCCCGAAAGAGAGGCTGGATGAGGGCTCGAGGGGAGCATAAATAAATAAGACAAAAAAAACATCAGGTACAGAATCTACTTCAGAAAGTACTTTTAGAAACACACTTTAGTTTAGTAGATACCCACTCTGTAAAGTCATTCACTTTGATGAATCTGGGCTGTTTTGTAGAGGTCATTCTCAAATTACATCACTCTGTCTGTTAAAAGGATTTGTGTTAGTATTATTGACAGTCTTCACAGAAGTCAGAGGTTTACTATGTATTTTTTCTTAGAGTTTGTATTCAGCCCTTTCAGTCCTCTTCAATGACATCACAAATACAATTTTTCGGTCTGCAACAGACAAGTGCTGGGGGCTGGTGTCATTTAACATGTGACACACTCATGCAGCACTAATCTAAAGTAAATGACTTATAAATAATCCACAAGAAAATCTGTTCCTCGTCACACAGAACTGCAATGTGAAGACGCATCATTTTAAAACTGATAAAGTTGGCATGAAACTTTATTTTTAAAAATGCACATCTTTATAGTTAAGGTACAGTTGAAAAAATAAAGGTGTTATTTGTAATTCTTTTTTTGCACTTTACTATACTTTTTCTTGCCGTTCCTCTGAAGTATCAGCCCCAGTCATTCCAAGCTCCAACCGCCCCAAGGCTTACCTGATTGACAATCCAGATCCCAGGCTTGCCCCCTATTGGGTAGGGCCACCCACTGGCCCTGGAACCTGCGGACTTGAAGTTGGGGCTCCGGCAGGCATCCCTACCACAGGAGCCCCCTGGCTTCCCCCCAGGGTGGGACCACAGGACCAGAACATTCCACGGGAACACACATCACTTGGTCACTGGCAGGGCAGAGGGGACGAGCTGGCACGGAGCGTCATAGACTAAGGCAGCATGTTTTGTGGAGTTATCCCCGGAGAGGAGGAACATGCAATGACACTAGGACGTCTGTTCTTCCTCTCAACAAGTCAGGCGCTGGTGTGTTGTGGAACCCCCAGCCTCCACTAGGGGTCAGCGTAGTACAGGACACTCAGCCCACCTTCCCCGGAGAAGGAGAGCAGTCCTCAGGATGCTCAATCCTTCCCCCCCCTTGCTGGCCCTCAAACTCCCAAGTCTGTTCCCGAACCCTGGTCATCGGCATCGCAAGCAGAGATCCTACCACTACGCCAGTGGGATGGCATGTTATGTTTATATTGCTTTAGTATTTTTTTGCATTTGTTTCTTGCTTTTACATTCTTTAGCCTTTTGCTATTACAACTGCTAATAAAAGAAAATTATTAGAACCTACATATATTGTAAGAAAATCTTAGCTGATGCATTCCAAATACCCAGCACAGGCACTGTCATAGGCTAATCCTTAGAATACTTCCACCTTGAAACAAGTGGAGGACCATATGGTCCCATATTCTTCCGGCTGGAGGATGGCACAGGAAGGATATGTACCCATCCATAGGACTGCCAGCTACTAATGAACTGCTTGCACCCTTAAAGTCAGATCTTTGTTATGTATGTCTGTAGTATACATATCAGTGTCATTGAATTTGAAGCTGGATGTTTGCCTTGTTGTTCTCGGGTACTTGTTAGGGCTGCAGTGGGTGAAGCCCAGCAGACCTCTTGCTATGAGAAAAGGACTCCCGCATTCCTTGTGAATGAACAACATACTGGAGTGACAACACAGTCATCTCTGCATCTGTAAAGCACTCTGCTCACTGTCTCTACAGGTAGTTGCACTGCACTATATTTTAGGGATGCAGTGGGTGCAGCCTTGCAGACCTCTTGCTGACTGCCGAAAAATAGTTTTAATTTATTGTTGTGGCTGACTGCAGCAGGTTGCGTGTTCCCTAAAGTAAACTCTCCTGTTCCATTCCTGTTTCCCCCTACATCTCGCCTGTTGTTTGCCGCTTGTCCCTCAGCTGTTTTGTCTTGTCCACATTTGCTCCCTTCGTTTTCTGCCACAACTCCGAAATGTGTCTCCTTTGCACTCATTGTGGTTGTCCTCCCCCATCCATTTCTTGTTTTCTGTTTGTGCGTCTTTCCCCTCCCCTTCTCGTTGCCACCCCATCACTCTCTCCACTTCTGTCTCTGCCGCTATGGCTCCTTTACACTCGTTCCCTCCTCCTCCCTGTTTTTCTCTCTTTCACTTCTTTTTGGGGCTTCTTTTTCGTTTATTCATTAACTTTCACACTGCATTCACTGTTAACTCTTTTTCCCCTTTCCGGGTCCATGAAATATGACATCAACACCCGGCTCCAAGCTGCCCTGTCCATTCTGAGTCTTCCTCGTTCTCTCCCAGCTCTCTAGCTGCTTCCCCTTAGCCTCATTGCTTCCTGCCTCTTGCATTTTCATATAAATTATGACCTATGGTATTCTGAAAAGGAAAATACATTATTAAACCGTGAGACTCTTTCTATATTTCAGAGTGCTTTCTAGATGACATGTGGAGCAGAAACATGCTTAGGATACTTGTTGCTCATCTCGTCAAATGACTGCAGAACTATTCCACACTGGTCTAGTCCTCAGTCCTAAAGTTATTTTTATAATTAATGTGGGTTCACGGGCTATAAAAACACTAACTCTATTTAGAATTTCAGTAATACAGTGCATTGCTAGAACAGGGACTCATCCCACTACAAAGTTCTAGCCAAGAACCCCAGCTTACTGATACTGGCACCTGGTTCCCGCCAGAGAAGCTACAGATGCCAACAGCACTTCCCATGGCATTAGAAGGATCCCCAAACACAACCACTGAGATCTCGAAGCTACAACAGGGAAGCTGACACAGAAGCATCCTCGGACAAATTTGGGATGCTATGTTCCACTAATAGATTTGCCCTCTTCACTCTAATTCACCAGTATCACTGCAGCCTGATGTACCGGCTCTGACGACCCCAGATCTGCCGCTTCCAGCCATTGTCGAGCCATCGGAGAAATCCAGGGCCTCAATATTTGCCACATCCACCCAACAGCCACACAGTCAAACTTCACTACCAGAGTCTGACACAACCCTACCAGAGAAAACGTCTGCAGATGAACATGGCCTCTTCTCAAGTGGCCAAAATAGGCTGAACTTCAGGTACTGTTCTCTTTTAATTCACCCTAAAATCTGCATTAGTAGAGGGTTTGGGTAATGGGGAGGGGTTTGGTGCTCTGTCCAAGTTTTAGAGTCTCGGCAAGTCCCCCAACCTGAGGAGGCCAGGACACGACCTCTGACTGATACAACATCCCACCCCCTCCTCCCATGGTTTTCATCCTGGCTCTCTCCTATTTAAACATCTGACTCTCACTGGTTAACCCCAGTTACCCTCATTGGCCCTCACTTGGCTTCCATGACTCTCCATCTGACTCAGTAAGGTGAGGGCTAGTTACCATTGCTGAACACAAACCAATGGAATAACCGATATACAATGGAACTTTAAGACCTTTTCAACTGCAACTGGCAGTTCCTTCAAAATGTTTATTGTTCTGCAGTCATGCTAGCCTCTGCTAAAAGAGAGGTGTTATTTGTTCATGTATTGTTGCTGTACATTTGCTACCTGAGTTATGTCATAGCACTCCTTAGAGGAGCTCCCTCCCTAGTTATGAATGTCGCTCTTTTTACTATTGTGTTACTTAAACAATTTAGGTACATTGGAATATTCATTATTTTTCTGTGACTGTCTGATTCCCTGGTTTGAAACTGCTACACTCCTTGTGGCTTTACTTCATGCTGCCCCCAGACTAATTTCCTTCCCTAAAGTGCCCCAGCTGTAGCGAGTCTTGAAATCGGAGGGGGAGGGTTTTTTCGATTTCGCCAGTGTTAAATCAGTCTTAATGCCCATACTCCCAAGCATTATATCTGGCAATGGACGAGCATGTCAGGGAAGGGGAGGAGACAGGTGACAGGCAGAAGGTTTGCTTGTCCAGAGTACCCTTCCCCTCCGAGATCTGAACATACCACATCAAGACATGAGAGTGATTTGAACACTCTAATACGATCCTGGAGCTATGGCCACTTCAAGGAGGGATTCTTCTCTATTGAATCCCTGCCCATGTAATTGGACGCTTAGACAGTCTAAAGGCAGGGTTCCACAGACTGCGCATCTGATGTACTGTATACCGTACTGATGCTTACAAGGGAGGGCTGGAAATAGGTGCAAGGTCCCAGATTACCAGAACTGTCTATAGCTATGCCTAAGAGTGTACTATTACGATATGCCCATGCTATGCTTTTGCCCCTTTACCCTGAGATTTCAAAACATTTGCATATGTCTGGGAGCACTGGGGGAGGAAACAGATGCACGCCAACATGCATGCATGGACTGCCAGCATGCACATTCTCCATGTGGCTGCAAGCGATTCCACACCTCTGTTCCTCCCGCCCCTCTTCCACGACCTCAGCTGCAGCCCAATCGGCTCTGGCCAGACTTGTTTTTAGTTTACATTACATATATACTTTATGCAGTACACATGACATTTACAAGTGTGCAGGTTGGATGTTATTAACTGAAAAAAAAACAATAAACATATATTTAAAAAAAAATGTCAGCTGGTAAAGATAGCAATGTTTTTCATTGGGTCACTTGATTTTTTTCAACATCGTAAAAAGAAACATGCAGTTTTGCAGTTGGTATAATGTGTTGTTAACACTTTTTTTTTATTAAAAGTAGGTGATATTTTCTTAGGCAGTACACATGAAATGGGAAGGAACCACTGGAATTCAAGTCTGAGAGTGCAACTTCAGTCTCAGTTCCAGAAACGAGGGAAGGGAAGGACAGCTGCTATGTCAGCACAGTGATGTGGCCAAGGTGTTTCATGCTGCTACTTGGGAGCCCGAGCTTGACTGGGAGCTGTGCATGTTGTAAAGATTAAATGTTTGGCTCCCAAGAAAGAATGGTGTGGGCCACTCTGCATTTGTGCCATGCAGGCAAAGAAGTGGCAATGACTATGGAAGTACGTGGAGAGGTTGTGGGATAACAGATGGACCAGACACCAAACTTCAGGTTCAGCACACAATTTCTGTGTGATGTTTATTCAAAATACAGGAAATAAGCTTCTGCAATGCCATATTCCTTCTTCAGTACATCAGTTTGCAGCAACAGACCATGAATGACCTTTCTCTGCACTTAGCCAGCACTTACTGACATTGATCTCTGATCTAACAACTTTTCAGTGAAAACTCTTTATCCCTATGTGGGCCCTGTTTGCTTGGGTAGTGGGGGCTCAAAAAGGAAAAAAAAAACCAAACAAAACAAGCTAAAAACAAAGAACCTCAGTGCAGAAACACTGAAACATGGGTTACCCCAAAGGGCACTGGCAACAAATCAAGTCTTAAAAAAATACATCATACATACTTCCATAATGCAAAGCATTTTGGGACATATGCAAATCACAATGGAATTTCAGACTTGTTCAGTTTAAAGCATTTTACATGCATTTTAAATACACAACTAACTTAATTCTTATAATAGTCACCTAGTACTTTCTACCATTATCAAAAACACCTAATGCCATGGTATTTTCAACATTTACAGGTTTCATAAACATAAGGTATATACATCAAGGTATTTTATGACATAGTGCTATTACATACTAAATCCAACAACGATAAACATAACCTGTTTCACATATGCTTGGAGGTCACCACAATAACCTCCCTGTATGAGGACCTGAGAGTTGGAGAAGGATTTTTCGTGGGCTCAGTTTGAAGAGTACCACCTGAGTGAGCAGGATATTCCTTTGTATCCTGTGTTCCCTGGATGTTACCTATTGGAAGTCGGAGATGCAAGTATGAAACTGGAATGTGAGACCCCAGGTAAGACTGTGTCTAATGATATTGTGCTAGGGTTGAAGATTCCAAGCATATAAGAAGAAGCCTATGAGGCTGAAGGGACTTTTTCTTGTATTGATGCAGCTGAATCTATTAACAGTATTGACAGGGTGTACTGCAGGTTAAAGATGCTAATGTTGCCAAAATGTTACAATATGTTAAGATCAAGGAGGTGGTACATGTGTTTTATTTTTTTTGACGAAAAACCTACAAAGGAGGAGGTGGTGGAAAATAGATTGGAACCTGTGTTGGGGTAACACCAAAAGACTGTCTACCCTCATGTAATATCCCAAAGGGCATTAGCAACAAATCAAGTTTCAAAGAAATACAACATCATACATACTTCCATAATGCAAAGCAGCATGGGATATGTGCAAATCACCATGAAATTTCAGACGTGTTCAGTTTACAGTGTTTTACATGCATTTTAAATAGCACAAGTAACTTAATTTCTATAATAGTCACTAAGTACTTTCCACCATTATCAAAAACACCTAGTGCCATGGTATTTTCAACATTTACAGGTTTCATAAACATAAGGTATATACATCAAGGTATTTTATGACATAGTGCTATTACATACTAAATCCAACAACGATAAACACAACCTGTTTTACATATGCTTGGAGGTCACCACAATAACCTCCCTGTACAAGGACCTGAGAGGGAAAAGGAAAATTAAAGAGGACACTACAGCATAATCAAGAAAGGGAAGGGGGTGCCCATAGGTGGCCAGCCTTATGGACTAGAAATTGTAAAGAATAGATTAGGCTAAGTAACAGAAGAACTGTTACAACAGATTTAAGAAACGGTCAGTCCTCAAGAGTGGCAGGAGTGCCCTGTCACAAAGTAGTAGCTCAGCTGCTCTCATGGTAGCAGAGTGGGTGTACCGGGTCATAATGTCGCACGCTTAACAGAGTACGGCATTATGGCATCACCCGGACATGTGTGCTCCCCGAGTTGCCCCCTCGGAGTTGAGAATCTTTAGTGGGGCAGAGTCCCCCACAGAACAAAGACATGATGCCTCATGACATTAACCCCTCAGCGCGATAAAGCCATGCGGCATTATGTCTTGTGACATAATGACCTTGTGCCGCAGAGTGGGTGCTATTGGGTTGATCCCAATCATCAAAGTGGAGGGACAGAGGGAATAAGCAAAATAAAAAGTACCACCCACCACAAATACAGAGTAGTGCACATAATGTAGTGTACAGAGGCTACTCAGTGGCATGGCAGCTGGGGAGCCACTTACCATGCAGACAATCCAGGTTTGTGTCACAAGTCTGGAATGCCATATGGGGCTAGCAGGAGAAGGGTTGAGTGCCCACACAGGATGATATCCTCTGGGACACAGGAATAATCTGCTATGACTCTACCCTGAGGCATTCCAGGGAGATTGGTGCTGGTAGGTCTTGGAGGGTCAGGGTGGGTAGGCTGGGTTTCATGTTCTGCATAGGAAAGAGAACAGGGGGGCATAAAAAGTAGCTTAGGTGGATTAGGTAGCTCCACCCTCATAAAGTTAGGCCAAACTGACCTTTGGGGCACTGACACCTATCCTTACCACCTCTATCCTCAGGTAGCATTGGCTCGAATTCCAAACTCACTAGGGAGGGGTAAGCTCCAGAGGCTTACAGGGTAAAGAGCACCTAGCTTCTGATGTAAGAGAGAGATGGTGTGTTAGAGATGGGATTCGAAGGATAACGTAGGGTCAAGATGAACCCCGAGGTACTTGAAAGATAGTGTCTTAGGTAAGGGTGTACCGTTGCTGGTAAGGACACAGAAACTGGAGGATACCTTGTTTATTCTGTGCCTAGTCCCAAATAGCATGGACTGTGTCTTGGGAAGGATGAGCACTATATTTTCCATTACAAACCACTTTTGAAGCCTGGCTAGGCAGGAACTGAGTGAAAGGTTAATGACATTAATGTAGTTACTATGTGTACAAAGAACTGTGTCATCCGTATATAGAAGGGTCCGTACAGGTTTGCAGACTGTGGGCAAATTATTTATGAAAAGGGTAAACAAGAGGGGGCCGAGAAGAGAACCTTGCAGTACGCCACTTGTGATGTTATTAACTCCTGAAAGTGTGTTTCCAATCCTGACAGCCTGAGTTCTGTTAATCAAGTAGTCTTTGAATCAGGCAAGTGCTGGTGGCCCTAGACCGACAAGCATCAAGCCAATTTATTAGTTTCTTCTGGTTGACCAGATCAAAGGCCTTGGTCAGGTCCACAAACTGGCATTCTGGTGAACGCTATTAGAGCAGTGTTGGTGCTGTGCCCTTTGCGAAAACCATGCTGTTCAGCACAGATAAGGCCATATTGCTGCAAGTGTTCCACTAGCTGCCGATGCACTATTTTTTCTTGTAGTTTTGCAAGAGCAGAAAGAAGTGAGATAGGGAGATATTTATCAAGAGATGTTTTATTACCCTTTTTATGAAGTGGGATAACAACTGAGGATTTCCATAGTGTAGGCACTATCCCAGCCGAGAAGGACATGTTGAGGAGTTTAGTGATAGGGGACATGATTTGTGGAGCTGCTAGTTTGATAAATTTAGGTAGTAGACCCTCAGGGCCAGCAGATCTGACCAGTTTTAGTACAGCAAGACGTTTAAGAACTTCTCAAACTGTTACCCTTTTTAGATAAAATTGGGGTTTGAGGGGGTTGATTTTGTCAGTGTCTGGGTTAAGAGCCGTTGGGCCCTTAGATCCATATTTGGACAGGTCAGAGAAAAAGTTATTAAACATCGTTCCAATAGTGTTAGGGTCGATGTGTCTGGAACAATCAGGATCGATGGTGGAGGTTGGGTGCGACTGCTGATTATGGAGTTTACTGATTGCCAAAACGTTTTGGCGTTATCCAATTTAGTGAACTGTTGGTTTTTTAGGTACTTGGAGTTGGCACTAGGAATCTCCTTTTTGCACGCATATCTCAGGGTCCTATAGTCCTACCAGTCTGATGCCAGCTGAGACTTTTTGTACTTGGCCCAGGGCGCATCCCTCCTCTGCATAAATGCAAGGATGTTGCTGGTGAGCCAAGTTTTTTTTTTGGTTTGACTCTATGCATGCACATAAGGGCATGTTTGTTGAGAACAAAAGTGAAGGTAGTGATAACGTGATCCAGTCCGGTGTTAACATCAGGGCAGCATCCAGGAAAGACCAGCTGATAAGAGCCAAGTCACTTAGTACTGGACATCTCTAATCTAGAATCTGGCACCTGGCACCACTGTTGAGGAAGAGGCCATATGCCCTAGCAGGTCTTGGCTGCCCTTTTTTGAAGGACTTTGCCAGTTCTATCAGATTGGCCACTCTCTCCTGAGGGAGGAATGCCTTTCCTTGAACAGTATCTAGTTCTTGCTCCTATAAAGTCCCTTACCTGTAATGGGTCCAGTTGAGCCTTTTGGAGATTTACCAAGAAACCCAACTCCTCCAGGAGAGAGTGACAGATAGGAGAGATGTACAGACGTTTTGGCTCCCTGGTATGACTGTCATGAAACCAACCAATCATCTAGGTAGTAAAGATCACCACCACTTGCCTCCTCAAATGTGCCGCCACTACTGCTAAGCATTTTGTGGAAACTCTGGGAGCTGAAAAAAGGGCTGTGAACTTGTAGTGGCTCTCCCCCACTCTGAACCCGAGGTATTTTCTGTGAGAGGGTCTTAATGGAATGTGGAAGTAGGCATCTTTCAGATCCACTGACACCAGCCAGTGACCTTGTTGCAAGGATGGAATGACTGTTCCTTTGTTACCATCTTGAACTTTTCCTTCTTTAAATGTTTGTTCAGATATCTGAAATCAAAAATGGGTTTATTCAGTAGAGATCTAAAATGGATCACCACTCCCCATTGTTGTTGTAGGTCAGGAAGTATCTGGAGTATAGCCCCCTCCCAACTGGGGGCTGTTTCCATTGCATTTGCTAGTAGCATCTTTTTTACCTCCAACTCCAGTAGGATTTTTTCCACTGGGGTATGAGGAAGAAAGGCTCTTCGAGTCTGCAGCTTTGGAATCCTCTTGAACTGCAGAGAAAGAGAGAGAGAGAGAGACCCTGACTCACTATTTCTAGAACCCATCTGTTTGTGGTAATATTTTCCTCAAGCCTGAGAATAATGGGTTAGCCTTCCTCCCACTGGTAATGGTTGGGCGACATGGGCACATGTGCCAGGGGTTTTGTTTTGTCTGGGCCTTGGGAGCTGGACTGGCACCTCCACGTTTAGAGCCCCTTCTGCCCCTACCTCTGAAAAAGCCCCTCTGGGAGGTAAAGTCATAGGTCACATAAGCATGGGGGTAGTAATTCCTGCTACTACCTTCCCTTCCGTAATACCTCTGGGGAGTGGAGGCCTTTTCCTTCTCATTGTTGCTCTTGTAAATGGTTTTCTATTCATCCACTTTTTTCATGTAAGTCTCTGTCTTATCACCAAACAAGGAATTTCCCCTCACATAGAAAACCCATGGCTTTTGTCTGAGTGTGAAGGGAAAAGTTTGTAGTTCCGAGCCAAGCAATCCTTCTAAGGGATACTGCATGCATCATGACCCTTTAAGTAACGTCGTTGGTATCCATAGCCATACGAAACTGGTACTTGGTGGCATCCATGGCAGTTTTTGCTGTGTCTGCCAGGTCCTGAGCCAAATCCCCAGGTGCTTTCTTGCTCATGGCCACCACCAAACTCCAAAGTGCCTTTTGGTACTGAGCTGAGTAGGCCATATAAGCTGCCTGGCTCAGCAGTTTTCTGGAATCTCTCTCTGGAGACTGAGAAGTATGGGGTACCTTAGACTTGTCATAGGCAGCAGTCTGAACCACTCCTTCATGGTCAGGGTGGTTGTATAAGTGCTCAGTACCCTGTTTGTCCATCTGGGACTTTTTCTCTTTTTGTCAATGCCAGCAGCAAAGGTGGGGGCTGACAAGACAATGAAGATGGCTTTCTTTAGAGATTTATGGACAGGCAAATGGAACCTTTTTGCTGGGGCTAGGCCCATCGTATCTAAAAATTCAACCTCATCCTCTGCCTCCTCCCGAGGCGAGAGATGGAGGATATTTGCCATCTGACTCAAACGTAAAATGAGAAGTATAGCTCTCTGAAGACTGAGGAGGGGAACCAAACTCCTGGTCAGGGAGCTGTCCAGGTCTATAGGGTCCCCTTCCTCCTGCTAATCCTAATACATTTCTGCCTCCTGCCCCACAGGCATCACCATAGGTATTGGGGCCTGGTGAGGGGGACTGGCATGGTCACACAGGCACCCATAACTTGGAAAGCCTGGCAAAATTGCCACATTTTAGTCATAGTTTTAAATGAGAGAAAGTTGCATTTGCTCACTGGCATCTCCGTTGCCTTTTCAGCAGGAGGGGCAGTGACATGCTTTTCTTTATGCATTTTCTTAGCAGGCACCATTTCCGATGCCTGCCTACTATCTACTGGTGTCTGCTTTGCCTTTTACCAGGAGGGGCAGTGGCATGCTTTTCTTTATGTGTTTTCTTAGCAGGCACAGTTTCAAATGCCTGCCTACTGTCCACTGGCATCTCTTTTGCCCTTTCAGCAGCATGAGAAGTGACATACTTTTCCTTATGTTTTTTCTTAGCAGGCACCATCTCTGATGCCTGCTCCGTGGCTCTTTTAACTTTTGTGGTATCAGAATTCCCCCTCTAAGATGCCCTGGTTTCTGTGAGCTTGTTCTGAGAAGCTGGACCCTCACCTGAAGCATGCTGTGAAGAAGAGTCATAACGTGAGGTCATAATTCCTTTAAGCTGGTAAGCCCCCTATTACAATAAATTTAGGGCAAAACTCAAAGCACAATTAAAACTGGTAAAAACTGGTCAGGATGCAGGCATCTGAACACGAATCCTGGCAATCTGCCTTCAACAGAAAATAAACAATTTTTTTCACGCCTGTGAGTCACGCTCTTTTCTTAGGTCAAATGTTCAAGAAATGGTTCCCAAAAGAAAAGATAACAATTGCGGTTTGGTTCCAAAAATAATGGGAACCAACCGGACTAATCTAATGTTAAAAAGCAAAACACAAGCCTGAACAGAAAATCAGCCCAGTTCCCGAGCCAAAACGGAACTGGGACTACACAAGTCAAAAGGAACACCCGAAATATATTTTTTTTAAACTGTAAAGCGGGTTCCAAAAAGGGAAGCCACATTTCAACAGGCTGCCTCCAGTTTCCCGGAACCGAAGGAAAAAGAGAACTGGAGACACACAATCAAAATGAACAGTCAAAACCCTAACTAACACAAAGTTAATTAACTAAAGCAGTACAAGACAAACAACAAAATAAAAAATAACCAAATTGCAGTGTCTCTGAAGTGGGAGCAAATTCGGGCCAGTGCTTCTTCTCAGGCAGAGAAATAAGAAAAAATTACCGTAGTAATATTGTTTCTTCCAAGGTATTCTTCAGTATGCTTGACAAATGCCGTATGCCAATTTGGTCCAGCTGCCCTGGAGGAGGAGGAGTTTATGCTAATGACTACTGGCATCAGCCAATCAGAGAGCAGAAAGAGGGGGTGCTGCCTGAGCTATAGTGGAAAGTCAGTCAGACTCACTTCGAAGCTAAGGGGCAAAAGGCCCCAACAATATTTATCAGACCCATCAAAAAATATGAACAAGAACAATGTATGACAACCATAAAAACACCCATAACTATAAACGCTCTAATTATAAAGCTCAATAGTGAAATTTGGCCCAAAGTATGGACTGCAGAACTATTCAGTCAGGTTATGTAGGGGAGGATGGGTAGGAGGTCGAGCATACTGAAAAATACCTTGGAAGAAACAGTATTACTACGGTGAGAGATTTTTTCGTCTCACCCCAGGAATTCTTCAGTATGCTTGACAAGTGCAGACTACAAAGCAGTACAGCTGGGAGGTGGGTACAGAACCTACTTTGGAAAGAGGTTCTGCAGGACTGCTGTGAGAAATCTGATATCTGATCTGGACTGTACATCTACACGGTAGTGTTTTGTGAAAGTGTGTACAGTCCTCCATATAGCTGCTTTGCAGATATCCAGCAAGGGTATGTCCCTTGCAGCTGCTACCAAGGTGCAGTGCCTCTAGTGGAGTGGGCCCTGAGGCATTGAGGAGGCTGCTTGCCAGCTTTACTGTAACAGTACTGAATGCAAGCGACTAACCAAAGAAAGACAGTTCTTTAAAATGCAGGCCTGCCTTTCCCTACCTCGGCATAGGTAAGGAAAAGCTAAGTATGCAAAGTCCTGAGCTGCTGACCCAGATAGTGGGTTAGGGTCCTGCTCACATCCAGACTATGGAGCTTTCACTCACTAGGAGTGGATTTCTCTGTGAAGAAGACAGGAAGTGTTATGGACCTGTTCAGATGGAACTCTGACATCACCTTAGGAAGGCATTTCCTATCTGTCCTCAAAACTACCTTATCCATGTGAGGGATAATGTAGTTCGGTTCCGTGCAGAGGGCCTGCAGATCTGAAATTCTTCTGGCTGAGGTGATTGCCACCAAAAAGACAGTTTTCTAAGTGATGTACTTTAGCTCAGCTGAGGCCATAGGCTCAAAAGGAAGCTCCATGAGCTTGGCTATGCAGAGATTCAGGTCCCATGAAGGGATAGGTTCCCTCAGAGGGGGATGAAAGTGTGACAGGCTCTTGAAGAATTTCTTGAAGATGGGAAATAAAAGACTTTTCTTTCCCCTGCCAAAATATAGACAGACACAGCTGCCAAATGAACTTTCAAGGATGAAGCACGGAGGCCCGAGGCCTGTAAGTTTACCAAATACAGGCTCACAGACTCCATCCTAACCAGGCTGGACAATGGCGAAATTACCTCCGCCATTTTTTGTCGACCTGGCCAAGGCCTTCAACACCGTCTCTCGCTCCCATCTCCTTGACTCACTCACACAGCAGCTGGCCTATCCCTCTCCACCACAAACTGGTTTAAGGCCTACTTTATTGGTAGAACCCAATCAGTTAAGATCTTGGACGCCACTTCCCCTTCCCTCCCGATTAACAATAGAGTCCACCAGGGCTCGGTATTAGGGTTCCTCCTATTCTCCATCTTCCTAAACGACCTTCCCTCTGTTTGCTCCCCATCCTCCGCTATACATATGTATGCTGATGATACAGTCCTGTATGCATCTGGCTCCTGTCCTGATGAGGTTACAACCAACTTACATCAAGACCTCCACAAGGTTCAGCTCTGGTTTGCTAACCATTAACGTTTCCTCAATGCCAAGAAGACTGTCTCCATGACCTTTGGCACAAGGCAGAGAGACCCTCTAGGCTTCCCTCCCTACCCACTTTTCACACTCTTGAGGGGACTTAACTTGAGGACACATCCTCCTTCAGGTACTTAGGTGTTTGGTTGGAGCAACACCTAAACTTCTCTGGACATACTGACGCATCCAGAAACAACTGTACCCTAAGCTTGGTGCCCTGTTCAGGAACCATAGTTGCATCCCTCCTATGTCTAGGCGTGAACTTGTTCAGAAGATGATATTGCCCATTTTCAACTACTGTGACATAGTCTATGGTGCTGCACCTAAGTCTTCCCTGGCCAGACTGGACACCCTCTTCAATTCCTTCTGCCGCTTTGCCCTGGATGCCCCCTTTCACATCCATCACTGCGATCTTTATCGTGCCCTATCCTTCCCCTCTCTTTCAAACAGGCGACTCTCCCACCGTGCCCCAAATTCACCTCCAAGCACTGGCTGGGTGAGCTCCCCTACCTCACCTCCTCCTGTACAACACCCCCCACTCTCCCATTCCCTTAGATCGATCTACACCCGTACCCTGGTTGTCCCCGCAGATCCACCCAAATAGGCCAATCTGGTTACTCTCACCGCCTCCCAAAAATGTGGAATAACAACCTCCCTCAAATTCGGCATTCATCTTCCACCTACTCCATCAGCTCTTCCCTCAATAATTACCTTGCACCTAGCTGCTCCTGTCATGTCCCTCCCTAATTCCCTCCTCTAAGCCCTGGACAAACCCTACCTCTCTACCCTCACCTTCATTTTACCCTGTACACACCTCCCCCAAATTTCTAGCCCTCCTCCCTTCCCCTTCCCCCAAATTGCCCCCTTACTGGCATCCTTTGATCTCTCACAGAATGTAAAGGACCCTGAATGCTCTCCATGGATCCCTCTCCTACCCCCAAGGGCTTGTATCTCTCATCTACTCTCTTCCCCCACCACCTTAACATACTAACATACTAGTCACCAGCATATTAGCCTTACAGTCTATCGAGCCTGCTCGTGCCTCAGAACCCTGGGTGGGTACTGAAGCCATCCCCCCTTATCGTATCCCTGTTTCTCCTGACCTCTCCATCCCAGCCCCACCCGGGGCAAGCCAACTCTGCTTCATCCCTTCTGTACCTGTCCCACCCTCTCTTGGAATCCTCCACCGAGAAGCCAGAACCAGCCCACCAGGCATGATTCCACTTGTTCCACCACTCTTTCAGTGAAATACCTCCTCCTCCTTTCCCCACTCATCCTTCTTTCTTTGAGCTTCCAACTATGTTCTCTGGTGATTCCACCCTCATTTAGCCTAAAGATCCCCTCCCTATTTATTCCCTTGAGGTACTTGAAGACCTCAATCATGTCCCCCCGGTCCCTCCTCTCCTCCAGTGAGAACAGGCTGAGCTCCTCTAGTCTCTCCTCATACGTCAACTCCCCTAGACCCTGGATCGTTTTGGTTGCTCTTCTCTGAACCCTTTCCAGGAGCTGGATGACCCTCCTCAAGTGCGGCCTCCAGTACTGCACACAGTACTCAAGGTGTGGTCTAACCAGGCTATTGTACAGCGGCAGAATCACTTTCCCTGCTCCTTGAGGTAATCCCCTGTGCGATGCAGCCCAACATCCTGTTTGCCTTTACTGCCGCCCTCCTGCACTGCTCAGAATTATTCAAGCTGACATCCACAAGGACCCCCAGGTCTTTTTCCCCTGCTGTGGCCTTCAACTCATCTCCTCCCAGGGTGTACTCATGTTTGGGGTCCCCCCCCCAAGATGTAACACCTTGTACTTGGAGGAGTTAAAATTTAATTTCCAGGTGCAGGCCCACCTGTCCAGGGTCTCCAGGTCCCTTTGCAGGGCCAACCTCCCCACCTCAACTACTGCACCCAGCTTGGAGTAATCTGCAAAGAGACTAATTTCACACCCGATACCCTCCCTGATATCAGAAAGGCTTTAAACAGGATTGGTTCCAGGACTGAGCCCTGTGGTACCCCATTAATGACTCCCAAGTAGATGGGACCTCCCCGCCGACCACTACTCTGAGTGTGCCTGGCCAGCCAGTTCCTGATCCATCTGACCATCAATGGGCCTGCCCCATCCCCCTCAGTTTCTCCAGTAGGTCATGGTGAGGGACCGAGTCAAACGCCTTGCTGAAGTCCAAGAACAGTACATCCACAGGCCTCCCCCTGTTGAGTTCCGATGTTACCCATTCATAGAACTCCACAAGGTTAGTTTGACACGATCTACCAGGCACAAACCCATGTTGACGACTATCCAGGAATCACATTCCTTCCAGTTAGACACCCCCAGCTTATGGCACCCAATAATACCTTCACCATCCTAGTATTCATTATGTTGTGTGTCTGTCATGGCCCCCATTGGGATATGTATGTACTGTACATACTATAGATATTAGCTTAACCTTCCTTTCACCGAGTTTTAACATGTGAATTCACTATACATCATTGTGTTATAAACATTATTTTTCTCTGTATGTATAACTGTCTTATGAAGCGTATGATGTATTTGCTGTGTATCAACTATTGAACCTTGACCTTATCAGGTCCATCTTGTAAATGAGCCTTGCTCAATGATGTTCGCCTGTATAAATAAAGATTTGATTGATTGAAGAACCCCCCAAACGTTCCTTAAGTATGCTCTCCATCATCTTACCCACCACTGACGTCAAACTGACGGGTCTATACTTTCCTGGTACCTCCCACGATCCCCCTTTATGGATGGGCACCACATGTGCCACCCTCCAATCTCTAGGTACCCACCCTGTCTCAAGCAACATGCTGAAGAGATCCACCAGAGGTGCAGCGAGTAGATCTCCCAACTCCCATAGCACTCGAGGGTGTATGCCATCCAGCCCAGGAGATTTTTCCTTTTTAAGGGCTTTAGGGGCTTTCCACACCCAGCCAATGGGGATAGCATCATCAGTCCTTCCCCCCTTTAGCAGGTTCATCCTGATGTGATACTCCTGAGGTAACACTCCCACCCGCCTTTTCTTTATCTTTATCTGGTGCTACATCAATCCTACCCACTGCCCTTTCTAACTCCATCAGCTCCCACTTTGTAAGTTTCCCAGCTCCTTCCCTAGTGAACATGGAGGCAAAGTATTCATTTAATACCTCCGCCTGTTCCCTAGCCTCCTCTACCTACCCCCCTTTTGTTCTCAATCTGCCGATCTGTCCCTTGATTTTCCTCCACTCACCAATATACCTGAAGAACCCCTTTTCCCCCACCCCGTATCCCCTGTGCAAGCCGCTGCTCTTTTCTGGAATTTGCCTCCCTCACCATCCGGGTGACTTGTCTGGATGCCAGACGGTAATTTTCCTTATCCCTCTCCCCTTTCGTTTTTTTGTATCCTCTGTAGGCAGCCCTCTTCTCCCTTACCACCTCCTGAACCTCCTTGGACCACTAGCACGGTTTACATGACCTCACCCCCTTGCTCTTCACCTTTGCACAGGTCCTGACAGCCTCCTGAAGTCCACGTTTTATGACCTTCCATCTCCCTTCTACATCCGTCCTTGGTGTAATCCCCTTCAAATGCTCCTTGAGAATCTCTCCCATGCCCCTATAGTCCGCCCCCTTAAAGTCAACAGCCATTGTCCTGGTACTAATCCCTTCACCCCCCAAATTTAGCTAAAACCAGACAGTGTCGTGGTTGCTCCATGCCAGGGGATCCTCCACTGCTGAATTCTATATCAGATCCCCGTCCGCAAGAACCACATCCAGGACATGACCATCCCTCATAGGCTCCAACACCTGCTGAGTGAGGAACACATCCTGGAAGCCATCCAGCAGCCTCTACTCCTTGGCCACCGTGGACGTCATAGTTCCCCAGTCAGTAGCTGGCATATTTAGATCCCCCATCAACACCACTTCCTCCCCTTTTGGTCCACACTGCCCCTTAATACTATCCAGCAGACAATCCTCCAGAACATCCCCCATCCCTGGGCGCCTATATATATCACTCCCATCTTGATCTTTCCTCCTGCAGGGGTTTGCAAGGTGATCCATAAGGCCTCCACATTTCCCTCTGCTTCTTCCACCCTAATGATCTCTATGTTATCTCTAGTGAACATAGCCATTCCTCCCCCTCTGCCCTCCTTTCTATCCTTCCTAAGCACTGTGTACCCACTCACATTAAGTTCCCAACCGTGGCTAGGGTTGGCCCAAGTTTCCGTGACCGCCGCCACATCAATCCCTCCTTCAAATAGCATGGCCTGGAACTCTGGCATCTTGTTGCCCAGACTCCTGGCATTTGCTAACATCACCCCCAACCCTTGTCCCTACCCCCCTTTACCATGCCCCCCCCGGATCATATATAAGCCCCACCTAGCTTGAATGTAGTCCGTCATCCCATTTTAGGACTTCCTTCCCTATCAGATTAAGGTGAAGCCTATCCCTGGCGTACAGTTCCTTATCTTCCCAAACTTGCCCCCAGTCCCCCAACACTCCAAACCCCTTTCTTCCCCCCACTTCCTGAGCCACTCATTTATCTCTGATCTTCATTTTGTTCTCCACAGAGGACTTTGGTACTGGCAATATTTCCAAGAAGAAAACTGTACAACCATTGTCCTGACAAACTCTGGCCAGTTCTCGGAGTCTTACCTGGATTTCCAGTACACTATTTCCCTCTATATCGTTTGTCCCCAGATGCACCAGGAAGTCCGGTGACCCTCCACAATCCTTTGCCAGCTCATACACCAGGAATTTTGCCCTGTGCACCATCAGACCAGAGATACCCTCTACCTTAACCTGGCTGGACCCCCCCCGCTCCTCCCAGTGTATACCCCTAATCATGGAGTCCCCCAGCAGGAGTACCTGAGTGACCCCAATTAGTCTTTTGTTTACCTCCGTTTTGTGCTCCCGACCCAACCCCCCCTTTACCCGTTTTCTAATTCCACTGGGTGTCTTCCTGCCTCCTTATGAAAGGACCCATTGTCGCCCTCCATTTCCTGCCGCACTTTTTATGACCACTTTCCTCAGATCCCCGATTTGGTATCTCCTTTTCCCTCTCTCATCCGCGCCTATCTCCCTGACCATGATCATATCCCCCATCTCTCCATCCTCCTCCTCAATCATATTATTATTTCCTCCTCCCGTGCCCCCCCTTACCTAGAGACCCTTCTCCTGTACAGTCCTTCCTCTTTGATGGGCTCCCCTCCCTTGACTCTGTTTCTTCTATTTCTCACCGATCGTGCCCTCAACCCCCACGCCTGCTATGTGGTGCCCTTCCCCCCTCTGCTTGACATTTAATTTCCTTCTTAGCCTGCTGAAACTATTGCTTGCATTTCCTTTCCTGGTCCCATATCCCCCTCTGATTTCCCAACTCCCTCCCTCCGATCTCATTTTTATCCCCCTCATCTCCACGTCCCTGTCTCTCCAAGTTGCGTAATGGTTAAAATTTATTGTAACACTCTATGCCAGCCTCCTTCTTTTGACCTAATTTCCCACTGTCTGCCCTTCTAGGCTGCCCCTTGCCAGCCCCTCCTGACCTGTCCCTCTCCTCCCCTTATGATTTGGACCGATTACCCTATTGCTTTCTTCCCTGGCATCTGCTTCCCTGGCTAAAAGTCCACGCTCCATAAGTTCTCCCCCGTTTGATGAGAAGTGTCCTGGCCTAGCCTCAACCCTTCCCCCCTGCCACCCATAGCCCCTCCCATTCGCTTTCCTCACCCCCCAACTCCTCCACGTGCCTCCTTAGCCAGTTTACCTCTCCCCTGATCTGCAAAAACTGCCTGCAGAGTGGGCATCCTCCCTCCCTCCAGGCCCAATTCAGTATTATTGTAGCCCCACAGCCTGTGCAACCTACAACCCTACCAAAGATTTCTGCCATGGTGGCTGGATGCCACCCTAATTGTCCTTATCTATACATATTGGGACATTCCCCCTTTGCCCGGTCTCTTCCCCCGGGAATAGTACCCCTCGCCCTTCTCCAAGTGGCCATTCTGGGGTGGTATAAGATTAAGTCTTACAGCCCCTTACAGATCTAACTGATAACCCACCACCCTAGAAACCAGCTCCTAATCTAGGTAAACAATTTAGCAGTTAACAGTTTAAACTAGGTAAACACTTTAGCAGTTAACAGTTCAAACAGTTTAAGCACCTCCCTGGAACCAGTTCCTAATTCTGGGGTAAAAACAATTTAGCAGCCAACAGTTCGAACAGTTTCAACACCTCCCTAGAGCCTGGTCCCACAGTAGGTAAAAAATGTACAGGGCTAGCAGTTCTAAAAGTATAATACAGCACAAAAACAAGTTTACACATTGCCCCCTAACCGGCTCCTAATCAAGGTAATTTATTCGTAGTGCTCTACAGCTCTAACAGCACAGCCCTAGACTGAGCTCCTAACCAAGATAAAAATAATTTAGCATAGTATTTCTATCCACGGGAAGGAACAGAGTCTCAGCCCCTCCCCATTTTTGTAATGATCAAGACAGTAAATTTGACACCCAAGGCCCCTGGCCACCCCTTTATATTACCCCCAGCCAATCAGTGCCCTACCTCCCACTAGGACACACCTCCTCTGTCCATTTGATAGAGGTTGAGGTCGGGGCTGGGTGGGCGAGACAAGTATCTCCCTACCGTCATGGTCACAAGAGTCAACAAGAGTCCAAAGTCCATTAATTCGAGAGTTCGAATTTTGGTGCCTGGTCTCACGATAGGCCCAGGCACCCTGGCACTCCTCCTCATCTGATCACCGATGTGACCATCCCCCTCACCACCAATGCTGGCGGATTCCTTCCTGGGACCTTCTGGCTGCCGATGCGACCGTCTCCCCCTCTCTCAAACTGTCCCGATCTCCCGCCGCCGATGCGGCTGAACAAATCTCCTGGGACTTCCACAAGCAGACCGCCGATGCGGTCTCCCCAGTCCTCACACGCTGGAAGCACAAATCTGGTCTTTGAAGCAGCTGGGCCTGCCCCTCACATGCCCAGCTGCGAGAGTTCGAATTTTGGCACCTGGCTGCACGATAGGCCCAGGCACCCTGGCACTCCTCCTCCTCCTGATCTGGTCACCGATGTGACCGTCCCCCTCACTGCTGATGCTGGTGGATTCCTTCCTGGGACCTCCTGGCCACCGATGCGACCGTCCCCCCTCTCTCAATTTGTCCTGCTCTCCCGCTGCCGATACAGCTGAACAAATCTTCCGAGACTCCAAGCAGACCACCGATGCGGTCTCCCCAGTCCCCATACACTGGATGCACAAATCTGACACAAACGCACTCCGCAGGTCAGGCCCTCTGTTCCCACAGTACCAACCTCAAAGCACAATAGTGTGAACTGGGGAGAGACAAGGTAACCCTCCTGTCTGTTTTGGGTCTGAATCACCTACCAGCCTCGAGTCCTGGGCGTCAAAATGTGAACCTTATGCTAGCATACCCAGTTAATAGGCTCAGATACGTACCCTCTTTGGGGGATGTAGTACAATCCTTCACCCGGGGCACCCAGCCAGGTTTCCAAAAATGTACCCTTACAACTCTATATGAGACCTACGTATATTCTTACCTTTAAGCAAGCTTAGTAACACAATCAAGCCTTTAACAGCTGTCAGACTTAAACACAGGTTCAGCATCACATGTAAAAGAACTGAGAAGAAACACTTAATCTTAAAGGGGCTCTCTGGGACACTGCCTTATCCCCTTCTCTCTGGTCCCCCCAGTCCCCTTGCAGGGTTCCTCACATCCTAAAGGGGTCTCCAGGGACACAACTCTTCCTTCTCCCCCCCAACTCACCCCTCCTTCCCCTTTCCTTTCACATAAGCACTTGATTACTTATTAACCTGGCACTTATTATTGTCCACTCTTTCTACATGTTATGTGCAACACTCTTGTAACACCTACCTTACAACTGTATGTTAATGTTGATCTTGTAACTTGAATGTTTAATGTCTCATTCCAGTTGTACCCCTTCCCCCCAGGTTGCATTGGGAGATGAGCGACTTGCTGCTCAGTGTGCTTTCCTGGTGAAACATTTCAATAAATAAATAAATAAATAGTCAAGCACTGAAGAAAGGGAAGTTTTCAGTGGGTGAATATGCCTGTCCTTGCACCACAAGGAAAATCTTTTCCATGTTGAGGCATAGGCCTTCTTAGTGCTAGGCTTCTTAGCCAGGCAAAGAATCCTTAGGGCCTGCTTTGAGTACTGAGTGTTTGGGTACTTCTCCTCTTCAAGTACCAGGCTTTGAAGCGAAGAGACTCTATATTGGGGTATGGTATCCCCGTTAAAGGTAGAGTCAGGAGACTGTGGCTTGATGGTGGTCGAACTGACGGCCTGGCTGCTAGGGCCAGGAGTAGAGAATACCAGGGTTGTCTCACCCAGTCTGGTGCCGCTGGGATCATAGTGGCAGGCTGGGTTCTGAGCTTCAAAAGGACTCTGAGGATCAGTGGGAAAGGAGGGAAGGCATACAGAAACTTCCCTGTCCAATCCAGATTTAAGGCATCCACTAGAACTGCGCCCAGGGCTGGAGGCCAGCAGCAGTATAGAGGTAGTTGGTAATTCTGACTGGAGGCAAAGAGATCTATCTCTGGAGTGCTCCACCTTCTGAAAACCATGGCCAGTACTTGTCTGTTAAGGAGCCACTCGTGGTGGCCTTGACTGATGCGACTCAGAGCATCTGCCAGTACATTGTCCTTGCCTGGCAGGTGAATGGTTGATAGCTGAATTTCCAGAGTAGGCCAGAGACCAAAATTTCATGGCCTCTGTGGCAAAGCTTTGTTGAACTGGTAACCCCTTGCTGGTTGATGTGGAACATAGCTGTTGTATTGTCTGTTCTGATCTGTTCAGACTGGCCTTTTAGGAGAGGAGCAAAGGCTTTTATTGTCAGATAAACTGCTCTGAGTTCAAGGAGATTTATGTGGTAAGTGGATTCCTTGGGGGTCCATGTTCTGCTTATGAACTGGTCTGCCAGATGTGCTTCCCAGCCTAGGAGGGAAGCATCTGTAGTAAGAACTCTGGACAGTTCCCTTTGCTGAAAGGGAACCCCTTCCCTGAGATTCTGTAAGTCCTTCCACCAGTCTAGGGCTTGGTGCAAAGTTCTTGTGACTGGAGTAAGTTTTGACATAGATTTCTTTTTCTGAGACCAGTGGGCTCTTTGCGGATACTGAATGTCACTCATTTGAAATCTAGTGCCTAGTACCACAGCTGTGGTAGAAGTCATGGGACCTAGAAGCCTCAGGATGCGTCTGTCTGGTCTTGGCTGACCTAGGATTAAAGAGTTTGCCAGGGTCTGCAGGTTGTGTGCCCTGTCGAGGGGAAGTATGGCCCTTTCCTTTTGTGTGTCCAGTTCTGCCTAAATGAATTCCAGTAGCTGAAGTGATTGAAAATGGGATTTCTGAGAACTGATTAAGAACCCCAGGGATTCCAGGGTAGTCCGAGTAAGTCTGAGAGAGTCTCCGACCTCCTGTTGAGACTTGTCCACTATTAACCAATCATCCAGGTAAGGGAAGACAGACACCTGCTGTCTCCTGAGATGGACTGCCACTACTGCCAGGCCCTTTGTGAAGACCCTGGGAGCTAAAGAAAGGCTGAAGAGCATTGCTGCAAACTGGTAGTGGTCTGAGTGCAATCTGAACCTGAGAAATTTCCTGTGAGACTGCCTGATTGAAATGTGGAAATAGGCATCCTTCAAGTCTAGGGAAGCTAACTAGTCTCCCTTTTGCAGAGATGGAATCACCATGGCCAGGGTGAACCATCTTGAATCGGGGATTGACAAGGTGTAGGTTTAGGTACCTGAAGTCTAAAATGGGTCGCCAATCCTCATTTTTTTTCTGGGTTAGGAAGTATCTGGAGTAAAGACCCCTTCCTCAGAACTCTCTCCACTGCTTTTGCAGACAGAAGATACTTTACTTCTAACTACAACAGTAGCTTTTCTGTAGAAGTTAGAGATTTTAGTGATTTCGTCAGAAAGGGGAACTTTATGAACTGCAGGGTAAGACCTCGACTACCTACCTCGAGTACCCACTTGTCTGTGGTACTAAGGTGCCAGTGGAGAAGGTAGTGGGACAGCCTTCCTCACACTGGGGAGGGGAGGCGACCTGTCTTTCGTAGTCAAGAGATTTGTTTGGACTGAGTATTAGAGGGAGGAAAGAAACCAGCTAGTCTCTGGCCTCTCCTACCCTTTCCCCTGAAGTAACCTCTCACCTGAGAATACTCCAGGGGCATGGGCACAGGGTAGAAGGCCCTGAGGTAGTAGCCTCTGCCTCTGTTCCCTCTGCTCTGAGGTCTCTGGGAAGTGCAGCCTTTTTCCTTTACAGCATTACTCTGGTAGATGGTTTATATTCTTCATCTTTTTCATACAAGCTTCAGGTTTGTCCCTAAATAATGGAATTATTGTCACAGGGGAGATCCATAGCTTTATTCTGGGTATCCTGCGAGAGATTAGTTGCCCTTAGCCAGGCATGGCATCTTAGGGAAATTACCTGGGCCATGGCTCTGGAAGCAGTGTCATTAGTATCCACTGCCACGTGATACTGGTGCTTAATAGCTTCCAGGGCTGTTTTAACAGTTTCTGTGAGGTCCTGATCTATTCTGTCTGGGACCTGCTGGCTAATAGCTAGCACCGAGTTCCAGAGAGCTTTTTGGTACTGGGCTGCATAGGCCATGAAAATAGACCAGCAAAGCAGCAGAGAGACTGCTGTGTAAGATTTTTCCTCATAAAATCAAGCCGTTTAGATTCTTTTTCAGGAGGCAGTGAAGAAAAGGTACTTTAACCTTGTCACAAGCAGCAGCCTACACAACCCCTTCATGATCAGGGTGAGTACACAGGAACTCTGCATTATACCTGTCAAGCTGAAATTTTTTCTCAAGTTTCTTGTCCACTGCTGAGTTGGAAGTGGGGTTTGCAAGTACTTTAAAAGTTACCCTGCGAAGTGATTTATGTATCGGCAACAGCAACTTCTTGGAAGGAGGGGGGGACAATCATCATATCTAAAAAGCCTTCCTCCACCTCCTGGTCAGTAGTTTCTTGTATAGTGAGATCAAGGGTGTCCACCATACTGTACATTGAATGATCAGGCTCATCTCCCAATCCATCATCGAACCACTCACTTGTATCTTTAACCTCGCCCTTTCCACCTCCTCCATGACCAACCCCTGGAAGACTGCCAAGGCGATTCCCATCTTCAAAGCCGGTGACCCTCTATCAACGGACAATTACCGTCCAGTCTCCATCCTCCCCCACCGTAGCAAACTACTTGAGAAGGCTATCCACCATCAGCTTGCTAAGCACATGGGCAAATACAACCTCCTGTGTAGCAAACAGCATGGCTTCCACAAGAACCATTCCACCACCACCTCCCTCGCACTACCGACTGACCACATCCTCATAAACATGGACCATGGTAATGCCACTGGCGCGGTCTTCATAGACCTCTCCAAAGCCTTCAACATGGTCAACCATGCCCTCCTCCTCCTCTCCAAACTATGTTGCTTTGGCTGTTCTCAGGAGGTTACTACCTGGTTCAAAAGCTACCTCACCGATCACTCCCAATTCATGTGTATTGGCCCTGCCTGCTCCCTCACCCTGCCCATCTCGACAGGTGTCACCAGGGCTCCATTCTGGGCCCCCTTCTATTCTCTTTATTTATTAACTCCCTTCCCTCCGACAGTCTCAGATGCCACTCTCTCCTCTATGCTGATGACCTCGTACTTTTCTACAGCGATAAATCCCCTGCCCGCATTTCCTCTGTTCTTGCTCAAAAGTATGCTGCAGCTCACAACTGGTTTGCTGATAACTTCCTCCTGGTTAATACCAAAAAACACAAAATCTGTGCTGTTCGGATCCAAGCCCTTCCTAGACAAATCCAAAACTACTTTTCTACAGTGATAAATCCCCCTCCCGCATTTCCACTGTTCTTACTCAAAACTATGCTGCGACCCACAACTGGTTTGCTGATAACTCCTCCTGGTTAATACAAAAAAAAAAAATGTAATCTATGCTGTTCAGATCCAAGTCCTTCCTAGCCAAATCCAAAACTCAACCCCCTCTCAACATTGTCTCCCCGATGGTCAAGCCCTTGAAGATGTCAATCCTTTCAAATACCTAGGAGTTCTACTCGACCGCTCCCTGCCTTTCTCTGAGCACATCAACTCATTAGTTCGAAAGTTTCACCAAAGATTAGGTACTGCCTACACCTCACCCCGGAGGCCTGACTTGCCATCGTCCAGGGAAATCTAATCCCAATACTGGACTACTGCTCCTCCATCTATGCTAGGACATCCACAACCCATATGGCCAAGCTCTCTTCTGCCTACAATCATGCCCGTCATTTTGCCTTGCTGGCCCTTTTCACTACACACTGTGTCTTTTACAATTCGCTAGGATGGCTTCCGCTGCAAGGCTGCTTTGACCTCGCCCTTTGCTTCATGGCAGATTCCGCCATCCGTACTGGCCAGGAATCTCCCCTTGCAGCCCTCCTCAAGGTCCAAACTTTACACCATGGCCTGCACTCAAACAGCATTCCCCCTCTGAATATTCTCAGGGTATCCACCAATATGGGCAGTAGAGCCTTGTCGGTGGCAGTCCCTATGCTGTGGAATAAACTGCCTGCCGAGTTCCGCTCCATTGACATCCACTGCCAGTTCAAATCTCGCCTCAAAGACTGGCTCCTGGTGACTTCCTGCTGCCACTGCTTTCCTGAGTAGTCCTTCTTCTTCCCACCTGCCTGTACCACGAGTTTCGTGCCTATACATCTCCCTTTGTAAATCCTCAAATTCCCCTTTCTTTCCCACCACTTCCCTCTACTAGCCCCACCTTATCCTTTCTCGTGCTACTCCTGAGGAACATTATCTCCTATGCAACTTGCTATCTATCGATTTCATGTATATGTATTTCTCTTAACCATGTATATGCACATCAGATTTATGTACTATGTAATCTTTACCATGTAGATTTATGTATTTTTGCTACCTTGTAATCTGTGTACTATTGTAACCTTTTATTATCTGTCAGACTGTCTACTGTTCTGTGCATTGTTGTTTATGTTTAACTCTGTGCCACTTTATGTGGCCCAGGTCGTGCCTGAAAATGGTCCCTAGGATCAGCGCACCTACCCAGTTACCAAAGTCATAAATAAAAATAAATGAGAGGAAAAATCCTCTGCCCATTAGTGGGACCACCAAACTCTGGGTCAGAAGGAGACTCTGGATCTAAGGGTTCATCACCCAATCCATCATCACTTACCCTAATAAAAACCCTGGGTATGGCCAAAGTTTGATGTGTGAGGGGTAGTAGGGTCAGGAGGAGCATTAAAAATATTGTCCATAGCCTTCACCGTTTGATATAAATGCCAAGCTTTAGCCAACTTTTCATCAGAGGGCATAGATGTTTGTGTCACTGGTGTCTCCCTTTGCTTCTCAGTGGGAGGAACAGTGATATGTTTTCTTTTTCCTTTTTAGTAGGCACTTCAACAGTGACCTGTTCAGTATGTCTCTTTTTGACTTGCTCAGAATTATTTTTGTCTATTTTGTTCTATATAAAGTCTTCATCAGACTTTCCCTTAGTTTTATGAGAGGCAGACCCCTCTTCAGAATCTTTATTAGAGGCGGAAATGGAGTGAGTGGTCATAATCTCCAACCTTCTGGCTGTCTTTTTCACTGTTTTACCAGAAGGATTACAGCTAAATTCACAGAAACACTTAACATAGCTTTTTGAAGCAATATGACTGGATCTCCTTTTGGGTCTGCCTGACATGCCAATTTGTCAAAAGACCCCAAAAAAGTTATCTCAGAACGGGAACATTTGAGTAAAAACTGTTGGTTCCTTAGAGCTATAGAACCGTGGCAAATGGTTCCACGGGACTCAAAAAATAAAGAACTGTATGTAAAATCATGGTTCCCAAAAAGAAAAGGGAACTGTGAATTAAACTATAGAAGCTAAACATTTATTATACAGTTTTTACCTCAGAAAAGAGTGGGAACCACGCGCAGAACCCTGAGGAGGCAAAATTAGGGTTCCTGGGAACCAGAGGAACCGCAAATTAAAAAACCGCAAACAGTAAAAATTTGTAATAAAAACATCACAAAGGCAGCACAAAGAAATAAAATATTAACTTAACCGCTGAAAAGAACTTCTTCAAGTGAAGTGTGCAGAGAGAGCTCCTGGGCAGTGCTTTCCAGTCAGCGGAGAAATTAATCTGACTGACCTCCCACTCTAGCTCAGGCAGTACTCCCTCCTTCTGCTGATTGGCTGATGCCAATAGTCATTAGCACACACTCCTCCTCTGGGGCAGCTGGACCCAGCTGGCATACTGCACTTGTGCATACTGAAGAATTCCTGGGGCGAGAAATAGTACGGTTGCGCAAAAACTTACCATAACAGTAGATCTTCGAAAGAATCTCTTGCAGCAGGTCATAACACATGGGATTACAGCTGCAGGTGTCATTTCCTCTGGATGACTTCTCAGCAGTCGACCCTGGGACCTCCCCCCAGCACTACCACGTGGTGTCTACTTGACAAGTATAAAAAGGGGAGGTCCCATCGACTCCTCAGTTCTTTTCCATCCTGGCGAATGAATGTGAAAACACATTCCAGGCCTCTGATGGGAACCGAGGAGGGATATCAAGGCAGCAGCTCGTGGAGTTGTATAAGACAGGAGCAAAGAATCCTTCTGAAGCAACAGCAATGGGGAAAGAGAGCGGGGCTGCATGACCTGCTGCAAGAGATACTCTTAAAGATCTACTGTTATGGTAAGTTCTTATGCAACCGTACTATTTTCTTTGAGATAATCTCTTGGAGCAGGTCATAACACATGGGAAGATTCCCAAGCAGTTATTATACTCAGCAGAGGAGGAAGCGAATCTTTAGGACTTAGGACAGGTGGCCTTGTGGGACGGCCTGTTCAAAAACGGTTCGCTTCTTAGAAGCAATGTTTAGACTGTAATGCTTGGTGAAGGTATGTACAGTAGAACACATGGTGGCTTCGCAAATATCCAAGGCAGAAATGCCCCAGAAACACGCCGTAGAGGCAGCCATGCCTCTGGTAGAATGGGGTTTTACAACTTCTGCGAGAAGTTTTTCGTATTTTGCATAGATAAACATAATGCAGTTGGCCAACCACGTGGACAAGCACTGCTTTGAAACACTAATGCTGTGGTTTCCAGGGGCAAAGAAACAAAAAGTTGCTCAGTTTTTCACAACTGTGTTGTGCGGAGAAGGTAAATGCTCAATATTCTATGCACAGAGAGTAAGAAGCAGGGCTTCCCTTGGATTTGTAGGCTCCGCAAAGTAAACTGGTAATTTAATGGTATGACTTAAAGTAAATTCAGAAATAACTTTAGGCAAAAACGACGGGTTCGTGTTTAAAGGCACCCAGTCAATATGAAATTGCAGGTATGGAGGTTTACACATTAGTACGTGCAACTCTGAGCCACGTCTGCCAGAAGTCATGACAACTAAAGACATAGTTTTCCAAGAAAGATAACGGAGGTCGCTGGATTCAGCGGGCTCAAATGAACTCGTAATCAGTTTTTCAAGCACAAAATTCAAATCCCACACAGGGACTGGATCCCAGATAGGGGGATGCAGATGCAGAATACCTTTTAAAATGGTCTGAATCAAAGGTAACTGGGACAAAGGGATGTTGCCCACAGGTAAATGAAATGCGGCAATGGTAAAAGGTGGACTTTCACAGAGGAATATTTCAGTTCACCCTCCGACAAGGAGAGCAAATAATCTAAGATGCGCTGAGGGAAGCACTCATAAGGATCTAAGTCCAGTGTAGACGCCCAATTAGAGAAGCATTTCCACTTCATGGAACCGAAAGACCGAGTAGACTGTTTCCTAGCAGCCTGGAGAACTTCCGCCACCTTTGGGGACACCCAGAACGCGAGAGGACTACATCCTCAGGAGCCAGGTGTGCAGGTGGCGGGAGCAAAGGTCCGGGTGTAGCAGGAAGCCTTGTGCCTGGGACAGTAAAGCCCGGCAAATTGGCAGAGGTGTGGGATCCGGTTCCGAGAGCTGTAGAAGTAGAGGGAACCAAACCTGTCTTGGCCAGAATGGCGCTATCAGAATCACAGACACCCCCGTCCTGGACCAGTTTGTGTAGTACTCTGAATGAGCAGAAAGGGTGGGAAGATGTACAGAACTTTTCTTGTCCAGGAAAGAGATAAGTCATCCTGCCACACAGTTCCAGGACCTTGCATGAGAGAGCAGTAAAGTGGCAGTTTTACATTTTGCAGAGAGGCAAATAGGTCCCACTCCACAGGTGGAAGATGTCGTTTAGAACGTCGGATAAGATTTCCCACTCATGAGCAGTGGATCTGCTCATGGCATCTGCCAGGGTGTTGGACACCCCTGGGGTATGTACCGCCAGAAGATGAATATTTCTCTGGATTGCCGAATACCACACCCTCATCGATTCTCGGCAGAGAGGGTAGGAATAGTTGCCGCCTTGTTTGTTTAGGTAGTGAACCACCATAGAACTGTCTGATTGCACTTGAAGGCAACCTGGGGGAAGGTGTCTCGAATGCCTGTAAGGCATACAGAACTGCCCTCAGCTCCAAGACATTGATGTGGAGGTGGGCCTCCACTGGTGTCCAAGATCCCTGGGACCTGACATGCAGGAATTGAGCACCCCACCCCGTCAAGGAGGTGTCTGTAGTCAGAATGAGACTCGGGAAAGGAGAATGGAACGGCATGCCTCACATCAAGTTGTCTCTGGACATCCACCATTATACAGCTCAAAGAGATGGGGAAGACATCAGAACTGGGACATCAAAAACATCCTCCTTCTGGTCCCACTGGACTCTGAGGGACCACTGAAGAACCGTCATATTTAACCTGGCATTGGGGACTGCCGGTATTGTGGCCACCAAACATCCCAGGAGGCAGAGGTAGTCTCGTGCTGAGACTAATCTGCTGGACTCTAATCTGTGTGCCAGAGTAATCAAGGCGCCTGCCCGAGTTATGGGCAGATACGCCTTCCCCACTGAGGTATCTAACATGGCTCTGATATATTGAAGGTGTTTTGTAGGGTTCATTTTGGATTTCGGATAGTTTACTGCTATCCCCACCTGGGTGAACAACTGCAGGGTTCAAGAAAGCACGAGTAACAGCTGTTGGCTGGAGGACACTTTCAGGAACCAGTCGTCTAGGTAGGGAAAGACATAGAGGCCGTCCCTGCAGAGGGCCACTGGGACCACTGCCAGGCATTTTGTAAACAGCCTCGGGGCAGAGGAAAGGGCCCTGAACTGGTAATGATGACCCTGAAACATGAAAAGGAGAAACCGTCTGTGGGCTGGGTGCATCATGATATGGAGGTATGCATCCTTCATATCCAGAGAGCAAAGCCAGTCCCCCATGTTCAGCAAAGGAAGAAGTGTCGGAAGAGACACCAATTGGAACTTTTGGTAAGTGATGTAGAGGTTGAGGCACCTCAGATCTAAAATGGGATGTAAATCCTCCGTCCATTTAGGAACCAGGAAAAAGTGGGAGTAAATTCCCACACCCTTCTGAGGAAGGGGAACTGGTTTGATGGCCTTTTTTGAGAGCAAAGCATCTATCTCAGTCTGTAAGACCAATGCTTGTTCTGGCGGGTAGTGAGAGACCCTGGGTGGCAAAGGAAGAGGCATCTCTGTGAACTCCAGTGTGTGCTCTGTCGTGATCAACTGCAGGAGCCACTGGTTGGAGAAGATGGCTCACCACCCTTGCAGGTGCAGGGAAAACCTGCCCCCAAAGGCCGTGGGTAGGGTCTCTAGGTCCACAACCAGAGGAAGACCTTCAGATGGAAGGCTGGCCCTGCTGGGGGGAAGCAGGGATGTAACAGGGTTTCTGAGCATTTCTAGGGCTTGTCAATTGTAACTGAGATTTTCTCTTATTGGCAGGTTGCCTCCGATTCGTGGGACAGCCCCTCAAGGCCATTTTGGCTTTTGGATGGTACAGGGCTCGTACCAATTGAAGGATATGACTGGAGTCTTGTAAGTCTTTCAATATGTCTTGGGTCTGTGGATTGAACAGCTGAACCCCTTTAAAAGGAGCATTCAGGATAGACTGCTGTACATCCTGTGAAAATCCTGACACCCTGAGCCAGGCGTGTCGTCTGAGACATTCTCCTGCAGAGGACATGTAAGCCGTAGTGTCAACTGCATCATAAGTGGCCCTTAGCAGGTGTCGGTATACAGCTGCTGCAGTAGACATTTTTACCGTCCGCTCTTCCTGGACAGAACCTGACAGGAGGGAATGGACTGTCACTTGGGAGGCCTTTAGGATTTCCTCCTGATATTTCAAGTGTCCCATGTAATTAAGTATACATAGAGACAAGGTGGCCAAGGAAAAACAAACTTTTTTCCCGTAACATCCAATTTCTTGGATTTCGTATCCGGGGGACTGAGCACTCATGTGTTGAGGCCTAGACGACCTATCTTGTGCAGGATTTATCACCACTGAGTCCGCCTGAGGCGGAAACATTAAATAGGGGTAATCCACCGGAGTCTGATAAATCCTATCAGCCTTATACGGATTGGTGGGAATCTTAAAAGGTTGCTTCCATGCAGCCAAGACAGCGTCTTCAAAGATGTCCACCAAAGGGGGGGCGACCACCAGAGTGGGGCATTCCAGCACACTCAAGTACTGAGCCAGTTTCTTTCTAGAAACATCCTGCTCAGTACCCTGGAATCCGAACGTTTTCTGGAGGTGGATCATAATATCCAATAACGTTGGGTCATCTGGCAGAGAACAAGGGAACTTTGGGGTAGGTTCCCCCTGAATAAAGAAGGTGGCAGAGGAGGACTGAGGGGAATCCTCCTGGTCCATGCCGTCCTCATTCTCCACGTCAGCCAGATCCCAGTCCTGCAGGAAAGGGTCCTTCATGCCTGTGTCCTGAGTGTATACACCCGGGGAGACAAGGGAAGAGCTGGCAGTCCGCTGGGCCAAAGGAGGCTGAGAAGAAGCTGAGACTGCAGCAGGACCCTCTTTAGGGTGGCATGGGGTCCAAGTCAGGTCCAGGATAGTATTAACTAGAGCCTGGACATCAATCATGGCCATCTGCCCAGTGGAAGTAGCCGAGGCAGACTGGACAGAGCGAACTGGGACCAGTGATGGAACAGGATTAGGCAGTGGAACCAAACGTGGAGATGTTGAAGAGGGGTGTGTCTATGACCCCAGGATCGTTGACGAGGGCGCCACCATTAAGCCCTGTGAGGCAAGGCCTGTCGTCGACAGGCCTGAAGCCCCTGCCGTCAATGACAGAATCGTTGACAGACTGCAAGGGATTGTCGACAGGCCTGAAGCCATTGTCAACGGACAATGACCAGACAGCACTGAAGGGGGAGGCAGCATAGGAAGCTGCAGAATAACCCCAGAACCCACCGTCGATGGAGGAGCCATCAACGAGGGAAGAGAGGAGCCCACAATCGTCGGCGGTGTACAGGACGATGTAACAGGAGCAACCATCTTTATACTCACTTTGTGTGAAGCCTTTGTTGACGAGGGAGCGGCAGAAACATGCTTAGTCTTTGATGAATGTTTCTTACCAGGACCCTGTGCTGTCGACGTGGAGGGGTCACCCACAGAGCGGTGAGACCGAGGAGGACGTCAAAGATTCTCTGGTTGTGGAATGTTGCTGCTGCTCCAGAAGAGCAACCTTTTGCTCCATGAGGAACTCAGAGCTGCTGAAGCCTTCAACGTTTTGTGTCCCTGTTGAACCTATTGCAGAAGACACACTTCCTGGAGTCGTGTTCTGGACCAAGGCAATAAACACAGACTTTGTGGAGGTCTTCCTTAGTGGTTATGTGGCCACAGAAACACCTTTGGAATAAGGAATTCGAAGACATTAGTTTACAAACTTTTTAGCAAATTTTGGTAGGTAGAACTCTTCGTCGATGACAGGAAAGAAGAGCTCTGAAGGAGGACTTGTTACATGCAGCTCACGGCTGAAAAGAACTAAGGAGTAGCTGGGATCGCCCCCTTTTATACCTGCCAGGTAGACACCACGTGATAGTGCTGGGGGAGGTCCTAGGGTCGACTGCTGAGAAGTCATCAGGAGGAAATGATGCCTGTGGCTGTAATCCCATGTGTTATGACCTGCTGCGAGAGATTGCCTCGAAGATCTGCTGGTACAGGGCAGGGTGAGCGTGACCACAACGCGGAGTTTTGAATTTCATTCTATGTTCCTTAATTTATATAAAATTCTTTAAAGCTCCAGCACAAGCTCAATCCAGGGGACTGATGCAGTTGTTAAAAGAAAAGTCCAAGATAGCAGGTTTTGCTTTTTTACATAAAAGCCCCCACCTTATACTGGCGATAAGACTCTCACCCTGAGCAACCACTAAGCCCTTCAATCTGTGCCAGTCGTCTTTGAAACCATTGATAGTTTTAGCTCCCACATTAGCTGGCAGATTATTCCACAGCTCCACCACCCTTCTATATAGTGTTAGTAATACCTCCTTCCTTCTGCTGTCAATATCCTTTCATATTATCTCTGCATCTTGTTTGCCTTACTGCAGTCCTTGTGACACTGGCATAATGGTACTGATGATGACTCCTAGGTCTCGTTTCTCAGATGTCATGCACAGCTTTAACCCTACCCCATCCAGTACTGTACTCCCAGTTTCTTGTTACCTATATGCATCACCTTGCACTTTTTGGCAATGAATTTCAAGTGCCACACCTCTGATCACTTCCCCAGCCATTGCAAGTCTCTCTGCATCTCCCTCACCCCCTCCTTGCGGTCTACTCTGCCACAGAGCTTAGTGTAATCTGCAAAGAAATACATCTTGCCACGGATTCCTTCTCCCATGTTACTGAGCAACATACAGAGAAGGACTGGACCCAGAACTGATCCTTGTGGCACCCCTCTGGTGACCATCCTCTCTTCTGATTTGATTCTGTTAACCACAACCCTCTACTGCCTCCCTTCCAACCAGTTTACATAGAATTTGATGGCAGATAAGGACCGCTTGGCCCACCCAGTCTGCCCATTTCCCTACCTAATGGATAAGCTGCAGATCCTAGTTAACCAGCAGCCTACTTCTTCCTACCCCAACCCCCTAGAATTGCCTTATGACTGTCCCATGCATGCTTGAATTCCACCAGTTTTTGACTCCACAACCTCCTCCGGAAGGCAGTTTCTCACCTATCTGTGTCCTTCACTGTACCCAGATCCTCTAAATGTCTTCAGTAACCTTCTATGAAGCAGAGTCAAAAGCCCTGCTGAAATCAAAGCTGAGTAAACCCACAGCATCTTAGGCTGGTAGCAGTAGTAAAACTACAGTTTCAAGTATGCCACACTAAATAATGACTCTGGATACCCAGAATTACACCAGAGTCCTGGTGTAGGCCCGGTAGCTACGTTCTTTGGGTTATATCTGTGGTGCACTTGATGAAGATTTGCAAGCGTGCAATATGACCACCAAACAGTCCACAGTGTGCTAAGACAATTTAAAGAACTTGAAACCCAATGTGAAAATGCTTGAAACCCAAATGCAGTAACGGTAATCCAAAACTGGAAAAGTACAGAACACCCAGCCAGCAATGCCAGCACTTATGTGACTCAAGTACACAGCAGCTCCATTGAGGCAGGGGACAGCACACAGCAACATGGTGAGCAGCAGTCAGGAAAAGGGCCAAGTGGCTTGGAGAGGAAGCATTTCCGATTCCCTCAGACACAGTGGCTTAGAGATGAAGGATTTCTGATCCCCTCAAACATTTTGCAGCAGCACAGCCTTTTAGCTTTCAGGATACAGCTTTTCTGGATCAGCTCTCAGTCACGAGCACTACACAGTGGCTTCCCAGTTCTCAAGGAACTGCTAAACAACATTTTTTATTCACCCATGTTATTTGTCTCTTCTATCTGGTATAAATATGTATTTTAAAAAATTGCAATAGCTGCCTAAATTCCTCAAAGTAAGACCTGTACACCAATCCTCATCAACTGCTACTGATGTTTTTCATGATTTGTCCTCTCAACATGGTTATGTTTTTTCCCACCTGGACCGGCGGGATACGAACCCTCACACACCGGCGCTTTACATGCCATTTTTGTTATTGGGAAACTGAACATAGTTCGGGTATATCCCAATAACAAAACCTACATGTAAACGGCACAGTTCTGCTGTGCTAAAGAACCGCACTCCAAAACAGATTTAAAGACAGGTAATTATCACTCCTTGAGTAAGCTCTAAGCAGCGAAGTGCAGGAGTGTTTGTTCAGTCAACTAGCTGGTTGGCTTTAAGTGAAACAGAGCATAACTGGTGGCCCCCCAATAGCAACCCGTTTTTGAGACCTGTAAAAAGTCATATCAACTTGCAAGTTGATATGGTAGTCATATCAACCTGTGAGTTGATATGGCTTTCACTGTCTGGCACCGGGTTATGTGTACCACACTAAGGCACTTACCGATTTGGAAAATAGAGCCACATTTTTTTTTTTTTTTTAACTTTAAACAGTGGAGAAGCCGTTGAATCTTCACCTTGTCATAACCAGCATGCCATGGAGCCCCATACATAGGTCGATTAGCAACGCTGGACACACGTATTGCTAAGATTCTGAACTTTGTTTACTTACTTAGCACCAGTTATTTTAAAAAAATAGCACATATGAATGTGTGTGATCTGCAGTTTTTTTTAACACACCCTCGGTGTGTGACAATATATGAACCTCTCAAGCTTTGCATATTATCACACACTTTGGGTGTGTAAAAAAAATGCATCTCACACACCTACATATGCGTTAGTCTCTATTTTATATGCACGTTTTGCGAAGTAAAACTTTCTGATTTCAACCGAGAGCATTCATTACCTCAGGTATGCACTGTCTCTAAATCTGTTTTGGAGTGTGCTTCTTTAGCACTGCCGAATTTGCACGTTTTTGAGGTCTGCAGCCAGCCCTTTCCCGGCTGCGCTGCACCATTGGGTGCGTGTATGTTAACGGCAGTTTCCCGGTCACCAGTGTTATCCAGTGAACGGGTTACCGGGACAGGGAATCACGGTAACGCTGTGTTTACCGGCTGTGTGCATGCAGATACTGTGACAGTTCATGCTGCCTACTGCAACCCCTGCTTAACTTGTGTGTTTTTTTTTTTAACTCAGCACCGAACATTTCACGGAGAGTTTTACCCCCATCCCCCTGAGTTTCTCGTTGCTGGGGTTTCAGATCTGTGCGGAAATGACACAGGGAGTCCGTCACGTCACGCGAGAGCACACGGCCACAGAGAAAGAGAAGAGGAAAAAAACACGGCGGACAGGAAATCTGACACCGTCCAGATCGTCTTAAAATTCCGCGATCTGGGGTACGGAAACACGGAACAGGTAAGATGCAGAGAGACAAGGAACTCACAGTTGTCACGATTTCTATATTTCATTAAACTCTATCAGTCACTGAGGACGGCAGGAGAGAAAAACACTCATCCGCGGCCAGTTGATCACGTCGCGTCACGCATTGCTCCGCGCGCAGGTTTATGATGGTTATGGACCGGTTTTTTTATACATATACATTGCTTAAATTCGGGTCAGCCGAACTCAGGAGTTCATTCCCATGTATTTGCTTGCATTTCAGCTTGTGAAAGTGAAGTGTGTCGCAAATCGTGGGTAGACCATAAGTAGTGGAAGAGGGAGGAAGTGGGGCTGGCTGGCGAGTTTCAGTTTCTGTGAGTGGAGTGAGAGCGCCACCACAGAGGAGCGCCAAGTAAGGACATTGCTACCTCCCATAAACACGGTCAGCGTTAGCAACATACGCGCCTACGGTAGCCTGCAGGGCCTGTCCGTCACAAATGCATTAAAATAAAAAATACCGGCCATGCCCTTCACGTATCCGCAGTACAACTTGGACACATCATTTGTTGTGGAAAATGTTTGTCAGCCATTATTTTGAACTAAAATATGTTTCAGAAAATAGTAAAAGCATTAAACTAGAACTGGCTAGATCTTGTTGTGCACGGGCTGGTTTGGAGGGTATAACGCTTATGGTCAGAACACTGCTCAGAAGTTTGCACAGTGTCAAGTAGAAATGCTGTGTTATACAATGGCAAGACAATTTCCTGGTTTCTGATTGGTCAGTCTTTGGCTGGACCCGTGATGTTATCCCAGTACAGCATCAGGGGTCTAGTCTTGGCCTCACTGTGAACCTGTAGAAGAGCTAGATGACCTCTTTTTTTGCATCTCCTTTTAAGAAACCAAAATATTTTTCCACACTAAATTCTTTAAAAATTTTTTTATATATATATATATAACAACGAGCTATTGTGTAATAGCAATAATGCCCTCCCGGTGTGTGTCGTTTGGGATAACGTCACGCCTCAGTTGTTGGACGCACTTGGCCTGCGGTCTTGTGCCCAACCACCTGAGGCGTGACGTTATCCCAGCACGACACACACCCTGTTGGGCATTATTGCTTAATTTGAAAATGGATCTCTTGTGTTCCGACAGGAACAAAGGTGAGTTGCATTATCCTTACCTACTGTGGGACGCTGTAAATCAGCTGAATAAATGTGAACTTGAACTTCAAGAAGTGATTTCTTCAGTACCTTAAGATCCCAAAATTGCTAAGAAATGGTTCTACGGTTTGGGTACTTTGACCCTAAGGGTGGGCCTGATCCACATAAACCCAGCACCCCATGCCAGTTTGTTGTGCATGGAGGTCCTCTGCACATCCATGAACATGGGCTTCTAGCTCTCTCTGGACACTGTCCCTGTCCATGGGCGGTCCTGGGAGCGTGGGCTGGATGCAGTCACTCCTTGCAGCATTCTCCATGGGTCAAGGGGGCAGAAGCTATGCGCTCCCCCCTCCAGTTGACCACAACTACCTGTTTTGGGACTGATTGCTCCCCCCACACCCCGCCCACCACACTTGTAAAGACTGACTTTTTTCCAGCACCCTGATGGAGAGTGGCAATCTTTCGAGGACTGCGGTATCCCTTGATTTCCTGTACCCTGCACAAGCAGGGCTCCACTGGGAGCCCAGCACAGGCATGTAATTGGATGCCTGTAATCTGGTACAACAGTGGCATCAAGGTGTGCAGAGCTGCGGCTGGGATAGCCTCAATTTGAGCATATCCTGGCCACCTGTGTGGCTCAGGCTGTATGTCTCAATTGCAGAAACATATGGACTTAGAAGAAAATGCAGGTGTTGCCCATATGGTGACCTGACTGTAAACCCACTGGCCAAAATGAAGTTCATTTTACTAATAGTCACGAATTAAAGCATTGCTCCAATAGCTTCTGGTCCCATTGTGTATCAGAATGTGTTGTGATTACAGAGTCACAATAAACCACTTGGTTGTGGACCAGTATACACATGAATCAGTATTATAAAAATGGTCTGAGAAATGGAGCCTTCTGATTGGCTGCAAACATTCTAACAGCCTTATGTTAATCTTTTATTAACATACATGTAGAGTTTAGCCATATGCTGAACACGGTTTAACACTGTTTAAAAACATTTTTTTTATTATAATAGCAATAAGGCACTCCAAGGGATTATGTTAATGGTCAGTTAATGACCCTCTAGGGGCATGTGGCACTCTGCTACATCTCGTGCCACAGTACATCCCTAGAAGGTGATTAACAGACCATTAACATAACCCTTGGTCATGCCTTATTGCTTAATTACACAGAGTAATTGTGCTGTCAATATTTGGGGAAGAAAAAAAAAATCATACAATCTGAAATAAGTTTATGGGCTTGTTGGAGGGTCTCTTTATGGATATGAGTGTTGCCTCTTGCATCCTTAGGATGCCAGAACTACTCAGCTTTGTTTCGCAGTTCTGTCGTGAGTCGGGCTGGCAGTGTAGCCTAGTAGTGAGAATAACGGGCTGTGAATGAGCTTGGTATATGCAGCAGACCAGGGCTTGATTCTCAGAATCTCCTTTTGCATACTGTATGACCCTTAGCAAGTCACTTAACTTCCCCAGTACTCCTGGGTCACCCCTGAAAACAGGCCTTGTGCCTAGTGGGTCTTATCCAGTTACCAAAAGAATAATATAAAAATGCACAAGCTGATACTCTTATTATATGCAGGCTACTGCAATTGTGAGCCAGCTTGTCTTGCGGGTTGGTACAAAAACATTTTAAGGTCAACCCCTGCTCTGTATCTCCTAAGAGTACGAGGAGAGGAGTTTGAATATGGAGGGATGAGATTGAGAAGACTATAGAAGGAAGAGATTGAGAAGTTTAAAGAGCTAGTGGAGCAGGCTCAGTTTCTGGATTCCTTTGTATTTGTCATTATGTCAGTGCTTTGAGTACTGCAACCCAAAAGACCGTTTGCTGTAAAATTTATTTATTTTTTCATTTTTTTTTTTTTGTTAAATAGGAGTTTCTGTGGAAACGCAAGTTGCCAAACCTCAGTAGCGGACTGGAAGTGACACAATGAATGGAGTCCCTTTGATGCTTGCTGCAGCTGAGTGACTGCCTTGTGTGATTTGACTGACAGGATCTTGTCCCGTATTTGGTTTTGCAAATAAAAATACCCTGGGTAAATACCTAAAGCACTCGCTTCTAACCCCAGGAATCACGCACTTACTGTTTACACTTTATACAGTCATCTTGGCTGAGAGTGATGCCCTGGAGATGGAACTTACGCAAATTGTAGAATTTTGAATGTAGGTTCAAACTCTGCACCCACACGCCACTCTGGTCACTGCTCAGATCTATTTCTCTGCCTAAAGAGAGCAGTCGCCTGTAGTGAACTTCACTGACGGTAACGACTGGTTCTCCAAATTGTAAAATTTTGAATGTAGGTTCAAACTCTGCACTCACACTCCAGTCGTCACTGCTCAGGTCTGCTTCTCTGCCTGAAGAGAGCAGTCGTTCCGTAGTGAACTTTGCTAATGGCAATGACTGGTTCTCCAATTGGGTAATTTTATAGTGTTTATCAAAAAGTTTTATTTAAGTTAGTTTATTAAATACATTCCACATTTAGTTATTTTGAAGAAAATGATGTCATTGTTGCTTAAATGGAATTGCTACTCATCCAAGATTTCACCAACTGGTCTGAAAATGTCTGAGGGATTTTCTGTGAAATCTTCAACAAAGACCAGGCAGTAGAACAGTATCTGAACATGAGAAATGACTGTTTCTGCACATTATTTGCAATATATACGTAGTGGTTGTTCTCATGGTGAGCAAATAAAATATGGTAAAAGCATTTTAAACACACTGCAGTTGATCTTTAAGAAGGGTTTCCTGACTGAGGACTACATCCTTTCCCATGATACTCAAAACAAGGCCATGCATTTCTTCTTTGAGGGAGATTCATTATTTGGTGACAAAACAGAGACCTACATGAAAAAGTGGATGAATATAAAACAACTTTGAAAAGTAACAGTGAGAAGGACAAGGCCTCTACCTCCTACAGATCATACAGATGAGGAGGCAGAGGCACGGGATACTTCCCAAAAGCCTGTGTCTCTTATGCCCCAATGAGTACCGATCACAAAGAGGTTGCTATAGGGAAGGGGAACAAGGGCTTCCTGGAATAATGCTGTAGCTCCAGTGTCTAAGCCCCAGCCAAAACCAAACCACAGTCAAATTTTGCCCAGGTCACCCCACCATTTCCAGTGTGAGGAAGACTGGCACACTACTTCCAGGAATGAATGAACATTACCACAGACAAGTGGGTACTTGAAGTAGTGGGCTGGAGGTTGTGTCTGCAGTTCAGACACTTTCCAGACTTGCAGAAACACAAGTTGTCCAGCTCACTGTGTCACAGAAAACAAGTCTGCTGGAACTAGAAGTAAAAAAAAAAAAAAAAGAAATTGTCAATATCATAAACTATAGAAAAAGGTCCTGCCTTCCACTGGGGCAGGGGCCTTTTCTAAAGATACTTCCTAATCCACAAGAAAAATGGGGAGTGGCGACCCAGTTTAGACCTCCGGTTCACGAACAGGCATTTGAAAAAGGAAAAATTTAAGATGGTCACACTGAGGACAGTAATACCATCTTTGCAGAAATACCATTGACTGGGCTCCCTGGATCTGAAAGATGTCCATTTTTTATCTCAGTCAGATAATCTCACAGAAAATACCCCAGATTCAAGCTGGGGAACTGCCAGTACTAGTTCACAGTTCTCCCATTTGGTCTTGCATCAGCTCCATGGATTTTCACAAAGTGCCTGGCTGTGGTGGCAGTACATTTGAGAAAACAAGATGTTTTTTCTCCTACCTGGCTAGTCTCAAGGAAAACGGAACAGGAGGCACGGTGTTCAGTTCAGTTGGTCAAAAGCACCTTGGAGAACCTGGGATTCCTGATAAACCTGCAGAAGTCCCAGCTTAGAACCTGTTCAAGTACTGGACTTCATAGGAACAGAGCTGAATACCCTGCAGGGGAAAACTTTCCTCCCGCAGGCCAGAGTTGTAGCTTTGATAGCAACAGCAAAGTCTTTCACAGCAAGTCAGCCAAGGCCCACAAGAGACTTTCTGCAGTTACTTGGGCACATGGCCACATCCACAGCTGTGGTTCCATGGGTCAGGTTCCAAATGAGAAATGTCCAGTCCACTTAAGGGGCAGTTGGTCCCAAAGATGTCATCCACTTTCAAAGCTGATGTCAGTGACAAAAGCACTAGTTGGAAGCATTAGAGTTGTGCAAGGAAGGAAGCAACCTCAGAGAGGGCATTCCCGTACTTCAGCAATCACCAAGTATTTATATTATTGATGCCTCACTCCAGGGGTGGCCCACTAACCTGCAGGACCTCATAGTTGAGTGGCATATGGAGCCCACGGGAGTCAGTAGAACACATCAGTCCCATGGCGCTCAGAGCAGTACTGCCAGCAATGCAGTATGTCTCCTCCCAGAAACAGGGTCATACTGTCCAAATCAGGACAGACAACACCACCACAGCATACTACGTAAACAAGCAGGGAGGAACAAGATTCTCAAAACTGTGTATAGATGCGTTGAGGATCTGGGACATGGCATATTCCCTAGAAGCAGACAGAGTTGCAGTGCATCTACCAGGTGAAAACAATGTCTTAGCGGATTCCCTAGGCAGAGTCAGCCTGGAAAATCACAAATGTGGGCTTTAAAGCAGCAGGTTCTAGCCACAGTGTTCAGTAGGTGGGGCACTCCCAGTATAGATCCGTTTTCATCTTGGGAGAACTGTCAGCTTCCACATTTGTGTTGCAGACCAGCAGCCAGAGGGACAGTCTCAGAGGATGCCCTAGTCCTGGACTGGACAGGGACGTTTCTGTATGCCTTCCCATCATTTCAGCTTATTCAGAAAGTACTCCTGAAACTCAGGAGGGAACCTGCAACAATGATTCTGATGGCTCAAGTCTGGGCCAGACAGACCTGGTACTCAGTGCTCCTGGTCCTGTCCAGCAAGAAGCCATTGTCCATGGGTAATCGCAACAACTGGATATAGTGCACCCCAACCAGAGGAATGGTACAGCCCAAGCTTTAGAATGTTGGGCTGATGAGGATTCTAAGCAGTAGCAACTCCCCAGTTTAGCTGTGCTATTTGAAGGGGACAGAGCTACTTTTGTCTTCTCTCAAGATTTTCAAGTTTCCAGATTTTAAGGTTTCTTTGGGGCTGCAGTTCTTCCTTGCAGGTTGGGGCTGCCTGTTTTAGGGAGCACCCCTAAATTAAAAATCACGCCTGTTAAGCTGGGCTTTCAAATTGAATAACCTGCCTTTTCTCATTCCATTGTGTGGATTGGGAGCCACTTCTGCCTTGTTAGGGTGTTTTTACTGGTCTCCATTTAAAAGAAAAAAAAAAAGAAAGGCGCCGAAGGGAAGTACAATTTTATTTGTTTTGGGAGTGTATGGTCTGTGGGGGGGGCTTCGGATCTGGCATTGGTTCCCCCCGCCTCAGGTTTTGTGTTTGGTACTTTTATGCAGCTAATGTATGATTCTGGTACATTTTAGAGGTGTTTTGGTGATTTTCTACCACATATCTCTGTTTTTTTCATTTACGCAGCTGCCATTAGGGCTGGGTGTGTGCTTCTTCAAGCAGTCTTCCCCGCCATTGTTTAAAGCACGCGCCCTTGTGCAATGCTAGGAGCATTTGAGCAGCGCAGTCCCTATTAAATACATTATGCAATTGTTTGCGCACTCACAAGTGCGCGCATGTCCGCCCTAGTGCGCTAACATCATGCACGCACCCACTAGTGAGCATGCCATGTATGCCTGTCTTAGTGCATTTTGGCATGCTGATACAGTTCACAGCTCATTGGTGATATTTGTAGCCCAACAAGCTATAGGGCTAATAATTATTATTAAATTATAAGCTGAGGTGGTGGGCGCCAAAAACCATATCTGATTTAAAGCATGGCTAGGACAGAGTGAAAGATATAGTGGTTACTCAGGGCGGTAGTAGCAGGCAGGGGAACGAGGACACTGGATGAGCCATTGTTCTTATTTTGCTTTTATTGTCCATGTTTCTGTATACAAAGTGAGTCAAAAAGGTATTTTTCCCCAAGTTTATTGTTTTTACAAAAATCTTTCCTCCTTAAAAGTTGGATAAATTAAACATGCAATAGCCTGACTTCAGATATGCTATTTATTTCCAGTTGTGCGGGTAGGATTCTTTAACTCCCTCATGGACTACAAGTTCCTTCTATCAAGAATAGAGTGGATTATTTTTTTCTATAGAGGCAAGAAGCTGGTTCCAGTCTTACTTAAGCAACAGGGCACAAAAGGTTTACACAGACAGAACATTATCAATCGACGACCTGCGCAGAGGTGACCTGCAGGGATCAGTCTTGGAACCCCTGCTGTTCTACTTTATGTAAATGACCTTCCCCTCTATATGAAGGACTCTCATATAAAGCTTTATGCTGATGACACCGTTTGGTGTCAAAAGCGAAATCCAAAAAAAAAAAAAATTGAGCTAAATCTGCAATTGGACTTTAACCAACTATAAAAGTGGTTTGTGGTCTCAAAGAATTGTACTTTGCTCCAAGAAGATGCAAGTGATGCTGTCCCGCCAAACAGGAAAGGGAACAATGGAATCAGAGCAGCTGGAAATCAAGCAACTTGCAGCAGCAACTGAATACAGATATCTGGAGGTTACAGTTGACAACTTGCTAGACTTTACAAACACATAAATAACATGGCTCAAAAAGTTAACTTAAGGATGAGGGTACTCAGATGTAAGGCCTTCTCAAGTCCACGCTCAGAGAAACCATTGCTACCCTGTTTATTCTCCTAGTAATAGAGAGACTTCTTTGGGTGACAAAGGGGGTGGATCGGGGGAGCTGTGGATGTCTCCTACCTTGATTTCAGCAAGGCCTTTGACACCATTCTGCATAAGAGGCTGGTAAACAAGCTGGAGAGCTTGGGTGTTGGCTAACAGGTGGTGAGTTGGGTCAGTAATTGGTTGAGGGACAGAAAGCAGAGGGTGATGGTAAATGGGGTCCAGTCTGAGGAATGGGAGGTGGGCAGTGGGGTACCACAGGGATCAGTCCTGGTGCCAGTCTTTTTTAATGTCTTCATTAGTGGCATTGCTGAAGGACTGGAAAAGAAGGTTTACCTATTTGCGGATGACACCAAGATCTACAGTAGAGCAGACACTCTAGAAGGGGTGAGGAAAATGAAGAGGAACTCAAAAGAAGCTGGAAAAATGGTCCCAGGTATTGCAGCTAAGATTCAACGTGAAGAAGTGCAAAACTATGCACTTGGGGTGCAAAAACCCTGAGGAGGATTTGGGGGAACTACTGATGGTCACAAGGAAAAAAAGGATCAGGGAATAATCTCAGATGATCTAAAGGTAGCCAAGCAGTATACAAAGGCAGTGGGGAAGGCCTGTGGTATACTAGGGTGCATAGGAAGGGGTATTACTAGTAGAAGAAGGGAGGTGGTGATGCCACTGTACAGAACACTGGTGAGACCTCATGTGGAATACTGTGTTCAGTTCTGGAGGCCGTATCTGCGGAAGGACATTGACAGGGTGGAGGCAGTTCAGAGGAGGGCAACTAAGATGGTGCAGGGTTTGCAATAGAAGGCATATGAGGAGAGATTAAAAGACTTCAACATGAATACTCTGGAGGAGAGGCGAGTACGGGGGGATATGATTGAAACCTTCAAGTACCTTAAGGACATCAACAAGGTGCAAGTGGGAGGCATCTTTCAATTTAGGAGATGTATAAGAATGAGGGGGAATGATATGAGATTGGAGGGGGCAGGATAAGGGGGGATGGGAGGCAGTGTTTCTTCATGGAAAGGGAGGGTAGATGCATGGAACAGCCTGCCTCAGGAGGTGGTGGGAGCAGACACAGTGGTGGGATTCAGAATGTATGGGATAGACACAAGGGAACCTTAGAGGTGGGAAAGAGGCTAAAGCCGATGACCAAGTAGGATCAGTGGCCGCTGATACAGGTAGGGAAAACAGGCAGACTGGATGGGCCTAGTGGTCCTTATCTGCTGTCAAATTCTATGTTCTGTGTTTCTACAGTAACATGGTGTACCAGTTTGCCAGTGGGGCTTCATGTATCAAAACTGGACACTGCATACAGTGAGCTGGCATGTTTTGTACTGCCTTGCCCCTATTATATTCATCACTGCAAAATGTATGCCAAACTAAAATGGGATTCACTGTCACTTAGGAGACAGAGAATGATTGCATCAACAGCATTCCAAAAAATCAGGGGCTTACTGCATGGGAAAACAACTTGGGGCTATAATTCCCCAACATACGTACACAGGTTAACCTCAGAGGAATAAAAATGAGTCTAGCCACCGCAGTGATTCAGAACAGCTGTGTAAAAATGAAGTCCTGCAACTACCTAGCGAAGGTGTAGAATACCATCAAACCTGAAACCAGGAATACTAAATCCCTGATGGCTTTCAGGCAAGCCGTAAGTGTGGAAATCCTAGTGAGGTGCAGCTGCTTTCACTAGATATTACACCCCTCGTGAACACTGACTACACTATTTTTTTTTAATTTTATTTAAATGTTGGTAACCAGGAGAGGCACATTGAGCCAAGGCTCATTTCCTGGTGCGACTCGGAGGAGGTGGGGAAGTGGAGGTACATTGCATCAAAATACATAGTGTTAATCAGGTTACAGTTAGACAAGCAAAATACATAGGTACAAATCAGAACAGGTAACAAAAATTGCTAGGGGCAAGGGCAAATACATAGGTCCGTACTGTCATACAGTGAAACAGCAGTGCAAACAAGCATGATACAAAAATTTCTTGGTAAGAAGCAAGTGTAAGGTAAAGGTTTACATACAGTGTGACAAGAATGCAAACAAGCAGAGTTTCCAGAAAATGTAGGTGGCTTGGGAAAAAGTGTGGAGCAAACAAAGTGCTACGAGCTGTTGGTGGCTGCAACAAAATTACTGGAATCGGGGGGGTATTTAATTGGGACTTTGGAGGAATAGGACTCTGGCTAAGGGTTAGTCAGATTGGAGGAACGAGCAGGGTGGAGGCGGCGAGTGGCAGAGGGTCAGTTTAAAAAGGTTTAGCGATGGTAGCATATGGAATGAGGAGGTGAGGGAGTTCCGCAAGTTCAGGTAGTGGAAGGAGAAGGTGGCCTTTCCAGAGTTAGTGGGGTCGAGGAAGGGCAAAGGAGTGGGGGGTCACATGTGCGGAGACAGTAGAAAGTGTGGGGGGAAGGGGTTTGGCGGAAGGCAAGGTAGGGGGTGAGGGAGCCAAACCAGCACTTGAACAAGATGATGGAGGTGTGGTGGTTACAGCAGGAGGCTAGGGAGGGGAGCGATAGGGATGCCTAGAGGGTGCCGTGATGAATTCTGGTAGGGGCGTTTAAGGCAAAACAATAAAAGGTGTTGAATAGGACGTCTAATCAGGAGAGAGTGGATGCAGAGGCAGACCTGTATACCACGTTGGCGTAATCAAAAAGGGGTAGGATTATCCTGGTGAGGAGGACACAGAGTTGTGTATGCAATATACAAACTCTCTTTGGTATCCCCCTTAAAGTGATATGTAACAAGAATACTCTGATGACTGTATTGTAAGGAACAAATTTAAAACAAGCAGACAGAGGGTGGCATATTATTTAACAGATCATTAGTTTCTTTTAACATATAAGATTTGGTAAGAGGATTAATAATGATAAGGCAGAACAAAAATTTGGGTTTAAATATGGCCCTTCTAATCTCAAGAAGATTATTGCCAGAGATATCACAGACTGTGTTACCATCAAGGAAAAATGTTCAGCTTCAAGAGCTATCTTAGACAGCCATCCTGACCCCAACCCCCTGACGAAGACTATAGTCAAAGCGCCAGGGTATCTTGTGGTGCAAGAGACGCTTTTTTTAAACCAAAGTTGCCTATGAGGTAGCCCTGCCTCAGAGGCAGACCACGCTTGCTCTGCCTCAGAGGCAGGGCTGCCTCTTAGATAAGTCTGTCTCTGAAGCAGACATTATAGATAGGGCTGCCTCCCAGGAAGGCCGTAAACCTCTACAGCTAAAGAGCTGAGCTGCACTGCTGTGCCAGCTTTGTGATATAGTGGAAAGGTCTGCAGCCTGATAAGATGTTGACTATTTGAATCCACACATGGTCCTTTTACTTCTGTTTTGTCCGAATTTCACTTGAGAGGTGATCGATGTCGGCGTGGTGTTAGAATACTAAATATAGAAGAGAAGGGACTTGGTGCGAGAAAGAGTAAGTGCAAAAAACTAAGTTTTGCATTACAGCGAGGTCTGCCTCTGAGACAGGGCTGCATCAGAGGCAACTTTGGTTTAAGAAAAGTGTTTCTTGCTCTTGTGGCTGAGTAGCTCACTCATTCACCTGTGCACTGAAGCTTTTGTCTGCCCCAATAAAAGCTTTGATTCAGTGCATGCCTCCTGCAGATTTTTCAGCAGCACTGGCTTCCAGTTTTTTGTCGAGTACCTGGCTGATTTTGCTTTTGTTGTGTTGTTTGAGGGGGCAGACAACCCCCACCCTGCACCGGACCTTCGCTTCCGCTGAGCACACTTGTTCTTGTCTCCACGTATTCTAAGGAATCGGGGGTATAGTGGGGTCTACCTGCAACTAACATAGTGTACTCAATCCCATGTATGTTTGTATGCATGATAGTACCATCTTTGCCACTGTACATTTCTTTTTTTTCCTAAATACAACTGTTTTTGATCCTGTTTGCAGTGCTATTTATGCTTTCTTACAAGACAACTTCATAAATAGGGCCGATCTGCCTTAAAGTTCTCATCCAGTATAAAAATAAAGGCCTTTACAACTACCGCTACATAAATAGCATATTCAAAGTCCGACCATTTCATAGCCTTATTTAAAGCACACTTTGGGTTGGCCTGGAGACTGGAGAAAAGTAAAATCTACAGTCTTTCCTGAGAAAGAAAAGTAACAGAGTTTCCTTGTAGTTATAGCCAGCATTCCCACTGTCAATAAAACGGATCCATGTAACACCGCCTCCCCCCAAACATATCTGGAAATAAGCTATCACAGCTCAGTGTTCTTTTCCTGGTCAAAAATCGCAAATCGACAATGACCCCTGCTTTCATTTCTTTCCCATCTCTGCACTGGAGATGCTGTATGCTGTTTCCGTCCTCAAAGGTTCTAGCCTGGATGAGTTGGACCCTAAACTACTGAACCTCAGCCCCGGCTATCCCTTTTCTCTCTCATTCACCTGCTTAACCTCTGTTTCTCTCAGCTCTGTTCTACAGTCCTGGAAATTTGCCAGGGTTTTCTCTCTCTCTCTCTCTCTCTCTCTCTCTCTCTCTCTCTCTCTCTCTCTCTCTCTCTCTCCCCACAAAGGCGGTGAGTCTAGCTCCCCTGGTGACATTCGGCATATATCCCTTCTCTTGACAAGCTACAGCAAAAGCTTATCTACTCCCAACTTGTGGACTTTGTCTACTCCACTGATTTCTTCTCTCCATTCTAGTCTGCCTTCCTCATAACTACTTCATCGTTTTCCCTGTCCTGCATGTCACTGACTCCATCCTCCGTGGGATGGACCACAGGCGCATCACTGCTGCCACCTTGTTGAGGCCCTTGATATGGCAGCCCACCCCCTCCTTCTGGATAAACTGAAAGCTGCAGGTCTTTCTGCTCCAGTCGGGAACTAGTTCAAATCCTACCACTGTGGTCATTTTCAGTCAGTAAAGGCTGACCATGACTTGTCTCTCCCCCCAAGTAAACTCTGTGGTCCTCCAAGGCTCCATTCTAGGTCCCTTCATGTTCTCATTTTTCCTTAATGACCTCCCCTCTGTGTCAGCTCGCATATTCATATGTATGTGGATGATACTGTACTTTTTGCTTCAGATGACTTGGTCCCAGCCCTCGAAACAGCTCTATAGCGTGACTTTAACGATGTCCAACACTGGTTTCAGTACCAAGAAGACTGTGTCAGTGACCTTTGGCACAAGCAGTAAGCTTGCCAGGCTTCCTCCCCCCACCCCCAGTCTTTTCCACCCTAGATGACACTCCTCTTTTTGGTTTTCCTCAGCTTCAAGTATCTACATGTGTGGCTAAATCATGGCAGACTTGATTTCTCCACCCATATTGATGCCATCCAGAGAAAGCTCTGCAGAAACTCGGTGTCCTGTAGTGCAACAAGGATTGCCTGCTACTCCCAGTCCACCATGAAATAGTCACCAACATGGTGCTTCCGGTGTTTGATTATGTGGATGCGGTCTGTAGCGTCTCCCCCTCCTCCTTTCTGGCCAGACTGGACGCTCTATGCAATGCATTCTGCTGCTTTGGTACCCATCACTGCTTCCTTTACACGAACCTCTAAACACCACTTCTTGCCTCCTGCTGACTCTTTCACTGCGTCTCCTTCGTCTTTAAACACTGGTTCTCATCTTTTCCTCCTTACCTCTCTTTTCAAACAAAAGGAATCCATCAGTGATGCTTTACAATAAGCATTAGTCTGTCAGTGTGTGATGCTCCGGAGATAGAACTTTATGCTGATTTTTAGAACTTAGAATACAGTTCAAACAAACCATCCCGGTGGCACTGAGGGTTGAGGCGCTGGACGCCATACCTCGCGCCACGCCGGCAACCCGGATTCGGGAGTGAACTCTGTGGTCGGTTGGGGAGGAGAATGATTGAGTGTCCGTTTGACTTCTCTCGTCTCCTGGGAAGGAGGGGGGTATCTGTCCCGTGGCGCTAGTGGCTCCTAGTGGAGACTAGGGGCACAGCAGCTGGGGGACCAAGTAATGGGGGTGACGTCAGGAGGCTGCCATGTGGCGTGGGTGGGCTCACGTCTCGTGCGGACAGCACTGCACATCCTGAGTTGGGGAGGAAGAACAATAGAAAATCCCTGGCTCCAGGGAGGTGAAGGTGGAGCCCTGTGGCTGTGCCCACACGCCCAGTGCCGGCCCGAACCCAATACGGCTGTCCGTGGGCCTCTGCCTCTTTCATGGGCCGGGGGAGGAGGGGACCCAGCATATCCGATTTCCTGGTTGGGCAAGGGTTCAGTCGGGCGGTGGAGGCATGAGACCCTGTGGCTCCACTGGAGAGATGCCTCAGAGACCAGTATCAGGAGGGAAAAAGAGTGCCAAAAAAAAAAAATACGGTTCAAACTCTGCACTGTGGTTACACTCCCTCTAGTGTACTAACATCAGATTTGTTTCTCCACTGAAGAGAGCAGTCGCCCCAAAGTCAGCTCCATTCTTCTGGTCAACAAATTTTATTCTTTATTCAGTTTTTTTGTTTTATACAGTCTAGTTAGTGCTTCTTAATACCATTAGTTAGAGAGTATTTATTATTTTGTTGTAATATTTTGTGGTTCTCCGGTTCCTGATCGATTCTGAGGAACCGGAGAAGACCACACGGTAATGCGGGTCCTACCTAACTGGAGCAGATTGAGATTCATTTAAACATTTTTCTTATTTGTAGTGGTTCTTAGCCTTTACATGCAGTTCTCGTCTGAAGAGAACCAAACCACATTTTATTTAAAACTAAAAGTGCCTCAGTTTAGAAGCGTTAAGGTTTTAGATAAAAAATAAAATAAGTTTTAGCATGTGTGACTGGGAGCTAAATGGTAATTGCCTCAGGTCTTTTCATTGTTTGGCGTGACCTAAAAAACAGAGGATCAGCTGGTGTTAAAAATTGTACAAATTGTTTCAGTTTATGGCAAAAGCTTGCATCCAGATCACAATTATATCAGTTATTTGCTGTATAAAAATGTTTTGCCCTAAAACCCCAAAGAAAAGGGTTCTAAAAAGGAATTAATTTTATGACTTCTCAGTTTGCCTGTATGCCACTGATGCATAGTAAAAGGCTCAGAGGAAGTTCCTAATGATAGCAGAAGGCACACACCAGAGGGTTCTTCTCTTCATAAGCTGCAGCAGTCCCTGTCAAATGGGACAGATAAAAAAGATAAAGCTGCTTAACCATTCGATAAGCATAGTAAAGATACCAGGTGTTTGAAAGGGAGAACTCAGATTCCAGTGATGGCAGAAATACAAATAAAAGAGCCTCAGAGAAGGTACTGGAACCAGTGCCTTTCAAGAAAAAAAGAAAACATGTCCATGCCACTTCTCATGCAAATGAAAAGGAGCAGGCAGTGGATGAAAAAACAGATGTACTGAGGAGGGACTGAGTCAGTAGCCACTGTGGCCAGGCATGTTTTTCAGGAGCTCCTGAAGCTAGCCTTAGAAGTAAACTTTAAAAACTGATGAGTTAGGTCTGTTTACCTGCTTTATGTCTTGTCCCCATGTGGAGGTGCAGCCCGGAGGTCTGTGAATGACAGCAGACTTGAAAATGGCTTTATACAATAAAAAATATGGTCCAGTCAAAGGGGCAGGTGCCAGGAGAAGCAGGGAAAAAGAAGGCCATAGAAACACCAGAGCCAGAGACATCGTTTGAGCCTGGCGCAACTACCAGCTCGAGGGAGCACAAGCTGCAGATAGTCTTGAATGCCATCCGGGCTGTCAATATTCGACAACAGACAGTGGTGCAAAAGATGGACTCTTTAATACCAGTGTGCGCACTCTGGAAAACTGCTCAGATCTGCAGGAGGCAGCCCTACAAGAAGCAGCAACCATAATCAGGAAGGCTATGATTGTGACCGTGTTGTTCATTGGAGAAAAGAAGCAATTTAAATTGTGACTGGAGCAGGTGGAAAACTTGGCAAGGGCAGGGAGTGTCAGAATACCGGTACTTGGTTTGCCTGAAGGGTGTGAAGTACAAGATGTGCTTACAACCCTGAAAAATGTCCTTGTAAACACGTTAAAGCTTACTGCACCTAATGACCGCTTGAAAGGTATACCACACTATCCTGAGTCACTGACAGGAACGGGCCTTGGATCTGAATACCATGCTGTTGGTTACCGGGAACTCCACAGAAAGGGACTGTATTCTACAAGCTGCTAAAACTTCGGGCCAAATATGCTCGTTATCTGGGGATAAAGTGCTTTTCTTCCCTGATTTGAGATTTGCTACCCAGGAGAATCGGAAGGAGTTCAGTGCAGCCAAGACTGGCTTTTGGGAGCCTGGCATCACACATACTCTTGAGATGCCCGCAAAATTACGGGTAGTTTACGCTGGAAAAACCTATGTGTTCAGTAAAACCGCATGATGCAGGGAAGCTCCTGCAGAAAATTAAAACAGATTTTGGCTCTCCAGGGAGAGGAGGGATGGGAGACTCGACTGAAGATATGGGCACTGGAGTGCAAGTGCAAGTAGTGTGAGCTTTAATGCTCACAAAATTCTGTTTTATTTTACTGTCTGTTGAACTTTGGGACCTAGGAATGGGGCTGTTGAGACTCTGGGGACTACATTTGCCTGAGTTGGGTGGTGTGTTAACCCATAGCTTTCTTGCTTTTTAACACAGAGCTTCCTTTGGGAGCACGAGGTAAGATGGCTGCCAACTGGAGGCATTAATCAAATCAATTAATCAATCAAAATCTTTATTTATCCAGGCGATCACCATTGAGCAAGCTCATTTACAAGGTGGACCTGCTGTGTTCAAGGACAAATATACATACATACATACAAATAGGTGCAGTATACAAACAAAGAAATAAAAGACAATCTTACAGCAACATGTTAGGCGCAATATGTACATTCCAATTGCTCACAGAGAACCTACATGTGTTACATAATATTATTGCAGTATTTGCAACCTTCATATACATAGAAGTTGAGGCTTCATGTTTAATATTGCCTACATGGAAGGGTACAAATATTTTCAGCCCTCAGTAACTGTTTATGTACTTGGGTGAGGGTCCTAGGTTACAGAGGGACCCACAGTGAGGACTGAATCTCCTGCTACAGAGGCGGCAGGACAGTCGAAAAAGAGGTGCTAAGGTTCAGAGGGCCAGTATGGCAGCTGACTAGTTAAATGGGGGAAGATAGAACTAGGTTCATGACTGGGTATGGTGGAACCAGAGAGGTAACCATCCGCAGGACCGCTAGTGACTATGCTAACACTTACAGTTTTTTCGCCGAATGCTTTGTCATAAATAGTCCTAAAAAGGATAATACTGACAGGAGAACTAAGTCTCAATGATTTTTGTATCTTATTCCAGAGTGTGGGCAGTGCGTGACTTATGGCAGCCCTGCCAAAATGGTTACTGATCCTGGGGATTTTCAAGGAAATTAGTGAGTGTCTTCGTAGGTCATAGTTACCCATTGGATTTAAGGGGAGATTTAAGGGCATTCCTCTCCTTTCTGTGATATACGGTTTGGGGAAGAGAAAAACATGCTATAGTTCTTTCCAGCATCACCCAACCTGAAGCCAGTACATTTTATCATGTTGTATGGTTCAGATAGGAGGTTTATTTTGCAAAACCATTTGGGTTTGTACCTGTTTTGATGGAAGTTTGGGGATTTTTGCAGTTTTTATCAGTTTGGCTAACTGAGACAAATCAGCAATAGAGACATGTTTGCTGTATTCCTTTAATAGTTTAAAAAGAGACTGATGATGGACCTGTGAAATAAGACTTATGAAACCACCATATGAGTTCGGAGTTTTCTGCTCCTGTGAAGGAAATTACATTTTACTGTGGTTATAGCTCTGAGAACGCTATGTAATTATTACATATCTTGGACTTTGAGTACTACGGCCTGTTATGGCCCTTCTCATCTCAGGCTGTTTGTTTTTTATGCCAAGGACTTGAGGCTAGTAAGTCTTTCTTATCATTGCATGTGGGAGATACAGAGTATACTGGATGCAGGGGTTGAAATTAAGTTTTGCAGCCACTAACCAGCAGGGCCAGTGACTGGGAAAATCTACTAGCTCCACAGACTTTTCCATTGGCCCAGCTATTTTACTTTATGAAATGTTACCTTCTCCAGTACAAGCCTGCAAGGCTAGTTAGAAGAAATTCTTACTAGCCCGATACAAAATCTACCTGCATTTGGCTAGTGGGCCGGTGCCAGTTTTGACCCCTGTGGATGGGCAAATCTGCACAACCAGTGTGTTCTGCCACAGAGGGGTTCTGATTCCCTCTGACCTAGAGAGCGAAGCTCGAGAGGTCTATGAGAGTCAGAATCCCAAGGTGGCAGAACACACTGGTTGTGCACAAAGATGTTCATCCGTATTTTTTTATAGTGTATAATAATGTGAAATATGCACGCATCAGTTCTTTCGCTTTCGAAACAAAACTGACTCATACAGTCTCTAGAGGATGGGTGGGAAACCTAAGATAATCAGAGGGACACAGGTTTGGCCCTCAAACACCCCCAAGGGCCGCAAGACCCCCGTTTACCACAGTCACAAGCCAGATTTATACATTTGAATTAGAAACAAGCTATATATAACATGTCCATCACAGCCTTCATCATATCTACCTTGTCTGGCTTTGCACAGAGAGCCTCCTGGTGTATTTTTGGATGGATGAGGGGGCCACAGGTTGACCACTGGGGTGCCGCATGTGGCCCTTGGGCCGTGGGTTGCCCTCCACTGCTCTAGAGATTTCAGAATGCAGTTGTACCACAGAAGGGTACAATCACATTCCATGACCTTTGAACTGTGGTACAACAGCATTTTGAAAGGAATGGAATTCTATACAGAACAGTGCTCTACTATACACTCTACAAGTTTATTATGCTAAAATCTGTTTGGAATACTTCTCCAGTGTAACAAATATGCACAAGTGATTTTATCTTATGATGGTGTTACTATGTGACATCTGTACACATTCTATCCACAGGAATCCATCAGTATAGCTTTACAGTAGCAATCAGTCCATTGGCGTGTGTTGCCTTGGAGATGGAACATATGCTAATTTTGGAATCTTACAGTTAGAACTACGTTCAAACTCTGCGCTATGGTCATACTCCACCAACAGTGATTTATTTCTCTGCTTGAAAAGAACAGTTGCCCTGAAGTACAGCTCCACAGTTCTGGCCTTCAGAATGGTTTAGCGATTTAATTGCTGTTATAATATTTATTTTTAGTTATTTCTCAATACTCTGCATTAGTTAGGTTGATTTCCTGGACTAAAAGTCTCCACCACTCATTCACACTAGTGGGACTACGCCGAAGGCGCTAGGACCCAGCAGGAGCCAAAAATCTTCAGGAGGGCCAGCGCTGAGGTAGGACTGCGCATATGCGGTGCTGCAAGGTTGGCTCACGCCGTATAGGCTATACCCTCCAACCGCCTCAGTTCCTTTTTTCCTGTTGTCGAGTGCACTTCAGTGACAACATTGCTCGCCCACCGGGAGTCAGATCTTCACATCTATACGACAGCAGGTTTAGTCATTCAGTATTTGATTTAGTTTTAATTTTGTTAGTAATATTTATTTAAAAAAAAAAAGTGAAGTAACGAAGAGAAGACGTCTTCTTCAGCCCGCCATCGATTTGAGTTGACTATGAACGGTGCCAGTGACAGTAGGGAGACTTCACTTGAAAGCTGTTTTGGCAGCGGGGCTGGGTTCGGTCTGCCACCCTCTTTGTGGGGGGGTGGGGTCTGACCACGGGCAGTCCGGTGCTCGGGAGGAAGGGCGGTCCTCCCGAAAGCACAAAAAGAAGCGGGCCCATTCCCGATCTAGGTTGGGGGCTTGGCACTACTCGACCTCGAGCTCTTCTTCCTCCCATTGGTCAAAGAAGCAGCTGTACCACTCAAGGTTACCCTCTGGTACGTCTGCATGGAGATCGTCGGTAGCAGGGGATGGTAGGCTGACCCCACTCCGTTAGGTTTGCCTGCAGCCTCGGTCCCTAGTGGCTGCGGTCCTTGGTTTGAGTCCCTCCCACCCCTTGGGGGGGTCTTCGAGGGAGCAGTTTCATCATTGGGTCGCTCTTATGGAGCAGTGGGTTCTGCGGTTGTCCCGACTGTCCTTGCCTGCGGACTCGATCCCAGGGCCTTTAGGCCTAGGGTCCGTTGGTCTGCAGTTGGGTCAGCTTGATCGCGTGGCACCTTCTTCGGTGCCATCAACACTGCTCCCTTGTGTCTTTCCCCCTCACATGGATGCGGTGCACAGGTGCTGCATTCTCCCCCTACTTTTTACACTTTCAGGTCGCCGGTGGGGTCGCAGCCTTCCAGAGTTCCAGTGTTGGGGTCTGGGACTCCAGATGTTCATTCGATGCCACATGCGGCACCACGTGCATTGGCACCGTTTTGGGTGACAGCTGCGGCTCGGGTGCCGGGGTTCTCAACTCCGATTCTGGGGGTGGCACATCCGGCTCTTCCTCTTCTTTTCCTACCTTTGCCATCCCTTCTAGGGTGGGGTGGGGAAGGGGCTTTCATGAGTTTGATCCTGATCTGCACCTGACAGATGATGTGGACGAGGACTTGCTTTATGGGATAGAGAGTAAGCCCTCTACTTCAGCTGAGCCTGTGGTCGAAGAGTTTTCATATAAATCTCTGCTGAAGAATATGAATTCCACTCTGGCTCTCCAAACTTCTGCGGTGGACCCTGGGAAGCTTTTGCACCTGCAATACCTGCATGTTCCTGAAATTCCTGTGCACCTGACACTGCCAGTGCAACCCTGTTTTGAGGCTCTTTCAGAAGTAGTGTAGGATAAACTGACGCTCATTCTTTCTGTGGCTAAGTCTACAGATAGAAAATACGTTCCCCCTAAGAACAGGCCAGTCCTTGCATCTCAAGCCTATGCAGATGCCCTGGTGGTTCTGGCGGGAAATGATAAAGTAGTACTTCCCCCAGGAAACCACGACTCGTCCAGTAAATAAAGAATCTCGTAAAATAGACACTCTGGGGAAGTGAGTGTTTGCTGCTGCTACTTTGGGCATGCGTATAGCTAGATACCAGGGCCATTTCTCTCAGTATGAGTCTACCCTCTTATCATTCGCTCAAGGCAATGATTGAGAGCCTCCTGAAGTCGGACACTAACGCAGAGCTTCTTCAGACCATTAGCAGAGGCACAGAGTCCCAACAGGCAGCACCTGAAAGCTGCTATGGATGCCTTTGACACTGCCGCTAGGGCAGCAGTGTCTGGGATTTGTACCTGGTGACATTTCTGGCCAAGGACTTCAGGCTTCACAAATGATGCTCAGCAGAGAGTCATGCATTTCCCCTTTGAATGTATTTATCTGTTTGGCCCACAAGTGGAGCAGTCGCTGGAGGCCACTCAGAAGACCAGGATTGCTATTAAGACTGCCAGACCGGTTCCTGCCACCCCTCAGAGGGGCAGAAGCTGATGACAGTTCTGTAACCAGCAGTCCTTTTGAGGTAAAGGCTGAGGAGCTTTTAACAAGAACCAAACTCCTCAACTGCAAAAGAAAACGCAGCAGAATGCACAGGCCCCCAAGGCGCCCAGTACCACTCTGAAGACCTGGCCTATGTCCCACCTCAGCTGCCCGAGGTGGACTCCTCTTCAACGGTATGGGGTTGTCTGACTTGATTTTACAACCAGTGGAAATCCGTCACAATGGACAAATGGGTCCTCAGGATAATTCCAGAGGGATACTCTGTTTCACAGAGACTTCCCCGGATCATCCACCCAAGTGATAGCCCAAGCTGTCTAACATGCAGTCAGACCTCCTTGCTTCCGAGATTCAGGGCCTTCTGAACAACAGGGCAGTAGAAGTGGTTCTGCAGGCAGAACGGAACACAGGTTTCTACTCCCATTACTTCCTAGTTCTAAAGAAAACAGGCGGTATGTGCCATATTCTAGATCTAAGGAAGTTGAACAAATATTTGTTTAAAGAAAAATTCAGGATGATTTCACTGGGACACTACTGCCTCTATTTCATCAGAACGACTGGCTGGTATCTCTGGACATACAGGATGCCTACCAGCACATTCCAGTACACCCAAGCCACCACAAGTACTTATGCTTTGTGGTTCTGGGTCAGCACTACCAATTCAGAGTCCTGCCCTTTGGGCTGTCCTCGGTGCCACAAGTCTTTACAAAGTGCTTTGCAGTACTCTCAGTGCATCTCAAACTCAGCATTCAGGTGTACCCGTGCCTGGACAATTGGCTGGTAGCGAGCCCTTCCAGGCAGGGGGCACAGGAAGCAATCTCTACAGCTTCCAAGTTCCTCACATCCATGAGGGTACTATTGAACCTGGAAAACTTGCAGCTTCAGCCTTCCCAACAATTTCTCTTCATAGGAGCTCTTCTGGACACCTCCAGAGCAAGAGCTTTTCTTGCAGAAGACAGGAGAAACGACATTCTCCAGATGGCTCGCTTCACCAAGGAGAACAGCTTGGTTCGAGCTCTGTTGATGTAATGGATACTAGGCCTCATGGCATCATCTGTATTCACGATGCCACTAGCACACTTACACATGAGAACCACTCAGTAAATGTTCAGCACCCAGTGGTCCCCAGCCACACATCCGCAGTCCTTCCACATCAAGGTGACAGAGCCTCTAATGAGATCTCTCACCTGGTGGACTCAGGAGGACAACCTTCTCCAAGGTCTTCTGTTTGCCCCACTGGAATCGCTGATCACCCTCACCATGGATACATCTCTGACCGGTTGGAGAGCTCACTGCCAGGACCTCCACATGCAGGATCTGTGGAGTCAGAGGAGTCCCATCTATACATAAATACCTTGGAGATGAGAGCTGTCCTGTACACTGCCCAAGCCCTGAAGGATGTCCTCTGTCACAAAGTAATACTTCTTCAGATGGACAACAAGGCTGTGATGCATCACATCAACAGACAAGGTGGGGAGCATTCTTACCCTCTTTGCAGAGAAGCCATGAGAGTGTGGGAGTGGTGTCTAGAGCATGAGGCCCTGATCAAGCAGTTTACCTACTGGGAATCCAGAACGACCTGGTGGACTGCCTCAGCAGAACGAAGGCTGATCCACATGAGTGGCCACTCAACTCAGGCATCATGCAGTTCCCTCACTTCTATTAATTCAGAGGACGCTGCTCAAATTGGAGGCGCAGAGGGGCAGCATAATTCTCATCACCCTATACTGGCCATATCCGATATGGTTTCCATTAATCAACGGATTGTCAGAAGCCCCTCCGACAACTTCCCCGACAAATGGACCTCCTGACGCAGGGTCTGGTGGTCCATCCGGACCTACGATCCCTTCATCTCCATGCCTGGCTCCTGAGGAGATAGAAGTGGGTAGGTTTAATGTTTCTCAAAGAATCTCCGAAATCCTCTTAGCTGCACATAAGCCATACACTAGGAAGTCTTGCACGGCAAAGTGGAACCGGTTTTCCATTTGGTGTGCAAAGTCCACCCTGGACCCCTTTGTTTGCCCACCAAGTAAGGTGTTGGAGTATCTCCTAGATCTGTTGAATGCAGGACTGCAATACTTAATAGTAAAGGTGCACCTCTGCACGATTTCTGCCTATCATGAGCCAGTGCAGAATATGTCGGTGGCTCAGTTACCACTAGTCAAGAGATTACGTAGAGGCATCCTGCACACTAGGCCACCGGTCAGGATACTGGTGGCTGTGTGGGATATCAATCTTGTGCTAGACATGCTCACTTGTAAGCTTTTTGAGCCTCTAGCAACTTGTGCGTTGAAGTTTCTGACCTGGAAGACAGCCTTCCTAGTAGCTATTACCTCCACTCGCAGGGTCTCTGAAATACTTGCCCTGGTCACAGACACACACCCCCCACACACACAGTATTTCACAAGGACAAGGTGGTTCTCAGAAATCATCCTTAATTCCTATCCTAAGTGGTCTTGGAATTTCATGTTAACCAGCCCATGGTCCTCCCGACCTACTTTGCAAATTTCCAGAATGAAGGGGAAGGCACCCTCCACTCTCTGGATGTCAAAAGGTTCTTGCGATTCTACATGGACAGAACACAAGAGATTCGCAAATCCAAACAACTCTATCATTCAGGATGGCTTGGCTGGGTCAGCCTGTTGCTGTCAGATGCATTTCAACATGGTTGGTAGCGTGTCTTCACCACTGCTACTTGATGATGCAGGTCAAGCTGGAAGGCGGGTATACGCTCCAAAAGAAAAGGGCCAACAAGAGGGAAGACCCTATGCCTTCCTAGTCTGCCTCCATGTCACCAAACAGTAATGGCTTAGATGGGGGTCCTTCCCCTCAGAATCAGCAGCAGTCCTTGTCAAAGGGGACAGATAAAGATAAACCTGCACAGCCATCAGAAAAGCATGGTAAAGATGGTTTAGAGCACAGGGTGTCCGAAAAGGGGGAACCCTAAGTCCAGTAATGGCAAAAGTAAAAGAGTCTCAGAGCAGGCACTAGAAACGGTGTCTGCAAAAAAACAAAACAAAAATGCCTCTGATACTCCTGAAAAGGGAAGGGAGCAGACAGTTGACACAAGACAAATGCCCTCAGCAGAGGACATGACAAGAGCACGGCAATTTTTCCAGGTCTTCTAGGCTATGGGCAGTTTTTATGACTATGCCTGCCCTCCCTCCCAGGGTTCCGGTTTCACACTGACTGCCCGTGGAAGGAGAAAAGATGAGGAGGAAGGTGAACCCCCTGGAACTGGATAGTTCACCTGAACAACAGTTAGGCTGTCCTCCCAGGCCTTCTGAGGATTACACATCCCGCTATTTCTTTGTTAGGCAAATAGTAAACTCCCTCAGCATCCTCACCCATGAAGCTGAGGAGGATGAAGAGGAGGTTGAATTTATGGACATGGTGGGTCTGACTCCCACAAAGGGGCTGCTACTTCACAAATCTTCCAAAAAGCCCTTTCAAAATTCATTTGTCAGCACCCACTTTAGCTGCTGGTATTGATAAGATTGAAAAATATATCAAGTGGATAGACAGTGAGTACGTCTATACCCATGCCTACTTTAATCATGAGGGAGTTTGTCCAGGCTGCCGCATGTGGGAAGCATAAGGTGCCATTCTCTGTACAGCCTTGAGAGAAGGATTCCAGAAAATTGAATGCCATGGCCAAAAAAAAAAGAGTATACTTGAACTTTCTTGCTCCTGAGACAGGCAGCTTACATGGCATGCAGAGCTCAGTGTCACAAAATGGCTGCATGATGGTGGCAGTTAAAACAGTGGGTCAACACTATCAATATCTTGAAATGAACGCTCTTTGAAACTTGTTTTTATAAACAAATATTAGCATTAGCTTTATTGAAATTCATTAAACGCATACCCTACCAGGCTCATTCACCAACTTGCTGCATGCATACTATTCTGGATTGCTTTGCGGTTTGTAGATTTCACTAGCTTGTACATCCACACATTAGCCGCCGCCATATATAGTAAACCATGCTAAGCGTTCTGAACCATTTGCTAAGCAGCTAGGCCGCAAATTCAAAGTAGTATTTTCTGTAGCAAACAAAACCATCACTATGCCTTTTGCATGCAGTGTTGCAGGGCTGCTCCGTCCTGACAACTTTAATAAAGGCATTAGAGTGGTGGAAGAGGACAACCTCAGAGAAGGCAGTTCTTCCTTCAGCAATCCCCAACAAGTGTCTTTACAGCAGATGCCTTACTCGTAGGGAGGGGCACCCACATGGAGGATCTCACTGTTAGTGGCACCTGGAACATACAGGAGACTCGGGAACATATCAGCCTCCTAGAGCTCAGGACAGTGTTCCTAGCAGTTCAAGCTTTTTCCTCCCAAATACAGGGTCAGTGTCTTCAGATCTGGAGAGACAACATTACAGCAGTGTATTGCATAAAGAAGCAGGGAGGAACACGATCCCCAAGGCTGTGCACAGAAGCCATGAAGATCTGGAACCTAGCCTGTTCGTTGGTTGTAGAGCTATCTGCAGTACGCCTGCCAGGGAAAGACAATATCCTGGCAGATTCACTAAGCAGAATCGGCTAAAGAAGTCACAAGTGGACAGTGAACCAGTAGGAGCTGGCACCAGTGTTCAGAAGGCAGTGTACACCAGAAGTAGACCTGTTTTTCTTCCTGGGAGAACAGCCAATTCCCACGGTTCTGTTGCAGGCTCCCAGCAATAGGAAAAGTCCCTAAGGATGTCCTGATCCTGAATTAGACAAGGAGGTTCCTATATGCCTTCCCTCCATTCCCATTTTTCCAGAGGGTACTCATAAAGCTCAGGAGGTAGCCAGCAACAGTGACTTTGATAGGGCCAGACAGGTCTGGTACCCCATGCTGCTGAGACTTTTCAGCAGGACTCCAGTCAGCCTGCCACTGAGGCACAACTTGCTGACCCTGTTTAGGGCAGGACAGCATTTCTAGGCCTCCGAACCCTACCCTTGAGTGCATGGTTCTTGAGCTAGATTTCTCTAGTTTAAATTTATCAGGAGAGTGTTGGCAGGTTTCTAGAAAACCAGCAGCAAGGGAAGCACATGCCTTAAAGGGGAAGTCTCCCGTAGTTTCACACCAATATTTTCCCAACTCCTTATGTGTAACTGTTGTGTGCCTCCTCCAGTTGCCAGCAGTCCTATTGCTGTCCATATCTAGATTATAAGTAAAAATATACAGCCCCCAGAAGTTATCAATGTGTTTGTCCTCCATTTTACCATCAATGCCGCCGGAGGATGTCATCAGAGCAACAGATAATGGTGCTGCACTAAATGCAGTTCCACCGGTAAACCAAACCCACAATGTTTGGTTCTCCACTTGAGTAATGGAGGAACCCTTTAAGTGTTGTGCACATCCTGAAGTGCAGGTCTAATAGGGACTAGGACCATATGAGTGTGATGCAGCACTGATTTGACATGTATATACAGTATTCATATAAGGAAGTGCCTGTATGTGCTGTGTTACTGTTTCAGTTAGCAAAAACAGTTTACCCAATAAATGACTCTGGGTACGACAAGAGTTTTAAGTGGTATTATACAGCTGTTGTATTATGTTCTGGGTGTGTTAGCATTCTATGTTTTGATTGACACCAACAGTGAGAAACAATCTTGCAAATATGCCCCTTTCCCTTTGTAACTAGGCAGTCAGTGACTGAATGGCTGCTGTAAGGGAATAAAGAGTTCAGCTATAACAAGGAATAGGTTACCATGAAAGCATCAGCTGCAGCATATGGAAGAAGGGTAATCTAGTGGTTAACGTACAGGCACAAGAACTGGGAGACTCTGGTTCATATCCTACTAAAGTCCCTTACTCTCTAACCCTTAACAAGTTCCCCTAACCTCTTTGGGAACTGTGATGGCCCCTCAGGTCCATGACTTTAACAGTGCCCCCATTCCCATTATAAATCATTAGCAGTGATGTGAGAGCTACAGCACTTCACTTTGAAGGTACTGAAGACAAGCTGTGGCAGCCCCCCCCCCCCACACTTTGTAATTTCAGCATTTGAAGTAGGATGTTCCTCACAAATCAGATGCCACACTTCAGCTGTTGTAGGTAAAGAAACTAATCAGTCTCAGTGTTTGTAGTGTTGAGGAAAGGAGAGAGGGGGGGACATGACAGAAACTTTTGAGTGCCTCAGTGGAATCAACAAAGTCCATCTTTCAGAAAAAGAAATGTGCAAGAATAATGGGACACAATTTAAAGATGGGGTGGTGGTTCTGTGGCAATGTGAGGAAGTATTTTTTCACAGAGAGGGTGGTGGACGCATAGAACAGCCTTCCTGAGGAGGTTGTGGGGTCTAAAACTGTGGGAGAATTCAAGAATACATGGGGCAGACATAAGGCAATTCTTGTGTGGGTTAAGAAGAAATAGGCTGTTGGTTAACTAGGATCTGCAGCTTATCCTGTAGGTAGGGAAATGGGCAGACTAGGTGGGCCAAGTGGTCCTTATCTGCTATCAAATTCTGTGTTTCTATAGTGCTCTGTATTTGCTTAGCTCATTCCTCTGATGTCATATGCACTCTGTGTCTTGGTATTTCCAATCAGAAACTCAGATTTAAGGAGCATTTGAAATGCAAAACAATACACTTTATAAAGTAAGTGATCTAGCTCTCCACTTTCAGGCTGTCGAAAGGGGGGTGTATCATTTGTGCAAAGGAGGAATTCAGTCTTGTGTGATCCTTTGGGAAATTGTTCAGGCCTACCTTGTAAAGGAATCTTCTCAAGGGTGTTCACCTGGTTCAATACAGATTGACTGTTTGACTGCTTGACTGTCTGATTGATTGACTGATTGTTTCTACTGCTCTCCACAACATGTTGCAGCTGTCTCACACAGAGAGAGAGAGAGAGAGATGAGCAGTACAAATAAACATATTCTGTTTCCTGTGAATGAAATACTATTAGATGTATTATTTGCTCTACACATACAGCATTAAGGCTACAAGTACTACTCCCTGTGTGAGTTGCATGACATAACTGTCTTCAGCCATTGCAAACTTATACTAAAATCAGGATAGACAGCATTGACACCCTTATGTTTTCTCCTGCACAATTGCTGCAGTGACATCAGGGAATGGGAGGGGCTGTATTACAAGTGACCCATTTGCATGTAAATGGAGGCTTGCTTGACACTTTACTACCTTGTGTTAGAGCCTCAGACTCTAGATATGTGTTGCAACGGAAGAAATGACTGGTCTCTTATTGGCATACGTACAGTAATTGTATGGTAAATACATCAGACATGTCCAAATCATAAATATACAGGAGTCTTCTTCTTTAAAAATGGAAGAGATTTTCATTGTGGTGTGCTTCCAGAAAGATAATCCCTATGCAAGCAGAACTGCCTACAGTCGTGGATTACCTAGTGCACCTACAGTCCCTAGGCCTGAGAACCTCAACCCTGAAGGTGCATTTGGCAGCAGTTTCAGCTTACACATCTTTAGGTGTGCAGAGTCTGTGACAACTGCAGTACAGGGTTGGTGCAGGGGCTAAGGGCAGCCAGCCCAGAACAGCAAGCAAAAGCAAGAGGAAACACCAGTTTCAGGTAGCTTACAAGGGCTTGGTTGCGGGTGTAAGCTACCTGAAACTGGTGTTTTTGTATCCAGGACCCCATTAAAAGCAGATTTATACCAAGCAGGTTTGTCTAGGACTGCGTTTGTAGGTAGTAAATGCAGAACTTTCCTTTTGCTTTTGTCAGCTTACACATCAGCTGGCAAGAGAAAGCTGTGGCCTCACAACCTGTTTTCAAAAGGTTCTTTAAAAACCTCAGACATAACTTCCTGTAAGGGATCCTATTTTTCCATGGGATCTAAATGTGTGCATTGCTCAGCAGATGGAAGCATCTTTTGAGCCTGTGGCTACTGCTGACTGAAAGTATGTTACAAGGAAAGCACTGTTCCTAGTTGCTGTTACATCTGCTCGGAGGGTGAGCTAGCTGCAAGCCCTCTGCACAGATCGAAGCTGCATAATCTTCCATAGGGTTAATGTAGTCCTTCAGACTAATAGGGAATTCCTCTCTAAGAATTCTGTCTGAAACAATCAGTTGCCCTCCCTGTGCTTTTCACTGAACATTTCGGTAGAGGGGAACAAAAACTTCACTGTCTGGATGTAAGAGGGCACTAGGTTACTACCTGGACTGCACAAAAGATGTCAGATCCAGCAGCACTCAGATATTTATCACCTGTGGTGAAGTGGGAAAGGGTAAACCAGCAGCTAGAAATAACTCATGTTGGATAGTCTCTTGCATACAGTTCTGTTCCAGAAAACTAGCAGAATGCCCCCAAAGAGGTCTACGGGCACACTCCACAAGGGGCAACTCTGTGGCAGCAGCAAGGGGTATCCCCCTTTAAAAAATCTGTAAACTAGCTACCTGAAAGATAGTACACACCTTTGCAAAACACTGTTATCTGGACATACAGTCTAAAAGGGATGCCAGTTTTGGCACTGCTGTCTTGCAAAACCCTTTTCCTAAGTAAATTATGGACCTAGTCTCCCAAGGCACTGCTGTGGAGTCTGCTATTGTAAAGCATACTATTTCTTCTTAAGGGATCCATCAGTAAGCTTTACAGTCCCTTACCCTGCCTCCCCTTCCAGAACCTGAAAAAAGGTTCATACAAGAATCGGTTCTATTTTTCAATATGCTTGATAATTACTTGTTGCAGTTCCATCACAATTGTTGATAGCTGGTCAAAGTTTTCTTCAGCAACTTTTTGTTGTCTGCCTTAAGCTGGTTAATGTGTGCCAAAATGTAATTTTTTTTTATTTTTATTTTTTGGAAAGTTTTGTAGCCAGTTAGCTAGTTTTTGTGATCGTGGCTCCCCCTAGCTTTAGAAACAAATTTGACTGTTGGTGGGAGTGTGACCACTGTGCAGAGTTTGAACTTGGAACTTATCCAAATTTTGGAATATTAGAATTAGAACCATCTCTGGGGCAGCTCAGTCCAGTGGAATGATTGCTTTTGTAAAATTTACTGATGGATCCCTTAAGAAGAAACAACATTACTACGGTATTTTTTTCTTCTGGCTTATGCTATGGAATTTTATGAAATTGTATTATTTGAAAATGCAGTCAATAAAATATGTCCTCAACAGAGGACGTGGCCAAGGTACAGCAGTTTTTCCAAGTTTTCCAGACTATGGGAGACTTCCTTAACATGCATATCCCTCCCCGTGCTCAAGCTCCAGACAAGTTGCCTGTGAGGAGGGAAGAGGATATGTATTGTGAGGGGGAGGAGCAAGGTGAACCTATAGAGTCTGACGGTTCACCTGATGAGTTTGGTTCTCCTTCTAGGCCCACAGAGTATTATACCGCTTACTCCATGTTCATCAGACAGATGGTAAACACCTCAGCATTCCCGCTTATGGAACAAGGAGGAGAGTAGGATGGTGAAGTGGAACATGACTTGGCTGCCACAGCAGTTTTTTATTTATTGTTTTGGTAACCGGGTAAGGCCAACTAGGCAAACATGCTTGTTTTCAGGGGCGACCTGGGAGCACTGGGGTGGTTAAGTGACTTGCTCAGAGTCCTACAGTATGCAAATGAAGGTTGTGGGAATCAAACCCAGATCTGCTGGATGTACCAAGCTGATTCTCAGTTTGTTACTCTAGCCACTAAGCTATACTGCTGGCCAATCTGCCCTGGACACCACTAAGTACCAGTTCCATATGGCTGTTGACTCCAGTGACTCTGCTTCATGAGTCTCTGCTCATGCAGTGGCTCTGAGGAGGTTTGCCTAGTTAAGGACTACCATCTTTACCCAAGTCACCCAAACTAAAGCTGTTGATTTCCCTGTTGAAGGAAATTCCCTATTTGGTGACAAAACAGAGGCATACTTGAAAAAGTGGATAAGTAAAAGTCCACTTATAAAAATAGTACTGAAAAGGCCTTGACTTTCTGCTTTCTGAAGACCATACAGAAGGGGAGGCAGAGGCATGGGCTACTATCTCAGACCCTACGCCCCCTATGAGTGCCAGCCCTAAAGAAGTTACTACAGAGGCAGGAGGGGCTCCAGGTGTGCTACAGCACCAGCCAAAAAAGTAGAAAGGATACCAGCCACACTCTAAAGAATCATATAAATAATCCAATTTCTTTTATTTTTCACACCAAATCCTCTTGTCGCAACGTTTCACCTGATGGGCTTCCTCAGGGGAGAGGATCTATATATAGTCATATCAAGAAATAATATTGTTTTTTATAGCAACACAAAAAATGAATTGTTCATTACTGTATAGGTATTTATCATTTTAAAATGTTATTTATCTTAACTCACTCAGTCACATAGCGCATATGTGCGTCATCAGGAAAATTCCTCTAGTCCCCATAGCGCATATGTGTGTCAGGTATTCACTTCCTCTCATCCCCAGGGCGCATATGTGTGTCCTACACTTCTTATGCACTTTCTGGGTCAACCAATCAGGGATAAGGTTATTGGAACGTGCAAGTCAGTAGGAAACATTCCTACCTACCAGAATACCGACTTTATATTGGACACATTTGCTACCCTTCAGATTTTTTTAGGTTTTAATTTGGGTTAAAAAGTGAAGAAAATGCTATTTCTCTCCATCGCAGGTACCGTTAAAAAAAAATTTGTATATGCTAGAAACGTGTGATCTCTGATTTGAAAGCTCTTTTCATTGTGAAAAATTAGAATGCTGGTGTCTGGGAGATAGGAGGTGTTTTTTTTTTTTTTTAGTTTTTTTGGGATAAAAGAAGTGTAAAAATGTGATTTTCCTCCATTTCAGGTACTGTAAAAAAAAAAAAAAAAAGACTGTAAATGCTAGAAACGTGTGTGACCCATCATTTGAAAGGTCTCTTTAATGTGGACAATTATCATGCTGGTGTCTGGGGGCTAGGAGGTGTACTTTTTATGAGGTATGTTATTATTTGGGAACAAAATGTAAAAAAATGTTCTTTTTTTTTTTTTATCATTTCAGGAACTGTAAAAAAAAAATATCTGCAAATGCCACTAACATGAGTGACCCATCATTTTAAAGCTCTTGTTAAGCCGGCTCGTCGGCGCAGCTAGTTCTGCCTCGACCTGGGTTGAACGGACTCGGGTCGCCGGAGAGCCGCCGGGGGAGAAGGTTGAGCATCCGTAGACAGCTCTCGCCTCCAGGGGGAGGGTGGGGATTTGAGCTGGACACCTGCTGGCCTCGGCAGAGGCCGGAGCATGGCAGGGTGTCAGGGCTCTAATTTCGGGGAGGATGGACGTCGGGCGTTCACCTTGGCGTCCAGGCCGTCACTCTCCAAGGAGAAAAACCAGGAAAACGGCTCCTGGCTAGCCAGATGACGGTCTCCAGCCTCCTCGCTGCCGCCACGGCCCCACGATCTCCACCTCAGCAACACCTGGAGCCGATGCTGCAGTGCGCTGGACGACCCCCACCGGTGCCTTCACTCTCGGAGGAGGGGGACCCACCCGGCGAAAGGTTACGCCGGGCTACCTCCAGGGGGTTGCGATCTGAGGTAAGGGTAGGTCGTGGGGATGGTGGACAGACGAGATAGGACCTTGAGGGCCCGAAGGAGGTGCTGGCCAGGAAGAGCAGAGAAGTAAAAAAAAAAAACCTCTTGTTATTGTGAACATTTTCCGTGCAGGTGGCTAGGGGCTAGGAGGCATACTTTTTTAATTATCGTGGTTTGTGCGTCATGTGGGCAGTTGTGCAGAGCATTTTTCTAAATTCAGTCGGTTTACTGACGTTATGTGTTGGCACATGCCTTACTTTATGGTCTGTTTTATAATGTAAAACAGCTCAGAAATACTCTGACCTGTGGCAGTGTAATGCACAGATGTTGGTGTGATGGAAAATCATCATACAACAGACATTTGCCACTTCTAAGGTGTTTTTTTTTTTTTGTTAGTAAAAAAAAAATGTAAATTTTCATTGTTACATGCTCTGTAAATAAAAAAAAAAGGTTATTGCTACTAACATGTGTGACCCCTCATTTTAAAGATTTTTTTATTGTGAGCAAACTGTGTGCTGTAAGTTTTGTGACAGTAGTTGTACTTTTTTAGTTATTTATACTCCCAAGCCGGAGTGTTACCATTTTAGTTCCGAACAGTCTAACTGCTCAGGAAAACAGCCATTTTTACACAGGAATACAGCACTCAATCAAAATTCCATTCTAGAGCTGAGTGCGTTAACTCATATTATATTCAGTGTATTGGGTTACTGTTACTTGCATATATTCTAGGCAACGTCCACATCGTTATCAACATCCCACACAAGCCACCGAAATATTCATTAGTTCATCACACTAGTTCTTTTTAAGTTCTATATTCTAGATTATGCTAGTTAGTAAATAAGAGGCAGATTTTTTCATATGCATTAATATTCATTACTACTTCAACATAAAATGCAGTGTTTCACAGACCATATCTAGTTTGTTGTCTGATACAAAATATCACCCATTTTTTTCAACATGAATTTCTCAGGTTTCTCTTATTTAAAACAAAAATGATCATTTACACACAGTTATAAAAATACTCGACTTCATTAATTCGCAACACTCTTGCTAGGCTTGAGACATTCTGCAGCCTCAGTAGTGAAAGTCTTCACCCCAAGGCAAGGCCAGTTTCCATATTCCTACATCTTATCTCAGTAGATAAACACACTCTGACTGATGGAAACATTATACAGACTGAGTTTACTAATAAAACAGCATCACTGATTTTGCGGGGTTTCAGTATACCTCGCAATGCATTGCAGTTTAACAGTTTAACACAATCACTCTGGCAAAATTCGCCTTCTTTATGCCATTTGCTATCTTACTTAGACCTTATTCCTTCCTATCTAGCAGTAAACAGCTTTCAGTGTAACTTTTACTCACTGTTCTCCATCCATTCTAACACTTTACACTTTTTTTTAATTTCATATTCTTTTATTGTTAGAATAGATATCTAAACAGATTAGATACAGTCATATAATCCAAGGTTCACATACAGTTACTTAATCTTGTTATACAATATCAGTTAATTAATCTATTGTGACAATAACCAGATTCTTCTCACTACTACTGTCCTTTATATTCGCTGTTTGGGATATTGTGGGAGAGGGTTTTCTGCATTCGGTCCGAAGACCTTCCGAGATGTGTACAGTCCAGTGCAATATACTGATGCCTCACCCCCAAATTTGATGGTAGAACTAAAACGGTTGAAGTTCATCTTGAGCAAATGGAGGTAACTGTCCATGAGAGTTTTTATGTATTAAAGCCACCTAAAGATCATAATTGTCTGGTATTCAAAGTTCTAAAACAATTCAGTTCAGCTTTTCTATTTCTACTTATTACAGAACTTTATAAATCAAAACAAAGCTTAACTCCTCAAAGTATAATACAATCTTCTGCAACCTGTTTCTTATTATTAGACATGTATTACACCTCATCCCCACTTTTCCCCATTTCTGCCTGTGGTCAGCATCTGAAGCTGATATTCCTTCTCCCCTCACTTTCTCCTCGCCTCCGGCTCTGCCACCCTCAACTTGATTTGCTTTCCTTCTCTACCTGTGGGCTTCTTTCCAAACTTGCTAAGGTCTCCAAATATCTAAATATTTTTCAGTGGATAGTATGAGTAATATGTTCCATCGCCTCTACCTCCTCAACCTGAGATATCCACTGCTCCTTCGGAGGAGGATTAGGTTGCAACCATGTGGAGGTGATGCACTTTAATGCTACCACTCTTAAGGTCTGACCTAACTCAATCACCTTCCTTTTTTTACTTGTTAATGTAGGAAGGCTCAATACCATGTCCTGAAATGTGAGCGGTAGGGGGAATCCCACCATCTGTTCTATAATAGCATGTAGTTGTTGCCAGAACCATTATAACTTGGGGCATTCCCAAAATATATGATAGTGTGTTGCCCGAAGGGCGCCACATTGACGCCAACAGGCCTGTGTGGCCTGTGGATGAAAATGCTTCATCATAACAGGGGATCTAAAAAAAAACAGGTTATGACCTTCCAATTAAACTCTCTCCAACATGCCGATGAAGTCACCTGCCATCCTCTCTGAAATCTACGAGCCCAACTCTCTCTTACTACCCTCTCTCCACTGTCTTATCTCCCATCGTTTCTTGATATCTTCCAGTATTAAAGGGGAGAAGTACCTTATATAGTAAAGATATATAGCTTAGCTTATCTTTAATCCTGATCACGTCCAACCAGTATTATTCCAGAGAAGTTAGGTCTCTACGGATCTGCTGCAGGGTGCCTCCTAAAGTAATCCTGTGCCTAGCCTGTAGGTATTGGAAAAAGTCTTCTCTACGGAGAGAAAACTTATCTCGCAGGGTCATGAAAGGAAGGCAGCCTGTTCTGTCCGTCAGCTGAGCAAATCTGGTAAGGCCTCTCCCCTCCCAGTATTGATACACCCGGACTGTCTCGGGAGGAGGGAACATAGCCTCATGATGTACGAGAGACTCTGGGCCTATCTGATTAGGAGCAGGGTGCGAAATTCCTATACCTTAGGTGCCCCAGGGCAGGCACTTTTGCTTCAGAACACGTACAGCATTTTAGTGCCTGCCCCTTTGGGCACCTAAGGTATTTCATTGCAATTCCGTTTTTTCCTCCGTTTCTAGCGTTTGCCGTGTATTTTTTTTTTTTTTGCAGTTTAACTTTCCCTCGGCTGGGGGAGCCTCTTGAGGAGCGCAGACGCAGAGCTGACATCGCTAGAGCTGATCACGAGTGTGCTCTTTTGGATGTCAGCTGACTGCTTGTCTGCTTCATCACCCGCCGTGAAGGAGAGGACGACGGAGGAGTAGTAGGCTGATGTGCCCAAACTGAGTGGCACAGCGATCAGCCAGTCGATTCTTCCAGGATCCCTTGTTTGCTCTTGGAGGCGGGCTGCAGCAGGCACACACGTACCAATAGGTGCCATTATGACCCGCCCCCTCCAGACAGTGTGACGCGAGCACCCAGCACAGCGCGCCATTCTGTGGCTTGCATTCAGAGGGACGAGTCGTTCTGCAGTACTGTCTGCCAGCCAGAAACCGATCTCGATCAACCAAAAGCTCTTTTAAGAGCTGATTGAAGTATTTAGATAAAAAAAAAAAAAAACGGGAGTACAAAGGAGGTGGTTTGAGTTCATAGGGGCAGTGGGGGAGGAGAGGTGTATGTAAAACCGCGAGGGTCCCTCCAAGGAAATCGACAAGATGGAGTAAAGAAAATAAATGTCTGGGGGAAGAAAAATGGAAATGCAGAAAGGAGGGAGGGGAATATAACTAAACAAGGTGAAAGCCAGAAAGGAGTGTGTGTTTGTGAGACCATGAGGGTCTCTTGAGTCGGGACTCAGTCGGGAGGGAATGAAATTGTCAGGAGAAAATATAAAGCAATTTTGGCAAACCTAGAAAAAAAAGAGAGTAGCAGCTAGCAAAGCAGACACAGATCTGTAAGCTAATCAAAGTCTGCTGAACTGCTCTAGTCTTTGTGTCCGTTTTCTAGCTAATAAAAAACAGTGGCAGTCTACTTGAGGGGGAGGGGGCACTAACTGCAGACTTGTGCTGAAGCACTGCAGACACAGAATGAAGAAACCAGCTCTCAAAATAAATATACTATAAATATACTATTACTACCAACCAGCAAAATAAAGTGTCCCAAAAAGGAATAATTCTGTACTGTCCGTTGGATGTGTAATTAAGAGACAGTATTAGTAACAACTACTACTACTACTATTAGCAAATAAACACTAAACAGAGAGAAAGGGGACTCAGTGGGGGCCCATTCTCAGAGATTGCAGGCTACCTGCTGCAAATTCCAGTAAAGTTTGCTAGCAAAGCAATCTCTTTTTGTTTTTATGTAGCTAGTGGCCACAGACTTTGAATTTAAAACCACATAGGACAGCTAAACGCTAAAGCTTATATGTCTTATTTTACTAAAAAGTTGCCTCCTGCCTGTGTGTTACTACTAACTGAAGCTTAGCTATAAAGCTTAGCTAACTAATCCATCAAATATTAAAACAGCTCTCTAGCTAGGTGCCGCTAGCTATACAACTTGCTGAAGTGAAGACAGTCTGTGTCATCTTGATTTGTAATCAGTACTAGTCTGTACTGTCTGTGAAGGGATCGAAGTCTACAGCTGTACACTACGTGGCCATATACAATATATTTTTAATATAGCTAGTTGTTTTTTTTTTTTACACACTACTGTGTGGACTAACTAAAATCTCAAAAAGATCAGTCAGGTGATTACAATAATTAAAGTCTATTAAAGCTTTAGTTACAAGCTACTCTGAGGACCAAGTAACTAAATGTAAATTCAGGGATCAGTTATAAAAAATATTAAAAATTTTTTTTTTTTTTTTTTTTTACCAGTTACCTGTGGTCTGGACTACCTACAAAATCTAGACAGTAGGGATCTACTGTTAAATAAGGCCTTTTACAGACTAGTTTTACGAGCAAGCTACTCTGTGGTCAGACTACTACCTATCTAAATACAGGGTCAGAATCTGATCTGTTACAGTAAAGCCTATTTAAGTTAAAAGCTGTGTTTTAAACTTACTCTGGATTACAACATTATTACATAATCTATCTAGTAAGTACAGCAGGGTCCGTCTGTGTAATCTGTTGTACATTGTACATTATTACTAAATAAAGTTTTTTTCAGAATCTACTCTTTGGACGTCACATTCAGTAACTAATCTAAAAAGGTTTTGATAAGGTCCAAACAGCTTTTTTAAAAGCTACTGCTTGGAAATGGACCGCCTACATTCCAAAATGGACAATTAAAGCAGCCTGAAGCCACAAATAGCTGGGCAACTGTCTGTGATAAAAAAAAAATCAGACAACACAGTTTTTCTTGTGTTTATTTTATTTTCAAGTACAGAGACAAACAGCACATACAGGCAGTTTTTCTTGTTGTATAGCATTTATTAATATTGACAGCTGAATCAATTCAGACAAGTTGAAGTTCAGCATCAACAACACATTAATAAACATTCTCTGAGTATAGCGTGATAGCATAGCCTACCTAACAACAGTCTAGTTTGGACAGTTTGTTACTCTGTCTTAGTCTGTGCAAGTGCAAGCCACTTAGTGCCACCACCACTCTGCACAACTGCCTGCCGACATACCCACGAGCAGACAGACACCATGAGTCTTTTTAAATTTGGATTTAAGAGAAAGCGTATTGATGAAACTGTGGGAGCTGAGGATTCCCCAGCAGCAAGTACTAGCAGTTGTACCACCACCACAAGCACTTCACCGACACCTACTGTAATGCCACCACCTCCTTGCCCAGACAGTCAGACTTTTGTGGTGACCACTGATGTTTCCTCAAGTGCTGCTGCTTGTACTGAAGACCCAGTTAAGGCCCTGAAAGTTAGAAAATTTCAGGGATCCTGGAAAAAGGGCAGGAAGTGGCTTACGTATGACACCAATGAATGTGCCATGTACTGTACATGGTGTCAGAGTTATGATAAAAGCCAAAGCAAAAATAATTTCAGAACTGGATGCAGTACTTTTAGAGTACACATTATCTCAGCACATGAAGTGTCCATAGCACACAAAAATGCTGAGATGGCATACATAGCAAATAAAACAAAAGTTGGAGAAAGACCAATAGAGAAATCCATACATTTCATGGAACAAAAAGAAATGGATCAGATTTGTAAATTGTTCTGTACTGCATATTACGTTGCTAGGCCTTTCAGGGATTTTCCTGGGTTGATAGATTTACAAAGAAGAAATCATGGGGATGATGCTATGAGTCACAGTTACAGTAGTGACAAGCAATGCCGTGTCTTCATTCACTATATTGCCCAAGATATTCAAAGCACTACTGCTAGTCTACTACAAGACAATGACTTCTTTTCTTTTCTTGTTGATTCCTGCACAGATAAAAGTGTGACTGAGGAGGAGGGCATTTATGTATGTGTTTTTGAAAATGGCCTACCTGTAACAAGATTTCTTGCACTGAAACCAGTCAGTGTCCCTAATTCAGAAAGCATTTTAAATACTGTGATTAATGCTTTAGAGGGTGAAGGCAGTTTAAAGGATGGTGGTTGGAAACATAAGCTGATAAGTGCGGCATCTTATGGTGCTGCTGTAATGTTGGGGAGCACTTCAGGTGTCCTTAGTCGAATAAAGCAAGATTTCCAGTGCCCACACCTCATTGACATACACTGCTGTGCACATCGTTTAGAGCTTGCTGTAAAGGATCTGCTCAGAGACTGTCCTTTTACAAGTCATTAGAACAACTTCTGCTGAACATTTACTCGCTTTACCACAGGTCACCAAAAGTTGGAAAGGCCTACAGGAAACGGGATCCCTTTAAATATTAATGTGGTCAAACCAGTTAACACTGGTGGCACTAGGTGGCTTGCACACAGAGAACGGGCCATTTCTGCCCTTGAAAGGAACTGGGCTGCATTAGTGCCTCACCTTGAACATGTGTCACTGACAAACAAGCAGGATCATGGCCAAAAAGCACTAATAATACTTAAAGTGCTTAAGACTTTAAAATGTGTTATATACATGAACTTTCTGAAAGTGTTTTTTTGGTTACTTATCTGCTCTTAGTCTGTGCTTTCAGCAAGAGGATGCCACTGTTGAAAAAGTTCACAGCAGAGTAGAAAGCACAATTCAAAAACTAAATGGTCTCTTGAATCAAGAAACTCTTCACCACATAACACTTATATCTGTAAATGAGAACCTAACTCAGTACAACAGTGTTGACTTAACTAATGAAACTAGCAGGCACAGATCAGGTTCTCCTTCAGACATTGTAGAAGCCCCAGTTTCAGAGATCAAAAAAATTCTTCAGAAAACGTCACAGCACATTGAATCTCGCTTTCAGTTTTTCACGACCAATAAAGTGCTACTAGCTGCAAGAGCTTTAAATTTTCAGTCCTGGCCAACATCCACAGAGGCACTTCAAACATATGGAGATCAAGCAATTCAAACAATTGTTGATCACTATAAAGTGTTCCTAGAGTCTCGTGGAGTTGATGTTACTTTTGTACTGCTGGAGTGGCTAGACTTAAAAAAGCACGTACTCCACTTGCTGTCTGTTGAAAATTGTAAGTCTCTGAAATTGTGGCAGAAAGTGATTCTTGCAGATGTGCTGGATCAACAATTTTGAAATGTGCTGGCCATTGTCAGAATCATCCTCCTGATTCCTGTTCACACTGCTGCTGCAGAACGAGGCTTCTCTGATGGGAAGAATAAAAATGACTGGAGGTTGGATTACGCCCAGACACCCTACACGACCTAATGTCTATATCTCTGAATGGACCCCAACTTAGTGACTATAACCCTGAAGGTGCCATATCACTGTGGTGGAAAAATGGCAAAAGAAGGCCCACTACCAAAGCTTTTGGCTCCAGAACACTGTCAGTGCATGCTGCCTCTGCCAGCCCTAGTGGTGGTGGTGATGAAAACGAAAGTGCTTGGTCCAGTGAAATGACATGTAAATTATGCAAACCATAGAGGTGCATGTAAATAGTTTGTTGGGCATGTACATTTTCTTCTTACATGCCCAAGCATGTACTTTTCTTCACGAATTTCATACCCTGATTAGGAGTGTGTGTTATCTTGCAGAGTCGGAGGAGAATTCTAATAGAGTGTTTCACCCAAGGGTTCAGGATTAAAGATCAAATATTTGGGTGTATCACACTGGTGAGAATGGTCCATAATGGCACCTTCTGTAACGACTCCTGTTCCAAGAGATACCAGCCAGACTCCTGCCTTCTTTTGGCCCAGGTATAAAGTTGGGACCCTTGTGCTGCTAAGTAATAGTAATATAGATGTGGGAGTCCTAGTCCCCAACCCCCCCGCTATTTGTAGGGTCCGAGTGGGTACCCTGGGACGTTTTCCTTCCCAGAGGAATTTTTGTAATGATTTGTTCAGTTGAATCCAAAGATATCCTGGGATATTTATAGGAATGGTCTAAAATAAAAATAAGATTCTTGGTAGTATGTTCATTTTAATCGTATGAATTCTACCATACAGTGAGAGAGGTAGCAATTTCCATCTAGCTAAATCTACTAGTAGGATATTGTATAATTTAACATAGTTGTTCTGAAATATTTTTGAAGTATCTGCTGAAATCAGTACCCCAAGATATCGAAACGTGTTTCGTTTGGCCGAGGCAAATGGGAAGGTATCTTTGAAGCCCCTCGGGGGCCACTAAGTATTATAGCTTCTGATTTGAGATGTTTACTTTGTATCCTGCCAGAAGGCCAAAGGTCTTCAGCGTCTCTAGAAGATGCGGTAAGGAGTACTGTGGCTCCCTCAAAAAGAAAAGAGAATCATTGGCATAAAGTGCCACGTTTTGTTCTTGTTTACCGACTAATACTCTCAAAATATTAGGGTTATTATGGATCCAAATTGCCAGGGGTTCTGTTGTTAGGGCGAAGATCAGTGGGGAAAGCGGGCAACCCTGTCTTGTGCCTCTTTTTAAGGGTATATGATTGGAAAAGTGGCCATTGACTCTAATCCTGGCTTCTGGCTTATGATATAAGGCAGAGATTGTGGAGGTGAAGTTGTCCCCTAAACCAAATTTTGACAGGGTGGCCGACATGAATTGCCAGTTCACCCTGTCGAAAACTTTCACTGCGTCCATACTAATGGCCACTTGAAAGAGGTAGAGTGTTTTTGTTCGGAGATGACATTAAGTAACATCCTGATGTTATCTTGGAGGAATTGCCCTGCTATAAAACCCGTTTGGTTCTGGTGGATTAGTTTTGAAATATATGTTTGAAGTCTATCAGCCATTATCCCAGTGAAAGTTTTCATATCCACACAAAGCAAAGAAATCAGCCTATATGAGCTGCAGAGTTGGGCGTCCTTCCCTTGTTTCGGAATCACCGAAATTTGTGCTAAATTCCAGGAAGAGGGGACTGGTTCGTGTTCTAATATAATTTTGTTATATGTTGACAACATCAGATCTACCAATTTGGGGTGAAATTCTTTAAAAAATTTGGCTGGGAAGCCATCAAGCCCTGGAGCCTTTCTATTTTTCAGTTTTTTAATTTTTCCCACTACTTCTTGCTTTGTAAGGGGAGCATCTAGGGCCAATTTGGATGTCTCATCTAAATGAGGAATAGGTAGTGAGTCCAAAAACTTTCTGACGTTCTCTTGATGATCGGGCGTGGAGTTAGCATCATATAACGAGGAGTAATATTTAGCAAAGGCTTTAACAATTTCTGATGGGGAGGATATTAAGGGCTTGTTATCCTTGTCTTTTAGTTGTGTGACTGCTCTATTTGCATTTGGATGTCTCATCCAAATGAGGAATAAGTAGGGAGTCCAAAAACTTTCTGATGTTCTCTTGATCGGGCGTGGGGTTAGCATCATATAACGAGGAGTAATATTTAGCAAAGGCTTTAACAATTTCTGATGGGGAGGATATCAAGGGCTTGTTATCCTTGTCTTTTAGTTGTATGACTGCTCTATTTGCCATTTCTTTACGTAATTGCCAGGCTAATAGCCTGCCGGCCCTATTTCCATTCTCAAAACACTTTTGCCTCGCGTAGTGGATCTGTCCTTCGCTTTGAATCCAGCAATTTATTTAGGTCTTTTCTTGCCTGATCTAGCTCAGTTTTTGTTTCTTCCTCCGGATTGGATTTATGTAAAGTTTCTAGGTTAGTTATTTTATTTTCTAATATGGTTCTTTTTTGTATCCTCTCTTTCGTCAGCCTGCTAGAGTATTGAATTATTGCTCCCCTTAGACAGCACTTCAGAGTGTCCCATCCTGATGCCCTCCCTAATATCCCCACTAGGGTTGTCCTGTATAAAAGTCTGGATTGTCTGGGACATCAGTTCCTTAAAATCTTCCCGAGTGAGGAGGCTTGTATTTAGTCTCCAACTGGTCTCCAAGGTGGTCTTTACCACTGAAAGGGTGAGGGATACCGAGGCATGATCAGATATGGTAATGTTCCCTATAATGTAGGTAGAATTCTTGGGTGTCCAATTGGTAGATGTTAGAAAATAGTCAATTCTTGAATAACCCTGGTGTCTGGGGGAATAGTATGTAAAGTCTCTGTCCCTAGGGTGCAGGAACCTCCATGTTTCAGTCAGATCCAATTCCTGATTTAGCCGCTGAATTAGTTTGCTTGTCCTAGTAATGTGACCCCGAAGATGCCCTGAACAGTCTTCTTTGTTGTTGATCACTTCATTAAAATCACCCCCTACTATGACCAGGCTCTGCGCATCCGTAACACTTTCATTAAGCATCTTCTCTAGGAATACTGAGTGAGTGGATTCTTCATTTGGTGCATATAAATTCACCAATGTACACTGTTGTCCCCTATATTTACCCTGTAAAAGAATAAATCTGCCCTCTGGGTCTGTCGTTACCCTGTCTACTTCCAGTGGGGTATCCCTTCTTACCAAAATGGCCACTCCTCTACGATGTAGGGCCGCCTCATAGTTAGAGGAGTACACCCGGCCTACCCAGGCTCTCCTTAGCTTTAGATGTTCCTGAGGAGTCAGGTGAGTTTCCTGCAGGAATGCTAAAGTAGCTTTTTGTCTCTGAAGCTCCTGCAGGATTTTAGTTCATTTCACTGGATTATTGATCCCCCTCACATTGAGGGAAACTATCTTTAAATCAGCCATTTTCTTGAAGGCGGGTAGAGTTTTCTCTCTCAGTAGGGGGAGGTGTTGAACAATTCCTAAAATACTTCTGCGTTGTAGAATGTCAAAATTAGTCATTAATACTAAAACAAACAACATTTAAACCTTTAACAACAACTTAATAAACTATATCACTTCAAGATGTAGAGTCACACTCGCCAGTATGATGGAGCTATGTGGTGTGATCGAATCCCTTGTACAGTTGGGAATTCAGTCCATCTTGGGCCTCTAGTCGGCCCTAGTGCTGGAAGGGCTATATTATATTGCACCGGCTTATGGGTAAGGTGCTTTAGCCTGATGCCATTGGCAGCCTAATAAGCGAAGGTGTCGCTCCCATCTTCATATGGTAAAGATTGTGATAACCAGGCTTCCGGGAGAGCTAGGTTTTCCCTTTTCTATCTAGGGGGGCGATGTGTGAACATCAGGGGGCCCCATCCCCCCCGGTCCGCCATCCATCCACCATAAGGTTGAGGAAACCTGTAGACCAGCCACAGCAGTCTCGTAATTCCGTTTCTGATTTGAAGGTAGCCCTGACAGGCAGAAAGATGGAGTACATAAGCAGGGCAACCTGATGTCACTGGAGCAATTTAAGGGTTCAAGTTCAACTTGGTCTCATGTCTAAAAATATTTAATATCTTGTCAGCTCTTTGCTAGTGGGTCCACCAAAGGGTGGAACCGATTAGCCTCTAGAACCCCTCAAGATGTTTAAAGTTGTGCCGAGATATAAAACAGCCAACTTCCAGGGGTCCTTCACCAGTGCCTACTCTAGACAGGGCTAACAACCTGGCCACCAGTTCCCCTTCAATGGAAGGGTTTTCCTGCACTGCCATCTAGACTCTTTGAGACACCAGGATCAATCTCCCTCGCTCCATCCGGTATTCCATCCTCTGCCCTCCATACATAGAAGATGTTGAGACCGCCCAGGCCCACCACGGAGCCCCCCTCCCCCGGCAGGGACAGTACAAGGCAGAACCAGCAGGGTGGTGGAGGCACCTCTCTCCAGCTTGTAACTCTCCCTCGGTAACCCTCTGCAATCCACCAAAAAGCACCTCTTATTCAATCAATGTGTGGCAAACTTTATACAATAACCATTAAACATTTTGATTTGTTAGCAAGTCCCTTTACTCAGCGAAGTCTTTTGCCAAGGAGCACTCATGGTTCCAGTAAATAAGTCCCTTGTGTGCAGTCCATGCCCTCTTCAGTCTGGTTCACTGGATTGAGCTGCCTCCACAGGGGTTTGCAAAGTATTGACCCATTGCCCCGAATCTGCGCCATCACCCGCTGTGTTGGTGGATTACTTGTAAAGGTGGACCTTGTCCCACGGACCGAAAGTGTTCGTGCAGTCTTGGGTTCCCTTGCGTTTTGTTCCTATCCTCTGCAACGATCTTTCTGCTACGTTGGCTCTCTGCTGGGCTGCACCATCTATTAGTGGTGAAATGTCCAGAGTTTGAAGAAAGGAGCTGGCCATATTTAAATCGGGGAATCTACATGTCTCTTTCTCTGTAAGTACTCTTAATTTAGCTGGGTATTCGAGGAAAGCCTTGTGGCCTTTTGCTTGAAGGAGGCGAACCACTGAGAGGACTTTGCGCCGTTCAGCTAAAAGTTGTGGTGTGTAGTCTTGTTCAAAGAATAGCCTTGTGTCCCCAAATAATATCTCCTTTCTCCCCCATGTGGTTTTCAGGATCTCTTCTTTGACTCTAAAGTCCCAAAAAGCAGGAATAAGAGATCGAGGTCTGGCCTTCAGATCTTGGGGCTTGGGGACCAATGAGCGGTGGGCTCTGAGGATATTGAGCAGTTTGTCTGTCGGCAGATCTAGTATCTCTTTTAAGAATGCCTCCATAAAGACTGGGATTGGGTTGTTTTCTGTATCTTCCGGTAATCCATGAAAGCGGATATTATTCTGCCTATTTCTGTTCTCCAAGTCTTCAAGGCTCCTCTCTAGTGCCAATTCCCTTCTGTGTAGGTCCAACAAAGCCGCATTGTGAACATCCACAGTAGTCGAGCAGTCAGAAAGGGCTTTTTCCATCTGGCCGGTTTTGTATTCCAAATTTTCTAATTTTTGATGGTCTTCTAGCACTTTAGTTTCCAGTCGTTCTAACATGGCATTAATTTTTTGTAATGTGGCGCATAGCTCCCTCGACGTAATAGTGCAAGCTCCGTCTCCTGAGCCATCTGAGTCGGGGACCGCAGACTGTGAGGTCGCGGATGTGGTGGCTTGTGTAGGCTGGGTATACTCCAATAAAGTTTTATGTTGCTTCTGGGCTGGGGTGCCCAATTTATCTCTCATTTTGTTCCTCGCTGCCATTCCTGTGAAATCGGACTTCTCTGGCTTAAAATTGGCAATAGCTGAAGGTGGATTGTAGTTGATTATGGCAGCGATGGTGCGGAGCTCCGCGTTCGGGCTGCCATTTCAGGTAGTGTACACACCGCAAGTCCTACTTTACACTTTTTAGTAAATGAGCACAACCTTTAGCAGTAATGTTGCATAGGCAAATTTTGTCCTTTGTCTGTCGTCTGTATCTTCCTAACTTAGGACAAACTGTGATTAAGCAACCCACTATTGTTGCTATCTAGTTGTTTAACTGTTTCAGACTTTTTATGCGGTTTAGACAAGCTACATACCTTAGTCACGATTATAAAACCTTTTTACATATTTTTCTGGTTCTTGAGATCTTTTTTATTATTCCTGTTTCATTTTCCTATAAGTAAAACATGACTACATTGTAACATTCACTTTGTCAGAATTAAAAAAAAACAAAAAAAAAAAAAACATATTATGCTGCATCCAGAAAAACTGATAAGCTGGGACTTACCCAATTTTAGTGTTCTTCCATGTTTGGCAGTCAGGGCAGACTGTGTTGTCCGCTCATCTGAACTGCCTTTTTAACTTCCAGCCAGGCAGGGCAGAAAGGCTTGGACCAATCAGCAGTAACCAAGGGAACATGTTTACAGCACCAGCCCCCAGGCCACAGCCAAAACCAAACCCCTGACAGTTCTGCCCAGGTCGCCAGTCAACCATTGCCAGTCTGGGGGGGTGGGGGAGGCTGACCTATTACTTTCGGGAATAGGCAGAAATTACCACAGGTAACTGTGTCCTGGAAGTAGTGGGTCTGGGATTGTCCCTGTAGAAGTTCAGTAAGTTTCTAAAACTGCAGAGACCAAAAATCTTGCCAGCCCATTAACCAACAGAAGGAATTCTGCTGGAACTGGAAGTAAAGAAACTGCTGCAAGCAAAAGCAGTAGAAAAGGTCCCTATCTCACAGTGGGAAAGTGCCTATTCAAAAGATACATCATGATCCACAAGAAAAATGGGGAGTGGTGACCCATTTTAGATCTAAGATATCTGAACAAACAGATTAAAAAGGAAAATTTCAAGAAGGCTACACTGGGCACAGTGATGCCAGCTCTGAAACACGCCTGCTTTCTCATTACCATCAGACCCAGTTATAGAAGATATCTCCGGTTTAGACTGGGAAACTGCTAATACGAGTTTATAGCTCTTCCCTTCAGTCTCTCCTCAGCACTAAGGGTCTTCACAGAGTACCTAGCCACGGTGGCAGCACACCTGAGACAACAAGTTGTGGTGTTTTTTTCCCCTGCCTGGATGACTGACTAGTCTCAGGGAAAACAGAGCAAGAGGCAAGGCACCCTATTCAAAAGGTAAAGGGCTCCTTGAGAACTTGAGATTCCTGATAAGTCTGCAGAAGTCTCTGACAGAACCAGTTCATATGGGAATTCACAGGTGCAGAGCTGGATACCCTGGGTGAGTGGGTATCAGATCTGATTGCTAAAGCAGTATCCTTCACACCTGGTTACTCAAGGCTTGCAAGGGATTTTCTGCAGTTACTGGGCCATATAGCTTCATCCACATCAGTGTTGCCATGGGCCAGATTTCCAATGAGAGGCCTGCCACCTCCGCTAGGAGGCTGTTCCAGGCATCTACCACCCTTTTTGTGAAGTACTTCCTCACATCTCTCCTGAGTCTACCCCCCCTCCACCTTCATAGCATGACCCCTGGTCCTTGAGCATCTTTTTCTGAAAAATGCTTCCCTCTTGAACCTTATTTATACCTGTGTGGTATTTGAAAGTTTCTGTCATATACCCCCTCTCCCTCCATTCCTTCAGTGTATACATATTAAGACTTTCAGTCTTTCCTCATAGGTCCTAAAAACTACCTTATCCATGTGGAAGCTTATGTAGTCTGGATCTGCAGCAGTCTTGCATTTCACATACCCTCCTGGAAGATGTTATGGCAATCCGGAAGACTGTTTTTCCTGTGATATATTTTAAATCAGCAGTAGTCATATGCTCAAATGGAGCCTCCATCAGCTGGGCATGACAAATGCTTAGGTCCCACAGAGGGACTGGGTCCCTTACAGGGAGGTGCTGGTGACTGAGGCCCTTAAAGAACGTTTTAAAAACAGGTTGTGAGGCCAAGGACTTGTCTTTGCCTGCTGATGTGCCCGCAGTCACAGCTGCCAGCTGTACCTTCAGGGTTTAGGGTCTCAGACTAAGGAATGTAAAAGCACCAGGAAGTCAGAACTGTAGGCAACCCTGCCCGCATTGGGATTATCTTTCTGGAAGTATGATGTGTGATAATCTCTTCCACTCCTGCACAGAACTTCTCCCCACTACTCTCCTGCACAAAATGTTCTTACATCGTAAGAATACCTGGCGGTACCAGAGACATGGATTTGACTGGGGTGACTGAAAATCCCCCCACCCACATTCCCACCCACCCCACCCTTTTTAGCCTTGACAGCTGATCTGCTGTTAAGAGACAGTAGCACAATCTGGTGGATATGGAACAATTCAGTCTGCAGTGTGTCTGCTTTCTTTGTGTACGAGTCGTGGCATACTTCAATGCTGGCAGGCAATTTCTCCTAACACCCCTCCTGCCCACTAACTTCTCCACACAACTCTCCTGCCCATAACTTCTCCTACTGTCCTCCTGCACATTTCTTACCCATCCCACCCACAACCTACCTTGGCTCAGCAGGTCTCCCAGATCTGCCCGGTTTAAGACAGTGGCACAGTGTAATCTGGTTGGTGGCATGAAATCTGCAGTCTACTTTTCTAGTGAACTTTTTTTTTTTTCATGGCATAGATTGCCATTTTTTCTGTGGCAATTCTCAACACCTCCTGCCCATAACTTCTCCTAACACCTCCTGCCCACTAAACGTCTCTTAACACCCACCTGCCCATTAAACTTCTTGTAACACCCACCTGCCCATAACTTCCTAAACGCCTCCTGCACATTTCTTAATTGTGTGGCAGCTAAAAGAGAACTAGTGCCAGTGTTCATGACTGGATAGCACAGTGGGGTGACTAAAATGCCCACCCACCCACCCACAATTACCTTGGCTCAGCAGGTCTCCCAAATCTGTCTGGTGTGTGGCACAATCAGGTGGTGCCTTGGTATGAATTATGTGTACCACCACTGCAGTCTGCTTTTTCTGTTTGAATTTCTTTTTTCATGGCACGCCATGTTTTCTGTGGCAATATCTTCTCCTAACACCCTCCTGCCCATAACTTCTCCTAAAACACCCTCCTGCCCATTAACTTCTCCTAACACCCAGGCTGCCCATAACTTCTCCCATAACTAATCTCCGACTGCAATCTCTCCCTCCTGCACATTTCTTAATTGTTTGTTTTGTGTGTGTACTGTTGATGACAATAGAAGCCACTGTTGCAGACAGACTGTGGAAAGGGCAGAATTGGTTAAGTAACTACATTGACAGTAATCTCGGACTGTCCCCCCGCTAAAACAGAAAACACAGGGAGTGCATTTGGGGCCATATTTATAGTTAACACCCCCAATCCGATCATCTGAACTTGTTAGACTGTGATCCTCCCCACCAAAAACCAAACATGATATTAAATTTAGCAGAATGGGGTAATGGCCCCCAACCCCTGGAAACTGAAATCTTGATCTGGTCACCTGGATGGGACCCCACCAAAGTAGCATTGGCCTTAAGGGCTGAAAATTGTATTCCTCCCTCCCCACCACCGCCCCCCTTGTTGGAACAAAACATTAATGATACTTATCTTATTCTGCTCCTTTGCCCAAGTTCCTCTAGTCCTGTCTCTGGGTTAGACTCGGTCATCTCAGATTGTGTGAAACTAAAAAAAACACAATTAAAGACAATTATTAAAACATTTTGAAATTTAAAATAATTATTTTCTGCACAGTCTTATGGCCTAAATTTCTTAAGTGCTGGATGAGGGTTATAGTCTTCAAGTTCAGCTCCTTCTTGGGCATTCTGCATGAGTTTGCTCACAGTGTCAGGCTTTAGGAAGCATCTGCCTATTTTTATTTTGTTTTGTACAGAAAACCCTCTTTCACATGCCACTGATGTAATGGGTGACACAAGTAAAATCTTGGTCATTGTGACAAAATCTGGGAATACATCTGAATAGTTCTCAATTAAGTCTTGGCAGACACTACTGAGCAAAGTCAGTCCTTTTTTAGATTTTAGAACAAGTTTGAATTGTCTGTAATCTTTCTCAACCCTGTCTTGGTCAAGAAGTGCTGGCAGTGTTTCTTCTTTGAAGGTTGTTTCTTGTAAAAAAAAAAAAAAAAAGTACAAACGTCCTTGAGTTCCTGAAGTTCATGGTCCATTATGTTGGAGTCATCTGGGAGACACTTTGGATTTAGAAGAACATTTAAGTTATGCAGCAACTGCATTGAAGTTGTCTCAAATCTTGTGTGAATGTTTTCAATCAGTTGCGTCAGATATTCCTGAGATGCCATCTGGAACTGCATTCGCAGTGCTGGCTTGTCATTCACTTTTTGATCCTGCCACATGCCAGGACGTTGGTCGAGTTCCTGAAATGTCTTCTGTAGCTCTACCCCATTCTGCTCTGTAAACTGCTGCAGTCTAGTAACTGTGGATTCTATCATGCTGCTGGCCACAGAAATGTCAACACTGTCCTGTTGCATGACTAAAGACAGTTTATTCACCACATCGAAGATGTCCATGAAAAAAGTGCATAAGATAAAGCAGACTGATTTCAGTTTTGTGGGAATGCCCTTTACTTCTGCCGCACCTTTTGCTGCAGCATCATGCTCTAGGGCTTGTAAAAGTGCAGGGTATGATCTGTGAATTGTTTGAACTGCAGCATGCAATGACAGCCACCAAAAACTTTCAGGTTCTTTTAGGGACAGATATCTGATATTTTCATTATTGGGTGTTTCCTGGATGAAACTCAAGGCATTGTACCATACTGCAGAGTTGCTGTAGTATCTGTACGCATTTTTGATGGTTACTTGATATTCATTGAATACGTGGTTGTCCCGACATGCTTGACCTGCTGCCAGTGCCAGTCTGTGGGCAACACAATGAATCTGAATCAGCCTTGGGTTAACTTGCTGTCTTAACTTTGCATCCACCCCATTGTGCATTCCAGACATGACACTGGCACCGTCACTTGCTAGTGTGATGATCTTGATGGGGTCAACTGCATTAGCAGAACACACTTTTAACAGTTCTCCCACAGTTGTTTCTGCCCTCCCATCAGGCATTGCAAGACAGTCAATTAAATGAATTTTGGCCTGTGCATGTGTACGCACTTCACATTAATGTACAGCTTTTTGTGAATGGTTACATAAGTGGTTTCATCCACTATTACCCCAAGGAACTGAGAACCTTCTAAGTGAGCTTTGATTTCTTCCTGTAGGACTTCGTTTATGGAGTCGAGCATGTCATATCTTGCATCCCAACCAGAGTAGATTGAGCCACTGTCTTGCAAGCCTGAATAGCCATTTCGTTTCTGTGGATGACGAACACCACCACCATTAGTGTCAGTCCGCAAGCAACAGTCACCTGTGTCCCGGCCCAAAAGATTCCACTCCTCACCTGTAGAGCTATCAAATGGTTGAGTGAATGCCCTTGTTTGATACGGTAGTACATTGTCATTAACTGAGCAATTTTAGTCATCCTTTGCCTCAGGACCCGAGATCTGCTTCTCAAATGCTACTGGCAGAGACAGTTTTTCTGCTGTTTTCTTTCCAGTGTGCACCAGCAAATGTTCTCTGTTTCTTTCATGTCTGTAGAAAGCAGACACTTGCAGATTGGTTGTGCCAGTTGTAGCAAATGGATTGTTTTTGTCACCTTTTTTACACCAACTGCACTTCCCAACACTATTCCCCTCTACAAGCCATGGAAATAACTTTGTCCAGCTGTCCCTCCACAACCTTAATTTCTTGCTGCTTTTAGCAAATGCAGTCTGTTCAGACTGATCATTTTCAGCTTCAGCATTCACAATGTCAGCTGTCTCCTGAGATGTGCTCAAGTCATACTCAGAGGATGATGATGTTGTTGTTTGTTCCTTATCCTTTGGTGTGGAGGATTCTCCTCCAGCAAAATAATCAGTAAGGCTTCGTTGAGACATGCTGTGTGCTGCTCACGAGGCTTCCCCCACCCAGCTTCTTCACTCTCCTCCTCCTCCTCCTCTCCTGGCTGCAATGCTGCCACTCCACTTGGCCCTGCACAAAAAAGCACAAAAAAAGACACAGTAAACCCTAAGCTCACTAAACCATCGGCCAGAAATAGTCACGATGCCCTAACTGCCTAAAATAATTATAAATAAAAAAATTACCCTTCTGTGTTAAGTCTAACACACTGGTGCCTCCAGCGAATGTGTACAGCCTGCTGGGACGCCTCCTTTTTCTTCTCCTTGGGCGACTAGGGCAGACTGACTGACCGCACGTTTGTTTTTAAACACTTTTTCTTTTCTCTGCCATTTCTCTCTCCTGCCACGTTTTTCCATCGACTGAAGAATGGCTCCTGAGAGCCTGTCGGTCCTCCAGCTCTCTCCCTCAGATAATACCAAGGCGGTGGCTCGAAAAGGGAGCTAATCGCGCCCCCTCCCCACAAATACTGCTGCTGGCACTGCTCTTTCTCCTTATTTCCCCCCTCCCTATCTCACCTGGTGGTGTGCGCCACTCTCCAAGGCGCCGAAACCACCAGGCAGCAAGAGGTGAGGGAAGGGGAAACCAAATAAATCGCGCATTTCATTCGTGACGCAGTACACCCCGCCCAGGACTCCTGGGGCCTGTACTGGAGAGTCTCAGGGACTCGGGCTGGCGCGAAGGCCCCAAGCACAAGCAAAGGTGAAGGATGTGGGTGCCCGTGATCCCCAAGAGCCCTGCTTTACATAAGAGTGGAGGCAGGAAATTACTGATCAGTCAGTTTTACCTCGGTGGTAGGAAAAATTATGGAGTCGTTACTAAAGGAGAGGATAGTAGAAAGATTGACCCCCAGGCAACATGACTTCACAGCAGGACGCTCTTGTCAAACCAATATGATAAACTTTTTCAACTGGGTCACCAGAGCAGTCGACCAGGGAGATGCAGTGGACATTGTGCACCTGGACTTCAGCAAAGCCTTTGACGCAATCACCCACAGAAGGCTAGCTAACAAATGAGAGCATACAGGAGTTGGTCATAAGATAGTGAACTGGATTACCAACTGGCTGCAAGATAGGATGCAGAAAGTGCTTGCCAATGGATCATTATCAAGGGAAGGCAAAGTTACCATTGGCGTTCCACAGGGGTCTGTGGTGGGACCTATCCTGTTTAACATATTTATTGAGGCTATTGCTGATGACTTGAAGGGGAAGGTTTGCCTGTTTGCAGATGACACAAAACTCTGCAACAGAGTAGACATGCAGGAGGGAGTGAAAGGTATGGCAGCAGACCTGAAAAAACTCGAGCAATGGTCCAGGGATTGGCAGTTGAAGTTTAATGCCAAGAAGTGCAAGGCTATGCACATAGGAAAAAGAAAACCAGGGATAAAGTACACACTGGTAGAGCATTAGTTAGAGGAGAAAGAGACCTCTGAGTAGTCATCGTGGATGATTAAAGGTTGGAAAACAGTGTGAAAAAACAGCACAGAGGGCGGGTGGCAGCCATGGCTACACTGGTAGGGGAGTTACAAATAGAGCGAGGTTATCATTCCTCTCTACGGGTCCTTGGTGAGACCACATTTAAAGTACTGCGGTCAGTTTTGGAGGCCCCACCTCAAAAAGACATAGCCTGCCAGGAGACGGTTCAGAGAAGGACTACAAAGATGGTACATGGACTGCATCATGAGCCATATGAGGCAAGACTCGGGGAACTAAATCTGTACACCCTTGAGCAGAGAAGAAACCGAGGGGACATGATCGAAACTTTTAGGTACGTTAAGGGAATCAACAAAACACAAGCAGGAAACCTCTTCCAGTAAAACAGGGATGCACGTAGAAGGGGGCACAGCTTCCATCTGGTGGGATGCAGGTTCAGAAGCAACCTCAGGAAGTACTTCTTTACAGAAAGGGTCATAGACCCATGGAACAGCCTACCTCAGGAGGTAGTGGAATCCAAGACAGTACACGAGTTCAAACTCACATGGGACAGACATTGTGGACAGATCAGGGTGCAGTCTAAATAGGGAGGTGGGCAGAAACACGGGCAGACTAGATAGATCATGCGGCCCCCATCTGCCGACACGATTCCTGTGTTCCTGTTGCTTACAAGAAGACTGTGATGAGAGAGGTCAGTAAAATTGTAGCCAGCAGTTCCACACAGCGACCTTGCAGTCTTAGTAAGGTAGGAAGTGAGGCGCTGAAAAAGTTGCAGGAGTTAACAGACGCTTTCTTTAAACCTGCAGATGGGGGGATTGTTATGCTACCTAAGGAATTTTGTAAAATTAAAGTACAGGAGTGATTGAATAATGAAACCAATTACAGAAAACTCCCTTCAGACCCCCTTCCTGTATTTAGATGGTAACTTTTTGCCATACTTGAGAGGGCATAAACTACAGGGGAAATAACTGAAAACGAATTTGAATTCCTGTGTCCAGAATCCCCTATTATACCAACTTTATACATCCTGCCCAAGATCCACAAGGATCCCATTAATCCACTTGGGCACCCCATTATGTCTGGAATTGGGTCCCTTTGCAGATTTCTTGATTTTTTTTTCCTCCTGCAGAGAAGAGTTGTCTGTTTGGAGACCCTTCTCCGTGACACAGTGCATGTGTTGGAGAAATTTAAGGATTTTACTTGGAAGCCAGACTACTTGTGGGTGAGTGGGTATCAGTGTGGGGTCACTTTACATAATGATGCGACACCCACAATGCATAGCAGCATGCATGTGTTTCCTGAGACAGGACCCCGCAAAAGATATAATGCCAGTAAATTTAATCAAGGAAGGTCTAGAATTTGTTCTAAATTAGAACTACTGTGAATTTAATAGCGAGTACGTCCTTCAGTTTTGTGGCACGGCATTAGGGGTGTGGCTATGGTCCCCTCATTCGCCAGTTAAATCTTAGGCCTCTGGGAAATGCAGTCTGTACTTGATAAAACTGTCAACCCGTACTGCAGTCACATAATTAAGTGGGAATGTTTCATCAATTATGTGATTTGTGTGTAGGAGGGTTCAGAAATTGAGGCCAAGAACTTCATGGTCTGACTACCAAAATGATACCAATTTAAGGTTCACATGCAGTATTGATCCCAGCACGATTAATTTCTTAGATATTACCCTGGATAGTGACCACAACAGTAAAGTTAGAACCAAATGTTTTAGGAAACCCACCTCTACAACAATTTACTTCATGGCAATAACAATAGCACCCCCCCCAAGACCATTAAAGGACTCAATACTCTACGAGCAGTTCCTTTGCTTAAGAAGGAACTGCTTGGATATTTCTGATTTTGAAAAATGAAGCCCTTGAACTATGAGAGTATTTCCAGAGTCCCGGGTACAGTAAATGTGTACTGGAGCCAACACCATCGACAGATCAGCATTGTTAAAATCGAAAGAAAAGGAATATGAATCATATTCTCGTGTGTGCTTTGTCACTGAGTTTAACCATGTGTCAAGTAATATAGGACACATTGTGAAACAGTACTAGCTGATCCTTTTAGGAGATATTATACTTGCAGAAAATTTGAGCCCCACCCCAAGAGTCCGTTTTAGTAGAGCAAGAACACTAAAAGACAGGCTACTACATAGCCAGTTTCTATCTGACACAAGGCATACACAACCATCTGCTTGGCTACCTGTCCGTCCCACAGGGATGTACAAATGCGGGAACTGCAACATATTCACCTATTGAGAGCAAAGAACAACATTAAATATCTCATGCTGCACCAGATATGTAGAAATCAGACAACTTATTTTGTGTGTCACTAATATTGTGATATACGTACTCTGGTGCAGCTGTGAAAAAATCTATGTTGGCAGGACAGTATGCTCTGTTAAACAGTGAGTACAGAAGCAAGTGCAAAATATTCATAAAGGAAATGCAGAACGCCCTGTTGCATTACATTTCCCTGAAGCACATGACAGCAGCCCTGCTAATATACGTTTTATGGGCATCAAGCAAGTCAAAGTTACTGGATATTCTCGGTTAATAGCCTGCAACTGAGGAGTATCAATATTAACTGGGTCCTGAAGCCATTCTTGTAATGTAATTTTTAAACTGAGGTGTTAGTTTAATATCAAGGATTTTGTTAGAATCTGAAACCGTAAAACTGCCCCCCCTTTGGGGTTTGATTTTCTTTCTTTTGAACTGTATATGAATGATTAGTGTTAGGAGATTCCTGAAAGAAGTTATTTTGGTGTTAAATTTGCATATAATGAATTTAATGACTTAATCGCCTCTTTTTCTGTCTCCTTCACAGTTGCAGATGGAGGTTGGAGAACGCAGGGTGTTTCCCTGCATCATTTCCCCATCACCATCGCATAGGAATTCTGTCCGGAAATAAATGGGGGCTGCTCCTGACTCCAAGCATACTGCCTGGGTAGCTCTCTCTGTGTCACTGTGAGCCTTTTTTTTTCTACATGAATCTAAAAATGCCAGATGGAATTTAGAAATGTTTATAAGTTGTATGGCCTGCCCATATTAGATGTTGTTGATCAGACGTTTTCTCGTCTGATGTCATAAGGATGTAATCAGCTCCTTCCTTCTTAAGTTTAAGTAGTAATGAGTTTTTGAATTTGTGTTTTTTACTGTTTGTAAATATCAATATGTTTTTCTCTTCTTGGCTTGTATTTTTTGTAACTGACACCAAAATTGACAAGCAAGTCTCTGATTGGCCATTAGATAGCTGCATCAGTATGAAGAGATGTCTGTTACAACAGGTAGCCACCCCTTGACAAAGCTGTACCAAGCGAATTGCCGGGGCACCTGAGCGGTCTGTGGACCTGTTATCTTGTCTGTATGACATGATAAAATTTGCTGTTTGTTGCGATATTTCAACTTTGCCTTTTCCTACCTGAGAGCACTGTTTGCGTGCAGACCACCTGTTCTGTCCTTTGTTGTTCTAGTTTGGGAGGGGGCAGCTCTCTCCTGGTCTGCACCAGTCTCGCTCTGGAGAGCATGGCCCTGTCCCTTTCATGTGTTACTAACTGAAACCTTCCAGACTCATCTTCCCAAGGTACTGCTAGAGAGTCTGCTTGTTGTAAAGCATCATTGACGGACTCCAGTTGTTTTGAAGAAAAAATTACGGTAGTAATGTGGTTTCTTCCCAGAGTCCATCAGTGAGATTTACAAACCCTGACTTACCTCCCCTTTCAGAACCCAAAAATAGGTTCACACAAGAATCCGTTCTGATTGCAGTTCTTCAGCACACAAGAATTGATTCTTATCCTGAAGTTGCTTGAGCATTCTTTATTGCAGTTCCTCAGCAATTGTTAGAATGTGATGGTTTAAATGATACATGATGTCTGCTTTAAATCTGGTATTTTGAAGCAGCAGTATTTATTTGGCAAAACATTTCATCATATAGTTTCATAGCAAAACTGTATTTCTGACATATTTAGATTCATCCTTGGTGTCTTTTAGGTTTCTCAGCTATCTTTGAAACAGCATTTTAGCTAATTTTGTAATTAATGACTCACGTCATCAAAGATGGCTGGCTGACACTCAGTTTTTAAAAATATCTTTCATTAAAGATAACTGTGGAATATACATATTAGAGTCATACTGTGGATGTAGTAGGATGGTATTACCACGTGTTTCTGATGGTAACAGCGCAGCACTATACCAATAAGCCAACACAATGCTGGGGTGTATTGGAAGAGGGATCTCCTCCAGAAGGAGGGAGGTTATCCTGCCCATGTACAGGTCATTGGTCAGGCCCCACCTGGAGTACTGCGTGCAGTACTGGTGCCCATTCCTGAAGAAGGACATCAGATTGTTGGAGGGGGTGCAGTGAAGAGCCACAAAGAAGATCCAGGGATTGGAGAGCAAGCCCTATGAGGACACGCTGGGAGAGCTGAATATGTATTCAGTGGAGGAGAGGAGGGATAGGGGGGATATGATCGAGACCTTTAAGTATTTTAAGGGGATAGACAAGACCAACACATAAGGGATTTTTTAAGATGAGAAGGGGCACGGACACGAGAGGGCATGGACTGAGATTGGAGTGGGGAGATTCAAGAGGGAGATGAGGAGACATTTTTTCACAGAATGAGTGGTGGACAAATGGAACACCTTACCACGCGAGATAGTGTCCTGTAAGATGGTGGGCAGTTTCAAGAGGGTTTGGGATGGGGAAGGGATACTGGGGAAGGGGAAGGGGCAGCAGCGTGATGAGGGGCTAGCTGCACACTTGAGCAGACTCGATAGACTGTGAGGCCCGTTTCTGCTTGCAATTTCGTATGTTCGTAAGATATTTAATTTTGTTTTCATAACGGGCATAGCACAGGAGTGGGAACTTCTAACGACTTCACTCTCATATCTTGGTTCAGGAATGAAAGAAGAAAAAGGAAAAATGGGTATCTTGATACTTTAGCCAGAAAAGCATTATAGGCAGGATTTTCAAAAGGGTGAATACAACACTTGTGTCCATATTTCGGACGTGTACTGCCTCCACACAGATGTATCCACATGTATTTTTTTTTTGTTATCCTTTGGTAACTGGGTGAGGCCCACTAGGCACAAGTACCTGTTTTCAGGGGTGACCCAGGAGCACAGGGAAGGTTAAGCAACTTGCTCAGAGTCACACAGTATGCAAGTGGAGGTTGTGGGACTGAAACCCAGGTCTGCTGGATGTACCAAGCTCATTCATAGCTTGTTACTCTAACCTCTAGGCTGTATTGCCAGCCCCTGCTGTTAACATACATCTGGACACATTTGTGACATTTCCTGCAGTTTATGACAATTTCTGCTGCAACTGCGGGACTCGTGTCCATTTTTTCGATGCAGCTGCAGGATTCCATCCCAGAAGTTAGACCAGCTTTTTGTTGCCTAACTTTTCGGGCAGAATTCTGCACTTTCATCTGAAAAACAGATGCATTTCTTTAAAAATGTTGCCCTCTTGCTGAAAAAAAACTACATGACTAACAAATACTGCTGCTTCAAAAAAACATTTTTAATAGATTAAAAAAAATGTTAGCCATTTAGCTAGTTTTAGTGGTCACAGCTCCCATAACAATAGAAGCAAATCTGACATTAGTACATTAGTACACTAGGGGGAGTGTGATTACAGTGCAGAGTCTGAACTGTATTCTGAGCTGTAAAAATTAGCATTACGTTCTAGCTCCAGGGCATCACACTCCGGTGGTATAGTGCTTGTTGCAAATCTCATTGATGGATCCCTGAGATGAAACATCATTGCTTACACTGAGTAACTCCTGCGCACATTGCTCAAGGGACTCCCTCACAGTCTCCATTCTTTACTCCGAAATTTGTTGGTCATTTAGCAGATTTTAGTGGTCACAACTTCCCTAGCCATAGAAACAAATTTGAGATTAGTGCACTTGGGGGAGTGTGGCCACTGTGCAGAGTTTGAACTGTGTTCTAAGTTGTAAACATTAGCATAACGTTCTGTCTCCAAAGCATCACACTCCAGCAGGATGATGTTTGTAAATCTCATTCATGGAGCCCTGAGAAGAAGCAACATTGCTACACTTGAGCCATTTTTACCTTCTCTCCCCCAACCCCTCAACCTCCTGTGCACATCGCTTCAGGGACTCCCACACATTCTCCATTCCTTACTTCAAATCTGCTGCTGGGCAGTCCACTTTCTCCTACCACCTTCCCTCCATTTGGAACAATCTCTTCTCCTCACTTCGCTCGTCTCCCTCTTATCATTTTTTTTTTTTTTTTTTTTCAAACATCTGTTTTAACTCCTTTTTGCCCTGCACTGACCCTGCTTGATCTGTGGTCTGTGTGCTGCTCTCTCGCCTACCTTCTGCCTTCTTCCTACTAGCCTATCCTGGCTTTGGTAATTTCCTAAATATTCCCTTCTCATTCCCTCCTAATTGGTTATATTTTTATTATACTTCAGAATTTCTCACCCACATTATTTGTCTGTACATTATTCATTGTATATTTTGCCATGGACTGTATTTGTTGCCTGTATCTTAGTGTCAGGGTAATATTGTCTGTTCCCTACTGTGCACTTTGCCTCGGTAGCTCATAGCTGCCTGTATGACTGTTTTGTTTACACTGAATGCATTTATCATTGTATGTATTTGTTTCCCTGTACTCCTCCTCCTGGGTCGCACCAGGAAACAAGCCTTGGCTCAGTGTTCCTTTTCCAGTTACCAATTTTCAGTAAATAAATGTATACCATGGGAGTGATCAGTAACACTGGTAAATAAAGTGTTGCTATCTAGCTGTGGTGGAAGTAACATGCTATTTGCACTGCAGCTTTCATTTCCACTGCAGCCCTTTCACAGTTGCTTTTGATAGCTAATCGGAACCAATCAGATAACACATTGCCATCACCTAGCTATGGCAGGACAAAGCACGCTGCTTCTACAGCCCACCAATAGGGATATGGTTCTCACTGTGTTTCTGATTAGTATGGGGAATGTTCAGCATCTGCAGTGGTCAAGGGGAGTCAGAATAACAACTTGCCTTTTTAATGTACTGAACAGTGAAAAGACTACTAACATAACCCGCCTGTCCATGGTATACATGGGAAATCCCATGGATTCATCGTAAATAAGTTTTTTATTCACTCTTTCATTATTCCAACAGTGCAGCCTCACACTTATCGTTTCGCCACTCGCTACCAGGCAGCATTGTTGGCAGCATTCCAGAGTGAATAAAAAGCTTATCTGTGATCAACCCATGGAATATCCCCATCTACATAACGGGTTGTTGTACAGTAACACATTTATCTCAGTGTATGAGTGGTAAGACCTTTGTAACTGACTTGTGACTTCTCCACTTGTGAATTATGTGTCTCAGCATTCATTAGTGGAGATAAATGTGTTATTCCATTGCAACCCATTATGATTTCCCTATAAGTAAATACGTGGTTGCAATGTATGAACATACGAAATTGCTGGCAGAAAAAGGCCCACAGGTCTAGCACGTCTGCCCGATTGTGCAGCTCTTAGTTTCATATCAGAACAGCAGCCCCAGCCCCTCCCAAACCCCTCTCTTCCTTCTCTCTCCCGGTTCTTCCTCACTTTATGTTCTTGACTGTACTAACCTTGCCCTTGACTCTATCCCAACCCCGTTTAAAGCTATCCACTGTCCTTTGAGTGATTAACTCCTCCGGCAGTGTGTTCCAGCCTGCCACCACTCTCTCTGTGAAGTAGTGCCTCCTCATCTCCCTCCTAAACCTCCTCCCTTCCAACTTTAGTCTGTGCCCCCTAGAGACCCTTCCCTCCTTTAAGTGGAACAGTTCTCCGTCCCTGACTTTGTTTATGCCTTTCAAGTATTTAAAGGTCTCTATCATGTCCCCCTTCTTACCCTTCTGTCTTCCAGTGATTACATGTTGAGCTTCTTCAACCTTTCCTTGTACGGCAACTCCCCTAGTCCCATGATCATTCTTGTAGCCCTATGCTGCACCCCCTCCAGTAATCTCCCATCCCTTTTGAGGTATGGGCATCAGTACTGCACACAGTACTCCCAAGTGTGGCCTCAACAGTGATCTATACAATGGCAGAGTGACCTCCCCCTTTCAAGAGGTGATCCCTCTGGCAGTGTACCCCAGCATCCTATTTGCCCTTGCTGCCATCCTCCTACACTGTGCTGATACCTTCATGTCCCCTGTGACTATTACCCTCAGGTCCCTTTCCTCCTTTTGAAGCCGTTACCTGCACTCCCCCCCCCAGCCAATAGCTGTTCCTGGGATTTCTGGCTCCAAGGTGCATGATCTTGCATTTCTTAGCTTTAAACCCCAACTGCCACTCCCTAGACCAGTGTTCGAGTTTAACAACCACCAGGGGTCAAAATTACATTTTGCAGCCATGAGCTAGCAATGCAGGTGACTGGGAAAATATTCTAGCCTTACAGGCTTATCCTCTGGCCCAATCATTGTGCTTATTGAAATGATACCATCTCCAGTACAAGCCTGCATGGCTAGTCAAAGGAAAATTGTACTAGCCTCTTACACAATCTACTACCATAGTGACAGGCCCTTCACTTGCACCGTGTTGCATTCCCTGTGCAGTGGCAAGCACTATGCAACTGAGCAGGAAAGGGGTGCCATTTAAATGGCCCACAGGGCCACATTCAAAGCATAGTGACCGTTGCAAAGTTGATCATACACTTAAGAAGCACTTCCTTCCTGTAGAACTGTTACAGGGTTGTGGTTGGTGTGTCACAAAGTTGCGACTGACTTGGGAAGAGCAGGCAGGGGATTGCAGTTGGCACTGGACCAGTTAAATATGCTTGATTCTCCATCATCTTCATTGTCCCAAAGAGGATCGGAGGTCAGACCGATACTGTACCTCAGACATCTCAGTGCTAAGACCTGCGATAGCAGCTGTACAGTTAGACACTTTTCTCAGACCCCTAGATTTACAGGATGCATATCTGCACATCTCCATTTGTCCAGCCATCCCATCACTAGTATCCCAGAGTCTGTGTTCAAGGCCAGCACTTTCAGTACACTGCTCTGTCGATCTTACTAGCCTTTGCTCTGAAGGTGTTCACCAAGATTGCATCGATGATACTAGCACACCTCTGCATACAAGGCTGTCAATTCATGTCAGAATTGCTGAGGGTACAGCTCATGATAGCATCTAGAAAAAAATAACGCATTGGGGTGGTCTATAGACCACTGGGACAGGAAGACGAGGGGGATAGGGAACTAGGGGCAGAAACTGAGAAGGGGGCTGCAAAGGGGATGCAGTGGTTTTGGGGGATTTCAATCTACCAGACATAGATTGGGTCATTTTAGCAGCTAAGAGCACCAGAAGTCGAACCCTGTTAGTTATATTGCAGGATTCACTCCTGGTGCGGCTGATCAGGGAACCTACAAGACAGGCTTCCGTACTCAACGTGGTACTCGTCAGCTCAGAAATGGTAGCTGGAGTGCGGTTTGGGGAACCACTGGGGTCCAGTGACCATAAACCCACGTGATTTGAACTAGCAATGGGTATTGGTATACCCTCATCAAAAGCTGTGGTTCTGAATTTCAGACAGGCAGATTTTGATCAGGTGAATGAATTAGCCATGGACAAGTTAGTTGAAATGGACAAAAACGGAGGTGGGGCAATGGAGGAGAGATGGACAGAAATTAAAGGGACCAGTCTGTAAGCAGCCAAACAGTGCTTGAGAATGGTTAAGGGTAATAGGCACAGTAGACCAGTCTGGTTTTCTAAGAAGGCCAGGGAGGCTGTGAGGGCCAAAAAATGAACCTTCATTGGCTGCAAGGAAAAACAGGGATGAGGAATGGAGAAAATACAAGGTAAAAATGAAGGACTCCGAGAAGTCTGTCAATGACACAAAGGCAGACAAAGCTGCATACAGTTCTTCAGGCACATTGGGGGAAAAAGGAAGATGAGAGGGGGAATTGCTAGGCTGATATGGGGGGGGGGCAGGGTAGTAGAGGAAGAACTGCTGCTGCTTCTCAGTATTCACAGTGAAGGATGGTGGGCCTCTGCCAGAAAATGGCATAAAGGCTGCTTGCATGGGGAATCCCAGAAAAGGTACAGGTGGTAATTACAGGAGAAAGGGTTACAAAAGGGCTTGTAGCCCTGAAAATAGACAAGGCTCCAGGGCCTGGTGGGATTTACAAGGGGGTGCCCAGGGAATTCGCATCAGAATTGGATGAACCCCTGGGAGGACTATTCAACTGAGATACCACTACCACGACGGGAGGCAATATCACTCTGTTGGTGTACTGTGCCAGAAAACCTAAGAAAAGGGGTCACTCTTAGGGACATGAGACGCATAACCCTCACAACAGCTTTTAGTCCCTCGTACTGGGGAGCAGTTCTATATACGGCCTCAGCTCAAGGAACATGAACTGTTATGGAGTAGAAGCTTCCCATTAACATCCTAGAGATGCATTCAATGTTTTACATACAAACACACGAAGAAGCCAGCAGAAGAAGACCATTTGGTCTGTCTAGTGTGCTTTAATTGCAGAGTCCACAGCTTGAGCTACTGACCCTGCCCCCCCACTCCACCCGTCCTTTCCATCCTTCCTACCCATGATCCTTCCCCATGCCTATCCCAACCTCTCTTGAAGCTGCCCTCTGCCTTTAACGAGACCATCTCTTCTGGCAGTGCATTCCAAGTGTCCACCACCCTCTCTGTGAAGAAGTGCTTCCTGACCTCCCTCCCTCTCTCCAGCTTAAGACTGTGCCCCCTCATGTTATGGTTGCCATTTAGCTTAAATAGACCCTCCGGTAGAGATCCTACAGTTTTGGGCTCTGATGTCAGTGAGTGTATCTGTGCTATCAGCAGGTCCTGATACGGTCACACAGTGTGGTCATAGTAGCCTTCATTGGGTGCAAGGGAGGCTCCAAGAGCAAAGCCATGATGACAATCCTACAAGGTCCTTCGCTGGGCAGAAAATAACCTTCAGTCAATGTCAGCTATGTATCTTGTAGGGTTCCTAAACTAACAGGTCAACTGGCTCAGTTGGCAAAAGCTTTATCAGTGTGAATGCCAGCTCAATATGGAGGTGTCCTGCATGCTGTATGAACAGAGGGGCATATTGATTCTAGACCTCATGGCAACCATGGCCAACTCATAGAGCTGCAGCTACGAGGAACCGCAGTCACTGGGGATAGAGTACTGTTTCTTCTCGGCATGACCAGAGCATTCCTCTACGCCTTTCTTCCATGGCCTATGATTACAAAGGTTCTTCAGAAGCTACGTACAGAGTCCATCATCACTAATCTGCATTGCCTCTTGGTGGCCCTGCTGCTGTTGGTACTCCAATCTGTTTCATCTGGCAGTTGACAACCCCATCTGTCTTCTGAGCAGACCTAGTCTTCTCCATCAGAGACTGGGTCTCCAGACAAGTTCCAGTTGTTGGCCTTTCTCCTGAATGCAGGAAATCTTTTGTAACTGGCAGCTGTTTATAATGTTCCTAGTTTCAGAAATTATACTCTTTTATCCCTAAATGATCCATATGCAACAGTACCCGAATACAAAAGTGCTGCGAAAAACTATAATTTGCATTGTTTTGTGTTTACGGGCAGCATTCTGTTACATTTCTCTTCATGGAACCAGTAATCTGGAGTTTTTACCATGTCCTGGTTTGTGCACAGAACTCTGAGCATGGTTCCGATAGGTTAACAGCTCATACTTAACATTGTGTATACAAACTTTGACATAATAAAAACTCCAGATTGCTGGTTCTGTGAAGAGAACTGTGCAGAATGTTGTCTTTAAAAAAGAAATGATTGAAGGTAGTTTTTCGTAGATACAATTTAATAATGTATCATTTGGAGGTATGAATTTCATTTCTGTTAATAGAAACATTGCTAACTGCTGCCAGTAACCACAAATTTCTTGTCCCTTTTAAGGAGGTTATCAGCTTCTTCTGGTATCCAAGCTCACTCAACGAGGGCCATGGCAGCCTCTTACACTGAGCGCTTTTAGCTTCCATGGAGGATATCTCTAGGGTGGCGACTTGAGCCTCTGTACAAGTATCCATCAGTCATTACCATCTTGATGTATTCAGTTCTACAAATGATGCTTTTGGCAGGCAGGTGCTGAGTTCCACATTACAGAACTGATCCCTCCTATCAAGGTACTCTTAATAGGGTCCATATCACTGACTGCTTATAGGAGCTAATACAAAGGAGAATTACATTGTCTTACCAGTAATTCTGGCTGTGTATTGGCTCTGTCTATGGGCACTCATGTCCTCCTACTTCCAGTGCTGTATCTCAGTGGGTCTTCTGTCTTACATTGTGGGTAGTTCCCATTTGGGCTTGTATAGTTACCGTTGTAGTCGATTTTCGTGTTTATTCTTGAACTGTGTATTTCAGATTTGGGCAGAAGGTTGGTCTGAGGAAATTTGGGAAGGGGCATATTCTAAGATTTCTCTCAGACTGTTACAACCTGCCCCAACTGGGGCAGCCTATACCACTGATTCTCATGGATGGAGCCTACACACAACTGGAATTACTGGTAAGGAATTATAATTATCCAAATATTTCCACAACTGCAAGGTATTCAGCCCAGTCTCAAGAAAATGTTTTCAATAAATAGTTCATAATGTTCACTCTTCATCATTTCATGAAAAGTTTTTTTCTTATTTACAGTTGCTTAGCCCATGCCCTGTTTCTTTAAAAGAATGCTAATGTTTCAAAACCTGCCTGGTTTCTTCCTCAGAGCTACTGGGTTTATGAGTTACCGTATCTATATAAAATATAACAGATCATAATCAATTTCCCTTCATCTGTGAATATTTATATCAATACTTTAGTTTTTTTTATAGTTGTCTTTTATGTGTATAACATGTGTATATAACCTCAGTCCTGCTTCTGAAAAATAATTGTAAAAGTTACATACACAAAAGGCAATTTATAAAAAAACTAACAACAAGCATTACAAGTATTGCCATAAATATTTACAGAGGAACGGAAATTGATTATGATCTCTTTCATTTTATATAGATAGTTCATCAGCCCAATAGGTCAGAGGCAGAAACCAGAGCAGTTTCGAAACATTAGCATGCTTGTAAAGAAACAGGACAAGGGCTAAGCAACTGTAAATAAGGAAAAAACTTAATATGAAGTGATGAAGAATGAAAACTATGAAATATTACATGATTTAATGAAAATTTATTGAAATGATGTTCTTGAGATTGGGTTGAGTACCTTGCAATTGTGGAAATATTTGGATAACTTCAGCCAAGCAAGGCCCCTCCCCCTTTCATTCGCTAAATTTAGAGCTTTTTCAAAAAAAGAAAAAGTAACCCAGGGAAAAGAGTGATTACGGAATTATAATTCCTATGTGTAGAACAAGTTATGTGTAACTTATGTCACCATTTATTTTGCCAGTACATTTTTTATTAAGGAATAATATAACAATCTACAATCTGTGAAATGTAGAGTCATGTATAATAGTACGTGGTACAAAACACTTTCTTCTGTTATTGGTATAAATTTCAGATAATGGAGTGCCTATTTCACTCTGACTTTCGAAAAGCATCTGACTTCCCCTTCTGATCTCGCCATTGCTGTTTTGTTTATGACATCACAGTTTTTATTTATTTGGTGTTTACCAGGTAAGGTGCACAAGGCAAATAAATGCCAATTTACGGGTATGACCCAGGAGAGTATGAAAGGCATGTAACAAGTTGAGTCCGATCATGTGACCAGAGTAACCTGGAGGACCAGGCAACCAGAATGAATAAGTTTACAATACAAACTGTGGTAGAAAATGACTAAAATACAGAAACAACACCGAAACTGGATACAGACAGCGACTACAATATAAAGCAAAACACAATAATATACAGTAATGATCCCATTTAGAGGAAAGGGAGAAGAACTCATGGCTAGGGAAACACGTGCAAATCCTGACTACATGTATGACAAAATACAACCACATAGAAACATTGAAAAATGTAGACAGAAAAAGACCACTTGTCCATCCAATCTGTCCTGTTTTACCTTATCCTTCCCTGGGACCTAATGTTTACTTTGGGTTATTGCCATCACCTACCCCCTTGTCCCCTGCCTTAGTGTTTTCCCCCTGCGTATCTTGTTAACCCCAGTCAGGATTAGATCAGGGAGGCTAAACAAGATGCACAGGTCGTAAGCTTATAAATAAATAGAATTTGGTGCAAGTGACAAAGTCTGTTCTGTGTTTCCTCAGTGCTCCTTTGAAAAACCTATGGTTGGGTGAGCTGCATTTATGGAGGGGAAGAAAGTTCCAGAACCTTGGGTGAAGATGGAGAAGGCCCATTCTCCCATCTTAGAGAAGCATTTGGGACATGGAGGGAAGATTACTTGGAGGGTCTGAGCAAGTAGGGTTGACAGGGAGCATAGGGAAGAGATACATGGGTGGGTGGGCAGGTAGGAGGATCTTAGAAGTTTTATCAGTGAAACAACCAAGAAAGATGGAGCAGACATCATCAGATGGAAGAGTCAGCCCTGAGCGGAGTAGAGTGTGCAGTGGTGGGTAAGACGAGGGAAAGACATAGAGAAGCAACAAATGTTATAGACCACCTCTCACTTATGAAGAACAGATTTGGGGGCATGTGAGAAGACCAGCTGGCTTTATTGGAGTAGGGGAAGTAGGACACCTTAAGTGATGGCTGGTCTAACCTTCGGGATTACAGTTTGATGCATCTGGTATGCAAGACAGAGTCAAGTTGACAGCTTTACTAACTGAGGTGATATGGACATAGAAATCCATAACTGGGTCTTGGGTGATAATATATTTAAATTCTTCTACGAGGGAGAAGTGAGAACCGTCCTGACATTGAATGGACAAGGGGTCAATGCAGGATTTCAGTTTGCCTTGGATCCCAAAATAATTGCCTGGGTTTGTGAGATGCTGAGAGCAAGATTATTTTTAACAAGTCAAGACTGGATCTGGGTGGTTTAGCTGGGAGTTGATATTGGTAGTGGAAGGAGAGCTGACATAAAGCAGAATATCATCATCATATGTGATTGTAGAGCAGGAGGAGGGAACAAAGGAAATGTTGTTTATGAAGATGTAGAAGAGTAGAGGTCCAAATACAGAACCTTGGGGACACCAAGTTTAATAGGGGCCAACAAAGAGGCTTTATCATTGTATTTTACAAATCACTGCCTGATCGTCAGGAAGCTCATGAACCAGGTAGCCGCATAGGTGGCGAGGCCAATTGTAGTAATTTGGAATGGAGAAAAGTATAGTCAACCAAATCAAAGGCTTCTGAGAGATCAGTAAATATAGGGCTAGTGAGTAAGCCTCTGTCCATGAAAAATGTGATATTTGTTAACTGAATCAAGGCGGTGGTGGTGCTGTGTTCCTTGGCAACACCATGCTGACTGGGCGCAAGACAATTGTGGTTCTCAAGGAAAACGGTTAGTTTCTAGATGCTTTCTTAGGTTTGGTAGTAAAACATTTGCCCAATAGGTATTGAGTAGTTGGAGATGCTGTTTTTGTGAACTGGGACTACTTTAGCAATTTTCCAGGCCTATGACACCACCTGACAGGAGAGGGATAAGTTGAAAATATGTGGGACAGGGAAGACTGACCAAGGCGCAGAAGCCTGGATTTCATGCTGCTACCGATAGGAAGGGACTGTAGTAATTTTAAAATTTTCCCTGGGGTCATTGCCGTCAAGAGAAAGTAAGGGTGGTTAAAAGAGGGAGAGAAAATGGGCAGCTCAGGAGAGATGATGATAACAGTGCAGAAAGGTCAGAGAAGTTGCAGCTGAAGACATTGGTGATTGTAGGATTGTTTCAGTGGACCACCTTTAACTAGCATATCATTATTAACCTTCTTTTAGAGACAGCGCAGGAGACCTTTCATGTGTCTCCAGAAGCATCTAGGATTCCTGCAGAAAACTCTAGCATTATGGGTAGCCCTTTTGCACTGATTACTGAAACTTTCTGTATTCATTCCAGTCAAGCTCTACTAGATGAGGCTTTAAAGGTCCACGAACACTTGATCCTGGCCTTTAACAAGGGAGAATAGGTCACAGTGCAGCCAGGGCGTGGCAATATCTCTAACTCTCCTCTTAGAGGTGCAAGCTTATCTTGAAAAAGGCTTAGAGTAGAGTTGACGTTACTGAAGGAGAGAATTAGGGACCAGTCAGTTTGTGATAGTAGTCAGACTGATCAGGAATTTGTTTACTGTGAGTATTCTTTCTTGAATTTTATTCTTTTTAGTGTATTTTTTTTTTTTTTTTTAATTCTTTTTATGTCCAGTTGCTGGCTTCTGGATCTCTCTCAGTTGCCCAGCTGATCTTGCCCAGTTTGAGATCTTCCCTGCTTTGGGAACCCCCTGAACAACCCACGACTCATCTGTCAAGCAACCCCCTCACGGCTTGCGCCCCCCCCCCCACAACGGGGCCACCTTCAACTCCTCGTGCTCCCAGACGCGTGAATCCAGTGACCTGAGGGCAGAGGTGAAGATCGGCAGGCCTCAGGACCTAGGAAGGGCAAGATCTGATGGAGGCATGGTGCTGGAGTCGACATCGCCTGTCCAGGAGCCGGAGCTTTTCCTCAGTTCTGCTTGAATTTACCCCCATCCCCCGTTGGCGAGTGTGGACATCCAGAGGACGCACGTACGTTGCTGTGCGTGCCACTCTGACGTCCGCCACGTCCCACCACCCAGTGTACGCAAGACTGGCGGCTCAATACCTTACAGCCATCACTGGGAGGCATACAGTTGCCAAAGCCTTCAACCCTCCCCTCCCTGAAGGTGAGCTGTCTTCGGACACTTGAACCTTCTCTTCCCCGGCCGACCCCGGTGCCTTGAGCTTGTCCTGAACTCTGGTCATCATTGTGGTGCAAGGTGTGACATCCAGCGCCTCAACCCTCAGTGCCACTGAGCCTATTTCTTTAATGTATATTTATTATTTAAAATCCAAGCTGCCATGGGTTACCACTGGTGAAATTTAAGGGAAAAGGACAGCTTTTTTTTTTTTTTTAACACTTTTTATGGCACCATCACCCGTGGAACTCAGGCATCCACTGGACCCCAGCTCTACCTTTGAGCCTGAAACTCCTCCGCTTCCTGGCACCAGCCCGGCTGTCACCCCGGCTTTGAGCCCCCCGCGGTAGGGCCATCCTATCCACCCAGGGCGCTGTATCTACAGTTCAGGCCGGGCTGGGCTCGGCCCAGGAGCGGACAGAGTCCGGCTAGTGGAGGGTGGCTGTGGGAGGTGGTACCGTCGCCTATCCCCGGGGACAGGGATTTTCTTGCTTGTGGTTATGCCCTCCCTCCCCCTTGCAGAACCCGAACGTGTGATGACACCAGGGACATCTGTTGCAGCTCTGCATGCCCTCTAAGCATGCCCTGGAGTGGCGCAGTGCCTCCGGTCACCACTGGGGGCCACTGCGATGCCGGGCAAACCCTGGATCCCTCCCCAGAGAGAGGAGAGCAGTCCTCCGGATGCTCAAATCCTCTTTTCCCCCTGCCAACCCCCTGCAGCCCGGGCTCGTTCCCGAACCTGAGTCGCTGGCGTGGCATGAGGTGTGGTGCCCAGCACCTCAACCCTCAATGCCACCAGGCCGATGGAAAAGGACAGTTTTAAAATTGTTATAATTTTGGTGGGTTGGGAGTCATACCCAGATCTAAATCTCCTGACTCACAGTCATGTGCTTTTCTTTCGCTATGCTCAGTTTGTACTTTAGCGACTTCTGGCTAGTCCAGATGACATGCAGTTTTTCTGCATTTGCTAATGTGTTGACTTTGGGATGGCACCATCTTGCATGCTGTTATGCGTAATGTTGCCATTTAAAGACGTGATCATTTTATGTCTATATTGACTTTTTATTCATTAAGGTTTGTGATTAGTGTGGGTTTAACTACTGTTTACATGCTGTTTGTGGAGCACCTTTCCAAACAATTGCATATTCTTAAATGTTTAATTGTATGTAATCTTTGTTTCTGCTTCTAAGATAAAGTTGAAGTTATGCACTGGTGGATCTGTGTAGAAATGCAATTGATTCAATGGTATGTACATTTTGTGATAGGGAACTAGTCTATTTATTGTATTTATGATACACTCTGTAATTACATGATGTTTTTATTTCACTGTTTCTTCCTTGTAATGGCTTTTGCTGAACAATAAAATTCAGAAATTACCAAAAAAAATGTTTTCACTGTGCTACACTGTCTGCTGTTTTTCAAGCTCGCAGTTAGACATGCCTGTCACAGGGTTATCCTAGATCAGTTTAGTTGGTGAACTGCTTCACTTTGCTTGACTGGGAAACTGATCCTGGAGCAGCTTGGTTGGGGACCTGATAGTGGTGCATTGGTGGGGGGACGTATCTGTCTAGACCCTTGGGCAGTGTTAATATGTCATAAATTTCACAGTGAGATCAGTTAGGAAAGACCAAGTACTTTTTATACAGGCAAACAAGATGTATTATAAACTCGGGAAAGAAAAACAGAAAAAAAAGGTATTCTTCAAAAATTATAATAACATTATTTATGAAAGTGTGTATTGAAGAGTAGCACTGCTCTTAAAAAACTTAATATGGCTGCAGATAAAAGTCTTTGCCCATTCTTTACTACTTGCTGCTTTATGAAGCACTCATTGTGTTCTAGTTTTTATGAAATATGAAACTTGACTTAATTGACAGCTTCCTTTGGTAGTTCTTGCATTATCTAGCTTATGCTGGTAACTGGACCATAAACATGTTATGCGTGACCCTTTATGTAGTGATTTGCATAATTTTAATCTTACTTTGGTTATGTAGCCTTTCTTCAGCCCATGTGGTAAATTGCTACACTGGAGTAAAAAGCACGAGATCGCATGCACACACAAGGATCAGCTTCCCCCCTCCTTCTTTTGCCATCTTTCATACACAATTGAAAGTTGAACAGTTGCTTATTACATCAATTTCTGTTTTAATAAAAACGCATAGTAGGATATAGTTCACCTATACCTTATTATTTCTTGAAATAGTTTTATCAGGAAAGGCCTGCTGAAATGTAGCAGCCCATTTCCAGAGGTGTCTTGAGGGAGGGCACACAGAAGATATTCTGTCAGGTTTGCACTAATTTCTTTTTCTGTGAGCTCCAACTGTGTCAAAAGGAGAAACTTACAATATGGGTAATTAGTTTATCCCTACCAGGGGATTACTGGTACAGCTGTATTTTTTTTTTTGTTTTGTTAATGGATGGGATGTTGTACCTTATGAGTTTTTTTTTTTTTTTTTTTTAGCATGACCTAAGGTGTGTAATACCACACATACAACAAGGTATGGCGCAAGTGATGTGTGATGGTATTACCTCGAAGAATATAATGTAAACGATGAGAATAATGTAACATCCCTTACTTTATATTATGTAATTGCTAGTTGGTTTAGTGCTGTGTGGTTAAAAAAAAAAAAAGGGTGGTTGTCCATTCTCTTGCATTAACTCATTATCTCCTGGGCATCCGATTTGTGTCAGGTTAAGCAATGGATAGTTCAGACTTCTGTGAGCGTGAGACAGCTGTGGCTCTCACTTTCAGAGCGATGTTTGACTGGCTGACACCCACATTATAATAACCGGCTGGTTATTGCAGATGGAACACGATTATTACGGCGTTAGAGTGGTCTCAGTCCAGTCAATTAATCACCTCACCAGTAATTATGTACTGTAAACAACACAAGGGTTCAGTGCTATCAGTCATGTAACTCCAAGACTACTTGCATAGCTTACCAGTGAAGAACAGTGTGTACATAGATACTGTCGGCAGATAAGGGCCACCAGGCTCATCCAGTCAGCCCGTTTATGCTACCTGGCAAAGTGGCCAGTGACCCTATCTGGTCATTGGCTTTTAACTTTTTCTTCCTATCTCTAATATTCCTTTGTTCCTGTCCCATGCATGTTTGAAGCCTGTCACTGTACGTGCGGCCAAAACTTCCTGGGGCAGGCTATTCCATGCATCCACCACCTCTCTGTAAAAAAAGAACTTCCTGACATTTCCCCTTATGCGGCCACCCATCAGTCTCATGTCATGTCCTCTTGTTGTGGCACTACTTTTAAACTGGAATATGTTGTCCCCTTTCACCTTGTTCATGCCCTTGAGGTATTTGAACATTTCTGTCATGTCACCTCTCTCCCTCCTTTGCTCCAGCGTGTACAAATTGAGGTCTCTGACTCTTTCCTCGTAAGGCTTGTGATGTAGACCCTTCACCATTGTGGTTGCCCTCCTCTGCACCGTCTCTATTTTGTCAATGTCCTTACGAAGGTGTGGCCTTCAGAACTGGACACAGTACTCAAGGTGAGGCCTCACCAGGGTCTTGTACAGTGGAACTATTACCTGCCTCCTTCGGCTTGTGATTCCCCTTCCAATACACCCCAGCTTTCCAGTGGCCTTCCCCACCGCCTTGGCCATCTGCCTTGTGCCTTTCAGGTCATCTGTGATTATGACCCCGAAGTTCAAGTCCCTCTCCTCTTTAGTAACTACCAACAGCTCTTCCCTCCAACCTGTAACTTGCTCCAGGGTTCCTGCTCTCCACATGCATGATTTTGCTCTTCTTTGCATTAAACCATAGTTGCCACGCCTCTGACCATCTCTTCAACCATTCCAGGTCCTTTCTCGTCCTTTCCACCCCCTCCAGGGTATCCACCCTGTTGTAGATCTTGATGTCATCTGCAAACAGGCAAACCTTTCCCTCTAACCCATCTGCAATGTCACTGATGAAGACATTGAAGAGAACCGGCCCCAAAACTGACCCTTAGATACCCCACTGGTCACTTCCCTTTCCTCTGATTGGATTCCATTAACCATAACCCTCTGTTTTCTGTTTCTTAACCAGTTTCCAATCTAGTTTACCACCTTGTGCCCTATCCCCAGGCTACCTAACTTGTTGACCAGTCTCCTATGTGGGACGGTATCAAAGGCTTTGCTGAAATATAGGTAGCCAATATCTACTGCCCCCACCTTGGTCTACTGCCTTTGTCACTCAGTCAAAGAAATCAATTAGATTAGTTTGACAGGACCGTCCTGCGGTGAACCCATGTTGCCCGGGATCCAGCACCCCCATAGCTTCTAGGTGCTGCACTATTCTTTCCTTGAGGAGTGTCTCCATTATCTTTCCGACTACAGAGGTTAGACTAACTGGCCTGTAGTTCCCTGCATCTTTACTACCGCTCTTGTGAAGAGGGATAACATTTGCTCTTCTCCAGTCCTCTGGGACCACTCCAATGTCTAGGGACTCACTGAATAGGGCTGCCAGAGGGGCTGCCAGTTCAATTCTCAGTTCCCTTAGGACCCTGGGATGTATGCCATCTGGGCCCATGGCTTTGTCCACTTTCAGCTTTGCAAGCTGTTCTAGTGCCCTCGTCTCTGTGAATGGACTGGTGTTTACCTTCTTATCCTTTGTTCATTTAAAGTCTAGCTGTGGGCCCTGTCCTTGCCCTTCCACAGTGAAGACTGAACAGAAATATTTGTTCAGGATCGCTGCTTTCTCGCCGTCCCTCTCCATTATCTCCTCTCTGGCTCCTCGAAGCTTAGCTAACCCCCCCCTTTGCCTTCCTTCTCTTGCTAATGTGCCTGAAGATTGTCGTCTCCTTTTTTAACCGATTGAGTCTGAGCTATTCTTTCCTCTGTTTGCGCTTTAGCACTTCTCGCTGCCTTTCCTGCCTCTCTCAGACGCTTCTTGTACATTTCCTTGTCTCTTTTGTCTCCTTATAGTTCCTGAAGGCTAGTCTCTTGGCCCTTAGGTTTTCAGCCCCCCCACTGAGAACCAGAGCGGTTTTATTCTCCTTTTACCTTTGTGTGTCGACCTAATACATTGTTTTGTGGCCTCCTTGATGTGTGCCCATTTCTCCTCAGCGTCCATCCCACCATCCCCCTTTTTTCCAGGGTTTCCTTAAGCTGAAGTTCCATCGTGGTAAAGTCCGCCCTTCTGAAATCTAAGACTCTTGCTTTCGTATGGGTTGACTGAATCCCTGTGTCCACTTTGAACCACACCATATGATGGTCGCTGGACCATAGCTGACCTTTCACCTTGAGCCCTGTTATCCTGTCCCTGTTAGTCAGTACCAGATCCAGGATTGCCTGGTCTCTGGTAGGTTCCTGCACTAGTTGCCTAAGGCCAGCCCCCTCAAGGGAGTCAACAAAGTCCTGTGCCCTGCCCGAGGCCCCTGCTGGGATGGACCAGTCTATTTCTATGGCTTGTTAAAGTCTCCCATCAGTAGTACCTCTCCCTTTGCTGCCATGTCATGCATGTTTTTCAGCAGCAATTTATCAATTTCTTCTGCCTGAGCTGGGAGTCTGTAAATTAGCACCGTGTGAATGGCTGTTCCATTGCCTGGCTCAAGGGTGACCCAAACTTCCTCCATTTATATTACGTATAATTCAGTAAAGGATTGTCAGTATACAATAAATTATCAAAAGGGAAGTATCGGGGAATACGATAGACTGTTACATTGTACATACATTGTACATAAATTATAGGCATTGTTAGGCTGAGAAAGGGGGATGGTTGGGTTGATGAAGACAGGAGCAAAGCAGAGGTATGAAATGAATACTTCTACTCCATCTTTACAAAGGAAAAGGAGGGACCAGTGCTACAAGCAGGGAGAAGAAGGGAGGGAACGGGAGGGGGGGAGCTGTAGAGGTAATCGGGATTAAAAGAATGAGAGAGGGGCTGATGGCCCTGAGGGTGCACAAATCCCCAGGGCCAGATGAAATATACCCGAGGGTGCTGAAAGAGTTAGCGAAGGATCTGGCGGGGCCGCTGGCTGTTCTCTTCAGTAGATCTCTGGAGTGGAGAACGGCACATGTGGTGCCAGTCCACAAGAGCGGACCCAAGGATGACCCAGGTAACTATAGGCCAGTCAGCCTGACCTTGATGGTGTGTAAACCAATGGAGACCATACTAAAGGAAAGGCTGGTGAGGTACATAGAGGAGAATGGTCTGCAGGACAAAAGACGGCACAAGTTTGTGGCAGGCAGAGCATGTCAAACGAACCTGATTGATTTCTTCAGTTGGGACACGAGGGCAGTGGACAGAGGCCAGGTGGTGGACCTCATATACCTGGACTTTAGCAAGGCCTTCGATTCTGTACCACACACAAGGGTTGATGAGAAAACTGAGGGATCTAGGGGTGGGGGAGAATTTGGTAAGATGAGTTGAAAACTGGTTGAGTGGTAGAACCCAGAGAGAATAGTGGTTGGGGTGAGTTCTCCAGCACCAAGGAGGTCACCAGCAGGGTCCTGCAGGGATCACTGCTGGGGCCAGTGTTGTTCAGTGTCTTCATAAGTGACATCAGTGAAGGCAATAAAGGCAAAATGTGCCTGTTTGTGGATGACACCAAACTCTGTGGGAGAGTGGACACCAAGGAGGGGATACTGGACCTAAGGGAGGACCTCACCAGATTAGAGAGATGGTCAGGAATCTGGCAACTTGGTTTCAATGCCAAAAAGTGCAAAATGATGCACACAGGGGCCAGGAACCCTAGGACAGAGTATTCCATAGTAGGGGTTCAGGTAACTGCTTCCGAAGAGGAACAGAATCTAGGGTTCAAACAACTTGCAGTCTTGCTGTATTCTGACTATATGCAGTTAGCCCCAGTACTTGAACTGCCCCGGAGAGTAAAGGGTTAACTCTATGCAATGGCATAGAACATTGAGCTCAAGCTCGGTTTTCAAACCTCTGTCTGTGGTACTCTGAAGTATAACTGTCAGATTTCTTACTCCGCCTAAATGTGAAGTCGCTCCGGAGATCCCTCCTGCACTTCGGTTCGGTAAAAGTTCGAATCGTTCGGTTCTTTCAACCCGCTTCGTTAGAAAATTGGTATTCTTGCTTCTGTCTCAGTACCAGTAAGTGGTAGTTGTAGGTAGTGGTAGTTTTTAACATACTAACATGCCAGAAGAATAGGCCCAACAGTCTTTCCTGTCTGCTCGTTTGGTCAGCCCCCACTCTGGGAGCTGACCTTGCTGCCCCCCTCTCCCTCTGTGGCTTCTCCCTTCCCAGTCCCGGATATTCTCGTTGCACTGTTTTTTGTTTCCAGAACCCTTCCCCTGTACCTGTCCCACCCCCTCTTGAACCCCTCTGCCATTTCTGCCTCCACCCCCCCTGGGCAGCGCATTCCATGGCTCCACCACCCTCTCAGTGAAGTAGCGCCTCCTCCTTTCTCCCGTGAATCTCCCCCCCCCGTCCAGCTTCCACCCTTGCCCTCTAGTTGCCCCCCCCTTCCTTCGGAGCACCCTGGCTGTTCCTCTCCTATTTATCCCCTTCATGTACCTGAAGACCTCTATCATGTCCCTCCGGTCTCTTCTCTCTTCCTATGTGTACATATTTAGTTCTTCGAGCCTCTCCCCATAGGTCCTATCCCCCAAGCCCCAAATCATTTTGGTTGCCCTCCTCTGGACCCTCTCCAGGAGTTCAATGTCCCTCTTTAAATGTGGCCTCCAAAACTGCCGCAGTACTTTCGAGAGAGTCTGACCTCACCAAGCAGTTATACAGTGGGGGTATCACTTCCCTCCTTCTGGAGGTGAGCCCCCTAGCGATGCATCCAAGCATACTGTTGGCCTTTGCCGCTGCCCTTCTACAAGTCTCTGAGTTGTTCATCTTGACATCCACCACCACCCTCAGGTCCCTCTCAGCCATCGAGACTTGTAGCATTTCCCCTTCCCCAGGGCGTACACTTTGCCCAGGTTTCTGGCTCCCAGGTGCAGTACCTTGCATTTCCCTGCATTGAACCTCAGCTTCTGCTTTCTAGACCACCTTTCCAGAGCCTTTAGGTCCCCCTGTAGGGCCACCCTCCCCTCCTCCCCATCCACCACCGCCCCCAGTTTTGAGTCATCCGCAAAGAGACTCATCTCACTCTTGATACCCTTCCTTATGTCAGAGACGTAGGCGTTGAACAGGAGGGGCCCAAGCACCGATCCCTGAGGGACTCCACTAATGACCCTCCTTGGGGATGAGACTATCCCGCCAACCCCGACCCTCTGGGTCCGGTTCTGGAGCCAATTGCCTATCCATCTGATCATCTGGTTCCCAACCCCCATTTTTCCCAGTAGAGTTTTTCTTAAAGAAATTGTTTTATTTTTTGGTTCTTTGCCGGTCGGTCCAGTTTGGAACCGAAACCTATTCTGTTTATATATTTTATTGTTGACTGTGTGTTTTTTCCGGTTCTTATCGGTTCCTAAAAAAATCCGGTTTTAGGATTTTTTTAACTGACCCGTGACACGGTTGGAACCGATAAGTTTGCAGTCGCCTGGCTTAACCGCTGTTTGGGGTGACTTTGTATTGGAAGGCATGTCTGAGACACCCAAAAAGAAAACCGGACCCACTGGGTTTCAGCACTGTACCGAGTGTAAGGAGGCCTTTGCTAAGGCCGACCCTCACCTTGTATGTGTGTATTGTCTGGGGTTTGACCACCTCAAGGAAGACTGCCAAATATGTAAGAACTTTCCCAAAGCCACTCTGGAAAAACGTTTGAGTAGGCTAAGGGATAGGGAGGCCCAGAAGTCTGCTGACCCGGATGATCAGCCTGGTTCGGTTGCGGATGAACCTGAGGAGGTGCCCACTGACCTGGGCGATACCTCTTCGGGCAAATGGAGAGCCGATTCTGTGGAATCGGTTCCAAGTAAAGGAAAAAGGAAATCGGCCAGTTCGGATCCGGCTTCCCATGGTCCGACCGCCGATGAAATAGTGAAAGCGATTTCATTTGTTCAGTCGCTTTGGCCGGTTCCGACCGAACCGGTCTTGGTTCAGAGCTGATCGGTTCGGTCGGAGGTATCTGCTTCAGAATTGGATCCTGAGGCATACTATGAGGGTGATTGGGAGGAGGAGGATGAAGATTATGAAGAGGAACAATGTGAAGGCCTAGATGAGTCAGTAGAGCCTGACATCTCCCTAGACAGGCCTTCTCAGATTTCTCCTCCCAGGCTTTCTGAGTCCCCTTCCCATTTCTTGTTTTACAAGAAAGTGGCTGAGACTCTTCAGCTTCTTATGGAAGAGGCTGAACAGGATCAGGAAGAACCTGACTATCTGGAAATGACGGATGTCCCAGAGTTAAAGAGGGTGTCCATCTCTTTACACAAATTCTTGGGGAAGCAGACACAAAAAATTCTACAATGTCCTACATCCATTCCTCCTGTGGAAAAAAGAATGGACAGGAGGTATGCTTTGTCAGGTCCTGGGACAGAATTCCTTTCATCTCATAGCAGCCATGTTGGGGTAGTACAAGCTGCGGCCTGTGACAAGGTTAATATTCCTTTGGCATCTCACCTCCCCAGATAAGGATTCCAGGAAAATGGATGCCATGGCAAAAAAGCAGTGCTTGGCATCCTCTTTGGGACTCAGGCAATCTAATTATATGGCATACACTGCCAGGTACCAGAAATCTATGTGGGATACGGTTCTGGAACTGGCTAAGGATGCCCTTCCCCAGCTAGCCAAGGAGCTGGAGCAGGTGGCTGCAAATGGTATAGAGGCCTCTAAGGTGCAATTCCACGCTGCTGTTGACTCCAGTGATGTTCATTCCAGGGTCATGGCTACATCTATCTCCATGAGATTTGTTTGGCTTAGGTGTACCAACCTCTCTCAGGATACCCAGGCCATGGACTTTCCTGTAACTGGTAATTCTCTGTTTGGGGAGCAAACAGAAAACTACATGAAGAAAATGGACGAGTACAGGACCACCTATAGGAGTGCTGCAGCCAAAGAGAAGCAGACCACTCCTCAGAGGCAGCAGTTTAGGGGCAGGGGCAGGCCTTTTTACCAAGCTCAGGCCTCCTCCTCTTCTTTTCAGCAGAGCGGTTTCTTTAGGGGAAGAGGTAGACGTGGGGTAACCAGGACCCCATCAGTACTCAGTCCAAGCCCCCTGCCAAGCAGACACCCTGAGGTGTCAGTCAGGGTCGCCTCCCTAATCCCAGTAGAGGGCAGGCTGGCTCACTACTCCCAGGCTTGGGAGTCTGTTACTTCATACAAATAGGTCCTGGAAGTAGTGAGCCAGGGATTTGTTCTCAGTTTCAAAAGGTTCCCAAAAATGAGAGCAAAGTCCTTCAGTCTTCCCTCTCCCTTGTAGACAAAGGCCCTAGAGGCAGAAGTCTCCTCTCTTCTGCTTCTGCAAGCAGTAGAGAAGGTACCTCTTTGTCACGGGAAAAGAACTGTATTCAGAATGCTTCCTTACCCCCAAAAAGACAGGGGTGTGGTGACCCATATTGGATTTAAGGTACCTGAACAAACATTTGACAAAACCAAATTTCAAAATGGTGACTCTGGGAGTAATTCTTCCCTCTCTCAGACCAGGAGACTGGCTAGCCTCCCTGGATCTCAAAGATGCCTATTTCAACATACCTATCAGACATTCCCACAGAAAGTACCTCAGGTTCGAGTTGCCCTCAGGCCATTACCAGTTCATGGCCATGCCCTTCGGCCTAACATCTGCTCCAAGGGTGTTCACCAAGTGTCTCACAGTGGTGGTGGCATTCCTCAGGAGGCAGGGCATCCTTCTGTTTCCATATCTGGACGATTGGCTTCTAGTGGGTCAGTCCTCAGACCAAGTCAGGTCGTCTTTAGAGGTCACCCAAGGACTTCTAGAATCCTTGGGCTTCATTCTTAATTTAGAGAAGTCTGTTCTAGAGTCAGCCCAGCTTCTCTCCTTCATAGGAGTGGAAATAGATACAGTTCAAGCAAGAGCATTTCTTCCTCTCTCAAGGGTTCAGTCTCTGGTCACTCTGGCCTCCTCTTTTCATCCTGTGGCGTCTCGTCCAGCCAGACGTTTTCTGCTGCTGCTCGGACACATGGCAGCATCCACAGCAGTAGTTCAGGGAGCAGGATTTCAAATGAGGGATATTTAGTTTCATCTCAGATCTTTCTAGTCTCAGAAAAAGGACCCTCTCTCCAAAATGGTTCCAGTCTCCAAAACCCTGGTCCAGGCCCTTCAGTGGTGGTTGGACGAGGACAATCTTCGATAAGTCAGGTCCGTTCTGTGATTCTCACTACAGACGCCTCTCTCTTGGGGTGGGGGGCCCACCTAGATCATCTCATAGCTCAGGGAACTTGGTCACACCAGGAGTCTGTTCTGCATATAAATCTTCTCAAATTAAGAGCTGTCTTTCTGGCACTTCAGACATTTTCAGCAGTTGTTCAAGGGAAGGTGGTACAGATCAGAACAGACAATACCACAACCATGTGGTACATCAGCAAACAGGGAGGCACTCGGTCCTCGGCCGTGTGCACAGAGGCCATGAAAATTTGGTCTCTGGCTTATTCCCTGCAGGCTTCCTTGATGGCTGTGCACCTCCCAAGGAAGGACAACATTCTAGCAGATGCTCTCAGCAGGATTTCTCAGGGTCACCACGAATGGACCCTGAATCCTGTCATTCTTCAAGTCATTTTCGGGAGATGGGGCATCTCAGAGATAGATCTCTTTGCAGCACCAGACAATCATCAACTCCCTCTGTATTGCTGCAGACCACCCCTTCTGGGTTCTGTTCCCCAGAATGCTTTTCTACTAGATTGGACAAACAAGTTTCTGTATGCATTTCCTCCTTTTCCTCTGATATTCAGGGTCCTGTTAAAGATCAGGTCCTGGCCTTGCAAGGTGATTCAAACAACATGAAGTCCTGCTATATTATAGACATTAGCAGTTTGTTCCAGCTCTAGAACTGCCCCGGAGTGAAATGGTCAAAACCATTCCAAAATAGAATTTTGGCACGAGCAGCCTCTATCTGTGTCATTTCAAACTTGAACTGTTAGATTCTTTACTCCGCCTCAGTGAAACAGTACGCTCTGGAGATTTTCTCCTTCTGCTCGGTTCATTTCTCGGTTTAAAAGTGTTTTCTCGGTTGGATTTAACCGAGAATAGTTTTATTTTAACCGCAAAACCGTTTGGTTCAAGCTCTATCTGTGGTAACCGTAAGTAAATGAAGGTTTTGTCTGTGTGGAACTTGTAAGTTATCGGTTCGGTTTTGAACCGATCAGTGGGTTTGAAACTCATTTAAAACTAAAAGTTACTATTTTAGAGTGCGGTTCCCGGTTCTTATCGGTTCTAAAAAAAACGGATTTATTACGGTTTTTTCCAATACCCGTGACACGGTTAGGAACCGATAAGGGTGTCTTGCCTGGCACTGCCGTTAAAAGGGCAAGTTTTTGGTTAGGCTGGCATTATGTCTGAGAAACCCAAAAGAAAAACCGGGCCCACTGGGTTTCAGCACTGTGATGTTTGTGGGGAAGTCTTTGCCAAGGCTGACCCACACACCACATGTGTTTATTGTCTGGGGTTTGACCACCTCCAGTCAGACTGCCAGGTATGTAAGAATTTCCCTGCAGCCACCCTGGAAAAAAGATTGGGCAGGCTCAGGGAACGAGAGGCCAAAAAGTCCGCTGACCCGGATGGCCAGCCCGGTTCGGTGCCAACCGAACCAGAGGAATCCTCTGACCAGGGCCAGACTTCCTCGGCAAAGAAAAGCTGGTTCTGAGGAACCAATTCCAGTAAAGAAAACAAGAAAATCAGCAGGTCTGGAGTCCAAAATTCCTTCTCCAACTGCTGCAGAGATAGCAAAAGCCATACAAATTGTCCAGTCACTGTCTCCGGGTCCGTCCGAACCACCACTATCTGGTAAAAGGTCGGTTCGTCCAGTCCCAGTGGTTCAGGATTATGATATTGAGGAATTTTATGAACCAGAGGAGGGGGAGGAGGAGGATTATGAACAATATGAATGTGGCTGGGAAGGTCTGGGTGTGCCCATTGAACCGGACATCTCCCCAGACAGACCTTTAGAATTTCCCCCTATGCTGTCTGAGTCCCCATCTCATTTTTTGTTTTATAAAAAAGTTGCTGAAACCCTCCAGCTTCCTTTAGAAGAGGCTGTAGATGAGCAAGAGGAGCCTGATTTTGTAGAAATGATGGATATTCCAGAGTCTAGGAGATTGTCTATTCCTTTACATAAGTCTTTTAGAAACAAACAGTTAAAATTTTAAAAGCTCCTAATTCTGTGCCTCCTGTAGATAAAAAGATGGACAGAAGGTATACATTGTTAGGCCCTGATACAGAATTCCTTTCTCAGCAATGCAGTCATGTTAGTAGTTCAGGCTGCTGCCTGTGATAAAGCTAATATTCCTTGGCTTCACATCCTCCTGACAAGGATTCCAGGAAGATTGATGCCATGGCAAAAACAGTATATGGCAGTCTCTCTGGGACTCAGTCAAGCAAATTATATGGCTTATGTAGCTAGGTATCAGAAATCTAGATGGGATACTGTTTATGCAACTGGCAAAGCAGGCCCATGGCCAGCTGGCTAGTGAACTAGAACAGGTGGCTGCTGATGGCATTGAAGCCTCTAAGGTTCAGTTTCATGCTGCTGTGGATGTTAATGATGTTTCCTCTAGGGTCATGGCCACATCTGTAGCTTTTCGTCGGTTGGCCTGGCTCAGGTGTACTAGTTTGTCACAGGATACCCAGACTAAGGCTATGGATTTTCCTGTGGTGGGAAATTCTCTGTTTGGAGAGCAGACAGAGAATTACATGAAGAAGATGGATGAAGATAGGACTACTTACAAGAGTGCCCAGGCTAAGGAGTGGCAAGCCACTCCTCAAAGGCATGCCTCCAGGGGTAGAGGTAGGCCTTTTCACAGGCCTTGCTACCAGACTCAGGCCTCCTCTGCCTATGCTCAGAGGGGCTTCTTCAGAGGCAGGGGCAGACGAGGGTGGCAGACCTGCTCCCACCCCCAGCCTAAAGCTCCTATAAACAGGCACCCTGATGGGGTGCCCAGGGCCGATTCTCCTGTACCAGTGGGGGCAGGCTGGCTTACTCAGTCAGAATTGGGCTTTTAACCTCAGACAAGTGGGTTCTGGAAGTAGTAAGCCAGGGTCTGGTTCTCAGCTTCAAAAAGTTTCCAAGTTGAGAAGCAGATTTTTCTACCTGCAAGTGCTTCAGAGACCCTCGTTGTGGGAAACAGAGGGTCTCATCCCTGTTAGCTCTCAGAGCAGTAGAAAGGGTTCCTCCCTGCATCAGGGCAGGGTCTGTATTCCAGATACTTCCTACCCAAAAAGACAGGAGAATGGCGGCCCATCTTAGATCTCAGATATCTGAACAAGCATCTTTTGAAACCAAAGTTCAAAATGGTAACTCTGGCAATGATTTTACCTTCCCTAAGGCCAGGGACTGGCTAGCCTCCCTGGACCTCAAGGATGCCTATTTCCATGTCCTAATCAGAAGATCCCATCGAAAGTACCTCAGATTCGAACTGCCCTCAGGTCATTACCAGTTCAGAGCAATGCCCTTCGGCCTTACCTCTGCTCCAAGGGTATTCACAAAGTGTCTAGCAGTGGCCCACTTAAGGAGGCAGAGGATTGCTGTTTTTCCCTATCTAGATGACTGGCTCATTGTAGGCCAGTCCCCAGAACAGGTAAAATCTCACCTGCAGGTCACCCAGCAGCTTCTCACCTCCCTGGGTTTTCTGCTAAACCTACCAAAGTCGGTTCTGGAACCAGTCCAGGTACTCACCTTTATAGGGGCAGAATTGGACACAAAGCTAGCCAGAGCCTTTCTTCCCCAGAAAGGGTAAGGAATTTAGTGGCTCTGGCCTCGCCCTTCACTCTTGCAGGTCTCTCAACCAGCAAGACACTTTCTGCAGCTCCTGGGGCACATGGCTGCATCCACAGCTGTTGTGCAGGGAGCCAGATTTCAGATGAGAGACATTCAGTTTCACTTGAGAACCTTTTGGTCTCAGAGAAGAGCCCCTTTCCAAGTTGGTCCCAGTGACTTAACCTTGATCCTAGCTTCCAGTGGTGGCAGGATCAGAGCATTTAAGAGCCGGGGTCCCTTCATTTCCCTTCTCACGACTTGACTCTCACTACAGATGCTTCCTTCTGGGTTGGGAGCCCACATGAGCGACCTTTCCACTCAGGGAGTTTGTCCCCAGGAATCTCTGCTCCACATCAGTTTGCTGGAACTCAGAGCTGTCTTTTTAGCTGTTCAAGCTTTTTCTGCATCTGTCCACGACAAGGTGATACAAGTCAGAACAGACAACACCACAACAATGTGGTACATCAACAAACAGGGGGGCACTCGGTCTTCGGCCTTGTGCACCGAGGTAATGAAGTTGTGGTCTCTGGCCTATTCCCTGAACACTTCCCTCATAGCAGTTCATCTTCCAGGGAAGGACAATGTCCTAGCGGATGCCCTCAGCAGGATTTCCCAGGGCCATCACGTAATGGTCCCTGGATCCTCAAGTGCTGGGGATAGTTTTTGCCAGGTGGGGCATCCCTCAGATAGATCTTTTGCAGCCCCAGACAATCACAGACTTCCTCTGTTCTGTTGCAGGCCTCCAGTGCTGGGCTCAGTTCCCTGGATGCCCTTCTCTGGATTGGGAGGGAAGTCCATGCTCCCCCTTCCTCTCCTATTCAAAGTACTAGTCAAATCAGATCTCAGCCTTGCAGGTGATTCTGATTGCCCTGGATTGGCCAGGCAGCCCTGGTACCACTCCTTCTGTCTCTGACAGTCCATCTTCCCTGTGCCTCCCCAGGAATCACAATCTGTTGACTTGTGCCCAGGGAAGGGCTTGTATCCGGACCTCATATCCCTCAACCTCAAGGCCTGGCTCTTGAGGAGTTAGAGTTTGCTGATTTACACCTTCTCAGGGTGTTCTTGAGATCCTAAAGGCTTCCAGAAAGCCTTCCACTAGGGCTACTTATAGTTCTAAATGGAAAAGGTTTTCCATTTGGTGTGCTGGGAAAATATTTCCCAGAATCTGCTGAATTGCCCATTTTGTTAGATTACATGGTACATCTTAATTCCTTGGGTCTCAGACCAGCTACCCTGAGAGTTCATTTGGCAGCTGCGCCTGTTTTGTGTCAGCAGGAAAGTCATCCCTCTTTCCTCTCATCCTGTGTTTTCCAAGTTTTTAAGGGATTACTCCATACTAATCCTCCTTTTCGGTAATGCCCCTGCTTGGGACCTTAATGTTTGCATTGCCCAGTTAATGCAACCCCCTTTGAACCTCTGTCTTCTGCAGAGCTTAAGCATATCTAACTTGGAAAATTGTTTTCTAGTGGCTATCACTTCTGCCAGAGCGATAAGTGAATTGCAAGCCTTGTCAGTGGAGACTGACTTTATTTCTTTCCACAGGGATAAGGTAGTCCTTAGGACTAATAGGAAGTTTTTGCCTAAGGTGGTTTCAGATTTCCATCTTAATCAATCTATCTCCTTCCAGTATTTTCACTGATCACTCTTCTTCGGTGAGAGGAGGTTGCACAGCCTGGATGTTAAGAGAGCTCTTAGTTATTATATAGAGCGCACTAAAGGTCACAGGTTCAATCCCTCCAACTTTTCCTTACCTATGGTGAAGTTGGGAAAGGCAAACCTGCCACTAAGAGATCAATAGCCAGGTGGATTGTCTCTTCTTATCCAATTTTGTTATCAGAAAGTGGGCAAGAGTTCGGTTTGAGGGCTCATTCTACCAGGGTACAGCTGTGCCTAGCTGCTGCCAGAGATATCCTTTTATTAGAGATTTGCCAGGCTGCTACTTGGAAAACGGTACACACTTTTACCAAGCATTACTCCCTGGATGTCCAGGCCAGGAGAGATGCTTGCTTTGGCACAGCTGTTCTTCAGAGCCTATTCCCTAAGTAGGTTCTGCCCCTCCTCCATGGAGGTACTGCTGTGTATTCTGCTAATGTCTATAATATAGCAAGACTTCATGTTGTTTGAAGAAAAAATTACTCACCTTAGTAATGTTGTTTCTTCTAATGGAGTCTTGCTATATTATAGACCTCCCCCCCAACCTGCCCCTCTCAGAACCTCTACTTGGTGGGGTGCGGGCAACTTAGTGTGGGCACTACTTATGTTCTTTTAGCATTTTGTCCCCTTTGGGACTTTGGGGGTGTGTATGTGTACGCGTGTGTGTGTTTTATTATACTTATGTTCCATTTTCATATTATTAGAATGGTGTTAGTATTTCTGGTCCCCTGACTTGAGTCTTGGGTGTTGGGACCATCAATAGTTGTTATTATTTAGGTAGCCATTTCGCTAGTGTAGGTTACAGCTTCCACACAGACCTTAGTGAGTTTGGCTCGTAAAGATCTGACAGTTCAAGTTTGAAATGACAAAGATAGAGCTGCTCTCGTGCCAAAATTCTATTTTGGAATGGTTTTAACCATTTCACTCCGGGGCAGTTCTAGAGCTGGATCAAACTGCTAATGTCTATAATATAGCAAGACTCCATTAGAAGAAACAACATTACTAAGGTGAGTAATTTTTTCTTTTGTGTTGTACACTTGCTGATATTTTTTTAAAGTGACAAGAGTTAAGCATAAAAGCAAACCATTCAGAATATGTGGTTTCATTTTGGTTTTTTCTAGTTCGTTAGGACCAGGTTTTTTTTTTTTTGACACACATTGTCATCATGAATATCCAGTGTTTCACCACCTTATCAATTCCAGGAGGAACCTTTCCAGTTATACAAACCTCTGGACACAAGATATTCCCCATACCCAGTCTGCTTCCAACCTTCTGTTTTATCATTTCCCATAACAGTCTTACCCTTGGACATTCCCAAAATACGTGTTTAGCACTTCCAGTTTGAAGTTTGCATTTAAAGCATAGATCACCTGTAACCACATTGTGTTTACTTTAATAGGTGTCCCACATGCTGTATGCACGATTTGAATCTGTGTTAATGAGTGCCCAGTTTGTGAAGTTTATGAACATGTCTCCAAATGTTATTTGAATCCTCATCTGATGTTATTTGTACATAGTTCTCTCTCTCTTACCATTCATGTATATTAGTTGTTTGTTCAGATAAGGCCAGTGAATATTTAAATATTAAGCTTGCCGGGTGGCATTTCTTAGATAATTGTGTTAATCTTACAAGCCTACTATCGTGACAGCATTGTAAGGCTGTATGAGAAAAAGCATTCATTATTACTTGTGTTAACTGAAAGTAATTACAAATTTCTTTCTCCTATATTAAATTCCCTTTGCACATTTGCAAATGTGCTGATATTTCCATTTTTAACTACATGGCCTATCTTGTCTATACCTTCTCCTCCCATAACTTGTATGTTCCTTGATATTTTTATCTTTGGGTTATTCCATAATGGTTGCTCAGCGTGTGCCATCCATGTGATACAGCTATAACTTTTAAGATCTGCGCCCTTTGCTGCAGGGAATGCCGATGTCCTGTTTCACTGCCTCATTTCAAGCAGTCGACAGAATTGCTACACAGTACAATCTAGACATCAAGAACATCCCCAAATGGAGGTCTGTGTGTGCATCTGCTCAAGATGGCCGCGTAACTGTCTGGCTCCTGACCAACCCTGGGTAAATCTTTCTCCATGTAATGTAGCCTCAGTGGCCCAAAGAGACTTGATTAGTTAGAGGAGGAGTATAACAACAGATCCAACCTGGGATTGTGCTGCCACAACCCCGGTGAAACATAAGAAACAGCTGGAAATTCCACCACCGACTCAGTGTTTACCTGCTGCAAAAGATGGCCATGCTTCCAGACTCTGGGAGTCTTCTGATGGATATCGACTGCCAGACATCCATGTTATAATCTATCATGGCTAATGTCACCTCGATAAAGTAGACAGTTATCGAGTCACAGGAACCTATCTTGGCTTTGACAGGCCACGTAACACAGACCGAAAGCAGGATTCAGGACATTGACCTGTAACCACATTGTGTTGACTTTAATAGGTGACCAACATGCTGTATGTAGGATTTGAATCTGTGTTAATGATTGCCCAGTTTGTGATGTTTATGAACATGTCTCCAAATGTTGTTCGAATCCTCATCTGATGTTATTTGTACATAGTTCTCTCTCCCACCATTTATGTATATTAGTTGTTGTTTGTTTAGATAAGGCCAGTGAATATTTAAATATTAAGCTTGCCGGGTGGCATTTCTTAGATAATTGTGTTAATCTTACAAGCCTACTATCGTGACAGCATTGTAAGGCTGTATGAGAAAAAGCATTTATTGTTACTTGGGTTAATTGAAAGTAAGTACGAATTTATTTCTCCTATATTAAATTCCCTTTGCACATTTGCAAATGTGCTGATATTTCCATTTTTAACTACATGGCCTATCTTGTCTATACCTTCTCCTCCCATAACTTGTATGTTCCTTGATAATTTTATCTTTGGGTATTCCATAATGGTTGCTCAGCGTGTGCCATCCATGTGATACAGCTATAACTTTAAGATCTGCGCCTTGCTGCAGGGAATGCCGATGTCCTGTTTCACTGCCTCATTTCAAGCAGTCGACAGAATTGCTACACAGTACAATCTAGACATCAAGAACATCTCCAAATGGAGGTCTGTGTGTGCATCTGCTCAAGATGGCCGCGTAACTGTCTGGCTCCTGACCAACCCTGGGTAAATCTTTCTCCATGTAATGTAGCCTCAGTGGCCCAAAGAGACTTGATTAGTTAGAGGAGGAGTATAACAACAGATCCAACCTGGGACTGTGCTGCCACAACCCTGGTGAAACATAAGAAACAGCTGGAAATTCCACCGCTGACTCAGTGTTTACCTGCTGCAAAGATGGCCATGCTTCCAGACTCTGGGAGTCTTCTGATGGATATCGACTGCCAGACATCCATGTTATAATCTATCATGGCTGATGTCACCTCGATAAAGTAGACAGTGATTGAGTTACAGGAACCTATCTTGGCTTTGACAAGCCACATAACGCAGACCGAAAGGATTCCAAGTGCTCCCAGGTCGCCCCTGAAAACAGGCACCAAAGACTAAAATAAAATAAAAATAAAGGATTCAGGTCATTGATGGCTCCAGGCTGTGGAAGACCAGCAGCTGCAGGCAGTGTGCGCTCAGGCTGGCTCACCCCCAAACTAGAGGACATGGAGAGTTGAGGCCATAGGAAAAAAACTATGAATCATTGGACTTGAGGAGGGACTGGAGGGGGAAGATACTGACTTATTTCTGCACTGCATCTTGTTTGAATGGTTAGGATTGGAAGCCACTGAATTTGACTTTGAGATCAACCGAGTGATCAAAATTCGCTGCAATAAAACTTAACTTCAAAGCAAACTTTGCATCCTCATTTCTGAAGTGTTTGTGACAGGGTAACCCCTGTCATAGTGGACACCCCGGGAGAAATTGAAACCTCTTCCCCAAGCAGTTTATATGTTTTGTATAATGTCCAACATGCTGGTTGGCTGATTATAAATTAAGTGCTTATAAAGCTTTCTGTGCATATTAACCTAAAACAAAACTGGGGGGTAGATATTCAGACTGCGCCCAGCACTGGCGCAGATGGAGACGCAGCACAACCGAGGTGCGCTGTAGCAAAACAGGGCGATATTCAAAGGAGATGCCCCATGGCGCATCACCTCTGAATATAGCACAGAATGCTCAGGGCGCATATACAGTGCGCCGGTGCATCCCCAGACGGGTAGGACTGGGAATGGTCCAGCGCAGCTATAGCTGCGCTGGGTGCATTTCCCAGATATTCAGACCTGGACATGCAGATGGGGCCATAATGTATGCAAGGTGCAAACTGGTCCATTTGCATGTCAGTGTGACCCCATTTGCATGAGTTGTGCAGGACAGCCTGGCAAAATGCGCCTGGCGCTCTGCACAGCATGTGGTGTAGACAGAGGGGGTCCTGGGGCACTCCCCACTTCGTAGCCACCATTGCCGCTAATAATGGGGAAATATAATCCCTGGTAGTCTAGTGGTACCCCTTTCCCTCCCTGTAGCCGTGATCGCGGGTAATAATAAAGAAAGATATCCCAGGTAGTCTAGTGGAATCCCCACCCCGCCTGCATTCCCAATCACAGGTACATCCTACACACCGGGTAATCCCTGAGGATCCAGTGGAACCCCCAACTCACACACAGGACCCCCTGCCCACCCAGTCCCCCCAATCATCGGCGTAGCAGGTGCAACCTGCCTGCATACCGCTTCATCTGAATGACAGCTTAGCAGTATGAGCTGTAAGCCCATTGGTTCCACACTGGACCAATTGGCATACAGCTCATACTGTAAGCTGTCATTTGGCGGCAGTCAGAGGTATGCGGCAGGCTGCAGCTGCCCGCCAATGACCGGGGAGCTGGGTGGCAGGGGTCCTGTGTGGGTGGGGTGCCACTGGATCACCAGGGATTACGCTATGTAGCATTTACATGTGATCGAGGTACAGGCGGGTGGGGGTTCCACTAGACTAACCAGGGATATCTTTCTTTATTATTACCAGTGATCGTGGGTATTGGGGGTTACTACTAGACTATCAGGATTATATTTCCCATTATTACAGGTGATCGTGGCTACGGGGAGGGAGGGGGTGCCACTAGACTACCAGGGAACATATGGGTGCTTGTGGACGGTGTTCTGGGTGGGTGGGTGGCTACCCACGGCTGGTAGTTGCTGTGGTACGCCCTGCAATACAGCAGCCCTCCTGTGAGTGGCCAGCATTTGAGACTTTTTTTCTGGCTCAACTTTGTGCCCCGCTATGCGGCACATCTAGGGGTTGTGCCAGCAGATGCACCGCACATCCTGGGCTGAATATCAGGATGTGCATATGCATGGGCACACCCAGATGCGCCACATAGATTAATGTTGTGCCCTGGCACATCGGGAGTTGCTGCGCTGCAAGTCCCCTTTTAAATATTGCCCCGGGCGATTATTGGGGTTGGCACAAGACAATTTGTTGCGCCTAGGTGCAACCCCTGAATATCTGTTCCTAAGAGTACAGTTGCAAATGAGAGGGCAGTTTTAATACAAGAATAACAAAAGTTTGTGTCTGCTTTTTCTAGATGTTAGCAGCCCTCTTATAAGATATATTTTGCAGCAGACAGCATGAGGTAGTTTGACCCTGGAAGAGAGTTTGAGAGCACAGAATGTTCTGACCTCGGCTCTGACCTTTAACAGTGTTGTAAACAAGTTATGTAATGTGCTCCAGGTGCCAAATAACTGTTCTCTGTGGTGCAACAGTGGCCCCTAATGGCTAGTTTTATGTTATGTCTGCTGTTGATCAAAAGACAGGAGAAATTGTTTTTTCCAACTTCTAGTGAACTTATAAAAAGCTCTGCTTCTGAGAGGATAGAGAGGGTGGTCAGTTGAATACTGACTGAGGAAGGTGGAAGACCTCCTGGTATTGTGTGCTTTCACACTGCTTGATTCATGCTAGGCTGAAGAAATGCCTTAGAAACTGTTGAAGCTAAGCAGTTATCTGATTTTGCTTTCTGTATATTTTACTTAATGAAAATAAAATGATAAATGCAGCAATGCGTTTTTTATGTACCTGACTTGTGGTTTGCCTGAAATTGTGTTATCCTAAACCCATGCCTGGTGATAGTGCGCCACATTGTCAATGGGTAATCATAACAGCTGGGTATAGTGCACCTCTTCCAGGAGAAAGGCACAGCCCAAGCCTTTAGAATGCTGGGCATATGAGGAGTCCATGCTGCAGCATCTCCCCAGTTAAGCTGTGCCATTCAAAGGGGACGGTGCTACTTTTCTCTTCTCAATAATTTCAAGACTTCATTTAGGACTACAATTCTGCACTGCAGGTTGGGGCTGCCTGTTTCAGGGAGCATCTCTAAATTAAAATCGTGCCTGTTAAGCTGCAGCTTTCCAATTGAATAACCTGCCTTTTTTCTCATTCCCTGTGTGTATTGGGAGCCACGTCTTCCTTACTACAGTGTTTTAATGATCTCCATTTTAAAAAAAAAAAAAAAAGGAAAAAGGTGCCACAGGTAGGTACAGTTGTATTTATTGGGAGTGTAGGGTCTCTGAGGGGGTTCTTCGGTTATAGTGTTGGTTCCTTTTGTTCCCCTCCCCCAAGCCTCTGGTTTTGTGTTTGGTACTTTTATACAGCTAATGTGTAAATTTGGTACAATTTAGAGGTGTTTTGGTGATTTGTACCTCAGACCTCTGTTTTTCCATTTGAATGGCCGCCATTAGCGCTGGGTGCGTGCTCTTTCTTCAGTAAGGCTTTCCATCATTATCTAGAGGGCTTGTGCAGCACTAATCCTGTTTGTGCAGTGCAGTCCTCATAGACTTGCATTGCGCAAATGCATGCACATCCGCGCTAACGTGTGTGGGCACCCAGTGGGAACGTGCATGCTCCTTTTAGCACTTTTTTTCAGGATTACAGCTTGTCTTGCTGATGTTAGCCCACAAGTAATAGGGCTAATATTTATTATTATTACGGTTTTCATACATCTGGCAGTCCTGGGTTTGATCCCCTGAACCCCCACTGGTAGCCCAACAAGTAATAGGGCTAATAATTATTACGTTATTATGGCTTATATTTTCAGTGGTCTTGGGTTTGATTCTCACGACCTCCACTTGCGTAATGTGCGACTCTGAGCAAGGTTTTTTTAAGTCAACGCTGTAAAAGGTTTTTTAGCCCAGAACATATGTTTGGAATAATTTTTATTTTTTACCTCACAATTGTTATTTAGCACAATTATATTTCTCTTTGGCACCATGATTTATCAGAGACCATTAATCAAGAAACTATATACGTCCTGCAACAAGGGTGATGAGGCCCTCCTCCATGAGTTCCTTTTGCTGTTATTGTGTTGCTCAGCACCCCCCCAGACAGTTCTTCGGCCTGGGAAGGGGGAGCACCTGGTTCTTAATTGGCAGTGGCAACAGAATTGCAGGATATTTCCTTTGCAGCTCCGGAGTGAGCTTGAGCCCCGATGTCCCGCAGGACATCCACACAGATACACCCAACACCAGTAGAGCCCCTCAGGTCAGGGAGGGCCCATCCAGGCACGTCCAGATGCAGCGCAGTAAGCTTAGGCTGTGATAACTGATGTGCGGGTAGACACTGACCTGACCTTTTGAAGGGTAGGAGGATGATGATTACGGGGATCTTGGAAGTTCCTGACTTTAATGTAAAAAAAAAAAAAAAGAGCCCAAATCAAGGAAGTTTTTCTACCCTGATTCATAATAAGCCCTTGTCTCTTGGATATAGTCCTTACACAGCTCAGGGGTACAGTCTGCAGAGGGCGAGGTGTTAACCTGTCTCTGTCTGCATCTTCTTCGGCTACTATGTGACCAAAATTAGTGAGCAACACTGGACAGGTGTGGATCGGAAAAGTGTCTTCCCAACCATGCCATGGATTTTCCTTGTAAGGAAAATGTCTTGCAGGTGGGAAGCTCCTCCACTGGAAGACAAGGCCATTTTGTATTTCTGTAGAGACACTGCCCAGCCTATAGATGGCTCTGGCCGTATCAGTCTTTCATGTTAAGTGGGTGAACACTGTGTGCAGGAGGGGTTTCGACTTTATTGGCACACAACAGTAGTATGTCTTGGCGTAGTTTATTGGCCGAAGTCTTCAACATATGGACCACTACCCTGGCCAGTTTTGTTCCATCTTTCTGAAGGAGCGAGCCTTTTTTTTTACAATTTATGGCCATGGTTCCGCCTTCCAGATGGCTATTCGCGGGAACATTTTGTGCCAGATCGCATGGCCTGCTTCATTGTTTTTGACCATGAGGGCCATGTGGCTTGTCATTGTCTAGTTAAGCCTTATAAACTACGAACAGCATCTCCACATCAATGTTCAGGACATGGAGAAGATCCACCTAGCTTCCCTTAGTTTTTCTCCAAGAGGTTAAACATGGTGTGCATTTGTACATAACCATTAAGGCACTGGAGATGTTTTGAGAGGTATCCAACCTGTTGACAGTTCACCTGTCAGGGGTGTTGAACCTTCAGGCAGACTGGTTAAACCCCCCAAATTTTCATCATGTGGAGTGGAGTTTGAACTGGAGGTTTTCTAACTCCTGTGCAACCAGTTTGGTCAACCTCAGATCAGTCAGTTTGCATCCAGCTGCAGTACTCTGATCTGAGAAGGTTCTTCAGTTATTTCGGTGCCTACACCCTGGGGTGGTGGTCACTCTGCCTCAACAGTGGACCTTCAGCAGGGCGTATTTTTACTCCACTGACTCTTTTTCCAAGTTTACAGAGAGAGAATAATAAATAGAAATAAAAGATGCTCCGGAGGGAGCTGCCTTGTGTTAGCTGCTGAGTGGCCGAGAAGACTGTAGTTCTCGGACTTGGCAAATCTTGCTCAGTAAGCATTCTTATGCCTTCTGGTGTGAAGAGACCTGCTCAGGGTCTCTCTGTCTCTCCCCTGAAAAATCCAGAAATGATGCAGCTTGCATCTTGGCTCCTGAGAGGAGGCCCTTCTATTTAGCAAAATAATAAATAAATATATATGTATACAGTATATACAAATAAATGTGTGTATAGTTTTTCTCCTGAGAAAAAATACTTGACTCCTTGATGGCTGCCAGAAATCCTCTATGTCTGTAACCTATGCTCTGGTAGGGGCCACCTCTCTCTAATTTATCTTGGGCCAGCAGGGAAGGTTTTCTCCTTCAATTACCTCTTTCCACAGTTTTTTGGTTTTCTGTAAGAAGGCAGAGAGATTAATGTTGAGTTCAATGAGAGGCCGGGTTCTGCTAATGCAGCTCCAGGGTTTTTTGGCTTAGGAACTCATTGGCATGTGCTTCCTGATCTGGTTTGCTATGGGATCTCTTGGGTTCTGAATGCTCTTTGGCAAGGAGTTTACTGAACCACTCCCATACACATCACTGGATGTGTTGTTTTACAGATTTCCTATTAAGGAGCCATTCCTTATTAGGCATAAGGACAGGTGGTACTCAGAATGGTGTTCATCCCTCAGGTGCTCATTGCCTTTCAGGAGTCCAGGGCATAGGTCACTGTCCGCCTGTCCACAACTTTCTCTATTTAAGGGAAGGAATTGCACAAGTTGAATTTATCTTGCACTGTTTGGATCTAAGCTAAACGGATGGCTGCGTTCCGTGAGTCTGAGAGCCTTGTTTGTTCTTGTGGAACAGACAAGCACGGGTAGAGGCCTCCCCCCTTTTTAGGCCACCCTCGCTAAAAAGGTGTGGGCCTGCAATGTTTTAGGCCAGCGTTGGTAGTAAGAGGAGGTTCCCGGCTCTCCTCAGGGCTCACCACTCCGGGGCTAAGGCGACACCCTGAACAGGTAGGTGAAGCATTAGTTTTAAGGTTATGCAAGGGAATTACATAGTCTCACATCCACACATGGACAAAACATCCATCTTGATGTTTAGAGTTCGGCTGATGCAGTTTGGCAGCAGAGTGCTACAGACAGCAGTTCCCAAGTAATTCTCAGTACTTGCCTCTGTCTGGCATATAGGATAATCTTCTCCCCACTCCCGTTTTTTCTGGGTACTGCTTTTTAGAACCCAGTTGTTATGATTACCCATTGACAATGTGGAGTGCTACAGAAAGAAGAAATTAACTTCATACTTACTGTAATTTCCTTTTCTGTTAGCTCCAACATTGTTAGTGGGGCTCCCTCAGGAGCCTGCTCCTGTGGGAGAATCTTATCCTGTATGCTGAGAGGGATGTCCTGTTGTGAAAAAAAAAACTGCTATTTTTTCCGGACATTCCTCTTCTTACTGTACTGTACTCGTGTGTGTGTGTGTGTGTGTGTGTGTGTGTGTGTGTGTGTGTGTGTATATAATATAATATGATATAATATAATATGAAGGATTGTTTTCTATCAGTCTGCGAGCACAGGTTAACAGTTTTACTGGTAACTCTTCTTACAGGTGACCTCACTGCATCCAGTCATTGCCTGGAAATTCTGTCTTAGCAGCGATCAACCTCAGTTTTCAGATGTGCAAAAGATGAGAGCCTGCTTTTTGTACAGGATGATTCTTCAGGCAAGGAGCATCAGATTCTCCAAATCCTGAGTCCAGTGGAGAGTCTTCTCCTCCTCGGACGTCTGCCTGGAAGGTAAGACTTTTTTTTATTTACATGTGTCAATGCGTTTATGTTAATGGGAGATTATAATGTATAAATGTGTAGCTGTCATGGCACTGTGAGGTAAGTAGTAACTGACAAGTTGCTGCAGCATGGAATCCTCATTTGCTCAACATTCTGAAGGCTTGGGCTGTGCCATTACCCTGGTAGGGATGCACTGTACCCAGTTGTTATGATTACCCATTGACAATGTTGAAGCTAACGTAAGAGGAAATTATGGTAAGTATGAAGTTAATTTCTTCTTTTTAAGCTCTTTGTTATCAGGAGAGAGAGCTGATCCTGAAGCGAGTGAGAGTTAAAGGATGTTCAAGTTCTCAGTAAAATCTTGTCCTACCCAGACTGCCCCACAGACAGGCATTTGACAAAGTCAAGATATGCCTCCGGAACTGTGGGGTTCCCTACTCTTTCCTTTACCCAGCAGTGTTAATTACCTGCCAAGGGAAATTGCAACTTTTTCACGCACCAGAGGCACCAGACTGGTTTTTCCAAAACACATTGGGCCCCACCAGATTGTCACACTCTGCAGCTCCAGTGGTACCAGATAGACCAACCACTGCATGCACAGCAACTTTGGGGAAGGGGAGAAGGTCAGGGGAAATGTTCCTGGCCGATCAGATGGCTCTGACTGCCCTCAGGCCCTACATCAGGCAACCGAGGTGCCACCACTGACTGAATCTATGCCACTGCGGAGGAAAGAACCCATGCTGCCCCTGCCAAACTTTGGGGGTGGGGGGGACAGAGTGGTGAAGACTGAGAAAGGTTAGGGTGATGGGCTGTGGCAGCTAGCATGATGACGGGGACAGGAGGAGTAGAAAGGACAGAAAAAAAAATTGCATAAAATGATGCCGGACCAGTGGCACTGAGGGTTGAGGCACTGGATGGCACACTTCACGCCATGCGACTTGTGTTCGGAGGTGAGCTCAGGTCAGCGGGGGGGGGGGAGGCTGGGAGAGGATTGTATCAGCTTCTGGGCTGCTCTCCACTCCTGGACTGGGGAGGTTAGCCATCTTGCTCTCGAATGACACCCAGTGGAGGCTGGATGCCATGTCAAGGGAGGTCTGGGGTACTTAACGTCGGAAGGGTGGAAGGAGTGTGGCCTCCCCATACGCGTGCTCACCTGTGCTCGCCACTGCGCTGGGAGGATGGGGAGAAAATGAAAATGGGGCACAGTGGCAAGCTTAACGAAGCCAATACAGGGCTTATTGAGATCCTCCGAGGGAGGACCGCAGCCTGCCTGCCCAGAGCTCCGATGAGAGAAAAACCTATATAGAATGCATTCAGTGCTTCACATTTTTGGTAGTTTGTGGTCCTAGTTCAAAAAAAAAAGTAGCTTGGCCAGGAGTAAAAAAACATTGATCCTTAGATATTTTTGTGTCAGTTTCTTGGCGCAGTAATCAGTCCCCCCCCCCCAAATTGGTACAAATTTGTCATTTATATATAAAAATCTAGTTACCTCCCAAAACTTAATAAAATAGTATGCCTGTAACTTAATAAAATAGTATGCCTGTTTAAATTTACTTTTCTAAGTGTTTCCTGTGCAGACACTATACCAGTTGTATCACTTCCAAGCTTGCACTGTCCTCTACTGTATCCTGGAAGGGCAGCTCTTAGTATTCAGGTTCTATAGGGTGTCTTTGTCTCTCAGCTTTATTTTATTTAGGCTGTCAGTAATGGTGTGTGTCATTTCATACTGGTTGTGCAAATAATTACTGCCTTTTGCTGTCACTTTCAAGAATAATCCTGTGGAGTTAAAAAGGTGCTGATAGTTGAGCTAAACAACTTGGGGAACATCTTAACAGTATTACTTGAAATCTGCTTTTGTTAGCAAAGTAGCCAGTTTTCTTCTGTCGTTATGGCAGGGATATTAAATCTGTATTGTAGCAGGCTCTAACACAGCAGACCACTTTCTCAGGGGTGAGTGATCTGTATTTTCAAACCTGTTCAGTTATGGTGATGAAATGGGAAAATACTTGTTTTACTCCGCCAATGTTGTTGTAACACCAGTGAGCTTTGTATAGACTTGGCCTTTGTCAAAGTAAATCGGGTAAGAATGTTCGTAATGCAATCTTTATTTTCCAAATTTTATTCAGTGTTCAGTTTCACAGTTCTACAGTCTTAAGATATATTGCCTTCTCACAATAAAACATTAAAGAAATCATGCTTCTGTGTTTGCTCATTCAGCGTACCTCTTTTAGAAATGTACTCTGAAATCATCTATGAAAGAAATGTATTATATTTAGGAATAAATATAATTCATCTGAGAGTTTCAAGCCCCAGGAATCCCTCAGTATGCTTAAATTAATGCAGTCAGCCTCCTGTGTTGAACTGCCGCAGAGAATTGATTGTATGTAAATGATGGAACTTTCATTGGTTCGTGCCAATTTCAAACTGCAACCCCTAGGAACTGCTGCGTTCTGATAATGCTCAAATTAATTTCTCCCCCGCCTAGTTTAGACGCCTCGGAGAGCTTTCCTCAACTTACATATACCGTTGTTATTTTCTGGTGTGGTTGACGTTTTATCACTTATTTTCAATTGCAGCCCCTATTCTACTGTTTTACAGGTTAGTGTAGTTTAGTATAGTTTATTTTGTCATTTTTGCGGTTTTTCAGTGGTTCCCCAGAACCGAGGGGAGCCGCTGTTTTCTGTGGTTTTTACCACAACGTTATTATATTTAAGCTACTAGCATTCCAGTTCCTTCCCAGGAACTGTAGCGCTGTATAAACTTTAAGATCTTCCTGGTCATAAAGTCTCCACCACTCATTCACACTAGTGGGACCACACCGGAGGCGCTAGGACCCAGTGGGAGCCAAAAATCTACAGGAGGGTCAGCGTTGAGGTAGGATCACGCATGCACGGCACTACGAGGTTGGCTCACGCTGCATAGGCTGTCTCGGTGTTGACCCTCCAACCGCCTCAATTCCTTTTTTCCCCCCGCCATCGAGTGCACTTCAGTGATTGTCGCTCGCCTGCTGGGAGTCAAATCTTCACGTCTATATGACAGCAGCATAGTCGTTCAGTATTTGAATAGTCTTTATTTTATTTATTTATTTAAAAAAAAAAGTTTCAAAGTTTTGATTTCGTTTCAGCTGATAAAAGAAGTCTTCTTCAGCCTGCCTTCTATGGAGTCGACCATGAACAGGGCTAGTGACGGTAGGGAGACTTCGCTTGAAAGCTGTTTTAGCAGCAGGGTTGGGTCAGTCTGCCCACCCTCTTGGGGAGATCTGACCACAGGCAGTCCGGTGCTCGAAGGAAGTGTGGTTGTGCCGAAAGCACAAAAGGAAGCGGGACCATTCATGAGAGAGGTCGGGAACCCGGCATTGCTCAGCCTCAAGCTCTTCTTCATCCCACCAGTAGAAGAAGAAGCAGTACTGCTCCAGGTCACCCTCTGGTACGTCTGCACGGAGATCGCTGATGGCGGGGGCAGGAGACCAACCCTGGCACCGTCGGGGTTGCCTCTGGTCCCGATTCCTAGCGGTCGCGATCCTCGGCTTCGGAGTCCCTCCCTGCCCCCTTAGGGGGTCTCTTTCCAGTGAGCAGTTTCACCATTGAGCTGCTGTTATGGAGCAATGGGTCCACTGGTTATCCCGACTGCCCTTGCCTGCGGACCTGACTCTGGGGCCTTTGTGCATTCGGGCCATGGACTTGTGGGTGGAGTGGTTGGGCCAACCTGGTTACGTGACACCTTCTCTGGTGTCATCAACGCCGTTTCCTCATGCTTTTCCCCCCACATGGCTACGGCAAAAAGGCCAGCACAGGTACTATCTTCTCTTACCTATTTTCATGCCTTTAATTCTTTCAGATGTCCGGGTGCCCCGGTGCCAAGTTTGGGGATCCCGGGTGCTCGTCCAGCACCGGTTGCAGCGCCGCCTTTAGCTCCGGCCTTGGCGGCACTGCTTCCACGTGCTGCCCCGATGCTGTTGTCAGCGCCGCCGCGGGTGCCGAGGTTTTCGACTCCGATTCGGGGAGTGCCTCCTCCTGATCGTCTTCTCCCTTTCCCTTCTACACTATCCCTTCTGGGGGAGTAGGACACTATATTGGATTTGGTCCTGATTTACGATTAGGGGACGATTTGGATGAGGATTCGTCCTTTGGAGTGGAAAATAAGCCCTCCACATCAGCAGAGCCTTTTTGGTCGAAGACCGTTCCTTTAAGTCTCTTCTGAACAATATGAATGCCACCCTTTCTCTTCAGACTTCTGAGGTGGAACCTGGTAAGCTTTTCCTCCTTCAGTATCTGTGTGTTCCTGAAATTCCTGTGAAATTGACCCCACCGGTGCAAACTTCTTTTGAGACTCTTTCACAAATGGCATGGGACAGATCGGCCATTCCTTCTGTAGCTAAGTCCAGACAGGAAGTACGCCCCTAAGGATAGACCAATCCTTGCTTCCCAAGCCTTTGCGGATGCCATAGTGGTCTTGGCAGAGAATGACAAAGCCATGCTTCCCCAGGAATCCACGGGCCATCCAGTAAATAAAATTTAAGCTGGAAGGAGAAAGGGAAACAGAAATGGGATTAGTTGCAGGGCATAGCTTAGAACTGTAACACAATAAAACCTGGTCTAAACAGAGGAGTGTTCACAAAAAGCTGTATTACTTTAACTTTGTTTCTGATCCAGAGTAAAATACCACAGGAGCTTAAATCAAAAAGAGCTGTAATACTTTAAATCCTGAAGCCTGCACTCAAAAAGATCCAGCACTTGAAACTACTTTTGGAGTACAAAATTTCTGTAGGCAAGGCTTAGATTCACATTTAAATTAGGATTCACAGGACGATTTATGACAAGTGCTGCTGCTTAAAACTACCAGTTGCGCAACACTGTGTTATTTCCCTAGCTAGACTGAATTTGTTTAGATTAGCCAGCTCTGCGGCCTGAATCTTAATTTGGTTGTGCTGCTCACATTCTCTGGAGCTCTGCACTGCTGCTAAATTTTCGACACGCCCACCCTCCCCACCCAGGCACTCTTTAAATGCACCTTGCTCCCTGAAGCACCCGCTTCTGTTATCCCCTTAAAGGGGCCTTGTCCAACATAATAGTCTACCCCATCACCTTAAAGTGCTCATACTTTTTCAGCAGTGCATATCCCTGTATCTGTACCACTCGCTACAGCTTAAACTGTCCCATTGATTCTTGCTGATCACAAACAACAGTGCATCTAATTAAGATGAATGCTGGTCTACTTCCCCTTGTGTTATTGCCCCCCCCCCCTTCTGCTAACTGGTATCTGTGCCTCAATACTTGCTGTTGACCAGCAGAACCTGAGCTCCTTCTCTGTCCAGACATACCCTGACCCCCTAACTGCAGAAGCTGGTTACAAACACACCCTCATGAACTCATCTGTGCTGGCTCTACTGTCTAATTACAAAAGGCGCCTGCTTGTTTTTGTTAATTCTCTCACTGTCCAATCCCCCAAATGGCTCCCTCTCTCCCTCCTGTTCTGTTTCTGTCGCTGCTGCTTCTCCTCTCTGGAGACATAGAAATCAACCCGGGACCCATTAACACCCACATTGACCACTCAGACAACACCTTGACAAAGCATACTGGCCTCAGAGTTGCACATATGGATATCTGCAGCCTCCCACCTAAATTCCATGAGCTTGAGGCATGGGTATCTCTATATAAGCCGCAAGTATAAGGTCTCTCTAAGTTTTGGTTAAAATCCTACCATACTGACTCCTCGTTTCAACTCCTGGGCTACTCCCTCCTGCACCCTGCTAGACCAGGAAGAAAGAGGGGAGGGGGCGTGGCACTGTATGTACAGGACCTTATCACAGCCATCATCATTAGCTGCTTGCCCACCAACTCCCCAAGTGAGTGGCTTATCGCTGAAGTTACACTGGGTGCATCTAAGCAACTTCACCTAGGCTGCTTTTACAACCCGCCTGGGGGTGGCATCCCAGGTTTAACAAACTTCTTAGATGGCGTCAAATGCATTGTGCCCCTCGTGACACCGTTATGCTTGGTGATTTCAACCTTGACTGGTTTGATGCCCAGGCAAACCTTCTAAAAGTACACAACCTAGATCAAGTTATCTCCGTCCCTGCTAGACATAATGCTCGCTCACTAAATCACTCCCTTATTGACTGGGTCGCTACTAACAGGGTGGATCTGATCCTCCGGACTGGCACTGTGTCCGACTCTATCAGTGACCATACACCTACCTACATTATACTGGCCACTAAAACAATCCATCCTCCCTGTAAACTTCTGACCTTCAGAAGGTTTGATGGACAGGATCCTGCGCTAGTCCGCAGGGAGGCCAGAGCAATAAATTGGTCTGCTGTCTACAAACTCAGTAATATATCCTCAGCAGTCACTTTCCTCACCTCCACCATTCTTTGACTCCAGGACACCCACTACCCATGCACCACCATAAGGGTTAGAGGGGGTTGCACTTGCTGGATATTGAGAGAATTACTGTCCCTCATGAAAGACAGGGATCGTAAGTGGAAGGCTTACAAGGTGTCCCCCCTCCACCCAACTCTGGAATGACTACAGACAACTGCGGAACTCATGCAGGCAAACTGCCAAAGTGCTGAAGTGCAAATTCTACCTCAGCCAGCAAAGCGCTAACCTTGGCAACCCGCGGAACTTCTGGGCTTCCATTGGGTCCCTACTAAATCCAAAGACCAGCAGACTAATTGAGCAACTCTGTACCCCCTCTGGTCTAATCTCAGAACCTACGGATATTGCAAACACTTTCAATATGCAATTCACCAACTTATCCCCCTACCTCAGCAAACTGCCCCCCACACCTCCCCCGTCCAAAACCACCCTCTATATAGCTGCCCCATCTCCCTAACTCCGCCCGGATACCACCTTTCTATTTCAGGGCTATCGGACCTGCTGTCACCCTCAAACTCCTCAAGTCTCTCCCGGCCAAAGGTAGTCCTGGTAGTGATGGTATTTACCCTGCTTTTCTAAAAATCGTTACCCCTGCCATTGTCAAACCCCTAACATACATCTTTAACCTTGCCCTTTCAGCATCCTCTGTGCCCTACTCCTGGAAGCATGCGCATGTTGTACCGATTTACAGAGCTGGGGATCCTCTTTCCCCAGACAGTTACAGGCCTATCTCCCTCCTCCCCCATCTAAGTAAACTGTTGGGAGAAAGTTGTCCACTTCCAACTGACAAAGCATCTGAGAAATACAACCTTCTTTGCCCACTTCAACATGGCTTTCGCAAATTTCACAGCACCACTTCGGCACTGGCTGTATTCTCTGACCGTGTCCTAAGATAAGTGGATAAGGGCAATGCCACGGGCGCTGTTTTAGTGGATCTATCTAAGGTATTTGACCTGGTTGACCATCACCTTCTCCACTCCACCCTGTTATAGTTTGGATATTCCCTTGAAACTGCTGCTTGGTTCCGCAGCTATCTTTCTCACAGATCACAGTCCATCATTATCGGCAAAGCTACTACCTCCGCTACCCTACCTGTACAAATGGGAGTCCCCCAGGGCTCAATACTCGGCCCATTACTTTTCTCCTTATTCATCAGTGCTCTTACCATGGACAGCTTGGACTATAAGGCAGTCTACGCGGATGATTTAGTCCTATATCACAGCGCCAATTCACTTAACTCTATCTCTTTCACCCTCACTCGTAACTATGTCTTGGCCCACCGATGGTTTCTCTCCAATAAACTCCCTAGTCAAGTGAGTAGAAGACTAAATCAGTGCTCTTTGGCTCAAAACCTTTGCTTGCCAAAATCGCCAAAATAAATTCCTCTCTCCAGGTGCTCACTTCAGCAGGCCCTCCACTAGAAAATGTCCCCTTTTTTAAATTCCTTAGTATTATACTTGATCTCTCCCTCACTTTCTGTGAGCATGTTAACTATACCATGAGGAAAATCCACCAAAAGCTAGGTGCTGCCTACCGTCTTAAACACCTTCTGTCTGCTGAGGCATGCCTTGCCATTACCCAGGGCAACCTGCCACCCCTCCTCGACTTCTGCTCTCTGGTTTACTCCCTTGTTTCCTCATCTCTACGCTTGTGGCTATGTACGATTTACAACTCTTATCTGTCGTTTCATCCTTCAAGCTCCCTGTTATACCCACCACTGCTGTCTCTACCAGGCCCTTGGGTGGCTCCCACTTCAAGGCCGCTTTGATTATGCCACTGGCTGCCTGGTGGACAAATCACTCAGTTAACCACCTTCTATCTCCATACTGACCAGCAGGGAACTCTCAGGGCATCCTCGGTCCCTCTGCTGGATGTCCCTCACATCTTCACCCCACCAATATGGGTAGCAAAGCTTTTTCCATCTCTGTACCCTCCCTGTGGAACAGACTCCCTCTCCATCTGCTCGTCCACCTCCCACCTGTCCTTCAAGCAGCAACTAAAGTGTTGGTTGCTGAGGGAATCCACCTGCCACTGCTAGGAACTGAATTAACCAACCCTTGCATGTAAATTTATTATTATCATCGATATATGTTAGAATGTACTGTGGCTTCTTGTATATATTGATGTAAATACTACTATTTATGCGCTTCTGCTGTAAATGCTGTTTGTAAATATGACTACCACTGTTAATGTGCTTGCATCCTTATACTGTAAATAGTGTTGTATTTCTGTGAACAAAATGCTAGCACTACACTTCAGCTGCCTTCTTTGTAACAAGTTCATGACTGCATGCCATTAGTCGTATGTGCTCTGTACTGTCCATTGTTAACATGTATCAAGTTATTTCTTTGCTGCTGTGCCACATGTGTGGCCCGTGTTGTGACTGAAAACGGTCCTTTGGATCAGTGCACTTAACCGGTTATCAAAGACAGACCGACATACATACATACATACATACATACATAATAAAATCCCTTAAAATTGACACTCTGGGGAAGGGAGTGTTTGCTGATGGTACCCTATATGAGCATACCTTCTTGCATTTGCTCAAAGAAACAGAGGAGGCTCTTCAGTCAGACGGTAGCTCGGAGCTTCTTCAGACCATCACTAGGGGCATTGAGTCCAACAATCCGCAACTTAAAGCTGCTATGGAAGACTTTGACACTGCTCCTAGAGCAGCATCAGTGGCCGGGATATGCACCCAGCGTCACTCATGGCTAATGACTTTGGGATTCACAAGTGATGCTCAACAGAGAGTCATGAATTTTCCATTTGATGGGGTTTATCTGGATGGCCCTCAGGTGGAGCAGGCACTAGAGGCCACACAGAAGACTCTGCTATTAAGATGGCCAGGCCAGCCCTTACTGCCCCTCAGCAGGGTGCAAACTGTCGGCAGTTTCACAACCGTCAGTCCATTCATGGTAAGGCCTGAGGGGCATTTAACAAGAACCAAGCCCCTCAGCCACAAAAGAAAATGCAGCAGAAGGCACGGTGTCCGAAAGCACCCAGTGCCACCCTCTGAAGAGCCGGCCCATGTCCCACCTCAACTGCCTGAGGGGAACTCCTTTCCGGCGGTAGGGGGGCATCTGACTCAGTTCTACAACCAGTGGAGTCCATTACAATGGACAGATGGGTCCTCAGGATAATTTGAGAAGGCTACACTGCAATTTTTTTCGGAGACCTCTCCGGATTGTCCGCCCAAATGGCAGTCCAAGCTGTCTCCCACTCAGTCAGACCTCCTCACTTCTGAGATTCAGGGTCTTCTGAGCAACAGGGCAATAGAAGTGGTTCCACAAGCGGAACGGAACACAGAGTTCCACTCCCACTACTTCCTAGTTCCAAAGAAAATAAGCGGTATGTGCCCTGTTCTAGACCTACGGAAGTTGAACAAATTCCTTTTCATAGAGAAATTCAAGATGATATCGCCTGGAATGCTCCAACCTCTGATTCATCAAAACAGTTGGCTGGCGTCTCTAGATATGCAGGATGCCTACCAACACGTACTAGTGCACCCAAGCCAGCACAAGTACCTACTCTTTGTGGCTCTGGGTCAACACTATCAGTTCAGATTCCTGTCCTTTGGGCTATCCTCGGCACCACGAGTCTTTACAAAGTGCTTTGCAGTACTCATGGCACATCTCAGAAAACTCAGAATTCAAGTGTTCCCGTTCCTGGATGATTGGCTCCTAGCGAGCCCCTCCAAACAAGGGACACAGGAAGCGATGTTCACAGCTTCCAAGTTCCTCACATCCATGGGAGTTCTCCTAAACCTGGACAAATCATAGCTTCAACCCTCTCAACAACTTCTCTTCATAGGAGCTCTTCTGGACACCTCCAGGGTAAGAGCCTTCCTCCCCAAAGACAGAAGAAACAACATTCTCCAGATGGCTCACTTCACTGGGGAGAACAAGTTGGTTTGAGCCCTCTTGATGCAGCGGATGCTAGGTCTCATGGCGTCCTCAGTGTTCACGGTGCCCCTGGCCCGCTTGCCACTTGTACATGAGAACTACACAATGGATGCTCAGCACTCAGTTGTCCCCGACCACGCATGCGCAATCTTTGAACATAGAAACATAGAATTTGACAGCAGATAAGGACCGCTTGGTCCACCTAGTCCACCTATTTTCCTACCTAACAGATAAGCTGCAGATCCTAGCTAACCAACAGCTTACTTCCTCCTACCCCCCACTAGGACTGCCTTATGTCTGTCCCATGCATTCTTGAATTCCTTCACTGTTCTTGACTCCACGACCTCCTCAGGGAGGCTGTTCCATGCATCCACAACCCTCTCCGTGAAAAAAATACTTCCTCACATTACCTCTGAGCCGTCCCCCTCTATCTTCAAATTGTGCCCCCTTGTTCTTGCACATCTCTTTTTCTGAAAGATGCTACCCTCTTGGACTTTGTTGATTCCCTTGAGGTTCTTGAAAGTTTCTATCATGTCCTCTCTGACCCTTCTTTCCTCAAGGGTATACATTTTAAGCTCCTTTAGTCTTTCTTCGTATGTCTTCTGGTGCAGACCCTGCATCATTTTGGTTGCCCTCTTCTGGACAGCCTCCACTCTGTCTGTGTCTTTGTGGAGATGGGGTCTCCAGAACTGCACACAGTACTCCAGATGGGGTCTCACCAACTGTCTGTACAGAGGGATAACAACTTCCTGTTTTCTACTATTGATGCCTCTCCCTATGCATCCCAGTAACCCTCCAGCCTTCCTTATTGCCTTCTCACATTGCTTGCCTACCTTTTGGTCATCTGATATAATTACCCACAGGTCCCTTTCCATTTTTACTGTTGTCAGTATCTCACCCCACATTGTGTACTCTTCCCCTGGGTTTTTGTTTCCCAGGTGCATTACCTTGCACTTCTTTGCATTGAATCTCTGGAGCAAACTAGAGGCAGTTTTGCATTGAGTGGCGACGCCACAAGATCCAGGTCCGGAGTGCCCCACTCTTCGAATAGCGAGTGCACAACAAGGTGACGGAACCTCTAACAAGATCACTCACCTGGTGGACTCAGGAGGACAACCTTCTACAAGGTTTTCCTATTGCCCCTTTGGAAACGCAGATCACCGTCACCACGGATGCATCTCTGACCAGTTGGGGAACTCACTGTCAAGCTCTTCACACCCAGGGTCTGTGGAGCCAGGACGAGTCCCAGCTGCACATAAATGTCCTGGAGATGGGAGCTGTCCTGTACGCTGTCCAGCCCTGAAGGATGTCCTCTGTCACAAGGTAATTCTCCTTCAGATGGACAACAAAGCGGTGATGTATTACATCATCAAACAGGGTGAAGCACATTCTTCCCCTCTCTGCAGGGAAGCCATGAGAGTGTGGGAACGGTGCCTTGAGCACGAAGCCATGATCCAGACAGTCTACCTGCCAGGAATCCAGAACGATCTGGCAGATCACCTCAGCAGAACGGAGGCAGATCCGCATGAATGGTCTCTCGACTCGAACGTTGTGCACTCGCTATTCGAAGAGTGGGGCACTCCGGATCTGGACCTTTTGGCGTCCCCACTCAATGCAAAACTGCCTCTAGTTTGCTCCAGAAATCCAGAACCTGGCGCTTTCTGTTAGGATGCATTCAGACTGCGGTGGGCAGAATGCTTTCTGTACGCATTTTCACCTCTTCCCTTAATTCAGTGGGTGCTGTTCTAGTTGGAGGCACAAGGGGGCAGCATGATTCTCATCGCCCGTTCTGGCCTCATCAGATTTGGTTCCCATTGATCAACAGATTATCGGAAGTTCCACTGAGATAACTTCCACATGAAACAGACCTCCTGACCCAGGGTCTTGTAGTCCATCCCAACCTGCGGTCCCTTCATCTCCATGCCTGACTCTGGAGATAGAAGTGGGCAGATTCAATGTCTCTTGGAGAATCTGAGACATCCTCCTAGCAGCGCGTAAGCCATCCGCTAGAAAGACCTACACGGCAAAGTGGAAATGATTTTCCATTTGGTGTGCTAAGTCCTCCCTGGACCCCTTTTCATGCTCACCAAGCAAAGTGTTGGAGTACCTTCTAGACCTGTCAAACATAGGACTGCAGTACTCGATGGTGAAAGTACATCTTTGTGCGATTTTGGTTTACCAGGCGCCTATCCACAATATGTCGGTGGCTCAGCTACCCTTGGTTAAGAAGTTCCTTAAAGGTATCGTGCACTCTAGACCACTAGTCAGAAGACCAGTAGCTTTTTGGGATATCAACCTTGTGCTAGACATGCTCACCCGTAAGGCATTTGAGCTGCTAGCAACCTGCAACTTGAAGTTTCTGATCTGGAATACTGCCTTCCTCCTGGCCATTACTTCGGCTCACAGAGTTTCTGAAATACATTCCCTTGTCACAGATTCCCCCATACACAGTATTTCACAAGGACAAAGTAGTTCTTTGTACTTCCCCTAAATTCCTTCCCAAAGCAGTCTCAGAATTCCACTTGAACAAACCCTTGGTCCTTCCGATCTACTTTGCAAATTTTCAGTATGAAGGTGAGTGTACCCTACATTCTCTGGATATAAAAAGGGCTTTGCCATTCTATATCAACAGAACAAAATGAGATTTGCAAATCCAGGCAACTCTTTGTCTCATTCAACATGGCCCGGCTGGGTCAGCACATGTCCATCAGATGCATTTCGGTATGGCTGGTAGCGTGTTTCCGCCAGTGCTATGCAGTGGCACAGGTCAAGCTAGAAGGCAGGGTGTACACCCACTCTACCAGAGTAATCGTGGCATCTCTGGCAGAGATTCGAAACGTGACCATTGCAGACATCTGCAGCGTGGCCACTTGGAGCTCTGTACACACTTTTGTGAAGCACTTTGCTTTTGATGTCCAGGCAAGGCAGCATCCTTCCTTTGGCAGGACAGTCCTTAATGGACTTCTGTCCTGAGTGAGTTCCTATCTCCTGCCTCCTTTCTTGGGGAATTATTTTAGCTCGGTACTCTCCCACTAGTGTGAAATGAGTGGTGGAGACTTTATGTGCAGGAAGATATGAAAATTACGTGCCTACTGTAATTCTTAATCTTCTTGGGCGAAGTCTCCACCACTCATTCAGACATCCACCCACCATCCCTTGAGCTCATTCAGCCTGTTTTGGTCTTCACTCCCTCGTTGGCTGGGCTGTGAGGACACTGTTGAGTTGACCATTCTTATGCGAGTCATACGGACTGTCTTATGTCCGGAATAGGTTAGGTTTCCTAGGTTAGTTTACGCTGCACCTCCTTGGTAAAAAAGGTACTGAGGCAGTTGGAGGGTCGATGCTGAGATAGCCTATATGGCGCAAGCCAGCCTCACGGCGCCACGCATGCGCGGTCCTACATCAGCGCCAGCCCTTCTGAAGATTTTTGACTCCCTCTGGGTCCTAGTGCCTCCAGCATAGTCCCACTAGTTGAATGAGTGGTGGAGACTTCGTTGAAGATGATCAAGAATTTTGGTAGGTACTTAATTTTCATTTTTTGGTCTTTTAGTGGTTCCTTTCCTGTCAAGAACCGAGCGTTTTCTTCGGTTCCCTGTGTTTAAATCCTGTCAGGGAACCAATAATTTTTTCTATATCTTTTAGTGTTGCTTACAGTCAGTCGAGGAACTGAACAAATTTTTTTTTTTCCTTCTATTGCTTTTTCTGTAGTGTCTGACACTCATGTCAAAGGTACCAAAATAGAAAAAGAAGACAGGACCTACTGGGTTTAAAAATTGTATTAACTGTGAGCAAAGTGTTGCCAAAGCTGACGGGCACGATTTGTGCATTGTACATCTATTAACAAGTCGCATTTTTGCTGTGATATTTGTAAGACATTTTGCCCCAAAACTTTGAAAAAGAAAGCTAAAACGCTGGTGGAAATGGGCACACATTCTTCTCCTGCTAAGCCCACTGAAGAGGCTTCCTCCTCAAAATAGAGAAAACAGAAGAGCCAGTGAACCCTAAATTCATTGAGAAACTTGATTCCTCAAAATCCAAGAGACCAGTGGAACCAGCTGCTGAACTGGTTCCTGCTAAAAGGAAGCACGAAGAGAAACATATCACTGCACCTCCTGCTGAAAAAGCAAAAAAGCTCTGAGCTGACAGACCGATGATGCCCTCAACTGAGGACATTGCCAGGGCCTTACAGATCTTACAGGCCCTCCTGGCTGTTGGTCCCTTGGTTCCCTCCTCTGTTCCTTGGTTCCTGCTTCAGTTCCCGACACTCAGGAACCTGTATGAGGAACTGGAGGAGGGAGAACCCATCGAGCCTGAAGTCTCCCCAGAGAAGGACTTCGATCTCTCTCCCCCCCCCCCCCCGGAAGAACTGGAGAATTACTCTTCTCACAACTCTTTTGTTAGACAAATGGTTGACACCCTCAGTCTCTCCATCCAAGAAACTGTGGAGAATGAGGAAGAAGCGGACTTTGTGGATATGATGGGTCTCACCCCCACTGAGACTTCTGTTGCCAGTCCATAAGTCCCTAAAGAAAGCTGTTTTAAAAATTCTGTTGAACCCCACTATGGTTCCTGGGGTAGACAGAAAAGTAGATAAGAAATATCAGCTAGATAGAACAAATGCTGATTTCAAACAAGATGAAGTCTTGCTGTATTCTGACAATTGCAGTGATTCCCAACCTTTGAACTGCCCCAGAGAACAAAGAGTTAACTTTCTATGCAGGGCATAGAATGCTGAGCTCGAGCTCAGTTGAAGTCTCTGTCTAAAGTGATTCAAACCTAAACTGTCAGATTCTTTACTCAGCCTCACTGAACGGTCGCTCCGGAGATTTCTCCTTCAGCTCGGTTCGAAAGTCGGTTAAAAGTTTCAGTTTTCGTTGTTTTTTTAAACCGAAAAAAGTATCCGCATAGTCGGTTCAGTCTCTGTCTGTGGTGCCGTGAGTACTAGATAGGAATTGTTCTGTTTTTCTGTGTGGAACTTGTAAAAGTGCGGCTCTGTTCGGCTGAACCGGCCATTTGATAGTGAAATTTGTGTGTTTACTTAGTGTGTGGTTACCGGTTCATATCGGTTCTAAAAAAAACGTATTTTGAAATGTTTTTTTTCCAATACCCGTGACACGGTTAGGAACCAATAAGGGAGTCTTGCCTGGTGGTTGCCGAAAAAAGGGTAAGTTTGGTTAGGTTGGCCATGTCTGAGAAACCCAAGAAAAAAAATGGGCCCACTGGGTTTCAACACTGCAGTGAGTGTGGGGAGGTCTTTGTTAAGGCCGATCCCCACACCACCAGTGTTTATTGTCTGGGGTTTGACCACCTTGATTCAGTCTGCCAAATATGTAAAAACTTTCCCAAATGTACCCTTGAGAAGAGATTAGGTAGATTGAGGGAAAAGGAGGCCGAGAAGTCCGCTGACCCGGATGGCCAGCCCGGTTCGGTTCCGAACGAACCAGAAGGAGTGCCCTCTGACCAGGGCGATACTTCTTCGGGCAAAAGGAGAGCTGATTCCGAGGGATCGGTTCCGACAAAAAGAAAATGCAAAGATAAATCGACCAGTTCGGATCCAGAGGTTCATGTTCCGACCGCCGAAGAGATAGCCAGAGCAATTCAGATTGTGGAATTGCTCCGTCTGGTTCCGACTGATCCGGCTCCTTCTGGCAGGGGTTCGGTTCGGTTGGTTCCCCCGGTTCAAGAGTATACACTTGAAGATTTTTATGAACTGGAATTTGAGGAGGATGATGTAAGTGAAGGTCTGGATGTGCCTGTGGAACCAGACGTCTCCCCAGACAGACCTACAGGTGTTTCCCCTCCTAGGCTTTCTGAGTCCCCTTCTCACTTTATGTTTTACAGAAAGGTGGCTGAAGCCCTTCAGCTTCCTATGGAGGAGGCTGTGGAAGATCAGGAGGAGCCTGATTATGTAGAGATGATGGACATCCCAGAGTCCAGAAGACTGTCTATTCCCCTTCATAAATCTTTTGGGAAACAGACACAAAAAATCTTAGTCTCCTAACACTATACCTCCTGTGGATAGAAGAATGGACAAGAGGTATACACTTTCAGGCTCAGACACAGAGTTCTTATATCAGCAATGCAGCCATGTTGGGGTAGTGCAGGCTGCTGCCTGTGACAAGGCAAATATTCCCTTGGCTTCACACCCCCCTGACAAGGACTCCAGGAAGATTGATGCCATGACAAAAAAACAGTACATGGCATCTTCCTTGGGACTCAGACAGGCGAATTATATGGCCTATACAGCCAGGTACCAGAAGTCCAGGTGGGGCACTGTACTGGCACTAGCTAAACAGGCCTCCCCCCACCCCCAGCTAGCCAAGGAGCTGGAGGAGGTGGCTGCGGATGGGATCGAGGCATCAAAAGTACAGTTTCGTGCTGCTGTAGACTCCAATGATGTGTCATCAAGAGTCATGGCTACATCTGTGGCTCTTCGGAGAATGGCTTGGCTCAGATGTACTAGCCTCTCACAGGACACCCAGGTTAAGGCCATGGATTTTCCTGTAGTGGGTAATTCTCTGTTTGGGGAGCAGACAGAGAATTACATGAAGAAAATGGATGAGTACAGGACCACTTGCAGGAGTGCTCAGGCCAAGGAAAGGCAGGCAACTCCTCAAAGGCAGCAGTCTAGGGGCAGGGGCAGGTCTTTTCAAAGGCCTTTTTACCAGCCACAGGCCTCTTCTTCCTTTTCTCAGAGGGGGTTCTTCAGAGGGAGAGGCAGAAGGGGGATGAGCAGGGCTGCATCCACTCCTCAGCCTAAAGCCCCTGACAAGCAGACACCCTGATGGGCCTGCCCGGGTCAACTCTCCTATTCCAGTAGGGGGCAGGCTGACTTACTTTGTCCAGGACTGGATGTCTGTTAAATCAGACAAGTGGGTCCTGGAAGTAGTAAGCCAGGGACTGGTTCTCAGCTTCAAAATATTTCCAAAGATGAGAGCCAGATCTTTTCCTCCTGCAAATCTCGTGGAAAACCCTTGCCCTAGAGGCAGAGGTTTCTTCTCTCCTAGCTTTTAAGAGCTATAGAGAGAGAGTACCTACCCTGCAGTAGGGCAAAGGACTGTACTCCAGGTACTTCCTGACCCCCAAAAAGACAGAAGAGTGGCGACCCATCCTAGACCTAAGATATCTAAACAAACATCTTTTAAAACCAAAGTTCAAGATGATAACTCTGGGAATAATCCTTCCCTCTCTAAGGCCTGGGGACTGGCTAGCCTCCCTGGACCTCAAAGATGCCTACTTTCACATTCCCATCAGGTGCTCCCACAGAAAGTACCTCAGGTTCGAGTTGCCCTCCGGCCATTATCAGTTCAGAGCAATGCCCTTTGGCCTAACCTCAGTGCCAAGGGTTCTCTCAAAGTGCCTGGCAGTAGTAGTTGCCTTTCTAAGACGGCAAAAAATTTCCATTTTTCCATATCTGGACGATTGGCTAATAGTGGGTCAGTCTCCAGACCAAGTCAAGTCTCACCTGCAAGTGACCCAGCAAGTGCTCACTTCTCTAGGATTCTTCTCAACCTTCCCAAGTCGGTTCTTGAACCAGTCCAGCTTCTTACCTTTATAGGGGCAGAACTGGACACACTCAGAACAAGAGCCTTTCTTTCTCTAGAAAGGGCAAGGGTTCTTATGGAACTAGCTTCTTCCTTCGGCCTTCGGGTATCTCGACCAGCAAGGCATTTCCTCCAGCTCTTGGGCCACATGGCTTCAACAGCAGTGGTCCAAGGGGCAAGATTCCAGATGAGGGATGTTCAGTCCCACCTGAGAGCTTTCTGGTCTCAGAGGAAGGATTCCCTTACCAAACTGATACCAGTGACTCTGACCTTGATCTAAGCCCTCCAGTGGTGGCAGGATCAGGACAATTTAAGACAAGGTGTTCCTTTTGTTGCTCAGCCTTGTTCAGTGGTTCTTACCACGGATGCTTCTCTTATGGGCTGAGGAGCCCATCTGGGGTCCCTTGCTGCCCAGGGGCTGTGGTCCCCCCAAGAATCCCTTCTCCACATCAATCTTCTAGAGCTCAGAGCAGTTTTTCTGGCTCTAAAAGCGTTCTCACAGTCAGTACAGAACAAGGTGGTTCAAGTCAGACCAGACAACACCACCACCATGTGGTACATCAACAAGCAGGGAGGCACTCAGTCCATGGCCTTGTGCACAGTAGCCATGAAGTTGTGGTCCCTGGCTTATTCCCTGCAAACCTTTCTTGTAGCAGTTCACCTTCCGGGCAAGGACAATGTGCTAGCAGATGCACTGAGCAGGATTTCTCAGGGCCATCACGAATGGTCCCTGGACTCTCAGGTGTTGAAAGTGATTTTTTCAAGGTGGGGCACTCCAGAGATAGATCTCTTTGCAGCCCCAGACAATCACCAACTCCCTCTCTTTTGTTGCAGACCTCCAGTCTTGGGCTCAGTCCCTCTGGACGCCCTGATCCTGAATTGGGAAGGGAAGTTTCAGTTTGCCTTTCCCCCTTCCCACTCCTGTTCAAAGTTTTGGTAAAAATAAGGTCTCAACTTTGCAGGGTGATTCTGATTGCTCCAGATTGGGTCAGACAGCCCTGGTACCCCCTGTTACTGTCCCTAGCAGTCCATCTTCCCCTGTCTCTTTCCAGGAATTACAACCTGTTAACATCCTCTCAGGGAAGGATTTGGTACCCCAATCTTCAGTCTCTCAATCTCAAAGCATGGCTCTTGAAGAGTTAGAGTTTGCAGATCTGCATCTTTCCCATGGGGTTCTGGACATCCTCAAGGCTTCTAGAAAGCCCTCCGTCAGAAAGACTTACAACTCCAAATGGAAAAGATTCAGCATTTGGTGTTCTAAGAAGCATGTTTCTCCAGACACTGCTGGATTGCCTACGGTTCTGGATTATATGGTCCATCTTAATGGCCTAGGAATCAGACCAGCTACTCTCAAAGTACACTTGTCAGCTGTTTCTGCGTTTTTGTCAGTGGGGAAGTCTTCCTCTCTATCTTCTCATCCTGTGTTCTGTAAATTTTTTAAAGGATTGCTTCACACCAATCCTCCTTTTAGAGACCCTGCCCCTGCCTGGGATTTGAATGTTTGCATTGCTCAACTTATGCAACCCCCCTTTGAGCCTGTGTCTTCAGCAGAGCTTAAGTACTTGACTTGGAAAACTTTGTTCCTGGTAGCCATTGCCTCTGCCACGGGTATCAGTGAATTGCAAGCCCTGTCAGTAGAACCTGATTTTATCTCATTTCACAGGGATAAAGTGGTCCTTAGAACCAATAGAAGGTTCTTGCCTAAAGTGGTTTCACACTTCCATTTAAACCAGTCTGTGTATCTCCCTGTTTTCTTCACTGATCATTCATCCTCAGGAGAGAGGAGGCTACGCAGTTTAGATGTCAAAAGAGCCCTTAGTTACTACATAGAGCGTACCAAGGGTCACAGGTTTGACTCCCTGCAGTTGTTCCTCACTTATGGAGAAGTGGGAAAGGGCAAACCTGCCACCAAAAGATCTGTTGCCAGGTGGATTGTGTCTTGTATACAATTCTGCTATGAAAAACTTCACCCTCAGGCCTGAGGGCTCATTCCACAAGAGGTACAGCTGCTTCCCTGGCTGCTGCCAGGGATATCCCTCTATTAGAAATTTGTCAAGCAGCCACCTGGAAAACAGTCCATAACTTTACCAAGCATTACTCTCTGGATATCCAGGCTAGGAGTGATGCTCGGTTTTGCACAGCAGTACTTCAGAGCCTATTCCCAAAGTAGGTGCTGTCCCTCCTCCTTGGAGGTACTGCTTGGTAGTCTGCAGTTGTCAGAATACAGCAAGACTTCATGTTGTTTGAAGAAAAAATTACTCACCTTAGTAATTATGTTTCTTCTAATGGAGTCTTGCTGTATTCTGACCGCCCTCCCTGCCTCCCCTCTCAGAACCTGTTTTTGGGAAGTGGGTGGGCAGGTGCAGTGTTACACCCCAGGGGTGTTTTTTGCTTGCACCCTCCTCCTTTTTGTTTGGGTGCTGATTTATTGTTGTTATTTATAGTACATTGGGTTTTGGTTTTTGGGTTTCCTGACTTGAGTCTTCCTTGGGGATCCAAAATTTTTCAGCCAGTTGGCTAGTAAGAATTTTTACAATTTCCACATAGAATTTTTAGTTTAGTTGGGCTTGTAAGAATCTGACGGTTTAGGTTTGAATTACTCCAGACAGAGACTTCAACCGAGCTCGAGCTCAGCATTCTATGCCCTGCATAGAAAGTTAACTCTTTGTTCTCCGGGGCAGTTCAAAGGTTGGGAATCACTGCAATTGTCAGAATACAGCAAGACTCCATTAGAAGAAACATAATTACTAAGGTGAGTAATTTTTTCTTTCTGTTTATGGACCCTGACCATGAGGGGGTGGTATAGGCTGCTGCATGTGATAAAGCCAGGGTGCTTTTGGTTTCCTGTCCTTCTAACAAGGATTCAAGAAAGATTGATGCTGTGGGGAAGAAAGGATACCTAGCAGCCTCTCTTTTTGTCAGACAGGCCAGTTATATGGCCTATGCAGCCTAGTACCAGAAGGCTCTTTGGTCTACTGTCCTGGCCATGGTGGATAAGATCTCTGAGGAGGTGGCAGTGGACCTGGCTGAGACAGCCAGAACAGCTCTGGATGCCACAAAAATACAGGTTACTCACCTGTAACAGGAGTTCTAGGAATGGTATATGTTGTTCATCCACACTTATTGGCAGGTTCCTTGCCGCTTTAAATCTTGCCGGAAGGTCTTCAAGCTGGCTCCTCCCACCCACCCGGGTGGTAAAACTCTCGGCTCCGCCCCATGATGCCAGATCTGGCCCGCTGGAAGCTCAGGTTGTGCGTCGAAGCCGGGGAGGTCGGGTGGGTCGTGTGGATGAACAACATATACCATTCCTAGAACTCCTGTTACAGGTGAGTAACCTGTATTTCTAGGGACATGGATATGTTGTTCATCCACACTTATTGGCAGACTCCTAGCAGTTCTCCGGGAGGAGGGAGGCAAGGCGCACACCCCCTACTTAGGAATAAAGACTGGAGAACCGAGGCCCCAAAACCAGCATCCCGGCGTGACTCAAGGTCGATGTGGTAATGGGTAATAAAGGTGTGTGCTGACTTCCAGGTAGCAGCCCTGCAGATTTCCTGGATAGGGACGTCCCTGGAAGCAGCCACCGATGCAGCAGTATGGCGGGTAGAATGAGCTCTTATCCCTCTGGGAGGCTCCATGCCCGCCAACTTATAGCAGCGATCTATGCAGGAGGTGACCTACCTGCCTATCGTCCGCTTGGCTGCAGGTCTGCCAGGTGCGGCTTCAGCGTAGGTGACAACAGTTGGCGAACCCTCTCGAATTGTAGCCGCGCTTCCTTATAATAAGCGAGCGCCTTCTAGGGTCCAGAGTATGGAGCCTATTCGGGTCTTCGAGGTGTGATTGGGGTAGAACACCGGCAGAGTCAGCACCTGGTTAAGGTGAAACTCCGACACCACCTTCGGAAGGAATTTCAGGTGGGGGCGCAGGACAACCTTGTCCCTGTGGAAGACCAGGTAAGGAGACTCGATGGAAAGCGCCTGGAGCTCTCCCATCCTTCTGGCTGACGTATAGCCACCAAGAAGGCGGTTCCACTACAGGTGAGAGAGATCACACCTGTGCATTGTTTCAATGGCTTGCCCATGAGCTTTGCCAGTACCAGCAGTAAATCCCACGGAGGTGGAGGTTCCTGCACGAGGGGAAATGTGATCAAGGCCTTTGAAAAAGCGCCCGACCACCTTTTCCTGCGCCACCGACTGCCCCCCCGGCCCGCGCCCGGTAAGCAGAGATGGCTGCCAGGTGCACCTTTAGGGTCGTCGACCTAAGCCCTTGACTAGAAAGGGACCATAAATAGTCCAAAATGCTTGCCACAGAACAGGAGGAAGGGTCCAGGCCCTTGCCCTGACACCAAATGGAGAATCTCTTCCATTTGAAGGCGTAGCATTTTCTGGTCGACTCCTTACGGGACGCCGCAACAACATTGAGGACCTCGTCAGAAAGACCCGAGGCCTGGAACTCTAGCCGCTCAGGAACCAGGCCGTCAGGTGCAGGGATTGAAGGTCCGGATGGAACACCTTCCCCTGATTGACTGAGAGCAGGTCCGGGCGAGCTGGAAGCTGCCTCGGGAGCCTGGAGCTGAGGCTGAGGAGATCTGGGTACCAGAACTGGCGGGGCCAGTCGGGGCTATCAGAATCACCTGCGCCTTGTCCCTCCTCGCTTGAGAAGCACCTTGTGAATCAAGGGAAATGGGGGAAAGGCGTAAAGAGGCCCGGGGTCCACAGCCTCGAGAAGGCATCCCCCTGCAGCGAGCCCTGCTGAGGGGGGCACATAAACAACCTCAGCCGCTCTCCCTGAGGCAAAACACGTCCACCTGAGGTGTGCCCCAGTGGGAGAACAGATCTTGTACTACCTCCGGCAGGAGAGACCACTCGTGAGATGCAGCCCCTATCCGGCTCAGGGCATCGGCCAGGGTGTTGGAGGCTCCTGCCACATGAATGGCTAGGAGATCCGCCTCCAGGCTGCGCACGAGTGGCCAAATGCGGAGAGCTTCCTTGCATAGAAGCATGGAGCGCGTCCCGCCCTGGCGGTTCAGGTAGTACATGGTCGTGGTATTGTCCGTCTGGACTCGGACCACTTGACCCTGGAGAAATGGAGCAAAGGCGGTGAGAGCTAGGCGGACCGCTCGGAGCTCCAGCAGGTTGATATGGCATCGGGACTCCCGCGGGGACCAGAGGCCGTGCACTCGGTGTTCCCCCAGATGGGCATCCCAACCCATCAGAGAGGCATCGGTCGACAGAGAGACCGTCGGCTCAGGCGGACAAACGGGATGCCCTCCTGCAGATGGAATGGAACGGTCCACCACTGGAGAGCTGCTCACATCTCCTGGGTCACTATCACTAGCTGGTCCAAAGGATCGCAGCTGCCTGACCACTGGCTGGCCAGTCCCCACTGAAGGGCGCATGTGCCAGCGGGCCCAACGGACCACGCTGGTACAGGCCGCCATGAGACCCAGAAGGTGCAGGAAGTCCCGGGCAGGGCGCGATTGCCCAACCAGAAATGACTGGGCAAAGGAGGTAAGAACCTCGCCCTGTCTGCCGGGAGCCGTGCTCTGGCTCGAAGAGAGTCGAGCTCTGCCCCGATGAACAGGATCACCTGCTTCGGCTCGAGTTCCGACTTGGCCTCGTTGATGAGTAGGCCAACCTGAGAGCAAACCTGGAGGGCCAGATCTCTGGACCGCTCCACCTCCCTTCTGGAGGAGGCTGCTATCAGCCAGTCATCCAGGTAAGGGTACACCCGAACCCCTCGGTGCCGCAGGAATGCTGTCACCACTGCCATGCATTTGGTGAAGACCCTGGGAGCTGGAGATAAGCCAAAGGGCATGGCTCGGAACTCGAAGAGGGATCCCTCTGCTCGAACGCGGAGGAATCTCTGATGTGACGGACGGATAGGGACGTGAAAGAACGCGTCCTGTAGGTCCAGAGAGCAGAACCACACGCCGTGTTCCAGAGATGGTATTATCTGCGCCAGAGTGACCATCCTGAAGGTTCGAGACCTTAGGAACTTGTTCAGGTGGTGTAGGTCGAGAATGGGGCGCCAGCCCTCGTCCGTTTCGGAACCAGGAAATACCTGGACACAAACCCTGGGTCTGAAGGGGGGTCCTCCACCTCCGTGATCACCTCCTTTTGGAGGAGGAGAGCGATGTCGGCTCGGCGAGCCGCCAGTGAGGCTGCGGACCCCAGGCCCCCCCGGTGCGACGGCTCTGAAGGGCGGGGCCTGCTCGAATTCCAGAGGTAGGCCTTTTCCCACCACCTCCAGTACCCACCTGTCCGTGGTAACAGCGGACCAGGCAGAAAGGAAGTGTCTGAGCCATCCCCATGGGGAAACCAGGATGAGGTGACAGGGATGGGGCGACACCCTCAGCCCGTCACTGGGCAGGCTTGGAGGAGGGACCGGCCGAGGGACCTCCTGGGCCTTTACCTCCCTGCTTCCTGTTGGAGGAAGCCGATGGCTTGGGTTTGGGATACCAAGGTTGAGCCTGCTGGCCCTGACGTTGCTGGGCCGGGAAGGCGCTGGAGAAGGACGAAAGGGCTTAGGCCAGGCTTGCGGCCTTTGTCTTCTGAGCGGAAGAGACCGAGTCCAAGGTAGCATTGGACTTCTCGATCCTCTGCAGGTGACCTTCCACCCCAGGGCCGAAGAGGTCAGTCCCCAAAAAGGGAACATCCGCCAACTTGTGCTGGGTATCCGAGGTAAAGGTGGATATCCTCAGCCAAGTCCGACGTCGCATGGCCACTGCGGCCGCCACAGACCTGGCACATGAGTCCCCGATGTCTAACGCAGTCTGGAGCTGCTGTTTGGCCACCGCCCTGCCCTGGTCCCGCACCTGTCTGACCGTAGTCTGCAGATCTGCGGGAAGATGAGGGACAACCTCATCCAGGGAGCCCAACAGGGCGTGAGAAAAATGTGCCATGAGGACGGCCGAACTGGCCTGACGAAGGCCGAGAGAGGACGCAGCATAGACTTTCCGCCGCATAATCCAATTTCTTGGATTCCTTGTCGGGAGGTTTGTCCATATCCCTGGCGTCTCGCACGCGGAAAACGCCGTGGTAACCAACCCCGGCTGAGGGGGTGTTCTGAAAACCGGACAGGGAACCGTGGGACCGATACTTTCCTGGCCAACCTGGTCAAGGCGAGGGCAGGAAGCAGGACGCTGCAAAGTTCCAAGGCCGGACCCACTATGGCTTCGCCACCGGAAAGGCCTCCTTAGGAGAATCCCTCGTCCAGAATCTCCGTGAGGATACCTGGCCTGTTTAGAAACGGGTTCGAGCTTCATCCCGGTGGACTCCGAGATGAGTCAAGCAACCCTAAGAAGGACGGGCTATTCGTCCATTGACTGCCCTCCCGAGGACTCCAAGTCCATGCGCTTGGAGAAGAGGGAGGAACCATCATCGGACTCAGAAGAGTCCTCAAAGAGCTGCCTCGGCCTGAGCCACCCTCCACCTGCCGAGGTTTATCGGGAGTGAGGGTGACAGCCTATGGGGCAAACCCAAGGCCGACCGAGAATTTTTGGTCGGAGCCCCAACTAATGGCTGTGGAGGCGGAGGTTCCACCAGAATCGGTGGGGCAGCTGGAATTGGCCGAACAACCGGCCTGAGAACAGGCTCCTCGACTACAACGAGGGGTTGTTTCGGCTGCTCCGGTGACAGCCACTTAATGGCCGGGGAAGACGACTGGGTCAGCTTATTCCCGGTCAAAAGGAGCTGTTGCCACATGAGTTCCTCGTACCTCCGACGCAACTTGCGCCGAAGCCTCCCCTCGTCCGAGGAAGAGGAAGAGCGGTGGCGCCGCTGCCAGCGGTGCCGAGACGAGGACGCCTATGGCGGCGGATCGGTTGGACAGCGAGGATGTCCAGACCGAGAGTCTTGACTAGGCCGAGGAAGGCGAGGAGAAGTGTCGGAATCGGCACTTCGCCTCGGACGATCCCACCGGAGCCCGGAACCGGAGGCACAGACGAGCCGATGGGATCCTCAACGCCACCGGGGAACCGGGAGAGGGATTCTCAGCTTCTCAGCCGACAACCCGCCTAACGGGTCGAGAAAATCTCAACCACGTCGACGGGAGTCTCGGTCAACTGGCCTGACGGGGACACCATGAAGCCAGTGGCCGAGGCTGAGGGGTCTACCGAAGTCGACTGTCAACAAGGCGAGGGGGATCTTTCCTGCTCCCAAGAGCGTCGACGGAGAGACTTACTTTTGCTCTTTTTGGACCTGGAAAAAGGTCCCGAAGAAGTTGGGCCCTCACCTTTGGTCAAGAGGGTCAGACAAAGCTCCTTAAAAGAAGCCGAGTACGAGGCACCGAGAGAGAGCGGGACAAATGCTGCAGCCGAGGTAGAAGCGGCCCGCGCCGCCTCCTCTTCGAGGGCGATCATCTGCTCGAGCTGATCCGCCGAGCCTGCCACTGCGGACACCGCCAATCGGGCCTCTTTAGATTTCACCGTGGAATTTTTTCGGGCGCCTAGTTGTAATCGGGCAGCACGGTCTTCAAGGACATAGGGCCGCAAGGAAGAGCACAAGTCGCAGGCCTGTGGGTGTGTGCTCAAGGCCCAGGTAGTAGGCATGCGTGGAGTGCGGATCGTCCTAGACATCTTCTGCCATAAGGGCACCTCGAAACCGAGGTCGATTTGTCCATCGCGAGCCAGCGAGGAGAAGAAGACCAGTCTTTTAGCAAAAACTTTTGATTTCTAACTTTCAAGAATTAGGAACTAGTCTTAAACGCAGCGCGTTAAGGAGGGAACCTGAGCTTCCAAGCGGTAAGGAAGATCTGGCGTCATAGGGCGGAGCTGAGAGTTTTACCACCCGGGTGGGTGGGAGGAGCCAGCTTGAAGACCTTCCGGCAAGATTTAAAGCAGCAAGGAACCTGCCAATAAGTGTGGATGAACAACATATCCATGTCCCTAGAATACCAGTTTCATATGACTGTGGACGCCAGTGATACTGCCGCCAGGCTTATGGCACTCACTGTATCTAAGAAGTGGTTTGCCTAGCTCAGGACAACAAATCTGTCCCAAGATACACAGACCAAGGCCATGGATTTCCCCTGTGAGAACAGCTCTCTTTTTGGGGACAAGACAGAGGCCTGCATGAAAAAAGTGGAAGAGTACAAAACCACTTACAGAAATAATTCTGCAAGGAACAGACGTTCTGCTTGTTATAGATCCCAAGTTTGGGGAGGCAGCGTTAGGGGATCCTACTCCAGGCCTTTTTTCCAGACCCAAGCAGTGCCAGACTACCAGCAGACCAGAGGGTACTTTAGAGGCAGAATGACTGTAAGAAGTTCCGAGCCAGCACCTCAGGCCAAATCCCAGCCTAAGCAGAACCTCTAATGTGCTTGCACAAGTCGTCTCCCCCTTACCTGTGGGTGGCAGGCTGAGTCACTTCCTCCAGACATGGCATACCTTCACCACAGGCAAGTGGGTCTTGGACGTAGTGAGCCAGGGCCTGTCACTAAGTTTCAAAGCACTCCCCAGGCTGAAGCAGAATTTTCAGCCCAGCAACCCCAGCAGAAAGGACTTTGCTGGAGTCCGAAGTTGCCAGCCTTCCGCTCATCAGAGCAGTGGAGGCTGTCCCTCTATCCCAGAAGGGCAAAGGCTTCTATTCCAGATATTTCCATACCCAAAAGAAAAATGGGGACTGGTTACCCATTCTGGACCTCAGACTCCTGAACAAGCATTTAACAAGGCCAAAGTTCAGAATGGTCACTTTGGCTGTGATAATCCCAACTCTCCAGCAGGGGGACTGGTTGGCATTCTTGGATCTCAAGGATGCGTATTTTCACATCCCAGTCTGGCCCAGCCACAGAAAATACCTAAGGTTTAGACTTCCCTCTGGTCACTACCAGTTTGCAGCAATGCCCTTCGGCCTAACTTCAGCCCCCAGAGCATTCACCAAGTGCCTACCTGTAGTGTTGGCTCACTTAAGGAGGCAAGGGGTCACTGCATTCCCTTACCTGGATGACTGGCTAGTCATAGGGCAGTCCCCCCAGCACACCAGAGACTCTCTTGCTCTCACTCAGAGCACCTTGGAATCTCTGGAATTCCTGATAAACACCCAGAAGTCCCAAGTGGAGCCTTTGCAGGTCCTGGACTTCATAGGGGCAGAGCTGAACACCCTGCAAGGCAGGGCATTCCTGTCTCAGGACAGGGTAAACAATATCCAGCAGCTGGCAGGCTCTTTCAAGCTAAACAGACCTAGGCCAGCAAGACACCTCCTACGGCTGTTGGGCACATGACAGCTGCCACAGCTGTGGTACCAGGATCAAGGTTCCAAATGAGAGACATACATGTTCCACTTAAGAGCTGGTCTCAAAGAAGGGATCCTCTGGCCAAACTGGTGTCTGTCACAAAAACCCTGTTCCACCATGGCGGTTCGACAACAATATTGTCGACCAACATTACATCGATGACAAATGGCGGACGTTGACCATGTTGCCTGGCAATCATGCCGCCTGACTGCAAAGCACCGGGGCACATCCCGGGTTGAATCCACCCGCACCCTCCGCCTCAGGGGGCCTTGCCCCCGTGCCACAAAAAAATTATATAATCACCTCCAGGTCAGAGGTGTAGGTAGGAACCAGTGCAGTACCCCGGGACGGCAAGACGGCGGGCACTGCAAAATCCCAATTGACAGAACAACTGTTGATCGGGTTGCAGCACCCACTCTGCCATTGCTGTAGGGGTGTCGCTGCGCTGACGTCACACCCAAAAAACCTACTGCAGGCTCTGCAATGGTGGCTGGACAGAGAGAACCTCAGGGAGGGAACTCCTTTTCAGAAGGAAATTCCATCAGTGGTGCTTACCATAGATGCCTCCCTTTTAGGTTGGGGGCACACATGCATGACCTCATGGCTAGCGGTACATGGTCCCCCTCGGGAATCACTTCCACATATCAGCCTATTAAAGCTCAGGGCAGTTTACCTGGCTTTTCAGTCATTTGCACCTCAGCTCAAGGGCAAGGTAGTGCAGGTCAGAAAAGACAACACTGCCACAATGTATTACATCAACAAACAGGGAGGCACCAGGTCAACCTTGCTGTGCATAGGGGCCATGAAGGTCTGGAACCTGGCCTACTCCTTGCAGGTGTCTGTCGGCCATCCACCTACCAGGAAAGGGTAACATTCTGGTAGTCTCCCTCAGCAGATTCAGACAGAACCACCACAATTGTTCCTTAAATACACAGGTGTTGGCATCGGTATTCAGGAGGTGGGGAACACCAGAGATAGATCCCCTCGCCTCAACAGACAGCCACCAGCTGCCACAGTTCTGCTGCAGACCTCCAGCCCGGGGAACTGTGCCAGTGGATGCCCTAGCATTAAATTGGTCAGGCAGATTCCTTTATGCCTTTCCTCCTTTCCCCCTGTTGCTCAGAGGTCTGATAAAACTAAGGTCACAACCAGCAACAGTGATACTGGTGGCACTGGAATGATTGGGCAAGACAGCCGTGATATTCCCTCCTGCTAGCCCTACAGTGTCACAGCCAATTCACCTTTCTCAGAGGCACAATCTCCTGACATCCTTGCAAGGCAGGATTCTATATCCCAGTCTCTGGTCTCTCTGCCTGAAGGCGTGGCTCTTGACGACTTAGAATTTGCTAGTCTGCACCTCTCTGAAGAGGTCCTGAATGTCCTTAGGGTCTCCCGGAAACCCTCAACCAGGAAAACTTATGCTTCCAAATGGAAGAGGTTTTCAGAGTGATACGGGCACAGAGGTGCTAATCCCTCTAGCGCGAGTTTACCTGTCCTTCTGGATTACCTGACCCACTTACATTCACTAGGCCTTAGGCCTTCTGCCTTGAAGGCAAACCTAGCTGCAACTTCAGCATATATTTCAACTGGTATGGACATGCCTATGGCATCTCACCATGTCTTCAGGAAGTTCTTTAAAGGACTCCTTTACCTCCACCCTCCCCTTAGGGAGCCAGTCCCATGTTGGGATCTGAACATTTGTATTGCCAGGCTCATGGAACCCTCATTTGAGCCTAAAACTGCAGACCTAAAATATGTTACCTGGAAGGCTATCTTTTTTGGTAGCCATTACTTCTGCCAGGCGGGTGAGTGAGCTGCAGGCCTTGTGCACAGATATGAATTACATCTCTTTCCACAGGGATAAGGTGGTGCTCAGGACTAATAGGAAATTCCTTCCTAAGGTGGTTTCAGATTTTCATCTGAACCAGTCCATAACATTACCAGTGTTTTTCACTGTCACTTCCAGCTCAGGTGAGAGGAAGTTGCATAGCCTTGATGTCAAAAGGACACTCAGTCACTACCTTGACAGGACCAAAGACTCTAGGTCAGAGCATACCCAGTTATTCCTCACCTATGGGAAGCAGGTAAAGGTAAAGCAGCTCCCAGGAGAACTATTGCAAGCTGGATAGCAGCCTGCATTCAGTTCGGTTACAGTAAAGTTGGTAAACACCCCACCCCCCCGCCACAGGGCGTGTTCTACCAGGGGTACAGCAGCATCAGTAGCTGCAGCTAGGGACATCCCCTTAGTGGAGATTTGCAAAGCAGCTACATGGAAAACTGTTCACACATTCACTAAGCACTGCTGCTTGGACATACAGTCCAGAAGTGATGCCAGATTTGGCACTGCAGTCCTGCAGAACCTTTTCCCTAAATAGGTTCTGTACCCAGCCTCCAAAGGTACTGCTTGATAGTGTGCATTAGTTTAAGCATACTGAGGGATTCCTGGGGTTTAAAGAAAAAATTACCATAGTAATCTTGTTTCTACTAGGGGATCCCTCAGTATGCTTAAAGCTCCCATCCTGCCTCCCCTTCCAGAACCAGGAAAAAGGGGTCTCTTATTTTGCATCCCTGCTGGTCACTATCAGTTTATATTGTTATGGTTACTTACTGAGTTTTTAAACCAGTTTATGCTGTCTTCTTTGTCCCTTCTTACAAGGACCATGGTTTGGGGAATTTTTTTAAGGTAGGATTCGTTTTTGATTAGTCTAGCTAGTTAGAGGGTCTTCACTCTGTTAGGCTTCGCAATGAATCTGAGCGTTATCAGAATGCAGCAGTTACTAGAGGCAGCAGTTTGAAACTGGCAGGCACCAATGAGAGTTCAATCATTTACATGCATTCCACTCTCTCTGGGGCAGTTCAACATAGGAGGCTGACTGCATTCGTTTAAGTATACTGAGGGATCCCCTGGAAGAAACAAGATTGCTGTGGAAAGTAATTTTTTCTTGTCAGCAGTACCTACAGCCAGATCATAAAGCTGTGCAGTTGGGATATGCCGTTGAGCAAACTCAAGCTAGTTCCACTAGCAAAGATCCATGAGCCAATCCTTTAGTCGCTCCACTGATGTCAGAACTTAACAAACTTTTCTGACCGTGATTTTAAGAAGAGGTGGTGGAACCAGCTGTAACAAACTATGGTCAGAGCTTCAATGGCTGCTAACTCAATAGTTTTGATACAGTATGACAAATATTTACTGTAGTTAGATATAATTAAACAGGAAACTCTCAACATGTAGTACTGAAAATGATGCGACTAAAGTGGACTTGGGGCTATGGAGAGTTTGGGAGATGGAGTCACTCGTGTTCTGTCAGCATTGCCATCGGGGGGGGGTTACACTGGGAATAATGATAGAGGGGGTATAAAATGCCATTAAGTGCATGATCAGGACTGAAGAGAGGGCATGGGAGCCTCTAGAGGCCAGGGACTGCAAGATTGGGACTTGGGCGAGGGAGAAGGGCCATTACATTTCCCAGGCATTGAAGAAATGGTTGCATCAGTCATTGCACTTGTCTTCATTTGGGTTCTCTACAACTTAGTAGTTGGAGTTTATACAAGTGTGTAGGTTATTTTTAAAATGTATCTTCACTAATCCTCCCAGCATTTTGTGGCTGTAGAACAACACTTGTCCAGGATAGTGTGTTTAGTGTTTGCTGGAGAACATTCAGATCAGCGTTGTGATTAACGCAGGGGAACTTTGAAACTGTCCATACTTGTATTGTTCTAGGTTATAAATACTGGGTTATTTATCCATTGAGAATTATTAGGCCAGCCCAGTGGCATGGAGGGCTGAGGCAGTGGGCTCCTTACCTGCTGCCATGCCAGCGACCTGGGTTTGGGAATGGACTCGGGTCGCTGAGAGTTGGCCAGGGTGAGAGAGGATTGAGCCTCTGGGGGACTACTGTCTTCTCCTGGGGAGGGGAGGGTTGTTGGCCCAGCCTTAGGCTGCCACCAGGTCGAGATCTGATGGTAGTGCAGCTTTGGGCGGCACAAAGGGAAGGGCTGCGGGTCGGTCATGTCTTTGTGCCTCCTCATGCATGCGTTGACGTACTGTGGCAGGGTAGGGAAGAAAATGGAAAAAACTGATGTCGGGGGTCTTCATGAAGCTCTTCGTGTCCCCAAGTCTGCACCTTTGCCCGGGAACAACTGTTCTGCTTTGGATGCTTGCATGGGTGGGGAACCAGTGAGAGAACACTAGGAGCAGGTTAGTCCCAGGGGAGGCAGTTGCTGGCGTGGGGGTGGGAGTGGGGTACAGGACTGGTCAGCTTTCCCACGACGAGGACAAAATACTTTTTTTTGGGGGGGGGGGAGACAAAGAATCACCAGTATGATTTCATACAGTGTTGAGCCTAACGCTACTTTAAATAAGGAAAATCAACCTAGACAAGGTGGAGTCCTAAAGCCACAAAATAGAGGTGCAGTGTGCTCATTGGTGACCATGTAAATTTTAAGAATAGTCACTTAGTGAAGCTAGCCGGTAAGTGAGTGGACTGTTTTTTATTTTGGATGTTGCTAAATGACATTGAGTATAGCAATAATATGAGAATAATATTTTACATTTTTTACTGCAGGACTGCTTTGTTTATGTACAATGTCTAGTTTCCATGAGTGTCTCAGGGCACCAGCAGCGAGAGACGCACACACAGTACTGCAAATTTTAGGCAAAGAATACCTTTCTGGCTTGGCATTGTCAGGCTATTTAAATTAATGTTCCATGTGCTCCGACTGTTATCTGTCCGGTTGCCTGTCTTTTCTTAAGCTGTTTTTTTTTTCCCTTCTGGCTGGCTCTGTGCCCGTTTATCACACCCCTAACCACCTATGTAATGTGTACACCTAACCCCCTCCCATCTGCTGGATATTCTTTCTGACCCTTCTCACACTACTAATCCCCATCTGCTGCATGCCTTCCCTGCTCCTTTATCACAACCCTGACCCCGTACCTGCACATACAGTATAACCTTGACACCCCATGTAGCAAATCACTGAGATCTGAACCATCTCCCATCTGATGGGTACCTTTCTTACCCTTCAGTCCATACACCCCTATCCCTCCTCTCATTTGCATTGTCCTCTCCTCTCCTTCAGGACTGGCTCAGATAGAAAGGCAGAAACTGTTGCTCTCCTCAGCTTCTTTCTGTCAGCAACTATGAGGACTGATTGATCCAGACATGGATTGCTGCATGGATGTACAAATAAATGTCTGTTTCTCTGATCAGATGCACTCAGTCCAGCACATCTGAGCCGCTCCATGCCAGATCATTCTGTTGGTGCACACAGTACGTTAAAGCAGGGAAGATTCTTTCGCTGGATCGCAAGCGGAAAAGTCTCTTGATTTTCCTTTTCTCTCTCTCTCTCAGCTGCTGTGGTGCATCCCAGTCCCTTTCTCACTCAGTGTGCATCAAAACCAGTTTGCAGCAGAGCAGAATAGCAGCCCTCGAGGAGCCAGATGTGCAGCACCTCGTATACTTGCAGTTAGCCATGCCACTACTCCTCTGCTTGATAAATCCACAGCCCAGGTCTCAAGCCCTGATGGTGTGGTGCAGCATGCCTCTAGTGGTGTGCTGGGCTTGATTTATCTCACTCACCTATGTCACCTCAGCTGTCGACAACCCAAGCACTACCACATCCACCTTTCAGTGTGTTGAGTGGGCACTTGGGAAGCAATGGGGATGAGAAAGGAGTGTTGGTGGATGGGAGAGCTTGCAGAGGGAGGGAGGGAGCGAGTGATGTTAACTTAGAGGGGACAGGGACAGTGCAGTGGCAGCCCCGCATCTTTGTTTACCCGGGCACATCGTGGGCACTATAAGTGGCAGCCAGGATACCTACAGAAGGCATGCATACGCTACGATAGGGCTCCCACTGTCATTAACCCTTCCCGTTTGCCCTCCCTGTTTACTGTACTACTCTACCTACCACTTCCTCCTCCCTTCTGCTTAGACCTCACCAGATATATCAGAGGGTACTCTGTCTTGCTGTGTCTTAATCTGTTTGAATTCTTCCAACAGAGAATGCATTTGCATATTGTTGTACACTGAGTAATGCAGAAAATTGTTGTATTTTGCATATTTTACTGTCTGTGTTTACCAGACGATGCTTATTACTGCAAATGCCCCCCTCCCTCAGCCCCAATGCCTGTGTATTACTTGTTGTATTCCCTTTCACCTTGTCTGATGAGAAACCTTTGTAAATGAGCTTTTAGCTCAAAGTTGTACTTCTGAATTGTCAATGAATAAATATGGGGTGACAGCATTGTTGTGGGAGTCAGGGGGTAGTACTTACCATTGCCAGCACAGTACTGGTTGCACTTGGCTCAGGCAGGCAGCAGTACTGCACAGGTCACCCAACACCAGGCTGGGAACTCGGGAAGGGAAGAGCTGGGGCGCCAGGCAAGTGGGATAGCCAAACAGAAGACCATGTAACCCAACAACAAACAAGTCTTAAAGTCTGTAATTGGTACAGACTAAAATTGCCAGACAGTCACTGACTGAAGCTGTACCCATGGAGGCAACAACAAGCAGCAGTACATTTGAGCACTGAGCAGCCAGAAGTCTGAGCTCAGCTTAGGAAGGTCACAGCTGATATAGCTGCCCTGCTTGAGGATCAGTCATTGAGCCAGGCAGGGTCAGGGTGGGAGTCAAGTGGGGATGGGGGTGTGTGGAGTCGGGAGGACGTACTGTCTGTCGGTAGCACAGCAGCAGGCTGTACTAAGTGGCGGGAATACAGCGTTCAGGACCGGACCAAGGAGAGGGATAGAGGAAGGAGGGAGCAGATGGCTGTAATGTATATTATTTCTCACTGAGGTGAGAGAGGGACTGAGTTTGGCATAAGATGAGGCAGTTAGTTCGGCAGCGAGGGCACATTCCCACATTCGATTTACATCCCTGCTGTGTCTTCACTCTAGTCCGCATGCCACCACAACACTGGACTTGATGGCTCGCAGGTCATAAAACTTCTCTCCTACATGGAGCACTTCAGCAGGATGACACCCAGTGGGTTAGTCATGGCGGTCGATGCATGTGGGTGTCTGGTGCTGCATCACCCAACTTCACTTTCACTACAGGATAAAGTGTCAGCATTTAGTACTGTGTAAGTGAAAGTGAAGTTAAGGCAGTGGATGTCGTGGCACGTATCTGGCACAAGCAGCAAGCAGAAGTGGGGCTTTCTCGGATGGGCAACAGGGCAAGAGTTGGAGGACAGATGTGGCAGCAGCAGCAAATGCAAACACTCATCATAGTGGTGACTGAAGTCAAAGTTTAAAGTGTGCTGCTGCCTTTGAAATAAACTGTGAAACTGAATGGGATTGGTGAAAGTAGTGTGAGCCAAGCTGGGAGGCAGGCAGTCGGGCAGAATACTGGGACATGAACTGGGGCACAGTGTTATTTTTACCAGGGCACGTGCCTTATTAGAGCTGGCAGAGGGAAAGAGTAGGTGGTGTTAAGTTAGAGGGTACAGGAACTGTGAATGGAAGGGTTGGTGGGTGGGAGAGTTAGTAGAGGGAAAGAGTGGGTGGTGTGAAGGAAGAAGGGCCAAGAACTGTGAACCGAGGGTTGGCGGTTGGGACATGCTGGGAGAGGGAAAGAGTGGGTGGTGTTAAGTTATAGGGGGTGGACACTTTGACATAGGGTTGGCGGCTGGGAGAGCTAGAAGAGAGAAGGAGCAGGTGGTGTTAAGTAACTGGGGAAGGGAACTGTGAATGGCGGTTTGGTGGCAGGGAGAGCTGGCAGAGGGAAGGAGTGAGCGTTGTTAAGTTAGAGCTGAAAGAAAAAAGTGCCAGAAAGTTTTTAAAAGACTAAAGTAGGTCTAGTAAGGGAAGGGGGTGGGGAAAGAAATAAAGTGAGCAAGGAAGCTCGGCAGTCATATACATACCAATGAGGTGATGGGATTCCACTGCAGATTCGGAAGATAATTTGCATTGGTTTCTGTACAGGCTGCTCTCCGTTTTCATCTTCTACTTGCATTATGTCATGCATAGCTATCACTGTCAAAACAGAAAAGGATATCGCACCACCGAAACGGGTGCATCCAAGGAAACGGACTGAGCAGGAAGCAAAAATCAAAGCACTCGCCACTGGAATAGAAGTAGTCACGATGCACTGACTAGTGCATACATGATTCTTTATTGGAAACTGTTTGTCTCAGGTGCAGAAAATATTTAAAATGTAGATTCCACTTGGACCTGACGTGTTTCACAGAGTAGAGCTGTGCTTTCTCAAAATCCTCTGGTGAGCATTCTGATTTTTTTCCTTCTTCTGTAGCTATTGCTGTGCAGCTGTAAAAAGGAAGAGTGAATCAGTGACATGAAGTGAGGTAGCCAGTTATATTGCTCGAGATTATATGGCGGGGAGTTGTCCTTGGGCTAGAAATTTGCAAGTTCTGCCTCCAGTGATCACATAGATTTAAACTGAAATGTTCTGCATCCAGTCAGATGTATTAGCTGCTGGTTTTCTGACTCACTTGCGGGAGGTACAGGTTTGCATAGGGTGTTTTGGGCCACTGAAGTTTTTTTTTTTTTGTGTATCTGTTTACAGGTATGTCAGGTGTAACTTTTAGCCAACATGTTTTAGTGTGTATTTATGCAACAAGAGCGTGTTGGCTACAAACATTACAACGGACATACCTGCAAACAAAGATGAAGTCAAACAAATGTCACTATCCCAGTAGTGCGCTATATACTCATATACTGTCCCACCCCCAGATGGCATCTGGAAGTGCTCAGACAATGCATATCAGGTCACTTCTCTTGGGAAGAGGAGATGAGAGTAGTCATCTGACAGATGCTACCCCGCCTGCATAGGGGAGATTATGCAAAAGGAAATATAACCCAGGACCAGTGTTCTCTGAGTAGGCGTCCTGGAGCATCAATATCCTATAATCGCAGAATATGAGACTAGCTGTAGTGCAGCTCTTTCCACTCCTGAAGGGGCAACATGTCTTTGTAGTTACCTGAAAATATCACAGTAGTCTCACATGAACAATAACTCTGTACAAAGAAGAGTTTCAGCCACTTTGTTGGCCAAGAACTACCTTGCCCCTTTTGCCAATGCTAGGGATCAATAACCAACAGTTCTGTCTGGTTGCTTTACCTCCCTGCACTGGCAACACTCGGTGAAGGAGAGTGTAATAGGAGGGCAGAAGGATGGGTGTCTGCAGTTTGGGTGCAGTGGAGAAGCTTCCATACTGGGGCGTTGATGGATAAGACCCTTTTGAGGAATAGACGTAGATAGTGGGTGCCACTTTAGCAGCGCCTGATACAGATGAAGCTGGGGGCATGTGGAACAGCAAGTATAGTTTGAACTTCAAATAGAAGCAGGCGATAATAACTTTACAGGAAATGTTTGGTAGACGGGATGGGGAATCCTTACAAGTTAGTACAGGTTTTAATGGCATATGTTTTGATCCCTGCTTGTAATGGGGGGGGGGGGACCTAATGGACTTCGAGTCCTTTCAAGCGTTAGTATGTTACCCTTAAAATAAGTAATCTTCATGACAGCTTTGGGAAAATAAACCATAACGTTTTCTTTAAGCTAAACTTGTAAGTTATATGAGCACTTTGTTGTTCTGTTCAGTGAGCAAGCAGTGTGACTGTTTTCTTTTAATTTTTTTTTATCTCAGCAGTTTATTTCATGGTGTAGAAGATGTATACAGCGGAGTTCAATGATGAAGACGAAGGTAAAATATAGTACTTTTGAAACTTTTTGTTAAGCAAAGTACTTCTAATGGTTTAAAAGAGTAAAAGCTATAGTGGAAGAAACTTTAACGTGAATGAACAGCTGCTGTCCAATGTATACATGTAGATTGTCATTATAGTGAGTTATAAAATTGCTGCAAAAAAATCCAGTCATCGGACAATTCAGATTGCGTTTGCTTCATGACCAAATTAAATGTTATGAAATGAGCAGAAAAGAAATCCAGAAACTGATTGGCTGAAGACAGTAGAACTCGTGTCCAATATTCCAGCACAGCTGCACTGGAACATAGAGAATACTGGATGGATAGCAGTGCACAACAAGCCTGTGTTGCCATGTCAGGGTTCTGATTCACCATGACCACAAAAGTGAAGCTTGAGAAGTCCTAGGGAATCAGAACTCCGAGGTAGCAGCACAGGCTCGTTGTGCAAAGAGTTGCATATTCTGCATTTTTTATAGTGTATAGTGTCCAAAGAATCAAGAATCCTTCTGGCGCTTGCCCGATGAGAAAACTGCCTCTGTGATAGTTTACTTTCTTTTTCTGCTGTTTGATGTGCTCATGACAGTTTTCTGTTCAAATTAACAGTTGACTCGTGCAATTATGAAAACAGCTGGAACCTTGTACCTCAGAAGGGCACAGTTGCATTCCATGTCCTTTGAACTGTGATGCAGCATTTCAGCAGGCATGGATTTCTATGCGGAACAAAGGTTCACTGTATACTATACAAGGAATAATGTATGGGTGACCATACACAACGAGTTTGTATTTCCATCAAGGGGTTGAGATTACAGTTTATGGACCTTGAAAGTGAAGCTCGAGAAGTCCATGCTGTTATCTCAACCCCGAGGTGGAAACACAAGGCGAGTTGTGTATGGTCGCCCTATTTTATTTATTATTGTGTATGGTTTTAAAATAAAGGACAGAACACAAGTAATATAGTTTCTAAGAACAAAGATTCTGTGCTATAATAGAATAAATGTGGGCAGTTTTTCTTAATTAGCTAATGATTTGTGCTGCCCAAAACTCCCCAGAGTGTTGTCAGCTCATACTTCGTGTCATCTGCTCTTTTTATTTTAACAATGAATTCACCTAGTAGAGGATCAAATTCTGCCTCTGGTATAGTGGAGATTTCCCTTGTTTCATCTTTGTCCTGAAGGAACGAGGTGAGAAGTTCCATGTCTGAAGCGGTCTTGTGCTGTTCTTGATTTTCTTGGTCCAAAATGAACTTTTCTCTGTCATCTCTGGTAAAAACCATGGATGAAATTTTTAGTTCTGGCTTAAACATGGTTGCGATCTGTGAGGAAAGTGAGTGTTTAGAAAGTGAAAGCGCCAGCGGGAGTGAGTGTGAGGGCAGCACAGCTGCAGTTGATTTTTGAACGTGCACAATAACTTTAGAACGTGCACAACAAGCTTTTTGAGCTGCCTGATTTCAGCACACAGTAAGTCCTAACCATACACACGTGACCTCTCCTGACCTGTTTATCCACAGAATAACAAAACCCTGATTCTGAAGTGTTTACGCTAAACATGATTGCCATGGTATAAATTCACTTACTGTATTTAAAAAAGAAAATGTAGCATTGGTTTAATTTCAAACTCAGGTCTGACGTTGGGGGTATCTCTTGCAGCAGGCCACACCTGTGGAACTACATTGTAGCTACTAGGCACTACTTGGACCACAGAAACTTTTCTAGCTAGCAGTCTATCAGGGGGCCACCCACTCTGACGTTGGGCGCCGATGTCTCCTCCTGCTATAAGAGTTGGCGGCCCCTGCACCGTCCTGATTTCTTTTCCTGCTGTCAACCAATGCACGTTGAACCTCTCAGATTGCCGCAGTTTCAGTTGACTGCCATTTTCTATACCTTCTGTTTTGTTTTCTCTCCTCAGTTTTTTTATCACTGTACAGTGATTTTTCTTTTTCATTTATGTCTTCTCAGCCTTCTTTGTCTTCCAACTGGATGACCAAGTGCACATGTGGAAAGCAACTCCCGGAGAAAGATGGCCATTCTGCCTGTGTTCTCTGCTTAGGCCAAGACCACGAAGTTGACATCTGGTCCATCTGCCGTTGCTTCAACCAGGCGCCCCGCCGCCCTCAGTGGACCTTGGAAAACTTTCTGTTTCAGCAAAAAGTTGGCAGCATGGAGAAGGAGTTGCAGACCAGGAGTTCCTCGGTCTTTCTGGCCCTATCCTTGGGATCCCAGTTTGTCGAAGTCCCGTGAAAAAATCCTTGGGAAAACACAGGGACAAGGACTGCGTTAAACCCCCTGTCCCCTCCCTCCTTGCATCGCGCGCGGTGACTGTGGTGGGGCCATCCCTCACGTGAGGGGCAAAGGATGTCTATCTTCCACAGGGCTACTATTGGCAGCGCCTCTGGCCAACCTTACCTTGGGGGGCGGAGGTCCTTTGGGGCCGGGCTCCCTCCCGGCCCCCCAGCTCCTGCTGTTCCAGTCCTTGTTTTCAGTGGGCTCACAGTCTGGAGGCTCTGCCGATCAGTCTTTGACCGGCATGGGCTTAAGGGCCTTGGGGTCCTCAGTGACTACCCAACCGCCATCCGCTGCCGTGACATCATCCTCTCCGGCCTTGGAGCCGCTGCCCTTCCCACCATCGCCCCAGTCCACTTCCCAGCTTTCTTCACTGTCCCATGGGGAAACTCAGGCCGGGGACTCTTCCTTGGGTTCCAGGCCTACCTGGCCTCCCTCGCTGGATCCTCCAAGTCCTACATCAGCCCCTCTTCAGTTGGCACCACCTGGCTATCCAACACCAGTTACTGTCGATTTTCTGCCGTTACTTACCTCTGTATGGGACTTCATGCATTCCCGCTTGGCTCCCCTGCAGGGCCCGACTCCTAGGGAACTCCAGACACCAGTCCCCGCACACACAACTCCAGTGGGCCTGCGTTGGTCTCCTCATGGCCGGACCCACTGTTCTCCCTCTAGACACTCGGCAGAAGGGGATGAATATCATCCGGATCTTCAGCCCCCCCCTGAGGAGGATGAAGATGGGGATGAAGACTATGAGGGGGAGAACTACCCCTTCTCACTCAACCTCCACAGTCTCATCTGATGGGGAGGAGACACTGAAATATGTTTCTCGGCCCCCCGATAACCCGTCATTCATGGAGGTTCTCCACCAGATGCAGGCGACGATGGGTTTTGATACGGAGGAGCAAGACCCTAGCAGACGTCGGTTAGCTACGTACTTGCGTCTGCCTGACTCTCCTCCCTTGGTGGTTCCTCCTGTAATTGAACCCTTTCAGGATGCCACCATGGTATGTTGGCACCTCCCCATCCTGGTACCACTATGTCCAGGAAGGCGGACAAACTTTACCATGCCCTGGTAAGCTATTCTTTGCCGAGCAGGTACAGGCTAACTCAGTGGTCATTAACGTGACCCATGCCGCACCAGAAGACCCAAACATTTAAGTTCTCTCTCGCTGGACAAAGAATCCTGGAGGCTGGACTTACTAGGCAAAAAGGACCTTCGCCTCGGCCACCCTGACGATCAGGATCCTGAATTACATGGCCCGTATGATCCAGTTCCTCAACCTTTGTCTAGTCCAGGCCTTGCAGTTGGCTAGGTCTGTCCCCAGTGACCAGAAGAAGCAGCAGCTCTTGCAGTCCCTTCAGTCGAGAGCTGACGTTAGTCTGCATTTCCTCCACACGACCTGCGAAGCCGTCTATGCTTTGGCCTGGGCAGCCGCGGCTGGCGTCTGCCTACGCCGGCATTCACGGCTCAGAGTGTCGGGGTTCACCCTGGACATTCAGTTATCAATCCTGAATGCCTCCTTCAGGGGGATACAAATTATTTGGGGCTGATATGCAACAGATCCTTGATGCCCTCAGGCCTCTGGACATACTCTCAGATCTGTCCACTCCATGTATCACACTCAGGCTAAGAGTGGACAAAGTGTGCCCTTTCATAGGGCGAACAATAAGTCCAGACCCTCCGCCAGACCTCAGAGCAAGCATCTTAGATCTGCAACATTGCCTACCCCTGCTACCGTAGCCAGCAAGCCTCCCAGTGGAGGTAGTGCAGCCGCCACTGTGGCCTCCTCCACTTCATCCTGACTCCTTGCCCAACCCCCCCCAGACAAATCAGGAGGTGGCGGTAGGGGGTCTCTTCTCCTTACATCAAGACAGGTGGAGGGAGATAACCAACAGCAGTTGGGTACTACAGCTCATAGAGTACAGCCACACTCTGGAGCATCTAGAGTGGCCTCCAGAAAAACCTCCGGTTCGGTCCTTTTACCCTCCAGACCACATACGAGTGCTCTAGGAGGAAAGCCTCTCTCTGTTGCAAAAGAAGGTGGTAGAGCAAGTCCCAGTGGATCAGCAGGACAGGGGGTTCTACTCTCATTTCTTCCTGGTCCCAAAATGCACAGGAGAGCTGAGGCCCATCCTAGACCTCAGATAGCTCAATCTGTTGATACAGTGCAAAAAGTTCTGGATGGTGACACTTCAGGATCTGTTTGCCCCTTCTGCACCAGGGGTATTGGATTTGCTCTTTCGATATGAAAGATGCGTACATGCGTATCAAGGTTCATGCATCCCACAGATTTCAGTTCCAGGGGAACACTTTCAATTCAGGGCCTTGCCCTTTGGTTTGTCCTTGGCCCCTTGGGTGTTTACCAAATGCCTGGCAGTGGTAGCAGCTACCCTCAGGCAGGAGAGCCTTTATGTCTTCCCACACCTGGATGACTGTCTCCTCAAGGCTCAATCCAGGGACAGCATGCTGCAAACCCTGGACTTTACTACTCCCCTGTTCCAGGATCTGGAGATAACTTGTGAACCTGCCCAAGTCGGTTTTCATTCCCTGCCTGCCATTTCCAGTACATAGGGAAGGTCTTGGACACAGCTCAGGGCATGGCCTTCCTGCCCCAGGAAAGGGCAGAGTGCCTGATAGCCCTGTCCCGTCTGCTTTACAACTGCCACTGTGTTTCAGCCTGAACCTTCCATTGGTTTCTGGTCCTGATGGCCGCAGCTATAGCCGCAGTGCCTTTTGCCAGACTGTACATGAGGGTTCCCCAATGGACATTTGGGGTCCAGTGGGACCAGCATACAGATGACCTAGAACAGCAGGTGCTGGTCTCCTCCCCAGTGCAAAAGGTACCCTTATCTGGATGACTGGCTGATTGCAGCCCCCTCCAGTTTGGAGGTGGAGCGGTCCAGGGATCTGGCCCTCCAGGTCTACTCTCAGATTGGCCTCCTCATCAACGAGGCCAAATCGGAACTCGTGCCATCGCAGGTGATTCAGTTCATCGGGGCAGAGCTCAACTCTCTTCGAACCAGAGCTCGGCTCCCGGCGGACAGGGCCGAGGTCCTTTCCTCCTTTGTCCAATCATTTCTGGTTGGGCAGTTGCGCTCTGACTGGGACTTCCTGCGCCTTCTGGGCCTCATGGCGGCCTGCACCAGCGTGGTCCATTGGGCCTGCTGGCATATGTGCCCCCTGCAATGGCGACTGGCCAGCCAGTGGTCATAGCGCTCCGGTCCTCTGGACCAGCTGGTAACAGTGACCCAGGAGATGTGGGACGGCCTGCAGTGGTGACTCGTCCCAGCTCATCTGCAGGAGGGTATCCCGTTTGTCCGCCCCAAGCCGACGGTCACACTAATGACCGACGCCTCTCTGATGGGTTGGGGTGCCCATCTGGGGGATCTCCGGGCCCACGGCCTCTGGACCCCTCAGGAGTTTTGATGTCACATCAACCTGCTGGAGCTTCGAACGGTTCAACTAGCCCTCACCGCCTTCACTTCGTTTGTACGGGGTTAGGTGGTTCAGGTCCAGACGAACAACACCACGACCATGTACTACCTCAACCGTCAGTGCAGGACGCACTCCTCACCTCTGTGCATGGAGGCTCTCCGCATCTGGTCTCTCGTGATCAGCCTTGAGGCGGATCTCCTAGCCATCCATGTGGTAGGAGCCTCTAACAGTCTGGCCGATGCCTTCAGCCGGATAGGCGCTGCATCTCACGAGTGGTCACTCCTGCCGGAGGTGGTGCAAGAACTGTTCTCCCATTGGGGCACCCCTCAGGTGGACCTGTTCGCCTCCAGGGAGAATGCGAAGCTGAGGCTGTTTCACGCCCGCCCCCCTCAGCGGGGCTCGCTGCAGGGGGATGCCTTCTCGAGGCCGTGGACCTCGGGCCTCTTCTACGCCTTCCCTCCATTTCCCTTGATCCACAAGGTGCTTCTCAAGGCGAAGAGGTTCAAGGCGGAGGTGATTCTGGTAGCCCCAGACAGGCCTCGCCAGTTCTGGTACCCAGATCTCCTCAGCCTCAGCTTCAGGCTCCCGAGGCGGCTTCCAGCCCGCCTGGACCCGATCTCAGTAGACAAGGGGAAGGTTCTCCATCCGGACCTTCAATCCCTGCACCTGATGGCCTGGTTCCTGAGCGGCTAGAGTTCCAGGCCTTGGGTCTTTTTGACAAGGTCCTCAGCGTCGTTGAGGCGTCCCATAAGAAGTTGACCAGAAAATGCTGCGCCTTCAAAAGGAAGAGATTCTCCATTTGGTGTCAGGACAAGGGGTTTGGACTCCTCTTCCTGTCCCTTGGCTAGTATTTTGGACTACCTGTGGTCCCTTTCTCAGCTAGGGCTTCGGTCGACGACCCTCAGGGTGCACCTGGCAGCCATCTCTGCTAACCTGGCGCAGGCCGGGAATCAGTCGGTGGCGCAGGAGAAGGTGGTCGGGCGCTTTTTCAAAGGCCTTGATCACATATCCCCACCGGTGCGAGAACCTCCACCTCTGTGGTTTCTACTGCTGGTATTGGCTAAGCTCATGGGCAAGCCATTCGAACCGATGCACAGGTGCGATGTCTCCCACCTGTTGTGGAAGACCGCCTTCTTGGTGGCTATTATGTCAGCCAGAAGGATGGGAGAGCTCCAGGCGCTTTCCATTGAATCTCCTTATCTGGTCTTCCACAGGGACAAGGTTGTCCTTTGCCCCCACCCGAAATTCCTTCCGAAGGTGGTGTCGGAGATTGACCTTAACCATGTGTTGACTCTGCCGGTGTTCTACCCCAACCACACCTCGGAGGCCGAATATAGGCTTCATACCTTGGACCCTAGAAGCGCCGCTATTATAAGGAGCGAACGGCCAGTTCGAGAGAGGTTTGCCAGTTGTGTCACCCACGCTGAAGGTCAAGACCTGGCAGACCTGCAGCCAAGCGGACGATAAGCAGGTGGGTCACCTCCTGCATAGATCTCTGCTATAGGTTGGCAGGCATGGAGCCTCTCAAAGGGATAAGAGCTCATTCTACCCGCCATACCGCTGCTTCAGTGGCTGCTTCTAGGGACGTCCCTATCCAGGAAATCTGTAGGGTTGCTACCTGGAAGTCAGCACACACCTTTATTTCCCATTACCACATTGACCTAGAGTCACACCGGGATGCTAGTTTTGGGACCTCGGTTCTCCAGTCCTTATTCCCTAAGTAGGGGGTGTGCGCTCCTTGCCTCCCACCTCCCGGAGAACTGCTAGGAGTCTGCCAGACAGTGTGGATTGAACAACATATCCACATCCCTAGAAATACAGGTTACTCACCTGTAACAGGAATTCTAGGAGTGGTATATGTTGTTCATCCATACGACCCACCCGACCTCCCTGGCTTCGACGCACAACCTGGCTTCCAGTGGGCTAGATCTGGCATCATGGGGCGGAGCCGAGGGTTTTACCACCTGTGTGGGTGGGAGGAGCCAGCTTGAAGACCTTCCGGCAAGGAACCTGCCAGACAGTGTGGATGAAGAACATATACCACTCCTAGAACTCCTGTTACAGGTGAGTAATCTGTATATCGTGTCTCCCCTTCCCTCCTTTCTTCAAAGGTATACATATTAAGCTCCTTTAGTCTCTCCTCGTATGGCTTCTCTTGCAGACCCTGCACCATTTTAGTTGCCCTCCTCTGGACTGCCTCCATCCTGTCTATGTCCTTGCGGAGATGGTGTCTCCAGAACTGGATGCAGTACTCCAGATGGGGTCTCAGCAACCCTCTGTACAAAGGGATAACAACTTCCTGTTTTCTACTGGTGATGCCTCTCCACATCCCATACATCCCAGTATCTCCCCAGTTCTCCCTACTGCCTTCTCACATTGCTTGCTTACGTTAAGGTCATCTGATATGATTACCCCCAGGTCCCTTTCCATTTTTGTTGTTGTTACTACCTCCCCCCCACCCCCATTGTGTAATCTTCCCCTGGGTTTTTGTTTCCCAGGTGCGTTGTTTTGCACTTTTTTGCATTGAATCCAAGCTGCCGTACTTCTGACCATTCCTCCAACCTTGCCAAGTCCGTTTTCATCCTTTCCATACCTCCTTGTGTATCAACCCTATTGCAGATCTTTGTGTCATCTGCACAGAGGCATACTTTTCCTTCCAATCCCTCTGCAATGTCACTTATAATGACATTAAAAAGGACTGGACCCAGTACTGAACCCTGCGGTACCCCACTAGTAACCCCTCTTTCTTCAGAGTGGACTCCATTTACAATTACCTTCTGTGTCCTGTTGTCCAGCCAATGTTTTACCCAGGCTACCACCCTTGGACCCACTCCTAGGCTGGTTAATTTGACTATTAATCTTTTGTGTGGGACTGTGTCAAATGCCTTGCTAAAGTCTAGGTAGGCCATGTCCACAGCCCCTTCCTGGTGTACTCCTGTGGTCACCCAATCAAAGAAATCAATTAGATTTGTCTGACATGACCTTCCTGCTGTGAACCCATACTGCCTTGGGTCCTGTGCCCCACTGGCCTCTAGGTACTCAACAGTTCTTTCCTTCAGAAGTGATTCCATCACTTTCCCTACCACAGAGGTCAAACTGACAGATCTGTAGTTTTCTGCCTCTGTCTTGCTCCCACTTTTGTAAAGGGATCACATGTGCCTTCCTCCAGTCCTCAGGTACCACACCATCCTCCCATGATTTGTTAAAAAGGGTAGTCAGTGGTGTCACTAGTTCTCTCCTTAATTCTTTTAGAATTCGGGGGCGAATTCCATCAGGCCCCATTGCTTTGTCCACCTTCAGTTTTAGGAGTTCTTTCAGAACCCTTTCTTCTGTAAAAGGACTGGGATCGACCCCCCTTTCCAGAGTGCTTCTGTTAATTGGATTAGGCACCTCCCCCTCCTCCTCTTTTGTGAATACTGAGCAGAAGTATTCATTCAGTATCCCTGCTTTTTCACTGTCCCTCTCTGCCCACCCACTTTCCATTCTGTTCAGCCTCTCTATCCTTCCCTTTATCTTTCTACGCTCCCTGGTGTACCTATAAAAGGTTTTATCCCCCTTCTTAACTGAGTTGGCTATCTTTTCCTCAGTTTGGGCCTTTGCTATTCTGACTACCCTCCCTGCTGCCTTAACTGGTACAGTTCTCTGTCCTGCTTCTTCTGTGTTTCCTTATACTTCCTGAATGCTATATTTATCTCCCTAACCTTCACCGCCTCCTCTTTTGAGAACCATAGTGGCTTTTTCTTCCGTTTTGATTTGTTTATTTGCTTCCCACAAAGGCTTGTTGCCTCTGTGATGGCAGTTTTGATGTTTCCCCATTGTTGCTCTACTCCTCCTTCTAGCCTGTTTGCTAGTGCTTTTCTAAGGCACTCTCCCATCTTGCTAAAGTCAACCCTCCTGAAGTCCAGAACCCTCACTTTTGTATGGCTTGACTCTGTAGCTGAGTTTATCGTGAACCACACTGCTTGGTGGTCACTTGTTCCCAGATCGCTACCCACTTCTAGATCTGAGATCCTCTCACCCTCCCCATTTGAGAGTTCGAGGTGTAAGATTGCTCCCTCACGAGTGGGTTCCAAAACTAGCTGTCTGAGGCGTGCCACCTGAAGGGCATCGAGAATGGCCCTGCTTTACTAGTGTGTCTGTTAGTGTGACCGAGCTGTTAAGTATATTCTTGAGAATTCTTTGAGCCCCATGCCAAAAGGATGGAAGGCAGGACACTCCCACAGAAGATGGGTGATGGTACCTTGAGCCTGCGTGCACCTCCAACACTTAGCAGAAGCTGCCAGTTCCCAGCTATATAGTTGTTGAGGGGTCCTGTGCCATTGATGCACTATCTTAAACTGTGTGAACCTATTCCTCATGTCTCTTGCTGCAGGCTGACTATTTCGCCATACTTCTACCCAGTCTTGGGGGGGGGGGGGAATATATATTGCTGAGGAGTTCGACGCTCCATTTTTGGCAGAGAGTTTCTGTGTGGTATGATTGAAGGCTCAGGAACCCCTTGTATACGTTAATAGCAGAAGGCAATTTGGATTCTTTGCGCCAGACTGCAGCATCTAAGGATTGTTTTTTCCTTAGCCTGTAGTGCAGTCCCAAGAGAGCAAGTAGAGCACACTGCAGTTGGAGTAATTGCCAATGTTGCATTTTGCCGAAACCAAATTCAGTCTGTAGTTGGTCGAAGGTTTTTAAGTATCCTTTGCCTGAGTCCATTATTTGGTACAAACTGTGTAAGCCTTTGAGACCAGCCCCACCAGCTGGGGGATTTTTTGCCGATCTGATGTGTGGGTTGTGCCACAAGGGAAGCAGAGGTGAATCTTCCAGGACTCAAATCTTCACCACTCATTCACACTTATGTGACTACGCCGGAGGTGCTAGGACCCCGCAGGAGTCGAAAATCTTCACAAGGGCTGGCACCAGGATAGGACCACGCATGCACGGCACCGCAAAGCTATCTCATGCCTGCATAGGCTATCTCGGTGTCGACCTCCAACCGCCTCAATTCGTTTTCTCCCACCGTCGAGTGCGCTTGGATGTTGACATCGCTCACTTGCCGGAGTCAAGTCTTGCCTCATATGACAGCAGCTTGCCGCAACCAGTCGCACCTTAGACTGTAGCAGTGAAGGTAGGAAGACTTCGCTTAAAAGTTGTGATGGCAGAGGGGCTGTCCGTCTGCTGCCCTTTGCAAAGGGGGTCAAACCACGGACAGTCCGTCTGAGAGAACAGTTCACGAAGATAAAATAGGCGGTTCCGGGATCCGCCCGCTTGACTGTACATGTTCTTCCTCAAGTGGGGAAGAAGAATCGTACCACTGAGGTCCCCTCTGGTATGTTTGCACGGGATCATCGGTGGTGGAGTGTGGTAGGCCTGAACTCACTTTGTGGGTTCCCCTCTGGCCCCACTCTTTACAGCCGCTTTCTTCGACACTGGATCCCATCTCTGTCCTCGATGGGGGTCTGGTGAGCAGTTTCACCTCTGGGCGCTTCCATTGGAGCAGAGGACTCGACATCTGTGCCGCTTTTCCTGGCCAGTGGACCCTGTTTTGGGACCTGGGGCCTCGGAGCTGGACCGGGCCGGTCTATTGGGTCAGAATGCTGCAGGCCTCTTGGTGCCAACACCGTGTTGACTCCTATGCCTACCCCCTCTCCCTTTTCCATGCAGGGGCTGGCACGGATACCGCTTTCTTTCTCCCCCCTTTTTCTTCAGAATCTGTGGTGGCGGTGCTGTTGGCGCTGTGTGCGGTGCGGCATGGAGCCGCGGATGGTGCCGCTGGTGTGGGCGGTGCCGCAGGCACCTGTGGGTGCTGCGGGCAATGCTGCGGGTGGTATCCACGCTGCTCGGTGACTTCCCCTGCCGAGGGTTATGCTGTGCTGCGGAATAGCTGTTTTTCCGTGGATCTCTTCTTCTCTGCGGAAGTTGTTGCGGAGTGTGTTTCCGCAGAATGGAGCTCTGTTCTGTGGAATATTTCCGCGAGGGCCTTGCGGCTAGAGATCAGTGGAGGATCCAGTTAAATTCCTGTGGTTTTCTGTTGGTGGAGCTGTTATTCTGCGCTGTTTTGCCAGCGGAATTCCACATCTGTGCAGCACTGTTTCCGGTTCTATGAAGTGGCGTCAAGCTCCTCGACACCTTTTCAGGTGGGGGAGTCTCTGGCGATTCTGACCTAGACCTTCCTTTGGAGGTTCTTCTGGGGTAGAAGTAGTTCTGGATGGGTCTCTCCCTGTCCTACTTGTCGGTGATACAGTGGATGACTCTCTTTCATGTCTGGAATGTAAACCTTCTGTATCATCCGAGTCTGTGATGGAAGATCTTCTTTTCAGGTTTTCCTCAGAGATGTAGGGTCCACCATAATGTCTCGGGCTTCTTCTGTAGACCAAAGACTTCTGCGTCTGGACTTCTTTCCATCATCAGTACAAGTACCCCTTTGGATCATACTAATCCAGTGGTCGAGAGTCTTCCGGACTCTTCCGCTCCTTTGATGGGGTATATAGCCCCTATGGTGGAGGGCACCTGACTTCTTTTACTTTAAGGGGAAGTCCAATCCAGTAGAGGTATGGGTCATCAGGTTTTTCCAAGAGGGATTCTTTCTTAATTCAGAGATATTTCCCAGACCTGGGCAGTGCCCAGTGTGTTTGTTTTTCTCTGTCAGGCTCTCTTTCCTTGGATCAGGGCCTCTGAGCAACAGAAGCAACTCCATGGTGAATCATAACACAGGTTCCTACTTCCTTGCTTGCTTCCTATCTAACAGACGGCATGCTTCCTCTCTCGACCTTAAAGGTCAAGTAGTTTCTTGTTCAGGAAGGAGTTTTCGGTATTCGAACCTTCGCTTCCTGCACGTTAGCTCTGTGTCAGTCGCTCCTGGCTAGACTCTTTGGAAGCGGTTGCCTCAGCTTCCTCTCCCTTCCCCAGGAGGACTTTTTCTTTTTTAGGCAAGGTGTCATTTTCACCTTCCCAGCAGCTCCCCCAAATTCCTCAGGGTGAGGTAGGCCTTCTGTCACAGAGTTATTTCAGTTTGGGCAGATGACATGTGATTTTTTTTTTTTTTTTTTTTGTCAGTAAGCAAGCAAGGTGGAGCATTTTTCCAACCTCCTGTACAGGAAGGCTGTGGTGGGTGATGCCTTGAGCACACTGTGCCAGTTTTAGTCGTTATACAGTTGCTTCAGTGACTGGGGCAGCCCTAGTCTGGTCCTTCCTGCGTCCCCTATTAATGCAAGTCTGCCCCTATCCTGCTTCAGAAATCCAGACCCTGGTGTCTTCTGTCAGGATCATTATCACAATAGACATGTTTTCCTGTACATTTTTCCCCTCTTCCCTTGGTTTAGAGTGTGCTGCTCAAGTTGAAGGCAAACTGGGACAGAGTGATTCCTCCATCAGAATGGAAGTGGGTAGACTCTGGTTCTCCCACACCTTCGCAGATGTCCTCTTAAGTCGTGTATAGGCCTTCCACCTGGAAGGCTAATGAGGCTAAATGGAGATCCTTCTCCATTTGATGAACTATCTCACCTGGACCCTTCGGTGTTCACCAAGTAATGTGTTAAAGTGCCTCTTGGACCTATCTTTCGCAGGTCAGCCATACTTGGTGGTTGTGGTACACATCTGCACTTCTTCGATCTAGCTTGAACCAGTAGACTTTGGCTCTTACTGTTAATCAAGTTTTTGCCTTAACTCCAGAAGGGAAAGGTGCGTTCCCTTCTGTCTCTGAATGTTAGTCAGGTTCTGCGATTTTCTTCGACAGAACAACAAAGCTACACTTCGAGCAATTTTTATAGCTTCAGCGTGCCTCAGCTAGATAATCTTCTTGCCTGAGATGTTGTCGGCTAGCTTAGTAGCATGTCTTCGACATTGCTATCCTTGTCTCAGACCAAACCGTAAGGCTGGTTTCACACCACTCTATCAGAGTGGTGGTGGCTTCCTGGTGGAGATTCGTATGTGTCCTTTGCAGTCTTCTGCAAGATACTTTTATAAAGCACTATGTTCTGGAAGTACTTACGGACAGCTCTTTCTTTTTTGGCAGGTCAGTCCCTTGGACTTCCATTCTGAGTGAGCTCTATCTCTGACTGCCCTGCTCAGGGTAGGTTGGTTTTATCTTGGAACTCTCCCATAAGTGTGAATGAGTGGTGGAGATTTGAGTCCAGGAAGATATGGAAATTACGTACTTAGCATAATTCTTGATCTTCTTGGACAGTCTCCACCACTCATTCACACACCCACCCACCATCCCTGGGCTCACTCACTTTTGTTTCCTTGGTCTTCACTGTCTTGTTGTTCGATCTATGAAGACATTGTTCAGTTGACCCCTCTTGCATGGGTCATCCGGGCCTTCACATGCCCGGAGGTTAAGGTAAGTTATTTATTTTCATTAGTTACGCTGCACCTTCTTGGTCGAAAAGGTACTGAGGTGGTTGGAGGCCGAGATAGCCTATACAGGTGTGAGATAGCCTCGCGGTGCCGTGCATGCATGGTCCTATCCCAGCACTGGCCCTCCTGAACATTTTTGACTCCCGTGGGGTCCTAGCACCTCTGGCATAGTCCCATGAGTGTGAATGAGTGGTGGAAATTGCATCCAAGAAGATCAAGAATTATGGTAAGTACATAATTTCCATTTTTGTCGGCTCCCACTTGGAAGCTTTGCTGTGTTGTACCCAAGCAGCCTTAGTAGGGGGCAGTGTGGGATGAGTAGTCATTGCCTTTGTGGAGTTTCAGGAACGTAATGGCCTCATAGACTCGCTTCTCTAGTACACCACGTGCCTCACATTAGCCCATTTGAGGGGCGCAGCAATGTAGGGTCGCCAGAGACTAGTTAGGGTCTGTGGAGACAGATTAGGCAGGGACCGTCTGGGCAGACTGGGTGGGTCAGCCGATTCTTTTCTGTGGACAAATTTTATGTTTCAGTGTCTTCCTGTCCCCCTTCCAGGTAGAGAATTCCTGACAGGATAGCCATAATCTATAATCTTGGATGATAGCGTCAGCCTGTCAGTATCTTCAGAGGTTGGGGCTGATGAAGTAGTTGTGGAATTTGCCCCTTGGGCTTGCTTCAACAAGGGGCCCTATTAAGTGCATCTTCTATGGACTTGGTCCCTGCTTTGGAACAGTGTTGAGTTCCAAGTCAGCTTCCTCTCTGTTTGTCAGTAGCTTCCCAGGTGAGACAGTACCCAACATCTCCTAAAGGGGGTTCCTTTCTTCTACCCATTGGAGATAATTCTGACAGTCTCCAGCCTTCTTGGTTGAAATGCTGTCCTGAACCAGATTCTGGTTCACTGTGTCTGGGGACTGGAGAAGAGTCTAGAGATCAGCCTTCTAGAAATGAGGGTGGCCTTCTTTGCCCTTAGTCACTTTCAAGAACAAATAATTTTCCAAGCTGAAGGTAGGTTTTGACGAGTGATGATGATTTCATACATAAATAGGGAGACACAAGAAGTGAAAATTTGCTCTCAGAAGCCTGAAACGGCTGCACTGGAAGAAGAAAATCTGTCATGTCAGCCAGTTATCTAGCAGCAGAGCTAAATATCCTGGCAGACTGGCTCAGTTGCCTAGTCATGCATCTAGGAGCGTGTTCCCAAAATCCCAACATGTTTCATCTAATGTGCCAGTGCTTTGTGACAGCACAGACAGACCTCTTTGCCTCAGAGAAGCATGCTCAGGTTTGCAGGTTTTTCAGCCTCTTCAGATATACACAGGCAGAAACAGTGGGGGCCCTGTCCCAGATGTGAGAATTCATATTGCCTTAATTTGTTTTCTTCCTCTGAAATTTCTTCTGGTGGTGCTAAGATTCAGGTGTCCTGAAAGCCTCCTCCTGGAAACTCCAGAATTGCCAAGAAGGCCTTGGTTCTCAGCTATGGTAAGTCTGTTGACTCAGGAACCCTTTTGACTCCTTCACCACAGGGCCCTGCTGGGCAGGGTCCTGCGTTGCATCTGAGTCCAGACAAGTTGCAGCTGGCAGCCTGACTCCTGAGAGAAGACTGTTCAACTAAGATGGTAGACACACCTATGTTCTCCTGGAATATCTCCACCTCTTCTGCAGAAAAGAAAGTCTGGTACACTCTGCCAGCTGTGTTAAGGTTTGCGGGATTAAGCCAAGGAAAGCTTCTTGTGTTCCCTCAGACAAGAGTTGATAAGGCCTAGGCCTTGGCACACTTTGGGGTCAGGTTTATGCTTTCGAGTCTGTTTGGGACCCACGGACAGTTCCTTGCTTGTGACCCACTAGGACATAATTATTTTTTCTTTGTGCTGTCAGAAGGGCCAGACTCTCCTACTAGTCACCTGTACCTCGTTGGGATCTCACTGTGGTTCTTAGAGCTCTGTGTGACCCATCATACAAACCTTTTCTCTTCCGTTTCCAAAGATGCCATCTCCATCAAGGTATGCTTTCTAGTAGTTCTCTGTCCTGCCACATGGACTAATGAACTTCAGTCTCTCTCCTGCAAGGAGCCTTATCTGAATTCTCACCAGAATAAGTTCATCCTTAAGATGGTGCCCTTCTTTATTCTGAAATTTCCCTTTTTTTTTTTTGTGTGAACCAGGAGGTGTGTGTTCCATCCTTTTGCCCAAAGTCCCCTAATTACAGGGAAAGACATTGCACAAGCCTGATGTGCGCAGAGTGGTCAAAACGTGTTGATAATGACAGAGGCTTTTTGCTGGTCAAGATAGTAATCTTTAGCCAGCCTGGTAGCGCTGAGGGTTGAGGCGCTGGATGCCATACCTCGTGCCGGCGACCGGGGTTCGGGAACAGACTTGGGTCGCCTGTGGAGGGAGAGGATTTAACATTCGGAGGGCTGCCCTCCTCTCCCGGGTTGGGTAGTGGGCCTTGCATCGCTCCGCAGTGGCCCCCAAAGGAGATGGAGAGCACTGCAAGGAGTGATGCCGTATCAAGATGGAACAGCGCCAGATGTCAGCACTTTGGTGTGTAGACATCCTTGAATGTCCATGCTCCAGGGGGAACCCGCACAACATGGAAAAGCCCTGTTCCCTGGATAGGCGACGACAACCTCCTGTGCCCCACCGCCACACACCCAACGCTGGGCTCAACTCACTGGCTCTCCCGATTTCCCCTCCCTGCTTTGTCTCCAGCAAGTGGGGTGAGACTCGATGGGCTAAGGTAGGTGGGGAGTGTCTGTCCCCGATTTCCCAATGGGGTGGGCTTCAGGCGGGTGATAGCACAGTTGGCAGTGAGCCAGGTCTGCCTGAGAGAGTTCCGGGGGCAGAGGTAAAGAGAGTTGAGAAAAACAAAAGATAGTCATCTTCAGGCTCTTTTATCTTTTCATTCGGCATCCTTTGTCGACCTTGAGCCCGCCTTCAGCAGAAAGATGCAGCGTGGCAGCAGTATGCCGTGCAAAGGTGACCACCATTGCTGTTTTTCCTGCCTCCAACTCAAGCTTGGAAATTTCCCCCTCCATTGGCCCTGATTGTGCCTTCCTGGGCTCATCCTGTGCCAACAGCTCCACCTGTGACATCGCCAGAGCCCCTCTGAGTTGAACGTCCATGCTTTCAATCGCAGGTGGGACCTCTGACCAAGAATTTCAGACCTGAGATGGGCCTCCTGAGGGTTCTTTCGGTAGTGGTGACCCCGACCAAAGAATGGTTCACTCTCCGTGCAGGCATCTGAATACCCTGTATCTGATCTTGGACTGTGAAGGGTCTTCAGTCCAGGAATGTTTTCGGGGATTGGGACTTTTGACAGTCTCATTTCCGATCATGCTTCCTCTGTGGGTGACTATTCATCTTTTGCCTTGCTGCTGTACAAGATATGTAGAACACTAGACATTCCTTTGTAGGCAGCCCAGATGAAGGAATGCTATCCACTTGAGGATATCCTTGAGTAGAATTACTCCCTTGTGGTGGTCTTTCCCATAACTCTAGCCATGATGTGCCCTATGCTGTATCTTTGGGAATGCCCAGCTTCTTGCGTAGTGCTTTCTTGGGTGGTGATCCTCAAGTATGTGGTGCCCTTAGAGGGGGGGCACTGAGTTCCTGAGCACCCTTCTCTTTCCGGGAGGGTCTGGTGGCAGTCACAGTATTCCCAAAGGTAGATACAGAAGGAGAGACTTTGAAGTCCTGACAAGGAGTCCATGAAGCAGGACCACTTTGGCTGCTGAATTTATGCAGCTTTGATGGCTGGGTATAATCATGAATTGTTTGAAAGACTTCGGGACCTGTGGCCCCTCCTGCTGGAAAATAGCCAGTGGAATCTCATGGACATCTGGGAGCGGGTGAGTTCAGTTGCCAGGTACAGGTGGCCCTAGATTTGTCCGATGTCTAGGCCAGGGCTGAAGCTGCAGTTTATGAATCACTTGGGAGGACCTTGATGGCAGCCTGTACATATACTGTAAGATTTTCTATGAAGACGAGTTTAATCTTACTGCAAGAGAATTGAAAGGTGTGTAATTTGTGGAGGGACAGATTTATAATTTGGTGACGGGCAGTACATATTCGTCCAGCAAAAGGGGGGGGGGTGATGGACAGTTAAGCAGTAATGCATGACAGGGTGTAGTATGTCATAGGATATTGTCACAGCTTTGGTGCATTGTGAGGCACAAGGTCACAGGTCAAGGGTCATGCACCACAGGAAGTGATGCTATCCCATGACATAGCACACTGTATAGTATATTATTGCAGTTATGTTGGCGATCCTTTTTTTGTGTATGAAAAGTAAAAAAAAAAATTACAAATATTTTTTAGTGTTTCATGTGTATGTACAGTACACATTTAAAAAAAATAGTTCTGTGTTGGCCAGTAGGAGGTGCAGTTCTGAAGGATATGCCAGACTCGTGGGTTGGAGAGACTCAAAGTACAGTAGTTCAAAAAATACAATAGTAATAAAGCCTGCTGGCTGGGATGTCTTCTTACCCATAATTATTTCATGAGATTTAGGCATGGGTAAGAAGATTTCTTAGTCAGTAAAGTTGCTGGATTCTTTCTAACTATTGTATCATACACCTTGGAAGCTAAGGTGAGTATATTCATTTAGTTGTAGATAGGTGTCTAATGTTAATTTAATCCAAGGGGCCAGATGATTTTCTAGGTCTCAAGAACAGTAGGGGTAATCGGATTGAAACCAGTTGCTTGAAGCCAGGGTTATTGTGCTGAGGAGCCATTTTCAACAAGGTGTTAACTAGGAGTTGGGGCTCAGTGTCTTGTAAGTCAAGGCACTGTGTGAGCCAGCGGTGAAGGATTACAAGGTAAAACAGAGATGACTGAAGTGGGAGTTGAGCTGAAGCTGAGTGGGCCAAGGGCTGACAACTGTTGTAACAGTGTAGGTTACCGGGGAGGATGGAAGTGCACTTGGAGCACTGCCAAGGCTGCAGGATGTATGCCATCTGTCCTGTAGGGATAAAGGGATGATACATCTGCAGCACCTGTTGGCTGGTTGCTGCTCTGGAGAGCCATATTACCAGTCTGGAATAGCAACTGGTTTTATAATGGAGAATGGAGAGGAAGGTTGGCTGCCAAAGTGGGTGGTGGTGAGTGGAGGCTAGCATCCTAGATAAATGGAGGGAGGCACATCTGATGCGCTTTCTGGGCTGTACAGTGTACACTGTTCCACCTGTGATGGGTGGTGGGATACATCTGAAGCCACTACAGGGTGGGCAGTGCCCTCAAGAGGTGCATTGCCAGGCTGGAGTGATAGTTGGATGCACCACAGGGGTGCAGGGAGCCGAGGAGGAAGAGGATGGAGGGAGAAGAAACTATGGATATTGGTACTAGGCCTGGGGGGAGTGGTTGCCAGGGACAGATAGGTTAGGAAGGAGGATGACTGGGATTGTTATCTAAAGTGGAAGGGATGGGGATGGAGCAGAGTGGAGAAGGGAAATGAGCATGGTGCACGGGAGCACTATTGCCAGGGGCACCAGCAACAGGTATCAACTTCTGACTGGTCGGGTTGAGGTGGGACCAGCAGGTGATTGGGCGGATGGGGGGGTGGGCAGACCTGGCATCGGGATACCCAACCTGCTAAGGCAATAAAGGAAGGAAAAGGCACGGAATAGGGTCAGTAAGGTAGGAGTTATTGGGGTCTCAGTTGCAATATTAGAGCAATGGGTGAGGTAAAGGGGGCATTGCTGGACCAGGACGGTTCCTAGGCTGAGGTGGTTTGCCTGACTGGAGCACAGGTTGAACAAGTTCTATCCAAAACAAAGCAATACAGCTGGAGGGGAGAAGAAAATAGCCATCATTCATGTTGGCACGAATGGCATAGGAAGCACAGGTTCCAAGGACATAAAGGGGTCATTCATGGAGCTAGATATGTTCCTGAATAGAAATGTATTCAGGGTGATCTTTTCTGAGATCCTCCCTGTCCTCAAGGCTAGTGAGGAGCAGAAGTGAACCATTAGGTTGACTAAGGCTTGGCCAACGGTCTGCTAATAGGGAGTTTTTGTTTGTTTTTCTGGCCAGCTGAAGGGCAGTGTGTTGTTAGGGATGCCTTCCAAAATTGTGGCCATGCCACATTCTGAAATCTCATCTCTGTAATATTCTGAAATCATGCACAACCTTGGTATTCTAAAGCCATGTCTTCCACTTCATTCCAAAACCACCTCCCCCTTCACATCCACAAGTACAGTACTGTTCATCTGTATATTCTGGAAAAGCACTGTATGTACCACACTCAACCTGTGCCCGCTTTTTTTAATGCTTATAGCAACTACAGTTTTATTAAACTTGGGGAGAAATATGGCATATAGTGTTGTTGGCTGTGAGGAATATGCTGCGAGTTCTGGAGCTGACATCAGTAGCTCTTCTCAGAAACCAATTTTTTTGAACTGGTGGTGAAATTAGGGCTGCAAAATGGCATGTATCTTTTAAACAAAGTAAACTAGAGATTTCAGTTTTGGAATTATGTCTATTGGGGATCTGCTGATCCTAATACAGAATTTAGTGCTTTAGGCCAGACACCCTCATTAATGGTATTAGTTTCTATAGTAATTTACTCTCTGGTTATGTCACCTTCATATTAACAATGATGTTTTTGCAAGAGCAGTTTGGACCATTTGTAAAGATTTTAAACTGAGGATGTTACTCGGTTTGTTGACAGACGTGATTCAGAGATAGTACTTCCCATTTCCAGGTGTAGGCATTGTCACAGAGATATTACAACAAATATGAATTCTCAAGTAAAAATTACATAATACACAGTAATGATAAAAATGAATCTGTCATATGTCATGTAGCAGTCACAGGTTTTTTTCAAGATTTTCTGTAGGGCAGACTGCAATCGGGGATCAGCGTGGGGGAGGGAGAAGGGTGGGATTGAGCTGCCGCAGGCGGCTCTCTCTCCTGGGGAGGGATGTGCTTGTCCCCTGTGGTTCCGGCCTCCCATCGGGCGGAGGTCTGATGGGAAGTGGAGGTGGCAGGCGATTGCCAGGGTGGGTGAGTACGCATCGGGTACTGGCGTATGCAGGTTCAAGCGAGGTCCCGGTGAGGAGAAAACTGGGGGAGCACAAATTACATATGGAAAACAATTTTGGGGGGGTTTGTTACCCAGTAAGTTGTAAGTTATGTACAGTGATCATCAGAAGTCAAGAGAAAGGAAAACAGCAGAAAGTCAGTGACAGAAGGTATGTTGTTCCTTGGGATTTGCCTCCTTTTTTTACTTTGTGTCGTACATAACTACGAGATTGTCATGCAGCAGGAGACCAACGTGGAAATGATTGATCCTGATATTCTCCCGAACAAATAAAGCCTGTCGAGGAAAAGAGTGACACGTTTTTTCACTTGCTGCTGCAGTTAAATGCATAGAAAAAAAAGAAAACATTTTTTTTTTCCTGGACTAAGCAAAGATTGTGCTTTCCTTTTAAGAAAGGAGGGGGAGTTTTTTTTTTGTTTTGCTAAACAAATGCACTATATTCATAATTCACTAAAAATACCACCAACAGCTTAATCTGGTTCAAGGTCAGCTGGCATTCATCTATATCCCGCTCCCCCCAGTCGTGCCTGAAAACAGGCAGAATTTGTCTAGTGCACTTACCCGGTCAACAAAAACTAAATAAATAAATAAAATAATGTGTACCTGTTTTCTTCGGAGGGGAGTTGTGATTGCAGAAATAGCTGGTTGTTTTACCACTAGAGCAAAAACTGTCATGCACTTTCTTAGAAATAATGTAAATTTCTACCTTTATCAGTGGTAGAGGAATGGAATTATGTGTATTGTTATTTTAAACCTCTGCAGGTGTAATTCTTGATGTAGTATCTTTATTTTTCCTCTAGTAAAAAGAACAAAAAATATTGTAAAAGTAGAAGCAGACCCAGAAGATAGAGTTTTAGACTGCTCCTTAGCAGGTCGACCAACTGAGCGGCATGCCCTGGATGGGACATTCACTAGCCTACAGGAGGCTGGCAAGCGAAAAGAGGCCCAGCATGAATATGATAGCCCAGGCAGTCAGCAGGACTTTGCCCCAAGTGTCAAAAAAAGGCGACTTATCCCTGAGGTAGGTTATTGTTTTTTTTAGCACTCATTTTTTCTATCACCTCTAATCAGATGGAATATTTACGGGCACCAGTTTTAAATTATTTTATTTATTTGTTGCTTTATGCATTTGTTTTTTTGTTAATGGGTAAGTACAGTAGACATTTTTTTTTAATTCTATTTTCTTCACTGGGGACCCAGGGCATCTCTCCGGGGAATCCACTCGACTACTGCCTCTACTGCCTGCCTGAAACTTCCTTTCCTGGTCTCCACCCGGCTTCTTGGCTTTGTCCAGCCCCTGGGTCACCCTCCTGGGGGAGGGCCCGCCCACACTTGGCGGCCTTTCTGAGATTAGAGGGACAGCCGAGGAGTCTGGAGAGCAGGAGATCCAGGGAGGCAAGTCTGGCAATAGGATGTGGGCAGGTCACTGGGGTCCCCTTCGCCTCCACCAGGGCTTTTTCTTCAAGTTGCTTCCTACGGAGCATGGACGTGTAATGACAGCAGCGCACCTAACGTGCAGTGGTCCACTGCCGCTCTGCCCCCGACATTACGTCGCGCTTTCGCTACCTGTAGGGTCCCCAGTCTCCACCAGGGGCTGCTATGGAGCAAGGCTTACCCCAGAACCCACCCTGGGAGGGGAGAACAGTCCTCCAAATGCTCAATCCCCCACGACCCAAATCCGTTCCCGAACCCGGGTTGGCGGCGCGGTGCGAGGTGTGTCGCCCAGTGCCTCAACCCTCCGTGCCACCGGGCCAGCTAAATACGTAGATATTTACATGCCTATTTACAGGTATGACCTGAGAGAGTACTAATGCAGGCAGTAGACCGTGAATAATACCAAATACAATGTAATGAAAACAAGATTGTATATAATCTTCTTCAAGGGTATCTCCTCCATTAGGCCACACCTTTGGAACTATCGCTGTCAGTACTAGGACCACACTGAAACTTTTGCTAGCCGGGGCAACCCCACAATAATTGCTACATCTGTGTGAACATAAGTATGGGCAGCCCCATCACTCTTCAGTTCATTTCCTGCCATCAGTCATCCTCATGGAACCTGCTGAAGGGAACATTTTACTAAGTGTTTATTTTGTTGGCTCTGCATGCTGTCGAAAGAGTCGTTCATTTCGGTAATGTAAGTGCAGAAATAAATTTGACAAAATCTGTGTCCCTTTCACCATCGGCTGTTTCACCATCAGTCGAGAAACGGCCACAGAGTTGAAGGATCGGTGCAGGGACTGGTCTTGGTGGTGGCACTCTTCATTGTCCGCCTCAAGCACAAACATAGGGAAAAAGAAAGCCCTGCTTCACTGGTGAGGTCCTGGTTGCTTTTGTGACAAGGTAGATCTGCATCATCGCCCGCTGTGGTGGCATTTACTATAGCCCCCCCCCCCAACTGTCGATGAGACACCAAGGTCGGGGCTTGGCTTAGCCACTGCTGCACTGACTGTGGACTGTAGGGCACTGTCATTGTTGTGCCAAGGTCAGTTGGTGCAAGGGATCCTGGACCATTTACAGGGTACCGTCAACTCTCCGGCTTTGCAGGTGTCATTTTCAGAGATAAGACATGTTCTTCCCGGACTACCAGTGCAAGCAGTTATTACGTTGATGGGGCCTCCTGGTACTCAGCCCCCATTGATGAGTTCTACTAGCATGCCATAGAGTCCTCCCTCTTAGTTGCTGGGCATTTTTCGGCTCCCATCATTAATGAGGACATCGACAACAAAGTGGAATGCAATCTTGACTTTATGAATTTAGAGGAAGATGTAAAGGAGGAAAATGTGGGGAGAACAAGTTCTAGCACCATATTCTAGTTCTACCCTGTCATCCTGCAGTGAGGACTCTGTAGTTTATACCCCAAGATCTCCTCCTTAGGATTCAACTTTCCAAACCATGATGGCAGCAGTGCAGTCTGCCATGGGCTTTGCTATGGAAGAGAAAGATTGCATAAAAAGAAATCTACCATAATGGAATTTCTGGAGGTGCCCTATTGTCCCTCCATTATAATTTCACCTATATATCCTGTAGTAGAGAATGCAACCATTGCATGGTACAGACCTAACTCACTGTCTGGAGTTGCTAGAAAGGCTGATAAGCAGTATCCAGCACCAACTACTAATCCTTATTTTGCTAACCAGCCAGAAACTACCTCATCATGCTGCTCATGATAGATCTAGAGCACCTAAACACATGAGTACTTTGCCTCCTGACAAAGAATCTTGGAGGCTGAATGTGGTGGGCAAATGTACTTATGCTTCTGCATCATTGGGTCTTAGAATTGCAAACTACCATGTCTATATGATAAAATATCAGAACAACCTGTGGAAAGCTGCTCGTATTGCAGCCCAGGCTTTGCCTGATGACTCTGCCAAGAATGAGTTACTTAAAACATTCTCTTCTGGTGCTGAGGTTGGCAGATATTTGCTTTGCTCAGCTTATGATGTCTCTGATGCTACTGCCAAGCTGCCACTTCTAGCATTTGTATGAGGAGATATTCTTTGGCTGAGAATTGCTGGCTTTGCCACTGATGGCACAACAGGCATGCCCCTTTTAGAGGGACTACACTGTTTAGCTGTGATGTTGAAGAGGCCATATGTGGCCTTCAGACCTCAAAAGTGATGCTAAGGTCTGTAAAGTCCATGTATCCCGCTTCTGCTAGGGGTCGTAATAGAGGCTCCTGTCATTTGCCTGCTGCCCGATGTAGCTGATGCCTACCTTCAGCAAGGCCATGGCCGTGCCTACCATCTGCAAGGCCATGGTAAGGGAAGTTGCCTGCTACTGGGTCCCCTCCCCCCAGGTGCCCATGCAGAAGCATCCAAAGTAATCCGTTCCAGTGCCACTCCCCACTGGTTCCAGCCGATTCCCTACCGCCTACATCCCCACCTCCCCTGTTACCTCCGGGGTGGTTGTGGGGTACAGGATCTCCTGCATCTAAAACAGTGGAGGGAGATCACCACAGTCGCATGGGTTTTGGAGATAATTGCAAGGGGGCATGTGCTGGAGCTGTTAGAAATCCCTCCAGATCATCCCCTACCTCCTTCCAGTTATCCTCCAGGTCACTTATACTACGGTTCATACTAAGGTAGTTAGGTGCAGAGGGGGCAGAAAAGCCCATAACTGCACCATAATCAATTGTAGTACCCATAATTTGCCTTATTTAATGTAAATTTGTCTAAACAATTTTTAAATGTTAATTTTTGTTGCTTGTAACGATTTCAGAGGGTAGGTTATTCCAAGGATTAATAATTCTTTGTGTAAAGTAATATTTCCTTGACACACGGTAGAATTTAGCCCTATTTATTTGTAATGGGTGACCTCTGGTATTATATATGTTATTTTTAAACTCAAAACCCATCTGATCAAACAAGTATGGATCGTTTACGATATCAAATCAAGTCCCCCTGAAGGCGTCTAAGTGATAAGGGCATCAAATTTAAAGTTTTCAGACGATGTTCATATGGGACATTAGAGAGTCCTTTTATATTTTCAGTGAACTTCCTCTGGATTTTCTTGATAGATGCTATCTCACCGTTTTAAGATGGATTCCATAGCTGTGATGAGTATTCTAAATGTTGTCTAGCAGAGGTTCTATATAGTGGCAACATAATCACTGGGTCCCTAGTTTTAATGTTTCTTTTAATAGACCATATTATCCGATTTGTTTTATTTATAGCCTCATTAATTTGTTTGTTGTATCCAGAATCATCTGTTATATAAATACCTAAATCTTTCTCATTGGTTGTAATATCCAATGGAAACCCATTTAACATATAAGTGGCCAATGGGTTATTTGAACCAACATATATCACCTTACATTTTGATGAATTTAGACGCATACCCCATGCATTAACCCAATCAAATATGCTATTAAGGTCCTGTTGGATTCTAGATATCATATCTGCACTATTGCAAGACCCACTGAGTTTAACATCATCAGCATATTTTATTGAAGTCGACAGACAATTTTTTGTTAAGTCGGCTATGAATATTAGGAATAAGCAGGGGCCTAATACAGACCCCTGGGAACACTCCACTACTAACAAACCGAGAGTCAGACAAGTGACCATTGATTAAGACCCTCTGAGTTCTTTGATCTAACCAATTGTTAATCCATGCAATAATATACTTTTTAATATCTCTTCTGAAGGAAGAAGTTCAGTCATCATTCCAAAAACATGCTATAGAACTGGTTCTTCCTCAGCAGAGGAACAAAGGGTCTTGTCTAGATGCTTCCTGGTCTCAAAATAGACAGAATTCTGCGTCCTGTTTTGGATCATAGGGATCTCAGCTTCAGCATTGAATACAGTAACATTTCGAATGGCATCCCTGCAAGCTCTACTTCCCGTTCTGCAAACCAGGGACAGGATTTTTTCTCTAGACATGAAAGATGCATACCTTCATGTCATGATCACGAAATCTCACAGAGAGTACCTCCACTTTATACTGGAGAAGAACACTGCTAGTTCAGAGCATTGCCCTTTAGCTTGTCTTCTGCTCCACAGGTCTTTACTAAATGCTTAGCAATAGTCGCAGCAGCCCTGCGCAGGGAAGGCCTATATGTGTTCCCCTCTCTGGAAGACTGGCTTTTGAAGGCAACTCCAGGCAAGCTCTGCAACAGACTGTCTCAGACACGCAGGTTGTTAGACAACTTGGATCAAAGTGAATGTGCCAAAGTCTGTTTTGACTCCCTGCCAAAGACTGCAGTACAGTATGGCAGTTTTTGACCTTGGACCTAAAAAAGGGATATGCTCTCTTGCCTCAAGAAGCAGCAGACAGTCTGATTGCACAGGTGCAGTTGGTATCTAGGAGTCATTATGGCTCTGTGAGAACAATGTTATGTCTCCTGGGTCTCATGGCTGTGATCATAGTGATTGTGCCACTGGCACGCCTTCATATAAGAATCCCTTAGTGGACTCTTATGGTCCAGTGGGATCAGTTGACAGACGAGCTGAATCAGATGGTTCTGGACATGTCTCCACTCTACATAGCATTGCTGTGATGGATGGAGTTTGAAAAGTTATTGAAGGGCGTTCCTTTCTTTGTACCAGCTCCTGTACTGATCCTCACCACAGACGCCTTGGACTCCGGCTGGGGTGCTCATTGCTCATCTTGTCCTTGGCAGACACAGTGCTCATGGACCAAGGTGGAGGCCGAAATGCATATTAATGTCCTGAAAATGAAATCTGTCCTGTACAGCCTCCAGGCATTTCGGAATCATCTTTGCCCTGGTCCTCTGCTAATCCAGATGGACAACACCAGTGTGAGGCATTACATCAACAAACAAGGGGGCACTCACTCCTTTCCCTTAAGCAGGGAAGAAATGGGAGTAGTGAACTGGGCTCTCTCCCACAGCTTACAGCTATCAGCTGTGCCTCTCCCAGGTCTGCAGAATGTCTTGGCAGACAGGCTAACAGGGAACAAAGGGTTCTATTCCAGATACTTCCTCATCCCATAATGGACAGGGAATCTACATCCTGTGTTGGATCGCTGGGATGTCAACTTCTACATCGAATACAGAATGTTCACAGGTCCTAGTCCAGGATTCATGAATGGGAACTGCTGACTTCTGTAGTAAATGACCTCTTCGCGAGATGGGGTCATCCAGAGTTTGATCATTTTGCATCTCAACCAACGCAAAACTGCTGTGTTTCTGCTCGCTTGCTTCAGGACCTGGAGTTTTGGAGCGTGACGTGTTGTCCCTTTTAAAAAAATGGGTGCATGCCTCAGGGACACCCTAGCAGGGATAGGGAAACCGGGGGAGTAGAGGAACAATGGGCAAAAATAAAGGGGGGGCATTGAAAAGGCCGCAAATCTCTGTGTCAGGCAGGTTAATAGGGGCAAGAGAAAAAGGACACCACTGTGATTCTCTAGAGAAGTAGCAGAGAAAATAAAGGCAAAAAAATAGCATTTAGAAGGTACAAGAGGACACAGAAGGAGGAGGAGAGTTACCAGGAGAAACAGAGAGAGGCAGGGGGAGCAATTAGGAGCTTAGAGGTGGAAACGGAGGAGAATATTGCCCAGTCAGTTAAAAAAAAAAGGGATAAAACATTCTTTAGATATATAAGCGAGAAAAGAAAGATGAAAGGAGGGATAGTAAGGCTAAAAGGGGAAGGAGGAAGAGGACCAAAAAAAGTGGACATATTGAACAATTACCTTTTTTCGGTATTTACAGAGGAAGGGGTAGGTGATGGGCCAAAGATTAGATATAAGGGTGTTAAAGGAAGGGAGGTGAACACTAGTCCTTTTACAGAGGAGAGAATCATCAAGGAACTAGCATAATTAAAAGTAGACAAGGCAATGGGACCTGACGGGTTGGACCCTAGGATACTAAGGCAGCTCAAGAAGGTGTTGACTGCACCTCTGACAGCTCTGTTCAACCTATCACTAGAAACGGGGGAAGTGCAAGGGGACTGGAGGAGGGCAGATGTGGTCCCACTACGCAGAAGTGAAAATAGGGAGGAGGCAGGAAATTACAGACCTGTCTGCCTGACTTTGGTAGTGGGTAAAATAATGGAATCCCTACTAAAGGAAAGGATTGGGGAATATCTTGTAACCAGTGGATTACAGGATCCGAGGCAACATGATTTCACAGGGGGGAGGTTTTGCCAGACAAACCTGATCAAGTTCTTTGACTGGGTGACTAGGGAAGTGGAATAGGGAGGAGTAGTAGTTGTGGCCTACCTGGATTTCAGTAAAGCCTATGACACCGTTCCATATAGAAGATTGGTGAACAAGCTGGGCAGCCTGGGAGTGGGTCTAAAAGTAGTAAAATGGGTAAGAAGTTGGCTAAATAATAGGAGTCAGAGAGTGGTGGTAAATGCAGTCCACTCTGGAGAAGGCAAGGTGACCAGCGGGGTGCCACAGGGGTCAGGACTAGTCCCAGTCCTCTTCAGTGTCTTTATTAGCAACATTGCAGAAGGGCTGGAAGGGAAAGTATGCCTGTTCGCAGATGTCACAAAAATATGCAACAGAGTGAACACATGGGGGTGGGGGTGAAAAAAATGAGGAACGATCTGAAAAAGCTGGAAGAATGGTCAAGAGAATGTCAGTTGGGTTTCAGTGCAAAAAGTGCAAGTTCATGCACTTGAGGCACAGAAACCCAGGGGCAACATACCAATTGAACAGGGAGGTATTAGCAACCAAAAAACAGGAAAGGGACCTTGGGGTAATCATTTCTGATGATTTGAAGGTAACCAAGTAGTGTGATAAGGCAGTGGGGAAGACTAGTAGAATGCTCGGGCGCATAGGGAGGGGCATCACTAGCAGAAAGATGGAGTTAGTATTGCCCCTATATAGATCACTGGTAAAACCCTTCCTCAAGTACTGTGTCCAGTTCTGGAGGCCCCACCTCCGAAAGGACATTCATAGGGTGGAGGCGGTACAAAAGGAGGGCTACCAAAGTGAATGCAAGGCCTGCATCAAAAGCCCTGTGAGGAAAGACTCAAGTAACTAAATATGTACACTCTAGAGGAAATGAGGGAACGAGGAGATATGATAGAAAACATTCGGATACCTCACAGGTGTCAGTAAGGTACAGGAAGGTAGCATTTTCCATAGAAAAAGATGCTGCAGGATAAGGAGTCCCATTATAAAGCTGGAGGGAGGAAGGCTCAGAGGAAATGTGAGGAAATACTTCTTCATGGAGAGGGTGATGTACACCTGTAACAGCCTCCCAATAGAGGTGGTGGGTGGTAAAACGTTAACAGGATTCAAGCATGCATGGGATAGACACAAGGGGACCTTGGAAGTAAGGTGAGGGAAGGGGAGAAGACCGGAGATCGAGTAGGGTCTGCGGTGGCACAGTAGGTAGGGGAGTATAGGGCAGTCTAGGTGGATCAAGAGGTCCTTATCTGCCTACAACTTCTATGTTTCTGTGTATGTTTTTTTGGAAAGGGAAATTCCTATCTGCATTTCCCCAAATTCCTCTAATACAGACGGTCCTCCTCAAGTTGCTAGTGGGAGTGTCACTGTCATCCTTATTGCTCCACGATGGCCTCGGCAAATATGGCTTTCATTTCTGCAGTGGAGCCTTTTATACCTCTAACTCTGTGTCGGGGTTTGTTGTCACAGGACAAAGGGTCCATCTGGACCTGAAGTCTCTACATCTGCATGCATGGCTCCTGTAGGTATAGCCATTGCATGTTTTGGAGTATTCCCTAAGGTTGCTGTTGTGCTGGTTGCCACTAGAAAACCTATCAAACATCTTTATTCCTTGAAATGAAAGTGTTTCACTTTGTGGGCTACTTCCAGGAATGTTGACCCTTTGTGTTGGAATACTTACTTTCCTTGTCTAACGCTGTACTTGCTGTCCTTGTCTGACTCCGGCCTGCAGTATTCCTCACTTAAGGTGCATTTGCATTTGGTAGCTTTCCAATCTCCTACTGATGGTTGTATGGTTGCCCAGTTATAGGTATCCTGTACGTTTCTGAGAGGTATGAAACCTGTCTGTAATCCCGTAATCCATTCCTGCCTTGGGACTTGAATTTTTGTACTTGAGAAATTGAAGTTGGCTCCTTTTGAGCTGGCCGTGAGTTGTGGCCTACAATTTCTCTCATGGAAAACGTTATTTTTAGTTGCAGTGACCTCTGCTTGAAGGATTTTTGAGCTTCTGGTTCTAATGTGTGGGCCTCCTTATTTGATTTTTCACAAAGGCTGTGTCTGTATGTGTACAAGGTGCTATAGGATTTACACTGAATTAAATGATACACTTTCCTGTGTATTACCCAGAGCATGCCAGTCAAAGTGAGGCACTGCTGCTTACTTTAGATGTACCTGGAATACTGCAGTACTGTGTTACTCACACCAAGGACTGCAGAAAGGCTTCTAGCTTTTTGTTAGCTTGCCACTGTGAAAGTGGGCACCCCTGTGTCTAAACAGTGCCTATCCAGGTGGCTGACGCATTGTATTACCTTTTGTTATATTATTCACTTACTCATCCTGAGTAAGAGTTCAATGCTAGAAGGCATGGCCCAACAAGGGCTCATGTAAACAAATGGGTGGACTAGATGGACCTTTGGTCTCCTTCTGCTGTCTTCGTTCTATGTTTCTATAGGAAGTATGGTAAGGAGCTTCCTGATGTTGCTCGAGGCCATTTCACAAGGGGTATGGCCACTTTTGTTGTTTGTTTCAAAAAAGTTCCTGCTGCTGACATATGTGCTACCGTCACATGGAGTACTGTCCACACCTTCACTAAACATTACAGTCTGGATGTGGTCTCGTAGACATGCTGGCTTTGGGCTTGCTGTACTACGAGAAAATATATCAGAATTTACCATCCTCTCAATGTAACTCGGTACAGAATTGTTCCAAAGGTATGGCCTAATGGAGGAGATATCATGGAAGGAGATAGTACAGTTATGCAAGAACTTAACATAACAGTAGATCTTTGAGAGAATCTTCTCTATTTGGCTATGCCATCCCTGCTTCCTTCTCCCTTCTGCTTCAGAGAGGAGTGAGTGTTTTATCTGAAGCTGTGTCTAAAATTTACTCCATGCATCCTGTATCCAGCCTCATACCTTTTGTTGTATGCCTGGTGCTGGTCTTATGTCCTAGTTCCCCGCGGTTGGAGGTCCTGCGAGGCTAATCTCAAGTGGGGAATGGAGGAGTGATGGGGCCACCCATGCTTATACACACATAAACATAGCACGTCATCGTGTGTGGCCCCCGGCTAGCAAAAGTTTCCGTGTGGTCGTAGCACTGACGACTATAGTTCCAAGGGTATTGCATAATGGAGGATACTGTCTTGAAGATTTTCTTACGTAACTGCGCTTTTCTCACATGCCTGTTTCAGCAGGTTATTGTCCTTGAAGTAGTTTCTGTAGCACTCCACGTTGTCACTGGGGAATTGCTAACAAATGAGTAAGAGCACCTCTGCTGTGAACACTGCAACAACTCAAGGCCGTGAAATCAGCACGGTGTGTTGGTAGCGTAAGGATTCTACAGGCTAATAGTCATCAGTCTTTTCTGCATGTGTGAAGGGACAACAGCACTTTTCAGCTAGCTCTTCAGCTTCATATATTCTCAACTGTTATTGGTTTTCTCACAGAAAGTAACTTAGTAGGAAGATATTCTTCATTTCCACTGTACATGTGGAATTCTCTAAATTCAGTTGTGCCTGTTTAAATTTAAATTGACAAGCCTTCTTTTTTGTCACAAACAACCTTGTTGGTGAAGGTTTGTGTGAGCTGCCACTCTGCTTGCCTTGACTACAATTGAGGGTGTAAAATAACCAACTGTTTTAGAGCCTTTTCTACTGTATTTGGTCTGTCTTCTCCTAACCTGATGCCTGTGGTAAGTTTTGGGAACTTTTCCTTTTTTTTTTTAACGCTCTTTACATCCTTCGCTGGCCCCATAGACCTCTACCCTGTGTGTGTGTGGGGTCCACCTGTCTGAGATCCTCCTGAACAGGCTTTGCTCCTCCCGGGAGCTCTCCTACAACTCCGCCAACCACCCCGCACCCCTGGCTCTGAGCCCCCAGGGAAGACCACCACCCCCCTCCGGCGCTCTGTCTACAATTTAGAATGGCGGGCCGAGAGAGGGAGAAAGCGACTGGCCAGGAAGGAACTCGACTGTGGGCATGATAGGCATCTCTGTCCCGACCTTCACCTGTCTGGGTACCAGGGTTTTCTGTGTTTGGTTCCCCTCAGGGGTGCGGATGTGCAAGGATGCTTGCATGCGATGGGCACCTCCAGAGTCACAAGATATGCCTGTCACCCCATCCTGGAAAGCTGCCGTGAACTTGCGCTGCCCCAGCCATCACCAGGAGCCGCCAGAACTGTGGCAGACTCACCTACCTGCACCCAGGAGAGGAGAGCAGTCCTCCAGACGCTAGTCCTCCCTGCCAACCCCGGCGGCCCATCTTGCTTCCGAACCTGGGTCACCGCGTATGCCCAGCACCTCAACCTCAAATCTCCGGGCCGGGCAAACATAGGATTCATAGTATTGATACTGAGCTAATGGACTTTCGTCCTAGATGCTCGCCATCTGTATATCTAGATTCTAATTTTATTGTGTATGCGTCCCATCTAGTTTTAAAAGCTGCGGTTCATGGACTAGCCACAACCTCCGGTGGTAGCCTGTTCCGCTCATGTGCCACACTTTGGTTGAACCACCATGTGCTACATACTTTTTTCCTGTGTGGTGCTTTTAGCTGCATTGGATGGGACCTAGTATTGTATGTATTTGTGTTGAATTTGAGTCTGGTGATGTCCCAGAGATCATCGTTATTCCATGCCCTAGGTACCAAACACATATCCTCCCTTTTCCTCCTTGCCTCCGAGGAGTACATGTTCACTTCTGTTAAGCAAGCCTCATAGTTCTTACCAGCCATATCCTGTATTGCCCTGGTAGCTCTCTTCTGTACTCTTTCCAACAGTGTAATGTCTTGCTTTTTGTAAGGAGCCCAGACCTGGGCTCTGTATTCCATAATTGGTCTAACCAGGGATGTATACAGTGGCAACATGACAACTTTTCTGTTTTTGACAGTCTGTTTTCCCTCTCTTTGTGTTGACCTGCAGCTCGGTGTCTTTCTTCAGTGTTCAGCATTGTGTAGTGTTTTCCGTGTTCTTTGATTTTTTTTTTTTTTATGGAAGTGACTGTTTTTTATCATTTTTATCCTTTTTGGCTGTTTTACACCTCAAAGGCTCTCAGAGCAGTTTGCAGGCACCGTTTTTGCACTCTCTTTAACTGCCTAGAGCAAGCACTGTACTTGCATTATTTTTTTGACATTGCCACAAATGAGTACATGCCTGCACTGTTTTTGCCATTTTTGTTCCGCAACTGTGTTTGCAGCGGTTTTGCTGATGCAGACACAGGTTTTAGCCCATTTCTTCTTTATTTGCAGGTTGCAGAATTATTGCTAATGCAATCAGTAGTTCTGTGTTATTTTTCCACCCCAGGTTATGCTAGTGCTGTGGTTTGCCAGTGTAAACTAGGGAATTTTAATTCACTTTTGTGGCAAATTTTGCTAATATATTTCAGAGTAACCCTTATTTCCAAACTCCATTGTGAGTACTTTTCTCATAGGTTTATTAGAATGTGGGGCTATTATTGGAAACATTATATTTGATTTTATACCATGATTTTTTTAAAGTTCTTAAAAGTTTTCCTTGGTGTTTCTGCCCTCCTTGTTGTAGCAAAGCAATGGCCTCCTCAACCTTTCTACATTGTCTGCCAGGGACCAGGATTCTCCAAGCTAACAGCTGAAGTCTTAAACGAGTACTTTACTGAGACTCCAAGGCTCTTATCCCCAAACTGTTCTCCATCCGGATTCAACAGCTACACTCATCTGGGACCTTCCATCTCTAGGCAGTCTGTAGACAATGTTTGCAAAGAGCTCTCTGTGCCGAACAGTACATCGAGCTATGGGGATGATGGCATCTCCCCCCCAACTTCTTGAGCATAGATGCCCATGCCATATTGACTCCTGTCGCACACATTTTTAATCGGTTACTTACAGCAAACTCTTTTCCCCATATCTGGAAGTACATGTTGGTTATACCCATCATTATAGGAGGTCGTTCGGATGCTCCCTTCAACTTTTGTACAGTTTCCCTCCTCCCAGTTCTTTCCAAGGCCTTCAAGAGCCTAGTGAGTAGGAAAATCGTAAATGTCTGCTCCACCTTGGGTTTTTTATCCAGTGCTAGTCTGGCTTTCCTCCTAACCACCTGCCTACTCCCTTGTCTGGTCACTGACCACATTTATTCCAAGAGGGATAAGGGCATGGGCACTGGGACCACCTTTATCGACATTGCCAGAGCCTTTAACACCGTGGACCACAATCTACTCTTTGAAAAGCTGGTGGCCTCTAGCATGTCCACTTCTTTTTTAGCGTGGTTCTCCTCCGTTCTAACCATCAAGGTGCAGTCAGTCAAGCTATCCGGAACTGCATCTCTGTCCTACCAGTCACCTTTGGGGTCTCTTAAGGCTCAGTCCTGGGCCCTTTGTTGTTTGCAGTCTTCATAAATGATGTGCCACAAGCTCTCTCCTATGGTAACATATACAAGTATGCTGATGATACAGTTATCTATACATCTAACCCGTCTGCCCCTTCCATTGAAGAACCCCTGCAGAAGAACTTCTCCGCTGTCCAAAAATGGTTTCAGGATAACCGACTAGTGATGAATGAGAAGAAAACAGTATCTATGCTGCTCAGATCCAGCCACTGGTAAAGTACAGTTCCTTCCTTGCTAAACCTACACTTCATCTAAGGGGATTGCCTTGACTTGGTATCTTCATACAAATATCTTGACGTGCATCTGGATCAGCAGCCTGCTTACTCTGGCCACCTATCCCAAGTAACAACTAAGTGCTACACAGAGCTAGATGCCCTTTACTGGGTGACATTCTGCCTCCAGCTACACACCAAGAAACTGGTGGCTGAACGTGCCTTCTTCCCCGTGTTGGACTGTGGAGACACAGACTGTGCAGGAGCCAATCTTCCGCCCTGTCCAAACTGTACTGTTCAATGCACTGTGCAGATTTGTATTGATCTGTTCCCCAAGAACCCACCACTGTATAATATACAGTGAACTTGGATGGCTACCACTCCCAAAGAGGCACTGTCTGCATACTGTGGTAGTGGGGGCTAGGTACTGATCAAGTAAACTCCTTCAGTAGCTCCTGGATCCTTTTACACTAACCTCAGATTGCACTTATTCTCTCAGGTATGAAGACATTTCCAGAATCCTCGATGCAGAAGAAATTTAGGGCAAGCCTCAATAACCTACAGGCTTTCCTCTGTTTGGAATAGCTTACCAGTCAAAATCACCACTCTTAATACCGTTATGTCATGTAAGCCACAAATAAAAGCTCATCATGCCTCTCTGATTGCAGGCTCCACCTGCCCCAGTTATGCCTCCTCTGTGTGCAGCAGTCACAGATGTGATATCTCCTAGAGGGTATGATGAGCCACAAACTCCCCCGACTCAAGCCTGCTTGGCACACTGCCTGTTGTATGATACGTTAGTTACATGATCCGTAGATACTGTGAGTCTCTCTTACAAGACTCCAATTGCATTTGCCTAATTATTGCATCTTGTATGTGTTTATGTTGTATTCTTATGGTACTTAGTGCTGCTGTTTATAAGAACACCTGTGGAAGAATGTTTTCCTGTATCTTTCTGTAACTTGTTACCTGTACCTGTTAATCTTCCTACCCCCTTCCCCCAGGTCGCAACTGGAAATGTGTTTTGGGTTCTGCTTGTTTACCTGGTAAAATATGTTAAAATAAATAAATAAAGCAAACACAAAACATTTGACTCCAAACACTCAGTCTGCTGATGTCATGGGTTAAGGTACATCTGGCTCATTATTTATCAGTGGCAAATGTGGCAAATTTGAGATCTTCGAGAATATCTCTTGCATCAGGCCACGCCTATAGAACTATAGACACCAGGCACTAGGACCACACGGAAACATTCTAGCTGGCAGTCTGCTAGCGGCCACCCACGACAGCGTCGGCTGAGGACGTACTTCCTGCATAAGTGTTCGGCCTTCTCAGTTCTTTCTCCGCCTTCGACCATTGCACATTGAACTCCACAGAGACACCGCCACTTCAGTTGACCACCTAATCTTTGATTTCTAACTTTATTTTCTTTGCTCATCCCACGCGACACCTTACACATCGACGCGACCTGCTCACTTTTGATTGTTGACAACTTCTGTGCCCTGTTCAGAGCCAGTTGAGGAGGATGAGTATAATCCTGACCTCGTCCCACATGAAGAGGAGGATGATAAGGTAGAGGGAGCTAGGAGCCCCTCCAGGTTTACCTCCACTGTTTGCTCAGGGAGCGAGGACTCCACCAAATATACACCGAGGTGCCTCCTGATGACCCCTCCTTCATCTTGGTGATGAAGCAGCTTCAAACTGCTATGCTGTTTTTTTTTTTTTTTTTGGTGTGTTAACTCTTTTTTTTTTCTCTCGTTCCCTCTGGAACTCTCTTGGGTGATCCCCACTTGCCACCTACCATGCTACCTCCCTCCTGAAATCCACCCCACCAGGAAATCTGGGATGGACACTCCCCCACCAACCTGGTCCAGTGGTCGGCCCCATCTTGCCAGGCAGACGAGGGGATCGGGAGAGCCAGTGGAATAAACCTGGCGTTGGGAGTGTGACTGCGGGGCACCGGAGGACACAGTCACCTATCCAGGGATGGGGTTCTGCTTGTGTGTTGTCTGGGCACGGACGTGTAATGGCATCCTGCTCATGCCAGGCATTCTTTTGCACCTGGATGAAAGACACTCTCCGCCACCCAATCCCCTGCTTCATCCCCACGTAGACTGCAATGCTCCCCAGTATCCCAGGGGTCTCCAGTGCTATGCAAGGAGAATCCTACTCCTCCCCTGCTGACCACCGATGACCCAGATCCGTTCCCGAACCAGAGTCGCTGGCGTGGTGCGAGGTGTGACATCCAGCGCCTCAACCCTCAGTGCCACTGGGCTGGCTACAGCTATGGAGTTTGATACTGAGGAACGGGACACTACAGGAGAAAACTGGCTGAATATTTAGAATTGCCAGATTCTCCCCCTCTGATGATTCCTCCTCTGCTGGCTGCATTAGAGGATGCCACCATGGCTGCCTGGTACTGGCCAAATATGATCCCTTCTATGCCCAGAACGGCAGACAAATTGTACCAGGCCTTTTCTGGGAAGCCTTTTTTTTGCATAGGCAGATTCAGTGTCGATAAATATGGCCAATGATATGTCCAAGAGGCCTCAGGACCTCTGCTCTCTTCTCCCGGATAAGGAGTCTAGAAAGCTGGATCTTATGGGCAAGAGGGCCTATGCTTCTGTCACGCTGGCCCTCAGAATTATCAGTTACATTGCCCATACAATCAAATTCCAGAACACTGTCTGGAAAAATGCCACAGCTGTAGCTCAGGCCCTCCCAGAGGGCCCCCAGAAGCAGGAGCTCCTTAAAGCCCTCCAGTCTGGGGCAGAGTGGGTAAGCACCTTTTGGGGTCTGCCTATGATGTCTCAGATGCCTCTGCTAGAGCATCTGTAGTTTGCATCTGCCTAAAAAGGCATTTTTGGCTCAGGGTGTCTGGCTTTGCTTCTGACGTATATCAGTCCATCCTGAATGCCCTCTTCAGAGGCTACAAGCTCTTTGGGGCAGATGTGCAGAACATCCTTTCTGACATATAGGCCTCAGAGAGGACCCTGCATTAGGTCTACTTTAACTTGTTGCTGGTGAAAACGGGCAGTTTTGCTCATCCTGCTTACAAGTATAAAAAATAAAAATGAAATGAAATACTCACTTTCCCATACCCAGCCAAGAAGTTGGTAGAACGTGCCTTTTCGTCGGTCCTCCATCAAACCCAAGTAGAGTCCCCGACATCCCAGCAAGCACAGAGCAGGAATAGCCCTGCCTGCCCCTACCTCCACCACTGGTAAGGCCCCTTGAGGTGGAGGTGCAGCCCCAGTCGTGGGTTCTACCTCAGCATAACTCCTTGCCACACCCTACCCTCCAGTTCTATGGGAGGTGATGATAGGGGGTTGCTTCTCCCTTCACCTGGACATGTAGAGGGAAATCACAACAGATGCTTGGATCCTGCAGCTCATAGAGCAAGACCACACCTTAGAACTTTTGGAGTAGCTTCAGGACTACCTCTAGGTCCTTCAAGCTCCCCTCCCCAACCATATTCTGGTGCTGCTGGAGGAAATTTGCATGCTGCTGCAGAAAGGGGCATAGAAACAGTTCCCGCAGATCAGAGGAACAGAGAGTTCTATTGCCACTTCTTTCTTGTTCCCAAATCCACAGGGAAGCCATATGGGGACAGACTAGAGGAGCTGAATCTGTAATCACTAGATTACAGAAGTTACGGGGGAACATGTGTATGGTCTATAAAGTAGTAAAAAAATGGTGACATAAGGGAGTGTATTGGACTGGAAATAAAATATTTAGATGGAGCTAATGGAAAACATAGCCTTCAGCTGAAAGGGTCAACATTTAGAACTGAGTGCAGGAGTGTGCAAATCCTATTGCCCCCTGTCCGGGGCAGGTACAAAAAGAGAGCTGATTTCATTGTAATGAATAAGGGCATGTGGAAACTCAGCTACAGTCACGGCTGGCCAAGTCCTAAAAGTTTTGATTTGAACACCCCTGACTGAGTGAAGGGCTCATTGGTTCTCCCAAAGAGTAACATCTGCTTGGAATAACCTACCTGAAACTGTAGTGACGTAGAAAGATAGACTTTGACGGCAGATAAGGACCGCTTGGCCCACCTAGTCTGCCCATTTCCCTACCTGTTGGATAAGCTGCAGATCCTAGTTAACCAACAGCCTACTTCTTCCTACCCCCCACCAGAATTGCCTTATATCTGTCCAATGCATTCTTGAATTCCCCCACTATTATTGACCCCACAACCTCCTCAGGAAGGCTGTTCCATGCATCCACCACGCTCTCTGTGACAAAATACTTCCTCACATTGCCCCTGAGCCGTCCCCCACCAATATCTTCAAATTGTGTCCCCTTTTTCTTACACATCTCTTTTTCTGAAAGATGCTACCCTCTTGGATTTTGTTGATTCACTTAAGGTACTTGAAAGTTTCTATCATGTCCCCCCTCTCCCTCCTTTCCTCAAGGGTATACATAGTAAGCTTCTTTAGTCTCTCTTTGTATGGCTTGTGTTGCAGACCCTGCACCATTTTAGTTGCCTTCCTCTGGACTGCCTCCAACCTGTCTTATGTCCTTGCGGAGATGGGGTCTCCAGAACTGCATGTAGTACTCTAGATGGGGTCTCACCAACTGTCTGTACAGAGGGCTAACAACTTCCTGTTTTCTACTGGTGATGCCTCTTCCTGTACATCCCAGCATCCCCCAGCCATCCTTCCTACCTTCTCACGTTGCTTGCTTACCTTTAGGTCATCTGATATGACTACCTCCAGGTCCCTTTCCATTTTTATTGTTGTTAATACCCAAAACCCCCCCCCCCCCAATTGTGTACTCTTCCCCTGGGATTTTGTTTCCCAGGTGCATTACTACCGTCTTTGAGTTGAATCTAAGCTGCCATTCTTTTGACTATTCCTCCAACCTTTATTATTATTTATTTATCAATGACATGCAGAACACTGCATTCCTTCAAATCGGCCCTGGATAATTACATGGGTGATAAAAAAGTTTCATATATTTAGTTGAAAGGTGAGTATATGGCTACACCGGCTAACATCTCATACCATACTATGATACCACCTGGCACTGATGCAAGAAAGCCCTGCAGAGTTCTTCATAGAACAACAGACAGCCACTGGAGAGCGGGGGTCTTCTGGGGCTCCCCCTCCCAATTGTCAGTGTCATCTTCGGGCTCTCAGACTGCCAAGGCCTGGGACAAGTCCTCAGGGAAACACTCTCATTGTGATAAGGACTGGCCTAGGGACCGTTCCCCTCCAATGTTGATCCCGATCCCTGTTGGATTCCTCCTCCTCCTCTTCTCCTGATATGGCTCTGTTGACTGCCTCGGTGTCAATACCTTGCTTCATGCAGGCCTCAGCTTCTATCAGGCGGCCCCAGAGGAGCGTTCTCCTAGCCTTCTCAGGGCTGTGGAGGGGCTGCCGAATGCCAGGTCCTGTGCTCCAGCCCTGCCGTCAAGACCTCTTGAATCTTGAGGTCCACAGGTGCTGGGCCCCACTGCCTCTGCTATGGCTAGTGGTAGATCTTACTTCGAGAGGGCTCTTGCAGTAGGTAATTACATATAGGACTGACGCCGGCAGGCAGCAGGACACCACGGAAAAATTTCTAGCTAGCAGTCCCTCACGAGGAACCGCCCCCACGTCAGGTGACCGGCATCAGGAGACGTCGGTATAAAGGGGCGGTCCCGGATGCCCGCCTTCCAGTTCTTTCCCGCCATTAGCTCGTGCAGCACCTCGCGGAAAAGTTTGTGCTTCGTCAGCCCTACCTTCATCGCTTTTTGTCGAAAAATCTTTTTTTTCGACGACGCCAGTACTAACGCTGTGTATGTCATCCCCACACCCTCCGAGCACAAGAACAAGTGCGATTATGCGGCTCCCAAATACTGCACAAGGACTCCCTGTGCCTGTTCTGCCTAGGCCCGGATCATCAAGTCGAGAAGTGCCAGCATTGCCTTAGCTTTAACGCGGCCACCCAAAAAAGACGGCAGCAATCCCTGGAGGCCCATATTCTTAAAAAGAAAATGAGCTCTATAGAGAAGGAGCTTAAAAAGCTAAGGCAGGCGTCCACTTCCCCCGAAGGCCATAGAAAGAAGAAGGACAAGGAGAGGCTCCAGGACAAAGGCTCTTCCACCGCGTCTCCATCGGGAGTCGCGGACTTACAGGTAACATCCCCTCCGGGGGATCGCTCCTCGGAGGTTTCTAAGGCGGCGTCGGCCCACCTGTCTTGCTCGCGCTCGGGCCTTGCGGGCGGCTCCGGGCAGTTGGAGGCCTCCGCCCCTGGTTCAGCTGCAGGCTTGTGGCCTACCATTGTGGCGACTCCGATAAGCAGGCGTCGACTCGCGATGTCCGCCCAGAGAGAGGGGCTGGTAAGGCGTCCGACCCTTGAAGCGCGCGGCTTCTTCCCCACGGACCAGGCTGACCCTTCCTCTCGAGCTGCCTCCAGGGAAGGCTCTCATAAGTCGGACGTCGGCTCCTCCGGCGCCCGCCCGAGGCTTCGGCTCTATGCCTCGCGTCGGCTCGTCGGCGTCCGGCTGGCGAGGAACCAGCGACAGACCCCCCTCGTCCGTGGATTCGGTTCACCGCAGCTTCGCTACCGTAGAGGAGCCAGAGTCCGCCCATCCTGACCCTGGGGACGTTTCCCCTGTCCCGGGCACAGTTAGGGATCCTTTGCCTCCGTTAGTCCCTCCTCCATCTGGAGCGACGGACCTAACGTCGGCTCCCCGGATGCCGGCTCCGATGCTGGCCTCTTCGACATCAGGGCCTCCGCTGTCGGCCCTGACGTCAGCCTTACTGACTCAGGGAGAGTTCCTGCTCCCATCGGGCCCTTCCTCCGGGCTCTCCGCTATAGACCCGCCCGTGAGGTTCCCAGCTGGGCCGTCTGCGCAGGCAACCCCACCGGCTTCCGGGTACCCGCCGTCTTATTCGACACCGGTGTACCCAGGAATGCCGTATCCGACGCCGCAGTACCCGACGCGGGCTTCCGGCGTCGCGGTACTAACGTCTCCAATACCCAGCCGGGTTACCCAGAAGCGGGTTTGGATACACTCCATATGGGTATAGCCCATATTCTTATCCCCGCCTCCTCCTCCTCCTCCACCGCCCTCGCGGCCGCCGGTGGACCTGCAGGAGACTCTGGCCTCCTGGTGGGCTGAGGCCAAGGCTCAGCTCACCAAAGAGGTCGAGAGCTGCCTTCCGGCGACGGTGCCATCCCAGGTTCCTGTACACCCCATGTGGCACACTCTTTTACCACCTGCGGACTTCAGGGTTCTTCCGTCTGTGTCCAGAGAGGGGCAGAACGTGCGTCCCCGGAGACTACCCAAGGGACTCGTTCCTCCCCCGGGTCGTGAAAGGGAGTCTTACTCTTCTTCTTCCTCCTCTTCACTCTCGGACTCCTCGGACTCTTCCGATGGCTGCTCCGAGAGAGACGACGAGCCTCGCTGTCCGTCGAAGCCCCGGCCGAGGACTCCTCCGAAGTCCCCTCAGAGGATCCTTCTTTTACGGAGTTGCTTAGAAAAATCCAGGAGGTCCATCAGTGGCGCTCTTTGGAACCAGATCCTCAGCGTCTGAAACTCGCTGAACATCTGGATCTGCCTGTGACAGCTCCTACACTAGTGCCACCCTGGATAGAGCCTCACGCCGATCTTGTCACCACGATATGGAAACAGCCGTCGGCCTTAGCCCCACTTCCCAGGAAGTCGAACAGACTATATCAGGCTCCAGAGGGTGTTGATTTCCTAGATTCTCACCCTCATGCCGACTCGGTTGTGATTAGCGCCGCTCATTGCCGGTCGGTGAACCCAAAGCATCTTAGCTCGTCACCTCCTGATAAGGAATCTCGCCTTCTGGACCAGTACGGGAGAAAGATTTACACTTCCTCCACACTGGGGATTCGGGCCCTGAACTGCGTCGGCCACATGGGGGACTACCGGAAGGCCATCCTTACTCAGGTGGAAACCAAGCTGGACTCCTTGCCTGACTCCCAAGTCAAACAGGAGTTGGCTGATCTCGTCCGCTCTACTTGTTCGGCCAGTCGTCACATGCTACGTGGGCATACGATGCAGTGGACACTGCTGGGAGACTCTGCTCTGCGTGAGCCTCGGCATCATGCTTGCTCCGGCGTGTCAGGTCTGGTCGGGAGGTGCAATCTGCTGCTATCCAGGAAGCACCTTTCCGGGGGTCGGTGCTTTTCGGGGGTGATGTCAAGGACATCATTACTGATTTGCAAGAGAAGGGGACGGCTCTTAAGTCATTTGATTGTATGTACCATCCCCATCAGCAGCAGCAGCGCCATCCCTTTCGCAGACGGAATCGGCCAAAGGCGAAACCCCAGGGAAGGCGGGCCACAAAACGTCGGGCCCCCGCGGCTGCTAAGCCCCCTCCACCCAAAAACTCCCCGGAAGAACCGGTAGGAGGGAGGTTTTCCCTCCACCTTCCGGGATGGGAGAGGATAACCACGGATTCTTGGGTGCTCCAGCTTATAGCAGAAGGACACTTCATAGAGTTTCTTCAGAAACCCCCCGCCACCCTCCTCTGAAGTCGTCGTATTCAGGAACACCTTTCTATGGTCCAGGGAAATCTCGGCTCTTCTGGTGAAGCTAAGCGATAGAGCCCGTCCCCTTCATCTTCAGGGACGGGTTACTATTCCATTTCTTCCTGATCCCAAAGAAGGCGGAGATCTCAGACCGATTTTAGATCTCAGTTCCCTGAATCTTTATGTAGAGTACAAAGGTTCAGGATGCCCTCTCTGCAGAGCCTTCTGCCCCTGCTCTGGCCGAGTCAATGGCTTTGTGCCCTGGATATGCAGGATGCTTATCTGCACATTCCCATTCACCCCTTCCATCGCAAATACCTTCGTTTTGCGTTCCAGGGGGACCATTACACTTCAAGGCACTCCCGTTTGGTCTATCCTCGCCCCGCGAGTATTTACCAAATGACTGGAAGTAGTGGCGGCCCACCTGCGTACCAAGGGAGTGCAGATGTTCCCTTACTTGGACGACTGGCTCCTGGCGGCCTCATCCAGGGAGGAACTCCTGCATTTCCTCTCCCTCATCCAGCAGGTTTTTGCCTGCCTGGGTATTACCATCAACCATTCCAAGTCTCATCTGGACCCTTCCCAGAGGCTACAGTTCATCTGGGCGATCCTCGATACGACCATGGGCAAGGCCTTCCTGCCTCCGGACAGGGCGGCCTCCCTTCAGACCCAAATATGTCCATTATCCGACCGCAGGATGGTCTCGGCGAGGTTGGTCCTTCGCCTTCTCGGGCTCATGGTGGCCGCCATACCGACGGTCCCCAGCGCTCAACTCCACATGAGGATCTCTCAGTGGACTCTCGCTCTCAAGTGGGATCAACTAGTGGAGCGACCTAGATCATTCAGTTCTGATCTCGCCGCCCGATGATCGAGACTTGCAATGGTGGATGGTTGAGAGAACCTGTTCGAGGGATCCCTTTCTTCATCCTCCCCCCTCCCAGACTCTAACCACAGAAGCCTCAGGCGAAGGTTGGGGAGCCCATCTAGGCCCTCATCGGACCCAGGGCTCTTGGTCCAGGCTAGAACAGGCTCTTCACATCACTGTGCTCGAGCTTCAGGCAGTGTTGTACGCTCTCCAAGCCCTTCACCAATACATCCTTCCCGGCCACCTAGCCGTCCAGACGGACAACATGTGCGTAGTGTGGTACATCAACAAACAGAGAGGAACTCAGTCCTACCCTTTATGCAGGGAGGCAATGAGGGTTTGGGATTGGACAACACAACATGATCTTCACCTCACGGCGATTCACGTTCCAGGAGTCGACAACACCCTAGCAGACAGGCTAAGTCGCTCTTCTGCTCTGACTCACGAGTAGGAACTGGACCAAGGGGTCCTAGACGATGTCTTCCAACTTTGGGGAACACCACAGGTCGACCTGTTTGCATCCCCCCAAAACGCAAAACTTCCCACCCTCTGCTCGCTTGTTCCAGAGCGAGGCGCTTTCTGGAACGACGCTCTGTCTCTAGACTGGAAGGACAGATTCGTCTGTGCCTTTCCCCCAATTCCTCTTATCCCACGAGTCTTGCAGAAACTAGCTTCAGAAGGAGCGAGAATGATTCTGATCGCTCCTTTCTGGCCCAGGCAAATCTGGTTCTCTCTTCTACAACAATATTCAGAGGACCCTCCTCTTCCTCTTCCTCTATCTCGAGGTTTGTTGACCCAGGATCAGGGGACCCTGGTCCATCCAGGCCTCAAATCCCTTCAACTGCATGCGTGGCTCGTGCAGACCTAGCCCAATCCCGTTTTGGTGTGTCTCCCAAAGTGGCGGAGATTTTAATGGAGGCCAGAAAACCCTCCACCAGGTTCACTTATGCCATGAAGTGGAAAAGATTCACTATTTGGGCTGCCTCCAAGCACGTGGAGCCTTTCTCCTGTTCAGCGGGGCTTCTGCTGGAGTCTCTACGCCATCTGTTCGACCTGGGTTTCAGCCATTCCTCTTTGAAGGTACACATGACGGCCATCTTTGCCTATCATGTTCCCTTCGCAGACAAAGCTTTCGCTCAACTGGAGGTCTCTAAGACCTTTCTCAGAGGGGTCCTCCATCTGAGGCACCCCATCCGTACTCCTGCTCCCCCTTGGGACTTGAATTTTGTTCTCGAGAAACTTACCCTTCCTCCCTTCAAACCTGCAGCTTCTGCAGATTTGAAGTTTCTTTCGTGGAAGACACTCTTCTTGGTGGCCATTACTTCGGCTCGAAGAATCTCCGAGCTCCAGGCCCTGATGTGTAAAATCCCCTACTTGATTTTTCACAAGGAACGCTGCTCTTCGCTCCTAAGTTTCTACCTAAAGTAGTAGCAGAGTCTACCTTAAATCAGTCCATAGAGCTACCTGCCTTTTTTACGCAGTACTCTAGCCAAGGGGAATATTTACTCCATACTATGGATGTTCACTGGATTCTGAGATACTACACCAATGGGACGAAGGATCTCAGAAAGACTGATCAGTTGTTCGTCTCTTTTGCTCACCAAAGGGAAGGCAGTGCTGTTTCCAAGCAATGCCTGTCTTAAGTGGTTGGCTCATTGCATCACTTTCTGTTATGACAAGTACCACAAGGCCCTCCCAGGTCAAGTCAGAGGCCACTCCACAAGAGGAGTAGCTGCCTCTGCAGCTTGTTTCAAGAATGTGTCTGCGACAGACATATGCGCTGCCGCCACCTGGACTTCCGTCCATACCTTTACGAAACACTACAGTTTGGATATTGCCTCTCACCGTAGAGCAGGCTTTGGGCTAGCTGTTTTGCAAGGCCTCCTGTCTTGAGGCTTGCATGGCTAGAGCTATTTCATGGAGTAGCTTCCTCCTCCCGGTGCCTTTTCTTTATTCCAGACTGCTTGGGATTCAGTCCTATATGTAATTACCTACTACAAGAGCTCTCTCGAAGTAAGATAGTACAGTTACGTAAGGACTTACCGTAACAGTAGATCTTCGAGAGAGGCTCTTGCAGTAGGTAATACCTTTCCGCCCTCCATCCCCCAAGGCTTTTTTTAGTTCCTTTTCCATATAGAGAAATATCTGCTTCTCTCTTGTCCAGCCTCTTTTGGCCTGTGGCGGGAAAGAACTGGAAGACGGGCGTCGGGACTGCCCTTTATACGGCGTCTCCCTGGCCCAGTCACCCTGGCAGTGAAGGGTCCCTCGCCAGGGACTGCTAGCTAGAAATTTTTCTGTGGGGTCCTGCCGCCTGCCGGCATCGGTCCTATATGTAATTACCTACTGCAAGAGCCTCTCTCGAAGATCTACTGTTATGGTAAGTCCTTACGTAACTGTACTTTCATCGGAGCTGGGCTCTACACCCTCTCTGTCAGTACCTGTGTCAACGATACTCCCTTATTCTGTCATCAGCCTTAATGCTGTTCTTTTTTCCATTACCTCGGCTCTTACAACTTTTGTTCTATGGCCTGGGCCAGTGTCACCCACGCTGTTGGGTGCTGCCTCGGTGTCGATGCCAGTTCGACCCGCCAGCCCCTAGTCTTCTAGACAGCTGTCGGTTATCCAGCCAGCGGTCCCTGCTTCAGAACAGGCTGACATAGAGGAAGAATACCACCCTAATCTCATCCTCCCAGTGGAAGACATTGCAGTTGACTCCTCTGGCAGGTCTACTGTCTCCTCCAGGAGTGAGGATTTGATTTAGCGCCCCCCCCCCGAGAATCCCTCTTTCTGTAACATTATGAAGCAGCTTTCCTCTACGATGGGGTTCCAGACTCAGAAATCAGATGTCACAAGGTGGAACCTGGTGGATTTCTTGGAGATCCCAGAATCTCCACCCAAGGGTATTCCTTATGCAATTACTTATGCAAATGTTGAAAAAAAACAGAGTGTTTACTAGTAGAAATCCAGGGTAAAAACTTAGTAATAGAAACATATAATTTGATGGCAGATAAGGACCGCTTGGCCCACCTAGTCTGCCCATTTTCCTATCTAACAGATAAGCTGCAGATCCTAGTTAACCAACAGCTTACGTCCTCCTACCCCCCACTAGGACTGCCTTATGTCTGTCCCATGCATTCTTGAATTCCCCCACTGTTCTTGACTCCATGAGCTCTTCAGTGAGGCTGTTCCATGCATCCACAACCCTCTCTGTGAAAAAATACTTCCTCACATTACCTCTGAGCTGTCCTCCCTCTATCTTCAAATTGTGCCCCCTTGTTCTTGCACATCACTTTTTCTGAAAGATGCTACCCTCTTAGACTTTGTTGATTCCCTTGGGGTACTTGAAAGTTTCTGTCATGTCCCCTCTCTTCCTTCTTTCCTCAAAGGTATACATACTAAGCTCCTTTAGTCTTTCTTCACATGCCTTCTGGTGCAGACCCTGCACCATTTTGGTTGCCCTCCTCTGGGCAGCCTCCACTCTGTCTATGACTTTGTGGAGATGAGGTCTCCAGAACTGCACACAATACTCCAGATGGGGTCCCACCAACTATCTGTACAGAGGAATAACAACTTCCTGTTTTCTACTACTGATGCCTCTCCCTGTGCAACCCAGTATCCACCCAGCCTTTCTTACTGCCTTCTCACGTTGCTTGCCCACCTTTAGGTCATCTGATATAATTATCCCCAGGTCCCTTTCCATTTTTATTGCTGTCAGTATCTCACCCCCCCCATTGTGTGCTCTTCCCCTGGGTTTTTGTTTCCCAGGTGCATTACCTTGGACTTTTTTGCATTGAATCTGAGCTGCCGTACATTTGACCATTCCTCCAATCTTGCCAAGTCGCTTTTCATCCTTTCCACTCCATCTCGTGCATCAACCCTGTTGCAGATCTTTTTGTCGTCTGCAAAGAGAAATACTTTTCCTTCCAGTTCCTCTGCAGTGTCACTTATAAAGACATTAAAAAGGACCGGTCCCAGTACTGAACCTTGCAGTACCCCGCTAGTAATCCTCCTTTCTTCACTGTAGACTCCATTTACTACTGCCCTTTGCACCCTGTTGTCTAGCCAATTTTTTATCCAGGCTACCACCTTGGGACCCACTCCAAGGCTGGCTAACTTGTGTATTAATCTTTTGTGTGGAACTGTATCAAATGCCTTGCTAAAATCTAGGTAGGCCATGTCCACAGCCCCTCCTTGGTCTACTACTTTGGTCACCCAGTCAAAGAAATCTATTAGATTCATCTGACATGACCTTCCCATCATGAATCCATGCTGCCTTGGGTCCTGTGCCCCACTGGCTTCTAGGTACTCAACAGTTCTTTCCTTCAGCAGTGATTCCATCATTTTCTGTACCACTGAGGTCAAACTAACTGGTCTGTAGTTTTCTGCCTCTGTCCTGCTCCCACTTTTGTGAAGAGGAATCACATCCACCTTCCTCCAGTCCTCAGGTACCACCCCATCCTCCCATGATTTGTTAAAAAGAGTAGTCAGGTGTCACTAGTTCTACCCTTAGTTCTTTTAGAATTCTTGGGTGAATCCATCAGGCCCCATTGCTTTGTCCACCTTCAATTTTATTAGTTCTTTCAGAACCCTTTCTTCTGTAAATGGACTGGTATCGACCCCGTATTCAAGTGTTTCTCTTGTTTGGTTTAGGTACCTCCTCCTCCTCTTCTTCTTCAGAATACTGAGCAGAAATATTCGTTCAATATCCCTGCTTTCACTGTCACCCTTACCTACATTCCCTCCCTTTACTAAGCCTCAGTATCCCTCCTTTGGTCTTTCTTAGGCTCCCTAATGTACCTATAAAATGTCTTGTCCCCTTCTTAACAGAGTTGGCTATTCTTTCTCGGTTTGGGCCTTTGCTATTCTGACTGCCTTCCCAGCCTCTTTCTGCTTTTAACTGATAAAATTCTCTGTCCTGCTCCTTCTGTGTTTCCTTATATTTCCTGAATGCTGTCCTTTCTCTTAACCTTCCCTGCCACCTCTTTTGAGAACCATAGCGTTTTTTTCCTTCATTTTGTTTTGTTGATTTGCTTTACACAAAGGCTTGTTTCCTCTGTGATGGCTGTTTTGATTACTCCCTATTGTTCCTCCACTCCTCCTTCTTGCCTGTTTGCTAGTGATTTTCTGAGGCACTCTCTCATTTTCCCAAAGTCAGCCCTCCTAAAGTCCAATACTCTTGCCTTTGTATGGCTTGATTGTATGGCTGTGTTTATCGTGAACCACACTGTTTGGTGGTCGCTTGTTCCCAGGTAGGCACCCACTTCTAAATCTGAGATTCTTTCTCCATCCCCATTTGAGAGTACCAGGTCTAAGATTGCTCCCTCCTGAGTGGGTTCCAATACTAGCTGTCTGAGGCATGCCCCCTGTAGGGCATCAAGAATGACCCTGCTCTTGGATGTGCCTGCAGCAAAGGTGCTCCAGTTAACATCTGGCATATTCAGGTCCCCCATCAACAATATCTCCCCTTTTTCTGCCATTCTAAAGAAGCCTTTTATCATTTCCTTGTCCATTCCAACCCCCTGAGATGGGGGTCTGTATACAGCCCCCATGCAGATTGTGGTGCCATTTCCTGTCTCTAGGGTGACCCAGAGTGCCTCATCTGCTCCCTGTTCACTCTTTAGTTCTGTTGCTTTGATCCCTTCCTTTACATAGAGAGCTCCTCCTCCTCCTCTTTTACCCTCCCTGTCCCTCCTGTAGATTGTAGATAGAAGTTGTATAACCCCCCCCCCCCGGGTTAGTACAGAGTCCTTTGATACCCTTTCTCAAACTATACTAAATAACACCATGGGAAGAGATGTAATACTAATAGGTGATTTTAATGCAGCCTTGGGCCAGACCAGGGTGAGGCTCTAAAAACAGCTTTAGCCCCCAAGTCTTACAACAGGTTATATCTGAACCCACAAGAAAAAGTGTACTAACTAGTAAGGGTAATACTTTAGATCTTATATTTATTTCCCCAAACATTAGGCCCTTAAAATTAAAAGTAGATCAGCTTATATTAGGGGATCATAGCTCTCTGTCTGAAATATTTCAAATATAAGAACAAAAAGTACATAGGCCAGTAATTGAGATAAAGACGAAAATGGCAAGATCTTTTAAGCAGTATTCAAAACAAAGGTTAATTTTTATGTTGTCTTGCACAGGCGCAAGCAACATCTTGCGGTAGTATTAGCACAGTGAGAGCTGTGTCAGTGTTGGCGAATGCAGGGCATGCTTTAGTAGGTGCGTCTTTATTCCCCAGTTAGCCAGCATGCTAGTACTGACGCAAGAATTATGTAAAGTGCCACCAACTTGAATTAAATGTTCCATTGCAATCAGAGACAAGCTCATCATGCAACGGCACAGATGACATGCCTCCTGTACGTGCCTTTCCTTGTGAAACATTTCAGTAAACATGGCGGCGGTGGCTGCCTTCACACAATCCTCAAACACAGCCGGCGTCAGGGGTGCAATCCCCATGTTGGCATGTACCCACCTCCCCACATTGTGTGGCACACTGGGAGCCCACCCCAGTGTGCTGCTGCTCACAGAAAGCTGAACATGTCGCATGTTTCTTCCCCCACCCATTGTGTAGCACACTGGGAGGCCACCCCTAGTGTAGCCCAGCACACCCCAAAAGTCATGGGGTACACTGGAAGCCCACCCCAGCGTGCCAGCATTTGTTTACTTTCACCTGTAAAGAAGAAAGCGGTCCCATGATGTCCGTTTTTTTTTTTTGGATACCTGAAAAAAGCGGTCCCTCCGTGCCTGTGCCCCCTCCCAACCGCACCCCCCTCACTCCACACTTACCTACGGAGTTCCGGCGCTGCAATCTTCGGTGGAGCGGGAACACGTCTGGACTCTTCAAAGCCGAAATGCAAAATAAAGAAATGCTGGTAAGATGTATAATGGCATCAGTTTTTTTTTTGGGGGGGGGGTCAACTTAGGTGGATATTTCAGCCATTGTTTTGAATTTTGGCTCCAAATTTTCAACATGGGGTTCTTGGGACCCCACCTTATGAACACATGCACTTTCATCTCGTTATTCGGTCCGGAAAGGTGATTTTGTGTCACTGTGTGGGAATCACATTTCGGGACCAATTAACGAAATGACAGTGCCACTTTTCATGGGGTCCCAAAAAGCCTATGTTGCAAATTTTGTGAAAAAATTCCAAAAAATGACTGTTAAAAGCGTGCACTGCGCAGTTTCCATGCACACTCGTAACTTCAACAATTTTTAATATTTTCACTCCAGATTTTCAACATTGCCATTTTTTCACACCTCCTTATGAACAGTACAGCTGTCATTGTTCACATCCTGCCCAAAATGTGTTTTCGCACCTGTGGTGCCAAATGGTGTGAGCATAAGGCCCAAAGACTCCAAGGCAGACCGGGACACTTGTCAGTGTTTGCAGGGTAGGGTGAGGTGAAATGGCGTGAGCATTATGGCCAGCGACCCAAAGGTACACCCCAATGCCTGTCAGTCTCTGCAAGGTGGAGGTGGGGTTGGCGTTGGTTCAGTACTTCACTGCCATTCCTATTATGCATCTCTCTAACTCCTGCACTACCAGTGCCAGCAAGACAACATTTGGCATTGACAAATGCTTGTTGAACTAGGGAGGGTGAAATGGAATCAGATATTCTTGATCCCAGACCTAGATCTAGCAATTGAGGACTTTACTCAGACATTTTTGCATATTTGTAATAAAGTAACCCCTTTCACCGAAAAAGTTCAGAAGAAAAAGCAAGCACCCTGGATTACTGAAAAATTAAAACAAGATATAAGGGTCAAAAACAGACTTTGGAAACTGGCAGCTAAGACGCTTGACCCAGAAATTTGGGATACCGATAAGAAAACAAGAAATAAACTAAAACTAAAGCAAAAGCTAAGGAAACTAAATGCAGTTTTTATAAAAATAAAATTCAAGAAGTTAAAAATCCAAATCAGTACTGAAATGTGATTAAAGCTATAGAAAATCCAGTACAAAGTATGCCTGTAACACAAATAAGTAATGGAATAGTGCAAAATCCAAAACAATCTGCAAATATACTAAATACTCATTTTACTACTTTGCTTGATATTCCGTTTCAGGAGGTTGAGACTGAAAACAAGACTCAAACAGAAGGTGATTGCCACAATAGTGTAAAATGTAGGTGTAAAATAATCCACTGTAGCCAGGTCAAGGCTTGTATAAGAAAGCTGAAAGTAAACAAAGCATGTGGCCCAGACAAGGTAGAAAGTAGATTTTTGAAGGATTCGATTGAAATTACAGCTCCTATAATTACTAGATTGCTGAATTTGGAGTCTTATAGAGTGCAGATTTCCTACTTCTTGAAAACTAGCCACAATCATACCAGTATTTAAGAGTGGCCTAAAAACAGACCCAGCTATTTATAGACCGATAGCCTTATTATCTGTTCTTTCAAAAATCCTGGAAACCTTGGTCCAAGTGCAACTCAGAGAATATCTGGAGCAACATTCTGTTATAACTAAGTACCAGTCAGGATTTAGACGGGGGCACTCTACGGACACCGCACTCACCGACTTGGTAGATTTGGTTGCCACTCCTTTAAATCATGGCCAGGCGGTGGGTGTGGTATTTGTCAAAAGCGTTTGACACCATAGACCACCCGGGACTGAGTGCAACACTACTGGAGGTTGGAGTGGCAGAAGACACCTTTCAGTGGTTTGAGTCATACCTGGAAGGCCAGTTCCAACAGGTACAAGTGGGAGGTGTTTTGTCCCAAAACAGCCAATAAATCAGGGGGTCCCTCAGGGATCGATATGGGGTCCAACCCTGTTTTTGCCATATGTGAACTAGGTAACAAACTATATATATAACACCAGCCTGCGTTTATACGCAGACGACACTGTGCTTGTTGCAAGGGAGATGATTTAAAAGATATGGAAGAACACTTACAAAAAGATTTCAGCATCTAATGTAACTGGTTCACAAATTCAGATTTGGTTTTGAATGGAAAAAGTCTCAGGTTATGATATTTAATTCATCAGCTAGTAATAAGACGAAAAAGCAAATCAATATTAAAACCACAAAAAGTGAGCTATTATCTCAAACAAGAGACTATAAATATCTGGGGGTGTGGATGTGATGCTAACCTAAATTTTGAATATTACATAAAATCATTAGTTAAGAAAGTAGATATTAGAATTGGAGCCTTTCTGAGATTGACATTGTTTAAATTTTGGGATGCGGCAGTAGCAAACCAACTTTCGATCCCCATGATAGACTATGGAGATTATATATATGGTCTAGAAAATAAAACGAGTCTATCAAAAGTATAAAAACATAATCAAAAAGCTAGATTTGTACTTTAGTGTGATTATACAACACATCACTGCAATATGTATACAAAATTGAATTGGTTAGATTTAGAAAGTAAAAGAAAAATTAAGTGGGTTTGTTTAATACAAAGTACCATAAAAAATAATTCACCAGGATATTTAATAGAAAAATTAAATAAGAAACACAAACTATAATTTGAGAAATAATTGTAGTTCTTAATATCAAACCTTAAAACTTAAAAATAAATATGGTAACATGGTATTCTCGAATCAGGTTGACAAGCATTGGGGCCACTTCAGTTGCCACGAAAATGTGTTGAAACTGAAAACTAAACTCTTCCGGGCTAAACTGAGAGCTAGTCAAACAATAGGGTGTATAAACTGTCAGTAACAGCTGACTTTAACAGTAAGTGTGTATATTGTTCTTCTGATGAAACTGTAATGTTTATGACTAAAATGTTGTTTGAATGGAATAGGCCGAGTATTAGAGTAGTATTATTAGAGTATTGATAAGGCTGCGTTACTGAATAAACTAAAAAAGACATACCATAGGATAGCTCGCTTTGCCACCTTGGCCCCCGCCCATACTCACCACTGCCTTGTACTCAACAAACTAGGTTGGCCAACCTTTGACAACAAATTTGACTTCCCCATGCACTGTACCACCTTTAAGTTGATTCATCAGCCCCCCTCCTCCCAGTCTGATGGGCCTGCTATCCCTAAAACCTACCCCTCGTGTTATAAGATCTTCTAGCCTACCATTACTGGAGCTCTCGAAGGCCAGGCTAAAGATAGGCCAAAGATCCTACGCCGTCACTGCCCCCAGAATTTAGAACAGTTTGCCCCAGCTTCTACTTTCCTGCAAAACCATTAACTAATTCAAAAAACTCTACAAGGATGAGTTCTTCAAACTCCCCCAATGCAGAGGTAACTGTTATTAACAAGTAAAGCCACACGTGACTAATGATCTGTCTTCAAGGGTGGAGCTCTTGCAGCAGGTAATACCGTTAGGACTGAAGCCGTCAGGCAGCAGGACCCCACAGAAAAATTGTAGCTAGTAGTGTGAGGCAAGGGACTGCCCCTGACGTCTGCTCCGCCTGATGTCAGACGTGGTATAAAAGGGGCAGTCTCCTGGCGCCATCTCGGTTCTTTCCCCACCGTTGACCGCGTAGTTCAGCTCCACGGATGCCTCTCTTAGCAATCGACAGCCATTGAACGTTAGATCAGTCGTTATTCCTTAGAATCCTCTTCAGTCGCCTTGTTTATGTTGTCGCCCTCACCACCGCGGCAAAAGTCAGTGTGCCTGCAGGAAGCAGATCCGGACTAAAGACGGCCAGGCGACCTGCCTCCTCTGCCTAGGCCTGGAACAGCAGCCTGTCGCCTGCACACATTGCCAGAAATTTAATCAGAAGACTCGCACCAGAAGGGCCCACGCTCTTAAGACATTCCTCCTGGAGAAGAAACTAGCGGCCATGCAGCGAGGATCAGGAGCCAGCTCATCCTCTCCCACCAGGGATTCCTCACCCAAGGCCAGGTCTTCAGGGGGGAAACATCACCACAAGGATAAGGATCTGGCCAGGTCTGAATCCCGCCCCAGGTTGCCAGTGAAGCAGGCCCTGTCTTCATCTTCCTTCGGTAAGAGATCCAGTTCGGTTCCGGCCCAGCCGTCCTAACCCTCCCATATGACTAAATCCACTCCCGCCTCTACCCAGGGCAAACACCAGGAGTCGGCCTCGTCGGGACACCACTCTTCCCTGGCTCATCGACCTCTCAAATCCTCAGGGTCGACCCAGGAAAGCCTGCCCTGGGCCTCTTGACAGGTCCAGCTCCTCGGAGAAGCGTAAAAGGGCAGAAGAACCCTCTGGTAGGCAGGAGGTCGCCTGGGCTTGGATGCCTCCCCCTCAGGCTAAGGTGCGTCCTCCTTCAGATAAGTGCAAACCTAGCCTGTCGCCTACCCCATCGTCCCGATGCCAGATATGGGGCGGTGGCCGGACGAGGACCAGCCGTCCACCCCTCCTCTGAAGGATCAGACGCCTGATGAGGCCACACCGGACGCCCCTCCAGGCGAGAACGATACTGGTCGCCAGCCTCCTGATGCCCGGGTCCCAGACCTGACGCCGGCCCCTGTGGTCATCCCGGCTGCAGAAATTGGTAACCTGTTCACCATTTGGTGGAATACTGTAAAAGGGGACCTCTTCTACTTGCCCTCCAGAAACGGTCCCTCCACCACCGCCTATGGTCCCCCCACCTAGAACCTCAGGGAAATCGGGGTGAACACCCAAGTCCACATCCCGGGGGAAGAGGAGGAAATGACCTTCATCTCCATCTCCTTCTGTTACATCCTCCTCAGATGAGGATGACGAGGATTCAAATTTTGTGGATGGGGAATTCCCGCCCCCCCCTCCCCGGAACCCAAGGACTCCCCTAGGTCCCCTCTGGATGATCCCTCCTTCTTGGACATCATACGGCACATTCAGTCCATATATGAGTGGGACACAGAGGACCTGGACCCAGAGCATAAACGCCTGGCCAAGTTCCTAGGGGAGAAGCTACCCAAACCTTTGGTGATTCCACCATTTGTGGAACCATTCCAGGATGTAACACGCCTGACCTGGAGGACTCCATCCTCCATTCCGGCAGTCCCTAGGAAAGCGGACAGACTCTATAAACCTCCTAAGTCTGATCCTTTCCTGGCAGAACAGCCCAAGGACAATTCACTGGTCCTAAACTCAGACATTTGAGTTCCCAACCTCCTGACCCTTTCTCTAAGAAATTTGATTCCTGGGGTCGCAAAGTCTTCTCCTCGGCTACTGGGGCCATCAGGTCATTGAACTTTATGGCCCATATGATCACTTATCAGCAGTCACTGTGTAGTAAGACTATGGACCTCGTGGAACTTATGCCTGACTCTGAGTCCAAGCAAGAGATCCTAGTGTGTGCCCAGTCAGGTCTGGATGTGGACAAACATGCTGTAACACGTATGATGCCGTAGATATGGCCTCCAGGGCACCCGCCTCTGGAATCTGTATGAGACGGCAGTCTTGGCTCAGCCTCACGGGCTTCCAGCCAGACTTGCAAGAGTCCATCCTAGATTCCCCTTTTCAGGGTCCTGTTTTGTTCGGCCCGGAAGTCGAACAAATGGTAAAACAACTACAGGAGTCGGGGAGAGTGGTGGCCAATGTACACTGTATGTACAGAATCCCGCTGGTGCCCTTTTTGTAGAGGTCAAGGGCAGGGGAGCAAGCAGTCCGAAGGCAAGGGATTCAAGAGGTGCGGGCACCCTGCCCCCCAAGGTTCTCAGGGCCCCAAGCAGCCTAAAACTCCTAGAGGCCCGAGCCCCCACTACCCCCTCAGCCTGACTCCCTCTGCCGCCCTCCTCCCCTAGCGGACAGGCCGAGCTAGAAGATAGGAGGGCGGTTTGCTCTTAACCCGCTCGAATGGTCCAGTATCACTGCAGACCAATGGGTTCTGGATACAATTTGGAAAGGGTACACAATAGAGTTCACCTCTATCCTGCCGGGCAACCCACCCCCTCCCATGCCCCATTGTCCATCCGATCACAGCCTTCTAGAAGCCGAGATCCAACAGCTCCTAGAGAAAAGAGCCATTCAAAGGATCCCACATGTCTAGAAAGGGAGAGGTTATTACTCCTGATGTTTCCTTGTCCCGAAGAAAATGGGAGACCTTCGTCCAGTTCTGGATCTGAGCCAGCTCAACCTCTCAGTAAAGTACCAGAGGTTTCGAATGGTCACCCTGGCAAGCCTCTACTGGTTGTGCTTCCTAGATATGCAGGACACCTACGTGCATGTCAAGGTCCTGAAGTCCCACAGAAAGTTTCTGCTATTCAACTTCAGAGATGAGCACTATTAATTTCGGGTTCTACCCTTCAACCTTTCTTCAGCCTCCAGGGTTTTCACCAAATGCCTAGCGGTGGTATCAGTGGCTCTCCGCAGGAGAGGCCTCTTCGTCTACCCCTACCTGGACGATTGGCTCCTCTGCTCAGTCAGAGGAGGAGCTCCTTATCATCCTAAGAGGGACGCAGGCTCTGTTTTCCTCCCTAGGCATTACTGCAAATTGGCCAAAGTCGCCTCCCTGGCCGATGCAACGGCTGCAATTCATCAGAGCTATCCAGGACACCGGACAGGGGAGAGCTGTTCGGCGATAACATAGTGGGAAGCACTCACCCTCGCAGCCGCAACAAGAAAGAGACTCAACGCAGTTTTATAAATGCAACTCTTCTTTTACTCTCATTAGATCAACAAGACAGACATGCTTACATTTCACCCGACATTTCGGGCTTCATCAGAGATAATGAGTGCAAATTGCGACATGCTTTTATATATATTTCACCCGTGACATAATCAAACTCGAAACCAATCAAAGGATTAGTATCTCAATTTATCCACCAATCACAATGTAAATAAGAGAGTTTAAACAACCCTTGTTAACAGTGTCCATTTCCAAGTGAAAAGTTCAGATTCTAGGGACATGGATATGTTGTTCATCCACACTTATTGGCAGGTATCCTTGCCGCTTTAAATCTTGCCGGAAGGTCTTCAAGCTGGCTCCTCCCACCCACCCGAGTGGTAAAACTCTCGGCTCCGCCCCATGATGCCTGATCTTCCTTACCGCTTGGAAGCTCAGGTTCCCTCCTTAACGCTCTGCGTATAAGACTGGTTCCTATTTCTTGGTTTACGAAATTACTTTTAAGGTTTTCAAGACTTGGTCACTTATTTCCCGGCTGCGGATGGACGAATCGACTCGGTTTCCGGGAGGTGCCCATGGCAAGATGTCTCGACGGATCCGCACTCACCTAGCCGCTCACTGCTTGGGCCCTGGGCACGACCTGCAGGCTTCTGCACCTGTGCTCTCTTTTTTGGCCTACATCCTGGAAGACCGTGCTGCCCGTCTACAACTTGGGCGACCTGAAAAACGTTATCCTCCAGTAAAGTCGAAGGAGGCCCGGTTGGCGGTTTCCGCGGCAGTGGGCTCGGCGGAACAGCTTGAGCAGATGATCGCCGCATCTTCGTCTTCCTCAGCCGCGGCATTTATCCCGCTCTCCCTGGGATCCTTCTATTCAGCTTCTTTTAAGGAGCTCTGTCTCTCTCTCTCCACTAAGGGAGAGGGACCAGCATCTTCAGGACCTGCCTCTCGGTCCAAGAAGAAGGACCATAAAGGTAAGTCCCTCCGTCGACGCTCTTGGGAGCGGGAGAGGTCCCTCTCTCCAAGTAGTCGACCATCGACTTCAGTCGATCCTTCGGCCTCGGCCACTGGCTTCACGGTGTCCCCGTCAGGTCAGTTGACCGAGACTCCCGTCGATGCAGTCGAGATTTTTCTCGACCCGTTGGACGGGCTGTCGACCGGTGAAGCCGAAAACCCTCACTCCCCGGTTCCCCCGGCGGTGGTTGAGGTGTCCGTGGACTTGCCCGTGCCTCCGGTTCCGGAGTCCACGGTTGAGCCCTCCGAGCCGAGGGGAGAGCGGGTTTCCCCCGCCCTACCTCCATACCCTTCTCGGAAAAGCCGAGGTTCGCGGTCTCAGTCTCGGACTTCTCAGTCCAGCCGATCCCGCCGTCTCAGGCGGTCTCGGTCTTGGCACCGTGACAAGCGGCGCTGCTGCTCATCCTCGTCCTCGGACGAGGGGAGGCTTCGACGCAAGTTGCGTCGACGATCGAGGACCTCATGGTGGCAACAGCTTCTGTCCGGGAGCAAGCTGACATCGTCGCCTTCCCCGGCTATCAAGTGGCTGTCACCAGAGCGACCAAAGCAACCCCGCCTTAGCCGGCGCCTGTTGCTCGGCCGAAACCGGCTGCCCCACCGATTCTGGTGGAACCTCCGCCTCCACAGCCGTTGTTTGGGGCTCCGACCAAGAATTCTCTGTCGGCCCAAGGTCTGCCCCATAGGCTGTCTGTCACCCTCACTCCCGATCGCCCTCGGCAGGTGGAGGGTGGCTCAGGCCCAAGGCAGCTCTTTGCGGACTCCTCTGAGTCCGACAACGATTCCTCCCTGTTCTCCAGGCGGGTCGACTTGGAGTCCTCAGGAGGTCAGTCACTGGACGATAGCCCTTCGTCCTTCATGGGTTTGCTTAGGCTCATCTCAGAGTCCACCGGGATGCAGCTCGAGCCCGTATCCAAGCAGGCCAAGTATCCCCTCATGGAGATATTGGACCGAGGGGATTCTCCTACGGAGGCCTTTCCGGTGGCTGAGGCCATTGTCGGCCCGGCCTTGGAGCTCTGGCAGCGTCCTGCTTCCTGCCCTGCGCCTTCGGCCAGGATGGCAAGGAAGTATGCGGTCCGTACCGGTTCCCTGTCCGGTTTCTCGGAACACCCCTCAGCCGAGGGGTTGGTTACCGACAGCATCTTCCGGCGTGCTGGAAACGCCAGGCACGTAGACGTAGACAAACCTCCCGACAAGGAGTCCAAGAAGTTGGACTACACCGGGCGAAAAGTCTACGCTGCGTCCTCCCTTGGCCTTCGTCAGGCCAGCTCGGCCGTGCTGATGGCACATTTCTCTCATGCCGTGTTGGGCTCCCTGGATGAGGTAGTCCCTCATCTCCCGGCTGACCTGCAGACCACGGTTAAGCAGGTGCAGGACCAGGGCAGGGCAGTGGCCAAGCAGCAACTTCAGACTGCTTTGGACATCGGTGACTCATGTGCCAGGTCAGTAGCGGCCGCAGTGGCTATGCGCCGTCGGGCATGGCTGAGGATATCCACCTTCACAGCGGATACCCAGCAGAGATTGGCGGATGTCCCCTTCCTGGGGACCGACCTCTTCAGCCCTGGAGTGGAAGGTCACTTCTAGGGACATGGATATGTTGTTCATCCACACTTATTGGCAGGTTCCTTGCCGCTTTAAATCTTGCCGGAAGGTCTTCAAGCTGGCTTCTCCCACCCACCCGGGTGGTAAAACTCTCGGCTCCGCCCCATGACGCCAGATCTTCCTTACCGCTTGGAAGCTCAGGTTCCCTCCTTAACGCGGTGCGTTTAAGACTAGTTCCTAATTCTTGAAAGTGAAATTAAAAGAGTTTTGCTAAAAGACTTGGTCTTCTTCTCCTCACGGCTCGCGATGGACAAATCGACTCCGGTTTTGGAGGTGCCCTTGCGGGCAGAAGATGTCTAGGACGGATCCGCACTCCACGTGCGTCTACTGCCTGGGCCTTGAGCACGACCCGCAGGCCTGCGACTTGTGCTCTTCCTTTTCGGCCTACGTCCTTGAAGACCGTGCTGCCTGATTACAACTGGGGCGCCCCGAGAAAAGAATTCCACCGGTGAAATCTAAAGAGGCCCGATTGGCGGTGTCCGCGGCGGCAGGCTCGGCGGATCAGCTAGAGCAGATGATCGCCCTCGAAGAGGAGGCGGCGCGGGCCGCTTCTACCTCGGCTGCGGCATTTGTCCCGCTCTCTCTCGGTGCCTCATACTCGGCTTCTTTTAAGGAGCTTTGTCTGACCCTCTCGACCAAAGGTGAGGGTCCAACTTCTTCGGGACCTTTTTCCAGGTCCAAAAAGAGCAAAAGTAAGTCTCTCCGTCGACGCTCTTGGGAGCGGGAAAGATCCCCCTCCCTTGTCGACAGTCGACTTCCGGTCGACCCCTCAGCTTTCAGCCACTGGCTTCCACGGTGTCCCGTCAGGCCAGTTGGCCAGAGACTCCCACGTCGGCGCAGGTCGAGATTTTTCGAACCGCTAGACGGGTTGTCGGCTCGGAGAAGCTGAGAATCCCCTCTCCCGGTTCCCCGGTGGGAGTTGAGGATCCCGTCGGCTCGTCTGTGCCTCCGGTTCCGGAGCCTTCGGTGGGATCGTCCGAGCCGAGGGGAGTGCCGATTTCCGACACTTCTCCTTGCCTTCCTCGGCCTAGTCGAGACTCTCGGTCTCGGTCTCGGACATCCTCGCGGTCAACCCGATCCGCTGCCATGGCGAATCTCGGGTCTCGGCACCGTGGCAAGCTGTGCGCCGCTCTTCCTCCCGGACCGAGGGAGGCCCCGGGCGCAAATTGCGTCGGGAGGTATGAGGAACTTATGTGGCAACAGCTCCTTTGACGAGAATAAGCCGACCCAGTTGTCTTCCGCGGCCATTAAGTGGCTGTCACCGGAGCAGCCGAAACAACCCCTCGTTGTAGTCGAGGAGCCTGTTCTCAGGCCGGTTGTTCGGCCAATTCCAGCTGCCCCACCGATTCTGGTGGAACCTCCGCCTCCACAGCCATTAGTTGGGGCTCCGACCAAAAATTCTCGGTCGGCTTTGGGTTTGCCCCATAGGCTGTCTGTCACCCTCACTCCCGATAAACCTCGGCAGGTGGAGGGTGGCTCAGGCCGAGGCAGCTCTTTGAGGACTCTTCTGAGTCCGATGATGGTTCCTCCCTCTTCTCCAAGCGCATGGACTTGGAGTCCTCGGGAGGGCAGTCAATGGACGATAGCCCTTCGTCCTTCTTAGGGTTGCTTCGACTCATCTCGGAGTCCACCGGGATGAAGCTCGAACCTGTTTCTAAACGGGCCAGGTATCCCCTCACGGAGATTCTGGACCGAGGGGATTCTCCTACGGAGGCCTTTCCGGTGGCGAAGCCATAGTGGTCCGGCCTTGGAACTTTGGCAGTGTCCTGCTTCCCTGCCCTCGCCTTGGCCAGGTTGGCCAGAAGTGCTCTGCAGTCCCTACCGGTTCCCTGTCCGGTTTTTCGGAACACCCCTCGGCCGAGGGGTTGGTTACCGACAGCGTTTTCCGGCGTGCCGGGAATGCCAGGGATGTGGACAAACCTCCCGACAAGGAATCCAAGAAATTGGATTATGCCGGGCGAAAAGTCTATGCTGCGTCCTCTCTCGGCCTTCATCAGGCCAGTTCGGCCGTCCTCATGGCACATTTTTCTCACGCCCTGTTGGGCTCCCTGGATGAGGTTGTCCCTCATCTTCCCGCAGATCTGCAGACTACGGTCAGGCAGGTGCGGGACCAGGGCAGGGCAGTGGCTAAACAGCAGCTCCAGACTGCGTTAGACATCCGGGACTCATGTGCCAGGTCTGTGGCGCCGCGATGTGGCATCGTCGGTCAGGGCTTGGCTGAGGATGTCCACCTTTACCTCGGATACCCAGCACAGGGTTGCGTATGTTCCTTTTGGGGACTGACCACTTGACCCTGGGGTGGAAGGTCACCTGCAGAGGATCGAGAAGTCCAGTGCTACCTTGGACTCGGTCTCTTCCGCTCAGAAGAACAAAGGCCGCAAGCCACAGCCTAAGCCCTTTCGTCCTTCTGCCCCCGCGGCCCGCCCGGCCCAGCAACGTCAGGGCCAGCAGGCTCGACCTTGGTATCCCAAGCCCAAGCCGTTGGCCTCCTCCAACAGGAAGCAGGGAGGTAAAGGCCCAGGAGGTCCCTCGGCCAGTCCCTCCTCCAAGCCTGCCCAGTGACGGGCTGAGGGGTGTCACCCCCATCCCTGTCACCTCACCCCTGGTTCCCCCCGTGGGGGGATGGCTCAGACACTTCCTTTCCGCCTGGTCCGCTGTTACCATGGACAGGTGGGTACTGGAGGTGGTGGGAAAAGGCCTACCTCTGGAATTCGAGCAGGCCCCGCCCTTCAGAGCCGTCGCACCTCGGGGGGCCTCGGGGTCTGCAGCCTCACTGGCGGCTCACCGAGCCGACATCGCTCTCCTCCTCCAAAAGGAGGTGATCACGGAGGTGGAGGACCCCCCTTCAGACCCGGGGTTCGTGTCCAGGTATTTCCTGGTTCCGAAACGGACGGGGGGCTGGCGCCCCATTCTCGACCTACACGACCTGAACAAGTTCCTAAGGTCTCGAACCTTCAGGATGGTCACTCTGGTGCAGATAATACCATCTCTGGAACACGGCGTGTGGTTCTGCTCTCTGGACTTACAGGACGCGTTCTTTCACGTCCCTATCTGTCCGTCACATCGGAGATTCCTCCGCTTACGAGCGGAGGGATCCCTCTTCGAGTTCCGAGCCATGCCCTTCGGCTTATCTCCCGCTCCCAGGGTCTTCACCAAATGCATGGCAGTGGTGACAGCATTCCTGCGGCGCCGAGGGGTCCGGGTGTACCCTTACCTGGACGATTGGCTGATAGCAGCCTCTTCCAGATGGGAGGTGGAGCGCTCCAGAGATCTGGCCCTCCAGGTTTGCTCTCGAGTTGGCCTTCTCATCAACGAGGCCAAGTCGGAACTCGAGCCGAAGCAGGTGATCCTGTTCATCGGGGCAGAGCTCGACTCTGTTCGAGCCAGAGCACGGCTCCCGGCAGACAGGGCCGAGGTTCTTACCTCCTTTGCCCAGTCATTTCTGGTTGGGCAATTGCGCCCTGCCCGGGACTTCCTGCGCCTTCTGGGTCTCATGGCGGCCTGTACCAGCGTGGTCCGTTGGGCCCGCTGGCACATGCGCCCCCTTCAGTGGGGACTGGCCAGCCAGTGGTCACAACGCTGCGATCCTTTGAACCAGCTAGTGATAGTGACCCAGGAGATGTGGAACGCTCTCCAGTGGTGGACCGTTCCATTCCATGTGCAGGAGGGCATCCCGTTTGTCCGCCCCGAGCTGAAGGTCTCTCTATCGACCGATGCCTCTCTGATGGGTTGGGGTGCCCATCTGGGGGAACACCGAGTGCACGGCCTCTGGTCCCCGCGGGAGTCCCGATGCCACATCAACCTGCTGGAGCTCGAGCGGTCCGCCTAGCTCTCACGCCTTTGCTCCGTTTCTCCGGGGTCAAGTGGTCCAAGTCCAGACGGACAATACCACGACCATGTACTACCTGAACCGCCAGGGCGGGACGCGCTCCATGCTTCTATGCAAGGAAGCTCTCCGCATTTGGTCACTCGTGCGCAGCCTGGAGGCGGATCTCCTAGCCATTCACGTGGCAGGATCCTCCAACACCCTGGCCGATGCCCTGAGCCGGATAGGGGCTGCATCTCACAAGTGGTCTCTCCTGCCGGAGGTAGTACAAGATCTGTTCTCCCACTGGGGCACACCTCAGGTGGACCTGTTTGCCTCCAGGGAAAGCAAGCTGAGGCTGTTTCATGCCGCCCCTCAGCAGGGCTCGCTGCAGGGGGATGCCTTCTCAAGGCTGTGGACCCCGGGCCTCTTCCTCGCCTTTCCCCCATTTCCCTTGATTCACAAGGTGCTTCTCAAAGCAAGGAGGGACAAGGCGCAGGTGATCCTGATAGCCCCAGACTGGCCCCGCCAGTTCTGGTACCCAGATCTTCTCAGCCTCAGCTCCAGGCTCCGAGGCAGCTTCCAGCTCGCCCGGACCTGCTCTCAGTCAATCAAGGAAGGTGTTCCATCCGGACCTTCAATCCCTGCACCTGACGGCCTGGTTCCTGGTAGCCTGGGGTTCCAGGCCTTGGGTACTTTCCGACGAGGTCTCAATGTTGTGGGCGTCCGTGAGTCGACCAGAAATGCTACGCCCAAATGGAAGAGATTCTCCATTTGGTGTCAGGGCAAGGGCTTGGACCCTTCCTCCTGTTCTGTGGCAAGCATTTTGGACTATTTATGGTCCCTTTCTAGTCAAGGGCTTGGGTCGGCGACCTAAAGGTGCCTAGCCATCATCTCTGCTTGCAGGCGCGGGCAGGAAGCAGTCGATGTCGCAGGAGAAAAGGTGGTCGGGCGCTTTTCAAAGGCCTTGATCACATTTCCTCGATCTGAGAACCTCCACCTCCGTGGGATTTACTGCTGGTACTGGCAAAGCTCATGGGCAAGCCATTCGAACCAATGCACAGGTGTGATCTCTCTCACCTGTCGTGAAACCACCTCCTTCTGGTGGCTATACGTCAGCCAGAAGGATGGGAGAGCTCCAGGCGCTTTGCATGAGTCTCCTTACTGGTCTTCCACAGGGACAAGTTGTCCTCCGCCCCACCTGAAATTCCTTCCGAAGGTGGTGTGGGGTTCACCTAACCAGGTGCTGACTCTGCGGTGTTCTACCCCAATCACACCTCGGAGGCCGAATATAGACTCCATACTCTGGACCTAGAAGGCGCTCGCTTATTATAAGGGCGCACGGCTGAAATCGGGAGAGGTTCGCCAGCTGTTTGTCACCTACGCTGAAGCCGCATCTGGCAGACCTGCAGCCAAGCGGACGATAGGCAGGTGGGTCACCTCCTGCATAGATCGCTGCTATAAGTTGGCGGGCATGGAGCCTCCCAGAGGATAAGAGCTCATTCTGCCCGTATACTGCTGCATCGGTGGCTGCTTCCAGGGACGTCCCTATCCAGGAAATCTGCAGGGCTGCTACCTGGAAGTCAGCACACCCTTATTACCCATTACCACATCGACCTTGAGTCACGCCGGGATGCTGGTTTGGGGCCTCGGTTCTAGTCTTTATTCCCTAAGTAGGGGTGTGCCTTGCCTCCCTCCTCCCGGAGAACTGCTGGAGTCTGCCAATAAGTGTGGATGAACAACATATCCATGTCCCTAGAAATACAGGTTACTCACCTGTAACAGGATTTCTAGAGATGGATATGTTGTTCATCCACGACCACCGACCTCCTTCTTGACGCACAACCTGAGCTTCCAGCGGGCAGATCTGGCGTCATGGGTGGAGCCGAGGTTTTACCACCGGGTGGGTGGGAGGAGCCAGCTTGAAGACCTTCCGGCAAGATTTAAAGCGGCAAGGAACCTGCCAATAAGTGTGGATGAACAACATATACCATTCCTAGAACTCCTGTTACAGGTGAGTAACCTGTATCTCAGAGGATCGAAAAGTCCAATGCCACTCTGGACTTGGTCTCATCCATGAGAGGGACAAGGGCATCGACCGCAACCCAAGCCCTTTCGTCCGTCTGCGCCGCGCACGTCCGCCCAGCAGCATCAAGGCCAGCAGGCTCGCGGCATCCCAAACCTGAAGCCCGTGGCTTCCTCTTCCAGGAAGCAGGGAGGTAAGGCCCAGGGTCCCTCGCTGGTCCCTCCTCCAAACCTGCCCAGTGACGGGTTGAGGGATGTCGCTCCCCAACCTCGTCACCCCACCCCCAGGTTCCCCGTGGAGGCAGCTCCTTCTTCCTTTCCGCCTGGTCTGCTATAACCACAGACGGTGGGTGTTGAAGTGGTAGGAAAGACCTGCCTCTGGAGTTCAAGCAGGCCCTGCCCTTCAATACGTCGCCCCAAGAAGCCTTCTCGAGTCACAGCCTAACTGTCTGCTCGCCGACCGACTCTGCTCTGCTCCTCGAGAAAGAGGTGATCAGAGAGGTGGCGGACCCTCCCTCAGACCCGGGGTTTGTGTCCAGGTACTTCCTGGTCCCAAAACGGACGGGGGGCTGGCGTCCCATTCTCGACCTGCACGACCTAAACAAGTTCCTAAGGTCTCGGACCTTCAGGATGGTCACTGTGGCTCAGGTAATACCGTCCTTGGAACGCGGCGCGTGGTTCTGCTCTCTGGACTTGCAGGACGATTTTTCACGTCCCTATCATCCGTCTCACCAGAGATTCCTTCGCTTCGAACGGAAGGATCCTTTTCGAGTTCGAGCCATGCCCTTGGCCTGTCTCTTGCACCCAGGGTCTTCACCAAATGCATGGCAGTGGTGACAGCATTCCTGCGGCGCCGAGGGGTCCGGGTGTATCCTTACCTGGACGATTGGCTGTTAGCAGCCCCCTCCAGACAGGAGGTGGAGCGGTCCAGAGATCTGGCCCTCCAGGTTTGCTCTCAGGTCGGCCTCCTCATCAACGAGGCCAAGTCGGAACTCGAACCGAAGCAGGTGATTCTCTTCATCGGGGCAGAGCTCGACTCTCTTCGAGCCAGAGCACGGTTCCTGGCAGACAGGGCCGAGGTTCTTTCCTCCTTTGCCCGATCATTTCTGGTTGGGCAATCGCGCCCTGCCCGGGACTTCCTGCGCCTCCTGGGTCTCATGACGGCCTGCACCAGCGTGGTCCGTTGGGCCCGCTGGAACATGCGCCCCCTTCAATGGGGGCTGGCCAGCCAGTGGTCTCAATGCTGCGATCCATTGGACCAGCTAGTGATGGTGACCCAGGGGATGTGGAACGCTCTCCAGTGGTGGATCGTTCCAGCTCATCTGCAGGAGGGCATCCCATTTGTCTGCCCCGAGCCGACGGTCTCTCTATCGACCGATGCCTCTCTGATGGGTTGGGGTGCCCATCTGGGGGAGCACAGAGTGCACGGCCTCTGGTCCCCGCGGGAGTCCCAGTGCCATATCAACCTGCTGGAGCTCCGAGCGGTCTGCCTAGCTCTCACCGCCTTCGCTCCGTTTCTACGGGTCAAGTGGTTCAGGTCCAGACGGTAATACCACGACCATGTACTACCTAAACTGCCAGGGCGGACGCGCTCCATGCCTCTGTGCAAGGATGCTCTCCGCATTTGGTCACTCGTGCGCAGCCTGGAGGCGGATCTCCTAGCCATTCATGTGGCAGGAGCCTCCAACACCCTGGCCGATGCCCTAAGCCGGATAGGGGCTGTGTCCCACGAGTGGTCTCTCCTGCCGGAGGTAGTACAAGATCTGTTCTTCCATTGGGGCACACCTCAGGTGGATCTGTTTGCCTCAAGGGAGAATCGCGAAGCTGAGGCTGTTCCATGCCCGCCCCCCTCAGCAGGGCTCGCTGCAGGGGGATGCCTTCTCGAGGCCATGGACCCCAGGCCTCTTCTACGCCTTTCCCCCATTTCCCTTGATCCACAAGGTGCTTCTCAAGGCAAGGAGGGACAAGGCGCAGGTGATTCTGGTAGCCCCAGACTGGCCCCGCCAATGCTGGTATCCAGATCTCCTCAGCCTCAGCTCCAGGCTCCCGAGGCAGCTTCCAGCTCGCCCGGACCTGCTTTCAGTCAGTCAGGGGAAGGTGTTCCATCCGGACCTTCAATCCCTGCACCTGACGGCCTGGTTCCTGAGCGGCTAGAGTTCCAGGCCTTGGGTCTTTCCGACGAGGTCCTCAATGTAGTTGAGGCATCCCGTAAGGAGTCGACCAGGAAATGCTATGCCTTCAAATGGAAAAGGTTTTCCATTTGGTGTCAGGGCAAGGGCCTGGACCCTTCCTCCTGTTCCTTGGCAAGCATCTTGGACTATTTATGGTCCCTTTCTCAGCAAGGGCTTAGGTCGACGACCCTAAGGGTGCACCTGGCAGCCATCTCTGCTTACCGGGCGTGGGCCAGGAAGCAGTCGGTGGCGCAGGAGAAGATGGTCTGGTGCTTTTTCAAAGGCCTTGATCACATTTCCCCTCCGGTGCGAGAACCTCCACCTCCGTGAGATCTACTGCTGGTACTGGCAAAGCTCATGGGCAAGCCATTCAAACCAATGCACAGGTGTGATCTTTCTCACCTGTCGTGGAAGACCACCTTCTTGGTGGCTATTACGTCAGCCAGAAGGATGGGAGAGCTCCAGGCACTTTCCATCGAGTCTCCTTACCTGGTCTTCCACAGGGACAAGGTTGTCCTGTGCCCCCACCCGAAATTCCTTCCGAAGGTGGTGTCGGAGTTTTACCTTAACCAGGTGTTGACTCTGCCGGTGTTCTACCCCAATCACACCTCGGAGGCCGAATATAGGCTCCATACTCTGGACCTTACAAGGGCGGTCGCTTACTATAAGGAGCGCATGGCTGAAATTCGGGGAGAGGTTCGCCAGCTGTTTGTCACCTACGCTGAAGCCGCACCTGGCAGACCTGCAGCCAAGCGGACGATAAGCAGGTGGGTCATCTTCTGCATAGATCTCTGCTATAAGTTGGCGGGCATGGAGCCTCCCAGTGGGATAAGAGCTCATTCTACCCGCCATACCGCTGCATCGGTGGCTGCTTCCAGGGACGTCCCTATCCAGGAAATCTGCAGGGCTGCTACCTGGAAGTCAGCACACACCTTCATCACCCACTACCACATCGACCTTGAGTCACGCCAGGATACTGGTTTTGGGGTCTCGGTTCTCCAGTCTCTGTTCCCTAAGTAGGGTGTGTGCGCCTTGCCTCCCTCCTCCCAGAGAACTGCTAGGAGTCTGCCAATAAGTGTGGATGAACAACATATCCATGTCCTAGAAATACAGGTTACTACGCCTGTAACAGGAGTTCTAGGAATGGTATATGTTGTTCATCCTACATTCCCCGACCTCCGGCTTGACGCACAACCTGAGCTTCCAGCGGGCCAGATCTGGCGTCATGGGCCGGAGCCGAGGGTTTTACCACCCGGGTGGGTGGGAGGAGCCCACTTGAAGACCTTCCGGCAAGATTTAAAGCGGCAAGGATACCTGCCAATAAGTGTGGATGAACAACATATACCATTCCTAGAACTCCTGTTACAGGTGAGTAACCTGTATTTCAAGTCCATCTTGGACCCCTAAATCACACATAAAAAACGTGCATTTCATACTCTATTTCATGGAGGGCCTGTATAAAGGAGAAAAAAACATGATTTAGAAATGCATCTTATAATGGTAAATTTTGAAATAAAATCAGCCCTTTATTCCACTGTTGAACTGAAAAGCAATATTTTAAAAACCTAAAGGAACAAGTACATTGCAGATTAATGTCTTTCCTGGAAGGGGAGGAGGTGGGAATGTTGGGATCTTATACAGAAAATATATTCTTTATCTAATCAGGGAAACATTAAAGGATCTTATTCATTTACTTCCATTATAGTTTCTTATAATACACACTATTCCAAATCAGACTGGGAGAGAAAGAAGGAGGGTAGGGGAAAGGAGAAGGGGAGAGGAAAAGGGAAGGGGGAAAAAGGGGGGAAGAAAAATGTGTGTGGGGGGGTTGATCTCGAATTATTGCCGCCCTTTCTGTAAAAAAGGGTTTTAACTCAAAATTATCATTTAGACCAGGGTGTCGATTTGCACCCAGTCTGTAGATCCAATGTTGCTCTTTCTCCCTTTGTACTGCTTCAGCATCTCCCCCCTCTCACATTTGCTTTTACATGTTCAAGACCACATGCTGTAACTTTATGTAATCCATTCTTACCATGCTTTATGTGGAGAGCCATGGCATATTCTATATTGCCATTTTTTATTGCTAAGATGTGCTCATTCATCCTGAGCCTCATCTTCCTCTTGGTTCTCCCAACATAAAACCTTCCACATGTACACAACAGTCTATAAATCACCCCTTCTGTATGACATGTAATGGGGCTTCTAATCCATTCCATTTTATTGTTTTTTGTGTTAAAAAAAACTTCCAGTTTTCTGTATAAACAAACATATTTTACAGAAACCACATGGACCTGAACCATGGTTTTTCCTCTCGGTCCCTTACTCTGGTCTGGTAACTCTGAACCAGGGAATCCTTAAGATTTCTACCTCTCCGGTAAGAAATTCTTAATGGTTTGTCAAATAGAGTAGACAGTGGTCTGAGCCCCCTCAGAATATTTAAATTCTTATTCACAATGTTTATTACTTCCTTACTCCCACCCCCATATGTAGTTGCCAAAGTAAAATCCACTCCAGATTCTTTACTTCTCTCTCTCGTTTGTAATAAATCTGCTCTGGGAATAGCATCCACTGATTCCTTAGCTTTTTATATATCCAGATTCAAATATTCCCTTTCTCTCAATCTCTCTTCTAGTTCCTGAGCTGTAGACCGATACTGCTGTTCACTACTGCAGTTCCTTTTCACCCTACAAAATTGGCCCTTAGGGAGATTGTTTACTACGTGACTTGGATGGCAACTAGTGGCAAGTAACAGACTGTTCCTATCAATGGGCTTCTTATACAAGTCTGTGTGTAATAACCCATCCGTCTGTTTGGTTATTGTCAGATCTAGGAAATGAATCTCTTTCTCATCTGCACACATTTTGAACCTTTAGGTTAGAATTTGTGCTCTCCAAATATTTCACAAATTGTTCTAGATCAGTCCTATTGCCTTTCCAAATTAGTATAATGTTGTCAATGAAGCGTTTGTAGGAATCCACTTTTATCAAAGAATGGATTCGTACTAGGATCATAGACGCACCCTCCTCCCATTTCACCAAGAACAAATTAGCCAGACTTGGAGCCAGAGTCTCCCCCATCGCAGTACCCTTAGTTTGTTTATATAGATGGCCCTGAAACATAAAGATGCATATTAAAATATGCCTGTGACAAGGCTGTATATTGGAGTAGACACTCCTCTACAGCCAATAATCCATCTTGATGGGGGATATTAGTATAGAGGGAATCTATGTCTAATGTTACCAACAACCAGTCTTCTTCAATTTGCATCTCTTGTAATAATGTTAGTACACTCATAGTGTCCCTCAAGTAACTTCTCGAGTGTGAAACCAAGGGGTTAAGGAAACTATCTACAAATTTGGAAATGGGTTCAGTCACCCACCCTGTTCAGGACACTGTTGGGTGATCCGGTGGTATAGTAAGGTGCTTATGTAGTTTAGGTAAGGTATAAAATGCAGGTTTTTTGGATATTGCACAGTCAGATAAAATAATTCATCCGTTGTTATAAGTCCCCGATGGAATAGATCAAGCAGGAATAATTCAATATCTTTCTTGATTTGGGGCGTGGGGTCAAAAGTCAGATGCTGATAAAACGAGGGGTCCGCTAACTATCTCTCCACTTTTGCTATATACTGAGAAGTATTCTGCACAACAATGCTTCCCCTTTTCTGCAGGCTTTATAACTATCTGTTTGTTGGTGGACAGTTTAGCAGTTGTTTCTCCTGCGTCGTCATATTGCAGAAGGGTAGTCTAAGATTACATTTAAACACCTCCTCTAAATCTCTCGTGCAGCATTCCAAAAAAGAAGAAACCCGTGGGTGTAAGGGGGGGCAGAAAGTAGAAGGCAATCTAAATCTCCGAGTATTTAACCTATCTCAAACATTTTCATCAGATTCTACATTCATATAATCTGTAGAAAAAAAAAAAATTTCTAGCAAATTTATGTGCATCAAACTCTGTAATAGAAAAAGAGGGGACGAAAGACAAACCTTTGCTAAGTACTTGAAAGTCTATCTCTGTAAATAACACATCAGACAGATTAATTACGGTCGGTAGCGGTTGGTACATTGTTGACCCCAAGCTTTTCCTCTTGCCCTGCCTCATCGTCCTCCTCTTTCTCTGTACTGACCGCAATCCCTTTGGTCCCCTTGTATCTGGAACCTGGTAACCTTGGAACTCCTCCTGGGCAGAACCTGCCCAGGAGGGCCCACCCCTAACAAAGGACTCGTTTCAGTTTCACTGTCCGGTTCAGAGGCACTCTCCCCAGTGCTATACTCTGTTGATAAATGTTCAGTTCGTTTAAGAATAGAGCGTAGCCCAGTAGTCTCTCCTACACCAGAGTCATTAGTTTTCCCGCTTGGAACAGACCCAACGTGTGCAGAGTTTGCAGTATTTTGTTGCATATGATTACCCCTCTTCTTCCAAGAAAAAATACGATTATTTGCATAATCATCAGTGTCCCCTACAAACTTCCGTTGTTTCTGGGCTTTAATCATTAAATCATAATTTTTAAGATACTCACTGAATTTACGTTGACAATGTGGAAAGTCAAGGTGATCTTTGTATGATGCTACTATTTTTTCTTGCTTTTCTATCCCTTGTTTAAGTTCCATGAGCAGTTCATCACCATCTTCGATAACAAATTTAATCAGTTCCTGTGTTTATCTTCCTTTATAGTTTTTTATAAGAAACTATAATGGAAGCAAATGAATAAGATCCTTTAACGTTTCCCTGATTAGATAAAGAATATATTTTCTGTATAAGATCCCAATATCCCTTCCCCCCTTCCAGGGAAGATATTAATCTGCAATGTACTTGCTCCTTTAGGTTTTTAAAATGCTGCTTTTCAGTTCAACAGTGGAATAAAGGGCTGATTTTATTTCAAAATTTACCATTATAAGATGTATTTCTAAATCATATTTTTTTTTCTTTACTGCTCCTCCATGAAATAGAGTATGAGATACGAGTTTTGTATGCGATTTTGGGGTCCAAGATGGACTTGAATCTGAACTTTTCACTTGAAATTGGACACTGTTAACAAGGGTTGTTTAAAGTGTCTTATTTATATTGTAATTGGCGGATAAATTGTGATACTAATCCTTTGATTGGTTTCGAGTTTGATTATGTCAAAGGTGAAATATATATATAAAAGCATGTTGTAATTTGCACTCACTATCTGATGAAGCCCGAAATGTCGGGTGAAACGTAAGCACGTCTGTCTTGCTGGTCTAATGAGAGTAAAAGAAGAGCTGCATTTATAAAACTGCGTTGAGTCTCATTCTTGTTGCAGCTGCGAGAGTGAGTGCTTCCCACTATGTTGTCACAGTAATTGCTTCTTGGGATAAGCACCACCACCCCTGTGATCACCCCTAATTGCTAAAAGAGAGCTTTTCTGCTTCCGGACAGGGCAGACTGCCTTCAGGGTTTGGCCAGCGGACTTCAAAGGACCCCCTCCTACCCTGTCCAAGTGGTCCTGCAGCTGTTGGGACACATGGTGGCGGCCATTGCCACAGTACCCTTAGCCAGACTCCATATGAGGACTCTTCAGTGGCACCTCAGGGTTCAGTGGGACCAGTTGGTGGATGATCTGGATCTCCGAATCCGGATTTCTCAGGCAGGTCATCGTTCTCTGGAATGGTGGCTCCCCCAGGACAGTCTAGAGAGAGGAGTCCATTTTCAGAAACCCCGACCTCTTCAGACTTTAACCACAGATGCCTCTCTGTCAGGTTGGGGCGCTGATTTAAGGGATCACAGAGAGCTGTCTACATATCAGTGTTCTGGAAATGAGAGCAGTGTTGAATGTGCTAACCGCATTCAGAGACCAGCTCTCACCAGGTCCTCTCCTGATGCAGACAGACAATACACCAGTAGTCTTCTACATCAACAGACAAGGAGGAACTCACTCATACCTCCTTTGCAGGGAGGCCATGAGAGTATGGGACTGGGTAGTGAAACACCGATTGGACCTCATCGCAGTTCATCTGCCCGGGGTCCAGAACGTTCTCGCCGACCGTCTCAGTCGCTCTACCTCTCAGAACCATGAGTGGGAACTGCTCCAAGATGTCGCAGACGACCTCTTCGATCATTGGGGCCATCCAGAGTTGGACCTCTTTGCGTCCCCATACAATGCCAAACTGCACAATTTTTGCTCACTCGTTCCAGGGCCTGGTGTTTTCTGGCGAGATGCATTGTCCCCCTCTTGGACAGGGAAGTTCCTGTGTGCCTTCCCTCCTTTTCCCCCTCATTCAGAGAGTATTGCTCAAACTGCAGTCTGAGGGAGCCAGAATAATTCTAATGGCTCCTCTATGGCCTCATCAGATCTGGTATCTGTTGCTCCAGCAACTGTCTCTAAAACCTCCAGTTCAGTTGCCACTCTCTACCCACTTGCTCTCACAAGAATAGGGGACACTCGTCAATCCTGCTCTTCAGTCTCTTCACCTGCATGCGTGGCTCCTGCAGTCCTAGAGGAAGAGAGACTAGGAGTGTCCAGCAAGGTGGCTGAAATTTTGGTTGCAGCAAGGAAGCCTTCCACCAGGGCTACGTACACTCTGAAATGGAAATGCTTCTGTCTGTGGGATTCGGCCCGCGCCCTAAATCCCTTGGGTTGCCCGGCTAGGTACGTGCTGGAGTATCTTCGTCACCTTCTGGACTTAGGATTGAGTTACTCATCCATCAAGGTGCACATGTGTGCGGTCTCCGCATATCATGACCCTGTAGGAGACAAAACTCTGGCACAGCTTAATGCCTGCAGAACCTTCCTTCGAGGGGTCTTACACGTCAGGCCTCCCAAGAGGGACATCGTTCCCCCTTGGGACCTTCTTTTTGTACTGGAGAAACTCACTCTTCCTCCCTTCGAGCCGGCAGCTTCATGCGAGCTGCGCTTCCTCTCATGGAAGACCCTCCTCTTGTTAGCCATTACCTCTGCTCGAAGGGTTTCTGAGCTCCAGGATCTGATGTGTAAAGAACCATACATAGTCTTTCACAGGGACAGGGTAAATATGCGCACGGACCCTTAGTTTATGCTGAAGATGTTGTCCGTACTGATCCTTAACTAGGACATCAACCTTCCGGTTTATTATCCGGAGTTTACAAACCAAGGCGAAGCACTGTTGCACACCTTGGATGTTCACCGTATTTTGAGGTATTACCTCCACAGGACTCGCTCCTCAAGACAGTCGGACCAGTTGTTCATCTCGTTCACTAAGCGAATGCTGGGAGCTCCTGTTTCTAAGCAGACACTAGCCCGTTGGCTAGTACAGTGTATCTCGTTCTGTTATCAGCACCATGACAGACCTCTTCCTGGTGCTGTTAGGGGCCATTCCACCAGAGCAGTGGCCTCTTCCTTTGCAGCTCTCAAGAACAGCTCTTCAGCCGACATTTGTGCTGCTGCTACGTGGAGTTCAGTTCACACCTTCATCAGGCACTACAGCCTGGACATCGCATCCAGAAGGAGAGCAAGTTTCGGACTAGCAGTCCTGCAGGGCCTTCTCCCATAGACATTTATCAGCAGCTGTTTCAGCTTATGTCCCACCACCCTATCGGACCTGGGCATATCCTTGGGTACTGATTGGGACTCAGTCCTAATGGTATTACCTGCTGCAAGAGCTCCACCCTTGAAGACAGATAGTACAGTTACGTAAGAACTTACCGTAACAGTAGATCTTCGAGAGGAGCTCTTGCAGCAGTTGGTTTTCCCATCCTCCATCCCCCAGGATAGTATATGGGTATCTTTTCACCAGACCATGGTGGGGAATTCCTGCTTGGTTCTCCAAGTTTGTTTCTAGCCGGGTCTTGATTGGGAGAACAGGTGAGGCCAGGGCATGGCTTTATACCATGTCTGGCAGCGGTGCTGACAGCGGGCAGTCCCTTGCCTCAGACTGCTAGCTACAAGTTTTCCATGGGGTCCTGACGCCTGATGTCTTTAGTCCTAATGGTATTACCTGCTGCAAGTGCTCCTCTCGAAGATCTACTGTTACTGTAAATTCTTACGTAATTGTACTTTTCGTGTCTCTCAATCTCTGCAACGGTCACAAACAGCCTCCCTTCTCTTCTATCTCAAAGATGATCTGTTCTCCCCACTTCTCACGCCTTCTCTACCTAGAATTACATCTGACTGTAACCTGAACCCCATATCTCTAACCAAATGCAGTTGAATCTGGCTATTCTTAGTTATCTTGCTGTTTAAATTGTTGACATCTGGTATGTGAATGGCATAAATGTCCCTGCACATGATATAAAATGTTAATCTGCCTCCTGCCTCCCCTGGCTACCTGCAAACTGCTTGTAATCCTGAATCATTTGGTTATTGCCTACTTGAGTACTGTTGTTATTTACCTATGTTTTAACTGTATATTGTGACTCATTCTACTATTCTGTGTGTGTTACTGTATTATGTTTTGTTCTTGGAATGCTTTACTCCTCTGGTTGTCACTGAAAAAGGGACTTTGTCTCAGTTGACCTACCCTGTCATCAGAATTCAAATAAATAAATTGTTACTGAGCATGAGAAGGACATAGACTAGTAATTAATAAAATATGGGTAATTATGCATAGAATGCATTAGTGTGTGATTATTTGTCCTAATAGACACATTTGTAATTGGTTATCATATGTATAACATTTTCTGCTAAATAATACTCTTCTACCAACAAATTCCTATTTTGTTAGTGATAGTTGATTTTGACAACAGGGATGTAGACTGTCTTTCTGATGAGATCATGTTGTTTATGTTTGGAATGTATCTGAAACAAAATGGGCCGAGCATTAGGATGCAATAATAGGTCTTTTCATTCTAATTGTACATGAGAAGGAGATAGCCATGTTGTATAAAATACTAGGCTATTTTGTACTGCATCTATTAATGTGTGTCTGTCCAAATTGGACTATTTTATAATTGAGCATTGTATGTATAAATGTTATGGTTTAGTTATATTACCTACCGTAGCAGCAAGTTTATACAGGAACACCTTGTAAACAGTTTCATATTGGTGCTAATGGTGATTTGTGTGACATCTTCCTAAATAAAAATAAACCTTTTTACTACTACTTTTCTGCTTCTAGCACTGAATGATGCTGCCACTGCTGCCTGGCACAGGCCCAGCCTGGTACCTGCCATGCCCAAAAAGGCTGATACGCTTTACCAGACGCCTCAGAGGCTGCCTTTTAAGCAGCCCAGCCAGGAATCGACTCATTGGTAATTAAGGCCGCTCATGACAGGACTAAGGAATCGTAGGAATCAGGAATTTTTACAGAGCTAGGTAGACTTGCGTCCGTAATGCTCTCATATAACCATAGTTATTTTGCTTGCCACATTCTCCTTCCCTATAGAATTTATCCAACATGTTTTTAAAAATCTGCATGGTTCCACTGGCCACCACCTCCAGTAGCAACCTATTCCAGTTGTGTACCACTGTTTGTGTAAACCATTTAAGAGTCCTTGCTAATCTTGTTTTCCTAGTTTTTAATTGTGTAGGGGGTGTACTCGGGTGTGCACAAGCACCTTAGTTCCCTCCCACTTGACTGGATATCCAGGAGGCTTGACCTCTGGGGCAAGAGGACTTTTGCCTCTGCCACTTTGGGCCTTAGAATTTCCAGCTACCTGGCTCACTTGATTTAGTACCAGAACACTCTCTGGAAGAAGGGCAAGGCTGTTGCTCAGGCCCTTCCTGAGACTTCCCAGAGACAAGAGCTCCTCAAAATTCTCCAGGCCTCGGAAGATGTCAGTAAGGATCTCCTCAGAGCCACCACCTATGCTATAGCTGATACTGCAGCCAGGGCAACTGTCACTGGCATTTGCCTTAGAAGGCACTCCTGGCTTTAGAGTCTCTGGCTTTGAAGCTGATGTCTAGCAAAAGTTGTTAAATGCCCCTTTTGTGGGTCACAAACTTTTGGTCCTAATGTACAGGATATTATCAATGACCGGCAAGCATCTGGCAGGGCTGTTTGGTCTGTCCACTCCCTTTATCATACCCAGACCAGGAGCAGACTGAGACCCTCCTTTCGTAAGGTCTCTCAAAAATCTGTCTCGGGAGCAAGGTTCCAGGGCCCATGCCAGCCATATGTGCGCTAGTCTGAGTGCGCCCGTCACTAGGGTTCCAATTTTCAAAAATCACTGCCCCTTCCCCAAGGTATGCGCCCCCCCCGGAGTTAGAATAAATAGTTAGGGGGCATGGGGGTGCAGGGGCACAGCCCCGCATTAAATGCAGATGCGCATAAATTCCCTAGCGCCCTAATGATGGGCGCACTTGGACGGGCACGTTCCGATGGTGGAACCCTCCAGGGCAAATGCAGAGCCAGCTTTGCCTTGCCTGCCCCTCTTCCACCACTGGCTCCTCTGCTAAGCACTCCAGAGGAGGCAGAGGCCTCAGCCTGAAAGCCAGGAAGTGGTGGTCGGAGGTCAGTTCTCCCTCCTTTCTGCCCCAGTGGAGAACCATTACCAGAGACTATTAGATCCTGCAGATAATTGAACAATGCCATGCTCTAGAACTTCTGGAATAAATCCAGATCTTTCCCTGCTTCCCCCCTCTTATCCTCCAGACCACACAACTGTTCTCCGGAAGGAGGTGTTCACCTTGCTGTGCAAAAGGGCCATAGAACTGCTGCCCAGGAGGCAGACAAATGATTCTACTCTCGGTTCTTCCTAGTTCCTAAAAGAACTGGGGGCTTGAGGCCCATTCTAGATCTCAAGGAGCTGAAGCTTTTCATCCAGTACAGAAAGTTCTGGATGGTAACCCTACATGGCCTCCTTCCTCGGCTCACGCAGGGTGACTGGCTCTGCTCTCTAGACATGCAGGATACCTCTCTGCATATCATGGCCCCCCACGGTACTTGTGGTTCCTCTTCCAGGGGGAGCATTATCAGTTCAGGGTGTTGCCCTTTGTCTTATCCTCTGCGCCACGGGTATAACTATTTGATTGTGCAACAACAAAGTGCAGAGGTGAATGAATGTCATTCTAGAGTTATAAATATTAAAAGAGGAGTTCCAAAGGGATCCATTTTGGGCTGTCTTCTTTTTGCAATATATTTGAGCGGATTGGGGAGTTATATTAGAGGAATAGACCACCAGCTATATGCTGACGATAATGTGCTCTTCGCCTCAGATGTTTCGGGTAAAGAGGTCCAGCCGAAACTGCAACGGAGGTTTATGCACTTTAAGACTTCCCATTTGAAACTGAACTCAGCTAAGACAAATGTGATGTTGATTGGGTATTCAAATAAATTGAATAGCCCTAGTTCATTAGATAGCTATACACTGGAAGTTATAAAATTGGAACAGGTAGGGAGTTACAAGTACTTGGGGTACTGGATGGATACAACAGGATCAGAAATTTTACCCCGTGGCCAAACTAATAAATGAGATTGGTAAATGTTTAGGAGCATTACATCGACTTAATGGATCGAGAGGCCAGATTAAAGATAGTGCGGCCCTAAATTTTCCCAATTTTAAACTGTGCAGATACTGTGTTTGAATATTGTACGAAGGATAAGCTTATAAAGCTGGATGTACTTCATAAAAGGATGGCACGTTTTGTGCTTGATGCTTCATATGATAATCATAGATGTATACTATATATTCTGTTAGGCTGGACTTCTTTGTATGAAAGGCGCTGATTACATAAAATAATGTTTTCATTGAAAAGTATTTGGGGAGATGTTCCTGACTGTCTGGTAGAACATTTACAGTATATGGTACGGAAATGATCCTTAAGGAATTCAAATTTAGTGGAGCTGGTAATACCGAAGTCTAAAATATTAAGGGCAAATGATTGTTTTAGCTATAGGATCCCTTGCGAAGGGAACTCTTTGCCAGCTAAATTTTGCTTGAGGGATGGAAAATTTCAATCTTGTACAGCTATAAGAAAAAATGACTCACCTTAGTAATTGTGTTTCTTCTGATGAAGTCTTCCTGTATTTTGACATATGCAGTTAGCCCCAGCACTTGAACTGCCCCAGAGATGAAAGAGTTAACTCTATACAGAAGCATAGAACGTTGAGCTCGAGCTCGGATTTCAAACTTCTGTCTGTGGTGCTTCAGAGTGTGACCGTTAGATTCTTACGAGCATCTTAACTACACCTCTGGTGTGGAAATTGTAACAATCAACGAATAGGTAAAACTTTAGGTCCCAAAAGACTCAAGTCGAGAACCCAAAATAGAAAAACCCAGGTAGTGAACAGTGTGTATCTATATATATGTATGTGTGTATATATATATATATATATATATATACACACACACACAAATATATATATCAATAACCACAACAACAACAACAAACCGCCCAAAGGGAGGGCGTAAGGTACGCCCTGAGGTACAGTACTATACGTGCCAGCCCACATCCCAAAAACTAGGTTCTGAGAGAGGGGGTGGGGTGGGGGTCAGAATACAGCAAGACTCCATTAGAAGAAACACAGTTACTAAGGTAAGTATTTCTTTCTTCAAACAACGTGAAGTCTTGCTGTATTCTGACATATGCAGACTACCAAGCAGTACCTCCATGGAGCAGGGTACCTAACCTATTTTGTGAATAGGTCTGCACTACTGTTGTACCAAGCCTAGCATCACTCCTAGCCTGGATATCCAGAGAGTAATGCTTGGTGAATGTATGGACCGTTTTCCAGGTTGCTGCTTCGCATACCTCTAATAAAAGTATATCTCTGGCAGCAGCCAGAGAAGCAGCTGTACCCCTAGTCGAGTGGGCCCTCAGGCCTGAGGGAGGTGCTTTACCTAGTTTGGTATAACAGAATTGTATACAGGCTACAATCCACCTGGCAATAGTTCATCTTATCTGTGTCTGTCTTCACCATTCATCACAATATGGGTTCAGGGCCAGGGGTCATGACCCCACGGGAACTCTTTTTTTTTTTTTTTTTTTTTGGTAGGCGGGCCGGCCGCTCCATCAGCGCCACCCTCAAGGCAGGCGTATTGGTGGTGCTTCTCGGGTTGGCCGTTAAGCGCTGTCAACTCTGCTTGCCTGCCAGTTCTTCGTCTCCCGCCGAGGTCACCTCGTGTGGAAGCTCTACTGAACTTGAGGCCTACCGCTATGCAGTTTCGTTCTGCCGTTATTCTTCCGTGCCGCAGTCCATCAATCCCGTTCCTGCCAGCTCTAGTTGCCTACTCTACGTCTCTTGGTATGATCTTTCCATTTATTTTTATTCTTGGCGACGTCCAGTCTGTTTTTGGTGTTTTTTTCCTCGTAGGTCATGTCTCGGTCGGAGGGTAAGAAGACTTCAAAGACGGGACGGCCCCCCATGCTACGGTGCCCTTGTGGCTGTAAATTTTCCATCACCGACCAGCACGACCATTGCCTTTTGTGTCTGGGCCCACTTCACGACATGGATTTGTGCGACGCCTGCTTCTCCATGGACTGCTGGGTCATCGAACAATGTGCGTGGAAAGTGGGGCGAGCTCCACCGACTTTCTGAGGTTGGGTGTACACACATCGGGCCAAGCCACATACTTACGGCCTTTCCTCCAGGTCCCCTCCTGGTTCTATACGGACCGAGGAGGAGGAGGGAGCCTCGGCTTCTTGTAGCCTGGCCGTTGTCGAGACTCCTTCCGCGGTGCAGGAGGCCCGTCCCGCACCTTTCAGGGGGCGGGCGGAGGCACCACCAAGGCAGTCGTCCCTTCATGGCAAGGCTCCCCGGTGCATAATCGCTGCCCAGGGTGAAGCCCAGGTTGGCTCGGCCTCGACGCCCATTGGTAGGCGCCATTGTGGGTCTCTGCGCCTGCTCGCAGTGCTGTGGGTTCTGATGGAGCCATCATTGGGGCCGGTTTGTCTCGGCGCCGTGGCTGCTGTCGGCACCAATACTGCTAGCGGCTCCATGGGAGGCCCTATGGCACCGTCTTTGTCATCTTCTCGCCTCGGCACGATTCGTGGCGCTGAGGCTGAGCACGGCGCCATGTCCGCCTCAGGACTCTGCATAGTGGGAGCATCTGATTTTGCTATCGGCGCTGCCCCTGCCCCCGGGCAGCACCATCCATGGCGCCGATGGCATCGTTGGAGCCGTCATCGATGCCGTCCCTGTGGGGCCCAACGACGCTGTGACTTGGTCTGACTCTGGGGCTGCTGTTCAGGCCGGAGCCGTGTCCTCAGCGGGCACCGCTCGCGGTGCTGTGGGGGGCACTGGCACTGGTTTGGGCGTGGTCTCGGAGTCCGGCACCCCATTTGGCAGGGATGGCACTGGGCGCCCTCCTACGGTCTGGCACAGGGCCTCGGCCTCTACCTCTTCGGAGGCGGAGTCGGGCTCTGAGTCAGACGAGCAGTCTGACTCCTTGGGGTTGACTGTTGGTGTGGGCAGCCCTGTAGTGTCCTCGACAAGCCGGAGTCAGCCCCCTTCTGAGGTGGGGTCGGTGGTTGCTGAGACTGGGGTCAGGGGTGCTGACCAGCAGGCAGTGGTGCAGGCCACAATTGCTCTGCAGCCCGGTCTTGGTGGGTTCACTGACCCCTCAACAGTGGTACCCCCGCCTGTGGTGTGCCTGGATCGCCCAACTTTGGGGCTGATCAAGGCTTCTATGGGAGGGGAGGGTGCTGCGCCCTGGATAGCTCCCTCGGGTGCTGGCCAGGACTGTCAGCTACCTAGGCAGGCCCTCTCGAGGAGGAGGGCTCCCTTGGACTCCGAGGGGTCGAGGGGCATGGGGTCTGCATGGCAACCTTTTTCTGGGGCCTACCTGGGCTCTGGAAGAAGCCGTAGTGTGGATCTCCGCTCTTCCTCCTCTGTCTCTTTGAGAGAGCCCCATTCTTTTGAGGTAAGGGACCGTCCTTCTGGACCTATACGACCCCGGTCGCCTCACAGGGGAGATTCTTCTGGGCACAGCCAAGGCAGTACCTAAATGGTTGTTCAGCTGTCGGCTGTGGAGTCTTCCGGAGCACCTTCTTCTTCGGGTGCTCTTGGTCAGCTCCTTAGCCCAGGCGGAGGTCAGCCGACATCTTTTCTCGGCTCTGTCCCCATCCCTCTGACACATTCTCTAGCGGGGTCTCTCTCCTGGGAACAGTTCAGGGCTGTGGCTGCTTGGTTCCCAGCTTACGTTAGGGTGATGGACAGGCAGGTTTTTCAACCTCCCCCCAAGCAGCTGCCCTCTGAGCAGTCGGTGCCCTCCAACTCTTCATCCCCATCTTCTGGGGGAGAGAAGCCTTCTGTCCACATCTCTCCAGCCGCTGATCTCACTGATTATCAGCGTTTCCTCGTGAGGATGCTGGAGGACTTGCACCTCACCCCTTCCACTGTAAGCAATCCAGAGCACGCCTTTCTAGGCTATTTCAGCGAGGCCATGCTTATGGTGCCCCCCTGGCCTGCTCCCTTTCGGGAGGCGTCGTTGCATTCCTGGCAGAGGCCCTTCTCTGGAGTTCCTGCCCCTAGGGATCTCTGCCAACGGTATTGTGTCCCCCCGGAGTCTCCAGGTTCCATGCCTCATCCGCAGTCCAGATTGACGCAGTTGGACACTCCTGATGGGCTTTGCGCCCTTCACCGTGACCGGCCCCCAGATCAAGATTCCTCGGATTTTGACTTCTGGGGTAGGAGGCCTTTTTACTCAGCACGGTTGTTGCTTTCCATCTCTGCACATCAGGCCCTCTATGCAGCCTATGACAGGTTCTTGTGGTCTAGGCTAGATCAACTCCTAGCCTCGTTGCCTGACACAGAGCAAACCAGACAAGCAATTGCGCTCTCTGCACGTGGCCTGGAGCTAGCAAGGCACTAAGCGAGGGCATCCTATGATGCCAGTGAGATAGCTACCAGGGTCGTAGGGACAGCGATCTGCACTAGACGTGTGGCATGGCTGCGTCTTTCCCGGCTGTCACCTTTGGCCCGGTGTAGGGTGATTAACTCCGCTCACCAGAGAACCTGTCTCTTCTCCCGTAGAGCAAGACAGCGTTTGTCGGGGCAACTTCCTTCCTCCTTTGGGGAGTCCCCGTCTCACTCTCCCCACTCTCGGGCCTCCCCAGGCCCTGAAGGTTCTCCCTCTTAGTGTGTCACCCACTGAGAGCTAAGGGACTTTGTCCTTTAGGGTGTTAAGAAAACCCCCTTGGGGCTCGGCACTCACCCATATGTGATGAATGGTGAAGATTGACACAGATAAGATATGAAAATTACGTACCTACCGTAATTGTGATCTTTCTGTGTATTTTCACCATTCATCACAATCCCGCCCTCCATCCGCCCTGGGGCCCCAATCTCTGGGTGCACCTCCCTCTCTGTGCACATAAGGGGATAAGGTTCTGGGGAGAGTGGTCAGCATGGGGGGGCACTCCTTCTCCAGTGCTTAGCCCACCCCTGTGGGTGGAGTTGGCAGCTGCCCTCCATTCTCTCCTCCTCCTCCTTTTTCCCCCGTCCATTTCATTTTTTCTTGTCCTTTGGATTACCCTTCAAAAAAAAAAAAAATCTTTTTCCTTCTTCACCAAAAATTTGGGTGTTAATGCCCTGTGCCTTGTCCTTCTTCCAGAATAGCCAACTCTGCTCATCTGGAGTTTTTGCCAGCTATTCTGTGCCTTGAATTCTGGCAAGAAGCCTTTGGCTACTCCTTGCAGTTCCTATACAATCTGGAGACGGACCAGGGTCTGGGATACGTTTACCCTTTCTCCTCCCTTCCTTCTAAATTTTTTACCCCACCCTACCTCCCTCCTCTATTTCCAGAGATTGGGGCCCCTCCCAATCCCATTAGTTCCCGACTTCTGTATTTCTGTTCTCTCAGTCGTTATTTCTCCTTTTAGTTTTATATCCTTTCCTTTTTCCTGTCCCTTGGACTTCTTGTCCCACCCTCCACTACCTTCCTCTTACCTCTCTGGCGACTCAGAACTGGCAGGAAGGCGGAGTCGACAGCGCCTAACGGCCAACCCACGAGCTCCACGCAATACGTCGGCCTCAAGGGCGGCACCGATGGCGCGTCGGCTCCGCCTACCATAAAAAAAAAAATCCTGCGGGGTCATGACCTCCGGCCCTGAACCCATATTGTGATGAATGGTGAAGATGCACAGAAAGATCACAATTACGGTAGGTACGTAATTTTCATTTCTAGTAGCTGGCCTACCTTTTCCCACTTCACCATAAGTGAGAAATAATTGAAGGCAGTTATTGCTGTGTGCTTTAGTATGCTCTATATAATAGCTAAGTGCCCTTTTAACATCCAAACTGTGTAACCTTCTTTCTCTTGAAGAGGAATGATCAGTGAAAAAACACAGGAAGGGACATGAACTGGTTCAGATGGAAATCTGAGACCACTTTGGGTAAGAACCTCCTATTGGTTCTGAGGACCTCCTTATCCCTGTGGAATGAGAGAAAATCAGGTTCAACTGACAGGGCCTGTAATTCACTAATTCGCCTGGCAGAAGTGACAGCTACCAGAAACACAGTTTTCCAGGTCAAGTACTTAAGCTCAGCTGAAGCCAAGGGTTCAAAGGGTGACTGCATAAGCTTAGCAATGCAGATATTGAGATCCCACACTGGGTAAGCTCTCTAAAAGGAGGGTTGATATGAGTCAAACCTTTGAAGAACTTTGCAAAAACAGGGTGGGATGCTGTAGAAGAGCCCTTCCCTGCTGACGGAAATGCAGAAACAGCTGCTAGATGAACTTTTAAGGTGGCTGGCCTAAGGTCTAAACCATTAAGGTGAACCAGATAATCTAAAACTGTGGTAATACCTGCAGCATCTGGCAGGATATTCCTGTTTGAACACCAAATGCTGAATCTTTTCCATTTGGAGTTCTAAGTTTTCCTGGTAGAGGGTTTCCAAGAACCCTTGATGATGTCTAAAACTCCCTGAGAGAGATGCAGGCTTGCATACTCTAACTCTTCAAGAGCCAGGCCTTGAGACTGAGAGACTGGAGATTGGGGTACCAGATCCTCCCCTGAGAGGAGGTTAAGAGATTGTGTCTCTTGGGGAGAGACAGAGGAAGTGAGACTGCTGAGGACAACAGAGGATACTAAGGTTGCCTGGCACTGTCTGGAGCAATTAGAATCACTGTGCAGTGTTGTGACCTGATCTTGACTAGAACCCTGAGCAACAGGGGAAAGGCACAAAGAAACCTGCCTTTCCAATCCAGTATCAAAGCATCCAGGGGAACAGTCCCCAAGACTGGAGGTCTGCAGCAGAACTGGGGAAGCTGATGATTGTCTGGGGCTGCAATGAGATCTATCTCTGGAATGCCCAACCTGGTGAAGATTACTTTCAGGATGAGAGGATCCAAGGTCCATTCGTGATGGCCTTGGGAGATTCTGCTCAGAGCATCTGCTAGCACATTGTCCTTCCCTGGAAGGTGGATTGCTATTAGGGAAGTTTGAAGGGAGCAGGCCAGAGACCATAGTTTCAAGGCCTCCATGCACAAGGCCATAGACAGAGTGCCCCCTTGCTTGTTGATGTACCACATGGTGGTAGTGTTGTCTGTCCTGACCTGAACCACCTTGTTTCTCACTGAGTCCGAGAAGAACTGAAGGGTCAAGAATACTGCCCTGAGTTCCAGAAGATTGATATGAAGGAGAGACTCTTCTGGGGACCAGACCCCCTGTGCTGACAGGGCTCCCAGGTAGGCTCCCCAGCCCAGGAGAGAAGCATCTGTGGTGAGAACCACTGAAGGAGTTTGCTTGAGAAATGGGACACCTTGCCTGACATTGTCTTGGTCCAGCCACCACTGGAGAGCTTAGACCAGAGTTTGAGTCACTGGAATCAGTTTGGTAAGAGAGTCTTTCCTCTGAGACCAAAATGATCGTAGATGGAATTGAATGCCCCCTCATCTGGAACCTGGCCCCTTGCACCACTGCAGTGGAAGCTGCCATGTGGCCTAGGAGCTGAAAAGAATGTCTTGCTGGACGAGAAACCAGAGGGTGAAAAGAGGAAGCGAGATTTGTAATGGTCTGAACCCTTACTAGTGGAAGGAATGCCTTTGCTTGAACAGTATCTAACTCTATCTCTATGAAAGTGAGAAGATGTACTGGTTCAATAACTGACTTTGGCAAGTTAAGAAGGAATCCCAGGGAACTGAGCAAATCCTGAGTGACCTGTAGAGCTGACCTGACCTGGTCGGAAGACTGCCCTACAAAGAGCCAGTCATCCAGGTATTTAAATAGGGAAATGCCCTTTCCCCTGAGGAAAGCCACTACTACTGCAAGACACTTTGTAAACACCCTTGGAGCTGATGTTAGACCGAAAGGCATAGCTGTGATCTGATAATGGCCTTAAGGCAACTCGAACATGTGGGAGCACCTGTTGGGAATATAGAAATAGGCATCCTTGAGGTCCAGGGAAGCTAACCAGTCTCCTGGCCTTAGAGAGGGAAGAATTACTCCCAGAATCACCATTTTGAACTTCAGTTTTAAAATGTGCTTGTTCAAACATGTTAAGTGTAGGATGGGTTGAAACTCCCCTGTCTTCTTTGGGGTAAGGAAGTATCTGGAGTACAGACCTTTGTCCTTGTGTAGAGTAGGAACTCCATGGCTCTGTGAGCCAACAGAGAGGAAACATATTTGCTTCTAAAGCAGTGGTTTCGGGGATGTTTGCAGGTGGAAAAGACCTGACCCTCATTTTCTGATTGTTTTTTAAAACTGAGGGCCAATTCCTGGCTTACTACCTCCAGGATCCACCTGTCTGAGGTAACAGACTTCCAGGCCTGGAAGTAGTAAGCCAGCCTGCCTCCTGTTGGAATTGGGGAGTCGACCCAGGCTGACACATCAGGGTGACTGCTTGGCAGGAGCCTTAGACTGGGAAGAGGATGCAGCCCTGCTCATCCCCCTCCTGCCTCTCCCTCGGAAGAACCCCCTCTGTTGGAAGGGAGAGGAGGCCTGGCTTGGTAGAAAGGCCTGTGAAAAGGCCTGCCCCTAAACGGCTGCCTCTGTGGAGTAGCTTGCCTTTCCTTGGCTTGAGCACTCCTGAAAGTATTCCTGTATTCATCCATTTTCTTCATGTAAGCTTCTGTCTGCTCTCCAAACAGAGAATTACCTACTACAGGGAACGCCATGGCCTTAGCCTGGGTGTTCTGCGAAAGGCTAGTACATCTGAGCCAAGCAAATCTCCTGAAAGATACAGATCTAGCTATGACTCGTGATGCCACATCATTTGAGTCCACAGCAGCATGAAATTGTACCTTGGATGCCTCAGTCCCATCAGTAGCCACCTCCTCCAGCCCTTTGGCCAGCTGCCGGGGGGGGGGGCTACTAGGCCAGTTCCAGAACAGTATCCTGGACTTCTGGTACCTGGCTGTATAGGCAACCTAATTTGCCTGCCTGAGTCCCAAGGAAGATGCCAAATATTGTTTTTTGGCCATGGTATCTACCTTCCTGGAGTCTTTATCTGGGGGGGTGTGAAGCCAGAGGTATGTTAGCGCTGTCACAGGCTGCAGCCTGCACTACCCCAGCATGGTTCTATGATTGTACAAAAACTCTGTACCTGAGCCTGACAACACGTACCACCCCTCAGACCACAACAATGAGGCCTGCCAGCATTGCCAGAAGTTCAACAGCCGGACCAGTATTCGCTGCCAAAAAGCCCTTAAACCCTTCTTGTTAGAGAAACAAATGGCAAACATGCAGAAGGAGAACACGGGGAAGGGTTCATCATCTTCCACCCTCAGGGGCTTCGACTTCCTCGGATCACCATAAGAAGTCATCGGCGAAGCATTACCACAAGGATTCCCACTCCCGGTCCCCGCACAAGTCGGGCTCTGGGTCCTCCTCCCGCAGGAGGATGGACTCCTCTACCCAGGCGGCCCTCACTTACTTGTGGTCATGCCTCCCGCCTTGGTACTGATGTCAGGCGGAGGCTCTTCTGGGTCTGGGACCAAGTCCTTAGCCCTTCAGCCTCTGAAGCTTTGGCCTTCCTCTCAGACATCACTCCTACAACCAGGTAGCGCGGATGGTTCCTCCTCGGGTGGCGGGTCCCTACCCTTCATCCAACCAGCCAAGACGTTGTCCAAGCCACCCTCTGCCTCCAACGCTGACTCCTTGGACTGACGCCGGGGGCATGAGCTCACCTCCCCTGGGAAAGTGACTCCTCTGCCCCCCCCCCCTCAGGACTTGGCTCCCCTCAGTGGACCGGACCATCGTCAGCATACGCCCATCTCTTCAACGCTGGTATCCCGGTTTCTGTTCCAGCGATGTCTAACCTAGCATTGCTGGACCCGCACACGTCGGCTGACGAACTACCAGAACCCAGTCCGACGCCAGCGGCACTGCTGTCTGATCAACCGACAACACCGGACGACAGTACCTTGGTACCACCGATGCCAGATGCTCCCAACCACAGACACCAGCGTCGCCTGCAGGTCTGACACCAGGACCGCCGCCTTCACCCCCGGATACACCAGGTTCTCCCTGAGCCCAGGATCCCGCTGTCGGATGTAAAGGATCTCTTTTCGTCCTGATGGAACACCATCAAGGATGACCTTCTTCCACCAAGACCTTCCTCACCTGTTAAGGAGCCTACACCTTCTCAGGTAACTCCAAAACGGCCTACCCCTCAGCCCAAAGAGCCTGCTCCTCAGCCGAAGAAAGCCACCTCACTGCCTGAGGACACAGACTGGGATCATCATGGCCATAAAGGCAGGAGACACCATGCCTCCTCCTCCAGATTGTTGAACAGGCACCGATGTCGCTGTAGGGGTCATCAGTCCTGACGTTCATATACCAGGTCTACATCCTTGGGAGGATTCGAGCTGCACCTCTTCCTCCTCCTGAAGATCTTCCTCCATAGGGGGATTTCCTTCTCCTCAGGATTAGAAGGACTCCTCTAGGTCTCAATCTGATGATCCATCTTTCATGAATGTCATGCGGCACATTCAGAACAACATGGGATAGGATACAGAAGATCTGGATCCTGAGAGGCGCTGCCTGGCTAAGTACCTCCGCTAGAGGGATCCGAAACCTGTAGTGGTGCTACCCCTGGTTTACACCTTCCAGGATGTCACCAGGACCTCATTCAAGAGGAAATCCAGGCTCTGCTGGACTAGCAAGCTATAGAACCCGTTCCAGCTTCCCAGAGAGGAAAGGGATATTATTCGCACTTTTTCTTGGTTCCCAAGAAAACCAGGGATCTGCGCCCCATCTTGGACCTTAGCAGCCTGAACAAATTCATGGAATACAAGTGGTTCAGGATGCTAACCCTTTCAGGGCTGATTCCTCTTCTCCATCAAGGAGACTGGCTGTCTTCACTGGATGGATCCTGATCGCCCAGCCACACCGAAGGTTCCTGCAATTCCTCTTCCAGGGACACCACTACCAGATCCTGGCTCTGCCATTGGGCCTGTCCTTGGCACCTTGAGTCTTTACCAAGTGCCTCATGGTAGTGGCAGCAGCCTTAAGGAGGAAAGGTCACTAAGCCTTTCCGTACCTGGACGATTGGCTCCTCACAGCCCCCTCTAGGGAAAGGCTGCTTCAGACCATGGAAGACACCTTTTCTCTATTCCGAGATTTAGGAATCACATTGAACCTTCCAAAGTCCTCCCCCTGGCCAAGCCAGAGGCTTCAGTTCATAGGGGCTGTTCTGGACACTGGCCAAGGCAGAGCCTTCCTTCCTACGGACAGAGCAGATCGCCTTCAGGCTCACACTCGAGAAGTCTTCTCCACCCATCTGGTCCCAGCCAGAACGATCCTCAGGCTCCTGGGTCATGTGACAGTGGCCATCACCACCTTGCCGTTGGCACGACTTCACAGGAGAGTGATAGAGTGGAACTTGAGAGTCCAATGGGACCAGAGCATGGATGACTTAGACCAACTTGTCTCAGTCTCAGAACCAGTCTGCCGGACTCTTCACTGGTGGCTAATTCCATCCAACTTCTCCTGAGGGCATACCCTTTCGGAGGTCGCCCCCCCTTTCAGACTCTGACCACAGATGCCTCAGGCATGGGCTGGGGAGCCCACCTCGCAAACCGCCAGACTCGAGGAACGTGGTCTACATTGGCGAAATCTCTCCACATCAGTATGTTAGAGATGAGGGTGATCTTCTACGCCATGCAAGCTCTGCAGGCAGAGCTAGTCCCGGGCCACCTACTCATCCAAATGGATGCTATGTCTGTGGTATTTTACATAAACAAGCAAGGGGGAACCTATTCGTATCCCCTCTGCAGGGAAGCCATGAGAGTATGATACTGGTTCATCGAACGTCAGCTGGAAATCCCTGCAGTACATGTTCCAGGTGTTCAAAACACCTTGGCCGACGACCACAGTCGCTCTCGGTCCAAAGCCCATGAATGGGAACTCCTACAATTGGTCGCAGAAGATCTCTTCGACAAATGGGGTCGCCCCGAGTTAGACCTCTTTGCAGCTCCACTCAATGCAAAACTGCCCACTTTCCACTTGGTAGATCCAGGACCTGGTGCTGTCTGGCGAGACATGTTGTCACTTTGCTGGACAGGGAGATTCCTATATGCCTTTCCTCCCTTCTTGCTAATTCAGAGTCGTCCTCAAGCTGCATTCGGAGGGAGTGGTCATGATCCTGATTGCTCCCTTCTGGCCTCAACAAATCTGGTTCCCTCTCCTTCAGCATCTAGCCATGGAGCCCCCACTACCCCTGCCCCTGAGCTCACACTTGCTGTCCCAGGAGAGAGGGACACTAGTCCATCTAGATCTGAGGCCACTGCACATGAATGCATGGCTCCTGCACACTTAGCCGTATCTCAGGTTGGAGTCTCCTGTAGAGTGACAGAAGTCCTAGTTGCCACCCAGAAGCCTTCAGCTAGGGCCACATACGCGATGAAGTGGAAGCGGTTTTGCATCTGAGCCTCCACTCGCCACCTCGACCACTTTACCTGTACAGAAAACTCAGTCATCGAGTACATCCTTTAGCTCTCGGACTCGGACCTTGGCTGCTAGTCCATTAAGGTGCATCTTTCTGCTGTGCCTGCTTATCATGCACCGATACAGGGCCAAGGCCCTTATTCAACTTGATTTTCTCCTCACATTCTTGCTAGGCATCTTGCATCTAAAGTCCCCGTTAGGGACCCTGTTCCTCCATGAGTCCTTTTGTTTATTTTGGAGAAACTCACTTTACCTCCCTTCGAGCCAGCCGCAGATTACAAGCTACGCTTTCTGTCGTGGAAAGCATTATTTGTAGTTGCAGTTACTTCTGCTCAGTGGATTTCCAAGCTTCAGGCTCTGATGTGTAAAGAGCCTTATTTAGTTTTCCACAAGGACTGGGTGTCCTTGCGGACCAGTCCTGAGTTCCTGCTTAAGGTGGTGTCCAAATTTACTCTTAACCAGGACATCCATCTTCCAGTTTACTATCCAGAGCATTCACATCGAGGGGAGGCTCTCCTTCACACTCCTGACGTTCACCGAGCCCATCTCTATTATCTAACTCATACCTGGGATTACAGAAAATCTGACCAGTTCATTTCATTTGCCCCAAGGAACTTAGGGGCACCTGTTTCTAAGTAAACTTTATCCAAATGGTTGGTTAATTGCATTGTTTACTGTTACCAGAAATATGACATCCTTTACTGGGCTCAGTAAAAGGCCGTTCTACCAGGGGAGTTGCTGCTTCCTTTGCAGCTCTGAAAAACATGTCAGTGGCAGACATCTGCCAGCTGCCACCTGGAGTTCAGTCCACACCTTAATTAAGCACTATAGTTTGGACATTGCCTCCAGGCGCAGGACAGGCTTCGGCCTTGCTGCCCTGCAGGGCCTTCTTTCATGAGGAATTCAGTTTTCCAGCCTCTTTTCCTCCGCCCTTCCATCAAGGTTTGTCCTTGTACTGCTTGGGACTCGGTCCTTATGGTGAACCTGCTGCAAGAGTTCCCCCTCGAAGTGAGATAGTACAGTTATGTAAGAACTTACCGTAACAGTAGATCTTCGAGAGGAGCTCTTGCAGCAGGTGCTGCGTTCCCTCCCTCCTTCCCCCGGTATCTACCTCTGTATCTTCAGCCTTTTCATCATATGTCTTCAACCTGAGGAGCCTCCTCGGTTCTCCGATTTCTAACTGTGCCAGGGACTCCGGTGGGAGAACTGAGGTAGTGCTGGAAGACTGCTCCTTTTATACCATAGGCGACGTTGGGGGTGGTCCCCCCACTATAGACTGCTAGCTAGAAGTTTTCCATGGGGTCCTGGCGCCTGCCGGCTTCAGTCCTTATGGTGTACTCTGCTGCAAGAGCTCTTCTCAAAGATCTACTGTTACGATAAGTTCTTACGTAACTGTACTTTATAGAGTATCTCCTGTCCTTAATAGATGCAGGACTTCAATATTCATCTATTATGGTGCACCTGTCTGCTGTTTCAGCCCTTCATGTGCCTATTGATGGCCATATGGTGGCCCAGTTGAATGTGGCCTCTACTTTCCGAGAGGCATTCTACACTTGAAGCTTCCTCTCCGGAATCCGGTCCCGGGTTGGAACCTCAATTTTGTGCTCGAGAAGTTGAGCATGCCTCCTTTTGAGCTAGCTGCATCTTGCGAGCTATGCTTTCTGTTGTGTAATGCATTATTTTTAAGTTGCTAGTAGTTCTGCTCGAAGAATTTCAGAGCTACAGGCTCTCATGTGTGAGCAGTCTTATTTGATTTTTCACAAAGACGGGGTCTCTTTGCATCCTAATCCTAAATTTCTTCCTAAGGTGGTGTTTGAGTTTACTCTGAATCAGTCCATCCACCTGCCTGTTTATTTTCTTGAGAATGCTAATCCAGGAGAAGCATTGCTCCATACTTTTATTTGTTTATTTATTTGAGTCTAGGATTACAAGTACCTTTGAGCCAAGACTCTTTTTACAAAGGTTCCATGTCAGTTCAAGGACAATACAATGAAATACAACAATTCAAGGGAGTACAGCACAACAAGGCACTATAGGCAGGATATGCAGGTTTACAGTAAGTTCCACAAAGTAAAAACTTACATTTTGGGGAGACAGTGGAAGGGCAACTGATGGTGTACAATAGTGTTACAATACTTAGGTTGCAAACAGGGAGGGAAGAGCTGCCAGAGGCATTGTCACATCACATAGAGAAGTGCAGGAAGCAGGGTTGGGTGGAGGGGGGAGGAGGAAAGACAAAGGAGAAGGAAAGAAGTGCTAGGGGAAGAACTGAGACAAGGACTGTAGGATAGTCTGTCTAGACGAGGCAGTCACAGGTGCTGGAGGCAGAGAGGAAGAGGTGGAGCCTTGATTGGAAGGGTCCGAGTTTGGGGATGGAGGAGATCTCACTGTTGAGACTATTCAACCAGCATGGTGCCCTGTAGGTAAATGAACATTGTCCCAAAGATGTTCTACAGTGGGGGATCTGCTAGAGTTGAGAATCAGATCCTCTAGTATGGCGGAGATGACTTCTTGGGCTGAGGAGGGCTTGAACTCAAGGGGGATCAAGGCCCAAGGTTATCTTCTTTGCCATAATGCAGGTTTGGTATTTTAGGCAGTTTGAGAGTTGTAGCTAGCCAGTTTGAGCATATAGGTCACAGGTGTGGGTGAGGCGATGGGATCCAGTTGTAAGACAGCAGGCTTTGTTGAGGGAAGTGGAAATGCGTCTGAGGACTGTTGTAGTGGAAGAGCCATATATGTGAGGCCATAGTCGATAATGGAGACAACAGAGCTTTGGACAGCAACCCTTAGGGCATCAGGGGTAAGATGTGCCCAGTGCCTGTAGGGGAGTCCGGGATGCGTGTTAGCAGCCTTGGCGACACAGTCAATGTGGGCGCCATAGGCCAGGTTACTATCAAGAGAGATCCCAAGATATTTAAAGGATTGCACCTGTTCAAGGTCCACTCCAAGGCAGTTTGTGATGGTAAGTGGGTGCTGCCGGTTTTTGTTGTGGGAGTTACTGAAAAGCATAAATTTCGTGTTTTTTATAGTGAAGGATGAGTCTGTGTTTGCTGAACCAGTTCTCTACTGAGGTGAAACCAAGCTGGAGATTGTTCTGCAGATATTGCGAATCCTTATGCGTGGTGTGAATTATGCCATCATCAGCGTAGAGTATGATTTGTTCAGGGCATGATTGGGGGAGGCTATTCAGAAAGAGACTGAATAGAAGAGGACCCAGTATGGAGCCTTGAGGTACTCCGGAGCGGACTAGTCGTGCATCAGAGAGGACACCTGCAGTTTTTACTCTTTGCAGTCTGTTTTCCAGGTAGCTTTTAAACCAACCTGCGGAGTCTGGGGAGAGCCCCGCCTTTAAGAGCTGATCTAGAAGCAGACGATGGTGAACGGTATCGAAAGGCTTAGTTAGGTCTATAAAGACTGACCCGGCTAGGTGACCATTATCAAGAGAACTGTGTATGGCTCTGGTGAATTCCAGGAGGGCAGACATTGTGCTGTGTCCCTTTCTGAAACCATGTTGTTGCGTACATAGGATATTGTGTTTGTCCAGGTATTCAGTGAGCTGGTCAGCAGCTAGGCATTCGATGTCCTTGGATAGGGGAGGCAGAATGGAGATTGGTCGGTAGTTACCGTGGTTGGTCCTGTCTCCATTTTTATGGACTGGGGTAATGGTAGCGGATTTTCATCTGTCTGGGAACTGGCTGAGGCTGAGGGAGAGGTTGAAAATCTTAGTGGACTAAACGCCTCGCCAAGGGTGAGGGACAGCAGTTTTAGGTCAGGTGAGTCCCCACTATTTCTTGTTTTGGTAATTGCTTTAGCAATGTACTTGTGAGTTTCATGCTTCTTGACTGTTTTGAAGTAGAAAGGAGGATGAGTAGGGAAGGGTGGGGTATTGGTAGGTCGTGCTGTGGAGTATGATTCAGCGCAGAAGTCAGTGGGGAGGACATTACTGAGGTCCGTGAATGCAATGTTGAAAGTATTAACAATAGTTATGGTGTTGAGGGTAGTAGTCCCATCCATGACTAGCATAGTTGGGCAGTTTTGGGTTGTTTTCCGGTTACTTCTTGAATATTGTTCCAGAATGCTCTTCCATTCCCCCACGAATTGGTGAGAGCTTCCTTGTAGTAGGCGCTTTTGTGCTGTCGGATTGATTTTGTACAGGCATTACGGGCACATCTGTAGTTGAATGTTGGCTTGCGTGCCAGTAGCCCGAGCCAGGAGTAAGAGGTGGTCCCTTGGTTTTAGCTGCGCAGTTAGATCAGCGGTGAACCAAGGATTGCAGAGGGCTTTGACATTACGCTTTTTTAAGGGGGCGTAGGAGTCACAGGCTGCATTGAAGTTGGTGATGAAGAAATCCAAGGCTGAGTTAACATCCATCGCATTGCAGATAGGGGACCAGTCCTGCTACCTGAGGTAGGATTTGAGGAGTGTCAGCTTCCCCCTAGGAAGGATTCTGCTGGTGATGACTGATGGTGGGGGTTTGCAGAATTTATTAGACCATTCACAGGTGATGGGGGAATGATCACTGAGTGAATCTGGTAGGATGGAGATGTTGGAGATATGGTTGGGGTGGCTGGTTAGTACCCAGTCCAGAAGGGAGCTAGTACCTGTTTTGTAGTTGTGTCAGGTTGGGGAGGTGACCAGTTGTGTGAGGTTTACAGCGGTGATGGCATCTTTGAGGCCCCAAGTATCGAGGGCAAGCCAGTTTATGTTAAAGTCACCAAACATGATTTTCAGAACCAGGGGATTGTGATTCAGTGAAGTCTAGGACAGCATTGAGGCCTTTAACTTGCTCTTTTGGGGGGAGGAACACCGCAGCAACTGTGAGGGCTTTGCCATGGGCTCCAAGGATAATGCGAACTGGAAAGATCTGAGCAGATGAGTCAGAGAGAGGAGTGTTTAGGGGGTGGCCCGCGAGGGACACTCTCTGAGGTAGATAGCGCAACCCCCTCCTCTTTTAGCCTTCCAATCCAGCCTAAAAACATTATAGCCAGGCAGAGTGATTGCCAGGTCAGGGAATTTAGTGTTAGCCAGGTGTCGACTACTGCAACGACGTCAGGTTTGTACTGGCTAGCGAGGATTTGCAGGGTATCAAGCTTAGGTAGAAGGCTGCAGATGTTGAGGGAAGCTAATGTGAGTGATCTAGATTGTTTGACTTGGTTGTTCTGCCCATGAATTATTGGGCCAGGGTTTGGGTGAATGTTACCAGATAGTAGCAGCAGGAGGAGCAGTAGCTTCAAGGTACACCAGTGTAGGTTCCTGATGGACAGTTTACAGGATCACTTCGTACGGGCGGGTAGAGAGAGCCGATGGCACTGGTCCCAGAGTGATGTCATATGTGCCAGTAGTGGGAGAGGAGATGTCTCCGAGGCCCTTGGTTAGGGGTACCTGGGCACTGCCAGTCATAGTTCGTAGAGGGTGAAGGGGGGGAGGCTGGCATAGTGTGTAGAGTGCATGTGTGGTAGTGGACAAAGTCAAATTGGTAACTTGATTGTGGTGAGGGGTAACAGGCACAAGGGAGGTAGACTAGAGGAGGAAGAAGTGACAGGAGAAGTAGTAGTTGATGAAGCATGGCGGGTGAGACATAACTTACAGCAGCTGAGGCTGGCCAAGCAGGGTGGAGTGCAGGAGGAAGGCACAGGCTACGAGGCAGAGAATGGGGTGGAGAACTAGAAGGATGTGGAGAGGAGGAGTTAGGGAGTTGTTTGGCACTGCAGAGAGAGAGAGAAAAGAGAGAGAGTGAGAGAGAGGGAGGGTGAGGCAGAGAGAGAGAGAGCGTGGGCCGTGGAATGGTAGGGCCTTGTGAGAGGCCCAATACCGTATAAGCGGGGAGGTGACACAGCGGGGGGGAGGGGTTTAAGACTATTTAATAAAGGTTGGAGGGTGAGGGTGAGTGCCTCAGAAAACACTAGCAAACAGGCAAGAAGGAGGGGTGGAGGAACAATGAGGAGTGATCAAAACAGCCATCACAGAGGCAACAAGCCTCTGCGTAAAAAAAATCAATAAAACACAACGAAGGAAAAAACCGCTATGGTTCACAAAAGAGGTGGCAGGGAAGGTTAAAGAGAAAAGAGCAGCATTCAGGAAATATAAGGAAACACAGAAGGAGCAGGACAGAGAACTTTATCAGTTAAAGCAGAAAGAGGCTGGGAAGGTAGTCAGAATAGCAAAGGCCCAAACCGAAGAAAGGATAGCCAATTCTGTTAAGAAGGGGGATAAGACCTTTTATAGGTACATTAGGGAGTGAAGAAAGACCAAAGGAGGATACTGAAGCTTAATAAAGGGAGGAATCTGGGTAGAGGGTGACAGTGAAAAAGCAGGGTTACTGAGCGAATATTTCTGCTCCTGTGATTCACAAAGGAAGAGGAGGGAGAGTTACCTAACCAAACAAGAGAAATACTCTGAAGACGGGGTCAATACCAGTCCATTTACAGAAGAAAGGGTTCTGAAAGAACTAATAAAATTGAAGGTGGACAAAGCAATGGGGCCTGATGGGATTCACCCAAGAATTCTAAAAGAACTAAGGGTAGAACTAGTGACACGCTGGACTACTCTCTTTAACAAATCATGGGAGGATGGGGTGGTACCCAAGGACTGGAGGAGGGCAGATGTAATTCCTCTTCACAAAAGTGGGAGCAGGACAGAGGCAGGAAACTACAGACCAGTTAGTTTGACCTCAGTGGTAGGGAAAATGATGGAATCACTTCTGAAGGAAAGAATTGTTGAGTACCTAGAGGCCATTGGGGCACAGGACCCGAGGCAACATGGATTCACGATGGGAAGGTCATGTCAGGCCGAATCTAATAGATTTCTTTGACTGGGTGACTAAAGTAGTAGATCAGGGAGGGGCTGTGGACATGGCTACCTAGATTTTAGCAAGGCATTTGATACAGTCCCCACAAAGATTTAATACACAAGATAGCCAGCCTTGGAATGGGTCCCAAGGTGGTAGCCTGGATAAAAATTGGCTAGACAACAGGACACAAAGGGTAGTAGTAAATGGAGTACACAGTGAAGAAAGGAGGGTTACTAGTGGGTACCGTGAGGGTTCAGTACTGGGACCGGTCCTTTTAATGTCTTTATAAGTGACATTGCAGAGGAACTGGAAGGAAAGTATGTCTCTTTGCAGATGACACAAAGATTTGCAACGGGTTGATACACAGGATGGAGTGGAAAGGATGAGAAGGGACTTGGCAAGGTTGGAGGAATGGTCAAATGTATGGCAGCTCAGATTTAATGCAAAGAAGTGCAAGATAATGCACATGGGAAACAAAAACCCAGGGAAGCGTACACAATGGGGGTGAGATACTGACAACAGTAAAATAGAAAGGGACCTGGGGTAATTATATCAGATGACCTAAAGGTGGGCAAGCAATGTGAGAAGGCAGTAAGGAAGGCTGAGGGATACTGGGATGCATAGGAAGAGGCATCAATAGTAGAAAACAGGAAGTTGTTATCCCTCTGTACAGACAGTTGGTGAGACCCCATCTGGAGTACTGTGTGCAGTTCTGGAGACCCCATCTCCGCAAAGACATAGACAGAGTGGAGGCTGTCCAGAGGAGGTCAACCAAAATGGTGCAGGGTCTGCACCAGAAGACATACGAAGAAAGACTAAAAGGAGCTTATTATGTATACTCTTGAGGAAAGAAGGGAGAGGGGAATGATAGAAACCTTCAAGTACCTCAAGGAATTAACAAAGTCCAAGAGGGTAGCATCTTCCAGAAAAAGAGATGTGCAAGAACAAGGGGGCACAAATTGAAGTTAGAGGGGGGATGGCTCAGGGGTAATGTGAGGAAGTATTTTTTCACTGAGAGGGTTGTGGATGCATGGAACAGCCTCCCTGAGGAGGTCGTGGAGTCAAGAACAGTGGGGGACTTCAAGAATGCATGGGACAGGCATAAGGCAGTCCTAGGGGTGGGTAAGAGGACGTAAGATGTTGATTAACTAGGATCTGCAGCTTGTCTATTAGGTAGGAAAATGGGCAGACTAGGTGGGCCAAGCGGTCCTTATCTGCCATCAAATTCTATGTTTCTATGAGGGGGAGGGCCGCAAACTTTAGGCATTTTATAATGATAATCAATGGGCACAGAAGCCCAGGCTAACATGGACAATGCAAGAAAAAGCTGACCCAATCAGAGGCAAAGGCATAAGGCACAGTCGAATCAGAGGTGGCAGCAGAGAGCTCTTGGCCAATCGGAATGTCCGTCGGCTTCCCTGTCTGGGTCTGAGGTCTTCCCTGGGTTGGCAGAGCTCCTGGGTGGCAGGCAGGATGGAGAGGGTGGGTGGCTGGCGCTACAGGCAGCTCCAGCGGCACAGGCAAGCCTGATCTGGGCGGAGATCTAAGGGAATGAGAAGAGGACAGAGGGATTTGCATTGAATTCTCGGGTACTATACACACCGTACTAAGAACTGCAGAAAGTCCCCTCAGTTGATTGTTTCTCAGTTGTTTGTTTCTTTTGCGTCCGGCAGAGAGAGCGCTCCAGTATCTAAACAGTGCTTGTCCAAATTGTTGGCCAGCTGTTTGTTTTTTGTTACAGGAAATATGGTAAGGACCTTCCAGGAGTTGTCAAGGGCCATTCCACTAGGGGCATGGCCACTTCTGTTGCCTGTTTCAAACAACATGACATCTTGCTGTATTCTGACTAAATGCAGTTAGCCTTTCCAGTTCAACTGCCCTGAAGATGAAAGTGTTAACTTTATGCAAATGCATAGAATGTTGAGCTCAAGCTCGGATTTCAAACCCCTGTCCTTGGTACAGTCTATGTAACCATCAGATTCTTTACTCCACCTGCCTGTGAAGTCGCTCCGGAGATTTCTCCTTTGCTCACTTCGGTTGGTGTATTTTTCAACGGTTTTCTCAAACCGCATTTCATTTTTCGGTTCTTCAAGCCTCTATCCTACGGTACAGGTTAGATAAGTATAGGTTTCCTCCAGAATTGGTAAGTCTTCGGTTTTCTCTTATGGTTCGTGTAACTGGGAGGAAACTGAGTGAATTCTTTCCTTTTGAGGTAAAATTTAAAATGTGACTTGTCTTACAGTAGTTAGTTTGGCATCCGGTGGTTTTCGGTTTAAAAAAAAAACAAGACTTTCTCTGTTTTTTCAAACAACCATTGAATTGGTTGTTAACCGAAAACACTTTTAGTTACTCAGGGTAACTTGGCTTTTCAGTGCACCATATCAGAGAAACCCAAGAAAAAGACCGGTCCCACTGGATTTCAGCACTATGCAGAATGTGGGGAGGTGTTTGCCAAGGCTGGTCCTGTCTGGGGTTTGACCACCTCAAAACAGACTGCCAAATATGCAAAAACTTTCCGAAAGCCATGCTGGATAAGCATTTAACCTGGCTTAAGGAAAGAGTGGCTGAACAATCCACTGACCCGGATGGCCGGTCTGGTTCAGCTCCCGAGGGAGTTGGGGAACCAGAAGAGGTGCCTTTTGACCAGGGCGATACCTCATTGACCAAAAGGAAGGCAGATACCGAGGAGTCTGTACTGCAAAGAGAAAATTGGCCAGTTCAGAGCCAACTTTTGCAGCTCCAACCGCTCAAGAAATAACTAAAGTGATATGGATTGTACAGTCCTGACAGACCAGTTCAGAAACCACATACTGCGGTTTGGCCACCTGCCGGTTCACTCCCCACCAGTTCATGTGATCCGGAGACCTATTATGAACTCAAGTGGGAGGGTTAGGAGGTAGAAGATGAGGAAGAGGGAGGCTTGGGTGACCTCATTGAGCCTGATGTCTCCCCTGATAGACCAGCGTTGGTTTCTCCTCCTAGACAACTTGGGGAGTCCTCATCTCGCTATTTGTTTTTCAAACAAGTAGCTGAGACCTTACAGCTTCCTACTCTTGAGGCAGCTGAAGAGTACGAGGAGCCAGATCTCCTGGAAATGATGGATGTCCTTGACACTAAGAGATTGTCAATTCCTCTTCACAAGTCTTTTAAAAAACAAATAAAATTCTACAGATTCCTACTTCCATTCACCCTGTGGACAGAAGAGTGGATAGGAGGTATATGTTGTGTGGCAATGGTACAGAGTTCCTGTACAACCATTATAGCCATGTAGGGTTTGTTCAGGCTGCTGGCTGTGATAAGGCTGGCATCCCCTTGGCCTCACACCCTCCTGAGAAGGATTCTCGAAAAAGTGATGCCATGGCCAAGAAGCAGTATTTGGCTGCCTCGTTTGGTATTAACAGGCCTCATACATGGCGTATGTCTCTAGATACCAGAAATTCAGATCTGAGTCTGTTCTGAAATTAGCTAAGACTGCTCCACCTCAGCTAGCCAAGGATCTGGAGCAAATAGTCAAGGTCAGGATGGCATTGAAGCATCCAAAGTCCAGCCCAGTTTCACTCTGCTGTGGACTCAAATGATGTATCCTCTAGGGTCATGGCTACTGCAGTCTCCCTAAGAAGATTCTTTTGGCTCAAGTGTACTAGTCTCTCCCAGGACACCCAGTCTAAAGCTATGGACTTCCTTGTTGTCCAGAACTCTCTGTTTGGGGAACAGACAGAGAGTTACATGAAGAAAATGGATGAGTACAGGTTCACTTACAGGAATGCAGCCGAAAAGGAAAAAGCTGCAACTCCACAAAAGCAGCAGCCTAAGCCAGGCAGAGGCAGGCCTTACCAAACGCCTTTCAACCAGGCCCAGGCATTCCCTGCTTACCAGCAGCAGAGAGGATTCTTCAGAGGCAGAGGCAGAAGGGGTGTAAGTAGGGCTGCTTCCACCTCTCAGCCTAAGACTCCTGCCAAGCAGACACCCTGATGTGTCAGTCAGGGCCGCCTCTCCACTGCCAGTAGGGGGCAGGTTGGCTAACTACTTCCAGGCCTGGAAGGCCATTACCACAGGCAAGTGGGTCCTGGAAGTAGTGAGCCAAGGTCTTGCTCTAAGTTTCAGAAAATTTCCATGAACAAGAGCAAGGTCATTCAAACCTGCCAACAGTTCAGACAGCCCTGCTGGAGACCGAGGTTACCAAACTCCTGCAGCACAAATCTGTGGAACCTGTTCCTCCTCTTCACAAAGGAAAAGGGTTGTACTCAAGGTACTTCCTTACCCAAAAGAAAACGGGGGAGTGGTGGCCCATTCTAGATCTGAGGTATCTCAAATGAATATTCGTGGGTAAGGACTTCTGAATCCTTGGACTCTGGGCAAGGAGCTGCTGTCTCTAGTGGTGTTTTTGGATTTTCAGACCTTTGTTCAAACTAAGCTTTGTGCCAAGGACCCAACTCTAGTGGTGTTTCTGGATTTTCAGACCTTTGTTCGAATTAAGTTTTGTGCCGAGGACCCAACTGGAGAAACATTGGGGGAGGACCTGTGGCCAGCTATCGGGAGGCCGCTGTTTCCCTGCCGTGCCCAGATCTGGGGCAGGATGCCTGCATCTGGCTGCCGACTAGTCGATGAGGGAGTGTGGAGCGGTCCTAAGAGGTCTGGGGGTCGGTCTGATGGACGCCTGTAGCCGCTAGTTGCGGGTTTGGTGGGGAGCAGTGGTTCTCCTGGTCAGTTGGTTAAGGGCCTTTGGATTTCCCTATCATCGTTTCCGTGTCTAATTTTCTCTGTGAGTCAGGAACCTGTTGGATTATTGGACCTTCGAGGATGGATATTGAGTGGGATTTCTGAAGACTGTTTCTAAAACCTTGCCTGTGGACTTAAAATCAGTAACTATGGCTCATTCTTCTCGTTTGTGATGGTCTGTTATATGTGGAATTTGAATTTTTGAATTTCATTGTCCAGCTTTTTCATGATATTGCCTATTTCAGTGGGGTAGTGAGAGTACCCTATATTTTTTATTATATCACAAATTACTATTTTTTGATTCCTACTGTGTGAGAGGTGGTACTGGGACTAAAGACTTTTCCTGATTACCTGGACTGGTGGGAGCTTTCCAGGTGTTGATTTTACATTATTTTGCAGTATTATACAGTAATTGATTTGTTTCGTCTTTATGTCCACAAAGTTTTATGTAGTTTTTGGATAGCATATTTTATTGTATTTTTGGTTTTGTTCATTAATTATAATTTGTAATTGATTGTTCAGTTGGTTTGGGTGGGATTAACTTAATTTGGGTGTGTTAGTTATTATTTTAAGAATGTGCTGGGGAGGCCAAGTGACGGTCAGGCAGTATTTCCCCACCAGGCTTAGGGAATTGTGCTCTTTTGACTGCCCTTATTTACCAGTGGAGATTTATAAATGTTGTCAATCCTTGGGGATTGCTAGGAGGCGCAGGAAAGGGTTGAGAACTGGGCCTGGTGGGGGAATGGAAAGAGGGGGACGAATAGGGATGGTAGGGACCAGGTGATGCCCTGGGGCAAAATGGCGCCAGGACAGGGGTAATCCCTGTCTTGTTCCCATACCCAAGAGCCCAGTAATTGATGCCGGACAGGAGTCTAGGTCTTCCTCAGCATCTCATCTAACGCGGGCGATGTTATGTAATGCCAGGTCCATCAAAAACAAGACTGCTGTTATAGCTGATCTTGTTGAAATGGTGGATCTGGCATGTATCACTGAAACCTGGCTGGATAAAAATGCAGGCCCAGTATTGACCTTTGCAGTTCCAGCTGGGTTCTCGGTGATTCACCGCCCGAGGTTGGATCGTAGGGGTAGGGGTGTAGCCATCTTTTTTAAGATGGAACTGGGCCTTTTGGATGTTCCAGTGGGGACCACCAGATCCTTTGAGTGTATCATGGGAGAGGGTGTAGGTTGCAGGATACTCCTCCTTTACCATCCACCAGGTGATGGGGGTTTATTCCTGCAGCATATTGTGGACGTCATCGTCGACGTGGTATTGGAGTCTCCCTGATGGATAATTCTGCGGGACTTCAGTGCCTTGGTCGATGATGAACTTTCGCAATTTAGCCAAAATCTCCTCCAGCTCATGACAATGCTTGTCCCTACACAGGTGGTTACCGCCTCTACCCATATAGGGGGTCACTCATTGGATCTGCTGTTCCTCCTGGGGATGGAGATCTCTGACTTGGGGGTTGAACCAGTCAGTGGGTCTGACCATCACACCATAGGGTTCAGTTTCAGGGCCCCCCCCAAATGGACCTACCCATTCGGAGATGGTCCGGTATCACCCTTTAAGGGAAGTTACCCCAGATGGTCTTTCGGTGGTTCTGGACCTATCGGGGTTGCTGGGTGAAAGCACAAGCCATGGGGGCCTTGTACTAGCCTATAATAAGGCAGTGGGAGATGCCCTGGACTTGACTGCTCCTGTTCGTGTTCGACCACCCACTCTTCGCTCAAGGTCCCCTTGGTATGTTGGGTCCTTGAAGGAGTTGAGGCGGGTTGGTCGAAGGCTGGAGAGAGCATGGTGGAAGTCCAGCTTGGATGCTGACAGGTTTAGATTGATAGAACATTATAAGGGCTATCAATCAGAAATCACCCATAAGAAGGCAGAGTTCCTGTCCAGGGAGATTTCTGCTGCGCAGAATTGACCGGCTCAGCTTTTCCTAATCGTTGACAGATTGTGCAATCCAATCTGTCTCCAGTTCGTAAGAGCTTTTTCACAAATTAAGTGTGATAAGCAAGCTCTCTTCTTCGTAGATAAGCTTGCCAGCATCAGGTCTGGAATCGGCCCTGCTCTCTCTGTGAGGGGCTGTGGAGGTCGACGGGAGGTGGTGAGCACCCGGTCTGTATAGACGGACTTCAGCCAACTGGAATTCATGGACATTGTGAAGATCGTCCAGACTTTGTGCCCAACCTGTTGTAATTTGGATCTGAGCCCTCCCCCCCTTTTTTTATTGGGGTGTATAGATGTTATCTGCCCGATCCTAGATGAAATTGTATGAAAATCCTTGGTGGGGGGTCTTTCTGGACCCCTTAAAGGAGGCGGTCATTCGACCACTCCTTAAAAAACCCTCCTTGGATCCCAACGATCCAGCTGACTACCGAACTGTCTCTAACCTTCCCTTTGTGGGGAAGGTTATTGAGAAGGTGGTTGCATTGCAACTGGACAATCACCTTGTAACCCACAATGTCTGTGAAACCCTTCGGTCTGGTTTCAGGAAGAGGCATAGCACAGAGACTGCCCTTGTTCGGGTACTAAATAATCTCCTAATGGCGAGAGATTGAAAGGCTCATACCATCTTGGTCCTTCTCGATCTCTCAGCAGCCTTTGACACTGTGGACCATGGGGTGCTTTTGGGACCCTGAGGTTCCTCTGTGGACTGTCTGTTACAGTCCTCGAATGTTTTTTGTACTTTGTTTTTATTTTGCAATTGTAAACAAACAGATTACAATTCCATATTTGAGACGAGCATACATAGTAACATGACATGTCCATATGGAGACCTACCTAATCTCCTTAATATTAGGAACAGTGCATCCCAAATACTGCGATACCTCACATGGAGGGTAATACTGTATGTACTCACTGAATTAACAAACAGAAATTCTGGCTGAAAATGAGTCCATGAGCAGTGTGACTAATTTGAGTTTGAAAGTTCAACAAGGTAGTCCAACATGTCACGTCCTTAAAAAGTACTAATGGCATCACACTATATAATCTTAAGTTATATATTTACTGTAAAAGTTTAATACAAGCAGCATAACTATTATTAATATTTAACTTTCCCACAAACTTTACTGGGTAGAGATAACGCCAGATTCTTAAACAAGGTGGACCAAACATCAGAGCTTCCCCCCTTGATAAAATTCTGCATTAATTCTAGAGATGTAGTTAAATCTAGAAGAGCCCTGTCCTAACTCAAAAAGGGCTCATATTATATTACAAACACCCCCATGTGAGGGCTCTATTAGTGCTCTAATAATTCAAAGAATCATAGTCCAGACCATCGTTTGGGCTAATCGCTATCACTGGGTGGAAAGGAAATGCTAAAAGAAAAAGAAAGTCCAAACTTGTTTTGTTTCAGTCCCCCTCGCCTCTTCCAGGTCGCTATCCCCCAGATCAGTGTCTGCATGGTGCGATGGAGTTCTTCTTCTGCTTTCAAGTCAAGCAGCCCATTTTCCTGCCTCTGTCCGATCCACAAACACCCAGACCTTGCCTGCGTGCACCACCCTTAGCCTGGCCGGTAACACCACCACATGGGGAATGGAGGCCTCTCTCTTTTTCCGAACCCCATTAAATCTCTTATGCCTCATGCGAGTCACATAGCTTAAATCCGGAAAGAGATATATGGAGTATTCCTTTTGCATCAATTGGCCTGCTCGTCTAGCCATTCTCAGTATCCAATCCCGTGTCCCAGTGCCGTTGGTCACAACCAATAGAGTTCGTGGGGTATCTGTTTCCTATCTGTAGCCCCTTGGCGTGATTCGATAGGCTTTCTGCAGCCCAAAGTGGATATTCTGACCCTTCGGCACCAATTTCTTACCCAGCCAGTCCTGCAAGAAAATAAGAGGGTGATCTCCCTCAATCCCTTCTGGCAAGCCAAGGATCTGCACGTTGGATGGATGGGCCTAGTTCTCTAGTGTTTCTAGCCTGGCCCTTCGGTGAGCATTTTTCTTGACAATAAGAGAGAGTAGTGGTTGCAGAAGAGGAATCTGTTGATTTTTTTTTTTTAATATCCACCATCTCCGTCTGTAGCATTTCCACAGTTTGCTCAACCGTGGTAACCCAGGTGCCAAAGGAGTCAAGTTGAGTACTCAAATCTGCCACCGAGGTGATAATTCTTTACATCTTGACCCCAATGGTGGCCATGGTTTCTTCTGATTCAGGCTGTACTACAAGTTGGGGATCCTGGCCTGACCGCGTGGGTTGGGGAACGTTAGCTGCTTTTCCTCCAGAAGCTCCAGTGCGATCCTTTCGAGGGTTACCCATTTTGTTTAGTGAAGTGTCCTCTTACAAATGGGTAAAGAAGGTTTGTTAAATTTTAGCACAATACAGGTAAAATCGCTAGTTTTAAAACTTTTTATGTCAGAGCTGTAACTCCCTGCTGCTTGTTAGCTCGGGTTCCATAGTGCCGCCGCGCCCCCAACCCGAATGGTTTTGATAGTTCCTCATGAGCGGGTCTCAGAGGGTGGTCACGAATTTATTCCTCTGATGCCCCCGTCCTATGGGGTGCCACATGGCTCCATATTGGCGCCCATGTTGTTCACAGTGTACATGCTTCCATTGGGAGATATCATCAGGTGATACGGCTTGAGTTTTCATTGCTATGCAGATGATACTCAGCTGTATATGTCCTTTGTGCCCGGACAGGTTAATGCAGTCTCTGTGCTAAATAATTGCCTCTCTGAGATCAAAGACTGGATGGGCTCCTGTTGGTTAAGACTGAATCCGGATAAGACCGAGGTGTTGGTTTGGACCCGGTCTCGGGTTTGGGGGCTGGGCATGTGTCCGGCCTGTGGCTTAACGACGTCCAGCTCACTACCTCAGATCAGGTGTGGAACCTGTATGTTATTTTTGATGATGGCTTGACCCTGAAATCTCAGGTGTCAGCTGTGGTTAAATCCTCATTTTACCATCGGAGGAATATCACCCAGGTGAAACACCTGGTTCCGCCGGGCGACCTTACAGCATTGGTTCATGCCTTCATTACTACCCATCTTGACTACTGCAATGCCCTGTACCTAGGGCTATCTGGGGTTGATATCTGCCGCTTGCAGCTGGTGCAGAACGCTGCAGCCAGGCTGTTGACTGGTACTTCTAGGTCCAGTCACATTACACCTATTCTGCGTGGACTGCACTGGCTGCCGGGTCCGTGGTGGATCACCTACAGGGTAGGCTTGCTTACCTTTAAAGCCTTACATGAACAGGGACCCAACTACGTGAAAGATCTCCTGACTCCCTACTCCCTCAATCTTCCTCTCCAATCCGCCAGCGAGGGATTGGTAGAGATTCCCAGGGTTTGTCTAAAAACATCTGGCGCTCATGCTTTTTCATTTGCAGCACCAACCCTGTGGAATTCTCTACCTCGTCGGTTAAGAGAATGCCTGACTGTCAGTATTTTTAAATCTATGTTAAAAACGTATTTATTTTCAATGGTTTTCCCAGACTGATTTTAAATAATTTATATTGTGTCTGCTCGTATCTGCTTGTATATTTGTGGTTTATACTTGAACAGCGCCTTGATTTCGAAAGGCGCTATATAAATAAAGATTGATTTATTGATTGATCTCAACAAACACCTAACAAAACCCAAATTCAAGATGGTAACTCTAACCAAAATCCTTCTTACCCTCAGGCAAGGAGATTGACTAGCTTCCTTGGACCTCAGGGATGCTTATTTTCACATTTCAATCAGACATTCTCACAGAAAGTACCTAAGGTTCGAATTACCCTCAGGCCATTACCAGTTCAAGGCAATACCCTTCAGCCCTACCTCAGCCCCAAGAACATTCACAAAATGTCTGGCAGTGGTGGTAGCTCATCTAAGACAGAGAGTTTCTTTGTTTCCCTATCTGGATGACTGATTGGTTGTAGGTCAGTCCCCATAGCAGGTGAGGGATGCCTTGGATCTGGTGTAGGTTACCCTCGTACCTTTAGGATTTCTGGTAAACCTAAAGAAGTCAGTTCTGGAGGCCGTCCGTATCCTAGAATTCATAGGAGTAGAGTTGGACATGGTCCAGGCAAAAGCTCTGTTGCCAGTGTGAAGGGTAGACAACCTAGTCCACCTAGCAAACTCTCTTCACCAACAGGTATCTTGTCCGGCAAGAATTTCCTTCAGCTCCTGGGGCACATGGCAGCCTTTACAGCAGTGGTTCCAGGAGCCAGGTTTCAGATGAGGGATATCCAGTTTCATCTCAGGTCCTGTTGGTCCCAGAGAAGGGATTCACTGTCCAAACTGATCCCAGTGACAGCCACCCTGATCCAGGCATTGCAGTGGTGGAAGAACAGGGACAACTTCAGGGAGGGTGCTCCATTCCTCCAGCAGTCTCCTACAGTGGTTCTGACCACAGATGCTTCTCTCCTAGGGTGGGATGCTCATTTGGGAGACCACACTGCTCATGGGACATGGTCTCACCAGGAGTCGCTGCTGCACATCAGTCTGTTGGAGCTCAGGGCAGTGTTCTTAGCTGTTCAGTCATTCATACAGGTGGTGCAGATAAGGACAGACAACACCACCACCATGTACTACATCAACAAACAGGGAGGGACGAGGTCCTCTGCCCTGTGTACGGAAGCAGTGAAGATCTGGAGTCTGGCTTATTCCTTCAAGACCTCCATCTCAGCCATGCACCTGCCAGGCAAGGACAATGTACTGGCAGATGCCCTCAACAGAATAAATCAGAGCCACCACGAGTGGTCTTTCAACAGGGAAATACGGCATGCAGTGTTCAGGAGATGGGGCACACCACACAAAGTTCTTATCTGTGTCAAGTCTTTACCATTCATCACTGGTGGGTTCTGGCCGTAGGATCATGAACCCGTGGGAGCTCTTTTTTTTTGTGAGGGGAGGAGCCGAAGTCGTGGCGCTCATGGGTTGGCCAGTAACCAATGCCGACTCCTCCTCCATCCCAGTTCTGCTTCTCCCGCCATCGAGTGAGCACGACCTTGTGTGTGGAGTGACAAAATTATCTGCACCATCGGCCTAGTCCGTCGTACCCCATCTTAGTTCTGTTCAGCTGTGTTTCTTGGTGCCGTCGATTGGTAAGACCTTTCCTTTTAATTTTCGATAACGCCAAGCACTGTTTTTGATTATTGTTTTTTCTGTCCGGTCATGTCTCATTCTGGGTACAAGAAGAAAGCTTCCAAGGTAGGCCAGCACCTTATGCGTCGGTGTCCCTGTGGACGGCTTTACTCAGTCTCGGACCAGCATGGCTGGTGCTTGACCTGCTTGGGCCCAAACCATGATATGGACCGTTGCGACGCCAGTTTCTCTGTGGATAGTTGAGTTCTGGAAATCCGTGCATTTAAAGTCAGGCGTACGCCACCAACGGGACAGGTGCACACCAGGGACTCCAAGTGCAGGTCTCTTGACCCTTCCTCTGGGTCCCCTCCCAGTTCTGTAAGGACCTCGGAGGAGGGGGCTTCCACCCTTTTAAGCCTTGCCTCAGCGGAAGCCCCTTTTACAGTGCAGGAGGCCTGGTCTGATTCCTCCGGGAGTTGGGCTTGAGACACCGTCCTGGCAGCGAAGGCTTCCTGGCATTGCGGCCTGGGCCTTCCGGGCACGGCGGTTTCCTCTGTGCCACCTGTTGGGGTCGCCTCGGATCCCGGTGCCGCTTGGGGTGCTGGAGATCGGGGTGACGCCATGGGAGGTACGGAGCTGGTTCATGGTGCTGGTGATTGGGGTGGCACTGTGGGCAGTGCGGAGCCGCCTTGCAGTGCCGGGAGCAGATGAGTCTGTGAGGTAGTATGGGTCTGTGCCTCATCTGGGGAGGAGGATGATGATTCGGAGGCAGACCCACACTGGCTTCCGGATTCAGAGTCCTTGAACTCCTCTTTGCCCAACCGCGTCGGCTCGGTTAAACCCCTCGCCGGTTCTGACGGTTTCTAAGCGCCGATGTTCATCGCTGCTTGTGGCATTGACCGATCTTCCGGTGCTGGGGTCAGCACCGGAGATCTTCCAGAGCCGGTGATACTCCTAATCTTGAATGAGGTGAACCTCCTGCTATGGGTGCCCAGGCTGGGCTTGGTAGAGCATCTGGAGTAGGGGAGGGTACTCTCTCATCTTCTGTCTCTCAAGAGTCAGCAGGTGGGATTGAGCTACCCAAGTTGACACTGAGGAAGAGTTCCTTCTCTTGAGTCTGAGGGGTTGAGGAGACAGTGTCAGGGGCAGCATCCCTCCCTTGTAGCCCACAAGGGTTCGGGTAGGAGTTGCAGCGCCAGTCCTGTCTTCTCCCCTGAGGTCTCTCCGGGAAGAATGTCATCTTTAGAGGCTAGGGGCTGCCATTCTGGACTCATGCAGCCCCAGTCGCCTTGCAAGAGGGGAGAGGATTCCCTTTTAGGCTCAGTCCTGACTGTTCCAGTCCAGTTGAACGGCCATTGACTGCATTGACGGACGGATCCTCCCGAGTTGTAGGGTCGCCTGTTCGGTCTCCCAGCCCTGGCAGAGGTCACATCTTTCTCAGAGATGTTTGGCCCCTCTACCTCTTCCAGACCCTCCCCCTCTTCCAGGCCACTCTGATCCTGCGGGACCTCTGACCTGGGAATAGTTCAGAGCTATGGCTGCCCTATTCCCTGCCTACTTAAGGTCCATGGACGAAGAGGTGTTTCACCATTCTCCTGGGCAGCCGGTGCCCTACTCCCTGGACTCATCAGCTTTCTCATCTTCCTCACTTGAGGGAGAGGATCCCTCCGTCAACCTCTCTTCAGCTGCTGACCTATCCAGTTATCAGCGCTTCCTTTCGGGGTTAGTCGATGAGCTCCACATTACTAGACTCGCAAGTCTCAGTCCTGAGTGGGCGGCGCGCACACCCTTTTAGGCGAGTTCAGTACGGCCAACCTGGTGGTTCCCGTCTGGCCCTCCCCCTCTAGGGAGGCGTTGTACTGCACTTGGAGGCGTCCTTCAGCCCTCTCTCCAGCCCCGATGGACTGCTGGCACAGGTATTGTGAAGATCTGCATAAGGCAGATGGCATGGCTTTGTCTATCCCGGTTATCACCCGTGGCCTGGCGAAGGGTGATTGCCTCTTCTCTCCAGGGAACCCACCTTTTTCCCTGTAGGGTGAGGCGGGAACTTCAGAGGCGACTTATGTCTTCCAGCCAGAGGGGGACCCCGCCTCATCCAAACCAGTCCCAGGCCTAATTAGGCCTGGAAAGGTTTCCCTCCTCCATTGTTTTCCCCCACAGGAGGCTGAAGGACTTCCATCCCTCAGGGAGGTATCAGGTCCCCTTCGGGGGGGCTTGGTAGTCACCTACCACCACCAGTGATGAATGGTGAAGATTGACACAGATAAGATATGAAAATTACGTACCTACCGTAATTCTTGATCTTTCTGTGTATCTTCACCATTCATCACTGCTTCCCACCCTCCTTCCCCTCTAGGGCCTCATTCTCTGGGTATTTCCTCCTCCCTGCTTTTTTTTCCCACAATATTGTCCTTCTGGGCTAATCCTTCTGGTACCTTCATCCCTCTGCTTCCCCCTCGGGTAGCAGAGGTTCTCCACTGGGGGAGAACAAGCGGGGACACTTGTCCCTTCCAGTAGGACTCACCCGGGTTTTCCTCGCATCCCTGCTGGGATCATCCCCCTTTTGGTTTAAGACTCCGTTTCTTGAATGTCAACTCTTGTTGCCCGGTAAGGTCCTTAGTTACATGTCCCTAGAAGACCCGGATGACTCTTCAAATTTTCCTAAGGAGTGGTAGCTCCTTTTTCCATCTGGTGGCAACTAGTTCCGCCTCTTTACAGGGTCCCTTTGGGTATGTCTCATGCCTTGAGAGGTTCCCCAGATATCTCCTCACCTTGGTCAAGGGGTTGGGCTGTCCTCCTCTTGCTAGAGGTCTCTCTGTGTCTCTCAGGGACCCCGCAGAGACGCGGATCTCCCCATTTTTGAGGATTTGTTTTTGTTAGGAGTGGGAGACAGTCACTCCCCTGTGTTCTTTTAGACTGACAGGGCCTTTCCATTCTATCCACTCTGGATCTGTCTCCTGGACCTCCCAGCTGTTTTCCTTGAGGTTTTTTTTTTTTTTTTGACTCAAGAGTCTCCTTTCTCCCCCTCAGTGGGGTTGAAGGGATGAAATGACTAAAGACAGTGGCCCTTTCCAAAGTCTGGTTAGTTCTCTGGACCTCTTCAGGGGTAGTGCACTTTCTCCCTCTCCTTTTTCCTCTCTTTCCTTTCTTTTTTCTTCCCTCCCTTCCTCTATCCCTCCCGGCCTGCTCAGAGGTTTGGGGGCCCCCCTGTCCCAGACCCATAGGTTACCTTTCTGTCCTCTCAGTCAGCTTTATTCCTTCTTCTGTTAATATCCTTTCCTTTTCCTATCTCTTGGGCTCCCGTGCCTCTCCCTCCTTTTCCCTTTACTAATTCTGCTGTCTGGCATGCAGAACTGGAATGGAGGAGAAGTCCACGTCAGTTACTGGCCAACCTGGTCTTTAAGCAGGGTGACTGGAAATGCATAGAAAATTACCATCCTATAGCCACTTTGTCTGTTGTCAGCAAGATACTGAAAAAGGTGGTGGAAGTGCAGCTGACAGATTACCTTACTAAATACACCTCACGTCCCCTGAACAGCATAGATTTTGAAAAGGCCATAGTACCGGTGCAGCCCTTGCTAAAGTCACATCTGAAATAAGGACTGCCATGGACCATGGCATGTTGTCGGGGGCTATCTTTGTAGACTTCTCTAATGCCTTTGATCTGGTGGATCACACCCTACTTTGCACTAAACTTCACTCCCTTGGTTTGTCCGGCCCTGCCCTAAACTTGTTTCCAATTATCTCACTGGCAGGCTACAGCTTGTTAAGTACAATAGAGCTCTCTCGGATCCTGCTCCTGTTGTGACTGGTGTCCCGCAGGGATCTATCCCAGGACCCATCGTGTTTTCTCTTTTCATCAACGACCTTCCTACGGTCCCCACCTATATTGACACAACACTTAATGCAGATAACCTGAGCCTCCTATCTAGCTCGGGTGATGTCAGTGCCATAAATCGCAGTTTACAAGCTGCAGAATTGACTCCTGACAAACAAGCTTGTGCTAAACATAAAGAAAACACAACTCATGCTTTTCGGATCCTCTGCCAAGCTCAAGCAGTGTCCCGTCCCACTAAATGTCTTGAGTCATGATGGAATTCCTGTTGGCACTACATGCTCTTTTAAATACCTGGGAGTTACTCTTGACCCTCAACTAGACCTGTCTCTGCATATTCAAAATGTATGCAGGGCAAAAAACATGAAGCTTGGACTTGCATACAGGGCTCTTGGGACTCTAAACAGCATCTGCTCACCTTGCCCTTGCTAAAAAATTGTTTCTTCTCTCTCTCAGCAATGGACTGACTACCTTTACCCTCGTTACTAAAACTAGTCTCACAAAATGGGATGTGGCCTGTCTGCCGCTTTGCCCTCACTGCCCCTTGGCTTACCCATCACTGTGAGTTATACAGAAACCTACACTGGATGTCCCCACGTAATTATTGATCTTACTTCGAGGGGGAGCTCTTGCAGGAGGGTATTACCATTAGGACTAATGCCGCAGGCCTTAGGACCAACCGGAAAAAACTTAGCTAATAATACCCAGCAGGGCCTGCCCCGATGTTGTCTCCACCCTGACATCGGTCATGCCATAAAGGCGGTCCCTAGCTCCATCTTAGTTCTTTTCCTGCCACAGACCCGATCTCTTTAGGAAAGTCTTAGTGTGTTCTTAAGCACTTCCAGCGAAATTTGGTGGCAATTTATCATTTTCTCCATAGAACCTTACTCCTTTTATCAGATTCTCCCCTTTTCTCGGATTTCTTCATCGCATGTCGTCTCTGTCGCCGGTCTCGTCCTCCAGCCCCAAGAAGACCAAGTGTGCTTGTGGCCGTCAGATCCCATCGAAGGATGGCCACGAGGCCTGCGTCTTCTGTGTGGGCTCAGATCACGACCTCCAAGCCTGCAAGGGCTTCACCAGCAGGACTCGGATCAGGCGCCTGAAGGCCTTAAAAGCCCACCTATTAGAGAAAAAGATGGACATTATGAAAAGCTCTGCCGGAGAAAAGGCCAAGCACTGGGACAAATCCCAAGTCTCATGAGAAGGACCATAGCCAGTCCCACCAGCAGTCCAAGTCGTATTCTCCCACAAAGGCCTGCGTCTTCGGGCTTGGGCGGTTCCAACCAATCGAGACACTTGAAAGCTCTGGCGGGGGCTACTTCTGACAGACCAGCCAGGGTGAAGGCTACGCCGCTGCTTACCTCTGTCACCTCGGCGGACACAACAAAGGCCTCCACTTCGGCGCATGCGTCGGCCCCACCGAAAAAGGCCTCAGTCACGGCCTTACCCAGGTCGGGTAAGTTGTTGAGAAAGGATCTGGACTCCCCGGCTAAGACCCCTTCTGGGTCCCACCCTTCCAAGTCTGCGAAGTCAGAGCTGGCCCTCGGCCAAGACACCAGCCATGGTGCTGTCCATGATGTCTAAGGTCGACTTGCCTCAGGGTGAGCCCGCACAGGTCACAGTACCGTCGCTGGCCCCAAGGCCCTCTACTCCGAAGGGCTGTTCCTCGGAATCTTCCCCCAAGGCCCTGCCGGACCTTCGGCTTCACCGATTCCCTTGAAGGAGACAGTGGCTTCGGTTTTTAATAAGGAGGAGCTGCAGGAGCTCTTTTCTTTCTGATGGAGCCAAGTCAGAAAGGACGAGGCTACCCCAAAGCCGGATCCAACACCGGTACCCGACTGGCTGGACATCCAGGACACCAGGGATCTTCCTGTGAAGTCGCTTTCCAAAACCCCCGACGAGTGGCATAAACCTTCCAAATCCCACTCACCCTCGGAGGTTCGATCCCAGTCTCGGTCTAAAGACCATCGTTGGCACTGCTCAAGGTCCTCTAACCGACAACGGTTCCGGCCCAAGAGCAAGTCCAGCAGCCACCATAGATCTATCACTAGGCAAGGATGCTCTTCTAGCAGATGACGGTCCCCTCAGAGGCGCTAGTGTCCGCTCCATCATCGATCCCCGAGCCATCGGTCAGAAAGTGCCCAACGTTCTAGGGAGGGCACTACCTACAGGCATGGTTCGGGCTCCCCTCGTCCCAGTAGGAGCTGGTCCACTTCATCTTCATCCTCTTCGGACCAGTCCCTCTCAGGAGTTGGGGTTCTCCTGATGACAAAGAGACACCCCATTCGCCCCCTGATGATCCATCCTTTATGGATGTCATGAGGCACATCCAGGCCTCCAAAGAATGGGAGACGGAGGACCTGGATCCTGAACGCCGGAGACTGGCCAGATTCCTGAAGCAAAAGGAGCCTAAACCATTGGTAGTGCCTCCTTTAGTGGATACATTCCAAGACCTGACAAGGATCACTTGGAAACACCCAGCCACAGTCCTGGCAGTTCCCAAAATATCGGATAGAGTGCCGAAGGAGGAGCCTTATTTGGCGGAACACCCTCAGGCTGACTCAGTGGTCATAGCGGCTGCTCATGATAAGTCTCGACAGCCCAAGCACTTTAGTTCCTAGCCTCCCAATCAGGAGTCCTGTTATTTGGACCAGTTGTGCAAGAAGGTGTACTCTGCATCCACCTTCTCTATATGTTCCCTGAACTTCCTAACGCATATGGTCCAGTACCAGAATGCCTTATGGGAGAAGGGACAAGAGGTAGCCAATGCCTTGCCAGACTCCATACAAAAAACGAAGCTCCTGGACATACTGAAATTGCGCTCGGACGTAGGCACCCATGTTTTGCGTGCCTCGAACGACACTGCAGATATGGTGTCAAGGGCATCAGCGTCGGGTGTCTGCCTAAGGCGCCATGCCTGGCTGCGAGTCGCAGGGTTCTCCCAGGATCTGCAGACCGGAATCAGAGGCCTTCCCTTCCATGGTTCCGTACTGTTTGGGTTGGAGACCGAGAGCCTTATCTCTTGTCTCCAGGAGTCAAGCAAATCAATCTGGTCCATCCAACAGATGTACAAGGGGGACGAGAAGTGATTCCGTAAACCGACGGCCCAGAGAGGCGGCTTCAAAAGGAAGTCCGGAAACCAGCAACCTGGAGGTGCTCCTTTTCGAGGCCCAAAGTCCTCCAAAGCCTCTCTGCCAACTTCCGGCTCTGCCCAATGACTCTCTGTTGACCCCCCATCTTCAGGAGGAGCTACTAGGGGAGGCAGTAGGGGTTTCTTCTCCCTCCACCTGGAGGGATGGAGCAAAATCACTTCAGACCTTTGGGTCCTAGATATCATAAGGAGGGGACATATGCTGGAATTCACTCAGATTCCCACAGAGACACCACCAAGGTCCTCAAGGTATCCTCCTTCTCACGTACCTCTCATAGAAGGAGAGAGTCAGGCCCTCTTGCGAAAAAGGGCAATAGAGACAGTCCCCCTGCAGCAGTGGGGAAAAGGGTTTTACTCCCACTTCTTCCTGGTTCCAAAGAAAACTCAGGTTCTAGGGATGTGGTTATGTTGCTCAATCCACACTGTCTGGCAGGTTCCTTGCTGCTTTAATTCTTGCTGGAAGGTCTTCAAGCTGGCTCCTCCCACCCTCCCGGGTGGTAGAACCCTCGGCTCCGCCCCATGATGCCAGATCTTCCTTACCGCTTGGAAGCTCAGGTTCCCTCCTTAGCGCTCTGCGTTTTAGGCCTGGATCCTAACTCTTCGGGTTTTGCGAAAATAATTTTAAAGTTTACTAGACTACAGTTATCATCTTCCCTCACGACTGCGATGGACAGATCCACTCCCGGCTTCTGTCGGTGCCCTTGCGGGCAGAAGATGTCCAGGACCGATCCGCACTCCATGTGTGTTTACTGCCTGGGTCTTGCCCACGATCCACAGGCCTGCGATCTGTGCAAGACCTTCTTGGCTTCGGTTTTAGAGGACTGCGCTGCCAGACTGCAACTTGGGCGTCCCGAGAAACAGTACCCGCCGGTGAAGTCAAAGGAGGCCCGTTGGGCGGTGTCCGCGGCTGCGGGCTCCCGGAGCAGCTGGAGCAGTTGATCACCCTCGAGGAGGAGGTGACCCAGGTCGCTACATCTTCCTCTTCGGCTGCGGCGTTTATCCCGCTATCCTTGGGCTCCTTCTATACTGCTTCTTTTAAGGAGCTTTGCCAGTCCCTCTCCACCAAGGGAGAAGGGCCATCGGGACATACCAGTAGGTCCAAGAAAAAAGAGCCAAAAGGTAAGTCCCACCGTCGACGTTCATGGTAGTGGGAGATATCCCCTTTACTGGACCGTCGACTCTCTACTTCGGTCGAGGTTGCGGCTAAGGCCACTGGCTTCACTGTCCCCGTCAGGTCAGCCGGCCGAGACATCCGTCGATGTGGTCGAGATTTTTCTTGACCCGTTGGATGGTTTGTCGACTGTAGAAGCCGACAACCCTTCTTCACCGGTTCCCCCGGTAGTAACCAAGGACTTGCCCGTGCCTCCTGTGCCAAAGTCCCTGGTAAATGACCCTGAACCAGGGGATGAGTGGGTTTCCCCCACTCACTCTTTGACCGACCCTCGGCAACCCCAAAGGTGTCTGTCTCGGTCCTCTTCCAGGTTGAGTAGGTCCCGCTGATGTCGGCGGTCTCGGCACCATGGAAAGTGGCATTGCCACTCATCCTCTTTGTCCTCTTCGGAGGATAGGCTTAGACGTAAGTTACGCCGGCGCTACGAGGACATGATGTGGCAGCAGCTTTTGTTGACCGGTAACAAGCCAACTCCGTCGCCTTCTCCAGCAATTAAGTGGCTGTCAGCGGAGTGACCGAAGCAACCCCTCGTAGTTATCGAGGAGCCGACCCCGGCGCTGGTTGCTCGGCCAAAACTGGCTGCTCTGTCCATTGTGGTGGAACAACCGCCTCCTCAGCCGAAGACTGGGGCCCCAACCAATGATTCTCGGTCGAGTCAGGGCTTGCCCCACAGGTTGTCAGTCACCCTCACTCCCGATCAACCTCGGCAGGTGGAGGGTGGCTCAGGCGCTCGCCACCTGTTTGCAGACTCCACGGAGTCTGACGACGATGCCTCCCTGTACTCCAAGCCCATTGACCTGTAATCTGCAGGGGGTCAGTCGGTGGATGAGAGCCCATCCTCGTTCTTGGGTATTCTTCGACTCATCTCAGAGTCTACTGGGATGCAGCTCAAACCCATTCAGAAACAGACCAGGTATCCCCTCACGGAGATACTGGACTTAGGAGATTCCTCTACAGAGGCCTTCCCTGTGGCCAAAGCCATTGTTGGCCCGGCTCTGGAGTTGAGGCAGCGGCCTGCGTCTTGTCCCACTCCTTCGGCCAGGATGGCTCGCAAGTACGCGGTCCCCACTGGTTCACTCTCCGGTTTCTCGGAGCACCCCTCTGTGGAGCGGCTGGTGACCGACAGTGTGTTCCAGCATTCCGGGAAGACTAGGGATGTGGACAAACCATCCAATAAAGAATCCAAAAAGCTGGATTACTCTGGGCATAAGGTTTACACTGCTTCCTCCCTAGGCCTTCGACAGGCTAGCTCGGCTGTACTGATGGCACATTTCTGGCACGCCTTTATGGGCTCCCTGGATGAGGTGATTCCCCATCTAACGGCTGACCTTCAGATGACGGTCAAGCAGGTGCAGGATCAAGGAAGGGCGGTGGCTAAGCAGCAGCTCCAAACATCTTTGGACATTGGTGACTCTTGTGCCCAGTCAGTTCACGGCAGACACCCAGCACAAGCTGGCAGACATTCCCTTCCTGGGCACCGACTTGTTCAGGCCGGGGTGGAAGGCCATCTCCAGACTATCGAGAAGTCCAATGCCACCTTGGACTCAATCACATCTGCCCAGAAGGACAAAAGCCGCCAGCAGCAGCATAAGCCCTTCCGCCCCTGTGGCACGTCCAGCCCAGCAACACCAGCAACAGGGCCAGCAGGCTTACACTTGGTGCCCTAAGGCCAAGTCTGCCGCTTCCTCCAGTAAGAAGTCTGGAGGGAAGGGTCCAGGAGGCTCCTCGGCCGGCCCTGCCTCCAAGCCTGCCCAGTGATGGGTTGAGGGGTGTCGCCCCCAGCCTTGTCACTTCTCCCCGGGTTCCCCCCATGGGGGAGCAGCTCCGCCACTTCCTTTCTGCCTGGTCCGCTATCACCACGGACCGCTGGGTGCTAGAAGTGGTCGGCAGGGGTCTGCCTCTGGAGTTCGAGCAGTCTCCTCCCTATCGAGCCATCGCCCCATGGGGGACAATGGGATCTGCAGCCTCTTTGTCGGCTCGTCGAGCCGACATTGCCCTGCTCCTCCAGAAGGAGGTGATCAGCGAGGTGGCGGATCCTCCTCCAGACCCAGGATTTGTGTCCAGGTACTTCCTGGTCCCAAAGCGGACGGGGGCTGGTGCCCTATTCTCGACCTGCACGACCTGAACAAGTTCCTAAGGTCGCACACCTTCAGGATGGTAACTCTGGCTCAGATCATTCCATCCTTGGAACTAGGCATGTGGTTCTGCTCTCTGGATCTCCAGGACGCGTTCTTTCACGTCCCAATCCATCCGTCTCATCAGCGATTCCTCTGCTTCAGAGCAGAGGGATCTCTTCATGAGTTCCGGGCCATGCCCTTCGGCCTCTCTCCAGCTCCCAGGGTCTTCACAAAATGCATGGCAATGATGACAGCATTCCTGCGGCGCCGAGGGGTCCGGGTGTACCCTTACCTGGACGACTGACTGATTGCAGTCCCCTCCAGGTTGGAGGTGGAGCGGTCCAGGGATCTGGCCCTCCAGGTCTACTCTCAGATTGGCCTCCTCATCAACGAGGCCAAATCGGAACTCGTGCCATCACAGGTAATTCAGTTCATCAGGGCAGAGCTCAACTCTCTTCGAGCCAGAGCTCGGCTCCCGGCGGACAGGGCCGAGGTCCTTTCCTCCTTTGCCCAATCATTTCTGGTTGGGCAATTATGCCCTGCCTGGGACTTCCTGCGCCTTCTGGGCCTCATGGTGGCCTGCATCAGTGTGGTCCGTTGGGCCCACTGGCATATGCGCCCCCTGCAATGGGGGCTGGCCGGCCAGTGGTCGCAGCGCTCAAGGTCCTCTGGACCAGTCTGTGACAGTGACCCAGGAGATGTGGGACGGCCTGCAGTTGTGGCTCGTCCCAGCTCATCTGCAGGAGGGTATCCCGTTTGTCCGCCCAGAGCCGACGGTCACACTAACGGCCGACGCCTCTCTGTGGGTTGGGGTGCCCATCTGGGGGATCTCCGGGCCTACGGCCTCCGGTCCCTTCACGAGTCTTGATGCCACATCAACCTGCTGGAGCTTCGTGCGGTTCGGCTAACCCTCTCCAGCTTTGCTTCGTTTGTACGGGGTCAGGTGGTTTAGGTCCAGATGGACAACACCACGACCAGGTACTACCTCAACCGTCAGGGTGGGACGCACTCCTGGCCTCTGTGCAAGGAGGCTCTCCGCATCTGGTCTCTCGTGATCAGCCTTGAGGCAGATCTCCTAGCCATCCATGTGGCAGGAGCCTCCAACAGTCTGGCCGATGCCCTCAGCCGGATAGGCGCTGCTTCTCATGAGTGGTCACTCCTGCCGGAGGTAGTGCAAGAGCTGTTCTTCCATTGGGGCACCCCTCAGTTGGACCTGTTCGCTTCCAGGGAGAATGCGAAGCTGAGGCTGTTTCACGCCAACCCCCCCTCAGCAGAGCTTGCTGCAAGGGGATGCCTTCTCGAGGCCTTGGACCTCGGGCCTCTGCTGTGCCTTCCCTCCATTTCTCTTGATCCACAAGGTCCTCAGCATCATTGAGGCATCCCTTAAGAAGTCGACCAGAAAATGCAATGCCTTCAAATGGAAGAGATTCTCCATTTCGTGTCAGGACAAGGGGTTGGACCCCTCTTCCTGACCCTTGGCTAGTATTTTGGATTACCTGTGGTCCCTTTCTCCCTAGGGCTTCGGTCGACGACCCTCAAGGTGCACCTGGCAGCCATCTCTGCTTACTGGGTGTGGGCTGGCAAGCAGTCGGCGCAGGAGAAGGTGGTCGGGTGCTTTTTCAAAGGCCTTGATCACATATCCCCTCCAGTGGGAGAACCTCCGCCTCCGTGGGATCTACTGCTGATATTGACTAAGCTCATGGGCAAGTCATTCGAACCGATGCACAGGTGCGATATGTCCCACTTGTCGTGGAAGACTGCCTTCTTGGTGGCTATAGCGTCAGCCAGAAGGATGGGAGAGCTCCAGGCGCTTTCCATCGAGTCTCTTTATCTGGTCTTCCACAGGGACAAGGTTGTCCTTCGCCCCCACCCGAAATTCCTTCCGAAGGTGGTGTCGGAGTTTCACCTGAATCAGGTGTTGACTCTGCCAGTGTTCTACCCCAGTCACACCTCGGAGGCCGAATATAGGCCCCATGCTTTAGACCCTAGACGTGTGCTCGCTTATTATAAGGAGCGAACGGCTGAAGTTCGAGGAGAGGTTCACCAGCTGTTTGTCACCTACGCTGAAGCCGCACCTGGCAGACCTGCAGATAAGCGGACGATAAGCAGGTGGGTCACCTCCTGCATAGAGTTCTGCTATAGGTTGGCGGGCAGGGAGCCTCCCAAAGAGATAAGAGCTCATTCTACCTGCCAAACCGTTGCTTCGGTGTCTGCTTCTAGGGGATGTCCCTATCCAGGAAATCTGCAGGGCTGCTACCTGGAAGTCAGCACACACCTTTATTTCCCATTACCACATTGACCTAGAGTCACGCCGGGATGCTGGTTCTGGGACCTCGGTTCTCCAGTCCTTATTCCCTAAGTAAGGGATGCGTGCCTTGCCTCCCTCCTCCCGGAGAACTGCTAGAAGTCTGCCCGACAGTGTGGATTGAACAACATATCCATGTCCCTAGAAATACAGGTTACTCTCCTGTCATAGGAGTTCTAGGAGTGGTATATTTTGTTCATCCACACGACCCACCTGACCTCCCTGGCTTCAACGCACAACCTGGCTTCCAGCGGGCTAGATCTGGTATCATGGGACGGAGTCAAGGGTTTTACCACCCAGGTGGGTGGGAGGAGCCAGCTTGAAGACCTTCTGGCAAGAATTAAAGCTGCAAGGAACCTGCCAGACAGTGTGGATGAACAACATATACCACTCCTAGAACTCCTGTTACAGGTGAGTAACCTGTATATCTTCAGCCCATCCTGGACCTCAGCTCCTTAAACAACTATATAGAATACCAAAGGTTCAGGAGGGTGACCCTTCCAGGTTGAATTCCTGTGCTGCACCAAGGGGACTGGCTGTGTTCCCTGGACATCCAAGATGCATACCTGCATGTAGGGGTCTTTCCCTCTTACAGGAATTACTTGAGGTTCCACTTCCAAGGGGGACACTACCAGTTCTGTATTTTGCCGGTTGGCCTCTTCTCCCTCACGAGTCTTTGCGTGCCTAGCAGTGGTAGCTGTGGTTCTAAGCTCGAGGCAGTATTCTTCCTTACCTGGGGATTGGCTCTTGTGGCCTCATCAAGAATGCGCTTCATTCAAAGTCTCGGGGACACCTATACGCTATTCCGAGACTTGGGGATCACCCTGAATCTTCCAAAGTCATCCCCAGAGCCCATCCAAAGACTCTTCTTTATAGGTGCAGTCCTGGACATGGTCCAGGGCATGGTCTTCCTCCCACAGGAAAGGGGAGATTGCCTGTGAGACGTGGCCCAAACGATCCTCCTAACCCCACAGATCCAAGCCAGGACCTTCCTCAGGCTACTGGGGCACATGGCGGCCGCCATCCCTGTAACTCTGTTGGCTCGCCTCCACATGAGGGTCCTGCAGTGGATGCTCAGGGTGCAGTGGGACCAGAGCTCTGACTGTCTTGACCATATGGTCAGAAGGACCCTTCATTGGTGGTTAGATCCCCTCAATTTGGAGACAGGGGTCTTGTTTCGACAGAAGCCGCCGAGTCGGACATTGACGACAGGTGCCTCCGACTTTGGCTGGGGGCTCACCTAGGGGACAGCCTGACTCCGGGCGTTTAGTCCCCAGAAGAGCGTGACCTCCACATCAATGTTTGGGAAATGAGAATGGTCCTCAGTGCCCTTCGGGTTTTCCAAAAGAACCTAGTGCCAGGCTCTCTCCTCGTTCAGTCAGGCAACACGGCTGTTGTTTTCTACATCAACAAGCAAGTAGGAACACACTCCTACCCCCTGTGCAGGGAGGCAATGAGAGTCTGATACTGGGCGTTGGAACATTGAATCTTTCTGACCACAGTGCATGTTCCAGGCATCCAAAATGCCTTGGCAGACAGCCTAAGCCAGCCTCGCTCCAAGGCACACAAGTGGGAGCTACACCAATCAGTAGTGAACCAGCTTTTCGACACTTGGGGTCCTCCAGAGCTGGACCTCTTTGCGTCTCCACGCAGTGCCGAACTGCCAAATTTCTGCTCGCGAGAACACACGTCTGGTGCTTTTTGGCCAGACATGTTGTCCCTTTGTTGGACAGGGAGGTTTGTTCACGTCTTCTCTCTAATTCAGAGGGTTCTGTTGAAGATACAGGCCGAGGGGGGGGTCGAGTGATCCTAATCGCCCTGCTGTGGCCACGGCAGATTTGGTTCCCACTACTTCAGCAGTTGTTGTCGGAACCTCCGATCCCGCTGCCAATATGCTCGCAGTTGCTGTCCCAGGAACAGGGCAAGCTGGTGTACCCAGATCTCAAGTCCCTGCACCTTCATGCATGGCTCCTGCAGACATAGTTAAAACAAGGTATGGGGTCTCCCAAGAGGTGGTAGATATCCTTGTTTCGTCGAGAAAACTCTCTACTCATTCCACTTACGCTATGAAGTGGCAGCGTTTTTGCCTCTGGGCTTCGTCGCATCATTGGGACCCCTTACCTGTCCAGCATTACAGTACCTCCTCTCCTCTCATTACAACAAGGCTTGAGCTACTCCTCCATTAAGGTGCATATGTGGCCATTTCTGCTCATCACGTCCTGGTTGAGGGCAGAAACCTAGCCCAGTTGGACGTGGCCTGCACCTTTTTACGGGCATACTTCATGTAAAGTCTCCATTAGAGATCCAATTCCCCCATGGGATCTCCTTTTTGTGTTAGAAAAGCTTACTCTCCCTGCCTTCGAACCCGCAGCAGAGTGTGAACTGTTATCTTTCCTAGAAGGTGTCCTTTTTAGTTGCTGTTACTTCAGCTCGAAGGGTTTCTGAGCCTCAGGCCCTGATGTGCAGGGAGCCTAATTTGATTTTTCATACGGAAAGGGTATCCCTCAGGACAAATCCTAAGTTTCTACCCAAGGTGGTTTCTGAATTAACCCTCAACCAGTCGGTTGACCATCCAGTCTATTATTCAGCCCCTTACAACAGGGGAGAAGCTCTCTTACATACCTTGGATGTCCATAGGGCGCTAAGGTACTATCTCAAGCGTACAACAGCATATCACAAATTGGAACAACTGTTTGTGGCCTTTTCGCCTCAACACCTGAGTAAACCGGTATCTAAACAGATTATATCTTGGTGGCTAGTCCACTGCATAGTCTTCTGTTTACAACAAGTACAAAAAAACCTTACTGGGAGCGGTCAGCGGTCATTCTACCAGAGGAGTGTCTACCTCCTTTGCCTTGAAAAATGTCTCTATCGGAGACATTTGTGCAGCAGCTACTTGGATTCAGTACATACTTTTGTCAGGCATTACAGCCTGGACATTGCTTCCAGGCACTGAGCCGGTTTCGGCCTGGCGGTCCTTCAAGGACTGTTGTCCTAATGTGCTGTCTCCCTACCTTTTAGGCAATGCCATCGTACTAGTTCCTGTCATTCTCCTCCTCCCAGGGCTTGTTACCTCCTTAGCATGGGACTGCTTGGGATTCAGTCCTAATGATAATAGCCTGCTGCAAGAGCTCCCCCTCGAAGTAAGATAGTACAGTTAAGCAAGAACTTACCGCAGCAGTAGATCTTTGAGAGGAGCTCTTGCAGCAGGCGCTCCTTCCCTCTGGAGAGTTTCAGCATGACTGGGGTACGCTTCTCCTGGTTCGCTTGCTGAGATCTGTTCATGGGTCCTCGGCGGGTGAAGTGAAGTGGAGCTAGGGACTGCCCCCTTTTATGGCATGACCGACATCGGGGCGGAGCCGACGTCGGGGGCGGGCCCTGCTGGGTATTGCTAGCTAAGTTTTTTCCAGTGGGTCCTAAGGCCTGCAGCATTAGTCCTAATGGTAATAGCCTGCTGCAGGAGCTCCTCCAAAGATCTACTGTTACGGTAAGTTCTTACGTATCTGTACTTTCCTTTGTCTTGAGCTGCTTCACAGACAAAATTGTCCGTAATGCCACCCAAGCTGCCTCGTCTCAACTCCTCCAACCAGCTCTACCATCATGCAAGCTCAGGTCAGCTGTCCTGCCCCCCCATCCCAAAAACTCGTACTCTGGCAGGTGATCGTGTCTTCTCTGTCTGTGCCCCTAAATTCTGCAATACCCTTCCTGCACCCATCAGACGTAGTCCCACCCATCCCATCCCATGTTTAAGAGCTCCCTCTGGTCGCACCTGAAGTCTGCCTCAGCCTGTAACTGTCCCTAGGCTGCTTGGAACTTCCAACCCTGGCTTGGGCCCAGGTGTGCTCCATCCACTTTCCTGGTTCCTATCCCCCTTCCACCCGAGCTCAAATAGGGGAACCATCCACTCTTATGGTTTCCTGCACCTCAGCACTTATCATCCTTATACCGGGAGAACCACCCAATATCCCACCTTAAAAGCCCATGTGCTATTCCAAGAATTGTTATTACTGCTTGTATGTTCTTACCTTGATGTATATGCTTATCTGATCATCCTGTACTTGTTTATTTGTTTCACCCTGCTCAATGCCTGTATTTCACTATGTTGTAATTGTTCTCTTTCTGCTTGTAAACCTACTTTTGTAATCTCCCGGGTCGCACCTGAAAATAGGCATTCCTTGTCTAGCGTGCTTACCCGGTAAACAAAAGCTAATAAATAAGCCCACAAGCGCCACGCAGGCGTCGGCCTCGAGGGCAGTGCCGCCACGACATCAGCTCCTCCCCTCAGAAAACAAAAAAAATCTCCCGCGGGGTCCTGATCCTCCGGCCAGAACTCAGCAGTGATGAATGGTGAAGATGCACAGAAAGATCAAGAATTACAGTAGGTAAGTAATTTTCATATCTGTTTGCAGCCTCAGACAATTGTCAGCTACCCCAGTACTGCTGCAGACCCCCAGTTCTGGGTTTGGTGCCTTTGGATGCACTGATACTGGACTGGACAGGCAAATTCCTGTATGCCTTTCCCCCATTCCCCTCTAATCTCCAGAGTTCTGATCAAACTCAGGAGCCAGCCATCATCAATGATTCTGATTGCTTCGGACTGCGCCAGACAACCCTGGTACCCCATGCTGCTGTCTCTGGCAGTGACCAGCTCGATTTGCCTTCCCAGGAGGCACAATCTTCTGACCTCCTCGCTAGGGAGGATCCTATGCCTCAACCTCAAGTCCCTCAGGCTCAAGGCCTGGCTCTTGAGGACCTAAAATATGCAGGCTTGCATCTCTGAAGGGGTCCTGGATATTTTGAAGTTTTCCAGAAAACCTGCCACCAGAAAGACTATAAGGAAGAGAGTTACTATTTGGTGTGCACTAAAGGAAGTAGATCCTCAGGCAGCTGGACTGGCAGTCCTGTTGGACTATTTAGCTCACCTTCATTCCTTAGGCCTTCTACGCTGAAGGTACATCTGGCAGCTGTTTCTGCCTATCTTTCAGCAGGGAAGGGCCCTTCCTTGGCCCCTCGTGCAATCTTCAAGAAGTTCTCTAAAGGGTTGCTCCACCTGCACCTCCTCACAGGGAGCCAACCCCTTCTTGGGATCTGAATATCTGCTTAGCTAACTAATGCAGCCCCCATTTGAACTCATGTCCTCTGCTGACCTCAAGTATCAGACATGGAAAAATGTCTTTCTGGTAGCCATGACCTCTGCAAGGAGGATTAGTGAGGTACAAGCCATGTCAGTGGAGCCTAACATCATAGCAATCCATAGGGAAAAGGTCATTCTTAGGACAAACAGAACATTTCTTCCTAAGGTGGTCTCTGACTTCCTCCTGAATCAGTCCATGACATCACCTGTCTTCTTCACTGAACATTATAGTTCAGGAGAGTAGACTACATAGCCTGGATGTAAAGAGGTTATTAGCTGCTATCCGGATCAGACAAAGGCCCATAGGAATGAGTGCACACAACTGTTCCTCACCTATGGGGACGTGGGTAAGGGCAAGCCAGCCACCAAGAGGACCATTGCTTGGTGGATTGTGTCTTCCATTCAGTTCTGCTATGGCAAACTGGGGAAAGAGCCACCAGCTGGCTTCAGAGCCCACTCTACTAGGGGAACAGCTGCCTCTATTGCAGCTGCCAGCGATATTCCCCTGCTTGAAATTTGCAAAGCAGCTACCTGAAAAACTGTTCACACATTCACTAAACACTATTGCCTGGACACCCAGTCCAGGAGTTATGCCAGATTTGGCACAGCAGTACTGCAGAGCCTGTTCCCTAAGTAGGTTCTGTGCCCACCTCCATGGGGCACTGCTTGGTAGTCTGCATTTAGTCAGAATACAGCAAGACTTCATGTTGTTTGAAGACAAAATTACTTACCACAGTAATCTTGTTTCTTCTAATGGAGACTTGCTGTATTCTGACCACCCTCCCTGCCTCACCTAACAGAACCTGGGGGTTGGGGGGTACTGCATTACAGCTGTTCTATTCTTTTTTTTTTTTTTGGAGTTCTGCACCACTAGGGTGGCATTTTCTTGGGCATCTCTGACTTGAGTCTTTTAGTTTGCCCTTTTTGTTTGGCTATTAGTCCTTTGACTACTCTTTTATTAACTGTCATGTACATAGTATAGCTTAGTGGCCACTGTTTTAGTGCTCGAAAGAATGTGACAGTTATATAGAATGTACCAGGGACAGGGGTTTGAAAACCGAGCTCAAGCTCAATGTTGTAGGCATTTGCATAGAGTTAACTCTTTCATTTCCAGGGCAGTTGAACTGGAAAGGCTAACTGCATTTAGTCAGAATATAGCAAGACTCCATTAGAAGAAACAAGATTACGGTGGTAATTCTTTCTTCAGAAGCATGTCTGCAACCAAGACTTGTGCTGCTGCTTCTGCTACTTGGAGTACTATCCACACTTTTATCAAGCACTACAGTCTGGTCATTGCCTCCACATGGCAGATGGGCTTTTGGCCTAACTGTGCTTCAGGGTTTTCTTTCTTAGGCCTCTGGCCTCCTGCCACCCAGATTGTCTTGTGCCTGGTACTGCTTGGGACTCGTTCCATAGGTGTGACCTGATGACAGGGATATCCCCAAAGAAGATAAAACAATTACGTAAGAACTTACATAACAGTAGATCTTCAAGGGAACCTCTGTCATCAGGTCATGCCATCCCTTCCTCCATACCCCTTTTCTCTCTACAACTCGACTGTCCTGTTGCTCCAGCCTTTTTGTTAGCTGGGCACCTTCTCTCTCTCTCCTTGGTTCCCTGGCAGGACTCCTTTCTCTCATGGCCTCCAGATTGGAAAAGAACTGAGGAGGGAATGGAGCCACTCGCGTTTACATAGGTATGATGTTGGTGTGGGTAGCCCCTACTAGACTGCTGCAGGAAAGCTTCTGTGGGATCCTAGTGCCTGACAGCTAAGTTCCATAAGTGTGACCTGATGACAGAGATTCCCTCGAAGATCTACTGGTATGGCAAGTTTTTGCGTAACTGTTCTATCCTTCCACTCAGGACAAACTTACTGACTCAGGGTCACCTGGACCATCCCAGCCTGTTCTCCCTTCATCTTCAGGCCTGGCATCTGAAAAGAAGAAGTGAAACAGATGCAAGGTATTTCAGAGGGTCTCTGAAATACGTTTGGCTGCCCATAAACCTTCTACTAGGAAGACACAGTCAAATGGGAAGAATTTTCCATCTGGTGCTCCAATACCAACATGGACCCCTGTGGGTGCCCACCTAACAAGGTTCTGGAGTACTTGCTGAACCTTTCTGATGCTGACATACAGTATTCCACAGTCTTGGTCCACTTTGTGCTATTTCTGCCTACTGAGGGCCCGTCGGTACCTTCTACCTGGCACAGCTGCCACTCTTCAAGAGGTTCCTTAAGGGCATGATAAACACTAGGCCTACCATCAGGAAGCTAGTGGCTACCCTGGAATATCAACCTTGTGCTGGATATGCTCACCTGCAAGCCTTTTGAGCTCCTTATGACATGTGAGCTGAAGTCTTAAACTTGGAAAGCAGCTTTCCTAGTGGCCATCACCTCTGCTCGCTGAGTGTCTGAAATCCATGCCTTGGTCATAGATCCCCTTTATACTGTTTCCCACAAGGACTGGGTGATTCTCTGCTCACACTCGCAGCTCCTTCCCAAAATGTTGACAGAGTTCCATCTTAATCAGCCACTTGTGCTGCCTATATACTTTGCTAATTTTACAATGAAAGAGAATACACATTCCATTCACTGGATGTTAAGAGGTTTCTTACATTTTACCTGGACAGAAGTAAGGACTTTAGGATATCCAAACAGCTGTTTTCCTCCAATCCCAGTCGGAAAGGACAGCCTTTTACAGTCATATGCATTTCTGCATGAATTGTGAGCTGTCTATGCCACTGCTGTGCCATGGTGCAGGTCAAGCTGGAAGGTCAGGCACATGCCCACTCCACTAGAACAGTTGCCACGTCCCTGGCAGAGATTTACTCTGTGCCCATCGGTTATATCTGCAGAGTTGCAACTTGGAGCACAGTGCATAATTTTGTTAAAGGAGATAGGAAATGATTCACTGTTGTTTGTAAATGTTAAATAAATGATAAATGACAAGCAGTGGCCTCCCTGTGTCTTTGTCATTACTGTACATGTTTAAACTACATATTTACAATGCTTCTCCATAATGCTGACACCTCCGTTGGTTTGCCAGCCTTTCTTCTTCAGATTAGGAGTCTGCACATGATTAGATATGAACGGCTCTCGTCACTGACTCCGATTTTAGAGTGTTGAAGCCTGCATGCAGGAATAGGGAACCATTTGAACAGCAGCTTCACAAAAGGCTGACGCTACACTCCTCCAGGACAGTGCAAAGAAGAGCAAGGCTCAAAATGACTGTAATTTGTGGTGACTGCCCCTCCCCCCCAACACACACACACACTCGCCTTTTTAATAACAGAAAAATTGGGACATTTCGATCGCCAGGCTCAAAACAATGGTCATTTTCGGCGACCACGAACGGCCCACTCAGCCCACACCCTCCCATCCCCCACACACACACTCTTGCCCAGTCATCTCAAAAATGACAGACAAGTCCACATATTAGTAAAATCGTCTATTTTCTGGTCTCATCTATGTCCACGTCAGTACCATCTTGCCGTACGGTAACCCTCTTCAGATCGGGAGCTTAGCCTACATTCACCCTTGATTTAATTCGTCCCAGAAGCACTGTCACTGTCATCTGCTGAAATAACGTCTGTAATGGCTGGCAGCAGCCTGTGTCTTCACTCCCCTGGCCCTCTCTAGAATGGCATCATGGCCAGGGAGCACATGAAAGGTCCTCACTCAGGCACTTATTTTATCTGCTGTAAGCGAGCAGCGGAAGGAAATCATTCTCTTGATTGCACCCCTTCCCCCCGAACTCTGCAAACTTGGGCCAGGAAGGCACTGAGGATCAGTGTTTTTTTTTGGGGGGGGAGAGGGATGGTCGGACACATTATTCGTATCTGGGTGTGCGCATGATCGCTTGAGGGGCAGCAGCATATATGTTACGGGGAGTTGTAGTGGGCACTGGTGTCGCTAAGCTCTGTGCAAGGTCAGTGGGGGCAGTGACAGCCATTAAAAACATAGGGAAGTCCCATTTAAAAAGTGACAGATTACATTTACTGTATTAAAGGTGTTTTTCTGTTAGATCAGTTCAGTGCCAATGATCAGGTTCCAGACATGAAAGCACCAACCCATTTGGAAATGGTCTCTGAGCTGAGGGTATGCCTGATCAGTGCATCCCGAGCGAAAGGCCACTAGAGTCAGTGTGGGACAACTCTTCAAAGCCACTTTCCAGCTGCTTGGATTGGGACTTACTGGGTATGTTCAGGGCTCCAGCTGACTGTCGGGGAGCAGGTGATGAATAAAATGTGCAGCTGTTCTGGGTGGCAAGAAGAGGCGGCATGTGTTTGCATTTCCTGGTTGCTACAGACATTATTTCAGCGGATGAGAATGGCATTGCCAAGTCTTGCCAAAAAAAAATGTTTGCATTGCCCGTTGCTCCTTTCTGACCTTGCTGAGCAGTCTCTGCAGTGGAGATGTCTTGTATGCCTTCACATCTGTAAATGCAGTAGGAGGGTCACATTGGGTCACCAGAATAAGGCTCCTCATCCGCTGCTGGAAAGTGTCTGTGGGAAGGGGAACAAGAAAACTTGCGGCTTTTTGGGCCACTAAAAGGTGGCATGTTGTATTGAATGTTTTCTCGTTCCCAGCCACAGTGTGTGTGTGTGTGGGGGGGGGGCGGGGGCGCATAGGAGAAAGGATTCCTTAAGCGGCTTGTTGGCCGCAAATGTAATTGGTGCTGTAGCTGCTGCAGCCTTTTCCACTGTTCCACAGCCTTGATTCAGTTCAGAGCAGAGCAGGGGGAGGGAAAAAAAACCCTAGCAGTTATCAGTGGCAAATAAGAGAAGCTCGGGGGAGGCTGATGGCATTACAGACCTGGAGGTAAGCACCCAACCTTGGGAGGAGACACAAAGAGTAGGTCCCCCAATGGAGTTTAAATTGTATTCACATTATTCCATGACCAACACAGCTGTTTTTCACTTCTTCTATTGGCCGCCGACTGGCTAATGCAAACTGCGCTTTCTGCTGGGAGGTTTGCATTAGTCTGTCAGTGACCGACGAGGAAGTGAAAAATGGCTGTGTTGGTCATGGAATATTTGCTGTCATCAGTAATACTGCATGTTACAGAATTTGATGGTTCCAGTAATGTTAGAGGGTAGTGTGCAGAGGGACCCACTGGACCCCAGGGAAGACATGAGATGGAATGGGCACGATTCTAAAATAAACTGCTAGCTTTATTCAAGAGCTGATTCAGTTTCTACCTTTATTAAAAAGCTGAATTAGTTTCAGTTAGGAGCACTTGAGATGCGACTCGCATCATGCGACCGACCCAAGGAAGAAAGATCGAAATGGTGAGCCAGTCGTCTTACATGTGGGATTTTCCAGTCAGACAGCCCTAGCCTTTACATATGTGGAGTGTGACATCATCCTTCACTGAAGTTGCTGTAACAAGTACAGCAGCCTACATGCTGTATCGGAGCCTGTGACGTGAACATTTCAGGCTTGGCATGCGCTGACTCCCAATACAGAAAATAGACGCTGTGAAACTGTTTGGCAATTTAAAAAAAATGAATGGGGCACACAAATATGGTTTTGAACATTTAAACCATAAAAATACATAAAAGCCACTGTTATAAATTAATGATTTATTTAATAGGTAAAATTAGAACAAAATAATTTCCTGTTTCCTTTAAACACTATGCCTTGGTTGTCCATGTCGGGCAGCATGCCACCTTTGGCAGGACTATCCTGAATGGACTTCTGCCCTGAGTGAGCCCTTGGCTGCTACCATCCTAGTCCGACAGACTCTTATTTTCTCACTACAACCAGCTACACGGAAACAAGTGGAAGACTTACTTTGCCATCTAGACATAAAGAAAAGTGCAGGTGCAGACTCCCTTGACCCCTACTTTCTGAAGATTGCCGTTCATGTACTAGCGGTACCAATAACTCATTTATTTAACCTTTCATTATTACTAGGGACAATCCCTTCGATTTGGAAAACTGCATAGGTCATTCCGCTATTTAAATTAGGAGACCCTTGTGACCTCAACAACTACAGACCAATCTCCATCCTCCCTGTACTATCTAAACTGCTGGAAAAGATTGTAAGTACACAGCTAAGAGTCTACCTAGAATCAGCTAATCTCCTAAACCCTGCACAATCTGGATTCAGAGCTAAACATAGCACCATTACGGCCCTAGCAAAAGTAACCAATGACTGGCAATCAGAACTGGATAACAGAAACTGTATCTGTGTTGTGTTCCTGGATCTAAGTAAGGCATTCGACACAGTTGACCATGATCTGCTCCTCTCATCCCTGAAATCTGTAGGGCTGGACTCACTCTCCTTGCGATGGTTCAACAACTACCTTGCTAGATAGCTCCAGCAGGTTAAGGCTGAAGGCGAATTATTCCCCCTTAAACCACTGCAAAGAGGTGTACCCCAGGGATCTATCCTCGGTCCTATTCTATTCGCCATCTGTATCAACAGCATTGATAATAACATCACCAAGGCTACTGTACACCTATTTGCCGATGACACAGTGCTCTATGTCAGCCGCCCTTCTCCAGAGGCAGCCTGCAAAGAATTACAAACTGAGTTCAATCTACTCCCAGCACCAACTCCTGAGTAAATAACTCCTGCTCGATGCAAAGAAAACAAAGGCAATGTTTTTCTCTCCCCCCACACACATGCAGGATATCCAGTCTCAAGTACACTCCCACATATATCCACTATCCTTGTTGAAAACCTTGAATGTGTATCAAAGTTCAAGTACCTGGGAGTCTGGCTCGACAGTAGGCTTTCCTTCATTGAACATATGGAGGAACTACTAAAACTTCATCAGAGACTTGGTCTTTACTTTAGAATCAAACACTTTCTCACAAGTAACGCTAAGCTAAGGCTGGTCCAGGGCACATTTCTTTCTGTAATTGACTGTGCTGATTTCTTATACAGTCGTTGCCATGCTTCTTACCTGGGTAGATTGGATACACTCTATCACAGGGCACTGAGGTTTATCACAGGACTGCCATTTGACACCCATCATTGCTCCGTGTATGCAGCAGTTGGATGGACTTCGCTTCAGTTCAGAAGGGACAGAAATGCAGCATTATGGATATTCAGAGCTATATCCAAGCAGTTACCACAATATGTCTTGGACTGCTTCACACAAGTCAATATAAGTAAATATGCCCTAAGAAGCTACTCTTCCATCCTGCTCAAAGTGCTCAAAGTCAGTTCTCGCTTTGGAAGGACAGCCATTAGTTTTGTGTTGCCCTCCCTATGGAACAAATTGCAGAAAACACTAAAACTGAGTATACCTATATCCATTACGTCCTTCAAATCCCTCTACTCTAGGCTTATTAAGGAGCAGTGCAACTGTTTTTGACAGCATTAGGGCGAATCATTCCCCACTCTTTCATCTCCAAGTCTTTTCCTCTAACTCTCCATATGTTCTGCAGTCCTAATTTACTGTCCTAGTTTACCCACAATAGTGATTTGTGCTTTGTCCATCTTCTCTTCTATATCTCTCTACCTCATCACTGTCTATTTTTCACCCTCCCTCCCTGCCATTCACATCTCTCCCCTCTGCCTTCTGAAGCCCCACCACCCATCACCTACCCAGATCATTAGTTGTCTACTGCCTCCCCATCTGACAACTCCCCCTACACAATTATGTATGATCTTACTTCGAGACACAGCTCTTGCAGCAGGTTACACCATTAGGACTGAAGCCGGCAGGCATCAGGACCCCACGGAAAAATTCTAGCTAGCTATCTTCAGCGGGGACCGCCCCCGACGGCGGTCCCACCTCCGACGTCAGACGTAGTACATAAGGGGCGGTTCCACCAGATTCCCAGTTCTTTCCCGCCGACGCAGTATGTCTCGACCCTTCGTTCAGTTTCTAGCGCCGACGCGGTAAAGTTTTTCACGGAATTCGTGCTCTTCAATCAGCCTTTTCTCTGATGTCCTTCCAACCCCTCCGTCACTCGCAAGCGCTCTGTGGGAAGCAGATCCGTCTCAAGATCCGCACTCTGCCTGTGTCCGGTGCCTAGGCCCAGACCACGACACCCGGTCCTGCACCTTTTGCCAGGGTTTCAACAGCAGAACCCGGATCCGTCGCCAGAAGGCCCTCCAAGCGTTCCTGCTCAAGGAACAACTCAAGCAGGCAAGAAGTGCTCACGCTCCTGCAAAAGGGAGCGATAGAGTACATCCCAGAGAACCAGAGAGGACACTGACACTATTCCCACTTCTTCCTGGTTCCAAAGAAGACAGGGGACCTCCGTCCGATTCTGGACCTCAGCGACCTCAATTTGTCGGTCGCCTACAAAAGATTCCGCATGGTAACTCTTCCGGGTCTTATTCCCATGCTGAAGCAGGACGCTTTTAGCGTCTCTAGATATGCAGGACGCTTACCTGCACATCCCTATAGCTCAAGCGCACAAGAGGTTCCTGCGCTTCGAGTTTCTCGACCATCATCTTCAGTTCCGAGCCCTTCCATTCGGGCTGTCATCGGCACCCAGGGTCTTACCAAATGCATGGCAGTCGTGGCAGCGCCCCTAAGGAGACAGGGCCATTATGTGTCTCTGCACCTGGACGATTGGTTTCATGGCCGCCCAGAGAGAGGCGTTATTACTGGCGATCCAGAGCACCCAGGACCTGTTTCGATCTCTGGGTATCCTAATCAACCACGAGAAGTCCCTCCTGGTACCATCGCAGAAACTGCAGTTCATAGGCACAGTACTGGACACCGTTCAGGGAAGAGCATTTCTTCCAGACGACAGAGCGGAGCGCATCAGATCCCTCAGCAGGGAGCTTTCGTCGAACAAGACCGCCCCAGCCAGGTCGGTCCTTCGCTGTTCGGACACATTGCTGCGCATATCTTACTGTCCCTTTCGCAAGGCCCACATGCGGGTGACTTAGTGGATGCTCAAGGTGCAATGGGACCAAAGACAAGACCACATGCAGCATCCGGTCAGAATCACGAATACCGCGATTCGAGACTGGCAGTGGTGGCTAGACCCAGGGACACTCTCTATGGGCGTCCCGTTCATAGCGCTGTCCCCGGAGGTAATCCTCACCACGGACGCCTCAGGTCTAGGGTGGGGAGCACACCTGGACAGGGTGAAGTCCCAGGGAACGTGGACCCCTCTGGAGGCCCATCTCCATATCAGCGTCCTAGAGATGAGGGCGGTCCTTTATGCCCTGCAGGCATTTGTCAGAGATCCCGTCGAATACTCTCCTGCTTCAGACAGACAACACGACGGTCATGTATTACCTCAACAAACAAGGAGGCGCACACTCTTACCCCCTTTGCAGGGAGGCCATGAGGGTGTGGGATTGGGTAATCCGACACGGCGCAAACCTGATCGCAGTACATGTTCCCGGGGTGGACAACACAATTGCAGACGGCCTGAGTCTCTCCCAAGCCAGAGTCCACGAATGGGAACTTCTTCAGGAGGTAGCAGAGGATCTGTTTCTTAGATGGGGAGCCAGGTGGACTTGTTAGCTTCCCATCAGCATAAAACGCCCAATTTTTGCTCACAGATCCAGGGCCTGGTGTTTTCTGCAGACGCTGTCCTCCCTCCTCCTGGGCTGGACAGATTCCCCACGCTTTCCCTCCCTTCCCGTTGATCCAGAGAGTTCTTCTCAAACTGCGCAGGGAGCATGCTACAATGATCCTGGTGGCCCCTTTTTGGCCCAGACAGATCTGGTTCCCCTTGCTGATACAGCTATCCCGGGAACCTCCACTCCCGTTGCCTTTCAGCTCCCATCTCTTGTCTCAGGAGGAGGGTTCACTGGTCCACCCGGACTTACACTCACTGAACCTGCATGCATGGCTCCTAGAGACATAGCCATTTTGCGACACGGGGTCTCGCAAGAGGTTGCGGAAGTCCTTTCTGCAGCCAGAAAGCTCGAACGATATGCACGACGCCATGAAGTGGCGCTCGCTTTGTTTATGGTCGCAGACACGCGGCCTCTCTCCCCTTTAGGTTGTCCGGTGAAGGCAGTATTAGAGTACCTGCTCTAACTTTTCCGTTCGGGTCTCGCCTACTCCTCTATTAAGGTGCACCTCTGTGTCATTTCAGCTTATCACCTTCCGGTGGGACAGCGCACAGTGACACAATTAGATACCTGTCGGGAATTCCTGAGAGGGGTGTTACATCTTAGGCCACCCATTAAGGACCCAGTGCCTCCATGGGATTTGCTCTTTTGTCTTGGAACAACTCACGCCCCCTTTGAACCTGCCGCGATTGGCGAAGCCATGCTTCGTCGTGGAAAACGTTGTTTTTGGTTGCTGTTACGTCAGCAAGAAAAGTTTCTGAACTTCATGCTCTCATGTGCAAAGAGCCTTATTTAATTTTCCACCGGGACAGAGTATCCCTGAGGACGAATCCTAAATTCTTGCCTAAGGTGGTTTCCACACTCACTCTCAATCAGGATATTGACCTGCCGGTCTACTTCCCTAATTATTCTAACAGAGGAGAGGCGCTGCTCCACACCCTGGATGTTCACCGCAGCTTAAGGTACTACCTGAGCAGAACTAAGCAGCTTCGTTCTTCAGAGCAACTTTTCGTTTCCTTTACTGAAAGGATGATGGGCCAACCAGTATCCAAACAGTCCCTGTCTCGCTGGCTTGCTCCAGTGCATCTCATACTGTTATGATATTAAACGAAGCTCCTCCCGGATCAGTCCGGGCCATTCCACTGGGGTGCGGCACCTCCTTTGCAGCACTTGAAATGTCTCCACCTCTGCCATTTGTGCTGCAGCCACTTGGAGCTCTGTACATACCTTTATCAGGCATTATAGCCTGGACATCGCTTCACGGCGAAGAGCAGGCTTCGGCCTGGCGGTGCTACAGGGTCTCCTGTCCTAGATTCAGGACCTGGAATATTCTTTTAATTTCCTCCTCCCAGAGTTTTGCAAGCGCTACTGCTTGGGAATCAGTCCTAATGGTGTAACCTGCTGCAAGAGCTGTGTCTCGAAGTAAGATAGTACAGTTACGTAAGAACTTACCGTAACAGTAGATCTTTGAGAACAACTCTTGCAGCAGGTGCCTTCCCGCCCACCTTCCCCCTTGGAGGAGGCATGGCTTAAGCCTTGACTAACAGGGATTTTTCCCTTTTGACTTCTGACGGTGGATCCTCGGTCTCCCATTTCGATGTCAGCCTGCGGCCGGAAGTCTCCGGCGGAGAACTGGGGAATCTGGCGGGACCGCCCCCTTATGTACTACGTCTGACGTCGGAGGCGGGACCGACGTCGGGGGCGATCCCCGCTGAAGATAGCTAGCTAGAATTTTTCCGTGGGGTCCTGATGCCTGCCGGCTTCAGTCCTAATGGTGTAACCTGCTGCAAGAGCTGTTCTCGAAGATCTACTGTTACGGTAAGTTCTTACATAACTGTACTTTAGCCGCCACCTACTGTACATTCTCTCCATGCCCATAATTCGAAATTCCTTCTATGACCTTATATATATGTAAAAATGTAAATATGTGAATTTATGTCAATGTATCGTGCCTATTCACACATATTTCATGTGTTGGTATCTTTAATGATTTGTATAACCTGATCTATCATTGTACATTGTATTTTGTTCATTGCATTGCACCATGTTTTATGTAACCGACCTTGATCGAACCAGGTCTATCTTGCAAATGAGCACCACTCAATGATGTTCGCCTGGATAAATAAAGATTTTGATTGATTGATTGGTAGTCCGGGGAATTTTGTCTGAACTTAGTACTCTGACTCATTAGTGTGAATCAGTGGTAAAGACTGATTCTTGGAAGATATGTAAATTACGTGCCGGTGGTAATTTTTGATCTACTAGGAATATCTTCACCATTGATTCACATGCTCACCCCAGTCTGTTTATTGGTCTTCATCCCTTGTTCTTGGATTGGGCTGTGAAAATAGCTGTTATTTTTTTTTCACCCTTCTCAACACGGGTCACCATGGCTATTTTATGCCCTTAGGTTTAGTGCATAAGTGCTAATTAGGTTAAGCTGCACCTCCTCAGTAAACAAACTGGTCAGAGCCGAAATGGCTGTGGAGAGCTTTTGGGGTGCTTTTACCCATTATTTCTAATGAATTTGCACAGTGCAGCTCTGCTGAGAGGTAGTTTCAATGTAGTCTTCCTTTTACATATTTTAACAGTGTGTTTTCCTAGAATATGCCTGCTGATTGCTATATATTTAGCCTGGATAGTTCACAGAAGAAATGGCATCTCATTTTCAGTGGGGCTCTGCATCTACACAATATTATGCTGCATTGCATAAATTCAGAACACACTGAAAACAGTTTTTTACATCTGGACTAGGCTACCCTGAATAAATAGATTATACAAATGATAAAACATGATCCCACTAAAAACAAGATATCACGTCTTATCTGGGACATCCTGAGTAAATTCAGTGCAAAAATGTGTAAAATGAAGATGGCTGTGACAGTGAGATATAGCATCTCCCCTGCACTATCCAGGATGCAAAATATAGGATAAGAAATATTTAAAGGAAATGTACTGTAAACTGAACTTCACTGTGTTCACTGACATGAAGTTTCTTTCTAGGGACATGGATATGTTGTTCATCCACACTTATTGGCAGGTTCCTTGCCGCTTTAAATCTTGCCGGAAGGTCTTCAAGCTGGCTCCTCCCACCCACCCGGGTGGTAAAACTCTCGGCTCCGCCCCATGACGCCAGATCTTCCTTACCGCTTGGAAGCTCAGGTTCCCTCCTTAACGCGCTGCGTTTAAGACTGGTTCCTAATTCTTCGAAAGTTCGAAATTAAAAGGTTTTTTGCTAAAAAGACTTCGGTCTTCTTCTCCTCGTGGCTGCGATGGACAAATCGACTCCCGGTTTTCGGAGGTGCCCTTGCGGGCAGAAGATGTCTAGGACGGATCCGCACTCCACGTGCGTCTACTGCCTGGGCCTTGAGCACGACCCGCAGGCCTGCGACTTGTGCTCTTCCTTCCGGCCTCGTCGCTGGGCCGTGCTGCCCGATTACAACTGGGGCGCCCGGAAAAGAATTCCACCTGTGAAATCTAAAGAGGCCACGATGGGGTGTCCAGGCGGTGGGCTCGGGCGTATCAGCTAGAGCAGATGATCGCTCGAAGAGGAGGCGGCGCGGCCGCTTCTACCTCGGTGCGGCATTTGTCCTGGCTCTCGTGCCTCGTCTCGCTTCTTTTAAGGAGCTTTGTCTGACCCTCTCGACCAAAGGTGAGGGTCCAACTCTCGGACCTTTTCCAGGTCCAAAGAGCAAAAGTAAGTCTCTCCGTCGGCGCTCTTGGGGTGGGAAAGATCCCCCTCCTTGTCGACAGTCGGCTTGATCCGACCCCTCAGCTTTGGCCACTGGCTTCATGGTGTCCCCACAGGCTTGAAGGATTCCAGACTCTGGCCGATGCGGTCGAGATTTTTCTCGACCCGCTAGACGGGTTGTCGGCTGGAGAAGCTGAGAATCCCTCCCGGTTCCCCAGTGGGAGTTGAGGATCCCGTCGGCTCGTCTGTGCCTCCGGTTCGGGCTCGGTGGAGTCGTCCGGGCAGAGGGTCCGATTCCGACACTTCTCCTCGCCTTCCTCGGCTGTCGAGACTCTCGGTCTCGGTCTCGGTTATCCTCGCTGTCCAGCCGATCCCGCCGCCATAGGCGGTCTCGGCTCTCGGCAGCGGCGCCGCCGCTCTTCCTCTTCCTCGGACGTAGGGAGGCTTCAGCGCAGTTGCGTCCGGAGGTACAGGAACTTATGTGGCAACAGCTCCTTTGACCGGGAATAAGCCGACCCAGTTGTCTTCCCGCCATTAAGTGGCTGTCACACGAGCAGACTGAAACAACCCCTCGTTGTGGTTGAGGAGCCTGTTCTCAGGCCGGTTGTTCTAATTCCAGCTGCCCCACCGATTCTGGGGAACCTCCTCCCACAGCCATTAGTTGGGGCTCCGACCAAAAATTCTCGGTCGGCTTTGGGTTTGCCCCATAGGCTGTCTGTCACCCTCACTCCCGATAAACCTCGGCAGGTGGAGGGTGGCTCAGGCCCGAGGCAACTCTTTGAGGACTCTTCTGAGTCCGATGATGGTTCCTCCTCTTCTTCAAACGATGGACTTGGAGTCCTCGGGGGGCAGTCAGTGGACGATAGCCCTCGTCCTTCTTAGGGTTGCTTCGACTCATCTCGAGTCCACCGGATGAAGCTCGAACCTGCTTTAAACGGGCTGGTATCCTCACGGAGATTCTGGACTGAGGGATTCTCCCACGAGGCTTTCGGTGGCAGGCCATAGTGGGTCCGGCCTTGGAACTTTGGTAGCGCCCTGCTTGCGTGCTCTGCACCTTCACCAGGTTGGCTAGGAAGTATGCGGTCCCTACCGTTCCCTGTCCGTTTTCGAACACCCTCGGCCGAGGGTTGGTTATCGACAGTGTTTTCCGGCGTGCCGGGAACGCCAGGGATGTGGACAAACCTCCCGACAAGGAATACAAGAAATTGGATTATGCCGGGCGAAAAGTCTATGCTGCGTCCTCTCTCGGCTTTTGTCAGGCCAGTTCGGCCATCCTCATGGCACATTTTTCTCACGCCCTGTTGGGCTCCCTGGATGAGGTTGTCCCTCATCTTCCCGCAGATCTGCAGACTACGGTCAGGCAGGTGCGGGACCAGGGCAGGGCAGTGGCTAAACAGCAGCTCCAGACTGCGTTAGACATCGGGGACTCATGTGCCAGGTCTGTGGCGGCCGCAGTGGCCATGCGTCATTGGGCTTGGCTGAGGATATCCACCTTTACCTCGGATACCCAGCACAAGTTGGCGGGTGTTCCCTTTTTGGGGACTGAACTCTTCGGCCCTGGGGTGGAAGGTCACCTGCAGAGGATCGAGAAGTCCAATGCTACCTTGGACTCGGTCTCTTCTGCTCAGAAGGACAAAGGCCGCAAGCCACAGCCTAAGCCCTTTCGTCCTTCTGCGCCCGTGGCGCGCCTGGCCCAGCAACGTCAGGGCTAGCAGACTCGACCTTGGTATCCCAAGCCCAGGTCGGCCGGCCTCCCAACAGGAAGCAGGAGGTAAGGTCCAGGAGGTCCCTCGGCCGGTCCTCCTCCAAGCCTGCCCAGTGACGGGCTGAGGGGTGTCGCCCCATCCCTGTCACCTCACCCTGGTTCCCCCATGGGGGACGGCTCAGACACTTCCTTTCCGCCTGGTCCGCTGTTAGCACGGACAGGTGGGTACTGGAGGTGGTGGGAAAAGGCTACCTCTGGGTCGAGCAGGCCCTGCCCTTCAGAGCCGTTGCCTCGGGGGCCTCGGGGTCCACAGCCTCATTGGCGGCTCGCCGAGCCGACATATCGCCTCCTCCTCCAAAAGGAGGTGATCAGTGGAGGTGGAGGACCCCTTCAGACCCGTGGTTCGTGGTCCAGGTATTTCCTGGTTCCAACGGACGGGGGTTACGCCCATTCTCGACCTACATGACCTGAACAAGTTCCTAAGGTCTCGAACCTTCAGGATGGTCACTCTGGCGCAGATAATACCATCTCTGGAACACGCGGTGGTTCTGTCTCTGGACCTACAGGACGCGTTCTTTCACGTCCCTATCCGTCCGTCACATCGGAGATTCCTCCGCTTTCGAGAGGAGGGATCCCTCTTCGAGTTCCGAGCCATGCCCTTCGGCTTATGTCCAGCTCCCAGGCTCTTCACCAAATGCATGGCAGTGGTGACAGCATTCCTGCGGCGCCGAGGGGTCCGGGTGTACCCTCACCTGGACGATTGGCTGATAGCAGCCTCCTCCAGACGGGGAGGTGGAGCGGTCCAGAGATCTGGCCCTCCAGGTTTGCTCTCGAGTTGGCCTTCTCATCAACGAGGCCAAGTCGGAACTCGAGCCGAAGCAGGTGATCCTGTTCATCGGGGCAGAGCTCGACTCTCTTCGAGCCAGAGCACGGCTCCCAGCGGACAGGGCCGAGGTTCTTACCTCCTTTGCCGAGTCATTTCTGGTTGGGCAATCACGCCCTGCCCGGGACTTCCTGTGCCTTCTGGGTCTCATGGCGGCCTGTACCAGCGTGGTCCGTTGGGCCCGCTGGCACATGCGCCCCCTTCAGTGGGGACTGGCCAGCCAGTGGTCACAACGCTGCGATCCTTTGGACCAGCTAGTGATAGTGACCCAGGAGATGTGGAACGCTCTCCAGTGGCGGACCATTCCATTCCATCTGCAGGAGGGCATCCCGTTTGTCCGCCTCAAGCCGACGGTCTCTCTATCGACTGATGCCTCTCTGATGGGTTGGGGTGCCCATCTGGGGGAACACCGAGTGCACGGCCTCTGGTTCCCGCAGGAGTCCCGATGCCACATCAACCTGCTGGATCTCCGAGCGGTCCGACTAGCTCTCACCGCCTTTGCTCCGTTTCTCCGGGGTCAAGTGGTCCAAGTCCAGACGGACAATACCACGACCATGTACTACCTGAACCGCCAGGGCGGGACGTGCTCCATGCTTCTATGCAAGGAAGCTCTCCGCATTTGGTCACTCATGCGCAGCCTGGAGGCGGATCTCCTAGCCATTCATGTGGCAGGAGCCTCCAACACACTGGCCGATGCCCTGAGCCGGATAGGGGCTGCATCTCATGAGTGGTCTCTCCTGCCGGAGATAGTACAAGATCTGTTCTCCCACTGGGGCACACCTCAGGTGGACCTGTTTGCCTCCAGGGAGAACGCGAAGCTGAGGCTGTTTCATGCCCGCCCCCCTCAGCAGGGCTCGCTGCAGGGGGATGCCTTCTCGAGGCTGTGGACCCCGGACCTCTTCTACGCCTTTCCCCCATTTCCCTTGATTCACAAGGTGCTTCTCAAAGCAAGGCGGGACAAGGCGCAGGTGATCCTGATAGCCCCAGACTGGCCCCGCCAGTTCTGGTACCCAGATCTCCTCAGCCTCAGCTCCAGGCTCCCGAGGCAGCTTCCAGCTCGCCCGGACCTGCTCTCAGTCAATCAGGGAAGGTGTTCCATCCGGACCTTCAATCCCTGCACCTGACGGCCTGGTTCCTGAGCGGCTAGAGTTCCAGGCCTTGGGTCTTTCTGACGAGGTCCTCAATGTTGTTGAGGCGTCCCGTAAGGAGTCGACCAGAAAATGCTACGCCTTCAAATGGAAGAGATTCTCCATTTGGTGTCAGGGCAAGGGCTTGGACCCTTCCTCCTGTTCTGTGGCAAGCATTTTGGACTATTTATGGTCCCTTTCTAGTCAAGGGCTTAGGTCGACGACCCTAAAGGTGCACCTGGCAGCCATCTCTGCTTACGGGCGGGCTGGGAAGCAGTCGGTGGCGCAGGAAAAGGTGGTCGGGCGCTTTTTCAAAGGCCTTGATCACATTTCCCCTCTGGTGCGAGAACCTCCACTTCTGTGGGATTTACTGCTGGTACTGGCAAAGCTCATGGGCAAGCCATTCGAACCAATGCACAGGTGTGATCTCTCTCACCTGTCGTGGAAGACCGCCTTCTTGGTGACTGTCACGTCAGCCAGAAGGATGGGAGAGCTCCAGGCGCTTTGCATCGAGTCTCCTTACCTGGTCTTCCACAGGGACAAGGTTGTCCTGTGCCCCCACCTGAAATTCCTTCTGAAGGTGGTGTCAGTTCACACTAACCAGGTGCTGACTCTGCGGTGTTCTACCCCAATCACACCTGAGGCGAATATAGGTCCCTACTCTGACCGAAGGGCGCCGCTATTATAAGGAGCGCACGCTGAAATTCGAAGAGGTTCGCCAGCTGTTTGTCACCTACACTGAAGCCGCATCTGGCAGACCTGCAGCCAGCCGGAAGATAAGCAGGTGGGTCACCTCCCATAGATCTCCCCATGTTGGCGGGCATGGGGCTCCCAGAGGGATAAGAGCTCATTCTACCCGCCATACTGCTGCATCGGTGGCTGCTTCCAGGACGCCCTATCCAGGAAATCTGCAGGGCTGCTACCTGGAAGTCAGCACACACCTTCATTACCCATTACCACATCGACCTTGAGTCACTTGGGATGCTGGTTTTGGGCCTCAGTTCTCCAGTCTTTATTCCCAAGTAGGGGTGTGCGCTTGCCTCCCTCCTCCCGGAGAACTGCTAGGAGTCTGCCAATAAGTGTGGATGAACAACATATCCATGTCCTAGAAATACAGGTTACTCACCGTAGCAGGAGTTCTAGAATGGTATATGTTGTTCATCCACTCGACCACCCGACCTCCCCCGGCTTCGACAAGACAACCCGAGCTTCCAGCGGCCAGATCTGGTGTCATGGGGCTGGAGCCGAGTTTTACCACCCGGGTGGGTGGGAGGAGCCAGCTTGAAGACCTTCCGGCAAGATTTAAAGCGGCAAGGAACCTGCCAATAAGTATGGATGAACAACATATACCATTCCTAGAACTCCTGTTACAGGTGAGTAACCTGTATTTATTGTTGTATAACATATTAGATTGCAGTATGTATTTCGAATATTGTGGCCATGAGGATGGTGTGTGTGTGTGTGTGTGTGTTTGTGCTGTAGCTCAATATTTTTTTTCCCCAAAAAGCATAGTAAAAAATGCTTTCTGATTGCTATATATTTCGCCTGGATAGTTCACAGAAGACCTGGCATATGTCTGGGACAGTTCTTAGCAGATTGTGTCTTAAGAGGCTAAAAAAATGAAATCTTTTTAGATTTGCTGGGAAAGGGTAACCTTTATGAGGTATGACTCTTTCCTGAAAGACAGTACCTGCCCAACTGAAGCTTGTAGCAAGAAAATGTTTAAATGATAAGTATTTAAATATGCACACTGTTGCATTTCGAAGTGGGTAAACAAATCTCCAGTTTAATAAGCAGCCAATATTTAACACGCTGTTTCAGTTTCCTAATGGCCATCTGATAAGAAGCTTGGAGTTACTATATGTCTCCAACATTCTAAACAGTAAGAAGAGAGTATTTTATTTCTATTGGCATAGCGATTTGTAGATGAGGAAGGATACATTGAAAACTCCAAAATATGTGTTCCACGATACTCCATTTTTCTAGCTACAGACAGCAAGATGGCTGTAGGCTCCGTCCACAGTCATAAAAAGGTACTGAGGCATTTCAGAGCTGGTGCTGAGATAAGCTTGGCGCTGCAAGTCAGTCTTGCAGTGCCAAGCATGTGCACAGCTTGCCATGGTGACAGCCCTCCTGAAACGTTTCTGGGTCCCACAGGGTCCTAGCACCTCCGCCTAAGAACTGATAGTGTGACTCAGTGGTGAAGATATTCCTAGAAAATCAAGAATTACGGAGAGTATGTAATTTTCATTTTTAATCCACAAACAAAAGGTTTTGGCTTTTCAGATCTTTTTTTCTTTCTTTTTTTTTTCGGTAAACAGGAAAGGAACTGAGGCACCACTGTTTGTGTTGTGTGCACGCAGAACCATGGTCAGTGGCATGCACATGTGCATGATACCCATAGGCCCTAAAAGTTCGGACTCCCACGGGGTCCTATTGCCTCTGGCTCTAAGACCAAAGAGTGGTGCTCTATGGAAAATATACTCTTGAAGATCTGTAGTTACTGTAATTAACTTTCCTATCTTGCAGTAGTACATTTTAATCAGATGTCAAAGACAACTAGGGCACACCTTATTTATTAAAGAGTAACATATGAACAGTGCCCATCATAGAGGGACTATGGTCAAAATTTCTGGAATCAAATTCAGAATTTGGATCAGCATAGCCCCAATCATCCTCATGCCAAAAATGCGATCTCTAAGTTACTTTGCTTAAAAGTTACAAGTCATTTTACAACCCTAAATTCTCACTGCCTGTTCAAAAAAGCCAGTTTCAATGAAGAGCTGATAAGGGTGTCATCTGCTGAACTCACAGTCTACTACTCCCTGTCAGCAAGCTTACCTGTTTCACCAATGTTTAAAGGTCATGTGCAGTGGATTTCACAAGTAAAACAGGCAGCACCAGTCAATAAACATTGCTTTAAAAACTGTGTGCGTTTCAGATTTTGTAACAAAGCTGACAAATTCATATTTTGTTTGTTTTTTGTGCCTTTTTGTTGTGGACCTTTTCTCCAGGATTACAGGATGCTGAGCAATAGCACACTGCTGTGAGGTTTGCAGACTAGATAACTCTGATGTGGTGAAAGGCTGTGATCATTCACACCTATCATTCAGTTGAAGTGATATCTCAGAGTGGCACATTAAAACAATTATTCCATCTCCCGGTAAATGGGGAGTGGAAGAGGTAATGCTCCTTTTGAAACCTTACCAGGAGTTTCTATGCAAGTAGCCAGCGTAGTGTTTTTTCTCTGGCAGGTTGTTACTTGACCTACATTCAGGCTCATTTATGTTGTACTCCACATTAAAATTATTATTTTATCAGGGCTAATACTTCTACCCCTAGTAGGAATTAACACATATAAGGCCCTTATTAAAACTTATTGTAAAGCAGACACTGACAAACAGCAGTGAAGTTAACCAGTAGCAATACAACTTCCTAACAGAGAGTAGCACCCCAAATTGTATCAGCAGCCCGAAGGCATGCTGACTAAGCATCCAGCAACCGTGGAGAAATGAACCACATCAAAAAGACATCACAAATGTATGAATTTGTCAAATTTTCTACAAAACCTGAAACACAGTTTTTATAGCAGTGTGTTTTGAATGGTGCTGCCTGTTTCATGTGTGAAAAGCATTGCATATGATCTTTATTTTATTTATTTATTGGAATTTTGAAGACTGGGTGGGCCCACTGAGACATAAAAGCCCCTTTTTCAGGGGAGACCTGGAGTTACTTACAATCACTAGCCGAAAAAGAAAATAAAAGTCATAAGCAAAAATCAGTACAAAGTGAAATACAAGAAGGTATATGAAAAATAAATGTCATAAACAAAACGCATACGAGGATATCTACAAGCAGGTACAAGGTTCTGTAGTTTGACTTTGGAGAAAAAGGTCCTATAAGCTTGCTGACGGAGGACTAGACTGTGAGTTCAGGAGATGACATCAGCAGCAGCTTTTCACTGAAACTGTCTGTTTTGAACAGGTAGTGAAATCAGGGTTACAAAATAGCTCATACTTCTTTTAAAGTTATCACAGAAACCTCATTTTGGTATGAGATTTATTGGGGATATGCTTATTCTAATTCTGCAATGTAGCACTTTTGGTCGGAGTCCCTCTTTAAAGGGACAGTCCCCTCAGCCTTTTATTCTGTTTACCTGTGTAGTTTGTAGGCATGAACAATGATTGCCTCTATTGCAGCCTCCTAATTTCATCGGATTTAAATGTAAATAAAGTTACTTAAGTCTGGTATGAAAACCTGCTTGAGTCAATTGCAAAGGTCATGACCAGACTCATGTAAGACATCCTGGAATTTTATGATGTTTTAGTGCTAAAACCTGCAATAGTTATACTGCATTTGTCAGTGCTATTGTGTCCTCTGCAGTCCCCTATGTTCTTGTCTTGTGCTGTCCATGAAACTTTTCAAAGCATAGTAAGTGCCCTGCTGTGTTCTGTAGTTTAAAGTGTATCTGAGTTAGGAAAAAATGCTTTGAGAGGATACAAGGATGTCACAAAACATGTAACAGGACTGAATGAGTGCATAACTTCTGGCTTGTGCAGGTATGCATCATCAACTCCCATGATGCCTTGCACGAGTGGGGTCATGACCTTTGCAATGGAGACAAACAGGTTTTCACACCAAGGCAAAACAGAGTGATGTAACCCGATTAAATTAGGATGAAATTAGGGAGGTGCAAGCGGGGGGATCATTGTTCATGCCTACAAACTACACAGGTATACAGAGAATAGGTTGAGGGGACTTCCCCTTTAAAAGAGATATTGTTTGTTATTGTCTGGAAGTACAGTTATAATCTTGGCAGGGATTTGTTTGTCCCCAGAGTTTGTGCGCTGCATCGTCTATGCACAATATTTACTGTATGCTGATTAAATGAAAGTTATCCAAGTATTTAAGATCAGCATAAATAGATTACTGGAAAATAATGTAATATTTTATTTTTGACAGCTTTCTATTCAGGGTAGGCTCTCCCTTAGTCCTTTTTTACTACATGTAGACAAGGTGTATTCCACATATCAGCCCCTACGTATGGCAGTTACTTAAGATTTCTGTCTTAGTTTTGTATTGGGTGTTTGGTTTACCTTTTACTCTTATTTGCTTCTACTGTCTCTCCCTGCTCCCCTCATCATTGTGTGGACTAGTGTGGCCAGTTGAGAGAGCTTGCTCAGTCAACATCAAGGGTAACCCCTTTGGTTAGTCGGCCAGGGGTGCTTTCTCACTAAAGTAATGATAGTCTTCTCCCTAAGATCAAGCACATTTATCCATATGAGGTAACCAACCTTCTGCTGGTCTGATAAAATCCCATGTTTGCTTCTGAACACGGGGGATGAGGTTAGCCCAATAATGGCTATTTATTGTTGTTAAAGTAGTGAAGTGTTTAAAATACATTGATCTATACAGTAAGTTATAAAGACTGTCAGTTGTTGGTATGCAACGTTTTTCTAACACTTGATTTCATGTATCCCAAGGGCCTGCTTTTGAACATGAAGAACCGAGAAAGTGGGTCACCAAATGTAGGAAACATGGACTACACAAGCAAACACCAGAGTACGATTTTACTTAGTGACAATGAAGAAACATTTCATGAGACTCCCACATCCTCCTATAGAAAACCTCTATACGGCATTTCTCACAAAATAACAGAAAAGAAAAGCACACCGGGTTTGGAGCAGCACACATTCTTTGAAATCAATGACAAAGGCAGTCTCAGTAATCCTTTACATTTAAGAATTACTGCTGACCAGTGTAAAAGAGATTCCAGTGCAGCACTAACAGCGACAGCAGCAATTACGGATTGTGACCCAAATATTTATTCTCTGATACAGAAAATGTTTTACACTCTAAACACATTAAATTCAAGCATGACACAGCTTCACAGCAAAGTTGATCTATTATCATTGGAGGTGAACAGAATTAAAAAGCATGTGAACCCTACAGAGTCCGTGGCAGAGTTTCAGCCACCTCCTGAGTACCAACTAACTAATGAGGAACTAAAACAGATAATGGATCAGAGCACTTCTGCTGGAGACTTGGCTTGTAGATTATTGGTACAGCTTTTTCCAGAACTCTTTGGTGGTGATGAATTTGACAGGAACTGTAATACATGTGGATTTCTTAGCAAGAAAAAAATTGAATCACTTCACCTACAGCTTATTCGTAACTACGTTGAAGTATGCTATCCATCTGTTAAAAATGGTAATGTCTGGCAGGTAGAGTGTCTGCCTCAGGTCAATGACTTTTTCAATAGATTTTGGGCACAGAGAGAGATGGAGAGTAGCCAGCAGAGTGTTAAAGCATCTAGCTTTTATGATGCTGAGCAGACAGACTCTAATCATTATATGGAGGAGAAAGCACAGGATAACGTTTTGTCCCTGGAAACCTCAAGTATGACTGCTTCTGATCATGTTTTGGATGCTCAGGATTTAAGTGAGTTTTTGGATGAAGCTTCTTGTCCAGGGGAATTTGCTGTTTTTTTGCTCCATCGTTTGTTTCCAGAATTGTTTGATCAGAGAAGACTGGCAGACAGATACAGTTGCTATGGTGATTCTGAAAAACACCCACTAGACCCTCAAAGACTCCAGGTCATCCGAAGATATACAGAAATATACTTTCCTGATGTACAAGAGGAGGAAGCCTGGTTACAACAATGTGCTCAAAGAATTGATGATGAACTTGAAAGCATACATGCTGATGAGAGTGAGTATGAACCTGGTAAGGATGAAGGCTATGATTCTTTTAGTCTACCAGATGATGTGTCTGTCATAAAGGTTGGAGATGGTTTTGAATTTGAAAAACCTGGCAGAAGATCCAAAAAGATCTGGCTTGTACCCATAGACTTTGATAAACTGGAAATTCCTCCTCCTGATTTTGAAGTCACCTGCCCAGAATACATGCTCAGCAGAGAGCAGCTGAAAAATATATACGAAAGCAGTCTGTCAATTGGGAACTTCGCATCTCGACTGCTGGTTCATTTGTTTCCTGAACTTTTTACCATTGACAACCTAAGGAAACAGTACAACTGTAGTGGATCTCTTGGCAAAAAGCAACTTGATCCGTTCAGGATAAAACTTATTAGACACTATGTGCAAATACTGTATCCCAGGGCAAAAAAATGATAGAGTGTGGACCTTGGAATTTGTGGGGAAGCTTGATGAAAGATGTCGTCGTAGGGACACTGAGCAGAGGCGAACTTACCAGCAGCAGCGCAAGGTTCATGTACCTGGGTCTGAAAGGAGAGATCTTATGACTTATGCAATGAATCCAGAGAGGTTCAGGGAAGAGTATGAAGGGCCAACATTGCCACCAGAAAGGAGCAGTAAAGATTTCTGCAAGATACCACTGGATGAGCTTAGAGCTGCACCTCCAGATTTCCTAGTGCCTTCTGCTTACCTCTTATCTGACAAGGAGATACGAGAAATAGTGCAGCAGAGTTTGTCTGTTGGTAACTTTGCTGCTAGACTTTTGCTCAGGCTCTTTCCTGAACTTTTTACTTCTGAAAATTTGAGACTGCAGTATAACCATTCAGGGGCTTGTAACAAAAAGCAGCTCGATCCAGTCCGCCTGAGGCTGATTCGTCATTATGTTGAAGCAGTGTATCCTGTGGAGAAAATGGAGGAAGTGTGGCATTATGAATGTATACCAAGTATTGACGAAAGGTGCAGGCGACCTAATAGAAAGAAGTGTGATATACTCAAAAAGGCAAAGAAAGCAAAAAATCCATCACTTGCATAGCTCTTAGAACTCTAGTAGGTCCGTAATAATCATGACGTGGACAAACTAGATTATTTGTGCTGCCTAAAGGAAAGGAGCCATTTGACTCGCCATTGATTCTCATTTTTAAGTACGTTGTGTACTATTTTTCAGTATCTGGTATACATTTGGCTCCTAAATTTGCTGTAAACATTTAGTCTGTATAGAAATATAGATGCTTTTTAAAAAAAAAAAAAGTTGCTTTTTTTTAGCAGGAGAAAAATCAAAGCACACTCATAGTTTGAGAAATATAATGTGACACATTGGTGTATTCTAGGTAGTGCAGTTTTTTTTGCATTATTTAGCAACATCTTTGCAGTAAGGAATGTTTTATTGTAATTATGAATGTACTGAAATACTATTACAATGAACTATTATTGCATCTTATAAGCATAGTGATAGTAAACCACAGGCAAGTCTGATTGCAGTATAAATGTACATAAAAATCGCAACTTGATTTAGAACTGCTACCAAAGATGAGGAACTGTTGTAAAAAATGATATCCATTTATCAAGAAATAGATCTTCAAGTGATATGTTAGTTGTGCAGGCAGTGTATGTGAACAACATTTAGCAAACAATATTTCTGAGCATCAGAAATGGTTTTTTAACTGCATGCTATTCAGCTGGCTTTTGCAAAGTAGCAAAAGGTTTTATAAAAATTAAAAGTTCAGAAATTAAAGTAAAATGTCAACCAGAAGTTTTCATTTTTAATTGATATTTATAAAATGCTAACAGGGTTACTGTGTTCAGAAACAATAATTATATAAACGTAAGTACCCCCCATTTTGAAGTTTAATGTTGACAGACCCTGATGAAATAATAAAAGACGAGCATTCAAACAACATGAAGTCTTGCTGTATTCTGACTATTGCAGTTAGCCCCAGCCTTTAAACTGCCCCGGAGAACAAAGGGTTAACTTTCTATGCAGTGCATAGAATGCTGAGCACGAGCACTGCTGAGGTCTCTGTCTGGAGCCCTTTGAAATCCAACCGTCAGATTCTTTGCTCCGCCTCACTGAACAGTCGCTCCGGAGATTTCTCCTTCAGCTCGGTTCGAAAGTCGGTTAAAGTCTCGGTTAAATTGTCATTTTTAAACCGAATTTATTTCCGCACATTCGGTTCAGTCTCTGTCTGTGGTACCGTGAGTAATTGATAGGTTTTGTTCTGATTTTCTGTGTGGAAATTGTTAAGTGTTAGATCAGTTCGGCTGAACCGATCACTTGTAGTGACTCCTTGTGTTTTACTTTAGAGTGTGGTTACCGGTCTTTATCGGTTCTAAAAGCGTGTTTTGAACATTTTTTTACAATACCCATGACACGGTTAGGGACCGATAAGGGAGTCTTGCCTGGCGGTTGCCATAAAAAGGGTAAGTTTGGTTATGTTAGCCATGTCTGGGAAACCCAAGAAAAAACCCAGGCCCACAGGGTTTCAACACTGCAGTGAGTGTGGGGAGGTCTTTGCTGAGGCCAATCCCCACACCACCTGTGTTTATTGTGTGGGGTTTGAATACCTCGATACAGACTGCCAAATTTGTAAAAAAATTTCCTAAATCTACCCTTGAAAAGAGATTAGGTAGACTGAAGGAAAAGAAGGCTGAGAAGTCTGCTGACCCGGATGGCCAGCCCGGTTCGGTTCCGACAGAACCAGAAGGAGTGCCCTCTGACCAGGACAATACTTCTTCAGGCAAGAGGAGAGCCGATCCTGAGGAGTCGGTTCCTACCAAAAGGAAACACAAAGAAAAATCGACCGGTTCGGCTACAGGGGTTCATGTTCCGACCACCGGGGAGCCAGCCAGAGCAATTCGGATTGTGGAATCACTTCGCCCGTTTCCTACTGATCTGACAGCTTTTGGCAGGGATTTGGTTCAGTTGGTTCCCCCAGTTCAAGATTATATCCCTGAAGATTTTTATGAACCGGAGTTTTAGGAGGAGGAGGGGGAATTTGAAGATGATGGTGAAAGTCTGGATGTGCCTGTGTAACCGGACATCTCCCCAGACAGACCTTCTGGTGTTTCTCCTCCTAGGCTTTCGGAGTCCCCTTCCCATTTTATGTTTTACAGAAAAGTGGCTGAAACCCTTCAGCTCCATATGTAGGAGGCAATGGAGGATCAAGAGGAGCCGGATTATGTGGAAATGATGGACATCCCAGAGTCCAGAAGACTATCTGTTCCCCTTCACAAATCCTTTGGGAAGCAGACACAAAAAATCCTGAAGTCTCCCAGTTCTGTACCTCCTGTTGACAGGGATGGACAAGAGGTACACGCTATCAGGCTCAGATACAGAGTTTTTATACGAGCAATGCAGCCATGTTGGGGTACTGCAGGCTGCTGCCTGTGACAAGGCAAACATTCCCTTGGCTTCACACCCCCCAGACAGAGACTCCAGGAAGATTGATGCCATGACAAAAAAACAGTACATGGCATCTTCCTTGGGACTCAGGCGAATTATATGGCCTATACAGCCAGGTACCAGAAGTCCAGGTGGGACACTGTACTGGCACTAGCTAAACAGGCCTCCCCCCCCCAGCTAGCCAAGGAGCTGGAGGAGGTGGCTGCGGGTGGGATAGAGGCATCAAAAGTACAGTTTCATGCTGCTGTAGACTCCAATGATGTGTCATCAAGAGTCATGGCTACATCTGTGGCTCTTCGGAGAATGGCTTGGCTCAGATGTACTAGCCTCTCACAGGACACCGAGGCTAAGGCCATGGATTTTCCTGTAGTGGGTAATTCTCTGTTTGAGGAGCAGACAGAGAATTACATGAAGAAAATGGACGCGTACAGGACCACTTATAGGAGTGCTCAGGCCAAGGAGAGGCAGGCAGCTCCTCAAAGGCAGCAGTCTAGGGGCAGGCCTTTTCATAGGCCTTTTTGCCAAGCACAGGCCTCTTCTTCCTTTTCACAGAGGGGGTTCTTCAGAGGGAGAGGCAGAAGGGGGTTGAGCAGGGCTGCATCCACTCCTCAGCCTAAGGCCCCTGACAAGCAGACACCCTGATGGGTATGCCTGGGTCGACTCTCCTATTCCAGTAGGGGGCAGGCTGGCTTATTTTGTCCAGGACTGGATGTCTGTTACCTCAGACAAGTAGGTCCTGGACGTTGTAAGCCAGGGACTGGTTCTCAGCTTCAAAAAATTTCCAAACATGAAAGCCAGATCTTTTCCATCTGCAGGTCTCTCAGAAACCCTTGCCCTAGAGGCAGAGGTTTCATTTCTTCGGGCCTTAAGAGCCTTAGAGAGAGAGTTCCTACCCTACACAGGGGCAAAGGTCTGTACTCCAGGTACTTCCTTACCCCAGAAAAGACAGGGGAGTGGCGACCCATCCTAGACCTAAGATGCCTGAACAAACTTCTTTTAAAAACAAAGTTCAAGATGGTAACTCTGGGAATAATTCTTCCCTCTCTAATGCCAGGGGACTGGCTAGCCTCCCTGGACCTCAAAGATGCCTATTTTCACATTCCCATCAGTTGCTCCCACAGAAAGTACCTCAGGTTCGAGTTGCCCTCAGGCCACTATCAGTTCAAAGCAATGCCCTTTGATCTAACATCAGCCCCAAGGATTTTCACAAAGTGCCTGGCAGTAGTCATTGCCTTTCTAAGAAGGCAAAAGATTTCCATTTTTCCATATCTGGATGACTGGCTCATAGTGGGCCAGTCTCCAGACCAATTCAAGTCAGACCTGCAACTGACCCAGCAAGTGCTCACTTCTCTAGGATTTCTTCTCAACCTTCCCAAGTCAGTCCTTGAGCCAGTGCAGCTCCTTACCTTTATAGGGACAGAGTTGGATACTGTCAAATCTAGAGCCTTTCTTCCCCTGGAAAGGGCAAGAGTTCTTATAGAACTGGCTTCTTCCTTCAGCCTTCAGGTATCTCAACCAGCAGGGCATTTCTTCCAGCTCTTGGGCCATATGGCAGCTTCTACAGCAGTGGTCCAAGGGGCAAGATTCCAGATGAGGAACATTCAGTGCCATCTGAGGGCCTTTTGGTCCCAAAGGAAGGATTCTCTTACCAAACTGATTCCAGTGACTCGGACCCTGATCCAAGCCCTTCAGTGGTGGCAGGATCAGGACAATTTAAGACAAGGGGTCCCATTTGCTAGTCAGTCTCATTCAGTGGTCCTTACCATGGATGCTTCCCTTCTGGGCTGGGGAGCCCATCTGGGGGCCCTCACTGCCCAGGGACTGTGGTCCCCTCAGGAATCCCTTCTCCATATCAATCTCCTAGAACACAGGGCAGTTTTTCTAGCCCTGCAAGCTTTCTGTCAGTGCAGAACAAGGTGGTTCAAGTCAGAACAGACAACACCACCACCACCACCACCATGTGGTACATCAACAAGCAGGTAGGCACTCGGTCTACAGCCTTGTGCACAGAAGCCATGAAGTTGTGGTCCCTGGCTTATTCCCTACAAACCTCTCTGATAGCAGTCCACCTTCCAGGGAAGGACAATGTGCTAGCAGATGCACTGAGCAGGATATCACAGGGCCAGCACAAATGGTCCCTGGACCCTCTGGGCTTGAAGGTGATTTTTTTCAAGGTGAGGTATTCCAGAGATAGATCTCTTTGCAGCCCCAGACAATCACCAACTTCCCCTCTTTTGTTGTGGACTCCAAGTCTTGGGCTCAGTCCCTCTGGATGCTCCGATTCTGAACTAGGAAGGGAAATTTCTGTATGCCTTCCCTCCCTTTCCTCTACTGTTCAAAGTTTTAGTCAGGATAAGGTCACAACCTTGCAAAGTGATTCTGATTGCTCCAGACTGGGCCAGACAGCCTTGGTACCCTCTGTTGCTGCCCCTAGCAGTCCATCTTCCCCTGTCTCTTTCCAGGAATTACAACCTGTTAACCTCCTCTCAAGGGAGGATTTGGTACCCCAATCTTCAGTCTCTCAGTCTCAAGGCATGGCTCTTGAAGAGTTAGAATATGCAGATTTGCATCTGTCTCAGAGAGTTCTGGATATTCTCAAAGCCTCTCGAAAGCCCGCCACTAGAAAAACCTCTAACTCCAAATGGAAGAGATTCAGCATTTGGTGTTCCAAGAAACATGTTTCCCCAGATACTGCTGGATTGCCTACTGTTCTGGATTATATGGTCCATCTGAATGACTTAGGCCTCAGTCAGACCATCTACTCTCAAGGTACACTTGTCAGCTGTTTCTGCTTTTTTGTCAGTGGGGAGGTCTTCCTCACTATCATCTCATCCTGTGTTCTGTAAATTTTTTAAAGGATTGCTTCATACCAATCCTCCCTTTAGAGACCCTGCCCCTGCCTGGGATCTAAATGTTTGCATTGCTCAACTTATGCAACCTCCCTTTGAACCTATGTCTTCAGCAGAGCTTAAGTACTTGACTTGGAAAACTGTATTTTTTAGTAGCCATTACCTCTGCCAGACGTATCAGTGAATTGCAAGCCCTGTCAGTGGAACCTGATTTTATCTCCTTTCATAGGGATAAAGTGGTCCTTAGAACCAGTAGAAGGTTCTTGCCCAAAGTGGTTTCAGATCTCCACTTGAATCAGTCTATGTCTCTCCCTGTTTTCTTCACCGATCATTCTTCTTCAGGAGAGAGGAGGCTACACAGTTTAGATGTTAAAAGGGCCCTTAGCTACTATATAGAGCGTACCAAGGGTCACAGGTTTGATTCCTTCCAGTTGTTCCTCACTTATGGAGAAGTGGGAAAGGGCAAACCTGCCACCAAGAGAAGTATTGCCAGGTGGATTGTGTCTTGTATACAATTCTGCTATGAGAAACTAGGAAAATTTCCACCCTCAGCCCTGAGGGCTCACTCCACCAGAAGTACAGCTGCTTCCCTGGCTGCTGCCAGGGATATTCCTCTCTTAGACATTTGTCAAGCAGCCACCTGGAAAACAGTCCATACCTTTATCAAGCATTACTCTCTGGATATCCTGGCTAGGAGTGATGCTCAGTTTGGCACAGCAGTAACTCAGAGCCTATTCTCAAAGTAGGTTCTGTCCCTCCTCCAGGGAGGTACTGCTTGGTATTCTGCAATAGTCAGAATACAGCAAGACTTCATGTTGTTTGAAGAAAAAATTGCCTTAGTAATTATGTTTCTTCTAATGGAGTCTTGCTGTATTCTGACCTCCTTCCCTGCCTCCCCTCTCAGAACCTGTTTTTGGGAAGTGGGTGGACAGGTGCAGTGTTGCACCTCAGGGGTGCTCCTTTTACACCCTCTTCTTTTTGTTTGGGTGTTTGTTTTATTATTATTCTTATTTGGATTGGTTTTGGTTTTTTTTTGGGTTTCCTGACTTGAGTCTTCCTTTGGGAATCCAAAACTTTTTGTTACCAGTTGGCTAGTAAACATTTTACAATTTCCACATAGGATAGTTAGTTAGTTTTTGCTTGTAAGAATCTGACAGTTGGATTTCAAAGGGCTCCAGACAGAGACCTCAGCTGAACTCGAGCTCAGCATTCTATGCTCTGCATAGAAAATTAACCCTTTGTTCTCCGGGGCAGTTTAAAGGCTGGGGCTAACTGCAATAGTCAGAATACAGCAAGACTTCATTAGAAAAAACATAATTACTAAGGTGAGTAATTTTTTCTTCTGGTTTATTTTAAGTGATTTTCTAACTTTGTGCTATTCAGTCACTACTCACATATTTTGATAGCCGATGCCGGCGATAGTCATTCCAGGTACTTTTTGTAATTTTCTTGTCAGTCAGCATTTCATTAGGAAAGATTGTAGTTTGGCCCCAGTGAGGTGGCCAGCTGATCACTTCCACTTGCTGATAGCTCCGTCCCCCCCCACACACACACACACACACATGGAAGCACATAATGATGTGCGACCAGGGAGAGCATAGGGGCGTGCCTCATTGAAGTCAGTGGGGCTCCATTTCAGTAGCATTTGTGAACATAATAGTGGCCAGTTGGAGATTAATGAAGGGCACTGCTCAACTAACAAGCCCTCTTTTAGTTGAGCAGTGTCCATTAATCTCCAATTTGCCATTTTTATGTATAAAAATACCATTGAAATGGAACCCCATTGATTTCAGTGGGGCGCACCCCCACACTTTCCCTGGTCACACATCATTGCGTGCTTGAGCACGGGGGTGTAATAGAGCTATTGGGAAATGAAAGGCATCGTCTGGCTACCTCATCAGGGCCAAACTGTGATCCTTTCCACTGAAATACTGACTGACAAGAAGATTGTAAGTACAAAGAATGCCGTTGATCATGGGATCAGCAGCGCTCTTGGGCTTCTGATTCCTGTGCTTCTCCAGATCTGACTTTGGTCGAATCTTCGACCTGGGCCGCTGGCTTCACGGTATCCCAGTCAGGCCAGTTGGCCAAGACACAGGTTGATCTTCTGGCTGAGACTTTTCTCGAACCAGTTGACCAGTAGTCGCCTGAAGAGTTGCTGGCATCAGTTATCAAAATTTGTAAGCAGTGGCAAAATCCTTGTAAATCACTTAGTCTTTAACACATTTTAACTGAGTATAAATTTGGTTCCTGGCTCTCTTTCAAATGTGCAGATTTTAAATATATTTTACTCCTTCTTCTAAAACGTTTGCTACCTGTGCAGTAAAAAAATTGACATTACTCAGTTGTGAAAAAATATTCAATACCTGTAACTTTTATTCAGTACCTTGCCTTGTCCTTTGTTTATTTTCTGTGCAAGTCCCATTTGTTGTTTACATTTTAATATATCCTTGCTCATAACGGTTACATTTAACAGTTCTTAATAAAAGAAATCAGTCTTGTAAAAACATTCTGGTTAAAACATCATGGTTTCTTAGAATGAAAATGTCTTCTCAAGGGTTGTGCATGCAGCACCATCCTGGTGACCCTTAACATGCTATTTAGGCTTCAGTTCCCCGTTAGGAAACGGGCATACTGTACTAAGTGTTATTGGAACTGGCCCAGTATTTTTTCTGCTTTTGTTTACTAGTGATCTTACTTCGAGAGGGCTCTTGCAGTAGGTAATTACATATAGGACTGAAGACGGCAGGCATCGGGACCCCACGGAAAAAATTTCTAGCTAGCTTTCATTTTGGAGGAACGCCCCCACATCAGATGACCAACGTCAAGTGACGTCAGTATGAAGGGGCGGTCCCCCATGCCCGCCTTCTAGTTCTTTCCCACTGTCAGCTTGAGAAAGTGCCTTGCGGTTAAGTTCACTGCTTCGTCAGTCAGTCATCGGTATTATTACTGTTCTCTTTTTCGATTTTATTCGATTTTCTCAGAATCTCTTCAGCATCTACCATGTATGTCATCCCCTGCTCCATCCGAGCATAAAAATAAGTGCGATTCCTGCGGCGCCCAGCTCCCGCACAAGGACGGACACTCCCAGTGCCTCTTCTGTCTAGGCCTGGATCACCCTGTGGAGAAATGCCAGCACTGCCAACAGTTAAACGCTGCTGCCTGCAAACGGAAGCAGCAGTCCCTGGAGGCCCACGTTTTGAAAAAGATGTCCTCCATGGAGAAGGAGCTGAAGAAGCTTCGGCAGGCCTCTACTTCCCCTGGGGGTCATCGCAAATAGGAGAAGCACTGGGATCGGGACTCCTCTTCCACGGTCACCTTCGACTCCCAACTGGAGTCGCCGTGCTGAAGGTAACGTCCCCTCCGGGGGACCGTTCATTGACGGCTGTCTTGGAGGCTTCTAAGGTGGCGGCCCTCCCATCTGGCTTGGGCCCATTGAGAGCCTCCGGGTCAAAGGAGGCAGCTGCTTCTGGGAAGACCGCCACCGTGTGGCCTTCTGGGTTGAGCGGCTCCGGTAAGCCGGACGTCAGTCCTTCCGATGCCCACATGGACAAGGCCGCTAAGATGCCCGACCCTTTTGGGCAGCGCACGGCCTCCAAAATGCCCGCCAAGACTGCTCCTCCCTCGCGGCCTTTGTTGGGTGTCAGTTCTGATAAGTCGGACGTCCGGCTCTTCTGACACCACTCACGGACCCAGCGGTAAAGGCGGAAAGCGAACCCCTCCGATGGGGCGCGTAACACTGACCAACGCGGACCCCACTGATCAGTCCGTCGTCCGTGGCTTCAGCCGCAGCGCTCACTGTTCGATTCCGAGACTCTAGCGTCTCCTCTTTTGGACCTCAGGGATTTTAGTCCTCCTTCCCCGGGCGACACCGAGGATGCAGGTACGCTCCCGTCAAGTCTCCCTCCTGCTGGGCCGGATGACCTGGTGTCAGACGCCGGGAAACATTCCTTTGCTGGATGCCATCCCTACGCTGGACCTGACGCCCGCTGGGCCTCCTATGGCTGGCCTGCCCGCTGGGCCTCTCTCAGAGCTATCTACTCCGTCAGAGCCCCTGGTGCCCCGGTATCTGACCCCATCTTATCCAACGCTGTTCTACCCGGGACTGCAGTATCCTGCGCCGCAGTACCCGATGCTGGCCTACCCGACGCCACAGTACCTGGTGCCTCAGTATCAGACTCTGGGCTTCCCACCATCGGGCTATGGATACTCACCTTACAGATACCCCCAATATCCATATCCCTCACCTCCTCCACCACCCTCTCAGCCACCAGTGGATCTGAAGGAGACTCTGGCTTCCTGATGGGCTGAGGCCAAGGTTTAGCTCACCAGGGAGGTGGAGAGCCAACGCCGGACCCGGTTCCTGACTCCCGTTGTAGGAGGCAAGAGACCCCCCCCCTTCCTGACATTAGAGGTGTGCCCTCAGGTGCCAGGACAGGGGAGGACACGCTGCCCTGAGGGTTGCCCGAGGGATCCGTTCCTCCCCCGCGTCGGGAGGAGTCATCATCTTCTTCTTCCTCTTTGGAGACCACAGATGATTCTGACAGGTGCTCCGATCCAGCCGACGAGCCATGCACTCCAGACCAGCTCAAGCCTAGGACCCCTCCAAAGTCACCTCCAGAAGAGCCCTCCTTTCTGGAGGTGCTGCGAAAGATCCAGGTGGTTCACCAGTGGCAATCTTTGGAGCCGGATCCACAGTGGAAGAAGCTCGCTGCTCATTTGGATCTGCCCAATACTGTTCCAGCACTGATTCCACCATGGATCGAGCCCCATGCGAACCTCATTTCCACTATTTGGAAGCAACTGTCGGCATTAGCCCGCCTTCCGAGGAAAGCGGATAGGCTGTACCAGGCTCCGGAGGGTGTGGATTCCCTGAATACACACCCCAAAGCTGACTCAGTTGTGATTAACGCCGCCTACGGCCGTACGGCTAACCCTAAGCATCTCAGCTCGTCTCCACCTGACAAGGAATCTCGCCTTCAAACACCATGAAGTCTTGCTATATTATAACAATAGCAGTCAGCCACTGCAGCTGAACTGCCCCGGAGAGGAAGGAGTTAACTCCAGAAGATCTGGAGTTCTACAGCACGAGGGCGCTGTGCCCAAAGCTCTATCTGGCAGTTTCAAATGAAACTGTCAGATTCTTTACTCCGCTTCACTGAACAGTCGCTCCGGAGATCAGCTCCTTCAGCTCGGTTCATTCTCTGTTCAAGCGAGTATTTTCCGGTTCATTTGAACCGGCAAAAGTTATTATTTTTTACCGCATTTCGGTTTTAAAGCTCTGTCTGGTAACCGTAAGTACAAAAATTTAAGTTTGTGTAAAAATTTCCCTGCAGCCACCCTGGAGAAGAGATTGGGCCGGCTCAGGGAACGAGAGGCCAAAAAGTCCGCTGACCCGGATGGCCAGCCCGGTCCAGTACCCACTGGACCAGAGGGAGTGCCCTCTGACCAGGGCGAGACTTCCTCGGCAAAGGAAGGCTGGTTCAGAGGAACCAGTCCCAAGTAAAAGACAAGGAAATCAGTAGGTCTGGAGTCCAAAATTGTGTCTCCAACTGCTGCAGAGATAGCTAAAGCCATTCAGGATTGTCCAGTCACTGTCTCAGGGATCTGTAGAACCACCAACAGCTGGTAAAGGTTGGTTCGTTCAGTCCCAGTGGTTCAGGATTTTGAAGTTGAGGATTTTATGAACCACAGGAGGGGAGGAGGAATTTGATCATTATATGTGTGGCTGGGGGTCTGGACGTGCCCATTGAACCGACATTTCTCCAGACAGACCTTTAGAATCTCTCCTATTCTGTCTGAGTCCCCTTCTTTCTTTATTTTTACAAAAGGTTGCAGAAACCTCCAGCTTCCTTTAGAGGAGGCTGTGGATGAGCAAGAGGAGCCTGATTATGTGGAAATGATGGATATTCCAGAGTCTAGGAGGTTGTCTATTCCTTTGCATAAGTCATTTAGGAAGCAAACAACAAAGATTTTAAAAATCCTCATTCTGTCCCTCCTGTAGATAAAAAAATGGACAGAAGGTATACTTTGTCAGGCTCGGATACAGACTTCCTTACTGAGCAGTGTAGTCATGTAGGTGTGGTCCAAGCTGCAGCCTGTGACAGGCTAATATTCCTCTGGCCTCACATCCTCCTGATAAGGATTCCAGGAAGATTGATGCCATGGCAAAGAAACAGTATATGGCAGCTTCTTTGGGGCTCAGGCAGGCAAATTATATGGCTTATGTAGCTAGATATCAGAAATCTAGGTGGGACACAGTATTGCAGTTAGCCAAGCAGGCCCATGGCCAGCTGGCTAGTGAGTTGGAACAGGTGGCTGCTGATGGCATTGAAGCCTCTAAAGTTCAATTTCATACTGCTGTTGATGTTAATGATGTTTCTTCTAGGGTCATGGCCACTTCTGTAGCTTCCCGTGGTTGGCATGGCTCAGATGCACTAATCTGTCCCAAGATACCCAGTCAAAGGCTATGGATTTTCCTGTAGGAAATTCTCTTTTGGGAACAAACAGAAAACTATATGAAAAGATGGATGAATACAGAACTACCTACAAAAGTGCCCAGGCTAAGGAGAAGCATGCCATGCCACAAAGGCATGCTCCCAGAGGTAGGGGCAGGCCTTTTTCCAGGCCTTTTTACCAATTTCAAGCCTCCTCTGCTGTCTCGCAGAGGGGTTTCTTCAGAGGCAGGGGTAGACGAGGCTCAAGTAGACCGTCCCCCTCCCCTCAGCCTAAGGCTGCTGCTAAGCAGGCACCCTGATGGGGTGCCCAGGGCCGATTCTCCTGTACCAGTGGGGGGCAGGTTGGCCTATTTCAGCCGGAATTGGCTGTCCCTAACTACGGACAGATGGGTTCTGGAGGTAATAGGCCAGGGTCTGGTTCTCAGCTTCAAACACTTTCCAAAGATGAGAGCCAGGCATTTTCCACCTGCAAATCCTTCAGAAGCCCTTGCTTTGGAAGCAGAGGTTTCTGCTCTGCTGGACTGCAAAGCAGTGGAAAGGGTTCCTCCTTGCCATCAGGGCAAGGGGCTTTATTCAAGATACTCTTACCCCTAAAAGACAGGAGAATGGCGGCCCATTCTAGATTTAAGATACTTGAACAAGCATCTGTTGAAACCAAAGTTCAAAATGTTGACTCTGGCAATGATATTGCCTTCCCTAAGGCCAGGGGACTGGCTAGCTTCCCTGGACCTCAAGGATCCTATTTTCATGTTCTGATCAGGCCTTCTCACGAAAGTACCTCAGGTTCGAACTGCCCTCAGGCCACTACCAGTTCAGGCAATGCCCTTCGGCCTTACCTCTGCGCCAAGGGTATTCACAAAATGTCTCGCTGTAGTAGTGGCTCGCTTAAGAAGGCAAGGTTGCTGTGTTTCCCTACCTGGACGACTGGCTCATTGTGGGTCAGTCTCCAGGTCAGGTGAAATCCACTTGCAAGTCACCCAGCAGCTTCTCACTTCCCTGGGATTCCTGCTAAACTTACAAAGTCAGTTCTGGAACCAGTTCAGGTCCCTAACTTTCATAGGCGAGAATTGAACACAAGGTTAGCCAGGCTTTTCTTCCCTCGGAAAGGGTGGACAGACTCCTCGCCCTGGCATCCTCCTTTACCCTGCGGGTCTCTCGACCAGCAAGGCATTTTCTGCAACTCCTCGGGCATGGCTGCTTCCACAGCTGTCGTGCAGGGAGCAAGATTCCAGATGAGGGACATTCAGTTCCATTTGAGGGCCTATTGGTCTCAAGGAAGGACCCCTACCAAGTTGGTCCCAGTTACTCAAACTCTGATCCTAGCCCTCCACTGGTGGCAGGTCCAGAGCAATTTAAGACAGGGGTTCCCTTCATTCCCATTTCTCCTCCCTCACCCTCACCACGGATGCCTCCCTCTTAGGGTGGGGGCTCACCTGGGCGACCTTGCCACTCAGGGGTATGGTCTCTCAGGAGTCTCTGCTCCACATCAATCTTTTGGAACTCAGAGCTGTCTTTTTAGCTCTTGGTGTTTCAGATTCTGTCCAGAACAAAGTGGTTCAAGTCAGGACAGACAATACCACCACAATGTGGTACATCAACAAGCAAGGGGGCACTCGGTCTTCAGCCTTGTGCACCGAAGCAATGAAGTTGTGGTCTCTGGCTTACTCCCTGAACACCTCCCTGATAGCGGTTCATCTCCCAGGGAAGGACAATGTCCTGGCGGACGCCCTCAGCAGAATTTCTCAGGGCCATCACGAATGGGCTCTGAATCCACAAGTGCTGGGGTCTGTCTTTGCCAGATGGGGCACTCCTCAGATAGATCTTTTCGCAGCCCCAGACAACCACCAACTTCCTCTTTTCTGTTGCAGGCCTCCAGTTCTGGGCTCAGTCCCTCTGGACGCCTTTCTGTTGGACTGGAAAGGGAAGTTCCTGTATGCCTTTCCTCTCCTTTTCAGGGTACTAGTAAAAATCAGATCTCAACCTTGCAGAGTGATTCTGATTGCCCCAGATTGGGCCAGACAGCCCTGGTACCCTCTGCTCCTGTCCTTGGCAGTCCACCCTGCCCTGAGCCTGCCCAGAGTCCACGACTTACTGGCCTGTGCACAGGGAGAGTGTGGTATCCGGACCTCAAACCTCCACCTCAAGGCTTGGCTCTTGAGGAGCTAGAATTTGCTGACTTACACCTTTCTCAAGGTGTCATGGATATTTTAAAGGCTTCAAGGAAGCCTTCCACTACGGCCACTTATAATTCTAAGTGGAAGAGGTTTTCCATCTGGTGCTCTGAGAGGCAGATTATCCCAGAATTTGCTGATCTTCCTATTCTACTGGACTATTTGGTCCATCTGAATTCCCTAGGCCTTAGACCAGCTACCCTGAAGGTTCATCTGGCAGCTGTCTCTGCTTTTGTGTCAGCAGGAAGCCTGCCTCCTTTCTTCTCACCGGTGTTCTCCAGTTTTTAAAGGGTTACTTCATACTAACCCTCCTTTTCGGGAACCAGCTCCCGCCTGGGACCTGAATATTTGCATTGCTCAGTTAATGCAACCCCCCTTTGAGCCTCTGTCTTCTGCAGAGCTCAAGTATTTAACTTGGAAAACCGTTTTCCTAGTAGCTATCACCTCTGCCAGACGCATAAGTGAGCTACAGGCCCTGTCAGTGGAAGAAGATTTTATCTCTTTCCATAGAGATAAGGTAGTCCTTAGGACTAATAGAAAGTTTTTGCCTAAGGTGGTTTCTGATTTCCACCTGAATCAATCTATCTCTCTCCCAGTATTTTTCACTGAGCATTCTTCCTCAGGTGAGAGGAGACTGCACAGCCTGGATGTCAAAAGAGCCTTAAGCTACTATTTAGAGCGCACCAGAGGTCATAGGTTCAAATCCCTCCAACTCTTTCTTACCTATGGCGAGGTTGGCAAAGGGAAACCTGCCACTAAGAGAACAATTGCAAGGTGGATTGTTTCTTGTATCCAATTCTGTTATCAGAAACTGGGTAGAGTACCCCTCTGGATTGAGGGCCCACTCCACCAGGGTACAGCTGCGCTCTAGCGGCTGCTAGAGACATCCCCATTCTGGAGATTTGTCAGCTGCTACCTGGAAGACAGTTCACACCTTTACTAAGCATTATTCCCTGGATGTCCAGTCCAGGAGAGATGCTCGGTTTGGCACAGCTGTGCTTCAGAGCCTATTTCCTAAGTAGGTTCTGACCCTCCTCCATGGAGGTGCTGCTGTGTATCTGTTATTGTTATAATATAGCAAGACTTCATGGTGTTTGAAGAAAAATTACTCACCTTAGTAATTGCTTTTCTTCTCATGGAGTCTTGCTATATTATAACTCACCCTCCTCCTGCCCTCTCAGAACTTCTACTTGGGTAGGGGTGGCGAATTAGTGCAAGCACTGTGTCATGCCATTGTAGTTTTTCCCTTACCCTCTTTTCCTTTGGGTTAGGGATCTAGATTGTTTCATTTAGGTTATTTATATTGCCCCTTCCTGGACTTGAGTCTTTGGGGAAGGGGTTCATATGTGCTTGTCAAGGGGTAAAACGAACCATAATACCATCAATTTTGTTATTATGGCTCTGAGTGTTTCTTTGTTCTTTATATTGTTGTTATTACTACTAGTAGGTAGCCATGGGCTAGTGTAGTTTTCCACACACAGACTTTTCCGTCCTTTGATGTTAGTTAGAAGATCTGACAGTTTCATTTGAAACTGCCAGATAGAGTTTTGGGCACAGCGCCTGGCTGTAGAACTCCAGATCTTCTGGAGTTAACCCTTCCTCTCCGGGCAGTTCAGCTGCAGTGGCTGACTGCTATTGTTATAATATAGCAAGACTCCATGAGAAGAAAAGCAATTACTAAGGTGAGTAATTTTTTCTTCTGGACCAGTATGGGAAGAAGGTCTATGCTTCTTCCACTCTGGGAATAAGGGCCCTGAATTATGTCGCACATATGGGGGATTACCAGAAGGCGATCTTGAGTGAAGTGGAAGCAAAGTTGGACTCCCTTCCTGAGTCTCAGACTAAGCAGGAAGCGGCAGATCTAGTCCATTCTGCTCGTTCGGCCAATCGGCACATGGATCGTGCCACGTACGATGCAGTGGATGCTGCTGGTCAGAGCTCGGCTTTTGACGTAGGTTTGCGGCGTCATGCCTGACTGCGAGAGTCAGGTTTAGTCCCGGAGGTGCAGTCTGCTATCCAGGACGTGCCCTTCAGGGGTTCGGTGCTGTTCAGTGGGGATGTCAAGGATATAATCACCGATCTGCAAGAGAAGAGTACTGTTCTAAAGTCTGTTGACTCTATATACAGACCCCCTCAGGGTCAGCGTCGCCTTTTTGCAGACGTTCCTCGGCCCAAAGCGAAACCTCGGCAAGTGGGTCAACAAACATCTGGCCCCTCCAGCTGCCAAGCTCCCCCTGCCCAAAAAAGCGGCGGGAGCTTCAGCCGCGGCACTACCCCACACCTCCTGACTCCTCTCCTCTCCCACAGCCTCTGGACCTTCCAGCGGAACCAGTAGGAGGGAGGTTCTCCTTCCATCTACCGGGTTGGGAGAGGATCACTTCAGATACTTGGGTGCTCCAACTGATAGCAGCAGGAAACTCAATCGAGTTTCTACAGAAACCACCCTGAACCTTACTCCCCGGAACATCTTCTTTTGGTTCGGGAAGAAATATCCTCCCTTCTGCTGAAGGCGGCGATAGAGCCTGTCCCAACCAACCTTCGGGGGCATGCCAAACACTTCTTTTCTCCATTTTAGCAAAAAGAGTGTTATCAGTGATGTCATAGAGACTACACCATTTTTGCTCTGAGGTCATTGCTCCAGAAATAAAACATTAAAATATTAACTTTGACTTTGCAATGTGATCCCACTCACCCTTGTTTGCTAACAACAGATTTTTAGGGACATGGATATTATGTTCTATCCACACTTGCTGGCAGTTGCCTTTCCCTTTAAAAGCTCACCGGAACGTCTTCAGGCTGACTCCACCCACCCACCCAGGTGGTAACTCGGTCTGCTGTGCCCCATGGCACCAGATCTTCCTTTCTGCTGGAAGAAGAAGGTTCCTTCCGTACCACTCTCATACTGAGTAGGCCCTTTGCTGTAAAATCTTAGGATTTCCTTCCAAACCATTAAAATGCTTTTCTCTTCTGGCTTGTTCTTCACAACAACCATCGTGGATGGCAAGAAGTCCGTTCTGGGGTTCCAGAAATGTATCCGCAGGCAAAAGATGTCTCGGAGAGATTTTGCACACCGTGTGCGTGTACTGCATGGGCCACAAGCATGACTCCTAGGTCTGTGACATCTGTCATACTTTCATCCATCTGTCCATTCCCGAGAATCATCGCGCCCACTTACTTTTGGGCCATCCGAGCAATCGGTGCTTGCTAGTCACGTCAAAGGATACCCATCGGGTGGTCTCCATGGCTGTGAGGTCCGCCGAACAACTAGTGGCTTTCGAGGAGGTGGCAGCTCAGGCCTTTTCAGCTTTGACCTTTTGGCCGCTTTTTTTGGGTGCGTCCTTCACGGAGGGTGTTTAAGGATTTGTGTCAGGCCCTCCCATTTCATGGCTAGGGCTCCTTGTCAGCACACAAATCCCAAGTGTAAAAAAAGAGACCAAGAAAATGGTCTTGCCGTCGATCATGGGATCAGCAACACTCTTGGGCTTCTGATTCCTGTGCTTCTCCAGATCCGACTTTGGTTGAATCTTCGGCCTGGGCCGCTGGCTTCACGGTATCCCAGTCAGACCAGTTGGCCAAGACACCGGTTGATCTTCCAGCTGAGATTTTCTCGAACCAGTTGACCAGTAGTAACCCAAAGAGTCCTATATATTTTTATCCAGGACTTCTGTCCCGATTCAGACCCAGAAAGGGATGAATCAGTCTGATGGCCCACCACCTCTCATTATCGACCAGAAACTAGAGGTGCCTTGGTTCTTGCCGACACCCTCCGTGGCCCACCACCAGTCCCACCGGCAGCAGAGGTCAAGGTCCCGGTTTTGTTCCTGTGGGTTGAGCGGCTCGTGCCAACATTGACTCTCCCACTCTCGATGCTTGGGAAAGCAGCACCGCTGCTGCTCTTCATCTTCTGGTGAGGAGAGGCTTCGGCGTAAGTTGCGTCAACGCTACAAGGATCTCCTGTGGCAACAGCTGGTATTCGTCAGTATGAAGCCAGTCCCGGCTTCTACCCCGACCATCATCTGACTTTCACCACAGAGGCTGACACCTTCTCTGCCTCCACAGGAGCCAACACTTAAAATGTTCTCAGCTCGGCCTACCCCAGCATCTCCCTCAAGTCCGGTGAAGCAGCTTCCAAAACAGCCAAAATCTGACGCTCTGACTAAGGTGTCTCGGCCAGCTTCAGGTCTTCCCCATTGGCTGTCGGTCACTGTCACCCTTGACCGTCCATGGAGGATCAGCGAGGATTTGAGCAGTCGAGCCCTGTTTGATGATTCCTCGGAGTCGGAGGGTTCCTTCTTGCTGTCCCATCTGATGGACATGGAGTCGGCTGGGGGTCTCTTGACAGATGAAGTCCCTACCTCCTTCATGGACCTTCTCCGCCTTATCTCGGAATCCACGGGTCTTAAGATGGAGCCCGTTCTGAAGTGGGCTCGATATCCACTTACCGAGATCTTGAACCAGGGTGACTCCCCTGGGAAGCTTTCCTGGTAGGAGAGGGCATCCTGGGGCCCTGTTTTGGAGCTCTGGCAGTGCCCCACTTCCTGCCCAGTGCTGTTGACTCAGATGACCTGTAAGTATGCAGTTCCCACCAGTTCCCTTTCAGGGTTCACAGATCATCCATTGGCTGCGGGCTTGGTGGCCGATTCTGTGTTTCAACACTCTGGCAATGTTGGAGATGTTGACAAACTGTCTGACAAGGAGTCCTAAGAAACTGGACCATTCGGCAAAAAAGGTCTACGCTGACTGTTCGCTTGGCCTTCCTGATGGCCCACTTCTCTCGTGCAGTGTTGTGCACTCTGGATGAGGTGCTCCCTTATCTTCCAGCGGGCCTCCAGACCATGGTCAAGCAGGTCTGGGTACCGGGTCGAGCTGTGGCAAAGCAGCAGCTCCAGACCGCCATGGACAATGGGGGCTCGTACCTGTTCTGTGGTGGCCGCAGTGGCCATGTGCCACAGGGCTTGGCTGTGGATCTCTACCTTCACGGCAGACACCCAGCACAAACTAGTGGATGTTCCTTTGCTGGGCACCAACCTGTTCAGGATCGAGGGGCACCTCACCCTCAATTGAGAAGTACAGTACCACCTTGGACTCTGTGACATCCGCCCAGAGGGACCCCAGTGGCTCCAACAGAAAAAGAAGCCCTTTTGATCCCCCTTCACTCCTGCGGCCAAACCCTCCGAGCCCCAGGCTGGGCAGCTGGCTCAGGCCTGGCAACGTTGGCCGAAGTTAATGGCCTCAATCGTCCACAAGCCTGGAGTAAGAAGCCTTGGTGGTTCCTCAGCCGGGCCCTCCTCCATCTCCAAGCCTGCCCAATGATGGGATGAGGGGTGCCTCCCTCATGCCTGTCACGCCACTTCTGGGTCCTCCAATGGGCAGTCAACTCTGCCACTTCCTTTCTGTCTGGTCTGCTGTCACCATGGACAGATGGGTTCTGTAGGTGGTCGGTCAAGATCTGACTCTGGATTTCGAGCAGTACCCGCCTTGCTGAGCCCGTGACCCACAGAAAGACATGGTATCCACAGACGTTCTCTCATCCCCTTTGGGACGACATCGTCCAGCTGCGCCGCAAGGAGGTCGTGGTTCCTATCTTGGACCCTCTGGAACACCCAGGGTTTGTCTCTAGGTACTTCCTAGTGCCAAAACGATGGGGGGCTGGTGCCCCATCTTAGATCTGCATGAGCTGAGCAAGTTCATCAGGTCGCACATCATTAGGATGGTAACTCTGTCTCGGATCATACCATCACTAGAGCAAAACGCGGTTCTGCTCACAGGATCTACAGGATGCATCTTTTCATGTCCTGATCCATCCGTCTCACCGGCAGTTCCTCCACTTCCGAGCAGAGGGAACCCTCTGCGAGTTCCAGGCCATGCCATTTGGCCTGTCCTCTGCTCCCAGGGTCTTCAGCAACTGCATCACAGTGGTGGCAGCCCACCTGAGGTGCCGAGGAGTCCAGTTCTACCCCTAGCTGGACAACTGGCTGATCGTGGGTCCCTCCAGGCAGGAGGTGGAGTGATCCAGGGACCTGGCCCTCCAGACCTGCGTCTCTCTTGGCCTCCTGATCAACAAGGCCAGTGGGGGTGGAGCTTGCCAGCTATCATGGTGGCAGTGTAATTCACTTGGGGGTCTGTCGCGAGAGCCGTTTTTGCGATCATCTGTCTAAAGCGCGAGCTGTTTCATTCCGGTTTGCTATATTCGTCTACTGGGAACCTCACGCTATTCAACGAATCTAATTTTGCTGAATTCGTCCATGGAGAACTGACTTAATATCGTGGTGCCATCCTGAATAGTGCCATGAGGCACAGGGCCATTTCAGATGGGCGCGCTGCAGTACTGGCTTGCCGACCAAAAGTTCCATACGGTGCACAATAGCGAGGGTAAGCATGGCAGCGAAGCATCGCTCTCACCGCATGTCTAGCCCCCAGCCTAGCCAATCTGCCCTGGGCATGTCTGCAATGATGGCTAAACTGGATAAAATCCTTACAGACACTGCAGATCTTAAAATCTCTGTGCAACAAACTGATAAAGAATTAGCCACCCTGGCATCAAGAGTATCTCACACCGAACAAAAGATTCAACACACAGTCTCCACCATCACATTGCAGGAAAGCACGCTCCAAGATCATCGCAATAAACTGACCTATCTGCTAAATAAGGTAGATGATCTGGAGAACCGTGCCCGCCTCAAAAACATCCGTATTGTAGGCATCCCTGAAGGGGCCATGGGCAGAGACTTGCTCGGGTTTCTTGCAAATCTCTTGCCTGAGTTGGTTCAAAGCAACAATCTGCCTCCTCCAGAAATCGAATGGGCCCACAGATCCCTTGCCCCTCGTCCCCTGCCAGAGGAGCATCCCAGACTCATTCTGTGTAAGTTCCTGTGCTGTCTGGTAAAAGAATTCTACCTCAAGCAAGCTCAAGACCATGGGTCTTTTCAGTGGCAAGGATGCAGGGTACAGTTGTTCCAGGACTTCTCATTAGAACTTTCCATTCGTCGTAGAGCCTATGCAGGGGAGAAACAAATGTGTTACTGTCTTAACATCCCTACCTTCCTAAGGTACCCAGCTTTACTACGCCTGCAGGTGAATGGGGGCTATCTCACATTTGACACCCCGACTGCAGCTGAACAATTTGTGCAGCAATACCAGGACAAAGAACACAGGGAAGACACCCGGGGCTCGCCTCGTAGATCGCAAGATGCCAGTATGGAGGTGACACAGGCTGTGGCCCAGGGGGAGACCGGGACGATCAGCAAGAAAGCGTGTCAGCCCCAGCCTGGCAATCTACATCTCAAGGACGTAAATCCAAGAAGAGATTGTGGGGCCACACAGGATGTTCCTTCCCATCCAAGACGGCAGAAATCACATAGCCGACAACGGAGATATCTTCCCTCAGACACTAGTAGCTGCTCCTTGGGGGTTACGCCAATTAAAACATCTAACAGATATGAACCCCTTCGTGACCTGAGCCCTGTGGCATTGCATCTCTCTTGTGTTGACCAAGAAGAATACGCACTCATCTGAGATGGAGAAGATTTCCGATACTGCCTGGTCCCCACTGCCTGCCGACTGGGCCAGCTGCTTACCGGACGTTGACAACACTGCTGCTGACTCCATTGAGACATTGACTGAACTCTTGGACAGATCAGACAAGATGGCACAGCCGAACTAAGAGGTCATGATATCCTTTTCCTTTTTCTATCCCAGTGTGAGTCTCGGGCTCTACCTGTCCCAGGTCATTCATGGCTCCTGGCTGAATACGGGGGAAGAGGGGGGGAGTCTCATGAGGAACAAAGGTTATTTACTGCTTGAATGTCTGAGCTCCCCATGGGGTGCTCATTCGATTGCCACTCCCATTCCTCTGCCGACCCCTGATCCCCCCCCCCGGGACAGGTAACCTCAATCAGGGTGCCCCCGAGGCCTTTGTATACTCCGGCCTCCCCCTGTGAGTGTATGAGGCAGTATAGCGCAGTGGCTTAAGGCTCTGAGCTGCAAATCTGGTGACATCCAGCAGACCAGACCAGGGTTTGAATCCCACAGCTTCCACCTGCATACCGTGTGACCTTGAGCAAGTCACTTAACTTCCCTGTGCTCCCAGGTCACTCCTTTAAAAAAGCTTTCAGCTTAGTGTGCTACTCCTGGTTAAACAACTAAATGAAAAAAAATGAGTGTGGGAAGCACTGGCATCCCCTTATATGTACTGTATACTTGACTAAGCAGCTGCTACCTTGCTTAAATATGGGGTTGGCTCTGTTCACAGATAGCCCCTTCCCCCAGCAATCAATACACTTTTCTTGTATGCTGAGCTTTCTAGCGAGTTTTACTGTGGGGCAATAGACCTCTCCATCCCAGAATGGATGTTGCCATGGGTTTTTCTTGTTTAGTTCACATAATACTGAGATTCTATAAGTGTTAGTTCCTCTGTTTGTTCAGCATTACAGCTAAAAGTGTTCTGGCTCTGGATGACGTTCCCAGGTTTTTAGCGGGTTCAACATCTCAGACAGTTTTTGTTTTCAATTGAAATGTGTCAAGTTTTTACCATATAGTTCATCATGCTGACGCCCCCGAGAGGTCCCCTCAGAACCTTGAAGGAGCACAGGGCTGGCTCCTTCCAACTGTAAGAGGGGCCCAGTCTTTTATGTATGGGGAGGGCTTACTACCCCTAACCCTATTGATGGAAGTATTCCCCATCATAGATCCGCCCAGTGGTCAAAACACCCGGAAGGTCTCACCTTGCCCTCAGATGAAGGCCAGGAAGACCCGATTCCAAGAGTTATGTAGAAAAGAAATCTTTGCAGAGTGATCAGGTCACAACTTAACTGACCCACTGGGGAAGAAGTGGCACACCTAGGTAGCACACACTCACAGAGTATTAGAAAGACAGAATTCAAAGCATAGGACATCACCTGTTCCTTGCACATTTTATGAGGGGGAGAAGGCCAGTTGATAACGGATTATTATATAATTATATATTCCCGTCATGGATTCTCCAACACCGATAACTTTTACCACATGGAACGTTAGAGGCCTAAATGATCCGATAAAACGCAGAAAAGTGATGCCCAGACTCAAAAAACTTAAAACACAAGTTGCCTTCCTCCAAGAGACTAAGGTCAGTCACACAGAAGCAGGGAAACTATTGAGGGATTGGGTAAGGTGGGAAGCACATAGTGTTTCGGGCAAGAAGAAAGGGTGTGTGTCAATCCTATGTCACAAGCAACTTAAGTGGAAGCTGCTGGAACAACATAAGGACAAGGAAGGGAGAGGACTCTTAGTGAAGGTCCTAACAAATAAAGGGCCTTTAATCCTAGGTAACAAATATGCCCCAAATGACGATGCCCCTGATTTTTTCAACGTAATCTCCCAAAGGCTGCTAGACATCTCACGACCGGCCCGATATAATTTCCATATGGCCCTGGACTACTTACTAGATAGATCGAATGCCAAACCAGAACCCCATAATAAAACCCTGAAGACCTTATCCAACTTACTAGCCTTACATCACCGTACCGACACATGGCATAACCTTCACCCTGCTGAAACAGACTTCACCTACTATTCAGCAGCTCGATCAATGTCAAGTAGACTGGACTATTGGTTTTCTTCTACCAACTTAAATCCATCCATAACGGATACCTCTGTCGCCCCCTTGTATATTTCTGATCATGCCCCAGTGGTCCTCCAGGCCTACTTCACCACAAATATTGTTCACTCAGTGACATGGAGGCTTGACCCCCTTCTGCTGGCGGACCATCAGTTCCAAGTGTGGCTAAATCAAGAGGTGTCCCACTATTTCCAGGACAATCCTCCAACCTGTGCCTTCCACAAATGATATGAGAGGCCTTTAAGGCCACCATTAGAGACAGGATCATATCCTGTCTGTCCACAGGAGGCGACAAAGGGAAGATAAGGCCTGGTTAGAAGTCCAGCTGGCACAAAAGAGCAATCTACAAAATGACCCAGATCAGCTAACTAATCATTCTCTAATATATGAGCTCACAATTCTTAAACTTAATACTTTAGCCACTAGGAATGCAGAGCTACAAATGGCTAAACTATGGCACAATGCTGGGACCAGGGGATAAGGCAGGAAGCTCTTTTCCTACAGATTAAGAAAACAACAGGACGAACACCATATAAATAAATTAAAGGGACAAATCAGGAGCAGTGCTATTCCCCCCCCCCAAGGTCATAAATACCATTATGAGAGAATTCTATGACAACTTGTATATCGCTCATGCTCCCTTCCAAAAGCCTAGTTTTTACGCTTTTGTTGCAAACTTCCCCCATCCCAGGATCTCAGCTGAACGTAGGGCCATGCTAGATGCTCCCATAGAAGAGGTCGAACTGCTAGGAGCAATAGACAGCACGGCTCCCCATAAATGCCCAGGGAGGGACGGATTTCCCTCAGACTTCTATAAAGTCACTAGGGACCTTATCCATCAGCCCATGCTCCACATGCTGAGGGAATCTCATACAGCCCAATCCCTTCCTGACACACTTAAAGAGGCTGTGATAACTGTTGTCCCCAGTCAGTTATAGACCTGTTTCCCTGATAAATGTTGATGCTAAAATACTAGCCAAAATCTTAGCATCCAGATTGGAAAAAGTACTTCCTTCCATCATTCATGAATTGCAGGTGGGTTTTGTAAAAGGGAGATCCAGAGCAGACCGCCTGAGGGCACTAGTGACCTTATTTCAACTGGCCTCCCATTTGTCCTTTCCTGCAGTGGCCATTACCATCGATTTCGAAAAGGCCTTTGACTCGGTAAAGTGGGGATATCTTTTGAAGTAGTCCTTGCACACTTCAGTGTAGTCCCGAACTTTGGGAAATGGATCAGCACGTTATACAGTGCCCCAGCAGCGAAGGTCCTTACTAATGGCCTTTTGTCGGACCCACTGACCTTGCAACGGGGCATGAGGCAGGGCTGTCCTCTATCACCCCATCTCTTTATCATGGCTATCAGACATACCTTGGCAGCCATTCACTCCTAACAATCACATCCTTGCAAACAGAGAGGGAAGAATTCAAACAAAACTGTATGCAGATGACTGCCTCATCCTGACCAGAGACATTTAGTGTAGCCTGGATCCCTTTCTGACTATATTTTCTAACTTTGAAGCCATCTCAAATTCAAGATCAATAAAAACAAATCAGAAATAATCCCCTTAACAAGCATACTATGGCAGAAATAGGAGCAAGCTCTGGACTAGCTTGGGCAGGCTCCCAGATTAAATACCTCAGGTTACCCTAACACCTGATCTTCTCAAACTTAGCCAGCTCAACATGCATCTTCTAATATCCACATTCCAAAAAGAATTGAACAGATGGCAGCACTTAAATCTCTCTCTCTCTCTCCAGGTAAAATTGAGTCAATTAAAATTATGCTAGCCCCCAGAGTGTTCTAGCTGCTGGCACATCTCCCTATTCTCATTCCAGACAAATGGCTCCAAAAACTAGATTCACTCATAGGCCCCTTCCTCTGAGGGTCTTCCCCTCCCAGATTTAGCAGATCCAAGCTCAGGGCCCATTGGTCTAGAGGAGGGTGGAATCTTCCCTATTTCAAACATTATATGTCTGCCTTCATTACATCAAGAACATCATTGATGTTCCATAAGGGTGGTCCCTCTCTCCTTCCAGCATGGAGTAGAATTGAACAGTCTATCTTAGGCATAAGGTATCCCTCCATATACCTAGGATCACCGCTACCACGAGAAGCTGCCCACTGGATTACTATACAGGTGGCCCATAGAGTGTGGGTTCTAACGGCTAGATTAATCAAGAAGTGTCCAAGACTAGGAAGGTACACATACCTATGGGACAACCCTGTCCTCCTTATTGAGGGTGAAACTTTCAGGTGGGCTGCATGGGAAAACCGCTTGATATGTACAATTGGGGAGATCCTTATTACTGATGAAAGCACTGTTGACACCTTTCAGGGGCTACAATCCAAATTTAACTTAAATTCTCAGGACTTTTGGAGGTACCTCCAAATCAGATCTGTATACCTCCACTGGAGGGACACCTATTGTAAATGTCAACCCTGTAAAGTGCGGAAAACCACCCATGTCCCTGCCCTGACACTTGGTGAATGGATGGGAGCTCACAAGGCCAAGGCAGGCACTATCTACAGTATGTTACGACTCCCAGCTAGACCCCATGAGTAAAGCTAGGGCCAATTGTGAACAGCCCTATGAACTGAGATCCCCTTCTGATTGGAATAGATGCTGAGATTGGCCTGACAGGTTTATATTGACCAAAAGAGTAGGCTGATTCAGAAAAAGATAGTCCATCTCTGGTACAGAATGCCAGCCCAACTTAAAGCTATGGGGATTTCCCCAATGGACACCTACTGGAAATGTGACTCTCCTGAGGCCGACCTACTCCACATCCTTTGGTCCTGCCCCCAGCTTACCCCATTTTGGTCCAGGAGGTACATACTTGCTCCTCTATCCTTGAGGCAGATATACCAATGTCCCCATCCACCATGCTGTTGGGGTGCCCCCCCCCCAAAAAAAATACCCATTTGCCTGTACGGAAGCTGAAATGGCTCATTGCAGCTTCAGTTGAGGCGAAGCAGTTAATCCTTACCAAATGGAGATCCAAATCCCTGTCCACTGTACAGGAATGGATCGCCTCATTAGAAACACTGGCCATGAATGCTAGGCTGACGATTCTGACAGGCAACAAATGGATACCTACTCTGACATGTGGTCCTCTTATATGCATCACATAGCCCGCTAGCTGCCAGCAAAAGCCAATCTCTACTCAATCAATACCGCGGGTAACTCACCTCCTAAGATAACTATAGGCCCTCTGTGTTAACTATTGTGAAGGTAACTAAATACTGTATCATGAACATACTGTAATGGTGTTTATTCCTTTCCTGTATGTACGTGTATTCATGTGTATATCTGACCTATATTGTTTTCTGTCTGCAGGTACAATGCTAAATGTTTACATATGTTGTATACATCTGTAAAGATTTCAATAAAAAGTTTAACTGCAAAAACAAGGCCAGTGAGAACTCATCCCCTCGCAGGTGATCAGTTTCATTGGGGCAGAGCTCGACTCTTGAAGAGCCAGGGCTCGGCTCCCAGTGGACAGGGCGGAGTCTCTCTCCTCCTTTGCCTGATCACTTCTGGTTGAGCAGTTGCGCCCTGCCTGGGACTTCCTGCGCCTTCTGGGTCACGTGGCGGCCTGCACTAACGTGGTCCGATGGGCCCGCTGGAGAATGTGCACTCTGCAGTAGGAGCTGGCCAGCCAGTGGTCTCAGCACAGGGCTCACTTCGACCAACTGGTCACTGTGACCCAGCAGATGTGGGATGCCCTCTAGTGGTGGTTAGTCCCAGAACATCTGCTGGAAGGGATCACACTTGTCCGCCCAGAGCCGACGGTCATCCTGATGACCAGTGCCTTTCTAGTGGGCTGGGGTGCCCACCTGGGGGAACACAGAGTCCACGGCCTTTAGTCCCCTGAGGAGTCCTGGTACCACATCAATCTGCTGGAGCTCAGAGCAGTTCGGCTGATGCTGACTGCCTCTCCTGCTCACATTCGGGGTCAGGTAGGCCAGATCCAGATGGACACCACGACCATGTACTATCTCTACAAGTAGGGCGGGATGCACTCCCTGCCTCTGTGCAAGGAAACTGTCCGCATGTGGACGCTTGTGCACAGCTGGGAGGCCAATCTCCTGACCATCCATGTGTCCAGTGTCTCCAAACCAGCTGGTGGACGCTCTCAGCCGTGTGGGCACGGCGTCTCACGAGTGGTCTCTCCACCCAGAGGTAGTGCACAGTCTGTTCTCCCAGTGGGGTACCCCTCTTGTGGACCTGTTTGCCTCCAGGGAGAACGCAAAGCTGAGGCTGTATTGTGCCTGCCTCCCTCAGCAGGGAATGCTGCAGGGGATGCCTTCTCGAGGACCTGAACCCCAAGCCGCTATGCCTTCCCTCCGTTCCCCTTAATCCACAAAGTCTTGCTCAAGGCAAGGAGGGACAAGGCACAGGTGATCCTGATGGCTCCAGACTGGCCATGCCAGTTCTGGTACCCCAATCTTCTCAGCCTCAGCATAGGCTCCGAGGTGTCTTCCTCTATACACGGACCTGCTTTCCATCAGTCAGAGGAAGGTATTGCATCAAACTTTCATTCCCTGCACCCTGACAGCCTGGTTCCTTAGGGGCTAGTGGTGTCTAGGCTTTGGTCTCTCCCAGATGTTCTCAGTGTTGTCGAGGCTTCTCTGAAGGAGTCGACCAGGAAATGCTATGCTTTCAAATGGAAGAGATTCTCCATTTGGTGTCAGGCAAATGGATTGGACCCTCAATCCTGTCCAGTGATTAGCATCCTTGACTACCTGTAGTCCCTCTTCCAGTTGGGCCTTATGTGAGGGCCCTCAGGGTGCATGGCAGCCCTCTCTGCCTACCGGTGTGGGCCGGTCAGCGGTCGCACAGGAGAAAGTGGTCTGGCACCTTTTAAAGGCCTTGACCACATTTCCCTCGTGCATAAACCACCACCACCTTGGGATCTGTTACTGGTTTGGCAAGTTCATGGGCAAAACCATTGAACCAATGCACAGGTGTAATATGTCTCGCCTATTGTGGAAGCCCACCTTCCTGGTGGCTATTATGCCAACCAGAAGGATCAGTGAGCTCCAGGTGCTTTTGGTGGAATCTCCTTACCTGGTCTTCCACAGGGACAAGGTTGTTCTTCGCCCCAACCCGAAGTTCCTCCCAAAGATTGTGTCTGATTTCCACCTTAACCAGGTGATTCATCTCTTGGTGTACTTCACCAGCCACACCTCAGATGCAGAGCACAGGCTCCATACTTTGGATCTGCAGCGGGCACTCACCTATTACAAAGAGTGCACAGCTAGAGTTTGGGGAGAAGTTCACCAGCTTTTTGTCATCTGCGCTGAAGCCGCACCTGGCAGACTGGCAGCTAAGTGGATAATTGGCAGGTAGACTTTGTATCCTGCATTGACCTCTGCCCTAGGTTGACGGGTGGGAGCCTCCATTTGGGCTAGGGCTCATTCCACCAGTCATACCGCTGCCTCTGTGGCTGCTTCCAGGATGTCCCTATCCAGGAAATCTGCATGGCTGCCACCTGGAGGTCAGCACACACCTTCATTTCCCATTACCACATTGACCTTGAGTTACGTCAGGATGCTGGTTTTGGGCCTCAGTTCTCCAATCTCTGTTTCTAAGTAGGGGGTGTACTTTGCCCTCCTTCTGGAGAAACTGCTAGGAGTCTGCCAGCAAGTGTAATAGAACATCATATCACATCCCTAGAAAACTGGTTACTCACCTGTAACAGTAGATCTCACTTAGGGGGAGCTATTGCAGCAGGTAATACCAATAGGACTAAGGTAGTTCATCATGCTGGCCCTGAGAGGTCCCTCAGAACCTGAAAGGAGCACAGGGCTGGCTCCTTCCAACTGTAAGAGGGGCCCAGTCTTTTATGTATGAGGAGGGCTTACTACCCTAACCCTATTGATGGAAGTATTCCCCATCATAGATCCAACCCAGTGGTCAAAACACCGGAAGGTCTCACCTTGCCCTCAGATGAAGGCCAGGAAGACCCGATTCAAGAGTTATGTAGAAAAGAAATCTTTGCAGAGTGATCAGGTCACAACTTAACTGACCCACTGGGAAGAAGTGGCACACCTAGGTAGCACACACTCACAGAGTATTAGAAAGACAGAATTCAAAGCATAGGACATCACCTGTTCCTTGCACATTTATATGAGGGGAGAAGGCCAGTTGATAACAGATTATTATATAATTATATATTCCGTCATGGATTCTCCAACACCGATAACTTTACCACATGGAGCGTTAGAGGCCTAAATGATCCGATAAAAAGCGAAAAGTGATGCCCAGACTCAAAAACTTAAACACAAGTTGCCTTCCTCCAAGAGACTAAGGTCAGTCACACAGAAACAGGAAACTATTGAGGATTGGGTAAGGTGGGAAGCACATAGTGTTTCGGGCAAGAAAAAGAAAGGTGTGTGTCAATCCTATGTCACAAGCAACTTAAGTGGAAGCTGCTGGAACAACATAAGGACAAGGAAGGAGAGGACTCTTAGTGAAGGTCCTAACAAATAAAGAACCTTTAATCCTAGGTAACAAATATGCCCCAAATGGCGATGCCACTGATTTTTCAACGTAATCTCCCAAAGGCTGCTAGACATCTCACGACGGCCCGATATAATTTCCATATGGCCTGGACTACTTACTAGATAGATCGAATGCCAAACCAGAACCCCATAATAAAACCCTGAAGACCTTATCCAACTTATAGCCTTACATCACCATCCGACACATGGCATAACCTTCACCCTGCTGAAACAGACTTCACCTACTATTCAGCAGCTCGATCAATGTCAAGTAGACTGGACTATTGGTTTCTTCTACCAACTTAAATCCATCCAAACGGATACCTCTATACCCCTTGTATATTTCTGATCATGCCCCAGTGGTCCTCCAGGCCTACTTCACCACAAATATTGTTCACTCAGTGACATGGAGGCTTGACCCCCTTCTGCTGGCGGACCATCAGTTCCAAGTGTGGCTAAATCAAGAGGTGTCCCACTATTTCCAGGACAATCCTCCAACCTGTGCCTTCCCACAAATGATATGAGAGGCCTTTAAGGCCACCATTAGAGGCAGGATCATATCCTGTGCTGTCCACAGGAGACGACAAAGGGAAGATAAGGCCTGGCAGTTAGAAGTCCAGCTGGCACAAAAAGAGGCAATCTACAAAAATGACCCAGATCAGCTAACTAATCATTCTCTAATATATGAGCTCACAATTCTTAAACTTAATACTTTAGCCACTAGGAATGCAGAGCTACAAATGGCTAAACTATGGCACAAGTACTGGGACCAGGGGGATAAGGCAGGGAAGCTCTTTTCCTACAGATTAAGAAAACAACGGGCTGAACACCATATAAATAAATTAAGGGACAAATCAGGAGCAGTGCTATTCCCCCCGTCCCCAAGGTCATAAATACCATTATGAGAGAATTCTATGACAACTTGTATATCGCTCATGCTCCCTTCCAAAAGCCTAGTTTTTACGCTTTTGTTGCAAACTTCCCCCATCCCAGGATCTCAGCTGAACGTAGGGCCATGCTAGATGCTCCCATAGAAGAGGTCGAACTGCTAGGAGCAATAGACATACGGCTCCCCCATAAATGCCCAGGAGGGACGGATTCCGCAGACTTCTATAAAGTCACTAGGGACCTTATCCATCAGCCCATGCTCCACATGCTGAGGGAATCTCATACAGCCCAATCCCTTCCTGACACACTTAAAGAGGCTGTGATAACTGTTGTCCCCAGTCAGTTATAGACCTGTTTCCCTGATAAATGTTGATGCTAAAATACTAGCCAAAATCTTAGCATCCAGATTGGAAAAAGTACTTCCTTCCATCATTCATGAATTGCAGGTGGGTTTTGTAAAAGGGAGATCCAGAGCAGACCGCCTGAGGGCACTAGTGACCTTATTTCAACTGGCCTCCCAATTGTCCTTTCCTGCAGTGGCCATTACCATCGATTTCGCAAAGGCCTTTGACTCGGTAAAGTGGGGATATCTTTTGGAGTAGTCCTTGCACACTTCAGTGTAGTCCCGAACTTTGGGAAATGGATCAGCACGTTATACAGTGCCCCAGCAGCGAAGGTCCTTACTAATGGCCTTTTGTCGGACCCACTGACCTTGCAACGGGGCATGAGGCAGGGCTGTCCTCTATCACCCCATCTCTTTATCATGGCTATCGAACCCTTAGCTTCGGCCATTCACTCCCACAATCACATCCTTGGCATACAAATAGAGAGGGAAGAATTCAAAACAAAACTGTATGCAGATGACTGCCTCATCCTGACCAGAGACATTTAGTGTAGCCTGGATCCCTTTCTGACTATATTTTCTAACTTTGAAGCCATCTCAGAATTCAAGATCAATAAAAACAAATCAGAAATAATCCCCCTTAACAAGCATACTATGGCAGAAATGAGAGCAAGCTCTGGACTAGCTTGGGCAGGCTCCCAGATTAAATACCTCGGGGTTACCCTAACACCTGATCTTCACAAACTTAGCCAGCTCAACATGCATCTTCTAATATCCACATTCCAAAAAGAATTGAACAGATGGCAGCACTTAAATCTCTCTCTCTCTCTCTCCCAGGTAAAATTGAGTCAATTAAAATTATGCTAGCCCCAGAGTGTTCTAGCTGCTGGCACATCTCCTATTCTCATTCCAGACAAATGGCTCCAAAACTAGATTCACTCTAGGCCCCTTCCTCTGAGGGTCTTCCCTCCCAGATTTAGCAGATCCAGCTCAGGGCCCATTGGTCTGGGAGGGTGGAATCTTCCCTATTTCAAACATTATATGTCTGCCTTCATTACATCAAGAACATCATTGATGTTCCATAAGGGTGGTCCCTCTCTCCTTCCAGCATGGAGTAGAATTGAACAGTCTATCTTAGGCATAAGGTATCCCTCCATATACCTAGGATCACCGCTACCACGCGAAGCTGCCCACTGGATTACTATACAGGTGGCCCATAGAGTGTGGGTTCTAACGGCTAGATTAATCAAGAAGTGTCCAAGACTAGGAAGGTACACATACCTATGGGACAACCCTGTCCTCCTTATTGAGGGTGAAACTTTCAGGTGGGCTGCATGGGAAAACCGCTTGATATGTACAATTGGGGAGATCCTTATTACTGATGAAAGCACTGTTGACACCTTTCAGGGGCTACAATCCAAATTTAACTTAAATTCTCAGGACTTTTGGAGGTACCTCCAAATCAGATCTGTATACCTCCACTGGAGGGACACCTATTGTAAATGTCAACCCTGTAAAGTGCGGAAAACCACCCATGTCCCTGCCCTGACACTTGGTGAATGGATGGGAGCTCACAAGGCCAAGGCAGGCACTATCTACAGTATGTTACGTGACTCCCAGCTAGACCCCATGAGTAAAGCTAGGGCCAATTGGCAAACAGCCCTATGAACTGAGATCCCCCTTCTGATTGGAATAGATGCTGGAGATTGGCCTGACAGGTTTATATTGACCAAAAGAGTAGGCTGATTCAGAAAAAGATAGTCCATCTCTGGTACAGAATGCCAGCCCAACTTAAAGCTATGGGGATTTCCCCAATGGACACCTACTGGAAATGTGACTCTCCTGAGGCCGACCTACTCCACATCCTTTGGTCCTGCCCCCAGCTTACCCCATTTTGGTCCGAGGAGGTACATACTTCTCCTCTATCCTTGAGGCAGATATACCAATGTCCCCATCCACCATGCTGTTGGGGTGCCCCCCCCCCAAAAAAAATACCCATTTGCCTGTACGGAAGCTGAAATGGCTCATTGCAGCTTCAGTTGAGACGAAGCAGTTAATCCTTACCAAATGGAGATCCAAATCCCTGTCCACTGTACAGGAATGGATCGCCTCATTAGAAACACTGGCCATGAATGCTAGGCTGACGATTCTGACCAGGCAACAAATGGATACCTACTCTGACATGTGGTCTCCTTATATGCATCACATAGCCCGTCTAGCTGCCAGCAAAAGCCAATCTCTACTCAATCAATACCGTGGGGTAACTCACTCTCCTAAGATAACTATAGGCCCTCTGTGTTAACTATTGTGAAGGTAACTAAATACTGTATCATGAACATACTGTAATGGTGTTTATTCCTTTCCTGTATGTACGTGTATTCATGTGTATATCTGACCTATATTGTTTTCTGTCTGCAGGTACAATGCTAAATGTTTACATATGTTTGTATACATCTGTAAAGATTTCAATAAAAGTTTAACTGCAAAAACAAGGCCAGTGAGAACTCATCCCTCTTGGGTGATCAGTTTCATTGGGGCAGAGCTCGACTCTTGAAGAGCCAGGGCTCGGCTCCCAGTGGACAGGGAGGGTCTCTCTCCTCCTTTGCCTGATCACTTCTGGTTGAGCAGTTCGCCCTGCCTGGGACTTCCTGCGCCTTCTGGGTCCGTGGGCCTGCACTAACGTGGTCCGATGGGCCGCTGGAGAATGTGCACTCTGCAGTAGGAGCTGGCCAGCCAGTGGTCTCAGCACAGGGCTCACTTCGACCAACTGGTCACTGTGACCCAGCAGATGTGGGATGCCCTCTAGTGGTGGTTAGTCCCAGAACATCTGCTGGAAGGGATCACACTTGTCCGCCCAGAGCCGACGGTCATCCTGATGACCAGTGCCTTTCTAGTGGGCTGGGGTGCCCACCTGGGGGAACACAGAGTCCACGGCCTTTAGTCCCCTGAGGAGTCCTGGTACCACATCAATCTGCTGGAGCTCAGAGCAGTTCGGCTGATGCTGACTGCCTCTCCTGCTCACATTCGGGGTCAGGTAGGCCAGATCCAGATGGACACCACGACCATGTACTATCTCTACAAGTAGGGCGGGATGCACTCCCTGCCTCTGTGCAAGGAAACTGTCCGCATGTGGACGCTTGTGCACAGCTGGGAGGCCAATCTCCTGACCATCCATGTGTCCAGTGTCTCCAAACCAGCTGGTGGACGCTCTCAGCCGTGTGGGCACGGCGTCTCACGAGTGGTCTCTCCACCCAGAGGTAGTGCACAGTCTGTTCTCCCAGTGGGGTACCCCTCTTGTGGACCTGTTTGCCTCCAGGGAGAGCATAGAAGCTGAGGCTGTATTGTGCCTGCCTCCCTCAGCAGGGAATGCTGCAGGGGATGCCTTCTCGAGGACCTGAACCCCAAGCCGCTATGCCTTCCCTCCGTTCCCCTTAATCCACAAAGTCTTGCTCAAGGCAAGGAGGGACAAGGCACAGGTGATCCTGATGGCTCCAGACTGGCCATGCCAGTTCTGGTACCCCAATCTTCTCAGCCTCAGCAGTAGGCTCCCGAGGTGTCTTCCTCTATGCACGGACCTGCTTTCCATCAGTCAGAGGAAGGTATTGCATCCAAACTTTCATTCCCTGCACCTGACAGCCTGGTTCCTTAGGGGCTAGTGGTCTAGGCTTTTGGTCTCTCCCCAGATGTTCTCAGTGTTGTCGAGGCTTCTCTGAAGGAGTCGACCAGGAAATGCTATGCTTTCAAATGGAAGAGATTCTCCATTTGGTGTCAGGCAATGGATTGGACCCTCAATCCTGTCCAGTGATTAGCATCCTTGACTACCTGTAGTCCCTCTTCCAGTTGGGCCTTATGTCGAGGGCCCTCAGGGTGCACGTGGCAGCCCTCTCTGCCTACCGGGTGTGGGCCGGTCAGCGGTCGGCACAGGAGAAAGTGGTCTGGCACCTTTTTAAAGGCCTTGACCACATTTCCCCTTCGGTGCATAAACCACCACCACCTTGGGATCTGTTACTGGTTTTGGCAAAGTTCATGGGCAAACCATTCGAACCAATGCACAGGTGTAATATGTCTCGCCTATTGTGGAAGCTCACCTTCCTGGTGGCTATTATGCCAGCCAGAAGGATCAGTGAGCTCCAGGTGCTTTTGGTGGAATCTCCTTACCTGGTCTTCCACAGGGACAAGGTTGTTCTTCGCCCAACCGAAGTTCCTCCCAAAGATTGTGTCTGATTTCCACCTTAACCAGGTGATTCATCTCTTGGTGTACTTCACCAGCCACACCTCAGATGCAGAGCACAGGCTCCATACTTTGGATCTGCAGCAGGCACTCACCTATTACAAAGAGTGCACAGCTAGAGTTTGGGGAGAAGTTCACCAGCTTTTTGTCATCTGCGCTGAAGCCGCACCTGGCAGACTGGCAGCTAAGTGGATAATTGGCAGGTAGACTTTGTATCCTGCATTGACCTCTGCCCTAGGTTGACGGGTAGGGAGCCTCCATTTGGGCTTAGGGCTCATTCCACCAGTCATACCGCTGCCTCTGTGGCTGCTTCCAGGGATGTCCCTATCCAGGAAATCTGCATGGCTGCCACCTGGAGGTCAGCACACACCTTCATTTCCCATTACCACATTGACCTTGAGTTACGTCAGGATGCTGGTTTTGGGCCTCAGTTCTCCAATCTCTGTTTCCTAAGTAGGGGGTGTGCACTTTGCCCCCTCCTTCTGGAGAACTGCTAGGAGTCTGCCAGCAAGTGTGAATAGAACATCATATACACATCCCTAGAAAAACTGGTTACTCACCTATAACAGTAGATCTCACTTCGAGGGGGAGCTATTGCAGCAGGTAATACCAATAGGACTAAGGCTACCATGCGTTAGGACCCCATGGAAAGATCTTCTAGCTAGCATTCTGTGGTGGGGGGACCGCCCCCGATGTCGGCTCTGTCCCAACGTCAGACGTGGTATACCACCTCAATTCTTTTCCCATCAACCCGCTAACATCAGATCTATGGATGCCATAGTTCGCCTTTGCCAGCCTTTTTTCGCACTTCACACAGTTAATGTTTTTTTTTTTGTTTTCAGCAAAAGTCAGTGAAAGTGCATGCCTTCTTCGCCTTCCACGCAACAAAAGTCGAAGTGTGAGTGTGGGAAGCAGATCCTGGCAAGGGACAGCCACTCTGCCTGCCTGATCTGCCCAGGCCCAAACCACCGGCCTGACGATTGCCGTACTGTCAACAGTTTTAGAGTAAAACTCACATTCGACGAGCTAATATGCTAAAAGCTTACCTTTTAGAGAAACGTGGCCGCCATGCAAAAGACCCAGTTGAGGTGTACTTCTTCTTCCTCTCCCAGGGAGTCTCCCCCGAGGAAAAAAGATCATGAGGGAAACACCATCACCGGTAGAAAGGGAGGGCCATGTCAGAATCCTGCCCAAAGTCTCCCAGAGGACTTCTGCTTCCTCCACCTCTGGTGGGAGGTAGGAATCGGTTCCCCCAGGTACCACTGCAGTTTCCAGGGTTGCTCACAAGAAGACTTCCTCCTCAACACACTCCAAAGATAAGGAGTCTTCTTCACAAGGGCGTTTGCCCAAGTTCCCTTGGCCCACCGACCCCATAAATCCTCCCATGGGTCGACCCATGAGGGACAGGCATCCGCTTCAAACAAATCTTCGGACGCTACTCGAAAACAAACTGGTTAGTCTGATGAGCACAAAAGACTGGATGATACCACCAGACGCCAGGAGGTCGTTAGGTACCAGATGTCTCCTCCACTAGAACGTAGGGACACGTCAGCCTCTGGCGGTAGGCATACTACTGGCCCCTCTGACTCAGCATTGGATAAGGATCAGACGCCTCCGGCCAAGGAATGGCCGTCAGCATCGGAGGATCAGACGTTTTCCCCAGTGACCAAGGTGAAGGATAAAATGCCTACAATCAAGGATGCCCAACCGCTTCCTCCTAAGGAGCCTGACGCCAGACCACAAGGGGGCTCAGCTCCACGGGAAGAGTCCCAGCCAAACCTGGTGCCAGAAGCATCCATAGAAGAGGTACCTCGGGACCGGATGCCATCCCGTGAAGGACCACAGGGTCCGACGCCCTGCCCCTCAAACCGGACACTCCCAACCCTGGTCGTCCCTTTATCTGAGGTGGGCGCTTTGTTTACCGCATGGTGGAACATTCTTAAAGGTGATGTACTCCCAACACCCAGGGATTCATCCCTGATTTGTCCATTGCCCAGGGACCTGTCCCCTAGGCCACCTCCTCCACCAAAGAAACATTGACTGCCAGAGGGGGAAGACAAGTAGACACCCGGTCTGAGTGATAGGAAAAGGCATTAGTAATCCATCCCATCCTCCAGCGGACGTCCACATTCTACCTTAGGAGAAGATGCTTGAGACTCCTCGTTGGAATACTTGGAGGACGAGTTACCCATCCCTTCTCTGGACCCAAGGAACTCTCCAAGGTCACCCCCGGGTGACCCTTCCTTTTTGGACATAATGCGGCACATCCAGGCTCTATATCAATGGGACATAAAAGAGCTGGATCCCGAGAGAAGCCGTTTGGCTAAATTCTTGGGGGCCGCTGACTCTAAGCCATTGACATCATCAGGTTAACCTGGAAACACCCGGCTACTACAACTGCAGTGCCAAGAAAGCTGGACAGGCTCTACAAGACGCCTAAAGAAGAGCCTTTCCTAGGAGAGCACCCTAAAGCTGATTCTATAGTGCTAATGACACTACACAGAATGGCACAGCAACCCAGGCATATGAGTGCCCAGCCTTCGGAGCCAGAGTTCAAAAAGTTGGATCAGATGGACCACAACGTGTATTCCTCGGCCACCTGCATGGTGAGGTCGTTAAACTTTCTGGCTTACATGGTGACCTACCAAAAGTCACTATGGGCAAAGGCAGTGGATCTGGCTAAGGCCCAGCCAGACTCTGAGGGGAAGGAAGAGCTCCTAACAGTCATCAATGGATGTAGATAAACGTGTTATGGAGCTCTTGTGATTTGGCAGAGACGGCAGCGGCAACAGGTGACTGCATGAGAAGGCACGCTTGGCTATGTGTTTCAGGTTTTCACCAAGACCTGCAGGAAGCCATTCGGGATGCTCTTTTTCAAGGACTGGTCCTTTTTGGTCAGGAAGCCGAGAAGCTTATAACCTGTCTGCAGGACCCAGGTAAAGCAGTATCTGAGGTCCATTGACTGTATAGATTGGAACAGCAAGCCACCCAACTCAAAAAAAAAAAAACAAGGACAGCAGGGAAGACACTAGCCACAGCACAAGGGAGGCTTCAAAAGATGAGGCCTCCCATCCCTTCAGGTGCCTTGAGCCCCAAAAATCCAAAAGCACCCAGACCTCCCCTGCCCAACCCCTCCAACACGGCATGACTCTCGACCCCCTCCACGGAGAAGTGCAGGGAGGTTCTCCCTCTACCTATCTGGATGGTCCAGTATCACATCGGACCAATGGGTCCTCCAGATAGTGGAGAGAGGATACTCACTAAAGTTAACTCTGATCCCACCAGACAATCCACCAGTCCCCGCCCACTACTCACCCTCCCATGCACTTCTGTGGGCAGAACTACAGGCATTGTTAGACAAGAGAGCCATCCCGGAGGTTCCCTTCGCTCAAAGGGGCCAAGGTTTCTACTCCCACTTTTTCCTTGTCCCAAAAAAGATGAGAGGCCTCCGTCCCATTCTGGATCTGAGTCAGCTGAACAATTTTATCAAATACAAACAGTTCCAAATGGTAACCTTAGCAAGCCTGTACCCGTGCTCCATCAAGGAGACTGGGTTTGCTCCCTGGACATGCAGGATGTGTACATGCATATCAGGATCCTGCCATCCCACAGGAAGTACCTTTGCTTTACTTTCCAAGGCAGGCACTACCAGTTCAGGGTGCTGCCATTCGGTCTGTCATCAGCACCAAGGGTCTTTACCAAGTGCCTGGCAGTAGTGGTGGTGGCCTTTGGGAGAGGGGTTCATGTTGTCTACCCCTACCTGGACAATTGGCTTCTTACAGCTCCAGAAGAAGACCAATTAAACAGGACTTTGGAGGAGACATTCAGTCTATTCCAGACTCTGAGCATTACCCTAAACTTGCCCAGGTCACACCCATGGCCTGCTCAAAGGCTACAATACATAGGAGCAGTCCTGGACACAGTCCAGGGAAAAGCCTCCCTGCCTGCAGACTGGGCACACAGGCTAAGAGAGGTCGCTTACAGGGTAAATGACTCGGACTTGGTCACTGCGAGGGTGGTTCTGCAGCTTCTCGGTCATATGGCCGCAGCCATACCCACAGTTCCCCTCGCACTGTTGAACATGAAGATACTGCAATGGCACCTCAGTGTTCAGTGGGACCAAGGCTCAGATGAGCTAGAACAGCCCATTCGGATCTCCAGCGCTGTCATCCAGTCCCTGAATTGGTGGGTCACCCAACCCATTTTAGCATAGGGGTTCCCTTCCAGTGACCCAGCCCACAGCAGATCCTTGCTATGGATGCCTTGGGACTGGGGTGGGGAGCACATCTTGCTTTTCATCAGACTAGGGGCTCCTGGAACTCCATGGAACAGTCTCTCCACATAAACATTTTGAAATGAGCCATACTGTATGCCCTTCAGGCCTTCCAATCCAGTCGGACAATACCCCAGTAGTCTTCCTTCTCGACAAGCAACGGGGCACACACTCTTACCCCCTGTGCAGAGAGGTTATGAGGGTATGGACTTGGGTAGTGGATTACAGCCTGGATCTCATGGCAGTCCATGTTCCAGGGATTCATAACGTCCTCGCAGACGGAACTATGACAAGAGGTTGTAAACCTCTTCAAAAGGTGGGGTCAGCCAGAACTGGACCTCTTTGCATCCCCACATGATGCCAAACTGCCCCATTTCTGTTTGCTAGAAACAGGGCCTGGTGTTTTTTGGTGAGATGCATTGTCCCTCTCTTGGACAGGGAGGTTTCTGTATGCCTTCCTCCCTTCCCTCTTCTTCAGGGAATCCTGTTCAAGTTGCAGGCAGAAGGGGCCCAGATGATACTGGTGGCACCCTTCTGGCCTCAACAGATTTGGTTCTCGCTATTGTGACAGCTGGCATGAGAACCACCAATTTTGTTATCCCTTTCCACTCACTTGCTGTCCCAAGAGCAAGGGACGGTCCATCCTGCCCTCCGGTCCTTCCATCTGCATGCTTCGCTTCTGTGGACTTAGCTAGGAATAGATTTGGAGTATCCCTCGGAATGGCAGAGGTGCTCGTGGCAGCAAGAAAACCCTCTACCAGGGCTACATGTGCCATGAAATGGAAGTGTTTCTGCTTGTGGGTGCTCCCCCATTCTCTGGCTCCCCTCAGTTGTCCAGTGGAATCTGTGCTGGAGTATCTCTTCCGTCTATCGGACTTGGGATTCAGCTACTCGTCCATTAAGGTGCATCTCTGCGCTCTGTCAGCTTACCATGCACCAGTGATGGGGAAGCCCTTGGAACAATTGGACATCTACAAAACCTTCCTAAGAGGGATCTTGCATATAAAACCTCCCAGGAGAGACCCAGTGCCATCTTGGGACCTCTTATTTGTTTTGGAAAAGCTCACCTTGGCTCCCTTTGAACCATCTGCAAGTTGCAAGCTACACCTTCTCTCTTGGCGTTATTTTTAGTTGCCATTACCTCAGCCCAGAGGATTTCCGAGCTGCAGGCTCTGATGTGTAAAGAGCCTTATCTTAATTTTCACAGGCACAAGATAGCTCTGTGTACAAACCCTAAGTTTCTGGCGAAGGTAGTGTCTGAGTTGCTGTTGAACCAGGACATCCAACTACCAGTTTATTACCCAGAGTACTCAAACAGAGGGGAGGCATTGTTGCACTCTGGATGTACATAGAATCCTGCATTACTATCTGGCAAGGACTAGTTCCACCAGAAAGACATACCAGTTTGTCTCTTTCGCCCACAGAAAGGCTGGGGCACCCATGACAAAGCAGAGACTAACCAAGTGGCTAGTGGCTTGCATTACTTTCTGTTACCAGCAGCACAACTAGCCCTTAGCAGGACCGGTTAAGGGTCATTCCTGACTAACAAAGAAGGGATCACAGATCTCCAGGTAGAAGGTCACCTGGGGGGCCAGTGACCATCACATGGTATGGTTCAATTTGGCTACTACATCTAAATCATCCCATTCCAAGGCAAAAATATGGGACTTCAGAGGAGCTGACTTTGATAAGATGGCCAACAGAGTTAAGCTAGCCCTGGCAAAAAGAAACACAGGTGAGGAGGTACAGGCAAAGTGGGCAAGCATTAAGGATACAATACTTGAAGCAACATCCCATTGTGTTAGACAGAAAAGGAAGTGTAAAAGAAGAAGGAAACCACTTTGGTTCTCAAATACAGTAGCAGAAAAGGTCAGAGCCAAAGGCTGGCCTTCAGAAAATATAAAGGAACACAGCGGGATGAAGATAGGAGGCATACCAAACTGCCCTAAGGGAAGCAGGTAAGGCAGTAAGCAGGCAAAGTCCCAAACTGAGAAACACTAGCACGGACAGTAAAGAAGGTGACAAGACTTTCTATAGATACATTAGTGAAAGGAGAAAGTCCAGAGGGGTATTGCTAAGCTAATGGAGAAAAGGGAGCATGTGAGGAGGAGGACCCTGTAAAGGCATCTATCCTAAATAGATACTTTTGCTCAGTATTTACTGAAGAGAAGGTAGGGCAGGGCCCACAGCTCAGCATCATGGACACAGCGGGAGGAGGTGAGCACTACTCCCTTCACAAAGAAAGGGTCCTACAAGAGCTTGCTAAGCTCAGGGTGGATAAGGCAATGGGACCTGATGGCATACATCCCAGGGTACTTAAGGAGCTAAAGGAGGAACTAGCAGAGCCTTTAGCAGAATTGTTTAGTGAGTCTCTGAGCACAGGAGAGGTCCCAGAAGACTGGAGAAGGGCTCATGTGATCCCACCACAAGAGTGGTAGCAGGGAGGAGGCGGGGAACTACAGACCGGTCAGTCTTACCTCAGTAGTGGGCAAGATTATGAGGCACTCCTTAAGGAAAGGATATTGCAACACCTGGAATCCATAGGGGCACAGGATCCAAGACAGCATGGGTTTACAAAAGGAAGGTCCTGTCAAACTAATCTCATAGATTTCTTTGACTGGGTAACCAAGTGGTGGACCAGGGGGAGCAGTTGATGTCGCCTACCTTGACTTCAGCAAAGCTTTTGACACTGTTCCACATAGAAGATTGATAAATAAGCTAGGTAGGCTCGGTGGGTCAGAAGTTGGTCAACTGGGTGGCAAACTGGTTGACTGGCAGAAAACAGAGAGTGGTGGTAAATGGTATACAGTCAGAAGAGATGCAAGTCACAAGTGGGGTACCTCAGGGATCAGTCCTGGGGCCAGTCCTATTCAACATCTTCATTAGTGACCTCTAGATGGACTAGAGGTAAGGCTTGTCTGTTTGCAGATGACACCAAGATCTGCAACAGAGTAGATGATCCAGATGGGGTGGGCAGAATGAGAAGAGATCTGGATAAACTAGCAGAATGGTCAGAAGAGTGGCAACTGGGATTTAATGCAAGAGGTGCAAAATCATGCACATAGGGAAGAAAACCCTGAAGCCACTTATAGGCTGGGAGGGAGTTGCTAGCAGTCACAAAGGAAGAAAGAGACTTGGGCATCATCATCACTGATGACCTAAAATCATCCAAGCAGACCTCTAAAGCAGTAGAGTAAGGCTAGGGGGTGTTAGGATGTATTAGTAGGGTATCACAAGTCGTAAGAGGGAGTAATAATCCTCTGTACAAGACATTGGTTAGGCCCCATCTGGAATTACTCGTGCAGTATTGGAGGCCACACCTTCACAAGGAGATTAACCAAATTGAGGCAGTCCAGAGAAGGGCAACAAAATGGTGCAGGGACTGCATCAGAAGACATATGAGGACAGATTAACGAGCTCAATATGTATACCCTTGAGCAAAGGAGGAGAGAGGTGATATGATCGAGAACATTTAAACACCTTAAGGGCATAAACAAGGTGAAAGAGTCTAACATGTTTAAATATAAGAAAAATAGCAGGACAAGAGGACACAGCATGAGATTAGAGGAGGCCGATTAAGGGGAATAGAGGAAATTCTTTTTCACAGAAAGGGTGGTAGATGCATGGAATGGCTTACCACAAGAAGTGGTGGCTATGAATACAGTGCAGGGCTTCAAACAGGCATGGGATAGGCATAAGGGAGCAATACAAATGACTATGAATAGATAGGTCACTGACAGAGCAAAGGCCGATGGCACATTTATAAGGTAGAAAAAGAAATGGGCAGACTGGATGGGCCTTGCGGTCCTTATCTGCCGTCAACTTCTATGTTTCTATGTTTATTCCACCAAGGGGATAGTGATGTCCTTCACGTCCCTTAGGAACATCTCTTCAGCGGACCTCTGTGCAGCCGATACTTGGAGTTCAGTGCATACTTTTTTTAGGCACTACGGTCTGGACCCTAAAGCTGGTGAAAATGACAGCGCCGCAGTGGGGCACTGCAGGCTTGTCTGAGTGTCAGCCTTCAGACCCAGAGTTCAAAAAGTTGGGTCAGATGGGCGCAAAGTGTATTCCTCAGCCACATGCACGGTGAGGTCGTTGAACTTTCTGGCTCACCTGGTGACCCACCAAAAGTCACTATGGGCAAAGGCAGTGGATCTGGTTAAGGCCCAGCCAGACTCTGAGGGGAAGTCAGAGCTCCTAGAAGTCATCCAATCAGGGATGGCTGTAGATAAACATGTGGCAAGGAACTCTTATGATTTGGCAATTGCTTCCAGGAGGAGAGCAGGTTTTGGCCTAGCAGTCCTTCTGGGACTCCTCTCCTAAATTCTTACAGATGTCATTTGTCCTCCACCCTTCTGACCTGGGTCTCTCTTTGGGTACTAATTGGGACTCAGTCCTATTGGTATTATCTGCTGCAGGAGCACCCCCTCAAAGTGAGATAGTACAGTTATGTAAGAACTTACCGTAACAGTAGCTCTTCGAGAGGAACTCTTGCTGCAGGTGGCTTTCCCACCCACCTGCCCTTGGGACAGATTTCATTATTTACTCTTTGGGGATGGGAGATCCTCCTCAGTTCTCCACCTGTTTTTCAGCCGGGTCTCCGGTGAGAGAACCGAGGTGGTGCTGGGGACTTCCCCCTTTATACCACGTCTGATGGGGCAGAGCCAACGGGGGTGTTCCCCCACCACAGACTGCCAGCTAGAAGATTTTTCTATGGGGTTCTAATGCCTGGCAGCCTTAGTACTATTGGTATTACCTGCTGCAAGAGTGCCTTTTGAAGATCTACTGTTACGGTAAGTTCTTGCGTAACTGTACTTTCTAGGAGGAGTGGTATATGATGTTCATCCACACAGACCCACCTGACCTCCTCTGGCTGTGGCACACCTTCTGCTTCCAACGGGCAAGATCTGGCATCATGGGGCAGAGCCAAGGGAGTTACCACCTAGGTGGGTGGGAGGAGCCAGCTTGAAGACGTTCTGGTGAGCTTTGAAAGGGAAAGGCAGCTGCCAGCAAGTGTGGATGAACATCATATACCACTCCTAGAACTACTGTTACAGGTGAGTAACCTGTTTTTATTGCTGTACTAAAGAGATCAGTCACCCTGGAGTCCTGTCCAACAATTATTCTGCTTCGGCTGTGCTAAGTTCCATATTAAGCGAGGAGCCCCTCAGTACGGAACTTGGCATGGCTGAAGGATAATAGTTATTTTGATTGTAAGGGCCTCTTTGCGTCCCCACATGATGCCAAACTGCCCCGTTTCTGTTTGCTAGAAACAGGGCCTGGTGTTTTTTGGTGAGACGCATTGTCCCTCTCTTGGACAGGGAGGTTTCTGTATGCCTTCCTCCCTTCCCTCTTCTTCAGGGAATCCTGTTCAAGTTGCAGGCAGAAGGGGCCCAGATGATACTGGAGGACCTTATGAAAAGGCTGTGGAAAAATTAAAATAGCTATGAATTGACATTGTAAGAGGCAACAAGGGGAGCTTAAATAATTTAAGTTTCCAGATTAAAAAACAGAGAAGTCTGAAACACTTCACATGGCATTTGACAAACAAGGGTGCAGATGGAACCTGCCCTGATGTAGTGACAAGCAGATCATGAAATGGTGCAAGCACTCTGTTCAGTAGTCACTTGGTTTTGACTTTGAACCACCTATATGGGGCTTTAACAGCATGACATCGTTATCAAATAAAGTGTTTTAAAATATTTCTCCAGTGACTGCCCTTTATTCCATTTCTTGGTGCCTATTTGCAAGGTGTGTATGGAATAAAAAAAAATGGAGCTTTCTGTAAATCAACCAACTACCACTGCCAGCAAAAGAAAGCAGAAGGAAAGGCACCTTGAGATTCCTATACCAGAAAAGAAAATAGAGGAACCGGTTCAAGAGAAAATGTTGCCCTCCTTGGAGAACATTAGACAAATGTGTCAATTTTTCAAACCGGTGCAAAGATTTTTTTTTTTTTAACTACCTTGGATGCCCACTTAGTATTTCTATGGAAGAGGGTTTTGAGGAGGAAGAGGATGAGGAACCGACTTCTCTAGAGGATACTACTAAGGAGGAATGCAATTCCCCACCCAGGGTGAATGAAGGCTGTTTTTCCTGTAATGCATTTATAAATTAAATTATAGATCGAGTTGAGTGCTCCTGACCAATCAGAGCACTCCTTTCACCTGCATGTGAGACACTCTTATTCTGTGAAGAGTGTCTCACGCGCAGATGCCCTGGAGACAGGCTCATTCCGGGAAAGTTAAAAAAAAAATTGAGCGCTCCCTCGATCTATAATAATACGTCACCACTCACAGGTAAGAGTGGTTTCACTTGCACTCTGCTTCGCTTTGCTGTTCTGTCTCGAGCAGAACATGCATAAAACCACTCACACTGCAGTGAGTGGCTCTGGGGAACATACTAACATAAATGGCATTCTGAATCTGTCATCCACTGAGACACAGAAGAAGCAGATTTTATGGGTTGGTTGCATCTGACCTTGGCAACGAGTGTCCATCCATAAAGCTTTTGAAAATGACACCAAAAGGATTCTTTGCGCCAGGCTGTTGGCATGTAGGGCTACTGCTTGCAGCACCGGCAGTCTGGGTTCGGGAACAAGCCTGGGCTGCTGGGAGTCAGCCAGGAGGGAAGAGGATTCAGCTATCTAGAGTACACTCTCTGGCAATGGAAGGTTGCTGCCTCTGCTGTAAGTGACAGTGTGTGGCTGCACAGCGGTAGATATGGAAGGAGGTCGTGAGCTGGGTGCACAGATGACATTCATGCATTATTGTCCATGCTTGTGCCAATGTCCCGGGGCTGAAAATGTGAAAACTGACCACAGCAGCTGAGACAAAAGGCCCCATGTACATTGGTGCCCCGTGTCTCTATCATGCTTTTTCCTGACGAGACCCAGAAATTCTGAGGTACACTCCCTGCATATCCCGATCCCACCGAGGGGCAAGTCATGGCTGCATGGTGGGGCAGAGGTGGTGTCTCAGACATGGGTGAGCCAACCTTTGCCTTGGGATCCTTGAGAGAATGGGAGCTGGAGAAAGAAAGGGGTGTTAAAAAAAATTGTTGCTATGCTGTCATCTCTACAGACATAGATGAGAGAGTAGAGAAAAGATGTATGGTTGGCAGGTTAAGCTTTGGTGCATAAAACAAATCTGTGCCTTCATTCTCTACAGCCATAGCCAATAAATTGGAGAAAGAATATGTAGTAAGCAGTGAAAGCTCTAAGTTCATTTATACTGTACTTACCCTACCCCTGAGGGAAGTGTTCAGGCAGCTGCTTGTAAAAAAGCAGAAGTTAATGTTTCAGCAGCACTTCCATTAAGGAGTCAAAAAAAAAAAAGTGACCTTGTGGCTAAAAAGGCATACACTACCACCTCCCTGTCATTGAGGCAGGCCACTAACCTGTGTTACTCTGCACAATATGAGCAAGCCAAATGTGGAATAAAGTCCTGCCAATATGTGAAGCTTGCCTTCCCAGGAGAAAACTCATCTTATTCAGTGAAAGCTGGATTGGAAGCTGCTAAATATCAGATTCAAATGGTAGTTGATGTGAACGACACTGTCTTTCGGGTTCTTGTAAATTGTCTTTGGAGATTTGCATGGCTAAAAACAACTGGATTTGTACAAGGCTTGCAGAATAAGGCACTTTATTTTCAGTTGGAAGGTACCTTATTTGGTGATGAAACTCAAGTACACGTGAAAGAAGTTGAACCGAATACAGCTTTTAAAAAAGTGACTGAAAAAGGGCCTCATTGACTTATAGGCCCTATAGAAGGGGACGTATGAGAAGAACTTATTACTGCAGACCCTGTGTGCATCATATGCCCTATTGGCTTGGAGTATAGCGTAGAGGTTGAAGTAGCAAATTATGAATGGGCTTGGTACATCCAGCAGACCTGGGTTTGATTCCCACAACTTCCAGTTGCATACTGTGTGACTCTGAACAAGTCACTTAACCTCTCCAGTGTTCCTTGGTCACCCTTGATAACAGGCACTTATGCCTAGTGGGCCTTATCTGGTTACCAAAGAATAAAAAAAAAAAAATGCACAGTTCAGAGGGGCACAGGAGGAGGAGGCAAAGGTAAAAAGGGAGTCAGGCAGACTTCTGCCTCAGCTTCTTCAGCACAGGCAAATCTTAAACCCTGACAGTTTTGCCCATGTCACCATATACCCATTATCAGTAGGAGGGATCTCTTTTGTTACCTTGAGAAGTGGAAAAATATTACCATAAGCAAGTGGGTACTGGCGGTAGTAGGACAGGGGTATATCCTTCTGTACCCCCGTTACCCGGGGTTACTAGAATCCCAGTAAGACCAAGTAGTAGGCAGGGAAGGCAGCTTGTGAAACTCCAGTTAAATGGATTTCACATTGTCTCACTCTGTTCTCAGTCTCAGCTGAGACTGAGGGATGACATCACCATAGAACTCTCGCAGCTGCATGAGACACACTGGAGTGCTGCAGTTGGAAGTTAGGATACAGTGTTGGGGATTTTGAACACAGTCTGTGTGCAGTCTTGGAGAGAGACAGCAGTCTGTGTGCAGGCTCTCAGAGCCTTAAGCTCTGTTTAACAGCTACTGTAAGGAAGGTGTGTGTTTCCACCGTAAGAGGGACACAGAAACTTATTGCTGAAGACCGCTGTCACTGGTCCAAGTGCCCCCTCCCTGGAGGGGGAAGGTTTGCCTGTCTTCCAGGGTCAACCCTCTTGGTTCCGGCTAAGGGAAGAAGCTGCCTTTTTTCAAGTTGTGCTGCGACACCAGAAGCTGTGGGAGAGAAATTTCTGTGAGGAATCACCTGTGGGGCACCTGCAACCAAAGGGTGAGTTCGCTCTGACAGAGGGCCAATGTTTTTCACCTGAACTGTTGGAACGTGGGGATTGAACTACATAATCTGTAGGAGATCTAGTGTAATAGACATTGCCGGTTAACTCAAGTAGGTTCAAGTCCAGCACCTAAGAGTGAAGTAAAGTGGAGACTGGGCTGCTTAATCAGTGGGGGGCTAGAGCAATGGGCTGTGCCAAGTAAAAGTATGTTCAAGTCCAGCACAAAGGGAAAGCAAGACAAGTAGAGGAAATGTGACATACATTTAGCCTTAATCTACGTTGCCAAGCTTTACAGTAGGAGATGTTTAATATCCAGAGAAATGGCCAGGTATGAATTGTGGAAGCGAGAGGTGGGAGACCCCCCCATCAGTAGTTACCAAATTCATCTCTACGGATTTGCTGTGTGGCACCTTTACTTTCTCTCAGGTACTTGGCCAGTGCCTGAGGAAAGTACCCAGACGTGGGATTAAAAGGAGAACTCCCTGATATAGCTGAGGTGCTCTTAGGTGGTTTAGGGAGCCACCAGTAAAGGTTTCCATGACATATGGAAGGTATCCGAGTGGCCGGTGGGGGAGCTGAGCCAGGGACAACCCAGAACAGTGTACAAGTTCGGGTTACCTTTCTGATCTCCTGGTACCATACACCTCTATCCGAGATCTCCGCTCCTCTAGTGGGGGCCTCCTCAAAGTTCCGAGAGCAAGGTTAAAATCTGCAGGGGATCGTTCGTTTGGAGTTGCTGCTCCGGCTTTCTGGAACTCATTGCCAGTTGTAGTGAGAGAGGCTCCACTATAGAGGCCTTTAAGAGTCGTCTGAAGACTTTTTTATTCATGCAGGCATTTGGTGACTGAGTTTTTATATATTTTATATTTGTATGATATTGTAATTGAAATGTATACAGTATGACACACTGTACAGATTTTGTGTGGCGCCCAGAGCCTTCGGGATTGGGCGTCTTTTTAAATAAATTTGATTTGATTTGATTTGATTTGATCTGTGTACCTAAAGCAGCGTGCAAGTCCGGGCTGTGTGCCAAGTGGGTTCAGAGCCTGAGGGCTGAAGTGTTGAAGAAGTGTTCTTGATTCTTTTAATCTGCATTACCAGGAGTGTAGCTCTGTGGGGGTCCATCTATGCTTTGTTTGTTCTGCATGGATGTGAATAAAGCCACATTTTAGAATCCCATTCCTGGTATTGGACATTACAGTTATTGCTTCCTGTGTTCGGAGTTACTTGGATGCCCCTGTGCAGAGTAGCCAAACCTAGCCTTTGTGCCGAGTGACCTGTTCCCGAACCCAGTCCCCACCTGGTACGGCTGTCAGATTCAAACAGCATACCACCTGTTGTTTGCAAAATGATGGGGGTGGGGGTTACACTTCAATGTGTACAATTTCCAAAGTTAAGTAAATTGAGGAGTTCCAGCCTGGTTACCAAGGCAAACAACTACTGGAAGTGAGAAAGTTGGTACAATACAGCCTTGTCAATCTCTCACTTGCAACCCCTCCCCCAACCCTCCTCTCCCTCCCTCCCCCTAACCTTAGCCCTCTGCCTCTCACCCCCTCTCTTCCCTCCCACTCTTGTACTTCTGTGACTGCTTTCCCACCCGAATCCTTGCCCCACCAGTCCCTTCTTCCCCACCCTCCTCTTTGTTGTTTGTTATTGGCCTCCATCCTACTCACACTCCCCCTCCCCCCACCAACCTACGATGCCTGCCTCTAGCTGCTTTTGTTTCCCTACTGTCCTGTTAATGCCCCCCTGGTCTAGTAATTTTGCCTCGATTTGTATTCACTACTGTTTTCAGAATGTATTTACATGCCTGCTACTAATCTGCCTTAAGTGTACTTATTGTTGACATTAAATGTTTGTCCAGTTTGTTTTATATACCCTTGTTTTCACTCTTACTGATGTGGAACTTTTGTATATGTAAATAAATAAATGTTAAATGCTGTGGAGAAGGTCCCTGTTTCCTAGCTTGAAAAGTACTTTTTCTCCAGGTATTTTCTTACCGTGAATAAAAATGGAAAATGACCCATTTGGGATCCAAGACTCCTGAACAGGCACCTGAAAAGGAGATGTTTGGAACAGTAACATTGCAAACTGATCCCATCCATAGAGAACAGGGACTAACTTGGGTCACTAGACTTCATGGATGCACACTTCCATATCCCAATACGACCATGCCACAGAAAGTATTTAAGATTCAGAGCAGGGCATGCTTAGTTTCAGTTCAGATCAAGACCTTTTGGTCTGCTCACAGCACCCAGGGTTTTTCACAAAGTGCTTGTCAATGGTGGCAGTTTACTGCACAGTCAGAATTGTGATGTTTCCCTACCTACAGTAGATGCTGTTTGGATCAGCAGCAAGGGTCAAAGCCAGCTTTGCAACACTGGCCGTATATGATTCAGATGGCTCCTTTCTGGATTTAGTGGACTCTTTCAGATACCTGGGTATAACCCTCGACCCTTCGTTGGATTTCAGCCTCCATATCACTAACACTTGTAAGGTGGTCAGTATCAAGCTGGGGCTGGCCTACGAAGTCAGAGCATCCTTAAACTCTAAGGCAAAATTAGAAAATGGCAAGAAATAATTCTCAACCCTGATTGGCCCGACACTGCCTCCAAGCTGGGCATTTATTTCTCAATAGATGCCCAGCTAAAAATAAGTGCCAGCCAAAGTGCCACTTCACAAGGTACCCTTCTATCCTGCTGCCAAGCCTACTTCCTCATTGGCTGAAGGCTGCTGATGAAATTTAAAATCACCGCCATATTTTTCTCTCGCTTAGCGAGAGACTAGTGCCCCCAATTTACTTCCCTCAGTAGCAGCTAGCAGTAAATAAAGTAACATAGATTTTGTGGTCAGGAGAGTGAAAACAGCAGTCTTGTTTAAAAGCGAGCGCCCTTTCAGACCGCACTTTCTCCAACCCGTACTTGCACAAGGTAGCAGTCCCGAAACCATCACTGCATCAGCTGTATCCTTCCTGCCGTTTTTAAAAACAGCAGCAAACCAGTAAATTAAGCACAATACAAATACCCCCCACTCTCTCATTTAAAAAAGAAATACGTCCTGTACCTCACAACACTCCCTCACAGCAAGTGCAGGATCCACTCAAGCATGGTAAAAGGTCGTGAGGTCAGCATACAGCTTCTCAGTTGTGACTTGTGACCGCAATTAAATAAAAGCAGCCCAAAGTAAGCAGTCGCCTCCTCGGTCATGCTCAGTCTCCCAAAAGAGCATAATTGCATACTGCATAGGGACACAAAAAAGAATGATATGTTCAGTCATAAAATTAAATACGCTTTGCTGCCAAATGCAGTCACTTTGTCTTATGCTCTGCTGCTAAAGACGTTCATGCTGTCTTTTCTTCCTGTTGTGATCAGTATGGCAACTGCTGCCGGCCAAAAAACAAAGCACAAATAGTAAACATGGGGGGTGCGAGCATTAAACACAAAGTAAATTAAACACACTCTGCATGGGGAGGAGGTATAAACAGACTACTGTGGGACTATGGGTGGATGTAACTCCATAGCTCATCCTGGCAGAGGAACTATTTTATTACAGAACTAATCTTAACCTACTAACAATTTTCTTATTGAATTCTTTTTTTTTTTTTTTATAACAGTGGGCATTTTCTAAGTGCAATAATACCCTCCAGGGTGGGCAGTATGGGCAATACTGGACCACCCAGGGGCTATAAGGCCCTCCGCCTGTGGTGTCGGGCCTCATTACGCCCCTGGGCGGTCCGGTATTGCCCAATACCGCCCACCCTGTCGGGTATTATTGCTTACTTAGCCATCGCACAGGGGGTACTGCGACCCAGCCTGACTTATGGAATCACTTCCTATAAAGACATGAACAAGGGACTATTGCAGAAGTGGGACACCTGTTATAATAGTACCTGTTGCTTTGCACTATCAGTACCTAGGTGCACCCACCGTTGTGTACTTTACTCCAGTCTGGGCTGGCTCTCTCCCACCTCTTACTGAGTCTATACAACAGGATGCACAATTGACAGTATCATCTGAACTGGAACACCAATGACCCTTGCATGCTTGATGACCCTGTCCATCAGACTTACCCTCTGAGATCTACTGAAAAGTCACTCCTTAATACACCCACGCCACTAGGATGGGTGAGCAGGCATTTGCGATGTCTGCCCCAAAGCTATGGAACTCCCTGCCTTCAACTGTGAGGCACTCCACTACACACCTGATCTTTAAAAAAAGCTCCATGCCTGCCTTCTGGTTTATGACAGGTGCACTTGTGACTCAGCCCCTGGGGAGGACACCTAGTTAGGCTTCCTTTGCATGTCCCTTTAGCACATATTTAGGCACATATCACTCTCACTAGTTTTAAATAGCAGACAAGGACAGGCTGTGAGGTATCCCAGCGCGAGTTTGTTTGGAATAGCTTCTCTACTTCAGACAACATGAAGTCTTGCTGTATTCTGACATATGCAGTTAGCCCCAGCACTTGAACTGCTTCGGAGAGGAAAGAGTTAACTGTATGCCAGAGCATAGAATGTTGGGTTCGAGCTCGGTTCAAACCTGTGTCTGCTGTACTTCAAAGTGTAACCGTCAGATTCTTTACTCCACCTACCTGAACAGTCGCTCCAGAGATTCTTCTTTGCTTGTCTGTTCGGTCTCAGTAAAACGGTTTTATGCCATATTTTTCTCAAATTATTTTTGGTTCAGATCCCTGTCTGTGGTACAGTAAGTGTTGTAGGTAGTGGACTTTAGTTACTGTTTATTTCTGTGTGGAAATTATAAAGTCTGTCAATCGGTCTGGTTGGAACCGATTGTGCTGGTTGATTTATTTTCTTTAATTTTCTTAGTGTGAGGTACCGGTCCTTATCAGTTTCAAAAAAATGTATTTTTAGACTTTTTTTCCACAGCCCGTAACACAGTTGGTAACCGATAAGGGGGTCTTGCCTGGCTTTAAAGCTGCTAAAAGGTAAGGGTTAGGATGGCTACATCTGAGAAACCCAAAAGAAAAACCGGGCCCACTGGGTTTCAACACTGTAGTGAGTGTGGGGATGCCTTTGCTAAGGCAGATCCCCATACCACCTGTGTTTATTGTCTGGGGTTCGACCACCTCGATTCAGACTGCCAAATATGTAAACATTTTCCAAAGGCCACCCTGGACAAGAGATTGGGTAGGCTTGGGGAAAAGGAGGCAGAGAAGTCTATTGATCTGGATGGCCAGCCCAGTTCGGTTCCAACCGAACTTGAGGGAGTGCCCACTGACCTGGGCGACACTTCCTCGGGCAAAAGGAGAGCCAATCCTGAGGGGTTGGTTCCGTCAAAAAGGAAGAAGAAATTGTCCAGTTCAGATCCAGAACTGCCACGTCCAACCACCGAAGAGATAGCCAGGCCGATTAGCATTGTGGAATCGCTCTGTTCGGTTCCGTCTGATCCGGTGCCTCCTGGTAGGTGGTTGGATCCTCCAGTTCTGGAGTATTGTCCAGATGATTATTATGAACCGGATTTGGAAGGGGAAGAAGAGTACCACTACGATAATGACGGTGTGGAAGGTCTGGATGAGCCCATTGAACCGGACATCTCCCCACACAGGCCTTATAATGTTTCCCCTCCCAGGCTTTCTGAGTCTCCGTCCACTATTTGTTCTACAAAAAAGTGGCAGAAACCCTCTAGCTCCCTCTGGTTGAAGCTGCTGAGGAACAAGAGGAGCCTGACTTTGAAGAAATGATGGACATCCCAGAGTCCAAGAGGCTGTCTATTCCCTTCCATAAAACATTTGGGAAACAGACACAAACAATTCTTCAAACACCAAATTCTTTATCTCCTGTGGACAAGAGAATGGACAGGAGGTATATGTTATCAGGCTCAGGTATGGAGTTCTTACTCCAGCAGTGCAGCCATGTTGGGGTCATGCAGGCTGCAGCCTGTGACAAGGCTAACATACCCTTGGCTTCACCCCCCCGATAAAGACTCTAGGAAGATGGATGCTATGGCCAAAAAACAGTACTTAGCATCCTCCTTGGGACTCAGGCAGGCACACTGTATGGCCTACACAGCCTGATATGAGAAGTCCAGATGCGATACTGTTCTGGAACTGGCCAAACAGGCTTCTCCCCAGCTAGCCAAGGAGCTGGAGGAGGTGGGTACTGATGGATTGAGGCATCTAAGATCCAATTTCATGCTGTTGTGGACTCAAATGATGTGTCATCAGGAGTTGTGGCTACATCTGTGTCTCTTCGGAGATTTGCTTGGCTCAGATGTACTAGCCTCTCACAAGACACTCAGGCTAAGGCCATGGATTTCCCTTTGGTGGGTAATTCTCTGTTTGGGGAACAGAGAATTACATGAAAAAGATGGACGAATAAAGGACCACCTACAGGAGTGCACAGGCCAATGAAAGGCAGGCAATTCCTCAAAAGCAGCAGTCAAGGGGCAGGAGCAGGCCTTTTCACAGGCCTTTCTACTAGGCACAGGCCTCCTTTCCTTTTCCTCAGAGGAGGTTCTTCAGAGGGAGAGGCAGAAGGGGGATGATCAGGGCTGCATCCTCCTCCCAGTCTAAGGCTCCTGCCAAGCAGACACCCTGATGTGTCAGCCCGGGTCGACTCCCCAGTTCCAGTAGGAGGCAGACTGGCTTACTACTTCCAGACCTGGAAGTCTGTTACCTCAGACAAGTGGGTCCTGGAAGTATTAAGCCAGGGACTTGCTTCAAAAAATTTCAAAAACTGAGGGTCAGGTCTTTTTCACCTGCAATCATCTCCGAAACCATTGCCCAAGAGGTAGAGGTTTCCTCTCTGCCGGCTCTCAGAGCCATAGAGAGAGTTCCTACTCCATACAGGGGCAAGGGTCTGTACTCCAGATACTTTCTTACCCCAAAAAAGACAGGGGAATGGCGGCCCATCCTAGACTTAAGATACCTAAACAAGCACCTACTCAAACCAGAGTTCAAAATCGTGACTCTGGGAGTAATTCTTCCCTCTCTGAGGCCAGGGGATTGGTTAGCCTCCCTGGACCTCAAGGATGCCTACTTTCACATTCCCATCAGGTGCCCCAACAGAAAGTACAAATTTTCAAGTACAAAGGTTCAAATTGCCTTCAGGCCATTATCATTTCAGAGCAATGCCCTTTGGACTAACATCAGCTCCAATGGCATTCACAAAATGCCTAGCGGTAGTAGTGTCCTTTCTGAGGAGGCCAAAACATCTCCATTTTCCCATACCTGGATGATTGGCTCATTGTGGGCAGTCTCCAGACCAAGTCAAGTCAAACCTGCAAGTGACACAGCAATTGCTCATTTCTCTGGGATTCCTCCTCAGTCTTCCAAAGTCGGATCTTACTTCGAGAGGGCTCTTGCAGTAGGTAATTACATATAGGACTGACGCCGGCCAGCGGCAGGACCCCACGGAAAAATTTCTAGCTAGCAGTCCCTGGCGAGAGACCACCCCCACGTCAGGTGACCGGCGTCATACAATGTCGGTATAAAGGGGCGGTCCGGACGCTCGCCTTCCAATTCTTTCCCGGCGTTAGCTCATGCAGCACCTCACGGTAAAGTTTGTACTTTGTCAGCCCTACCTTTCGTCAGTTTTTACTGAAAAATAGTTATTCTTCGATCAGTCATCAGGTATAGTGTCAGTGTATGTCGTCCCCTACACCCTCCGAGCACAAAAACAAGTGCGACTCATGTGGTGCCCAACTGCCACACAAGGACGGCCATTCCCTGTGCCTTTTCTGCCTAGGCCCCGATCACCCAGTCAAGAAGTGCCAGCATCGCCTCAACTTCAATGCGGCTACCCGTAAACGGCGCCAACAGACCCTGGAAGCCCATCTCCTCAAGAAAAAGATGTCTTCTATGGAGAAAGAGTTGAAAAAGTTGAGGCAGGCGTCTACTTCCCCTGAAGGACATCGGAAAAAGAAGGACAAGGAGAGGCACTGGTAGAAGTCCTCCTCTACCGTGTATCCGGCTGGAGCATGAGCAGGTAATGTCCCCGAGGGGCCGTTGTGACCGCCTCCAAGGATTTGGAGGAGGCATCAGCCCCACCCGTCTGGCTCGCGCTCGGCCTTGTGAGGCGCCTCCGGGCGAATGAGCCTCCGCCCCCAGTTCGGCGCGACTGCGCCGCCTACTGGCGTGGGCGACTCCTCTAAGTCGACGTCGGCTCCTCCGCGTCCGCAGGAGAAGGGTCGATAAGATGCCCGACCCTTCGGGTGGCGCCCGACCACTTCCCCTCCGGACGGGCCGTCCCTTCCCCTCGGCCCGCCTCCAGTGAGGGCTCCCGTAGCGGAGCGCTGGCTCCTCCGGCACCTGCCGGAACTTCGCCCCTAAGCGCATGACGTAGGCGGAACCCGACGACGGACCCCCCATCCGTCGTACCTGGTTCCCTGCAGCCCCGCTGCCATCTGGGAGCCTGAGTCACCCAACCTGACCCGGTATTTCTCCCCCATCCCGGGTGATGCGGGGATCTTCCTCCTCCTTCAGACCCTCCTCCGTCAGAACCAGATCTGGCGCGGCCCCCGGATACTAGCCCTGGCGCCGGTACCTCCGGCGCCCGGCAGGGGATATTCCCCTTCCGTTGGCCCTACGCCCTGGACCTTCCGCCCGTGAGGCCGCCGACTGGGCCGCCTGTTCCGCAGCTCCCGGCTCCCGGTACCCACCGTCTTATCAGGCGCTGTCCTACCCGGGACCATAGTATCCAGCGCTGCAGTACCCAACGCCGGTCTTTCCGACGCCGCAGTACCCGATGCCGCAATACCCAACGCCGGGTTTCCCGCAGCCAGGTTTTGGATACTCACCTTACAGGTACAACCCGTACACTTTTCCCCCTCCTCCTCCACCTCCACCGCCCCCACGGCCGCCGGTGGATCTGCAGGAGACTCTGGCGTCCTGGTGGGCCGAGGCCAAGGCTTAACTCACCAAGGAGGTGGAGAGCTGCCTTACGACGACGGTGCCACCATCGGGTCCCGTGCATCCAAGACGGCATACTCCCTCACCACCTCCGGACTCCAGAGCTCTTCCCTCTGGGTCCAGAGACGGGCAGGACGTGCTTTCACGGGTATCACCCAAGGAACCCGTTCCTCCCCCTAGTCGCGTAAGGGATTCTTATTCTTATTCTTCTTTTTCCCTCTCAGATTCCTCGGACTCTTCCGAGGGATGCTCCGAGAGAGACGATGAGCCCCGCTCTCCGTCTAAACCCTGGCCGAGGACCCCTCTGAAGTCTCCTCCGGAGGATCCATCTTTCACGGAGTTGCTTAGAAAAATCCAGGAAGTACACCAGTGGCACTCTTTGGAACCAGATCCTCAGCGACTTAAACTTGCTGAACATCTGGATCTGCCCGTGACAGCTCCATTAGTGCCACCCTGGATCGAGCCTCACGCCGACCTTGAAACCACTATTTGGAAACAACCGTCGGCGTTAGCCCCACTTCCCAGGAAGTCTAACAGGCTATACCAGGCTCCTGAGGGTGTGGACTACCTAGACTCCCACCCTCGGGCCGACTCGGTCGTGATTAGCGCCACTCACGGCCGGTTGGCACATCCAAAACATCTGAGCTCATCTCCTCCTGATAAGAATCTGCCTTCTGGACAGTATGGAAGAAGATCTACACCTCCTCCACACTGGAATCGGGCCCTGAATTACGTCCGGCCATATGGGGGGATAACCAGAGCTGTCCTTACCCAGGTGGAATCAAGCTGGACTCCTTACCTGACTCCCAAGTTAAACAGGAGTTAGCCGACCTCGTCCGTTCTGCTCGTTCGGCCAGTCGCCACATTTTGCGGGTGATGTACGATGCAGTGGACACTGCCGGGCAGAGCTCCGCTTTCACCGTGGGTCTACGGCGTTATGCCTGGCTCCGCGTGTCAGGTTTGGTCCCGGAGGTGCAATCCGCTATTCAGGAGGCACCTTTCAGGGGGTCGGTGCTTTTCGGGGGTGATGTCAAAGACATCATCACTGACTTGCAAGAGAAGGGGACGGCTCTGAAATCAGTGGATTCCATGTACCGTCCCCAACAACAACAGCGCCGTCCCTTTCGCAGATGGAATCAGCCAAAGGCGAAACCACAGGGAAGGCGGGCCACCAAACGTCAGGCCCCTGCAGCTGCCAAGCCCCCTCCGCCCAAAAAAGCAGTGGGTGCTTCAGCTGCAGCGGCCACCACCTTGACTCCTTTCACTCTCCCACGCCTCCGGACCCCGGAGGAACCAGTGGGAGGAGGTTCCCTCCACCTTCCGGAATGGGAGAGGATAACCACGAATTCTTAGGTGCTCCAGCTTATAGCGGAAGGACACTCCATAGAGTTTCTTCAGAAACCACCCCGCCACTCCCGTCGGAAGTCGTCGTACTCAAGGGAACATCTTCCTTTGGTCCGGGGAGAAATCTCTGCTCTTCTCATGAAGCAAGCGATAGAGCCCGTCCCCCCTCATCTTCAGGGGACGGGTTACTATTCTCATTTCTTCCTGGTCCCAAAGAAGACGGGAGATCTCAGACCGATTTTAGATCTCAGTTCCCTGAATCTTTATGTAGAGTACAAAAGGTTCAGGATGCTCTCTCTGCAGAGCCTTCTGCCCCTCCTACGGCCGGGTCAATGGCTTTGTGCCCTGGATATGCAGGATGCCTATCTGCACATTCCCATTCGCCCCTCCCATTGCAAATACCTTCGTTTTGCGTTGAAGGGGGACCACTACCAATTCAAGGCGCTCCCCTTTGGTCTATCCTCGGCTCCCCGAGTATTTACCAAATGCCTGGCTGTGGTGGTGGCCCACCTACGTACAATGGAAGTGCAGGTGTTCCCTTACCTGGACGACTGGCTCCTGGCGGCCTCGTCCAGGGAGGAACTCCTGCGTTTTCTCTCCCTCACCCAGCAGGTTTTCACTTGCCTGGGTATTACCATCAACCATTCCAAGTCTCATCTGGATCCTTCCCAGAGGCTACAGTTCATTGGGGCTATCCTCGATACAACCGTGAGCAAGGCCTTCCTGCCTCTGGACAGGGCGGCCTCTCTTCAAACCCAGATTGTCCTGCTATCAGAATGCAGGAGGGTCTCGGCAAGGTTGGTCCTCCGTCTTCTGGGGCTCATGGTGGCCGCTATTCCGATGGTCCCCTGAGCTCGACTCCACATGAGGATCTCTCAGTGGACTCTTCACTCCCAGTGGGATCAACTTATGGATGACCTAGATCAATTAGTTCTGATCTCATCGCCGATGGCACGAGACTTGCAATGGTGGATGGTTCGAGAGAACCTGTTTCAGGGGGTTCCCTTCTTTCATCCTCCCCCCTCCCAGACTCTGACTACAGACGCATCAGGCGAAGGTTGGGGAGCCCATCTAGGCCCTCATCGGTCCCAGGGCTCATGGTCCAGACTGGAACAAGCTCTCCATATCAATGTGCTTGAGCTTCGAGCTGTGCTATATGCTCTCCAAGCCCTTCACCAATACATTCTTCCCGGCCACCTAGCCGTCCAGATGGACAACATGCGTGTAGTGTGGTACATCAACAAACAGGGAGGAACTCTGTCCTACCCTCTATGCAGGGAGGCAATGAGGGTTTGGGATTGGGCAACTCAACACGACTTTCACCTAACGGCGATTCATGTTCCAGGAGTCGACAACACTCTGGCAGACAAGCTAAGCCGCTCCTCTGCTCTGGCACATGAGTGGGAATTGGACCAAGGGGTACTAGACGATATCTTTCAGCTTTGGGGGACTCCACAGGTAGACCTGTTCGCCTCTCCCCAAAACACAAAACTTTCCACCTTTTGCTCGCTCGTCCTAGAGCGAGGCACTTTCTGGAGCGACGCTCTGTCTCTAGACTGGAAGGACAGATTCGTCTATGCTTTTCCCCCCACTTCCTCTGATCCCACGAGTATTGCAGAAACTAACCACAGAAGGAGCGAGAATGATTCTGATCGCTGCTTTCTGGCCCAGGAAAATCTGGTTCTCTCTTCCACAATATTCAGAGGTTCCTCCTCTTCCTCTTCCTCTATCTCGAGGTTTGCTGACCCAGGATCAGGGGACCCTGGTCCACCCAGGCCTCCAATCCCTTCAACTACATGCATGGCTCCTGCAGACCTAGCCCAATACCGTTTTGGTGTCTCTCCAAAAGTGGCGGAAATTTTAGTGAAGGCTAGAAAACCCTCCACCAGGTCCACTTATGCCATGAAGTGGAAGAGATTCTCTATTTGGGCAGCCTCCAAGAACGTGGAGCCTTTCTCCTGTTCAGTGGCCTTTCTGCTGGAGTACTTGCGTCATCTCTTAGACCTGGGTCTCAGCCATTCCTCCTTGAAGGTTCACATGGCAGCTATCTCAGCCTACCATGTTCCCTTCACAGATAAAGCTTTCACTCAACTGGAGGTCTCTAAGACCTTTCTCAGAGGGGTCCTCCATCTGAGGCCCCCCATCCGTACTCCTGCTCCCCCTTGGGACTAGAATTTTGTTCTCGAAAAACTTACTCTTCCTCCCTTCGAACCGGCAGCCTCTGCAGATCTGAAGTTTCTTTCATGGAAGACGCTCTTCTTGGTGGCCATCACTTTGGCTCGAAGAATTTACGAGCTCCAGGCTCTTATGTGTAAAATCCCCTATTTGATTTTTCACAAAGAACAAGTTGCTCTTCGCAAGAATCCTAAGTTTCTACTCAAAGTAGTAGCAGAGTCTACCTTAAATCAGTCCATAGAGCTACCTGCCTTTTTTACGCAGTACTCTAACCAAGGGGAGTATTTACTCCATACCATGGATGTTCACCGGATCCTGAGATACTACACCAACAGGACGAAGGATCTCAGAAAGACTGATAAGTTGTTCAATGCTTTTGCTCACAAAAGGGAAGGCAATGCTGTTTCCAAGCAATGCCTGTCGAAGTGGTTGGCTCATTGCATCACTTTCTGTTATGACAAGTAAAACAAGACCCTTCCGGGTCAAGTTACAGGTCACCCCACAAGAGGCGTAGCAGCCTCTGTGGCTTGTTTCAGAAATGTGTCTGTGGCAGACATATGCGCTGCCGCCCCCTGGACTTCCGTCCATACCTTTACTGAAAACATTACAGTTTGGATATTGCCTCTACTCGTAGAGCAGGCTTCAGATTGGCTGTTTTGCAAGGCCTCCTGTCTTGAGGCTTGCACGGCTAGGGCTACTTTTTAGAGTAGTTCCCTCCTCCCGGAGCCTTTGCTTTGTTCCAGACTGCTTGGGATTCAGTCCTATATGTAATTACCTACTGCAAGAGCCCTCTTGAAGTAAGATAGTACAGTTACGTAAGAACTTACTGTAACAGTAGATCTTCGAGAGAGGCTCTTGCAGTAGATAATACGTTCCTGCCCTCCATCCCCCTAGGCTTTTTCAGCTCCTTTTCCAGGAATGGAAACATCCACTTCTCTCTCATCCAGGCCTTCCTGGCCTGTGGCGAGAAGAACTGGAAGGCGGGCGTCTGGGACCGCCCCTTACCGACGTTGTATGGCGCGCGTCACCTGACGGGGGGCGGTCCTCACCAGGGATTGCTAGCTAGAAATTTTTCATGGTCTCAAGCCGCCGGCATCAGCTCTATATGTAATTACCTACTGCAAGAGCCTCTCTCGAAGATCTACTGTTACGGTAAGTTCTTACGTAACTGTACTTTCAAACACCATGAAGTCTTGCTATATTATGACTATATGCAGTCAGCCACTGCAGCTGAACTGCCCCGGAGAGGAAAGAGTTAACTCCAGAGAGTCTGGAGTTCCACAGCGCGCGGGCGCTATACCAAACTCTATCTGGCCAGTTTCAAATGAAACTGTCAGATTCTTTACTCCGCTTCACTGAACAGTCGCTCCGGAGATCAGCTCCTTCACATCGGTTCATTTCTCGGTTCAAGCGAGTATTTTCGGTTCATTTGAACCGGCAAAAAGTATTTATTTTACCGCATTTCGGTTAAAAGCTCTATCTAGTAAACCGTAGTAAATTTAAAGTCTGTGTGGAAATTCAATTATCGGTTCGGTTTTGAACGATCGGTTTTCTTAATTAACGTTTTAAAGTGTGGTTGGGCTTTTAAAGTGCGGTTCCCAGTTCTTATCGGTTCTAAAAACCTTGCTTTTAAAATAGGTTTTTCAAATACCATAACACGTGTTAGGAACCGATAAGGGTGTCTTGCCTGGCACTGCCATCAAAGGCAAGTTTTTAGTTGGCTGGCATTATGTCTGAAACCCAAAAGAAAACGGGCCACTGGGTTTCAACACTGTGATGTCTGTGGGAAGCCTTTGCCAAGGCTGACCCAACACCACTGTGTTTATTGTCTGAGGGCTGACCACCTCCTGTCAGACTGCCAGGTGTGTAAAATTTCCCTGCAGCCACCCTGGAAAAGAGATTGGGCCGGCTCAGGGAACGAGAGGCCAAGAAGTCCGCTGACCGGATGGCCAGCCCAGTCCAGTACCCACTGGACCAGAGAGTGCCCTCTGACCAGAGGCGAGACTTCCTCGGGCAAAGGAAGGCTGGTTCAGGAACCAGTCTCAGTGAAAGTATGATGTTGAGGAATTTTATGAACCACAGGAGGGAGGGCAATTTGATCATTACATGTGTGGCTGGGAGGGTCTGGGCGTGCCCATTGAACCGGACATTTCTCCAGACAGACCTTTGAATCTCCTCCTATTCTGTCTGAGTCCCTTCTCATTTTATGTTTTACAAAAGGTTGCAGAAACCCTCCAGCTTCCTTTAGAGGAAGCTGTGGATAAACAAGAGGAGCCTGATTATGTAGAAATGATGGATATACCAGAGTCTAGGAGGTTGTCTATTCCTTTGCATAAGTCATTTAGGAAGCAAACAACAAAGATTTTAAAAAATCCTCATTCTGTCCCTCCTGTAGATAAAAAAATGGACAGAAGATATACCTTGTCAGGCTCTGATACAGACTTCCTCACTAAGCAGTGTAGTCATGTAGGTGTGGTACAAGCTGCAGCCTGTGACAAGGCTAATATTCCTCTGGCCTCACATTCTCCTGATAAGGATTCCAGGAAGATTGATGCCATGGTGAAAAAACAGTATATGGCAGCTTCTTTGGGACTCAGGCAGGCAAATTATATGGCTTATGTGGCTAGATATCAGAAATCTAGATGGGACACAGTATTGCAGTTAGCCAAGCAGGCCCATGGCCAGCTGGCTAGTGAGTTGGAACAGGTGGCTGCTGATGGCATTGAAGCCTCTAAAGTTCAATTTCATACTGCTGTTGATGTTAATGATGTTTCCTCTAGGGTCATGGCCACTTCTGTAGCTTTCCGTAGGTTGGCATGGCTCAGATGCACTAATCTGTCCCAAGATACTCAGTCAAAGGCTATGGATTTTCCTGTTGTGGGTAATTCTCTGTTTGGGGAACAAACAGAAAACTATATGAAAAAGATGGATGAATACAGAACTACCTACAAAGTGCCCAGGCTAAGGAGAGGCATGCCACTCCACAGAGGCACGCTCCCAGAGGTAGGGGCAGGCCTTTCCACAGGCCTTTTTACCAATTCAGGCCTCCTCTGCATTTGCACAGAGGGTTCTTTAGAGGCAGAGGTAGAGCAGGGCACAGTAAACCATCCCTCCCCTCAGCCTAAGGCTTGCCAAGCAGGCACCCTGATGGGGTGCCCAGGGCCAGTCTCCTGTACCAGTGGGGGCAGGTTGGTTTATTTCAGCCAGAACTAGGGTGTCCCTAACTTCGGACAGATGGGTTCTGGAGGTAATAAGCCAGGGTCTGGTTCTCAGCTTCAAACAGTTTCGAAGATGAGAGCCAGACATTTTCCACCTACAATCCTTCAGAAGCCCTTGCTTTGGAAGCAGAGTTTCTTCTCTTTTGGACTGCAAAGCAGTGAAGGGTCCCTCCTTGCCATCAGGGCAAGGGCTGTACTCAAGATACTTTCTTACCCCAAAAAGACAGGAGAATGGCGGCCCATTTTAGATTTAAGGTACCTGAACAAGCATCTTTTGAAACCAAAGTTCAAAATGTTAACTCTGACAATGATTTTGCCTCCCTGAGGCCAGGGGACTGGTTAGCTTCCCTGGACCTCAAGGATGCCTATTTTCATGTTCTGATCAGGCCTTCTCACCGAAAGTACCTCAGGTTCGAACTACCCTCAGGCCACTACCAGTTCAGGGCAATGCCCTTCGACCTTACCTCTGCGCCAAGGGTATTCACGAAATGTCTAGCTGTGGTAGTGGCTCATTTAAGAGGCAAGGGATTGCTGTGTTTCCCTACCTGGACGACTGGCTCATAGTGGGTCAGTCCCCAGATCAGGTAAATCCCACTTGCAAGTCACCCAGCAGCTTCTCACTTCCTGGGATTCCTGCTGAATTACCAAAGTCAGTTCTCCGAACCAGTTCAGGTACTAACTTTCATAGGTGCAGAATTGAACACAAAGTTAGCCAGGGCATTTCTCCCCTCGGAAAGGGTAGACAGACTCATTGCCCTGGCATCCTCCTTTACCCTGCAGGTCTCTCGACCAGCAAGGCATTTCTGAAACTCCTGGGGCACATGGCTGCTTCCACAGCTGTAGTGCAAGGAGCAAGATTCCAGATGAGGGACATTCAGTTCCATTTGAGGGCCTATTGGTCTCAAAGGAAGGACCCCCTTTCAAATTGGTTCCAGTGACCCAACCCTGATCCTGGCCTTACACTGGTGGCAGGATCAAAGCAATCTAAAACAAGGGGTTCCTTTCATTCCCGTTTCCCACTCCCTCACCCTCACCACGGATGCTTCCCTGTTAGGGTGGGGAGCTCACTTGGGTGACCTGTCCACTCAGGGAGTGTGGTCTCCCCAGGAATCTCTGCTCTACATCAATCTTTTGGAACTCAGAGCTGTCCTTTTAGCTCTTCAGGCGTTTTCAGCTTCTGTCCAGAACAAAGTAGTTTAAGTCAGGACAGACAACACCACAACAATGTGGTACATCAACAAGCAAGGGGGCACTCAGTCATCAGCCTTGTGCACAGAAGCAATGAAGTTTGGTCTCTGGCTTACTCCCTGAACACCTCCCTGATAGCAGTTCACCTTCCAGGAAGGACAATGTCCTGGCGGATGCCCTCAGCAGGATTTCTCAGGGCCATCACGAATGGGCTCTGAATCCTCCAGGTGCTGGGGTCAGTCTTTGCCAGATGGGGCACCCTCAGATAGATCTTTTGCAGCCCCAGACAACCACCAACTTCCTCTGTTTTGTTGCAGGCCTCCAGTGCTGGGATCAGTCCCCTGGACGCCTTTCAGTTGGATTGGAAAGGGAAGTTCCTGTATGCCTTTCCCCCCTTCCCTTCTTTTCAGGGTACTAGTAAAATCAGATCTCAGCCTGCAAAGTGATTCTGATTGCTCCAGATTAGGCCAGACAGCCCTGGTACCCACTGCTTCTGTCCTGACAGTCCACCTGCCTGAGCTTGCCCAGAGTCCACGACTTACTGGCCTGTGCACAGGGAGAGTGTGGTATCGGACCTCATCCCTCCATCTCAAGGCATGGCTCTTGAGGAGTTAGAATTGCTGACTTACACCTTTCTCAAGGTGTTTGGATATTTTAAAGGCTTCAAGGAAGCCTTCCACTAGAAGCCACTTACAATTCTAAGTGGAAAGGTTTTCCATCTGGTGCTCTGAGAAGCAGATTATCCCAGAATCTGCTGATCTGCCCATTTACTGGACTATTTGGTCCATTTAAATTCCTTAGGCCTTAGACCAGCTACCTTAAAGGTTCATCTGGCAGCTGTCTCTGCTTTTCTGTCAGCAGGGAAGCCTGCTTCCTTTTCTTCTCACCCTGTGCTTTCCAAGTTTTTAAAGGGTTACTTCACAGTCCCTCCTTTTCGAGAACCAGCTCCGCTTGGGACCTGAATGTTTGCATTGCTCAGTTAATGCAACCCCCTTTGAGCCTCTGTCCTCAGCAGAGTTCAAGTTTCTGACTTGTAAAACTGTTTTCCTAGTGGCTATCACTTCTGCCAGGCAGCATAAGTGAACTACAGGCCCTGTCAGTGGAAGAAGATTTTATCTCTTTCCACAGAGATAAGGTAGTCCTCAGGACTAACAGAAAGTTTTGCCTCAAAGTGGTTTCAGATTTCCACCTGAACCAATCCATCTCTCTTCAGTATTTTCACTGAGCATTCTTTCCTCAGGTGAGAGGAGTCTGCACAGCTTGGATGTCAAAGAGCCTTAAGCTACTATTTGGAGCACCACAGGGTCACAGGTTCGATTCCTCCAACTCTTCCTTACCTATGGCGAGGTTGGCAAGGAAACCTGCCACTAAGAGGACAATTGCAAGGTGGATTGTCTCTTGTATCCAATTTTATCAAAACTAGGTAGGAACCCCCTCAGGACTGAGGGCTCACTCCTGGGGTACAGCTGCATCTCTAGCGGCTGCTAGAGATATTCCATTCTGGAAATCTGTCAAGCTGCTACTTGAAACCAGTTCACACTTTTACCAAGCATTATTCCCTGGATATTCAGTCCAGGAGAGATGCTCGTTTTGGCACAGCGTAGCTCAGAGCCTATTTCCTAAGTAGGTTCTGACCCTCCTCCATGGAGGTACTGCTGTGTAATCTGCATATAGTCATAATAGCAAGACTTCATGGTGTTTGAAGAAAAATTACTCACCTTAGTAATTGCTTTTCTTCTCATGGAGTCTTGCTATATCTATACCACCCTCCCCCTGCCCCTCTCAGAACTTCTACTTGGGTAGGGGTGGCAAATTAGTGCAAGCACTGTGTCATGCCATTTAGTTTCTTCCCTTCACCCCTTTATTTAGGGTTAGGAATTAGGTATTTCTGTTTTAAGTAATATGTTGGCCCCTTCCTGGACTTGAGTCTTGGGGAGGGGTCTAATAGTCTTGTTAGGGAGAAACTAATAATACTATTATTCATTGTTATTATTATTATTGCTGTTTATATTGTTGTTTATATTGTTGTTATTCCTACTAGTAGGTAGCCACTTGGCTAGTGTAGAGCTTTCCACAAGACTTGTTTGTAGTGTTAGCTTCGTAAAGATCTGACAGTTTCATTTGAAACTGGCCAGATAGAGCTTTGGTATAGCGCCCTCGTGCTGTGGAACTCCAGACTCTCTGGAGTTAACTCTTTCCTCTCCGGGGCAGTTCAGCTGCAGTGGCTGACTGCATATAGTCATAATATAGCAAGACTCCATGAGAAGAAAAGCAATTACTAAGGTGAGTAATTTTTTCTTCTCGAGCCATTGCAGCTCCTGACCTTCATAGGGATAGAGTTGGACACTATCCAAGCAAAGGCTTTTCTTCCTCTGACAAGAGCAGAGGCCCTTGCAGATTGGGCTTCTTCTTTTTGTCTCCTGGTGTCTCGACCAGCAAGATATTTTCTTCAGCTCTCAGGTCACATGGCAGCCTCCACTGCAGTGGTGAAGGGAGCCAGATTTCAGATGAGGGACATTCAGTTCCATCTCAGGTCCTTTTGGTCTCAGAAAAAAGATCCTCTAACCAAACTGATTCCAGTGACTCAGACTCTGATACAAGTGCTCCAGTGGTGGTTGGATCAGGGCAATCTCAGACAAGGAGTCCTATTCATCAGTCAGACTCATTCAGTGATCTTAACCACAGATGCTTCTCTCCTGGGATGGGGAGCTCACTTGGGAGCCCTCACAGCACAAGGAGTGTGGTCCCCTCAGGAGTCTCTACTTCATATCAATCTTCTGGAGATTAGGGCAGTTTACCTGGTTCTTCAAGCTTTCTCAAACTCAGTACAGAACAAGGCGGTTCAGGTCAGGACAGACACCACACCATGAGGTACATCAACAAGCAGGGAGGCATTTGGTCTACGGCATTGTGCATGGAAGCCATGAAATTATGGTCTCTGGCTTCTTCCCTACAGACATCTCTGATTGCAGTCTGCCTTCCAGGGAAGGACAATGTGCTAGCAGATGCTCTGAGCAGGATATCTCAGGGCCATCACGAATGGTCCCTAGATCCCTTGGTGTTGAATGTAATTTTCACAAGATGGGGCACTCCAAAGATAGACCTCTTTGCAGCCCCAGACAATCAACTCCTTCTCTTCTGTTGCAGACCCCCAGTCATGGGCTCAGCCCCCCTGGATGCTCTGGTTCTGGATTGGGAGGGGAAATTCTTGTATGCCTTTCCTCCCTTTCCTCTGTTGTTCAAGGTTCTGGTCAAGATAAGGTCACAATCATGCAAAGTGATCTGGATTGCACCAGACTGGGCCAGGCATCCTTGGTATCCTCTATTGATGTCTCTAACAGTCCATCTTCCCCTGTCTCTTCCCAAGAAACACAATCTGTTAACCTCCTCTCAGGGGAGGGTATGGTACCCCAACCGTCGGTCTCTCAACCTCAAGGCTTGGCTTTTGAAGAATTAGAGTATGCAAGTCTCCATCTGTCTCAGGGTTCTAGATATTCCTAAAGCCTCTCGAAAACCTGCCACCAGAAAAACCTGTAATTCCAAATGGAAAAGGTTTAGAATTTGGTGTTCCAATAGGGATGTTTTACCAGATAATGCTGAGTTGGCCACAGTTCTGGATTATATGGTTCATCTTAATGATTTAGACCTCAGGCAAACCACTTTGAAAGTACACTTAGCAGCTGTCTCTGCATTCCAGTCAGTGGAGAAGGCTTCCTCCCTGGCATCTCACCCTGTTTTCTGTAAGTTCTTTAAAGGTTTGCTCCATACCAACCCTCCCTTTAAGGACCCTACCCCTGCTTGGGATCTTAATGTTTGCATTGCCCAGCTTGTGCAACCTCCCTTTGAGCCTTTGGCTTCAGCAGAACTTAAGTACTTGACTTGGAAAACTGTGTTCCTGGTAGCTATCACTTCTGCCAGGCATATTAGTGAATTACAAGCCTGATTTTATCTCATTTCATAGAGATAAGGTGATCCTTAGAACCAACAGGAGGTTCTTACCCAAGGTGGTTTCTGATTTTCATCTGAACCAGTCCGTGTCTCTTCCTGTGTTCTTCACTGATCATTTTTCTTCAGGATAAAGAAGATTACACAGTCTGGATGTTAAAAGGGCACTTAGCTACTACATTGAGCGTACTGAGGCACTTAGGTTTGACTGTCCTCAGTTGTTTCTCACTTATGGTGAAGTGGGAAAGGGTAAACCTGCTACTAAGAGAACTGTTGTCAGGTGGATTGTCTCTTGTATACAATTCTGCTATGAAAAGCTAGGCAAAATACCCCCCTCAGGCCTGAGGGCTCATTCGACTAGAGGTACAGCTGCTTCTCTGGCTGCTGCCTGAGATATTCCTTTACTAGAGATATGCAAAGCAGCCACCTGGAAAACAGTCCATACATTCACCAAGCATTTCTCTCTGGATATCCCGGCTAGGAGTGATGCTAGGTTTGGTATGGCAGTACTGCAGAGCCTATTCCCCAAATAGGTTTGGTCCCTCCTCCTTGGAGGTACTGCTTGGTAGTCTGCATGTCAGAATACAGCAAGACTTCATGTTGTTTGAAGAAAAAATGACTCACCTTAGTAATTGTGTTTCTTCTAATGGAATATTGCTGTATTCTGACCTCCCTCTCTGCCTCCCCTCTCAGAACCTGTTTTTTTTGAAGTGGGCTGGCGGATATAGTGTAGCACCTCAGGGGTGTACTTGGCACTTCCCCCTTTTAGAAAGGGGGAGTGGGTTATATTTATGTTGTTTTTTGTAATTATGTTTGTTCACTACCTGGTTATTTTGGGGGGGTTCTCAACTTGAGTCTGTTGGGGAGCCACAAAAAATTGGTTGCCTGTTGGCTAGTTTATTTACAATTTCCACCTAGGAGGTGTAGTTAGTATTAGCTTGTAAGAATCTGACGGTTACACTTTGAAGTGCAGCAGACACAGGTCTGAATCAAGCTCAAGCCCAACGTTCTATGCTCTGGCATAGAGTTAACTCTTTCCTTTCCAGAGCAGTTCAAGTGCTAGGGCTAACAGCGTATGTCAGAATATGTCAGAATGCGGCAAGACTCCATTAGAAGAAGCACAATTACTAAGGTGAGTAATTTTTTCTTATACCGTATGATCTGTCTCCTTGAAACTGTATTGAGTATTCCCCATATCTATGGATAGCCTATTGTAATATCCAATTTCTCTTGTACAGTAGGTATCACCATGCCTGTCTATACTGTAATGTTTGACCCAAGTCTGTATTATGTAATAGTAACCATTGTGATGTGATGTGCTCTTACCTGTGTCTGTAACTCTCCCAGGTCATGACTGAAAATAGGTAATTTCTTTGTCTAGAGCATTTACCCGGTAATCAAAAACTAAATAAATAGATAACAGGCCAGTGTGTGGAAAACCACAAAATGAGACTGCTCAATTCAGACAGCGAGAAGCACCCTGCAGAGGATAGGTTTCCTCCTAAACACGGAGAAGGCCGTACCTGAAACCCAGTCAGATTCTGGAGTTTATAGGCAAAGAGTTCAACACAGAACTGGAAAAAGGTGTTTTTCCCTTTGCAGAGGGCAGAACCTTTTGATTCAGTGTAGAAACACATTCCAGCCTGACCAGAAAAGGACTGCACAGAATTTTTGATGCTTCTGGGTCACATGGCACCTACCACAGTGGTGGAGCAATAGGCAAGATTGCAAATGAGGGATTTCCAGTACCACTGCAGAAGATTCTGGTGCCCAAAAAGTGCACCACAGCAACAGTACCAGTATCAAGCAAAGTGCCTCAGAGAGGGTACTTTCTTTCTTTCTTCAGTGCTCACATACAAGGATTCTGACCACAGATGCATCTCGTCTTAGTGAGGTGGGGGCTGGAAGAAAGAAGTGTACATGGGATTTGCAGTCCCCAAGATAGAAGAAGGGTCACATAAATCTGCTGGAACTCAGAGCAATTCAACTGTCCCAGAAGTCCTCACTATTGCAGGGCCAAACAAATCTGACAAAGACAGTGCAGCTGTGCATTACAACAGGGACGCACCAGAGCATTAAAATTCTGTATAGTCAAGGAGAATCTCAAAACAGGCTTATAGCTTAAATGCAACCCAATCTGCAGTATACCTAGCAGGCAAGGAGAATGTACAGGCAGATTCACTCAGCAAGATGGGATGTCACCTATGAGTGGTCCCTGAACCAAGGATTACAGAGATAGGAAGTACAAGAGTTACAGTACAGTAGTTCTGTTTGCCTCATAGCAAAACAGAAGCTTTCCCAATTCTGTTTCTGGCCTTCCTCAGTAGGAACAGTTCCATGGAATGTTCTAGCCCTTCTCTAGAGGAACAGGTTCAGGTATGCACATTTTCTTCCATTTTCAATAGTTCACAGAGCTTTGTTGAAATTAAGAAAGGAGGATGCTATGATCCTGGTAGCATCTGGACAAGGCAGTCCTGGTACTCACTTCTGCCACTGAGGCAGAACTTCCTGACAGTATCCCAGGGCAAGGGTGGCTCACCCAAACCTCAAATAACTTCATTTGGGAGCATGAGTACTGTAACCTAAACCTCGCAAACTAGGTCCTGGAAGTTTTGACAGTTGCTAGAAGGCCAGAAACTTGGAAAACGTATAATTCTAAATAGAAAAGATGCAGTAATTGATGTGACTCGAACCATGTCAATGAAAAAACTACAGATTCATCAGTGACTTGGTACATTTACAGATCCAGAGTCTAAAACCCTCCACACTGAAGATGTATTTGGTAGTTATTTTAGCTTTCAAATCTGCAGGCGAAGAAAATCCTTTGTAGTTCAAGACATTTTTCAAGGGTCTAAACCATCTATATCCCCCTTTAAAGAGTTGCTGACGCCTGAGAGAAAACTTTGGAAAACAATGTACAGACACAGTTTGTCTTGTATTCCTTTTATCTTTGCACAATAAAAAAAAAGTATCCCTTAAGTTCATTTTTGTCAGCAGCTCATTCCTTACTTGTACAGCCTCTAACTTCATAATGTTCCACAAGGATAAGAAGGTGCTGAGGACCAATATGAAATGTTTACCCAAGTGGTTTCCTCATTTCACATGTATCAGTCTGTAACATTGCTTGTTTTTTGGAAAGCCTTACTTCAGTGTGGTAGAAGAGAAACTTCCCAGACTAGCCATGGAAAAGGTTTTGAGTTTCTACATGCAGATGACAGAAATGTTTAGAGCAATGGACAAACAGTTGTCACTTATGGAGAGGTAGATAAAGGTGAACCAGTAACTGAAAAGTCAGTTTCTTGTTGGATTGTCTAAGCTATGAAAAGGCTGGCAGATAGCCCCCAAAGGGGTTAAGGGCACATTCCATAGAACTTCATCTGCTACTCTGACAATAATGAGGTGTATACACCTGCTAGAAGTGTGTAAAGCAGTCATTTGGTCTGTAGTTCACACTTTTACTTCTCCCTACTGTCTGGACATCCAAACAGAAAGGATGCCAGGTTTGTTATTTCTGTGTTTCAGAACCTTTTCCCTAAATAGATTCTAGACCTTGCCTCCCAAGGTACTACTTTGAGTCTTCAATTTGAATGAAATCACTAATACATTCTTGTTGATCGAAAAAAATACCATGGTTATGGTGTTTTTCTAGAGGGTGTATTAGTCATACAGATCTTTCCTACCTCTCCTTATAGAACATGAATATAAAAAAAGGGTTATTTGGGTCAAGTCCTAATTAAATGTTTTTCTGAGCATTTTTCAGTTTCAGATTTGGCAGTTTTGACAATCTGTCATGTGGTGATTTTAATCTTGGTGCATTTACATTTTGTAGAATACATAGAAACAGACAATGATGGCAGGAAAAGACCAGAAGTCCATCCAGTCTGCCCAAGTTCCCTCTAATCCCCGGAACCTACTGTTCCTCCAGAGTACTAGCCCACCCTATCCTTTTTCTACTGTCCTCCATGGTCCTGTCGCCCCGGTAACCACTATTCCCTTCATTATGCCCCAGCCCTGCTTGAATCCCCTGTTTTTGCACCCACCACTTTGGCCGATGGACTATTTCAAGGTTCCACCAGCCTTTTGGTAAAGTAATACTTCCTCACATCTCTCCTGAACCTACCTCCTGTTAATTTTTATTCGTGTCCACATGACCGCAAATTGGTATTCAGGCTAAATAGTTCCCCACAGTTCACTTTGTTAATTTCTTAAAGGAACTTGAAGGTCTCTATCATATCTCCCGTCTAGTCTCCAGTGAGTACATATTCAGTGACATGAGGCGCTCCTCATAGATCTGCCCCACTGGCCCTGAATCATTTTTGTTACTCTGCACTGCACTGTCTCTAACCTATCCTTATCCTTTCTAAGGAGAGGGCTCCATACTGTAGCATATTTGTATTCCCACCAGTATTCTACTTCAACCAGAAATACTTCAGCCATGGTCTTAATACTGAAAATGCTCATTATTTTAACTCACATTTTTTGCCTTTGAGACTTCTGCCACTGTAGTGAACTGATTAGAAATTATTTTAGCCACTTAGGAAATCCCTTAGCATTTGGCTATGTGACTGATGGCCAGGGGAATGTAGCATACAGTAGGTAAAGTTGAGTTGTTACTGCTTTCTTTTGGTCTTAAGCTATAAAAATTCACTCCCCCCTCCCGTACCTTCCTGATTCTCACTATCCCACCCCTTGCTTTTCTCTTTTCACTCACGAAGAAAGTCTTATCCCATTTTGTTAACCTCCTTGGTGATCCTCTCCTCTACTTGTGCCTTAGCTGCTTTCACCCTCCTTCTTGCCTCCCTCCATTTTTCCAGATATATCTCCCTGTCCACCTCTGTCTGGATCCTCTTACCTTACTATGGTAATTTTTTCTTTCTCAGTTTGAGATCAGGGATGATAGGATCTTGCCACACTGACCTCCAGCGGAGAAGGCAGGCAAGCAGCTGCCTACACAGCAAGTACTTGTGCTGCTATTTGGGCAGCCTGTAAGAGATGTGTGTGTGTGTGTGCTGGGAGGCCAGCACCCTCTTTAGAAGTCAAGTGTCGCACCTCCACTACATACATGGGAGGCGTATAATGCACTGGTTGAGCACTGGGCTACAAACTTTCAGAACCGGGCTTGAATTCTACAGCCACCACTTGCATACCATGTAACTATGAGCAAGTCACATAATTTCCCCGTGCCCCCAGGATGCTCCTGCAAATAAGTCTTGTCTTAGTGTGACTTTCCTGACAAATTAAAAAAAAATAAAAATACCCAGCTCCCTGCCAGTTTAAGAGTGGGGAGTGCTATCACTGAACCAGCCTATTGTTTTCATGTATTTTGTATCCATTATACCATCTTTGGTGCTACCTTCTATGCATGGCTTAATCAAGCTGTCTGCTCTCTTCTCTGTCACTAAGTCACCAGGAGGTCCACAAGGAGTGGGTATTCTCCATGGTGTATTGCATTGGGGGGTGGCACTGGACCCCACCTCCACAGGTCTACAAAGTATGGGCGGGCGGTTGGGCTGAAGCGTACCCAGAGTACCAGTATCATTCTTCCAAGCTAAGGGGTTTTCCACCTTGTGTTTGTTCTGTACTCCAGGATGCAGACAGGAAGAACTCCATGAGATGCATGAGTATACTGCACATGACCACACATTCTCAGAGACAGCCTGTGCCTGCCCCTCCCCCCACAAGCATCATCATCAGCTGCACTACCACCTGTGGTCAGCCAGATGATGATGCAGCAGTAAGGATTGCTACCGTCCTTCCCCAGAGGAGCAGCGAAAACTGCCGCCCTCCTTCCTAGAGGAGAGCTCGTTCCTCCATCCCCAGGTCAGCCTCTGACTTCCTGGGCTCATTTATGAACCTGCATCACCGGTGTCACAAGTGGTAACCCTACTGCTGCTCTGACTTTGCAGTCCGTGTGTTTATTTTCACTGACCAAGATTTTTTACAGTTTTATTATGTCATGGAACCTTCGCACATCTGAAATATATTGCCCTAACACATTCATCCTGTGTACAGGGATCAGAGTGTTTAAAACAAAACTGAGGCTGCATCTTTTTGATTTTATCTCTACATTTTTTTTTTATTTAGAAACTGGTAGCCCAGAGAAGAACTCCAAGCTTAGGCTCATGTACAGATGTGACCGGGGGCTTAGAGAGTGGAAGATCTAATTCAATACTGAAGGTACATCTACACACATACACACAGGGTTTTGGCAACATTTACAACACCATGTGTAAAGTGCACTGTTGGCATTTCTAGTGCATCCACACACATAAGCTATTGAGAGGTGCAGAAGCTATGGAAGTGCTGCAGGCTTCTTGGCTCGCCCTTCCCCTTCAGACAACAAGAATCCATCAATGAGATCAAACTTATGCTAATTTTAGAATTAGAATGCAAGTTCAAACTCTGAACTGTGGTCATGCTTCCCCTCGTATTCTAACATCAGATTTGTTTCTCTGCCCTAAGAGAGCAGTCATCCTGCCTGAAGTACAGCTTCAGCCTTCTGGTCTTCATTTTACTTAATTAAGCTGTTATTTTTACATTCTCGAGTTAGTTTTCAATGATTCTGTTAGTTTTTTTTACTTAATTAAATTTTATTAAGATATTTTCTAAGTTCAAATGAAAAATCAGCAATTACATTAAAAATACAGCCCAATATAAATACATAACACAAGTATAGCACCAATGTTTACATACCTATCTAAAGTATCTACTGTATATACTACATTAGTTAAATTCTGAGAATTAAAAATGTCCCACTCATAACGTGCATTAACAAATAAAGAACAATATATACTTGAGGTAACACTAATACAATTGCTTCTATACTATATAGTTCAGAAATAAGGAAAATAGATATAAAGGGAAGGAGAGCAGTAGAATCCCACTAAAAGATGCATCCTAATGAGTGAAGACAAGTTCATATGAGAATCTGTATTGGTAGTCGTAAAGTATCATGTCTGAGGCTGCAAAAAACATTTGGAAGGTTAAAGTTATGAAATCTTTTTTTTTTTTGCTTGTAGTGTACTTACTGAATGTTTGTTTATACTCAATTACGTCCTTCTGCTAATAGATGATATTTATTTTCCCATTTACAATAAAAGTCTTCTCTGTATATAAACATCCGATGTGCTAGCTTTTCTAGTTTAATCTCCTCTGTATATAAACTACCCATGTGCTAGTTTTTTCTAGTTTAAGTACTTCAGTAAGTTCAACTTTCCATTCATTTAACATTGGCATTCTCTTCAACCCATACTTTTAATATATTTTTCATTGTCGCACCTATTAATGATAAAGTGTAAATTTGTTCCTTAATCCAGACATTTTTCATCAAAATAACTCAAAACACATGTTTCTGCATTTATGCAGTCTTTAATGTTCCTACAAAAATCTTGAATGTTAGGAAGCTGTATTGCTATTAGTATTGTAACGTTGGCAACTTCATTGCTTTACAATACATTTTAATAGGGGCCTTATCTGTGTTAATTCTTTGTAGGGATGGATGTGTTAGCCCTGGTAAAATGATAATTTTAATGTGGGGTAAAACAAAAAAATAGATGAACCTGAATGTAGGTCAAGTAACAGCCTTCCAGGGAGAAAACACTGGGCTGTCTAGTGCGTAGAAACTCTTAGTAAGGTTTCAAAACAGCATTACCTCTTCCCCCACCATTTACAGGGAGATGGGGTAATTGTTTTAGTGCCATCCTGAGAAATCACCTTTGTTGAATGTCAGGTGTGAATGATCACATCCTTTCACCACAATAAAACGTTTTCACGTCTGCAAGCATCACAGCAATGTGCTACTCACCTGACTGCTGCACAAGCTAAAATGATCAATTTAAGCAATTATTAAGCATTACTGGCATTGAACATGACAACGCCACAGTCAAATAGCTGACTGTCTTTCAATGTTTTGCAACAGGCACAAAGCAGTGAGGGGGAAAAAAGGAATCTTTGCAAACCACAGCAATGTGACAGTCTTCCAGGCTTTTTCATAGATGAAAGAGCATAACTTCCCAGATAACATCACCAGGGTGGAGACATGCTGATTACCTCAAGGATCTAAGCTTCTAGCAGTGTGGCAGAAGCAGAGCACACAGCAATTGGCTAAAATCTGTATGAAATGTACATTTTCATATAAACACCAGGCAGACACTGTTATAGCAATTTTTCATGAATGACGACAGTTTAATTTCTGTAAATGTCATCGCATGTTATCTTTAAGGGATAGAAATGTAGTTTTGTCCCTGTTCAATTTGTAACCAAAGCTCCAGATTGTTGAATAACTTCTAATATTTTAGGAGTTAATTGTTCAGGATATGTTATAGACGAGAACATTGTCTGAGTACAGTAAACACCAGTAATTTGTTTCACCAACTTTGACTCATTTTATCCCCTCTACTGATTTCAATTTTCTCACTAAGAAATCTAATGTGAGATTGAAAAGCAGAGGAGACAGTGGGCAGCCTTGTGGCCTTTTTGACATTAAAATAGTTGGATATTACTCCATTGGACATAACTACAAATGATAAAGTCTTGTACAGAATCATAATCCAATCAATAAAAATGTTAGGTAAGCCATATACTTTAAGAATGTTATTTATATAGCACCAGGCCACTCTGTCAAATGCCTTCTCGGCATCCAATAAGGGAAGATCAATCCATCTTTTTTTGTTGTGGTTGCCTTTTCTGCTAAATTCGTAGCATGTCTGATGAGAGCTAATTAGGAGATGTGTTACTTTTTCCATTCTTTGTGCAAGCACTTTTGCTAGTATTTTGGACTCAGCATTTGTTAGCGTTATGGGTCAACCTCATCCATACCTCTCAACTGTCACTGATTTTCAGGGACATCCCTGATTTTGCCTCAAAATTTTCCTCTGTCCCTCATAAATTTTGTGTTTTTGTGACAGAACAGTAAGGATTAAAATCACAAAATAATGTCAGACATTAAAGTTACAGACTTGATCTTCTTCAGAAAATGCATCTTAACCCAAATCTCCCTATTCGATTAACATTCTGAGTGAATAGTATCAATATTTAAGATGTGTTCCTGATTGGAGGTCTTAGTCCCTGATTTTTTTAAGCCTTGTCCCTGATTCAGGAGGCAAGAGGTTGAGAGGTGTGACCTCACCCTTACCCGGTTTAAGAATCAGAGTGATAATGCTGTTTGTCATTGTATCCAGTAATTGACCCTTCCTATGAGCTTCTTTATAAAACTTCCTTTAGTATTGGTGTTAATTCCTGAATAAATTTCTGATGGAAAATGACTGCATAGCCATCTGGGCTGGAAGATTTACTGTATTTCCAGCTAAGCTATTGATAGCTCCATTAATTTCATTGTCTGAAATCTCTTTGCTAAGCATTTAAAATCTTCTGGCACTCGGGGCAAATTCAAACCCTGCACAAACTTTTTAAGTAAATTGATAAACTTTGAGGACATCTCTTTCATCAGGCCACACCTATGGAACAATAGTCGTCGGGCACCAGGACCACACAGAACGTTTTTGCTAGCAGTTCTCTAGAAGCTGCCCATGACATCTTATGTCAATATCCTCTCTATATAAAAGTTAGTGGCCCCCTCTCCCTCTTCAGTTCTTTTCCTGCCATCGACCATACCGGCCGGATTCCACGGAGATGCCGCTGCTACAGTCAACTGCTAAATTTTCAATTTTTCTAAGTTTTATTATTCTTTTTCCTCACTCTAGTAGTTATCACTTTATTTGAGTGATTCCTGGCATTGTGTATGTTGACAAAAGATGCCACTTTCTCTTCTGCTACTGCCAATGCAGTGGGAATATCTACTCAGGCGTCCACCTTGCCATTGTTAAGGGGGGGGCCAACTACGGGTAGTCCTGTGCTCGGGGGGGGCAGTTCACTGAAGCACGATGTAGTGGTTCCAGGGATCCGGCTCTGCTTAACCTGCAAGTTCTGCCTGAAGTTCAGTCATGCTAGCGAAGCGATGCCATCATCAAGCTGTGCTCACTCTTCTTCACAAGCAGTAGGTAGCCAGAATGGAGACAGAGGTCCAGGCGATGAGCTCCACCACATCACCGGCCCATTCCCCTGGTTTGCAGTCTTCCATGGCCAAAGAGAAATCTTCAAGAAAGCACCAACGCTATGAGAGGGAGCAGATTAAGAATAAATCCCCCCATGGTGCACTTCTGGGCGCAGCTTCTTTTGGTACTGACTGTAGTAGTACTGTCAACTGCTTTAGCGGCAATGCTTCCTGCGGCTCAGACCTCTGAACTCTCAAGGTTGACTCTGGCAGTGAGTTCCACTGTACCTCCCATGGCCAGTGAAGGCCCGTCAATGTCTCATGGCTCCTCTGCAGCTCCATGAACCACTTCGGTGGTGACGCTGCCTGACGCTTAGACCCCAGAACCCACAAGGTTGGCTCTGGCAGTGAGTTCTGCCAGACCTCCTATAGCCAGTGAAGGCCCATCGATGTCGGAGCTGTAGACACCCACGTCAATGTTGCAAGGTGCCTCTGCAGCACCATCAGTCCCTTCAGCAGAGACACTTCCTGCCATTCAGACATCAGAATCCACGAGGTTGGTTCTGGTAGTGCGTTCCACCGGATTTACTGTAGCCGACAAAGGCTGATTGATGGGGCTCCAGTCACCCCTGTCAATGTTGCAAGTTGTGCTGCTCAGACCTCAGAACCCTCAAGGTGGGCTGGCAGTGTGATCTTCCTAGACTCAAGTCTCCATCACTCATTCACACTAGTGGGATAGCACCAGAGTCACTAGGACCAAACGGGAGCCAAAAATTTTCTGAAGGGTCGGTGCCGAGACAGGACCACGCATGCAAGGCTCAAGACTAGCTTGCACCTGTGTAGGCTATCTCTGCGTTGACCCTCCAGCCGCCTGAGTTCCTTTTCTCCTGCCGTTCAGTGCACTTGGATGTCGACACCGCTCATCTGCTGGAGTCAAAGTTTTTGTCTGTACAACAGCAGCTTTTAGCCATTTAGTATTCATTTAATTTAACATATTTAGTAGTATTTTCTTATTTTGCGAAGAAGAAAAAGAAGATTATGAAGAAGAAGAAAAAGAAATTCTCACCTGCTATCAACGGAGTCGTCCTTAGACGTAGCGGTGACAATAGGAAGACTTCGTTTGAAAATTGTTATGGCAGAGGGGCTGTGTCCTGTCCACCATCCTTTGCTAAGGGGGGGCTCCGACTACGGGCAGTCCTGTGCTGGGGGGGGACAGTCCACCGAAGCATGAATCTAGCGGTTCCAAGGATCTGGCTCCGCTTAACCTTGAGCTCTTCTTCCTTGTTGGGGGAAGAAGTATCAGTGCCGTTCGAGGTTGCCCTCTGGTACGTCTGCATGGGATTGTCGGTCGGGAAGGGCGATAGGCCTTAAGCGACTTTGGTGGGTTCCCCTTGGCCCCACTCTTAACGGCCGCGTTCTTTGACTCCAGACTCCATTTCTGTCCTCAATGGAGTTCCGATGAGCAGTTTCACCTCTGAGCTGCTCCTGTGGAGCAGGGGGTTTGACTTCTGTCCAGTTTTCTGGGCCAGTGTTCCCGATTTTGGGGCCTCCAGGCCTCAGAGCTGCTGGACCAGGGCCTGGTTGATTGGATCAGGATGTGCACAGTGCCTTTTTGGTGCCTTCGCCATTGTGTGGCCCCCTCATGCCTACCCCCTCCCTCTTTCCATGCAGGGGTCAGTATGGGCACCACTTTTTCCTTCTCTCCTTCTCCTCAGGATTTTCTCCGTTGGCATTTCTCCAATGGTGGTGCCACTGGAATTGGCATTGGTGCCGTAGGTGGCACCGCTGGTGTTGGTGTCAGCGCTGTGGGTTAACACCATGGGTGGTACCATTGATGCCATGTGATGCTGCAGATGCTGTTGGTGCCACATGGCACTGCGGGTGCTGTTGTTGGTGCCGTTGGTGCCTGAAGCTGCTGACGGTATCATGGGTGGCACCAGGCACCCAAGGATGTCACGGGTGGTGCCGTGCATGTGCAGGTACTGCAGGTTGTGCCGCGGGCACCCATGGGCGCACATGGGTGCCTGTGGGTGCCCATGGGTGCTGGGGTGCTGCAGGTGCCATAGGTGCCAGGGTGCCTGCAGGTACTGCTGCAGGTGCCCTCAGGTGTCACCCATAATGGCATCGGCACTGCTTGGTGCCATCCTGTGCCACGGGTGATGCTGGTGCCACGGGGGTACCAGTTGGTGCTGTTCAGCAGAACTAGTGGTGGATTTCTCCTTTCACAGACCTCTTCTTCCGCGGAACTTGTGGCAAAATGTTTTCTGCAGAATGAAGTCCTGTTCTGCGGATTATTTTTCCACAGATCTTAGTGAGTGGTGGTCTGCGTGGGATCTTGTGACATCTAGTGGTTTTCCGCTGATGGAACTCTTCTGTGCTGTTCTGCCAGTGGAATCCCTCATTCTGCTCAGCACTTTCTTGGTTCCTTACATGGTGCCAAGCTCCTCAACACCCTTCCTGGTGGCAGAGTGTCTAGTGGCTCTGACCTAGACCTCACTTTAGGGGTTCTTCTAGGGTAGAAGTGCATCTGGATGAGTTTCTCCTTGTCCTACTTGTCAGTGATACAGTGGATGACTCATTTTATAGACTGGAGGGCAAGCCTTCTCTATCACCAGAGTCTGTGATGGAAGATTTTCTTTTCAGTTGTTCCTCAGTGATGGGGTCCACTATAGAATTTCAGACTGCATCCATGGACCAAACACTTCTGCGTCTAGACTCTTTTCAGTTGTCAGGACAATTACACTCTGTAGAACATACTAATTCAATGTTCAGGAGCCATACAGGCTCTTCTGCTCCTTTGGTAGGGGTATATAGCCCCCTTGTGATACTGCCCCTTCAGTGGCTTCATCGGCAACAGGTGGTTAACATCTTTTCAGCTGAGATTATTGGTCCAGTCACAATTTCAGTTATGGACGTTCAGACTCCTCCTGCCCCTCAGATGGATGACATCTTCGTCATTCTTGTATCAGGCAATCCTTTCGCGGTAGCAGCCTGAAAGCCTTGTCAGACTTGGACTAATGGTAAAAAAAAAAAAAAACAAAGAAAATCATCACAGCACAGGGCCTAGCCCGAAATTACTTGATACTATACTTTTGGGTCTGGCCAGGTTCTGCCTCAGCCCCTGAGGGGGTCATCTCTAAAATACGGTGAAGAGTACCTGACTTCTTCTCCCCCTAGGAGAAGTCTGATCCAGTGGTGGTATGAGTCATCTTATTTCTCCAAGAGAGACTTCTCTTATTCAGAGATATTCCCTATGCCTAGGCAGCTGCCCAGTCTGTTGGTTTCCTTTTTTATCAGGCTTTCTTCTCTTGATCAGAGTCTCAGAGCAACAGAAGTTACTCCACAGCAGGTTCTTAATTTCTTGCTTCAAGTTAACAGACGGCATGCTCCTTCCTTGATCATAGGTCAAGTAGGTCTTTTTTCGAAGATGGCTTTTCGATATTCACACCTTTGGTTCCTGCATACTGGTTCCGTGCCAGTCGCTCACGAAGTTACCCACTTCGAGTAGGTGACGAAATTGTGATATTTGTTTTTCATCAGCAAGCAAACTAGAGTCCTTTCCTACTCCCTTTCAGGAAGGCCAGAGTGAGTGGTGCCTCACCACGTTGAGTCACTTCTGCCATTATTCAGTCACTTTCAATGAATGGGTTAGCCCGAACTTGGTCCTGCTGCATCCCCCCTTGATGCACATCTGCCTCTATTTGCCTTAGAAATCCAGACCCTATTTTTTTTTTTTCTGTTGGAATGTTTTTCCACAGTGGACATGTCCTGTGCACTTTCCCTCTCTTCCCCTAGTTCACAGACTGCTACTACAGTTGTAGGCACACAGGGGCAGAATGATTCCTTTTTGGAATATGAAGTGGGTAGGATCTGGTTGTACTAGACCACCACAAGAAGCTTCTAAGTTGTGCTTTGGCCTTCCATCAGGAAGGTTTCAGTGACTAAGTGGAAACCATTCTCCTTGATGGGCTAACCCCACCTGGACCTCCTTTTGCTCATCAAGTAAGGGGGTTCAGGTGCTCCTGGACATGTTGTTCACAGGTCAGCCATACTTGCTAGTGGGGGTTTTCATCTGCGCTTTTCGGCCTACCCTGAACCAGTAGACTTTGCCTCCAGCTCTTTCGGTTCCTGAGGTCCTTTTACGTTAGAGTAATACATGTCTTTGACACCATTAATTTTTGTCCTAGACCAAATTGTGGGGCCAGGTTCTCGCTGCTCTCCTAGAGTGGTTGCAGCCTCCTGGCAGAGTTTCATTTTGTGTCCATTGCAGTTTTCTTCAAAGTGGTGAGTTAGAACTCAAGCGCTTATCTTGTAAGCACTATGTTCTAGATGATCTTTCCAAGACAGCTCTTTTTATTAGCAGGACAGTCCTTGGCTGTCCTTTCTGAGTGAGCCCTATCTCCTACCACCCTACTCAGGGTTGTTGGTTTTAGCTTAGTACTCTCCCACTAGTGTGAATGAGTGATGGAGACTTGAGTCCTGGAAGATATGGAAGTGCGTGCTTACGTGGTGTTGGTCTTCTTGAACGGTCTCCATCACTCATTCCCATGCCTGCCTCCATCCACTGGGCTCACTCATTTTCTTTCCTGGTCTTCACGGTCCTATGGTTCAGGCTGTGAAGACATTGTTCTTTGACCCTTCTTGCAAGGGCCATCTGGGCCCTCTCAGGCCCAGAAAGTCAGGATAAGTTATTTCCATTAGTTACAGTGCACCTCCTCAGTCAAAAAGGTACTGAGGCAGTTGGAGGGTCGACACCAAGATAGCCTACACAGGTGTGAGCTAGTCTCATGGTGCCACGCATATGTGGTCCTGTCTCGGCGCCGACCCTTCAGAAAATATTTGGCTCCCATTTGGTCCTAGCACCTCTGGCACTATCTCATTAGTGTGAATGAGTGATGGAGACTGTGTCCAAGAAGATCAACAATTACGATAAATATGTAATTTCCATTTCTGCTAGACCTACTATGGCCAGCGAAGGCCTGTCAATGTTGGGGCTCCAGTCACCCCCCGTCAACATCACAAGGTACCCCTGCAGTGCAGGCCACCACCAATGTCCAGATAATGTTCTCCTCCTTTATGGAGATAACAGGGCACTTTGTACCTCCCACTCCTACACCAGGCACCATGAGGGTTGGGTCTGTCAGACCAGCTCCCTCATTAACACCTGCTAGGTTGGTGCAACCTAAACACTCCAGGGTGTCAATATCCTCACTTCCTTCCTTACAGCCTTCAGGTCCCATCAGTGAGGATCAGTCATACAACCCTGACCTCCTTTTACAAGATGAAGAAGAGGAGGAGGAAGATATGGAAAGGAGCCCATCTGAGAGGTCTGACTCTACAATTTTCACCAGGAGTGAGGACTCCACACTGTATATTGTGAGGTCCCCTTCTGAAGACCCCTCCCTCCATCTCTATGATGAAGCATCTCCAAGCTGCAGTTGGGTTTGATGCTGAGGAGAATCTCCACCTCTTATCATTCCTCCTCTATTGGCTGTACTACAGGATGTCATTCTGGCCACCTGGTACAGACCAAGCCTGATCCCTGCCATGTCCAGAAAGGCATAAAAAGCTGTGCCAGGCCCCTTCAGGAAATCCCTTTTTTGCAGGCCAACTGTAGGCTGCTTCAGTTGTGAAAAATGCAACCCATGATAGATCTAAGGTGCCTAAGTTTCTCAGTTCTCTCTCCCAGATAAGGAGTTAAGAAAACTGGATCTCCTGGGACAGAGAACTTTTGCCTCTGCCACACTGGGCCTCAGAATAGCAAATTATCAGGCCCATATAATCAGATACCAGAATACCCTCTGGAAAGAAAGCTAAAGCAGCAGTCCAATCTCTCCCAGAGGATACCCAGAATAAAGACATGCTCAAGGTCCTCCAGACCGGGGCTGACATGGGTGAGCACCTCCTAAGGTATACCTACAACATTTCAGATGCCTCTGCCAGAGCAGCTTTGACTGGCATCTGTCTAAGAAGGCATTCTTGGCTAATGGTGTCAGGATTTGCTAGTGATGTTCAGCAATCCATTCTGCATGCCCCTTTCAGATGATTCAAGCTCTTTGGGGCCAGTGTGCAGACAGAAAACTGAGAAGCAGGCAGAAGGTCCCTTTCACAGGGCTGCCAACAGACCTAGGTCACGGGCAAGACAACAGAGCAAAGGCAAAGCAGGGTCAGTTTTGCTGGCCCCAACCACCTCCACAGGTGCCCACTCCAAAGCCCTAGAGGTGGAGATGCAGCTGCAGCCACTAGATCTGCTTCAGCATGACTCCTTCTTAGACCCCCACCCTCCAGTGCCAAATCTGGAGGTGGGGGGTCACCTTTCCCTTCCCCTGGACCAGTGGAGGGAGGTTACACCAGATGCTTGGGTCCTGCAGTTACTAGAATGGAGTCACTCTCTAGAATTTATGGTGTTCCTTCCAGATCTTCCACCAGTTCTCTCAACTTATCCTCTAGATCACATACCAGTGTTACTAGATGAAGTAATGACACTGCTGCAGAAGAGGGCCATAGAACCAGTTTCCTGTTAACAACGGAACAGGGGATTCTATTCTAATTTCTTTCTAGTCCCTAAATGCACAGGGGACTTGAGGCCCATTCTGTATCTGAGGCACCTGAAGTTCTGTTTTCAGTATAAGAAGTTCAGGATGGTCACTCTGCAAAGCCTACTGCCAATCATGCAAAATGGGGACTGGTTATGCTCCCTGGACATGCAGGATGCTTACCTGCATATCAAGATTTGTCCACCCCACAGTAAGTATCTCGGATTCCTGTTTCAAGGGGAGTACTACCAGTTCAGGGTATTGGCTTTGGCTTGTCTTCTGTGCCATGGGTATTTACCAAATTCTTGGCAGTTGTGGCAGCAGCTCTCAGGAGAGAGGGACTGTATGTCTTCCCTTATCTAGACTACTAGTTGCTCAAAGCTCAGCCCAAGGAGCAACTGTCTGTGACCCTAGCACATGCCAGATGGCTGTCCAGTGCCCTAGGGATCATGGTCAATCTGTCCAAGACAGTCTGGACCTCTTGTCAGCATCTGCAGTGCATAGGGACAAAACTGGACACTGCTCAGAGCTTAGCCATTCCTGCCCCAGGACAAGGTGGAGCATCTCATGGCACAGGCCCAGTTGCTTTCCAACAGCAGGTATGTCACAGCCAGGACATCCCTGAGACTGTCAGGCCTGATAACAGCAGCCATTGTCATGGTACCCTTGGCCAGGCTGCACATGAGGATCTGTCAGTGGACATCAAGAGACCAATGGGATCAGCGCACCAGTGATCTAGAGTGGCATGTTCTAGTCATGTCTGCTAGCCTTCCAGAACCATTTGTCCCTGGGGTGTCTGCTGGTGCAGCAGACAGTGTCAGTGTAGTACACTACATAAACAAGCAAGAGTGGGATTCATTCTTACCCCTGTCCAGGGAAGCGTTGAGGGGCTGGTACTGGTACTGGGCTCTAGAACACAGTCTAGAGCCGTCAGTCATCCCTGTCCCAGGCATCCAAAACATCCTGGTAGAAAAGCTAAGCATGTCACAGTACAGAGTGCATGAGTTGGAGCTGCTGACTTTAGTGGTTGAAGACCTGTTCTACAGGTGGGGTCATCCAGAGTTGAACCTTTTTGTGTCTTGCTGCTTTTCTGCTCGCTGTTCCCAGGGCCTGGAGCTTTCAGATGAAACATGTTGTCCCTCTTTTGGAAAAGGAGGTTCCTTTATGTCTTTTCTCCGTTTCCTCTGATTCAAAGAGTGCCCCAGTACCCCTGCCCCGTGCAAGGGCTTGCTTTCACAGGAACAGGGAACCCTGGTCCATCCTGATTTCAGGTCACTCTATCTCCATGCTTCGCCCATATGTTCTTGAGAGGCATCTTGCACTTGAAGCCTCCTATCTGCAGTACAGGCCTGGCCTGGGACCTGAACTTTGTGCTGGAGAAACTCACTTTGGCTCCTTTTGAGCCAGCCGCAACTTGTGGCTTACACTTCCTTTCTTGGAGAGCATTATTTTTAGTTGCTGTTACTTCTGCACGAAGGATTTCTGAGCATCAGGCTCTTACATTTGAGCTTCCTTATTTAATTTTCCATAAGGACAGGGTGTCTTTACGGACCAACCCTAAGTTTCTTCCTAAGGTAGTACCAGAGTTTACGTTGAATCAAACTATCCACCTATCAGTTTATTTTCCACGCATGCCAATCCAGGGGAAGCCTTGCTCCATACATTAGATGTGCATATGTGTTATATTCATTGCACAAAGTCCTCACAGTTTGTGTTTCCTTCTCCCCCCCGGGAGAGAGGGCATACCAGTTTTTAAGCAGTGCACATCCAGATGGTTGACCAGCTGTATCACTTTCTGTTATAGGAAGTATGGCAAGGAACCTCCCACCTGTCTCAGGAATTCATCAGCTGCAGAAGTTTGTGCTGCTGCAACTTGGAGTATTGTCCACACTTTCACTAAACACTACAGTTTGGACATTGCCTCTAGAAGAAGGGCAGGCTTTGGCCTAGCTGTGCTTCAGGGCCTCCAGCCACCCAGAGTGTCTTTGTGGCAGTACTGCTTGGGACTCGTTCCACAGGTGTGACATGATGAGATATCCTCGAAGAAGATAGTACAGTTATGTAAGAACTTACCGTAACAGTAGATCTTCAAGAGAATCTCTTTCTTCAGACCATGCTGTCCTACCCTCCATTCCCCTTAGACTCAGAGTTTTTTCATTCCTGTCTCTCTCTCTCTCTCTCCCAGGATGGTCTACCTACTGTTTCCAGCCTTGCCTGGTAGCTGGAACTTTAGCTGTCTCCTGGTTCTCTAGGGTGGGTCCTCCAAGTATGATCTCTGGCAGGGAACTGAGGCAGGAGAGGGGCTGCCCACATTTATATAAGAGAGGACGTTGACATATGATGTCATCATGGGGAGCCCCTAGTGGACTGCTAGCAAAAACATTTCAGTGTGGGCCTTGTGCCTCATAGATATAGTTCCATAGGTGTGGCCTTTTGGCCTGTGAAAATCTGATCAGAAGAGGGTATTTTAATTTTTAGAATTCCTGTGTTATTGCTGTTTTGCTTCAGTTGTATTGCAAGAATTTTAGTTGGTTTTCATCCACTATCAATGTAGTTTATTTATTCGTACAAATCGGATTTACAACCTTTGAGTCAGAGACTCGTTTACAAAGGCACCTCGTCACAGTGAGGACAAAACAGTGACACATAGTTCATGATACAAACAGTGTTGCATAGATTATGTACAGTCTTATTTACAAAGGTTAAAAATGAGCAACTGGGAGAAAATGTACCCCTGTTATACATTACACCACAGGCAGAGAATACATGTCGCTCAATGTTAGTCCAACTAAGGAGCTGCCCTAGGGCCAGACTACAACATAGAGCAGACTGGTGACTACAGGTGCAGCATTAAAACAGATGTCCAGAGGGGAAGTGGACTATGGAGCCGGTGGGGGGGGGGTGCCTTGGTAAGCTGTCCGGTGGACATTGTCAAAATTTGGAGTGCACTGAAAGGCATGGCTCCACAGGAAGCCCGGGGGGGGAGTAGGAGCAGTCAACAGTTAGTTACATTTACAACAGTGTGTGTTGAAAAGATGGTTATGAAGGACGATTTTAAAGGGACCAATTTTGGGAGTGTTGGTGATGTTGACTGGAAGAGAGTTGAACCAGGAGGGCGCTCTGGCAAAAAAGACCTCTGGGCTAGGGAAGGCCTGGTTCTAGGCACCAGTAGAGTGGCCTTAACTGAGCTGCAGGTGGAGACGGTGGGGGTGGTACACTGTAGGGAGACAGATACCCCAGGGAGGGAGAGCCCAAGCAGAGATTTCTTGGATAGCAGGCAGGTCTGGTAGCGGAGTCTTTCTTCAAGGTTGAGAAGGTTGGTAGTGGAGTACAGTAGGCAAGTATGGGTGAGGTCTAGGGGCTTTGGTCAGGAGACTACAGGCCTTGTTTATAGAGAGTTGGATTTTATTGAGTGCAGTATTATCAACAGCTCTGTATATAGGCAGGCCATATTCCACTAGGGACAGGACAGAGGAGGTGAAGGCCAGCCAGAGTGCATCAGGAGGAAGGCAGTCCCTGTGGCGGTAAAGAAAGCTGATCTGGGAGTTAGTGGTGGTTGAGAGGGCACTAATGTGGGCATGGAAAGTGAGGGCAGCGTCAAAGGTAATCCCTATGTATTTATAGGTGGACACTTGCTCTAAGGGGTGCTGAGTGCTTGGGAGAATTAGGAGGGGGGTGTTTCTGGGCTTGTTTTGGTAGAGGGTGAAGAGCATCGATTTAGTCTTCTTTAGATTAATGACAAATCTATGTTCATTTAACCACTTTTCAGCGTGGTTGAATTTGAGCTGAAGAGAAGCCTGGAGTGAGGCAGACTTATGGTGTGAGGTGTAGAGAACAGCATCATCTGCATATAGAAGAATTTTACCAGAGCAGGCACTGTGCAGAGTGTTAAAGTAGAGACTAAAAGTAGGGATCCCAGGATGGAGCCCTGGGGGACCCTGGAGCAGACAGGTTGGGTGTTGGACAAGGTCCCATTGATTTTTATGCACTGGGATAGAGCTGAGAGGTAGCTAGAGCACCAGGCGAGGGGACCTGTAGAGAAACTGATTTGGTAGAAGGAGTCAAGCAAGAGGGGGTGGCAGACAGTGTCAAAGGCCTTGGAGAGGTCAATGAACACTGCTCCAGTAAGGTTGCCAGAGTCAAGGGAGTTGTGCAGGTAGTTAGAGAACTCTATGAGAGCTGTGATGGTGCTATGTCCTGAGCAGAAACCGTGCTGCTTATGGCAAAGATGGCACACTTGGTCAGGTACTCAGTGAGCTGAGTGGCCACCACTTTTTCAAGAGCTTTGGAGAGTGGGGGGAGAATGGAAATTGGCTGATAGTTATTGAGGGAGGACCTATCACCATTTTTGTGTATGAGCATGACGACAGCTGTTTTCCAGACACTGGGGAATTGACCCAAGCATAGGGAGTGGTTAAGTAGGCCAGTCAGTGGGACTAGGATGTCATCCAGGACTTGGCGTAGGATCCTGGTGTCCAGAGGGTCATTACTGGAGCTATTGCTGCCTAGGGCTTTTGACAGGTATGGTCTGGCTTCTTGAGTGGATATTTTACGTAGGTGGAACTGAGGGTGTTGAAGGACAGGGGGTTGTGTTTCTGGGATGGAGTCAAAGAAACTACTGGGGGGACAGAGCTAAGATCAGTGAACATGGTATTAAGGCAGTCTGTTGTGTTGATGGGGCCTGTGGTAACAGAGCCGTCAATGGAAAGCTGGGATGGGGGTGGGAGCAAGATTTCCCATTCAACTCTTTCATGCTATCCCAGAAGGTCCTCCGGGCTGACGTCCAGGAGGAGGTAAGGGTGGCCTGGAAATGGTCTGCTTTGGCCTTGCGGATGGCCTAAGTGCATTTATTGCACACGGCATTGTAGGCTTGCCTATCCGTTGTCTTGTCTGATTCCGCAGCAATGTGCCAGAGGTTATCCCTTTCCCTGAGTTTCTGGATCAGGGATGGGGTGACCCATGGCGCATTTTGTTTTTTGGTGCCGAGCCTGGTGAGTGGTGCATAGAGGTTGCAGGCCTTGTTAAAAGCTTGTGTGAAGAGCTCGAGCACTGTGTCAATGCTAGGAGCATGGTTGATGTGGGGCCAGTTATTCTGGGTGAGATATTGTTTACATTTTTTTAAGGCCACCTGGGTAGAAGCGCCTGCGAAGAGTGGTATGGGCCACTGGTTTGGGGGTGGAGGAGGACCAGAGGAAGAGGATAGGGGAGTGGTCACTTAAAGAGTTGGGAAGGATTTTGATATCCTGGACTTTTTGGTGGTGGTTGGGAGACTATGGCATCCAGGAAAGTGCTGGTTTCACTGGAGGGGTTGAGTCTAGTGGGCTGGGAGACTAATTGGATCATGTCAAGGGCAGCAAAGGAGTCCCTTGCGTGGGAAGTGGAGGTACCAAGCCAATTGACATTGAGGTCCCTAATATGACTTGTTCAGCTTTGTGTGGGAGAGTTGAGAGATAGTCGGTGAGCAGCAAGATTGCTGGGTTTTGGTTCCTTGGGGGAACGTAGGAGACTGTGATGTAGAGCGAACCCCTGGTAGGATCAGGGATGATTTTGAGAGTGAGGACTTGAACTTCATTGTCGAACTTGGGAGCAGGGAGTGCATGACCATCAATGGTGTCACGTATGAAGACAGCACAACCACCCTCATGTTTACCTACCCAATCCTTCCGGTAGAGGGTGTACCCGGGGAGTGAGACAAAGGAATCGGGAGTGGATTTGGAAAGCCAAGTCTCCACTAGGGCAGTGATGTTGGGTCAGTGTTGAATGTCCCAACACTGGAGTACAGCAGTTTTTTTCAGTAAGCTACAGATGTTCAGGGAGGCAACGCGGAGTCCTGAAGACGAGGTCTTGGGTGTGCTGGAAGGTGTAGGGCCCAGGTTGGGGTGGACATTTCCAGAGAGTAGTACTAACAATGTGATAATTAAGTCTGAATTTGTGAATCATAAATTCTGCCTTCCCCCAATTAACTCATTACATTCTGTTTTTAGATGTTCCCATTTCTGCTCTGAATTAAAGACCATTCTTTTTCAGCCAGTTTTATTTTTGCTAGAAGTTCTGCTGACTTCTTAATTTTTTATGGCTGTGGGCGGAGCCTACAGCCATTGTGCTGTCTGTAGCTGGGAAAATGGAGGATTGTGGAACACATTTTTGGAGTTTTCAATGTATCCTTCCATATCTACAAATCACTATGCCAACTGAAATAAAATACTCCCTTCTTTCTGCTTATTCTGTTTAGAATGTTGGAGACATAACTCCAAGCTGCTTATCAGAAATACATTAGGAAACTGAAACAGCTTGTTAAATATTGGTTGCCTGTTTAACTGGATATTTTTTACCCTCTTCAAAATGCGACAACTTAGCACATTTAAATACTTAGCATTTAAACATTTTCTTGCTACTAGCTTCAGTTACATGGAAACATAGAATCTGTCGGCAGATAAGGACCATACAGCCCACCTAGTCTGCCTATTTCCTTACTTGGTTTGGCAATCCCTGATCTTATCTGGACTGCCTTTCCCCAGCTCCACTGTATAGCAGGGTGCCTTTATGCTTATCCCATGCACTTTTGAATCCCTGTACTGTTTTTGCTTCCACCAGATGGGCAGGTATTCTCTTTCAAGAAAGATTTGTACCTTACAAATGTCATCCTTTTTCAGCAAGAAATCTCCAAAGAAGATTTACACAATTTTTCAAACCTCTTAAGACACTATCTGATAAGCACTGTCTCAGACATATGCCTGGTCTTCTATGAACTATCCAGGATAAATATATAGCAAATAGCAGGCATGGTTTGCTATGCTTTTTGGGGAAAAATAGATTGTGCTACAGCAAACACACACACCATCCTCGTGGCCACAACATTCAAACTAAATACTGCAGTCTAATGTGTTATAAAACAATAAACTGTCAGTGAACACAGTGAAATTCTATTTACAGTAGATGTCCTTTAAATATTTCTCATCCTGTATGTTGTATCCTGGATAGCAAAGGGGAGATGCTACATCTCATTGTCAAAGAGATCTTCATTTACACATTTTCGCACTGTATTTACTCTGGATGTCCTAGATTAGATGCAATATCTTCTTTTCACTGTGGTCATGATTTTACTGTTTTAATAATGTATTTATTTAAGGTAGCCTAGTCCAGATGTAAAATATTGTTCTTGGTGTGTTTTGATTTTATGCAATGCAGCATAATATTGTGCAGCTATAGAGCCCCACTGAAAATAAGATGCCATGTCTTCTGTGAACTATCCAGGCTAAATATATAGCAATCAGCAGGCATATTCTGGGAAAACAAATTGTAAAAATGTGTAAAAGGAAGACCACATTGAAACTGCCTCTCAGCAGATCTGCATTATGCAGATTCATTAGAAATAATGGATAAAAGCACCCCAAAGGCTGTCCACAGCCACATCAGCTCTGACCAGTTCTTGTTTTATGTTAGATGCAGCACTAAGCAAATGAACTCTAAGCATTTTTGGCAGTCTCATACCATTGCCCAGGAAGTATCATCTGCCTTGTTGTGCATGAGAAAATCAGATAATATTTCTTTGATGTGATTAACTGGCTCTTCTTTGCTGAAAAGGAAGTTATTAATCTTCTGTCTCCTGGTCCTATCTATGTTGCCTGCTTCCTTTAGTGTTTGAGTAACTGTATGATCTGAGATCACCTGCTCAGTGATCTTAACTTCTCTAATTCTATGAGCCATATTTCTCAGTGTTTGTAAGTTTTTTGAGGTGCCTTAAAACACTGATTATCTTTTAACTTTGTGATTTAAACCACAAACATTCCAAGAAACCACAGTGAACTCCTTTAGACTTTACTGTATATTTAATATTTATCTCTTTTTTCAGATTTGATAGCCATCAGTCTTGCTGTACTGAAGCATCAAAGAAGGCAGAGATAAAAAAAAGAAAAATAGTTATGAAGAGAAGCAATGAAGAGACTGGCAATAACTAACTTAGACATTAATATACTGAAGAAACCATAACTTACACTTACATTTGTAACAGTCCTGCCCCCATCCTTTGATAATGAGATCACTGGCCCCATCCTTTGATAATGAGATCACTACCTTACAACAAATGTTGGTAAATATATATTACAATAAATATTGAACAAACTCTTAAGTAAATTCTTAAATGGCATCACATGACTAGAAAGTTTTAAACCATAAATATATATGAAGTGAACAATTACTATTAGCATTGAAACGTCCAGTCATTACATAGAATAGCATACAATGCAAGCTTGATGAACTAAACTGGTAGGTACAAATAAAGATGAGAAAGAAGTAAGTGCCTCAGCTGGGACTTGAACCCAGACCACCTGGAACACTGTTCCAGTTGCGCTAATCAGCTGCGCCACTGAGACAACTGGAACCTGGGCTGTCCCCAAGCACATTACTCTTTCTCAAATGCACAACTCAATGACAAAACAAATATTTACTTGTAACAATCACACAGGAGTGTGGTGTGCATATTTATGGAACACATACAAACAAATGTGAGAAAGAAGTAAATGCCTCAGCTGGTACTTGAACCCAGGCCACCCAGAATACCGTTCCGATTGAGCTAACCAGCCATACCTCTGAGACAACTGGAACCTTGGCTGTCCCAAAGCACATTACTCTTTCTCAAATGCACAGCCCAATGGCAACATAAATATTTACTTGTAACAATCACACAGGAGTGTGGTGTGTATATTTATGGAACACATACAAAGGTGAGAAAGAAGTAAGTGCCTCAGCTGGGTCTTGAACCCAGGCCACCCGGAATACCGTTTCGATTACGCTAACCAGCTGCACCACTGAGACAACTGGAACCTTGGCTGTCCTAGAACACATTACCCTTTCTCAAATGCACAACCCCATGGCAACATAAATATTTTGGTAGGCAGTTGGCTAAAATTAAAAAAAAAGGACTAAAACAATTACTTGCTCCATTATATAGGCAATTAGTGCATACGAAGGAAGTAGCTGTTCATATTCATTCATATTAACTCATTATGATCTTAATCATTCTGGATCAAATTAATCATTAATTTGGATTTGTCCCTAATACTTAACCCCAATGAAATCATTGTTAGGCTAATCCAGTTACTGCAGAATAAAACACACAAATGTATATGGGTAACTGTTCATTTAAGTCATGTCAAAATTAAACTATTGCTTATAACGTGTATGAGTTAAAAAAAAAAAGCTCAGTTGTGATGTTCCTAGATCTACAGGAAGCTTTGAGCTCCTATATTTAAATAAGGAACAGACATGTAAAGACCCACAGATGAAATAGAGCAGAGCTTAAGCCTTCTTGTGCAGAAAGAAATGAGGATCATTACGCATGTATAAATTTGTAGAGTCATAGTTTAACTATGGAAAATTAGATCTTACTTCAAGGGTATCTCTTGCAGCAAGCCACACCGGTAGAACTTAGCCACCAGGCACAGGGATTACATGGAAGCTGTCTAGCTAGCAGTCTACCAGAGGGGCCACCCACTACAGACATCACCCACTGATGTCAGCCAACTGTAGAAGAGTGGGTGCCCCCCCACACCTTCCCCAGTTCTTTCTCACCATCGACCAAGGGATGTTGGATCTTTGGAAATCATGGCAGCTACAGTTTACCTCCATTTTTGTGCCTTTTTTCTCATTCATTTTCTCAGCATAGTTATTTGCCATCGCTCGATGGGTTTCTCATTGTTTATGTCTTCTAAACCAGTATCATCCTCTGAGCATTCCACGAAGTGTGCTTACGATCAGCAAATCCCCACGAATGGCCATTCTGCCTGTGTCTGCTGCCTGGGCCCAGATCACAACATCCAAGTCTATGAGTTTTGTCAGAAGATCAACCAGGCCACCCAGCAATGCTGCCAGTGGACACTCAAGAACTTTCTCCTGAATCAGAAGGCCGCCTCAATGGAACGGGAGCTGCAGGCCAGGAGCTCCTTGGCCTACCCGGTCCAGTCCTCACACTGTTACTCTTCTAAGTCCTGGGACAAGGCCAGTGGTAAGCATAGGCACCAGGATAATGACCTCAACAGGCCCCAGTTCTTCTCTTCCTGCTCGTGATTGCTGCACTATCCTTTGACTACTCAGGGATCCTCCTCCTCTTGGGGGGTCGGCCTTGATGGCCCCACGCACCTTTTCTTCCACAGGGCTACCAATGGCCCCACCTTCTACCTCTATTACTGTCTCGGGTGGTGGCTCCTTGGGCCAGGGTTCATTTCCTGCCCCTCAGACCCTGCTGCTTAGGCCCCTTGTCATGTCGGGCACACAGTATGGTGGCTTAGCTGATACTTCTTCAGGGAGCATAGGTTCAGTGGCCACCAGGGTTCCCTCTTCCTGCCTGCTTCCCACTTCTCCAGCATCAGACTCCTTTTTAGGTCCTCCACTCCTCCTTTTAGGGCTCAGTGGGACCCCAGCTTCTCTCCTAAGTCGAGTCCCCCTTTATCGTCCATCCGGGCCCCTCCCACATTGGCACCTGCCTCACCCAAGCCCACACCTGTGGGACCATCTCCAACTTTGTCTCACCAGCCCCTGCTGGGCCTCTGCCAGTCTTGCCATACCCAGCGCCAGTTGGACTTAACACATGTTTACCCCCAGCCTATGCCAGCCTTCCCTCAGGCTGGCATCTGCTGATCTCCAGCTGGCACCCACTGTTCCTCAGCCTATCTGTACACAACCAGGGCCCATTGGGCCTTTGTCGGTCTATCCTCTCTGGCACCCTTGGGACCAGCACCAATCTACCCTTACCCGGCACCCACTGGACCATTGCCAGTCCTGGTTTATATTCACACCCTTGTTTCTTCCCTTTGGGGAGGTCTGCAAATGGGTCCCTATGCCTCATGGCCTGGCGACTCCTGCTCCCCAGGACCCCCCCCGGGTCTGTCCACTCCAGCTCCTTCAAGGCCAGACCCTCACCCTGGCTGGGTCACACATCCCCATTGCCTACCTGATGAAGGGGATGAGGATCACCCAGACTTGTTCTTATCTGACAAGGGGGAAGATCCAAACTTGGAAGACGATGATGGGGACATTAGCTGCTCACCCACCCCCTTCAGGGGTTCATCAGAAGGGAAAGGGACCCTGAAGAACACCCCTAAATCGCCCAGATGATCTCTCCTTCTCAGCCATATGCACCACATCTAGGAGGCAATGGGCTTTGAAACCGAGGAGCAGGACCTGGAGTGATGCCAGCTTGCAACCTACATTCGCCAGCCTGACTCCTCTCCTTTGATGGTTCCCCCTCTCACTGACACGAGGACATCACCATGGCTGCTTGGTGTAGGCCAAATTTGGACCCAGCCATGTCCCGCAAAGCTGACGGGCTGTATCATGCCCTGGTGGGCAAACCCTTCCTGGGGAAGCAGGCACATGCTGACTTGGTGGTTATTAATGCTGCTCACACCGCACTAAATGGCCAAAGCACTTGAGCTCCCTACCACCCAACAGGGAGTCCTGTCGGCTGGACTTCTTTGGGAACCAGACATTCGCCTCTTCTACTTGGCAGTCTATGCCATCAGCTTCCTAGCCCACATGCTGCAGTATCAGAATGCACTGTAGGACAAGGTCAGGGATGCCGTCAGTCCTTATCCAATGATTCTGCCTAGAAGCAAGCCCTAGATGCCTTCAAGTCAGCCTCTGACATCAGTACCCCCCTGCTTAGGACAGCCTATGACTCTGTGGATGCATCGACCGGGGTGACAGCTACCAGCAAATGCCTGTGCCAGTAATCTTGGCTTCAGGTGGCTGGGTTTGCCAAAGATGTCTAGTTGTCCATCATGTGTGCTCCTTTCAAGGCAACCTACTGTTTGGAGGTGATGTTGAGGATATCCTCTCTAGGCTCCAGGCCTCTGAGCAAGCCATCAGATCTGTTCATTCCTTGTATCACACACAACCCAGATCTTGACAGAGAACCTCCTTTCACCAGGCTGCAACCAGGCAGCCTTGGACATTTACCAAGCCCCAAGGCAAATGGAGGGTGGCGGCATCTGCCCTACCTGCCCCCAAACCCTCCACCAGCAAAAGCTCCAGATGGGACCTGCAGCCCCAGCTGTGGCTGCCCCCCCCTCCAGTAATGTAGAAGATGGTCATAGGGGGTCGTTTCTCCCTCCATCTAGATGGGTGAAAGGGAATAACTTTCAACACTTGGGTTCTGCAGCTCATAGTACACAGCCACTCCCTAGAACTTTTGGAGTGGCCTCAAGACAATCCCCCAGTTCAGTCCTTTTACCCACCCTGCCACATCCCATTAATTTGGGAGGCGATCCACTCTCTGCTCCACAAAAGGGCCATAGATCCTGTCTCAAAGTCCCAGTAAGGACAGCGGTTCTACTCTCACTTCTTCCTGGGCCCCAAATGCACCGGGGACCTAAGGCCCGTCCTGGACCTCAGTGAACTAAACCTGTTAATCCAGTACAAAAAGGTTCAGGATAATTACCCTTCAGGGTTTGCTGCCTCTGTTTCACCAGAGGGACTGGATTTGCTCCCTAGACATGCCGGATGCATACCTACACATCAAGGTGTGCACCTCTCACAAGCACTTCCTCAGGTTCCATTTTCAGGAGGTCCACTTCCACTTCAGGGCCCTGCCATTTGGCTTATCCTCATCCCCCCCGGGGATTCATCAAGTGCTTAGCAGTGGTGTCAGCTGCTCTCAGATGGCAGGGTTTCTATGTGTTCCCTTACCTGGATGACTGGCTGCTAGCAGTACCATCCAGGCAGTGCCTGCTTCTAACCCTAGACTTTACCTACCATCTCTTCCAGGCTTTGGGAGTCACCATCAGCCTACCCAAATCTTTTCTGACTCATTTTCAATGGCTGCATTACATTGGGGTGGTGTTGGATACAGCCCAGGGGATGGCCTTTGTTCCCCTGGACAGAGCCGAGCATCTGATGGATCAAGCTCATAAGCTCTACCCCAGCCGTTGTGTCCCAGCCTGGTTCTTTCTATGCCTTCTGGAACTCATGGCTGCATCTACTGTGTTACGATCCCCCTAGCCAGGCTGCATATGAGGACTCCCCAATGGACTCTGCTGGTCCTGTGGGACCAGCATGTGGACAACCTGGAGCAGCCAGTCCTGGTCTCAGATCCAGTTAAGAAGGTACAGTTGTGGTGGCTGCAGCCCAGCAATCTCCTAAGGGGTGTGCCATTTTATATTCCACCCACACAGCAAATCCTCACAATGGATGACTCAGGTCTAGGCTGGGACACTCATCTGGGTGCCCACCAGACTTAAGGGAGGTTGAACTCTGTAGAGGCTGGCCCCAAATGTTTTGGAGATGTGAGCAGTCCTGTATGCCTTCCAGGCACATCTCTTCCCAAGTCCACTGCTGATTCAGACGGACAACTCCAGCACAGTCTATTATATCAACAAACAGAGGGATTCACTCTTACCTCCTGTGTTGGGAAACTATGAGGGTCTGGTACTGGGCAGTAGATCATGTCCTTGAACTTTTAGCTGTCCATGTTCCCGGTGACCAAAATGTCTTAGCAGACAGCCTAATCCAGTCACTATCTTGAGCTCACTAGTGGGAACTCCTGACCTCAGTGGTGGAAGATCTATTCAACTGGTGGGCTCATCCAGAGTTGGACCTTTTTGCATCCTCACTCAATGCAAAACTGATGCTTTTCTGCTCACTCGTTCCAGGACCTGGATTTCTCTGGTGAGAGGCATTGTCACTCTCTTGGAAAGGGAGATTTCTGTACACCTTTCCTCTCTTCATGCTCCTTCAAATGGTTCTGATCAAACTTTCAGCTGGAAGGTGCCTCTATGATTCTAATCGGCCCCTTCTGGCCTTGTCATATCTGGTTCCCCTTGCTTCAGCAGCTGCTGGTAGAGCCTTTCCTGCCCCTGCTCATGTGCACAGGCCTGCTCTCCCAGGAGCAGGGCACCCTGGTCCATCTGGATCTCAAGTCTCTCTATCTTCATGCATGACTCCTGAAGACATAGCCATCATGCGGTTCAGTGTCCTCTAAAGTTGCAGATTTTTTAGTGGTGGCTAGGAAGCCCTCCTCTCAGGCCACCTATTCCATGAAATGGAAGTGCTTTGCCATATAGGCTGCATCGCACCACCTGGATCCATTCATCTGTCTGGTGAATCAGATTTTTGAGTATTTGCTTTCCCTCTCAGACTCCGGTCTGAAGTACTCCTTGATTAAAGTTAATCTTTTGGCCATATCTGCCTATCATGTCTCCATAGATGGCCATTCCATGGCCCAGCTGGACATGTCTTGCACATTTCTGAGAGGAATCCTGCACCTGTAGCCTCCAATCTGCAACTGTGCCCTGGCTTAGGACTTAAATTTTGTGTTGAAAAAACTCACTAAACCTCCTATTGAGCTGCGAGTTGCGAGCTACACTATCTGTCATGGAAAGCATTGATTTTAGTTGCTATTACTTCTCATGTGTGAGCAGCCTCTTTTAGTTTTCCATAAACATAGGGTGTCCTTGTGTACTAATCCTAGTTTCTTCCTAAGGTGGTGGTGGTTTGAGTTTACATTGAATTAATTCATCCACCTGCATGTTTATTTCCCGGAGCATGCCAATCCAGGGGTAGCATTGCTGCATACCTTGGATGTGCATAGAATTTTGCGTTACTATACACACTGGACTAAGGACTGCAGGAAGTCCTCACAATTGTTTGTTTCCTTCGCCCCTGAGAGAGAGGAAGTCCCAGTGTCTAAGCAATGTTTGTCCAAAATGGCTGGCCAACTGCATTAGTTTCTGTTACAGGAAGTATGGTAAGGAACTTCCACGTGCTGTACATGGTCATTCCACCAGAGACATGGGTGCCTCCATTGCTTGCTTCCCTAACGTCTTCTCTGCAGTGATCTGCACAGCAGCCATTTGGAGCATGGTCCATACTTTTCACCAAGCACTATACTTTGGACATTGGCTCTTAGTGAAGGGCCAATTTCGGGCTAGTCATTCTTCAAGGTCTCTTTTCTTAGGTCCATTCTTCCAACCTCCCAGACTGTCTGACAGTTTTTTTTATAACAACTTGGGACTCATCCTATCGGTGTGGCCAGCTTCAAGAGATACCCTTGAAGGAAGATCGTACAGTTATGTAAGAACTTAATGTAACAGTAGATCTTCAAGAGGATCTCTTACAACAGGCCATGACTTCCCTCCCTCCATCCCCTCTCTTTCTTACTTTGTGGCTTTCCCTTCCTTTGAAGGGGTGGGCTTTCTGCTTCCTTTTCTAACAGCTACCTCGGCTTCTTTCTCAGTTCCCCTAGCAGGTTTTGCTTATGGTTTCCAGCGGGAGAACTGAGTTGGGCATGGGGGGCTGCCCACTCTTATAGGGTTGGTTGACATCGGTGGGTGACGTCAGTGGTAGGTGGCCCCCTCTGGTAGACTGCTAGCTAGAAAGTTTCCATGTGATCCTAATACCTGTCAGCCAAGTCCTACCAGTGTGGCCTGCTGCAAGAGATCCTCTCAAAGATCTACTGTTAAGGTAAGTTCATATGTAACTGTACTTTAGTAATATACTTACTGAGTGGCTTCTTATTTCTCTCCTCAGTTCGGAATGTGGCATCACAATGGGGGTAGTACATTTGAGTGTTCTAAACAATAACAGGTATTAAAAAATTAAAACAAACAATGAGCCAACAGGTTGGAGGTTAAGTGTCACCTGTCATTGAGACACAGGTCAGGAAGTATAGGAAAACTAAGAGCAGTTATAAAATTCACAAGTAGTATTTTATTATTATGAACAATAGAATAAAAATAAATAAAATTGTGCAGGATAGCTCTTAGATAGGCAGTTCAAACAAAACAAAGTCCTTAATCTGAGGGTGTCTAATTCTAAATGTCAGTTTCTCTCCCTCCAACAAAAAACATTGCTGCTGTTTTTATATAAAGTCTGTGCCTGGCAATTAACTTCTGCATCCTAAGCTCATTAACACACATCATGTTTCTCACATATGTATCAGATCTTTGTCAGTTTCTTTCCTTGCAGGTGCAACAAAATAGAACATTGTGTCCCAGAACTAATCTCCTGTTGACAACTCTGCAAATGAGTTTGTGGAGGTCATACAGCATCTCATTTTGAGTTCCAAATAGCTTTTTGCAGTTATTTCAACTATATAGCTACAGTATATACATTTTCAAACCAAGGGATCCCAGTTTCACACAAAGATTAATATATATTTTTATAACCACAGATAAGCAAGGGGGAGAAAAGATAGGAACCACAAGAAACAGCATGTGAAGGCAGGGAGATAGCAGGAGGGGGAGAATTGTGAGACTGTCAGAGTGATCACTTCCCAGGTCTCACAAGAAAATTTGATTGCACAATCAGACAGACAAGAGACAAAAAAAAGGAGAGGATAGAACAGATCCTTGCTTTCAACTCTTTCTACATAAATGAAACAGCGTCTTATTCAACCCTGTCACATCACATATTAAAAGTTTTGGTTTTACAGTTTACAGCTCCATTACATTGAAATGAAGAGGAAAAACAACAGTGATAGCAGTGAGGTCCTAATATCCTAATAATCACTTTGACTTCTGTGTTTACATCCTAGAACATATACTGGTTGTTTGCACATGTGTGGCCAGCTTAGAGAGTGAGGCTTCAGTCACCACACAAGCAGATGAAGCTGATTTGAATATCCAACATTCTATATCTGAAAATTAAGAATCTGCTGCATCAGATATGGAAAAAAGTGAACCATTCCATGAAGGTCTCTCCAAGACCAATGAGCTGTTCCTTTTAAAGATTTGTTTGAACTTCAAATCGAGTTCAGAGCTCAAAATATGTGGCTAAAACAAGCACAACACTTTTAAACTCCTCCTATTAATCAAGACGTTCAGTCCAGTAGAAGTAAAACAAAAATTCAAAGGCATAGCCCAGTTTTAAAGATATGAGCAACAGCATATGTGCAAGATGCCCCCCCCCCAGTCAAAATCTTTGTTTGTCTAATTGACAATGAAAACATTACAGGGCTCATGGGGTTGTGCTACACAAACAATGACTACATATATTTTTACACCACTTAAACTTGAAAAAAAATGTTTTTAGAAGTGTCCAGACCAAAACATGTTAATTGCTTAAAAAAAGAGAGGGAGTCATTGGAAAAGATAAGATCAAATGATTTAATTACTATCAAGCCAGTAGACAAAGGTGGCGTGTTAGTGATCATGAATACATCTTGGTATGAGCAAGAATTAAGACAACTAAGTGACAAGAAATGTATAAAAACATGGATAGTGATGTTACTATGCTGTTTAAAAAGGGATTGATAATATTTTGAAGGCTACTTTAGATAGAAACATTTCAAAACAGGAACCAGATATTTTAATGGTAGATTATCCGGACAGACCAATGATTTACTTATTATCAAAGGTCCATAATAATTTAGAATTTCCTACAGGCAGACCAATTGTAGCCAGTATAGGCTCGATTACTGAGCCATTAGTGAAATATATAGACATGCACTTGAAAGATGTGGTGTCTACATTTGACTCACAGATACATCACTATATATATATTAGATGTTTTAGACTGGTTGTGGGTAACACTAGATATTACAGCTTTGTATATGAATATCCCACATAATGGGGGATTATGGGCTTTAGAAAAAACACTGTTAGAGCATAGTCAAGTGAAGGGGAACATCTAGAATTTGTTTTAAAATTAGCAAAAAAAAATCCTTAACTGTAACACATTCTCCGGCCTAGGTACTTATTATCATCAAATTCCAGGAACAGCAATGGGGCCATCCTTTGCCCCCAATTGATGCTAAAATTTACTTGGGGAATCTGGGAAAAAGAATTTGTCAGAGATTTGAATCCATTTTTTGAATCTTCAGAATTGTGCAAGAGATTTTTGGATGATATATTAATTGCATGGAAAGGTGGAGAAATTGAATTGGAATGATTTGTTACATATTTAGAAAGAACTAACTTTTATCTTAAATCTACAGTTACCTCTCAGAAAAATGAAATTCATTTTCTAGATATTAAGATTATGAAAGATGGTAAAGGAGGGGTTTGTACAGATCTGTATAGAAAAAAATACAGATCATAACTCATTGTTATCCTTTTCCAGTTGCCACTAAAGACACATGGTGGAAAATATTTTAGAGTCAATACATTAGATCAAAAATTAATTGTACCCCAGAAGTTAATTATAACAAGCTACAATATTGGATTCTCAATTTGGAATTCTCTACCCCATCTGCTTTGGGAGTACATGTCCGTGGAGGAATTTAAATGGGCATTGAAGACCCATTTATGGGAGCAAGCTTATTGGACTTGATGTTATTTAATCAGATTTTAGGAATTAGTATTTATTGTATGCTTGTTTTAGTATATTTTATCTGGAATTTTGTTAATGCACCTTGGTTCAAGAAAGGTGCAGTATAAATAAACATTATTATTATTATTATTATTAATAAAGGACTGGGGCTATAGTAATTATAGTATTCAACAAGGCAGGATTTTTACTGAGGGAAAGAACAGAACCACTCGGGGATGTCAGTGTCAGTGGCTCAGTAGGTAGCACACTCGCCTCTGAGGCCGGGAGATCAGAGGGCTGTGGGTTCAGTTCCCACATCTGGCACTTAGGTTAATATCCCAGTACTGACACTGTAGTGCAGCATGAGAGGGGTGCTGCACTTCTGAGGTGCTGTCTTTCAGATGAGATGTTAAACCGAGGTCCCATCTGCCTGGATTGGTGGTAGTTCAGGTGAATGTTAAAGATCCCATGGCACTTCTCGAAAAGAGTAGGGGAATGTCCCCGGTCTCCTGGCCAAATATCCTTCATTCACTAAAAATACCACCAACAGCTTAATCTGCTTCAAGGTCAGTTGGCATTAATCTGTATCCCCCTCCCCTGGGTCATGCCTGAAAATAGGCAGGATTTGTCTAGTGCACTTGGTCAACAAAAACTAAATAAATAAATAAAATCTGGTCAGAAATCTAGCCTGAATTTCATTACTACATATTCATTACAAGCTACAAAAGTTAGGGATATTTTAAACAAACATTGGTGTGCTTTGGAGGCAGAAGATAGTCTAGCCCCTATAGGAAAAACATTCCCAAATGATGTATAAACAAGGTCAAAATATAAAAGATACAGTGTTATCCAGCCTGCAGCCAGTAAGAAGTAGTTGTAGACCAGACTGGACACCAGATCCTCCTAGGGATACTTTCTTGTATGGGAAATGTACTTATTGTAAAAATATATTAAAACAAGGTACTTTTATTAGTGAGATTACTGGAAAAATGTGCAAAGCAAGAGATTTTTTTTTATTTGTGATACGGAAGGGCTTATATATCTAGCTGAGTGTAATTGTGTCATTTTTTTATATTGAAAAAATGAGAACATTTAAAAAGGGTATAGGGGAACACTCTAGCAGTGTTAGAAATTATGATACCAATAATATTCCAGTGCACATAAACAAATATGGGAATAACCACAGTTTTAAGTTTATAGAAACATAGAATCTGATGGCAGATAAGGACCACTTGACCCACCTAGTATGCCCATTTTCCTACCTAACAGATAAGCTGCAGATCCTAGTTAACCAACAGCTTACTTCCTCCTACCCCCCACTAGGACTGCCTTATGTCTGTCCCAGGCATTCTTGAATTCCCCCACTGTTCCTGACTCCATGACCTCCTCATGGAGGCTGTTCCATGAATCCACAACCCTCTCCATAAAAAAATACTTCCTCACATTACCTCTGAGCCATCCCCCCTCTATCTTCAAATTGTGCCCCCTTGTTTTTACACATCTCTTTTTCTGAAAGATGCCACCCTCTTGGACCTTGTTGATTCCCTTGAGGTACTTGAAAGTTTCTATCATGTCCTCTCTCGCCCTTCTTTCCTCAAGGGTATACATATTAAGCTCCTTTAGTCTTTCTTCATATGTCTTCTGGTGCAGACCCTGCACCATTTTGGTTGCCCTCCTCTGGACAGCCTCCACTCTGTCTATGTCTTTGCGGAGATGGGGTCTCCAGAACTGCACACAGTACTCCAGATGGGGTCTCACCAACTGTCTGTACAGAGGGATAACAACTTCCTGTTTTCTACTATTGATGCCTCTCCCTATGCATCCCAGTATCCCCCCAGCCTTCCTTACTGCCTTCTCACATTGCTTGCCCACCTTTAGGTCACCTGATATAATTACCCCAGGTCCCTTTCCATTTTTAGTGTTGCCAGTATCTCACTGTGTACTCTTCCCCTGGGTTTTTGTTTACCAGGTGCATTACCTTGCACTTCTTTGCATTGAATCTGAGCTGCCATACATTTGACCATTCCTCCAACCTTGCCATGTCCCTTCTCATCCTTTCCACTCCATCTTGTGTATCAACCCTGTTGCAGATCTTTGTGTCGTCTGCTAAGAGACATACTTTTCCTTCCTCTGCAATGTCACTTATAAAGACATTAAAAAGGACCAGTCCTAGTACTGAACCCTGCGGTACCCCGCTAGTAACCCTCCTTTCTTCACTGTGGACTCCATTTACTACTACCCTTTGCGTCCTGTTGTCTAGCCAATTTTATATCCAGGCTACCACCCTGGGACCCACTCCAAGGCTGGCTAACTTGTGTATTAATCTTTTGTGTGGGACTGTATCAAATGCCTTGCTAAAATCTAGGTAGGCCATGTCCACAGCCCCTTCCTGGTCTACTACTTTGGTCACCCAGTCAAAGAAATCTATTAGATTCATCTGACATGACCTTTCCATTGTGAATCCATGCTGCCTTGGGTCCTGTGCCCCACTGGCCTCTAGGTACTCAACAGTTCTTTCCTTCAGAAGTGATTCCATCATTTTCCCTACCACTGAGGTCTAACTGGTCTGTAGTTTCCTACCTCTATCCTGCTCCCACTTTTGTGAAGAGGAATCATATCTGACGTCCTCCAGTCCTCAGGTACCACCCCATCCTCCCATGATTTGTTAAAGAGAGTAGTCAGCAGTGTCACTAGTTCTGTCCTTAGTTCTTTCAGAATTCTTGGGTGAATCCCATCAGGCCCCATTGCTTTGTCCACCTTCAATTTTATTAGTTCTTTCAGAACCCTTTCTTCTGTAAATGGACTGGTATCAACCCCCGTCTTCAGAGAGCTTCTCTTGTTTGGTTTAGGTACCTCCCCCTCCTCTTCCTTTGTGAATACTGAGCAGAAATATTTGTTCAGTATCCCTGCTTTTTCATTGTCACCCTCTACCCACATTCCCTCCCCTTTATTTAGCCTCAGTATCCCTCCTTTGGTCTTTTTTCACTCCCTAATGTACCTATAAAAGGTCTTATCCCTCTTCTTAACAGAGTTGGCTATCCTTTCCTTGGTTTGGGCCTTTGCTATTCTCACTGCCTTCCCAGCCTCTTTCTGCATTAACTGATAAAGTTCTCTGTCCTGCTCCTTCTGTGTTTCCTTATATTTTCTGAATGCTATCCTTTTCTCCTTAACCTTCCCAGCCACCTCTTTTGAGAACCATAGGAGTTTTTTCCTTCATTGTGTTTTGTTGATTTGCTTTACACAAAGGCTTGTTGCCTCTGTGATGGCTGTTTTGATTACTCCCCATTGTTCCTCCACCCCTCCTTCTTTCCTGTTTGCTAGTGCTTTTCTGAGGCATGTTCTTATTTTCCCAAAGTCAGCCCTCCTAAAATCCAATACTCTTGCTTTTGTATGGCTTGATTATATGGCTGTGTTTATCGTGAACCACACTGTTTGGTGGTCGCTTGTTCCCAGATGGCTACCCATTTCTAAATCTGAGATTCTTTCTCCATCCCCATTTGAGAGTACCAGGTCTAAGAGTGATCCCTCCCAAGTGGGTTCCAGTACTAGCTCTCTGAGGCATGCCCCTTGTAGGGCATCAAGAATGACCCTGCTCTTGTATGTGCCTGCATCAAAGGTGCTCCAGTTAACATCTGGCATATTCAGGTCCCCCATCAACAATATCTCCCCTTTTTCTGTCATTCTAAGGATGTCTTCTATCATTTCCTTGTCCATTCCCTCCCTCTGAGATGGGGGTCTGTATACAACCCCCATGCAGATTGTGGTGCCATTTCCTGTCTCCAGGGTGACCCAGAGTGCCTCATCTGCTCCCTGTTTACTATGTAGTTCTGTTGCTTTGATCCCTTGCTTTACATAGAGAGCTACTCCTCCTCCTCTTTTACCCTCCCTGTCCCTCCTGTAGATTGTGTATCCTGGTATGTTGACATCCCAGTCATGGTTCTCTGTGTACCATGTTTCTGTGACTGCCACAATATCCAGGCAATCCTCTTTCATCAAGGCCACTAGTTCAGGGAGCTTGTTATGCAGACTACGGGCATTGGTACTCATCACCCACTACTTTTTGATGGCCTTACCCCTTTTAGCCCCATTTCTGTCCTTACTGCCTTTTCCTTTTTGTTACATTTACCTCTGTCCTGCTCCCTAATGACTTCTCTACCTTGATGTTTACCTCACTAATTACTGTGTTTTGTGGGAGGAGGCTGGGATTTCCCTGCTCATTTTCAGTGCCTCTCCCCTTGGCTAGTTTAAATGCTTGCCAATGAAGCATTTAAACCTGTCGTCTAGGATCCTGGTTCCCCTCCTGCACAGATGCAGACCATCGCACCAGTATAGGTCTACAATCCTCCAGGTGGCTCCCCCATCCCCAATAAAGCCAAAACCCTGAGCTCCACACCAGTTTTTCAACCATTCATTGAATTCCCTGGTGAGGAGTACCCTAGCATCCCCTTGCCATAGACAGGCAGCACCTCTGAGAAGGTTACCGTATGTGCTATTTGTCTAAGGCCCCTCCCCAACTCTACAAACTCCTCTTGCACTGCGCTGATCCCATTCCTAGCCAGGTCATTTAACCCTAGGTGGACAATGACATCCAGCTCCCTTCCTTGTGCAGCTGCTCCCACAATCCTGAGGATTCGCTTACTGTCCCTCCAAGCTGTGGCACCAGGCAGGCACCTTACCTCCCTCCCTCTCCCCTTCCTCCCTCATTTCTACCCCCTAATGATTGAGTCCCCCACCAGGAGTTGTTTCCTTCCCCTGTGGGGTCCCATGCCACCCTCCTGTGGGTCTCCATTGTGAAGGTTCCCAGCATCCTCCTTGGTCTCCACTGCAGGTGCCTCCATAGAGGAACCACTATCCACCAGAAGAGCATATGAATTGTGGAGAGGTACAGCTGGAGGGATGCAACTCTGTTCCACCACCCCCTCTCCCTCCCTGAGCCCACCCTGGTCTAGCCTATCCTCTTTCTTGGCAACCTCTGAGGTAGTGGCATTGGCCCTGGTGGACCCTGGGTAGGGGAGGAGGTTTCATGAATCCTAGCCAGGTCAGTCTGGAGATGGGTAACTTCCTCCCTCAGACCAGAGAGGTGCCTGCAAATAGGGCAGCATTGCAGCCTCCCAGAATGTCTCCCAGAACACTGCCGCCCCACAACCATTGCACTGCACCACTCCTATCATGTCTTATTTTGTGTTCCCTCTCCTGTTTCTCTGTATGCTTACTCTCTCCTCTCCTTACAACTCTCACCCTTCCTGTTCTGGGACAGCAACTTCCTATATTCTTCAGTAGCCTCCTTCTTCCTTGCTCAGTGTCAGACCACCAGCAGCTAGGGGGGAGAGCGAGCTACTTTTTTCCTTTAGGGTTGACAAAACCAATGTTTCTTTATGATCCTTCCCTTTCTACTACCAAACAGGAGGTTCCTGTTGTCAGTCAAATCCAGTGGCTATAAAAGTAGAACTGGCTTAGGGTGGGATGGAGGGCAATTAGTAAGAAAAAAGGCTAGCAACAGGAAGTTGTAATTTGAATCACCTGCTTTTATATTGTCTAAGCCACACCCCAAATTAAGCACTCTCTTCTCCTACTGATTTAGCAAAGTAAGTTGATACAGTACCCTTCCCAGCATAGAATACACACTGACTTTCTTTCTTTTCTTTTTTAACCCTAAATAATACCTCTTCTATTTCTAATAAAGTGTCTATCTGCTTAATCTCAACAGACACTGAGTCCTGCAGAGTTAAAAGTGTTAAATTAGTAAGAAAATTGTAGCTTCTTTTAGTTAGCTGCTTTCTGCTCTACAAGCAAGGCTAGCAGCAGGAAGTTGTAATTTGAGTCACCTGCTTTTATATTGTCTAAGTCACACCCCCAATTAAGCTCTCTCTCCTCCTACTGATTTAGCAAAGTAAGTTGATACAGTACCCTTCCCAGCACAGAACACACACTGACTTTTTCTTTTTTTAACCCTAAATAAAACCCCTTCTACTTCTAAAAAAGTATCTGTCTGCTTAATCTCAACAGACACTGAGTTCTGCTGAGATAGAAGTGTTAAATTTGTAAGAAAATTGTAGCTTATTTTAGTTAGCCGCTTCTGCTCTACAAGCAAGGCTAGCAACAGGAAGTTGTAATTTGAATTATCTGTTTTTATATTTTCTTAGCCACACCCCCAATTAAGCTCTCTCCTCCTACTGATTTAGCAAAGTAAGTTAATACAGTACCTTTCCCAGCACAGAATACCCACTGACTTTCTTTCTTTTCTTTTTTTAACCCTAAATAAGACCCCTTCTACTTCTAATAAAGTATCTGTCAGCTTAATCTCAACGGACACTGAGTCCTGCTGAGATAGAAATGTTAAATTAGTAAGAAGATTGTAGCTTCTTGTAGTTAGCTGTTTTCTGCTCTACAAGCAAGGCTAGCTAGAGAAAGTACATAATAATCCAAGAGGGGGAGATTATGATAATTTATTGTTGAAATGGAAAAATTATTGGGTATATACTTGGGGGGCTAGTACTATCTGCTTGAATGGAAAATTCAGTCTGGAACTGGTTTTGAAAAATTTATTATGTACCTTGCTTATTGTATGCCTTTCTAATTGTGGATATTTCTCACACTATTCTCTTTCATTACATGTGTTTATAGTTGCTGTGGAAAAAGGTTGTGAGACAAGCATGATCATTTAAATTCCCATTTGGCATGTGTGTGACGTCATGAAGTATTGAGGACGAATGAAAAAATGTTATCTAAAGAATGGATCCATAAATAAATCAAGCTTGAAGACAAGAAAAATTAAATCACCCGTAGAGTGTTATTTTTATTTGGACTTAAATGAACTTGCGGTTGTTTTTAATGCAGTTTGATTCATATTGGAATTGCTGGGGACATTAGCAAGAGAGGTTTAGAAGTTATTTGAATGTATTTAAAGTTATGTGAATGTGTTTAATTATTGATGCAATATTTAAGTGTGCTATTGAATTATTGGGGGCATTGGCGGAAGAAATTTAGAAGTTATGTGAATGTAATCAATTGTTGATGCAGTACTTAAATGTGTAATTGTGTGTAGTATCCTCAGCGGACCTCTTGAAAAAGCACTTTTGTGTGAAACGGTTGAATCTGTTTTATACTGCTTGTCCGGAATTTCAAAAGTTTGACCATGTATTTAATAATAATATGAATGTGATTTTCTAAGGCAGTACTAGCCTTTTTATATTCTGTGCAAGTAGCCAGTGAAGTGGTGCTGTTTTTTATGCTTTAGTTATTGATTAAGGCTTGCTTGTAGGAGCTGTCCTCATGGGTAACTTGATGCTGAGGTGGCAGTTGCTGCACCTGTTGGCCTGGTTGAGGTGTCGGGGACTGCAGGTTAAAGAATAAATTGTACATAGGTGGCACAAACCATGCCGCCCTCACCCAGATGCTTTTTGGCATTCGGGCAAGGCACTATGAGGGTCTCGTGCCTGGAACCTATTCATCAACATAAAATGCTGCCCGACTTCCGGTTCCGGTATGTCTGGGTGAGCAAGCAGATTGACAGGCTCCCACCTAAACTTACAAAAAAGAGCACAAAAACAGTTCTAAATCTCTCAATTCAGATGTTTTCTGAAGCCTAATTGATCTCAACAAGTGCTCCTCAGATGAAAATGACTAAACAAAACAACAACCGGTTCCAACCCTTCGCTGAAATGATTGAAATAGAGGACCGTCTGTCAGATGATGGCGATCAACAAATGAGGCCTACTCTGGGTTCAGATTTAAAAAAACCTACTGTTGCATTGAAGGCAAAAGGCTCAAAAAAACCTTCTGAACCAAATTCTGAAACTATACTGCAAGCGATCACAGACTTCAGAGGTGAGGTCCGTGAATCGCTAAAGGACTTCAGAACTGAATTGGGTACCTGACAGAGCTGTGTGGCAGATGCAGACCATCAGATCTCTCTAAATACATCTTGTCTTGATGAGCTCGAGCAAACAGGGCTCTTGTGGCTGAACAACTGGCCATGTCCATGAGGCAGGAGGATGCCGAAAACCGGGGAAGGAGGAGAAACATTTGGATTTTTGGCCTTCCAGAAGACAAAGAGGAAAATGCTCCTAGGGCCTTTGCTGACTATCTGTTGTGACTGGCGTTAGAACTAGATCCAGATTTCCAGTTGGATGTTGAGAGAGTCCACAGAGCTCTCGGCCCTAACCCCCCCTGACCTGAAGCAAGGCCACGTTCCTTTGTTATTCATTTATTAAGTTACCAAACTAAGGAGGCTCTCCTGAGAAAAGCCTGGCAAAGGGGCAGAGTGATGTGGGGACAACAACGTTTACTGTTTGATAATGATTATGCACCATGTACTCAAAAACAACACCAGAACTACAGCCCATTGTTCTCTACACTACGATCTCAGAAAATAAGTTTTCGCGCTTCCTATCCTGCTAAATTAGTGGTTTTTCTTCCAACTGGTCAGCAAACGTGCAATTCGGCATCTGAAGCCACTGCAGGTCTCTTAAATAAGGGAATCATTACTGAGAAGGTGGCAGAGACAGTGAAATCTCGTCAGGGACTAACAAACCAGACAGAACATCCTCAGCAGCTCCAAGCATCAATAACTCCACTGGATGTAATCTTGTGGTATTTACAGTACAGAAATCCTACAATGCCTACCTGAGCTTTCTCCTAAGACAGCTAAGTTTATATTTTTTTGATTTGGGACCTGTTTTTCTCCCGTGAGGGTTGGGGTGGGGGACGATGGATGAGCCAGACTGCCGCGGGGGTGTGGGAGGGAGGATGTCTCTTTATGGTCCAGGCAACACAAAAAATCCAGACTCATAAAACCCATATGCAATTCAGCAATATGTTGCCATTTGGATCTTTCTGCAGTTCTCTGATGGCGGGGAGATTCCCTGGCTAGAGGGGTACTTTCTGGAGACTATTACCACCATTCCTTTCATTGCCTCTGCATGTGTTTCAGCCATCTCAGAGCCCCTCTGCCTACCCTTATAGCCCGCTGTCTCGATGGCTGGGCTAAACTCCGGGTGGGGTCCCTATCTGGAGGTCACCTTTCGAATAAGGATTGTGAATACGGGCCAATGGGTCAAGTGTCTCTGGATGGCTTCAGGACTGGAGAGACTTTCTAATTTTGTTTGCTTTTACTGCATTCTTTATTTCTTTAACTGACTATGGTGGACCCGAGGAGGCTTCGAGTCCTCAGCTTTCATCTGCTGCTATAGGGACAGGACATTCGGTCGGGAATTTTCTCATTGAATTAATTGGATATTTTGAAAGGTTTGATTTCCATATATTTGATCTGGGGAGGGTAAACATTTTAAGAAGGACTAAAGAGCATCTCTTTGTTACCTAATGTTAAAGGAGTTTTATTTTACAGCCTCACACCATGCTATAAGTAGATATGGTATCTAAAGTTAGATTATCTTTTCTGACCTATGAGTACTATTTTAGTCCAGCTCAACATACCCTTCCAATACTCTACAAGATATTGTGGCCAATTGAGTATCAGAATTTTGGGTGGACAGCCTCATTTGGGGAGTGATTGGTAAATGACCCAAGATATATCGGTTCCACCAGGGAGTGGTAATTTTTCCACTCCACTAAGGGCCCTACTGTTAATCCTGGGGTTTTTAATCTCTAGGTCTGTCTGTGGAGCCCCACATTCCTCTCCTACTTCCTCAGGAAATCAAGACAGGATGTCTGAGGGGGAGCTCAGAAAGACCACCTCCCACTTGGGAGTCATATTGTATGTAGTTTTGGTTAAGGTTATTAGGGTTATTTGTAGTTCTAGTTTTTGTGTTTTACTAATGGGCTATTTGACCCATGCTATTCAGAGTTTTACTAGGGGTTGGGGAAACTTTCTCTTAGCTCTATGCAGATATCTGGAATTAAGACAAATTGCTTTACATGCCAAATGCCTTGGCCTACATTTTATTTTTACTGTTTCCAGATTACTACAGGATATTTTACCAAATAGATCTTTGTGATGAATGGGAGGGGGGGGAGAACACACATGTCAAGAATATTTGTTAATCAGGTACACTTTATTGATTTACATATTTAAAAAGCAGTCAGTGGATAGCTTTTTTCGACAGCTGGACCATGGTCCCTGGAGGTGTGTGGTCAGGACTGATATCTCTTCATTCACCCTGGGGACAAAACAAATTTTAATTAAAATACTTAGCAAACAATATGACATCAATTAATCCAGTTAAAATTATATCACAAAATATTAATGGTCTCCATGACCCCATCAAAAGAGCCTGCCTTATGCAGTATCTTAACAATCAAGTATCAGATCTTATTTTTCTTCAGGAGACTCACCTCTCAGACACTGAGCACCTTAAATAAAAATGGGGAAATAAGTACCAGGTTGTGGCATCATCGCACCCGAGGGGTTAAAAAAGAGGGGCGGCTATTCTGATTCCTCAAAATACACCTCTGGAAATATTACAAACACATATTGATGCCCAAGGTAGATATGTAATAGTCAAGGATCTTTTATATGACCAGAAGGTCACCTTAGCCAGTGTATACTTCCCCCCTCAGACAAAATTTCCAACACTGTGGGGATTTATATCAACAATGTTGGACCTCTTTCCTTGATTAATTTTAGGGGCAATCTTAATTTGACCCTATCACCACATATTGACTGTTCTAACCAGCAGTGACACAGGAACTCTACAACCACGAAACAGTTCAAAAATACCATGGATCACCTGGATTTTGTAGATGTGTGGAGATGCCTATTCCCCTCTGCACCTGGTTGCACCTATTATTCACCCAGATTTAAGTCATATTCTAGACTAGACTATTTTATGGTATCATGTGGACATTTATCAACAGTTCAGGATATCTCTATAGGCCCGAAAATATTATCTGACCACCACCTCCTGATCTTGAAGCTAGACATGGGTAGAAAGAAGAAAAAGAACCTATGGAGACTGAACCCGTTAACTTTAGTTGATAAAGAATTCCAGGAAGAAATTAAAACCAGAATCCCCCAATTTTTTTCTGAGAATGCTTCCCCAGACATTTCTGAAGCAATCCAATGGGATGCGATGAAGGCAACAATTCTGGGGGAAATATTAGCATATACCACAAAAAGGAATAAAGAAAGAGAGGCTAAATATCGCATGTTGTCAGAGCAATTACTAAATTACCAAATGCTATACAGAGTGGGTGATACTGACCTGCTAAACTTAATTCGGGACACTATGACAGCTTTACAAAAAATTATAGATAATAAAATACAACAATCCCTAATTTATCTTAGACAAACAGTCCACAAGGGTGGTCCAAGGGGGGTTAGGAAACTAACGCAGGAGCTTTGTTCCAGAAAATTCTCCTCTACTAGCCTTAAGCTCAAAAACCCTACTACAGGGAAATCACTCCACACTGATAGCCATATTTTACAGGCTTTTTCAGACTATTATGCTAAGTTATATTTCCCAAATTTGTCTCCGACCTCATCTGATCCCTCTCACTTTCTAAACCAAGCCAACCTTCTAAAATTGTCTCCACTTCAAATTCGCTCACTTGACTCTCCCATCTCCCAGTCAGAAATAACAGAGACAATAAAACTCTTAACTCTGGGCGTTGCCCCGGTCCTGATGGTTATATATCGGAGTGGTACAAAATGTTTATCAAGGAACTAACCCCCAAACTATTCTCCTTATTTAATGAGCTATCTCAGGGTGGTATGCCTCCTCCATCATGGGATTATGCAACAATTGCCCCATACCTAAACCACATAAGGATCCTACAGACCACTGATCTTACCGACCTACCTCTATTCTAAATGTAGACTATAAAATCTTCATGGCTATTTGGGCTTCCAGATTAAAATTTATCATCCCAAAGATTATCCAGCCCAATCAATCCAGCTTCATTAAAAACAGTAGTACTACAGATAATATTCGCAGGACCCTGGCTATACAGGAATATGTTCATATTAGAAAAATCCCATCAGTATTTATTAGCCTTGATGCTGAAAAGGCTTTTGACCATGTCTCGTGGTCATTTTTGTGGGACACCCTTGGGGCCTTTCTTTTTCTCTCCTCATTCATAACTTGTTTAATTAATCTTTACAGGTCCCCGAAGGCTTGTGTCAGAGTCAATGGTACCCTGTCAGCCCTGCTCCAATTGGACAGATGAACGAGACAGGGGTGTCCCTTGTCTCCTTACCTCTTTGCTCTATATCTCGAACCTTTGGCATCTGTGCTGAGGGCTACGACCACGGTGGAAGGTATATCAATAGGTCAACAGGAATATAAACTTAGTATGTTTGCGGATGATATTTTGTTAACCTTATTATCTCTGACTATATCTATTCCTGCAATGTGGAGTACATTGAATCAATTTGAAAGAATAGCAGGATTCAGGTTAAACATGGCCAAAATGGAAATCTTGGCCTTTAACTGTCGCCCTCCTTCACAATTAAAAAAGGCTTATCACTTTAAATGGTTGTCCATCAAGATTAAATACTTGGGTCTTCAGGTCCCCTTAGATCCGGAGGTCCTGGACACTATAAATTATGAGCCTCTTATGTTACTAATTCAGTTGGACCTCAACAGATGGTCCACTGTTTTTTTTCCCCTTTCACCAATGAATAGAGATCATACGGACTAGTATCCTTCCCAGGTTACTGTATTTGATCCAGAATATTCCTTTTTTCCCCTCAACACATTATTTTAAGTCCTGGAATAGATTAATATCTGGTTTCATTTGGGGCAGGAGCCACCCAAGAATAAGGTTATTGATCCTTTAATTATCCTTGGCCCTGGGGGGTTTCAACCTCCCAGACTTTCATTTATACGCCAAGTGAGCACTCCTCAGGATACTAATTTTATGGTTGGCAGAGTCCTATGAGTTTCCTTGGAAAACCCTGGAGTTCCACTTGAATGACCTTTTTGATATTAAGAGGATTTTGTTCTCTTCAGATGAGAGATTGGTGCCATCTGTAGCCTTCACCACCATTATGGCCCAACCTTATAAACTTTGGAGATGCATGAGGAAGTCTGGTCCAACCTGTACCATTTATGAATACTGTAAGCTAATGTCTGAGGATGAGACATTTGTTCCTATTTTTATGGATCAGGTCTTTTTCACTTGGAGAAGATTGGGACTTTCTCATGTCTTCCAATTTCTCTCCCCCAAGGGATTCTCCTCTTTGAAAAGTTACAATCCCAATACAATCTCTGTAACTCAGACCTATTTCATTACTTCCAGGTTCGTAACCATATACTACAAAATAGGATTATCTAGGTTAATATGCCTTCCCAGACTCCTGATTTACTAAAATTATTTATAGATGCTACTCGAAGGAACCGAGGTACACATATCATAGGAACTATTTATAAAGGGTTGAGAAATGAACAGCATGAATCTACTGCTATATCCTACAGAAGTGGAATAGAGACTTATCTCTGGAAATATCCATTGAGACATGGCTGGGGTCGGCCTTGAGGGTGGTGAAGACCTCCTCATCTCCTTTATGGAGGGAATTTGCATGGAAATGCCACTCCCGCTACTTTTGAGCACCAGCAGTTCTCCTTAAATTCCTTCCAGATAAATATCGCATTGATAAAAATTATGTTTAATTTTACTGATTTAACTTGTTTTGAGAACTGCTAATACCAGTTCCTGAACCAATAGCCTCGGTTCACTTTTACCTTGGTTACCAGTTTCTGATAGCTTCCAGAACTGACTGCAACTGCTAAATAAACTTTAAATTGAAAAAAAATGTTAGCGGTTGCAACTTTTATCGGTTTTACATTGAGAATGTCAGAAAAACTGAGAAGAAAAACTGGTGATCCTGGTTTCAAACCATGTATTGAGTGTGGTGAAATTTTGCTAAGACATGAACATTAAAAGCAGAGTAAAATGTGCATACATATCCTGAGAAAACTATTGAAAAAATGCCTGGGTAAGGCTAGATAGAAAACTGTCACAACCTAAAGGCCCCTCGTGCTCTGACCAGCCGACACACTAAATTACTGTGGGTGAAACCACAACAACTACTGTGACTTCTACCCCTGAGACGGGTATACAAGCAGTTCCTAAGAGACTTGCTGAACTGGTTGACTCCCCGGATCCCCCAAAGAAATTAAAGAAAACTAAGCACACAGAACCCCCTGCTGGACAGCATTCAGGGGCTTCTGTGCCTGCTATAAAGCCTGCCAACTCCTGAAGAAATTGCACATGCCTTTAAGATCATTCAGGCTTACAAGGGCTGTCTGCCTCTCAGCAGCAGACCGCTGCAAAGCAGTTTGTCTCTTCTGCTTGGTCTTCCTATTATTTAAGAGGAGAAAGATTGAATTTGGTGATTATGATGAAATGGAGGAAAGGGAACCTATTGAACCTAAGGTTTCCCCTGAACAGGAGTTTGGCTCTCCCCACAGAGCATCTGAGGTCTATTCCTCACCCTTCACATTTGTGAGGAGATTGGTGGATGCTTTAGACATCACCACCAGTGAAGTGAGGATGGGGAGGAAGCTGAATACTTGGAAATGATGGGGCTGACACCCACTAAAAAGCTTCTCCTTCTTGTAAATAAAGTCAAGAAAGACACTTTAAAGATTTTATAAACTCCGAGCTCTGTTCCCCCTCTTGATAAGAGGCTGGATAAGAAATATCAGCTGGACAGGGAGGGAGCTGAATTTTGATTCTCCCACCCTGTCCACCAGGGAGTGGTACAAGTGGCAGCCTGTGACAAGGCAGAGGTACCCCTAGCAACCCATCCTCCTGAAAAGATTCCAGGAAAATTGACAGCATGGCCAAAAAAAGGATATTTATCAGCTTCCTTGGCCATCAGGCAGGCAAATTTTCAAGCCTATGCTGCTCAGTAACAAAAATCACTATGGCAGTCTGTCCTTGCTATGGCAGTCAAGGCCCAGACTCCCCTGTCAGATGATCTAGGTGAAACAACTAAATCTTGTTTGGAAGCAGCCAAGTACCAGTTTCAAATGGCTGCTGACTCCAATGACACTGCTGCCAGATGGATGGCAAATACAGTGATTCAGAAGAGGTTTGCCTTGCTGTGAGTCACAAACCTCACTCAGGATACTCAAAACAAGGCTTACATGAAAAAGGTGGATGAATACAAAATCACCTACAGATGCAGTTCTGCAAATGAAAGGGCTTCCTCATCCACTAAATCCTATGGAAGGGGAGGCAGAGGCAGACAGCAAGCCCTTTTTTTATCAGGCCATGGCTGTGCTTCAGTATCAACAGTACCCACAGCAGGGGTACTTCTGGGACAGGGGCATAAGGGGTTACAGGCATGGTTCCCAGTCCCAGGCCCAGCCTCAAACAGAGCAGACACCCTGATGTGTCTCCTCAGGCCACCTCTCCACTACCTGTAGGAGGCAGGCTGACTCACTTTTTCCAGTCTTGGCAAAAAATCACCACAGACAAGTGGGTTATGGATGTAGTGAGTCAGGGATTGTCTCTGAGTTTCAAATTCCTTCCAGCAAAAAGTTTTCAAGCCATCTACAAATGTAGAGAGAAAACTCGGAAAAAGATACTTCCTTACCGCAAAAAAAAAAAAAAAAAAATGGGGAGTGGCAGCCTATCTTAGACTTTATGGTACTAAACAGGCATCTGACAAAGCCAAAGTTCAAAATGATGACTTTGGCATTGATTCTGTCAGCGCTCCAAAAAGGGGACTGGTTGGCATCACCGAACCTAAAATATGCCTATTTCCATGTCCCCATAAGGAAGTCTCACAGAAAATATCTCAGGTTCAGACTCCCATCAGGTCACTACCAGGAAAATCACCCCAGCAAGTGAGAGAGCATCTGCAACTAACCCAAGGGCTCCTGGAGTCTCTAGGGTTCCTGATAAATCTAAAAAAGTCTGTACTTCAGCCTGGTCTGGCACTGCAGTTCATGGGAGCAGAGCTAAATACCCTGACCTCTGGACAGGGCAAGAAGTATTCCATTGATAGCAGGCTCATTTAGCCTGAACAAACCAAAAACTGCATGACAGTTTCTTCAGCTACTGGGCCACATGACAGCTGCCACTGGCACAGTCCTGGAATCCAGGTTCCAGATGATGGACATTCAGTTTCACCTCAGGGCATACTGGTGTCAGAGAAATGATCCTCTCTCAAAACTAATTCCAGTAACAAATACCATTGTTACAGGTCCTCCAATAGTAGAAAGAGGAAATCAACCTAAGGGAAGGTGTTCCTTTTCTGGGGGTTCACACCACCCAAAGCACATGGTCAAGTGCAGAGTCACTCCTGCACATAAACCTGCTGGAGCTAGGAACAGTGTTACTGGCACTAAAGGCTTTCACACAACTAGTACAGAGAAAGGTGGTACAGGTCAGAACAGACAATACCACCACAATGTACTACATAAACAAGCAGGGAGGGACAAGGTCAATCCCTCCTTGCACAGAAGTCATGAAAATATGGAGTTTTGCATACTCCATGGGGGGTTCCTTGCAGGCTATTCATTTGCCAGGCAAGGACAATACCTTGGCAGATACCCTGAGTCAAATCAACCTGGCCCACCACGAATGGACCTTGAACAGTCAGGTGGTGCTAGTGATCTTCAGGAGGTGGGGCACCCCAGAGGTAGACTTGTTCACATCCCACCAGAACCACCACTTGCCACAGTACTGTTGCAGACCACCAGAGTGGGGAACAATCACCCTGGATGCTCTGGCTCTGAATTGGTCAGGGAAGTATCTATATGCTTTTCCTTCCTTCCCTCTGGTGTATAGAGCATTGCTCAAGCTCAGGTCCCAGTCATCATCAATGATCTTGATACAACCAGACTGGACTAGGCAACCATGGTACTCTCTGCTATTCTCCATGTCTGTGGCTGAACCAATACACCTTCCTCAGAGGCACAATCTGCTAACCTCCAACCAGTGGAGGCTCCTGTACCCAAACCTCAAGTCATTCAGGCAAAAAAGCATGGCTCTTGATAACCTAGAATATGCAGGCTTGCATCTTTCTGAAAGTGTCTTGGACATTTTAAGGGGTTAGAGAAAGCCCTCCACTAAGAAAACCTATGCTGCAAAATGGAAAGGGTTTTCTATTTGGTGTTCAACCAGAGGAGTAATACCAGTTCAGACTGGTGTCCCAGCTGTGCTGAACTGTCTTACCGACTTGCATTCACTGGGCTTGCAGTCCAGTACCTTAAAGGTCTACCTGGCTACAGCATCTGCTTACATTTCAGTTGGACAGAATGTTTCTCTGGCCTCAGACCTTATCTTCAAAAGGTTCTTTAAAGGCCTGGTGCATTTGCAACCGCCCCCGGGAACTGGTGCCAGCATGAGACCTAAATGTGTGTATAGCTAGGCTCATGGGTCCCTTTTTTGAGCCTATGTCTTCAGCTCATTTGAAATATGTCACATGAAAAACTGTTTTCCTTGTGGTAATGACTTCTGCCAGAAGAATCCATGAGCTCCAGTTTCTCTGCATTGAACAGGACTACATTTCATTCCACAGAGACAAAGTGGTCCTGAGAACAAACAGAACATTTCTTCCTAAAGTGGTTTCTGACTTCCATTTGAACCAAACCATTACCTTACCTGTCTTCTTCACTGAACACTCTAGTTCTAGTGAAAGGAGACTCCATAGTCTGGAAGTCAAAAGAGCTCTTAGCTACTACCTGCCAGACACTAAAGTCCATAGGCAGGGCAGAAAACAACTGTTCCTGACCTATGAGGATGTGGGAAAGGGTAACCCAGCATTAAAAATGTCAGTTTCTTGCTGGATGGTACAGCATATCTACTTTTGTTACTCTAAGGCTGGAAAGGAGCCCCCAACAGGGTTGAGGGTCCATTCCACATGGGGCACAGCTGCTACCATAGTAGCTGCCAGGTATGTTTCCCTGGTGGACATCTGTTAAGCAGCTACCTGTAAAACAGTAAACACCTTTACAAAGCATTACAGTCCGGACATTAAGTCCAGAGATGATGCCAAGTTTAGCACAGTGGTCCTGCAGAGTCTGTTTCCATAGTAAGTTCTGTGCCCACCTCCAAAGGTACTTCTTTTTAGTCTGCAACAGTTATGAATACCTGAGTATTACTGGGGTTAGAAGAAAAAAATACTCACCGTAGTAACATTGTTTTTCCCAGTGATACTCAGGTATTCAGAACTCCCCACCCTGCCTTCCCTTCTAGAACCAGTAGCCTCTGCACTGCTAAAAACACTGTGTTCCCAGGGGTATCTGTGCCACACTCTGGCACATATGTTGTGATTGTGTTCACTATTGTTGTTCTCCCTTTTCAGGTGGTTCTGACATTCAGAGGTATTCTTTCATATGTTATGCCCTCCAGTTGGAGGCCTTTTTGGGTGTTAAGGGAGTTCTTACAATAATTATTATTATTATGATTAATATTGTTATTATTACACTTAGTCCTCATGGGCCTGTCTTTCCAGGCTTCCAGGAAATCTGAGGGGTTTAGAACTAAGGCAGTTAGTAGAAGGCAGCATTTTAAAAAGTGGCACTTGCAAAAGATTCCATCATTTGCATATACTCAATCTCTCTGGGCAGCTCTATCTTAAAGGGTCACTGCAACAGTTGTGAATACCTGAGTATCACTGGGAAGAAACAATATTACTACGGTGAGTAATTTTGTGTATGTTCATCATTTTGAACAGCCAGGCCACTGTACAAGGCAACAACCTTACATATGAACATATCAAGAAGCCAGCAAAAGAAAGCCATTTGGTCTATCAAGTCTGCTCATATTGCAGGGTCCACAGGTTGAGCTAATGGCCCTGCCCTCCCTCTCTCCCCACTCCTCCCATCCTCCCTACCCATGATCCTTACCTTCTCCTATGCCTTTCCCAGACTCTCTTAAAGATGCCCACTGTCTTCAGTGAGATGACCTCTTCTGGCAGTGCATTCCAAGTGTCCACCACCCTCTCTGTGAAGAAGTGCTTCCTGACCTCCCTCCTAAACCTCCCACCTTACAGCTTAAGACTGTGCCCCCTCATGTTATGGTTGTTACTCATCTTAAACAGACTCTCCTTATCAACTTTATTTATCCCTTTCAAGTACTTGAAGGTCCCAATCATGTCCCCTCTCTCTCTCTCTCCTGTCTTCCAGGGAGTACATGTTCAGTGCCCTCAACTTCTCCTCATATGCCTTACCCTGCTGACCCACTATCATCTTTGTAGCCCTTCTCTGGACCTTCTCCAGCAGGTTAATGTGCTTTTTGAGGTGTGGGCAACAGTACTGAACTCCATACCCTAGATGCGGCCTTACCAGTGACCCGTACAAGGAAAGTATAACCTCCTCTTTCCTACTACTGATCCCCCTAGATATGCATCCCAGCATCTTGTTTACCTTTGTTGCTGCTTTCTTGCACTGCGTGGAGTGCTTCAGGTCATTAGTGATCATAACTCCCAGGTCCTTCTCCTCCTGTGATGCAGACACTCGGACTCCACCCAGGTAGCACTCTGTCCTTGGATTCTTGGCTCCAATATGAATAACTTTCTATTTCTTGGCATTGAAGCCAAGCTGTCAGATGCAGGACCACCTCCCCAGCTTTTCCAGATCTTCCTGTAGGTCCTGTATTCCTTCAGCTGTGTCCACACTCCCGCAGAACTTGGTGTCATCCAGGAAAAGGCACATTTTACCTTTAATGCCATCCCCAATGTCATTCATGAAGACATTGAACAACACCGACCCCAGCACCAAGCCCTGCGGGACCCACTGGTTAGCTCTCTGGTGCCAGATAACTCTCCCCCACAACCACCCTCTAGGTTCTGTCCCTCAGCCAGTTTTCCACCCATCTGGACATCTTTTTCCCAACCCTGAGATCCACCAGCTTCCTGATCAACCTTTTGATGGGCACAGAGTCAAAGACCTTGCTGAAATCAAGATAGAGGATGTCTACCACTTGGCCCCTGTCTACTGTCTTAGTGACACAGTCAAAGAAGTCAATCAGATTCATTTGACACGAACCCTCCCCCCATGAACCCATGCTGCCTTGCATCCTGGAGACCATGCTCCTCTAGATATTCCACTAACCTTTCCTTTTGTATGATTGCCATGAGCTTGCCAACAATGAAAGCAAGACTGACTGTACTGTAATTCTCTGAGTTATCCTTTGGACCGTGTTTGTGAAGCGGCACTACTTATGCTGTTCTCCAGTCCTGTGGTACCACACCTGACTCTAGTGAACTATTAAATAGGTCTGCCAGTGGCCCTGCCAGCTCCTTAGCCAGTTTCTTTAGTACCCTTGGATGTGCTCTGCCTGGACCTGGCGATTTGTCCACCTTCAATGCAGGCCACCCCTCCCTCACTCTGTCCTCCTCTATCACTACATCTGTGTTCTTCTGCCCCCCCACTCCTCTTTCCCCCCCTGAAGGCACTGGTCCATTCTTCTCCCTGGTGAAGATGGAACAGAAGTATTCATTTAGTATCTCTGCTTTCCCATTATCTTCCACCCTTTGTTAAGCCTAACAATCCTTCCTTCTTGTCCTTTTTCTCACTTACATAGTGAAAGAAAGCCTTCTCCCCCTTCTTAATTTCTTCAACTATCTGCAGCTCCTTCTGAACCTTTGCTCACCGGACTTCCTTACTTGCCTCACTAGCCAACCTTGGGTAATTTTCCCTATCCACCTCTCTCTTGGTCTTCCTGAATTTTCTATAGGCAAACCTATTTTATCTTACTGCCTGGTCAACCCCAGAACTGAATCAGCTGGGTGCTTTGGCCCTTGTGTTCTTCCCCCTTTGCCTAACGCACTCAGCTGTGGCAACCAGTATTCCTTCCTTAATGATGGACCACCTTTGGGCCACCCCCATATCTGCTCTGATGCCTACCAGATAGCTCCTTAGCACTTTGCCCATTTTTCTGAAGTCCACCCTCCTGAAATCAAAGATTTTGGTCTTAGTTGGGATGCTATCCCTGCCCATACCCAACTGGAACCACACTGTGCAGTGGTCACTACCACCCAGTGGCTCCCTGACCATTATTTCCTGTCCATGTTCCCCATTTGTTAGCACCAGATCAAGAACTGCCTCAGCTTTTGTTGGCTCAGTGACGCCCTAAGTCAGGAACCCACTCTGCAGTCCTTCCAGGATCACTTGACTTCTAGCACATGATGCGGAGGGTATGTTCCAGTTCATCTTGAGCAGGTTGAAGTCCCCCACAATTACCACCTCTCCTTTCCACACAGCTTCCAATATTTGTGAGCTCAGTTCCCTGCCACTCTTCTCATCCTGATTAGGTGGTCTGTAAACCACCCCCAACCTCACCTTTCTCCCTCTATTGGACCCTAACTGAACCAATAATGCCTCCACCTTCCCTTCCTCTGACTCCTCCCTGATAATAACTGCCACCCTCCCCCCTTCCTGACTACCCTGTCCCTCCTGTACAGTTTATATCCAGGGATCGCAAGGTCCCAGTCATGGTGTGATATAAATGTTGCTTCCCCAAAGCATTAGCAAATACCTCCCTTATCATAGTAATAAGCTGTGCACAGTGTGCCAAATTAACAAGTATATTTCTACAAAGGGGATGAGCAAGAAAACATTAGTACAGAAAATATTCTCATTAACCGTTTGCCTTCTCTTGCCAGCACTTTACAATGTTTTCATTATACCAAATTGTCATATTCCTGCAAACAAAGCTACACTAGAGCAATACCTTGATAAAGGGTGATGTGATCCCCTTGGGGCCTAAGGCTTGACAGCCCTCCTGTAGATTCTCAGATCCCATTTCAAAAAGAGAATGAGAGGCTGCCTTTTCAGCTTGTACCAATGAGCGCATGCAGGCACTGATAAGGAAAAATGAGATGGATTTCAAAACTGTAGAAACAGAAATCAAACAGATGCAGGCATCATTAAGACCACTTAAAAACATGCAGATTTTCAAGAAGTGAATTAAAAATACACTAATAATATCACTAAAGCAGAAAATAACTTATTTAAAAGAAAAAATTCAAGTTGCCAAGAGATTGTACTGATTTTGAGAAAGGGGAAATCTTTAAATGGGACAGAGATAAATGTTCACCAACTAGGGGGTGCTGAAAAGGTTGTTCACAATCTAGAAACTGGAATTAACAAAAAATACAAAGATCAAAATCCAATAATATCAACAATTCAGAAAACAACAGTTAAAAAATAGTCACTATTGGCTCTGATCCAGAACTAATCTCAAGTCCTGAAGCTTCAGCATCCTCTTCAATTGTTTTAAATCAGCCCATCCAGAGTCAGGGAAAAACTGAAGTTGAGAGTGAACCAGCACACACAAAGAAATACACAAACAAGAAAAGAGGCAGAATCAGAAGGGGTAGAAGAGGAAGAGGCAGTAGTAAAGCCCAAGTGGCAGCTGCAAAGAGACAAAAAAAAAAGGCACACTAATGAACCTGACCACTTTGACCCTAACTGAAGACAAGGTAAGAGTATTGGATCATGGCATGTCATTCTCCCCTTCTCCAAAACTGGACTTGTTTAAAATCAAAACTGACATATTCAAACTTTTAAAATAAATCAAGGTAAAATATTTATTTCAGAATCAAGGGAAGTGTGGGATTTATGAGAACATTGAAAAGGTATTTAATTACTTGTACAGCCTTTGTTCTGGACTAGAAAAGGCACATCTTGTTTGTGTCCACTATACTGAATAGGTATCTAGCTGTTTGCATCACTATTGTCTGGTCTAGTAAAGGCATACCATTTAGTTCTCAATGTATTGAAACTACTTACACCACTGCTATCCTGTTGTAGCTAGGTCATACCATTGTTTTTCAAAACATAGTCTATGTATTAAACTATCTGCACTGCTGTTGTCCTGCTCCAGTAAAAGCCATACCTTTTCATTCTCAAAATATTGAGTAGGTAAACTGCTGCACCACTGTAATCTTGTTCTAGTAAGGTATACTATTTGTTCTAAAAAAAAAATTGCATATGAAATTAATTGCACCTGTGCTGTCCTGCTCTACTGTCTATTTACTAACTGTAGTTTTCCATTTTTTACCTGATGGATTCCACCAGTTAAGTTTTGGTCCTCATGTATAAAGAAGGGTCTTTAACTCAATGCACAAAATGTATGCTGGGCGATCAGCAAATTATGTGGCTGTTATCGCTGCATAAAGTGTCTCGCATACAACTCATTACTAAAAGAGTTAAATAACATTAAAACTGAATTAAAAAATGATGTGGTAACTCAGACTGAAACATTTGTTTGAACTTTAGAAGCAGAGAATGAAATACTACAGTGGGGGGGGGGCTTGTCTGGGACTGAAGGAAATGGTGAACAAAATGTACAAGAGAAGAGGATGAAAACACAGATAATGGCTGGGGGTATTGTTCAGCCCTTAGAAGTACAAAAACAATAGGAAAGCTGAGATGTTTGTCCCTACACCTATACCTATTACTAATAGATTTGACCTATTGCAAAATGCTGCTGATGGTTTGCACCAATCGGATGCCACAAGAATAATCACTCTGGGTGAAAGAAAAAGATCCAAATTAATTATTTTATTTATATATTTGATAACCAGGTGGGTGCACTGGTCCAAGGACCATTTTCAGGCATGACCCGGGCCATTGAGAATGGCATAGGAATACAATAGGTACTGGTATATGAAGACATCAGTAGACAATTTTCAAGATATTTACAAAGATACATAAACACTGGCAGCACAGTAAATAAATACAAAGAGACACAGGAAGTGGCAGGTAAGTTGTAAATGGGGAGGGGAGTAAGGAGGATTACAGTCAGCCAGGGGATATTATTATATTATAGGTGATTCCATCATTAAACATTGCAACACAACAATAAAGATGACAAGTTCAGAACTATGCCGACTAGCTTACCAGGTGCAAAAATGCAAAATATTAAGACCAGGTTACCACATCTTCTAAAAAGTGTTGTACCTAACCCAGTCGTTGTGCTACATGTTGGGACAAATAAGGTTGGTAAAGATCATGAAAAAGACATTTGCTATGAATTAATGGAAATGGGGCATGATTTAAAAGATAAGGGGTGTGAGGTTTTTATTAGTGCTATTCTGCCAGTACCCAGAGCGCTCAAGGAAAAGAATCAGAGACTATAGAGAATCAACTGTAGATTATCAAATGTGTGCGCATGAGAAAATATTAGGGTCATCAACACATGGAATGCTTTTTCAGGTCAAAATCACATGTATGCATATTATGGGCTTCATTTAAATAAGAATGGGGCTGATGCACGTGTTGCTTTAATCCGTTCCAGCATATATGGCCTAACTTTAAACTAGCCAGGAAGGAGGGAGAATCTCCTGCATCTCAATCCACCCAGGCAGCTGTCAGTAGTGTTTGGTATAAATGAACCCATAACAAAGTAAAGAAGGAGTATTGATTGACTGATAACATTTTATTTTTATACAGGATAGACTGTTAGGATTTTACTCCTATTTTCAACGATGTCCTGTTTATGATACACACAGTAAAAATGCATTCAATGAAATTTCATACCAGTACAGATATCAAGTACATATCTATGTAAAAAAATAAACAGGTACATTCAATACAATAACATACATACATAATCTGTTTCTAAAAACAAGTACATTTTTGATAACTAAATTATGTCAACTCTGTTTTAAATATAGCAATTGATTTTATAGATCTCAAGTCATCTGGTAACAAATTTCAAGACCTAGCCAGATGTATCTGCAGGGTTGCCTCCCCCATTCTATTATAAACTCTCACTGTAGGACTATTCAGGCTGTTTTGCCTTAAGTTGTATTTGGACACATTTTCTGATTTCAGTGTTACTAAATTACCTAGGGGATGCTTGTCAGGAAAATGAATTCATTTATGGCACCAGGTTAGCCTTAATAGCTGCCTTTTCTGAGCTGGCTGTAACCAGTTCAACAACTCATACGTTTTACAGTGATGTGCCCCAAATCTGCTTTTAGTAGCAAATCTGGACAACTTATAATAAGTCTGATCCATTTTGTTTAATCCTCCCACCAGTGAATTCATGTATAAATATGAGCCATACTCCAGTATTGATATTAGTAGCTGGTCAGCCAACTTTCCTCTAACTTCCATGGATAAATATGTTGAAACTCTCCTTAGGACCCCTCATTTTTTATTCACTTTTTTTATCTGTATATTTATGTGTTCAGAGTAATTAAGTCGATAATCAATTTGTACCCCTAGATATTTATACGATTTTGCATTTATTATACCAGTCCCATTCATAAGACCAATTTCTAACCCTGGGATATGGCCAATCTGGGGACCTAAAGAAAACAATATACTTTGTGTCTTTTTTGTGTTTATCAATAAATGTGAATCCTTAAACCATTTTTCCATAGCGAGCATATCTTCCTGGAGCATTTTTTCTAAGGAATCTCAATTCTCTGCTGAAGCCACAATTACCATATCATCTGCATATAGACATATGTTGCCATGAGCAATATTTTTTACCAGATCATTAACCTATACATTGAACATTAGGGGTCCCAGTATCAAGCCCTGGGGAACCCCCTCCTAACCCCCCAAGACCAGACACTGAGCCCCCACAAGAAACACACTGTTGGGGCCTGTTGGCACAGCAGTTGGATTTCCACTTGCAACGCTGGTGACCTGGGTTTGGGAATTGACCCAGGGAGCTGGAGGGCCGGCTGGGGAGAGAAGGATCAAGCACCCCCAGGGCTGCTCTCCTACTCTGGGGGGAGGCTTGGGTGCATGTCCGGCACATGTATGACTCCTTTTGGAGGCTGGGGGAAAATGCAAGCACTGGTGCCAAATCCAGGAGGGGCGGGGCAGATGCAGGACATCATTGCATGTCCCCGCCCCTGGGGCAGTCCTAGAAAATTACATTGGCTGACATGAATGACATGTGCCTGGCACCACGGCCTTCATGGCTCCACCTCCCCACCAACCAATCATGGCTCTAGTGCACTGTTCAAGCCCTGAACCCCACCCTGGGGAGGAAGCCAGGAAGGCAATGCCAGTCATCACCGGCACCTTTCCCGTCGGAGACAGGCTGGACATGGGCATCGATCCCACCCTGGAGGTCAAGGGGGTATCAGTGGGAAGGAAGAGCAAGGTAGTGGTGTGCAGGAAGGGCCAAGTAAAAGGTGGCTGATGGCAGAAAAACAAAATACAAAATAAAAAAAAAAGAAACACACATCTGTTTGCAAGGTAGGAGTGAAACTAAGCTAATGGTTCTTCTTGGACCCCACATATGTGTAATCTTTGTAGTAATAACTTGTGATCTACCAGATCGAATGCTTTACTGAGGTCCATGAACACTGCCCCAGTGGTTCTACCCACATTCATGGATGTTGTTACTAGGTTATTAAAATCCACTAGGGCAGTGTTCGGGAAACTCCCTTCCCTAAAGCCATATTGGACATCACTCAACAATTTATGTTGCTCCAAACAGTGATATAATTGTTTGTGTATCTGTCTTACATTATTTTAGAAAAAATAGGGAGCAATGCAATTGGCCTATAATTTGAAACTTTATCCGTCTCACCCCCCTTTGAAGATAATTACTATTTTCCCCTTGTTAGTCACCCGGTGCCCTTGGTTAATGATAAAATGACTATTACAATATAGAAAAATGTTTTAAAAGTTGCTACTCCTAGACTATAATGGAGTGTGCCCCTGCACTCTCCCTGGGCACACGTTATTATGTGCCTGAGCACGAGGGGAAGGTCTTTACTCAGCTCCCAGGACTGGGAAGTGGAAGGGATCAGCTGAGCAGAAATTTACGATCCCTTCCACTCTTAATTGATGAAGAATTTTTTTATCTCAACTAGCCAGACAGGGTGCTGCAGAGGTAAGGCACCACACCATGTGGTGCACATCTGATTTTGGTTAACTTGGGGAATCTTCTTAAATTGATTGGTGTTCCTTGTCTGTGTAAATTCATCTAAAATATTGCACACATCATATGAAAAAGTTGCTACTTAAAAGCTTATCTGAAAACTCTATGCATAATAAAGATACCTATTACATATGATATAATACAGTTGCCATCAAATGTCCATTTTAACAGAAATCATAAAGGGCTAAAACATAAAGTGCTAAAACAGTTATCTCTTTTAAATACGGTTTCAACTTGAACCCCACATTTAGATCATGTTTCATCATTGCTTTCAGCCTCAGTATCCAGCCAGTCTCTTTTTTTCAACACGTTTTTGTTGAAGTTGCCACCCCTCGGATTTGGAAAAACCTTTCTCGATCCCCTAAATGTGAACACATGATCCTTGCCATTCTTGGCTTCCATTACATGTAATGCTGTAGCATAGGTGGGATTGTGCCTTTCAATGGCCCTCACATGTTTGCCCACTCGTGTTTTTAGTAACCTCACTGTTTTCCCTATGTAGAATGATTTACAGCTGTATTCAGCTAAATAATTCACTCCTGCTGTGTTGCAGGTGATCAGCTGTCATATTTCAAATTGGCATGTGTTATTCTCAACTGAAAATGTTCTTCCTGGGGTCATGTGTTTACAAAAAAATTAATATTTGCACTGGTACAGTAACATTCCTTGTCATCTAGCCAAGTGTTCCCTCTTCTATTAGAGTAGTGACTCTGTACTAAATTTTCTCTCAGTGTAGGTGCCTTCCTATAAGACATGGGGGGGGGTTTATCAAGCTGTCTCAGTCCAACATCACTTGCCAAAGTATGCCAATGTTTTTAACTATTTTTTCAGCTAGTCTGGCATGTGCTGAATATGTGGAGACATAATGAAATCTAGAATCAGTTTGTATTGTCCTACCAGCTGGTTGCAATAGTTGTGTTCTGTCTTTACTTTCCACCTCTCTATAAGCATCACTAATATTCTTCTGGGCATACCCTCTCTCCAAAAGTCTGTTATGCAGGTCTTATGCACCCATCTCGAAGCTTTATTGCATGCTACAGCTTCTTTCAATGCGGAGGAGTTGCCCCTTTGGGATGTTTTTTAACAGCACGATGTGGATGGCAACTTGATGCATGTACTAAAGTGTTACCATCCACGTTCTTTCTAAACACCTCCGTGCTAATGCTTCCTGTTCCCTCCTTCCTCAGTGCAAGATCTAGATTGTTCACCTCTCTCTTATGTGCTCTGTAACTGAATTTCAAATGAGACTTTGTACCATTTATAAAATCCACAAAGCTCTGTAGAATGTCTAATTCTCCATGCCAGACCAGTATGACATCATCGATATATTGTTTCCATATGCCGATATTGTCAAAGTGGTGTGAAGGTTGTGAAGTTTTTATTAGTGCTATTCTGTCAGTACCCAGAGCACTCAAGGAAAAGAATAGGACAATACAGAGAATCAACTGTAGATTATCAGATTGGTGCACACAAGAAAATATTAGGTTCATCAACACATGGAATGCTTTTTCAGGTCACAATCACATGTATACACATGATGGGCTTCATTTAAATAAGAGGGGAACTGATGCACTTGTTGCTTTGATCTGTTCCGGTGTAGATGGCCTAACTTCAAACTAGCCAGGAAGGAGGGAGGATCTCCTGCATCTCAATCCACCCAGGCATCTGTCAGTACAGAATGGTATAAAATAGCCCATAACAGCCGGCCCGGTAGCACTGAGGGTTGAAGCACTGGACACCTTACCTTGTGGCACACCGGCAATCCGGGTTCAGGAGCGAGCCTGGGCCATCAGAGGTCAGCAACAGGGGGGAGGGGGGAGCTGGAAGGAGCTGTTGACAGGCAATCTCTCCTCTCTGGGAGGTGATGGGCTTCCTACAGCTGATAGCTGCCACCTGCTGGAGGTGGGGAACAGCACGGGCCAAGGAGGAGCCAGGTGCTGGGCAAATGAGGTGGGAGGAAAGGGGCCATTACTGGGGCTGTGGGACTAATGTGTGCCTCCACATGCATGCGTATCCACTCCCTGGACCACTGGGCATAAAAGGAGGAGAAAATCTCCGCCAGTGGCAGGATGGTGACTGACTCCCTGCAGGCTCTGCTCCCAGACTGGGTGTAAGGTAAGCCCTGGTTATTCTGGGGGATGGGGCTGGGGGTTGGTCTGATGGGGGCTGTCTGGGGACAAGGCCCAAAAAGTATTAAATGATAAAAAAAATAGCCCATAACAAAGTAAAGAAGGAGTATGAGCTGGAATGTAAATTATTTAATGCCAGAAGTCTAAATATAAGAAAAAATCAGCTACAAATGTTATATAGTGTATGAGAGAGCACTATTACCAATGAAATTCAATTAATTTCTAGCATTGTACCATCATAGTGACGTCAAGAAGTTGTGCCCTCTTGAAGTACGTCACCATGATGGTACAACTTGGAATGCCCTTGTGCTCCTTTTGCCATGACAGCTGTGCTGATAGCTTATTTTTTTCAACTGTCAGAAGAAACTGAAGGGAGAAAGAAGAAGAGCAATTGTAATTGCATTCTCCCATACACTATAATAGAGTCAAGAGCACTGAGCTTCAGAGAGGGAGCAGTGCCGTGTGAAGAGGAAGCAGCGCTATGTGAGGAGGTAGAATGGAGAGCTGGCAGGAAGGTACAGCACACACATATATGTGTGTCACCCTAGAGGGCCACCAGTCAGTCACCATGGTGTTGTCTTATTGCTGAGGGAACCACCTTGGCAAGGGAGGGGTAGTTGTTGAGTACAGATTTGTGGAGATTGAGGCTAGTTTGTGTGTGGGTTGGATTTTAACCCTTAGGCTGCTGACAGAATTAGAATGTATAGGAATTAATTCTGTACTGATATATCAGTCCACAGCACAGCAAGGGTTGAAAAGAAGACTAGTCAAATAATGTGTGGAGATTACTTTTTGGGGGGCAGGGGGAACAAAGCAAGTAATGTGTTGGTTGTGATGGAGAGGCAAAAAGTGTACAAGTTTAATATACGGAACAGACTGTCAGATGCCGTTGTTGTTGTGACCCTGCTCCCTTGTTGGTTGCTGTTGCCCATACACTATAAAAGACAGTGGATGGGCAACAGTGAACAACAATACTGTGTTCACTTCTTGAGGTTGTCTTGACAACCCTAGACCTCTCGAGCTTCACTCTCGAGGTCTATTTGGTTGTCATGACAAACTGTCAAAGTGAACACAGCGTTGCTGTTGTTCACTCTTGCCCAGCCATTTTATTCTCCTAGGCAAATAGATTTAAAATTCATTACAGAGATTTGGTGGGTGAAGGAAGACACATGGGGTAAAAGTATATCAGGGTTTAATCTGTTCTGCAGGGGACAGAGAAAATAAAAAGGGTGGAGGCATAGCAGTATACTTTTCAGACAAGTTAGCAACAGTTGATATTTCATCTAATATAAACAATCAAAACTCTTAAGGTTGAATCTATATAGATTAAAATAGTTGATGCAGCACAGAATGGTCAAATATTTGGTTTGTATTATGGACCACCAGATACAGACATATTTATTGATATTGAATTGCTTATGGAATTTGAAAAGGCATGTGACATAGTGTTATTATAACAGGGGACATCAACCTGCCTGAGATAAACTGGGTAACGAGTATGGCAAAAAATGGTTCACTAAGGAATTCCTAGATACTTGTATACAGTTACATTTGCAACAGATAGTTAATAAAAGTACAAGGAAAAACAATATACTCAACCTAATCCTTAAATCAGATAACTTAAATATTTCTAACTGCTCATTGTAAGAGCCCATGGGTGACAGTGATCATAGTACTGTATATTTTACATCAAATATATATAGGATGTCAGGCAACACCAAAATATATTTATATCATACTGCAAACAAAAGAGCAATTCAGGAACAAATAAATAAAATCAACTGGGAAGATGAATTAAACAACTTGATCTTTTTAGGAAACATGGTACAAAATAAAGACAAACTTAATTATAATTTGTAATGCAAATATCACTAACATAAAAAAAACAACAACAGCCAAGACCTTAAACCTAGATGGTTTAGTAGCAAAATCAGGAAGATGACAACGAGAAAGAAAAAACTATATGATAAATATCTAAGATCTAGAGCAAATACAGATTGGGAGGCATATAAGCAATTACTTAGACATTGTAAAAATCTAATTAATAAATCAAAAAAGAGAGTTGAAATTAACCTTGCAAGACAAGCAAACAAATGTAATGGCAAATATTTTTGTAGTTACATAAATTCATTAAAAAGGAATGGGAATGTAATTAGTTCATTCAGTTGAAAAGGAAATATTGTATGTAATCCTAACCAGTTAGCAGAAGCATGTAATGATTACTTCTGTACAGTATTCACAAAATAGGATGGAAAATGTACATCCACATGTAATAACACCGAGGAACCAATTTTAATCTCAGAATCCGAAATAGAAATAAAAATTAAGAAACTTAAACATCATAGTTCCCCAGGTCATGATAAAATTTCTTCCAGAATACTCAAACTACTAGGAAAAAGTGTATTGAAACTTTTAGCTATATTATTTAACAGATCTATAAATTATGACCAGGTTCCACAGAACTGGAAAGTAGCAGAAGTGTTTCCCATATTGAAGAAGAGGAGTAAATAATGCATTCAAAATTATCGGCCCATACGTTTGACTTCTGTTCCTGGAAAATTAATGGAAAATGTTCTAAAAGATAGAATAAAACAACATAAAAATAATAGAAATAGAGAAGATAATGACCAGCATGGGTTTGTATCTGGAAAATCCTGCTTAGCAAATTGACTTTGCTTCTACAAAATCAAAAAAACAAAACAAAAACAAAAATTGTAGAGATCTTGATAACAGTACCCCGTAGACATTATTTATATTGACTTCTGTAAAGCATTTGATATTGTACCAGACTTATACAATTACAGATAAAATGTCACAGCCTAAGATCAATAATAAAATAATTAACTGAGTCCTAAATTAGCTAAAAGACAGAAACCAAGTTGTATCAATAAATGGATACCATTCTGCTAGTGGGAGTGTTACTAGTGGGGTGCCGGAGGGCTCTCTACTGGGTCTGATTGTATTCTCTCTGTTTATTTCAGATATGAACCATGAGGTATACAACTGGACCTCTAAATCTGCAGATGTTAGTAAGACTGAGGGCCCTTGTGGTAACACTGAGGAAATTCATACCTGGCAAAAGGATCAGGACGCAATCACTACCTGGGCCTATAGATGGAGAATGAAGTTCAACCTAAACAAGTGCAGGGTAACGCATTTTGATAAAAATAATCATGGCCATAACTATGTTTTAAGTAATACTACTCTAAAAAAAGTCACTGAAGAAAAAGATTTGGGTATAATCATATCTAAGTCATTCAGATTTCATTCACACTGCACTACAGTTATCTCAAAAATTGATGCAATATGGTGGAACATTAGAAGAATAAATATGTGGAAGTTGTGGTCCCAACCTATAGATCCTATTTACACCCCCATTTAGACTATGCTAGCCAATTATGGAATCCTTACATAAGTAAGTATAATACTGCAGTTGAGAAAATTCAGTGTAAGATAAAAACTCTTAAAGGATTAGATAACCATACATTTTCTGAAAGACTAACTTCCCTTAAGTTGATGTTCATGTTAGAAGAAGGAGGGGAGATCTGCTAGTGCTATATGATATCATTCATGATGAATATGTTAGGTCAGAATTTAATTTAATTATTAAAATTAAAAGTATTCAAACTGGGGGACATAATTTGCAGTTAAAGGCTCATTTTTTTAGTACCTCAGCCAGAAATCATTTCTTTACCCAGAGAGTCACTGAATGGTGGAGTTGGTTGCTAGAATATGCAGTCATGAGTACAACAAAAGAGGAATTTAAGAGAAATTTAGACAAATATATAATGGAAAATTCTTAAGGATATCAGGCTGAAGCTACCTATGGGCCATGGCTTTCTGAGCTTCTGACATTTCTAGTATGAATCCTAGTATGAAACTGTTGGGAGATCATACACAGTATGACAATTTCACCCTTATTTCAGGAAGAGCAGGTAAATCAAGCCAAAATCTATTTTTACCCCAGTCATTCATAACGCTGCTATAGCCACATTTGAAAAAGCACTAAAAAGGAAATGTCTGAGCTTAGCAATGCAGTCTTTAAACCCTCAGATAAAGGTAGCAATGTGACCCTTATGACTGAGACCTTTTACATAAAACAACTCATGAATTTACTTAGCAGTACAGATAATTATTAAAAACTTAGGGGGGAACCAACTATGAAATTTAGCCTAGAGTTATTTACCCTAATTGACTCTGTATATATAAATGGTTGGATTACAGGAGACAAGGAAAGTTTCCTAAAACTCAATTTCCCTGTAGTTCCCACTTTTTATAGCATACTAAAGGTTCATAAGAATATCAGTGACCAACCAATGAGACCCATTGTGTCTGGGATTAGATCACTGACACAACATCTGAGTCAGTTTATTGATTTTTCCTGAAACAGTTCATGATAGATCTACCGTCACATGTAAGAGACACCATGGGCTTGATTTTCAAAAAGTGACACAGGGCTTACACAAGCCCTGTGACAAACCCTGCAGTGCCCCCAAACACATTGCTGCATGGTGCACCGTATTCTCATAAGTCATGCACATTTGCGGCACTTTAATCTCTTTACAGCAGCTTGTGCCAAATATTTGGAGCAAACCCCATAAAAAGGTCCATGACATTAGATCAGGAAAAGCTGGTCTAACCCATGGCATGCGGTGCACAGGATCGAGAATCCCGATTGCCGGCCATGGACTGCAGCAAGCCCCATATGCTGTGTATTTGGTACACCTGGGGCTTGTGGCAGTCTAATGCATTTGAGAATTGAGCCCCGTGTGTTTGTTAAAAAGGTGGAAAATCTAACTTGGAAGAATGACTATCACTGGAGGACTATAGATGTAACCACCTACATACTTCCATCCAGCACAGTGAGGGAATTAATGTTACCAAATACTTTTTATCCAAAGTCACACTTGGTGATAACATACTCACAAACTTCACTCTACATGCATTGGAATTTGTATTGGAACATAATTACTTCATTTTTGATAAAACTTGTTTTTAGCAAAAATCTGGCACAGTGATGGGAGCATCAGTCACCCCATCCTATACAAATCTTTTTATGGGTAGATAGGAAGGACTATATGTTTGACAGGACACAAAATCCCTTTTTAGATAGAGTGATACATTGGTACAGTTTTATCTGTGATGTACTATGCATATTATGCTGTTTTATTGTCTTGGTTGCTTTTCTATGATTATGTGTTGACTTGTAATCTTACCAGTTTAATTTCCTAGTGTTGACCTGTACAAGTATCACCTTGTATTTGTAACCACTGCTAATGTGTTTGATTTTAACTTGTATCCTCCGGGGTCGTACCTGAAAATAGACATTTTATGTCTAGTGCACCTACCCGGTTATCAAAAATAAATAAATAAATATGGCAAGGAGACACCTCAGATATAGCCCATTTCATGGCCCATATAAACAGTACTAGCTCCAGCCTTTGCTTCACACATCAATAGCATTCTAAATCCATTACATTCTTAGATATTGAACTAAAGTCAGTACCGGGTGAAATAGTAAGTACAGTGGGATACAGAAAACCCACTGCTGCCAACACCATACTACACACTGAGAATGCCCAGCTCAAAAAATGTATCAAATCAATCCTCTACAGTCAGCTTATTTGACTAAAGAGAAATTGTTCTGATCATGCTATGTAAAACAAAAAGAGAATATGATTGCTAGTTTGGAGTACAAGGCACAAACATTACAAATAGCATTACAAAGGATGAATGCTGTATAAATAGATAAAAACTATGACTGGCAGCAAAGCAGACGATTGGCAACTGGATAACATCCTGCATTAACCTCTGTTATAGGTTGGCTGGTAGGGAACCTCCCAAAGGGCTTAGGACTCATTCCACCAGACATACTGCTGTATTGGTGGCTGCCTCCATAGGCATCCTGATATAGAAAATCTTCCTGGACATAAAGTCTCCACCACTCATTCACACTAATGGCAGTATACCAGAGATGCTAGGACCCAGTGGGAGCAAACTATTTTCAGGAGGGCCAGCACCTGAGATGGAGTCGTGAGGAAGTGGCATTGTGGGCCCAGCACGTGTGGTAATGACTATCTCAACGTTGACCCTCCAACCGCCTCAGTTCCTTTTTTCTCACCATCGAGTGTGCTTCAGTGATGATGTCGCTCACCCACTGGGAGTTAAACTTCTGTAGCAGCTTAGTTCAGTTTATTGTTTTGTATATTATCTTGAATCAGTACCGATTATAATTATTAATTCTAACTTGTACAAGAGAAGTCTTCAGCCCTCCATTGATGGAATCGACCATGAGTGGGTCAGGTGATGATAGGAAGACTTCATAAGAAAGCTGTTCAGTCAGTTGGGCCGGGTCTGGTCTGCCGCCCTCCTGGGGTATGACAATGGATGGTCCAATGCTCAGGGAGATGAACGGTCACCCCAAAAGCATAAATGGAAACGGTCCCATTCTCGTCACCGTTCGGCCTTGAGTTCTTCTTTGACACATAGGTTGAAGAAGAAAAGGCATCACTCGAGGTCACCCTCTGGTACATCTACGCGTATATGGTCGGTCATTAGGGCCAGGCGCTGGTCTCCACCTCTGTTGGAGTCGCCGGTTCCTGTCTTTGGTGGCCAACCTCCTTGACACTGAAGCTTCTTTCCATCTATTGGAGGAACTTCCAATGAGCAGTTTCACAGTGGGCTGCTCTTATGGAGCAGTGGGCTTGGAGGCTGGTCTGGCTGCCTGAGCCAGCCAGTCTGATACTGGGGCCTTCAGGCCGTTCAGTTTTGGACGGGCGGGGTGGGGTGGTTGGGCCTTTCAAGTCGCGCGGTTCCTTCTTTGGTGCCGACGACTCTGTGTTCGGATGTCTATCCCCCTCACACAGCTGCAGCCCAGGGGTCTACACTGATACCTCTATCTCCTGCCATTTTTCCTTCTTTTACTTCCAATCACAGTTTTCAGACTCCTGTGACATTGCCGTTGTCTGTGGTGCCAAATTCTCTGGCACTGAGGGTTCTGTCGGTGCATCTGTGGTGCCATCTGCGGTGCCACAGGCTCTGTTGGCACAATCGGCGGTGCCTCAGGCTCTGTCGGTGCCATCTGCTGGGAGCCCTGTCAGCACCATGCTCTTTGTCAGTGCTGTGCCATTTCCAACGTGGCTCCTTCTTTGTTCTCGATGCTGTTTTCCTCGATGGCACTGGGGATGAGTGCGACGGCATCCGGTCTTCAGGGGGTTTTGACTCCGATTCTTTCTTCTTCTCTTCCTCCTCCTGATTTTCACTCCTTTCCTGTCTATACAGTGCCCCCTGGACTGTCAGGAGATGATTTTGAGCCTGATCCAGATCTTCACCTGGGTGATGCTGTTGATGCTGACACTGCCCTGTGGGCAAGGATGAATACTCCTGCAGAGCCAGTTGTTGAGGACCTTTCCTTTAAGTCTCTGCTCAAGAATTTAAATTCTACTCTTTTTCTCCAGACCACAGAAATTAATCCTGGGAAGCTTTTGCGTCTCCAGTATCTTCATGTCCCAGAAATCCCTATGGATTTAACCCCTCTGGTACAGCCCTCTTTCGAGACCCTTTCACAGATGGTGTGAAAGAATCTGGCTCTTATTCCTTCCATGGCTAAGTCCATAGATAGGAAGTATGCCCCTCCCAAGGATCGCCCAATTTTGGCCTCACAAGCCTTTGCTGATGCCATAGTGGTCCTGACAGATGTTGATAAGGCTGTTCTACCTCAGGAATCTATAGCCCAGCCTATAAACAAAGAATATCACAAGATAGACACCTTAGGTAAGAGAGTCTTTGCTGCCTCAACCCTGGGTATGCGCACTGCCAGCTACCAGGACTATTTTTCTCAATACGAGTTTGTTCTTTGGCATTTGCTCAAAGCAATGGTAGAAGCTCTGCATGAATCGAAGGTTAACTCAGTGCTACTTCAAACCATAACTAGGGGTATTGAGTCCAATAACCAACAGTTTAAAGCTGCAATGGATGCCTTCGATACCACTTTCCGGGCAGTGGCGGCGGCTGTCATCTGCACCCATCGCCACTCTTGGCTGCATATTTCGGGCTTTACGAATGACACCCAGCGGTAAGTCATGGCCTTACCTTTCGACGGTATGTATCTGTTCAGACCTCAGGTGGAGCAAGCACTAGAGGCCACTCAGAAGACTAGGTCTGCCATTAAGACAGCCAGACCTATGCCCATCCCCTCCAGGGAGGTGGAAACAAGTACCAGTTTCACAACAGTCAGTCCCTTCGGGGAAAAGGCAGAGGAGGTTTTAACAGAAACCAGAACCCTCAGTTGCAAAAGAAAGTACAGCAGAAAGCACAAGGGAAGGCCCAAAAGCATCCAGTGCCACCTTCTGAGTTTCCGGCCCAGGTCCCACCTCAGCTGTCCGAGGGGGACTCCTCCTCAACAGTAGGAGGACATTTGACTCATTTCTACAACCAGTGGAAATCTATAACATCAGACAAAGGGATCCTCAGAATAATCCACAAGGGGTACTCTCTCAATATTTCAGAAACCCCTCCGGATCATCCTCCCAAATGACAGCCCAGGCTGTCAGCAGTACAGTCAGACCTTCTTGCTTCTGAGGTACAAGGCCTTCTGAACAACACGGCAGTAGAAGTAGTCCCGCTGGATCAGTGAAACAAAGGTTTCTATCCCCATTACTTTCTGGTCCCAAAGAAAACCAGCAGCATGCGTCCCATTCTGGATCTCAGAAAGTTAAACAAGTTCCTACACAAGGAAAAGTTCAAGATGATATCACTCGGTACTCTACTACCTTTGATTCATTGACACGATTGGCTAGCCTCCCTGGACATGCAGGATGCCTACCAACACATCCTCATACACCCAAAGCACCACAAATACCTAAGGTTCATGGCATTGGGTCAACATTAACAGTTCAGAGTCCTGCCCTTTGGGCTATCCTCGGCACCGCAAGTTTTTACAAAGTGTTGTGCAATTCTCACAGCGCACCTCAGGAAAATTGGAATACAAGTGTTCCCATATCTGGATGACTGGCTCTATAGTAAGTCCCTCCAGGCAAGAGACTCTGGAGGCCATAGCCACGACCTCAGACTTCCTCACATCCATGGAAATCCTGCTGAACTTCGACATGTTGTAGTTGCAGCCCTCCCAGAAGCTCCTCTTCATAGGAACTCTTCTTGACACCTCCCGTGTGAAGGCTTTTCTTCCACAGGACAGAAAGAGTGATATCTTACAGATGGCCCAATACATCAGAGAACATAGCTCAGTTTGAGCTATCTCGATGCAATGGATGCTGGGCCTCATGGCATCCTCAGTGTTCATTGTACCCTTGGCTCATCTTCACATGAGAACCTCTCAGTGGATGCTCAGTGCTCAGAGGTCCCCAGCCACTCACCCTCAGTATTTTATCATTGAAGTGACGGAACCTCTGAAGAGGTCGCTCACCTGGTGGTCTCAGGAGGACAACCTTCTGGAAGGATATCCCTTCACTCCTCTGGATCATCAAATCTCCATTACTATGGACGCGTCTCTGATGGGTTGGGGAGCTCACTGCCGGGATCTCCACATCTAGGGTACGTGGACTCAGGATGAGTCTCAACTTCACATAAATGTCCTGGAAATGAGAGCAATCCTCTGTGCAGTCTGAGCTTTGGAGGACATACTCTGTCACAAGAATATCCTCCTTCAAATGAACCACAAACAAGGCAGTGATGTACTATATCAACAAACAAGGCAGTGCATACTCTTACCCATTATGCAGGGAAGCAATGAGGGTGTGGGAATGGTGCATGGAGCACAAGGCTCTGATTTAGGTGGTTTACCTGCCAGGAGTACAAAATGAGCTGGCAGACCGTCTCAGCAGAACGGAGGCGGATCCTCATGAGTGGTCTCTTGACTGAATCGTCATTCAATCATTCTTCAAAGAGTGGGGAACTCCAGACCTGGACCTTTTTGCATCCCCACTCAATGCAAAACTGCCTCTCTTCTGCTCCAGAAATCCAGGACCTGGCATCTTTTGTCAGGATGCATTCAGGCTGCGGTGGACAAAACGCTTTCTATACACTTTTCCTCCTCTTCCCCTAATTCGGAGGGTACTACTCAAATTGGAGTCTTGGGGGGGCATAATGATTCTCATTGCCCCTTTCTGGCCTTGGTAGTTATGGTTCTCATTACTCAACAGACTATTGGAAAACCCCCAAAATGCTTCCCCTTCAGATGAACCTTTTGACCCAGGGTCCTGTGGTCCATCCCAACCTGAGGTCGCTTCACCTTCATGCTTGGCTCCTGAGGAGATATAGGTGAATAGGTTCAATGTTTCTCATAGAGTTTCAGATATTCTTCTGGCTGCGTGTAAGCCGGCCACTAGAAAAAAACCTACACAGCTAAATGAAAGCATTTTTCTATCTGGTGTGCAAAATCCTCTTGGAACCCTTTTTCCTGCTCACCAAATAAAGTCTTGGAGTATCTCTTAGACCTCTCAAACACAGGTCTGCAGTACTCCACAGTCAAAGTTCACCTTTGTGCCACTTCAGCATATCATGAGCCAGTACTTTCCATGTCACTGGGCTCAGTTGCCCGTGGTTCAGAGGTTTCTTAGAGGTATTCTGCATACTAGACCTCCTATTAGATGTCCAGTTGCAGCCTGGGACATTAACCTTGTGCAAAACATGCTCACTCATAAACCTTTCGAGCCTTTAGCCACTTGCGAGTTGAAGTTCCTCACTTGGAAAACGACCTTCCTGGTGGCAATTACTTCAGTCTGTAGAGTTTCTGAAATACACGCACTGGTCACAGACCCCCCCATACACTGTTTTTCACAAGGACAAGGTAGTTCTTAGGACTCATCCTAAGTTTCCATCTAAGAATTCCATCTAAACCAACCTTTAGTCCTTCCTAACTACTTTGCGAACTTTCAGAATGAAGGGGAGCATACTCTTCATTTGCTTGATGTTAAGAAAGTGTTGCAGTTCTATCTGAATAGAATGAAAGCAATTCACAAGGCTCAACAACTGTTTGTTTCCTTCAGCGAGACCCGGCTGGGTCAACCTGTTGCTATCAGATGTATTTCAGCATGGCTGGTGGCTTGCCTTCACCACTGCTATTCTATGGCACAGGTCAAACTGAAAGGCAGAGTGTATGCTCAGTCTACCAGAGCAGTCATGGCATCTCTGGCGGAAATCTGTAACGTGCCCAATGCAGATATTTGCAATGCGGCTACCTGGAGCTCCGTGCATACTTTTGTTAAACACTACGCCTTGGATGTCCAAGCCAGACAACATCTGTTGTTTGGCAGGACCATTCTTAATGAACTTCTGTCCTAAGCACGTGAGCTCTTTATCTCCTGCCACCTGTCTTGGGGGATTATTTTAGCTCGGTACTGTCCCATTAGTGTGAATGAATGGTGGAGACTTTATGTCCAGGAAGATATGGAAATTACATACCTACCGTAATTCTTGATCTTCTTGAATAAAGTCTCCACCACTCATTCACATGCCCACAGCACCATCTCCCAAGCTCACTTCTCTGTTTATGGTCTTCACTCCCTCAATGGCTGAGCTGAGAAGACTTTATTGTTGACCCTTCTTACACGGGTCATCCAGACTATCTTATGTCCGATTTTTAGGTTAGTCCTTCTAGATTAGTTATGCTGCACCTCCTTGGAAAAAAAGGTACTGAGGCGGTTGGAGGGTCGACACTGAGATAGTCATTACTGCTCATGCTGGGCTCATGGTACCGCTTCCTCACAGCTCCATCTCAGGCACTGACCCTCCTGAAAAAAGTTTGCTCCCACTGGGCCCTATCACCTCCAATGTACTCCCATTAGTGTGAATGAATGGTGGAGACTTCATCCAAGAAGATCAAGAATTATGGTAGGTATGTAATTTCCATATCTGTAGGGCTGCTACCTGGAGGAAATCACACAACTTCATTTCCCACTACAGCATTGACTTTGAGTCATATCGGGATGCTGTTTTTGGAACTGCAGTTCTCCAGTCTCTTTTCATCAAATTGGGGTGCACTCCTTACCCCTTCTCCTGAAAAACTGCTAGGAGTCTGCCATAGCGTGGATAGTGAACTGTATCCATGCACTGAGAAATAAAGTTTAGCTTTAGTTGTAGTTCTATGTATGGTGTACAGTTCACATCCACACAACCCACCTGGCCTCCACCGGCAGTGTGGTACCCGGATCCCTGCTTTCAGTGTGCAAATATCTGATGTCACAGGCTGGAACCAGAGGATATACCACCCAGGTGGTGGGAGCAGCTTAACTTAAAGATGTCCAGTGAATCAGCATTTCCAGTGGAATTGCCTGAGTGTGGATGTGAACTGCAGTTGCATGTGAGTAACCTATCTTCTTTGAGGATATCTCTTTCTTTGGGCCATGCCTATGTAACTATAGCCATCAGGTGCCAGGACCACATGGAATTTTTTTTTGCTAGCAGTCTACTAGAGTTCGTCCATGATGACGTTATACATCGTTGTCTTCATTATATATATACATGGGTGGCACCGTGCCCTCCTCAGTTCTTTTCCCACTGTTGATCACACTCACCGGACTCCACAGAGATGTCATCACTACAGTCGACCACCATAATCTTTGATATTTCTAACTTTTATTATTTTTCTCACCCTAGTAGTTATCACTTTATTTTTAAAGTTATTACCATCATCATGTATATTGAACTCTGCTAAACTATTTGATTACTGTGAGCTCAGTGAAAAAATTTACGATGACGATCATGACATCTGTGTTTGCTGTCTTGGAGAGGCCCACAACATTAAGGCCTGTGAGATCTGCCTTCAACCAAGCCACCTGGCAATGCCATCAGAAAGCCCTGCAGAGGGTAACCAGAATGGAGAGGGAGCTACAGGTGTGAAGCTCCTCTGTGTTGTTGGCTCTCTCTTCAGTCTCTCATGTCTTCAAGGCTCAGGAGAAGTCTTCCAGCAAGCACAAACACCAAGAGAGGGTACAAAGTAAGGATAAATCCTCCTTGGTCCACTCTTGGTTTGCTGATGCACTTGGCACTGGCCGACCAGGTGTACCGGTTTCTAAACAGTGTCTGTCCAAATGGTTGGCCAACTGTATTACAATTGGTTACATGAAGTATGGAAAGGAACATCCTGTGTTTGTGTATGGCCACTAAACCATAGGCATGGCCACTTCTGTAACCTGTTTCTGGTATGTGTCAGCTGCTAAAATTTGTGCTTCTGCAACCTGAAGTACTGTCCGCACTTTCACTAAACACTACAGTCTGGACATTGCATCTAGAAGGTTTGCAGGCTTTGGCCTGTCTGTACTTCAAGGTCTCCTTTCTTAGGCCTATAGCCTCCAGCCACCCAGACTGTCTCTCTGGCAGTACTGCTTGGAACTCATTCCATAGGTGTGGCCTGATGAAAGTGATATAATCTAGGAAGATAGTACAGTTACATGAGATCTTACCATAACAATAGATCTTCAAGAGAATCTCTTTCATTGGGCTATGCCTCTGTCCCCCTTAGCACAGAGCTTCTTTGCTCCTGTCTCTCTCTGTCCAGAGAAGTCTACCTGCTGTTTTCAAACTTGCCTAGTGGTGGGAACCTTCAGCTCTCCCTTGGTTTCCCAGGAGGAGATCCTTTGCATATGGTCTCCGGTGGGGAACTGAGGAGAGCGCGGGACCTTCCACATTTATAAAATGAGGATGTTGATGTATGATGTTGCTGTGGGCAGCCTCTAGTAGACTGTGTAGATTTGCCAAACCTGCAGTCTCTTACCTGGCGTACTGTGACATCATTGCCTAGTACTAAATGTAGGTTATGACGTGTAAGTTAGAATTTATTATACAATGCACTCGTCTTTTTTCCGCATGTTTAGTTATGATCTATAAGAGAAACTGCATTGCTATAAGTGCCTAACATTAGCTAGAGGAAATTACTGGCTAACCATACTGAGAATGTTACTGATCATGTTTACATATTTGTGGCCTTAGAGCACCACCTGTAGCTATATGCCATAACAATATTTATTAGTTTATGTATATTTGTGGTCTTACAGTGCCACCTGCTGTTGAAGTGCACACTACTCAAATCAGCATATTATTTTGATGAATCAGCATCTTTGTGACCGTGCTATTGTTCTACTGCAACACTTATGATACACCAAATGTGCAATACTGAATATGTTACATACAATGTGTTGCTGACCAAAATGCCAAGGTTATTTTTCGCTCGGCCCACCATCACGGCCAATCGCAATGTTTTGTGTAACGCACTTCGTGCGACTATGAGCCCATTGTCAGAGTAACGGAACTGATATTATCTAAGTATAAGAGCTTATTGTTATCGCAGGTTCACTGAGAAAATTTATGATTGCACCTGGTGTAGTGAGATTTGGACTCCCAGTAATGTATAATCTGTACTTACTGTCCTTATGTACATGCTTTCAGGGAATAAACCTTCAGTTTGTGACAACTGTTTACTGATTTCATTCCATCTGGTTTAGAACTTGCAAGATTCACCCAAATCTAAAAAATGGCAACCATGACTTGGATCAGATTGGTCTGAACCAAACAGTTTAGACAGACCTGTGTGCTTATGGGGGAACAGATTGGGATAATTTGGGTAGACCCAGCCCCCTCTGTTCAAATAGTACAGATCACTCAACAGACTTTGTGCGCTGAGGGCAGAGATAACTGCACTCTCAAAGAAAGTGACAGGCTGTCTCATGTCCCCAAATCAGCTTCAGTCTGTGGAGTCACATATCCTGAAAGTTTTGTTAACTGTCTAGTTGTGGAGAGAAAGGTGGATCGGTATACCTTTGGCTCTCAACTAGTGTAGGTAGAAGGGAACTCTCATAATGGCCATCAGCTCTGAACTAAAATTGGATAGTTCACATTTTCTAAGCTTGCATGGAGGCTTGGGGGGATTCCGTGCTGGATGCAAAAACTCACGGTCATCCAATACAGCATGTGTGCACACTGTATTCATAGACCAAACAAATGGTAAAGAAAAAGCAAGATCAGAAAGGTATGCTAGTTGCCATCCTATATGCTGCACTTCAAGCATTTGAAATGGAGGTCTTAACTTTGAAACAAAAGCTGGGCTCCAAAAGCAAGGAGCTATGCTCCAAAGACAGGGAATTGGGGAAACAGCAGACAGAGTTTGAAACAAAAATGGAAAGGCTCAAGAGCGAGTCTGATAGCGAACTGCAATGTGTTGTATGAGAGAAAGACAAAACAATTGTTAGATTAATGCAGGCATGTGAAAGATTACAGCAGGATAAGAAATATGGTTTGCAAGTGAATGATTGGTTGGTTGAAACGAAAGAGTTGATGCAGTGTGATTGTGTGGAAATGGGAGAGAAACTAGTGATAAGTAAAAACAATCTAGAAAGAGAGCTCAGGGAAAAAGATGAAGTTGCTGCTGCATACAGGGTTTTGCAGGATCATGTTAGTAATGGGCAATATAAAGGTAAAATCAACCATTCACAGTGCAGATTGAAGTTGAAAAAGTTATGGGACAAATTTAAAGTTCTGAAGGATCATGTAAAAGCTTTCTTGTGTGTTAAGCCAGTCAATCTTGCATCATCGGAGGATGACAAGATTGATGATAAGGATCCCATTACCACCATCCAAAATGGCAATCCTCGGGACGCCGGGGTTGGGGACCTCACCCACCTACAGTAGCTGTTTTGAACAAAAAAGAGAAGGGTGAGATTACTGGAACAATTGAGGAAGTGGCAAGGTACGGGTTTGCTGAAGCCAGTGCCAAAGAGCCTAAAAGGCCATAGCCAGTGTGCTACAGAGTGAGGCCAAACAAACAGATTTTCATGGGCGTGGCCACTGCCACAACCCAGGCCATCGTTCAGTCCATGGACCAGCAATGACAGCAACCCCTGAATGTTTTGCAGGCTGCCCATGCTGTCCAAAAGCATTGCAGACAATGTAGGCTGCATGCTCCCCGGTGACAATCTCAGTTGTCATTTGGAAAATGTGCAAAGCCAGTGCGAGATGCTCAGCCTTTCACCTGAGTATAGAGTGCAGGTTTTGAAGCAAACTATTGACCCTACGTTGTGGGCCAAGCTATCGGAGATGCTTAGCAACAATGAGGGAATTGTATTTGATGCAGTCACTGCTGTCCTTTTACAGGCACAGAACCCAACCTTGGTGAGTGTAATGATAGCTTACCCAGTCAAGCAGAAAGAAGGGGAAACCCCTGCCCAGTACAACCAGTGACTGTATCTTGCATACAGAGTAGGAAAGAATTTGGCTAGAGAAATGTCAGACCCTAATTCAATTGAGTATAAATGCTTGTTTTTGAAAGATTTGCAACCAGCTTTGAGAGAAAAAGTTGAAACATTTGTAAATCTGAGAGCGGATCTTTTCGGCGACATCATGGGGAGAGTGGAGCATGCATTCCAAATTTACGTACGTGATCTGGGCTCCATCTCCAAGGCCAAGGTAGCTGCCATGCAGGTCAGCATTTTACCCTTCACCCAGAACATGGTGGAAGGAAAGCCCTAGGATTCTATCCAAAACAAGGCTTCAACCAAAAGAAGGGAGACCAAAACAAAAACAAGCAACAGTACGGAAAGGGAAACAATGGACGTCAGTGATCCGGCCCTTCATACAAAGATTTGGCAAATGAAAATAGTGAGCTACGGTAATGGAAGGCCATGGTCCAATCAGTTACTGGAGCACCTCCATTTCAGCCTATAGTGACCTTCCCTTCCGCACCCCGACTTGAGGACCAGACCCAAGAGGACGGCCTACAATGGACTTGCACTCACTCTGAACTCATGGAAATGCCCCAGTTACCAGGTTCCTACTCCAAATCCAAGCAGGAAAGCTTGGAATGATGGTGTCCAGCCCTGGTACACATCATCACCACCCTGGTGACTACTGATTCAGGCCGCTGATGTATAGAAGCATTGGTAGTGGGCCACCAGCTTGAATTACTTCTAGATACAGGTGCCGTGGTTTCAGTACTGCATCAAGAAAACCCACAGTCATCCCCATGGTCTACAGGACAGGCGACATCTGCCTGTACATTTGAAAGGACCGTAGTAACAATGTACCAGTCCACGCCATACCAATTACTGTTGGTATTTTAAAAACAGAACACTGTTTTGATCTAATGGTGCTAAACCAGCACCAAAGCATTCTGAGAATTGATTTACTGACCCGTTACAATTGTGTAGTGGACTTCACCAACAGGCTTTTAATCCAGATGCCAGGCCATCGCCACATGACCTTCATTTCTGACTCGTGTGGTAGCAGCAGTAAGGCCTAATTACAGGGAGTACTGTATGACATCATAGTCATGTTCCAAAACCACATACTGTTTCCTCAGTTGAGGCCCATTTTAGAAAAATACTGAGTGGCCTTTGCCAAAAACAAGCATGATTGTGGGAGAATGAACACTCTCATACAGGTCCCTGCACCAGAACTACCATGCCAAAGACAGTACCCCCTGCCAATAAAGGAAATACCCCTCTTTGAGAGCCACTATTTATTCCTTTACAAAGCAGGGGGTCATCAGGCCTTGTGTATCTAAAGTCAGTTTTCCTATTCGGCCAGTAAAGAAACCCAGCAAAAGTTGGAGACTCACAATTGATTACAGGAGACTCAATCAAGTTACCTCAAGTTGTGCACACAGAGTGGCCTCTTCCCCGGATGTGCTAAAACTCCTAAAGCCTGAACACAAGTGATTCAGCACATTGGATATTTCCAATGGATTCTGGTCACTTCCACTTGTCCTGGAGAGCCAATACAAGTTTGCATTCACCTTTGAAGGATGTCAGTACACGTGGAACTTCTTATTTCAAGGGTTCCACAGTAATCCCTCCTTTCTCCACATCCACTTGAAGGATGTCATACATGGCTTCTCCACTCCAGAATGCCTTCTCCAATATGTGGATGACTTACTCTTGGACACACAGAGCCTAAAGCAACACCTAAAACTACTGGATGAACTTTTAAAACTCTTACAGACTGCAGGCCTCAAATGTAACCCCGTAAAGGTACAGTTTTGCCTCCCAGAGGTATCTGTTTTGGGTCTGTGCATCTCTGCTGAGGGCAGAAGCCCTTCCTTGGACAAGGTCCAAGGCCTTGAAGACTTGCCACTACCAACTAGTGTGGCAACACTCTGACAATTCCTGGGTATGGTAAACTATTCCAGGGATTTTATCGGCAATTTTGCACAGAAGGCCACACCTCTGTATGACCTCCTAAAACAGGATGTCCCCTGGCAATGGGGACCTGAACACACAGCTGCATTCACATCCCTGAAAAAGGCCCTGGCTTCTACACCAGCATTGGTCAACCTCAACCCAGACCTTCCATTCAATTTGGAAACTGTCACCTCAGAGGTAGGAATGTCAGCAATCTTGACACAAAAAGCAAATGGCACACTCAGGCCTATTGCCTATGCCTCACAAACACTGTCCTTGGTGGAACAAAAGTACTCTCTATGTGAGAGAAACTTGCTGGCAACCTTCTGGGCAATAAACCATTTCACCTACTTGATAGGATTCCACCCTATCATATTGTACACCAACCATACCTCTACCAACTTTCTGTTGACAGACAGAATAAAAGATGGCAATGTGTCCAACACCAGACTCACACATTGCTCTCTCCTGTTACAAGATAGGGATATCACTGTACTTCCCACTAAAATGTCTGCCATTCTGGCACATGATCTCCTATACCAAGGAGATAAACATGAGTGCAGCCTGGAACCACCTAACCTGCCTAACCCAGGCCCATTTATCACTGCCACTGACAGTCACCTAAGGTACCCAGCTTTACACTGAGTCTTTACAGGTGGATCTGCCTCTTATAATGACGGAGAGCCAATTGAATGCTTTGGGGTCCTGGTCATTCTTCCAGCAGGTAATAAATTTGAGGCCTCCAGGAAGTGCATTATTAAGTCTGCTCAATATGCAGAACTTGCAGGAGTTGCCTGCACCCTTGAAACCATACAGGGCCAAGAGAGACTTGACACTATTATTTTTTACTGATTCTGCATTTGTTTGTAAGTCCCTTACAGAGTTCCTTCCCTTTTGGAAGGTACATGACTTTGCCTCATCAGAAGGCACACCTGTGAAATACAGGGATCTGTTCATCCACATTGTTGGCATTGCTGACAGATTTGTTTTTAATCTGTACAAACACAAAGTCAAGGCCCACTCTAAATCAGAACAATTTCATGAACAGAATGATCAAGCTGATACCTTGGCTAAGGATGGAGCTCGGGGGGGGAGTGGATTATGCCCCCTCCCACTGCAAGAGTATCTCTCCCAAGGGCAGCCCAAAGAAGGATCAACTCAATCTCCTTGGATCTTCATACTGTATAGATGGCAGATCCAGAAGTAAAAGAAGTATATCAACACCTCTCAAAGGAGACAGAGAAAGAGATGCCTGCTAACAATCCATTCAGAAAACATTCTCACAGACTTCACCTTTCACAGGATCATAAACTGGTCCTGTACCAACAGGATAAGCAGACACTTTGGGTAATCCCTAATGCACTTCAGTCAGAGTTCATCCATCAGGTACATGACACCCCAACAGGTGGGCACCAAGAGGTGGAGAAAACCCCTACAACGGTTGTCTACCATAGGATGGTAGCCGGGTATCATCAAAGATATTCAACATTATGTGGACAACTGCATCACCTGTGCCCAAAACAACCAAATTCCTGGCAAGAAAAATTCCAGATTACTTCCTCAAAGGCAATCAGGGCCCTGGAATGGAATCCAAATTGACTTCATTGGATCCATGACTAATTACAGAAGGAACAAGTATGCACTTGTGATCACTGACCTATTTTCAAAATGGGTAGAGGCCTTCCTAGTCAAAGCAGCCACAACAAAAAACACTCCTAAAATTTTGGTAGAGGAAGTGTTCACCAGATGGGACCTACCTCTTAAGGTAGACTCTGACAAAGGAAGTACTTTCACAGGTAAAGTGATGCAGGAATGTTTAGTGTTGTTAGTAGTTAACCAAAAGTTCCTAATAGGCAGGTTAAGTTAATGCTGTGTAAATTCATTGAAGAAAATCCTAAAAACTGGGATACTCTGTTGCCCTTACTCCTAATGGCAATCAGAGCTACCCCATCTTCATCCACCTGCTGTACACCCTTTGAGGTCATGACTGGTAGACAAATGAGACTCCAAGAACATTTGTGGATTGACCTGAATACTCCCACTGCAGACAGTGTTAACAGACAATTACATTGCACAACTGAAAGACAACCTTCTACAGGTTCACCTGTTTGCTGCACAAAATGTGGGCCATGCCCAAAGGCGATCCAAAATGTACTTTGATAAAGATGTAAAAGAAGTAGACTGGAAAGTAGACCAGGTAATGGTACTGAAATTCTTCACACCTACCCACTCATTCACAAGTAAATGGGCAGGCCCCTTTGAAATCATTAACAAACTGAGCCCTGCTGTGTACCAAGTTAGATACAGCACCCCGCAGGAAAAGAAGCCCATGGACAAGTGGTTCCATGCAAACCAGCTTACGCTGTACAAAGGTGGTTAGTTTGTATTTATTGTTCCTTCTCCTGGCCAGGGGAGGGAGAGATGTATGTTTACCTTTTTTTTTGTGATTTCTGAAGTCAAAAACCAAAATGAAAAATTGAGAAGGAGTGACACTTCTTCTGTTGTTACTGGCCTTAGGAGTGGGAGCAGCTGAGGTAAAACCAAAACTTCCAGCCCAAGACGAGGTCCAGAGGAGATTTTGTTCCATCCTCCAAGTCCTGGAATGCTGGGATCCACATTACACACTTTCACCTCCTCAACCCCCTTCTTCACTTCCAGGAGTAGCTACCACACTTCCAGCTACTCACACTACTGTCCAAGAAGGAAAAGATGCCACCCTCGAAGCCCTAGTGGTGTCCCCAGATCAGTTTAGGCTGCAGATTGAATGGAAGTTCACAGACTCTGTTGGTAAACAAACCCCCATCACCCACCTTGACAAGGGAACTTTTCAAGGTTGGCTCAATACCCACATTTCCCCTAATAGAACTTTGAGCTTGCATCAAGTCACCCAACAGACCTCTGGACTTTACAACCTTACTGCTACAATGAACCCTGACCTTTGCACCCGCTTCCATAATGTTACTATGTGAAAACTTTGTTCTACTCAATACTACTGCATCAGACACTATTGTTATTTCTGTTCTTTTACAGGTTTCATCTGAAGACTTTCTACAACATCCAAAACTTGAGCCAGGTCCACCTAGTGACCTGACTGCTACTTCTATTCATGGGACTCTAATGTTTATGCGTGTACCTATTATTGTAAACCTGACACACTGGAATATGGCCAGATTTGGCCATTGCTCTACATCCAATGTGTCAAGGTTCCATGCTGTTATGATGATAGATATAATGTTGGCATATCAAGCAGGTGAACAAGACCCTGTAGCTGGGACCACTTAACTGAACACCGAGGGGTGTTCAGGCCTAAATGACAAAAGAGGAGTTTCAGTGTAGCCAACATAGCATGAGTATTAGGCTCTGCTTCAGGTATGTTTGGCACTGGAATGTCAATCTGGAACCTTGCCAATTTGGCAAATATTAAGAGACATGCAAAATACTTCAATTCTAAATTGAGCCAAGATGTGATACAGCCCATGCTACATGTATTGCTGGCCTTGCACAAGAAGATTTACAATATACAGAATGCATGATATTGCACATATGTTTAATCAAACCAGACATAAACGTATTCAGCTGACACACTTAAATAATAAAGAGGCTACAGAACAAAGTGAGTGTTCCAGGGTGGTCTGGCATTGGAAAAGGTGGTGCTGCTACAGTTAAATGGTTTATCAAACAAAAGTGAGGTAGCTGCACTCATCAAAACACCAGGAACTTGAATGAATAAGAGGGAATCAGTTCAATTCAAGCTAGGGAACAACTTGTAGGTAGAGAAATGTTGTGTTCTGCATATGCTAATTTTGCAATAACTGCAATAACAAATCACTTTCAGGATTTGGAATCTGTGAGGATCCCAGATCTTATTAATGATAGATGTATGGCAAAATGGTATTGTCCCTCCTGTAAAACCTTATCATGTACTACCCAGTGTATGGATAAGACTGTGTTCTTTACTTTGGCCACTGCACAGAACTTGGGTTGCGTGACTCCCCACCCCAGTCAATGGCCATGTTATTCTACTGGACAATGTAGTATCAGAGACACTATGTATGTTACTTTCCCAGCTTCCTTACCTTTATTTGACAAAGACTCTTCAGTTTTTGACAAGCTTTCTACAATCAACTCGGTGGGACATCTGGAAGAAGACATATTTCGAGAATGTATCAACTTGCCTCCTTTGCTGGTATTTCATCCTCGCCTGGATGGCTGGGTTGCCACACATACTGACTGTTGTGCTAAAAGGGGCTATCACAACCTGTGCAGATGTGATGTCTTTGATGTAACTACACCAATATGTGGTTACTCGCCTGATAATATGGACTGGTCACATGCAAATGTAAATGACTAAAATAAAACTGACACTGTAAATGCCAATGTCAATAAAAATGTTACACACTCATCAAGACACCTGTTCCAGATTCTTCAACCAACAATGCAACAAACCAGCCTCAACAGCAGAAGAAAAATGCCATATCAACCAATTCACTAATGCCTCTGTCACCTGTCCCATCCAACTTACCAAGTGATGACTTTCTGAAGTTCATGTGACTTACAATTCTGAAGGACAATACTGTGTTGTAACTAACTACAAGACTTTTTCCTATGTTTGCAGAGTCACTGACCCACAACTTTTGTTTTGTATCTAATGAGTGCACTATCATTGGTCATATGATTATCACCCCATTCCCACCCTGGAACAAGATTACATAGATAGTAACCCTGACTATCTGAATGATATGAACAGCATTTGCCTCAGTTTAATGTGCACATGGCATGACTCACTCTGCGCCTTAGAAAGTTATTGCAAAGAAAGGATACACATCTTATTCAGATTAGTAATGATGTCAATAAAATTGAACAAACTGTTAATTCAGTGTTTCACAATGGAGACCTGAACACTACTTTGTCTAACACTTGTTTGGAACTTACATTCAAATCTCTTGTTGTTCTTCAAGTTTTCCTGATTCTTGTTTGTGTTGTTACTACTTTCTGTCTTTGTAAATCTATAAAAATACATAATGCTCAACTGAAGTTTTCATATACCACTCATGCTGCCAAACAATAACTCACCCACTTTCCATTTTAGTGTTGCCTCCTTATTCAGGCAATGGGGGTGGGGGTGGGGGGATTGTGGACTTGCCAAACCTGCAGTCCCTTACCTGGCATACAGTGACGTCATTGCCTAGTACCTAATGTAGGTTATGATGTATAGGTTAGATTTAGTATACAATGTACTAGTTCTTTTTCACATAATGTTTAGGTATAATCTATAAGAGAAACTGCATTGCTATAAGTGCCTAACGTTAGTTAAAGGGAATTACTGGCTAACTATACTGAGAATGTTACTGATCATGTTTACGTATTTGTGGCCTTAGAGTGCCACATGCACCTATATGACATAACAATAATTATTAGTTTAAGTATAATATATTTGTGGTCTTACAGTGCCACCTACTGTCAAAGTGCACACTACTCGAATCAGTATATTATTATGGCGAATCAGCATCTTTGTGACTGTGCTATTTTTTTATGCAAAAATTATGATACACCAATGTGCACTACCGAATATGTTACATACAATGTATTATAGACCAAAATGCCAAGGCTACTTGCCACTAGGCACATCATCACAGCCAATCAATCACAATGTTTTGTACAATGCACTCCATGTGTCTATGAGCCCGTTGTCAGAGTAATGGGACTGATATTATCTAAGTGTAAGAGCTTGTTGTTACTGCAAGTTCACCAAGAAAATTTATGATTGTGCCTGGTGTAGTGAGTTTCAGACTCCCTGTAATGTATAATCTGTACTTATTGTCCTTATGTACATGCTTTCAGGGAATAAACTTTTAGTTTGCAACAACTGTTTACTGATTTGGAACTGTCATTCCATCTGGATTAGAACTTGCAAGATTCACCCAAATCTAACAACTGCTAGCAAAATAGTTTCCGTGTGGTCCTGGTGCCTGAGGATTATAGTTCCATAGCAGTGGTCTGATGAAAGAGATTGCTTCAAAGATATACTGCTATGGTAAGTTCTTATTTTATTGTACTTTTCTCTTGTTCCAGGAATCAGAGAAAGTGGTTGCACATCACAGTTTCTGCCTGAAATAAACCAACTGCATAACTAATGTGAAACCGCAGAGTTTTATGTGCATTTAGGCACTTTTTAGCTGAATTAGCACACTGTTCCCATTTTTGGGAACTGGATGTTTCTTGATTTAAATAGCACTCCAAATCAAAAAGAAGAGCACATTCTATTTTTTTTTGGGGGGGATATTTTATTAGTTTTTGGAACTGAGTAAAACTTTCTAATCAGGTGTCTCAGTGAAGGCATAACTGATCAATCAAAAAAGTACACAGGACCAACAGGCTTCAAAAACTGTAAAATTTGTTTTCAGCCCCTGGCAGTGGAAAGCACATATCAGAAGGCTCTTCTCATAAACAGCAGCAGTCTCTGCCAAAGGGGACAGATAAAGATAAAGCTGCTAAGCCATCAGACAAGCATGGTAAAGATACAAGGGTGTCCAAAAAGGGGAACCCTGATTCAAGTGATAGCAAAACTACAAATAAAAGAGCCTCAGAACAGGAACTCAGACTGATGCCTGCTGAGAAAAGAGCAGAAAGAAAAGTATTTCCATGCCACTCCTCCTGCCAAGGAAAAAGAGTAGGCAGTGGGTCAAAGACAAATGCCCTAAATACAGGACATTGCCAAAGCATAGCAATTTTTCCCAGCCTTCTAACCCAGGAATCCCTCACTTAATGTTTACACCTTGTGATCTATCTCCATGCAGAGAGATGACTGGGAGATAGAACCTTATTCAAGTTATGGAATTTAGAATATACTGTAGGTTCAAATGCTGCACTCACACTTTGCTCTGGCTGTTAACTCAGATTTGTTTCTCCATCCGAAGAGAGTTGTTGCCCCAAAGTTAGCTCTGGTTTCTCTGGTTTTCCAGATAGTTAATTGTTTTTCAAAGTGTTTAAAAGCTTCAATTATGGGGCGCTAATGAGCAGCTAGATAGACTGGTTGCAATACTCCAGAGCTCTGGGACAAAACACTGATAAAAGTGCTTGATAATTTAATTTTCGGACTTTAAATAATTTAAAGAAGTACCTAAATACTACTGGAGATGGATGAGTATATTACTTCAGGCAAATCAGCTTGACAATCGAACAAAAACAACAAGAGAAGTGCAGTCCATGAGGGAGGTGCAGTCGGCGGACAAGGCCCAATATCTTTATCGGCTGCAGAGGTAACTGCAATCAGTAGAGTGGTCTCGGAGCAGATTTTATCCAAATTTAAGCTGTGCTGGAACAGCATAGACCAAACACTCAAGGGGCTGGCTCAGGAGATGAAGCAGCACACACGGCGATTAACGGAGGTAGAACAAAGAGTGTCAGACCTCGAAGATCAAACTAGCGAAGTACCAGCAAAAATACAGCATCTGGAAAAAGAAGTAGAGGAACTAAAAGAGGCTCTAGATTACCAAGAAAACTAGAGTAGGAGGAACAACCTCCACATCAGGGGCCTACCAGAGGAAGCAGAGGGAGGGAATCTAATGAAGTTCTGGTCAGCGATCCTACAGAAGTTACTGAACATGGATATGGCAAAATCTAAAATTAAAATTGAAAGGGTGCATAGGACTTTGACACTGAGACCCCCAAATGGCCAGCCACCATGACAGGTGATATTTCAGATGCACAATTATCAAGATAGACAGGCCCTAATGTCGGCATTCAGAAGTAAGGAAGAATTGATATATGATGGTCGGAAGCTCACTTTACATCAGGACATATCCTTAAGGGTGTAAAAGAAGAGACAACAATTCAATCCCCAGATGGATGGCATGCGAGGCAGGGGATTAGAATTCTACATGGTCTATCCAGCCATGGTAAAAGTGAAAGTAGAGGGAGCTACCTTCTCCTTCTGGGAACAGGAGAAGCTATAAACTTTCCTGGATGAGTGGGACAGGAAAACTAAGACTACCTGAATGCAATCGCAGGGTAGGTGCATTACTTTAAGAAGACTGAAGGGTCTTATGCTTATATTTATCATTGGAACGAACTATATGCTTGGAACTAGGGGACATATAAAAGAATAGTAGACGGCATCTTTTGGACATATTGGAAAATTATGTTTCGTCTATTATTATTATTAAATTAGTATTAGTAATTGTATTAGTAGAAGGTAGATTATTGTGATTGTAGTTACCTTTTGATGGTAAGGGTAAAGAGCTGAGATAGTATTTTTGAATGTTATAGAAGCCAGAAGGGGAAGGAAGCATATTCAATTCAATGCTTTACAGTAACTGGTAATTGCTGTTTTTCTTTTAGACTTGGATTGTGGGCTTTTGGTGACACTGTACTTTCTTTGTTGTCTTTACTTATAATTGTTTTTGGGCTGTTGAGGATTTAAAACGTAGTGGTGGTGTATTTCTTTGCTGTCTTTGGTTGCTGCAAATTTTCGCCCCCCTTCCCCCAACCCTTGATTATATGCCCTGTTAAATCTGATTGACAGGAGCTAAACACTAGGTATAGTAAGGGGTGTAGAGTAGGAAGGGCATACCAGGAAAGGAACAGCAGCAAGTGAAGGAGGTGAATGCTCTCTCAGTGGAAGGAAGTAAATGCAAATCTAGGAGCTTTCATTATTACTTCTGCATTGACATTGCATTGGGGTAAGGAGGAGTAGGAGTTTGAAGAAGGTTGTGCAATGGCTACTTAAAGTCTGTTTTTGAGTGTGGATAGGAAGGATAGGAATATAAAAAGCAGTTGCTCAATATATCTAAACGTGTGCAACAAAGGAGGTAAGGGAAATAAAGAAAATGTTTTGCACTGATAGAGGAGGCAGAGGGGAGACTTGGGGAAATGTTTGGTATCCTGCATCTGGAAGGGTGGGGGGTCACTGGTGGGCAACAACAGCAATGGGTAGGGTGGTAGGCTGCAACAACTGTGGTGCACCAATCTTTCTAAAAATTGCCTGGGGTGTGGGAGGATGTTTACTGTGCAACCACATGGAAAAACTTAGAAAGGAGATTGAGAGTCTGTCTGCAGGAGGAACTAAGACAGGCAAGGCAGATTGTGGGTGGGTTTAGCCCAGTACTGGAGGGAGGAAGAAAGGGAGATGAAGGAGGGCGATTTAAGCCAACAGTGGTGAGGAGAGGGTCAGAAGAAGGGAAACAGAGACAAATGGGCCCAGGCCAGGAAGAACAATTGCCGGGGAAACCAGGTCAGGAGACAAAAGACAAATGGAAGGAGGAGAAGGGACTTGTGAGGAGGCGAGAAGTGGCAAAAGTCATGGAGTGGAAGGGAGAACAGGTTACTATGAAGAGAGAGGGAGGGGCATTTGTGAAGGGCCTTCAGAAAATAGTTGTGCACTGCTAGATAGGAAGAAGGTGCAGGAGGAAAATGATGAAATTAGAGGAGTAATTGATAAATGCCTCGACCAAACTGGAGCAAGGGGAAGTTCTGTTGGGAGAATTGCAACAGGGATAAAAGGGGGAAATAATGTGCAGGAGGAAGAAGAGGAGCTGCAAATGAGAGAGGGAGATGAATGGAAGCAAGCAGGGAGTAAGAGGGGTGGAATCTTAGTGCTGGGGGACTTAATACTAAGAGGAGTTAGGTGGGGTAGCAAGGGGGAGAGGCATAGTCACATTTGGGTGGAGGCCATGCCAGAAATGACAGCGGAAAGGGTTGGACAGTCTGTTCTGAAATACGCTAGAAGGGGTAGGGACAAGCCTCATTTAATTATACATCTTGGGACAAATGACCTGGCTGACAAGACAGTAGATACAGTCCAGAGGAGGTTTGAGGAACTAGCACAATTATGTGAGGGGGCAGGAAGATCAGTAACTTTTTCAGAGATACTTCCAGTGCCAAAGGCAAGCACAACAAGAAAGCTGAGAATAGAGGAATTTAATGGATGGCTAAGAACCTGGTGTTGTGCTAAAGGGTATGGGCTGTTGGGAGGTGGGGAGGGACCTGGGAGGACAGTAGTCTCTATGCCAAGGACAGACTACACTTGAGTGAGGAGGGAAAGAAAGTGTTGAAACAGAGGATGGAGGAGTACATAGAGGAAGTTGGGAATTTAAACTAGGAGTGGGGGGTGGCAGTTGGGGAAGAGATATGCAGAGACCACAGGTTGGGAAACCATATGAGCTTACCCCCCCATAACAGTGACAAAGGACAAAGGACAAATGGCAAGTACTGTTGGTGATGCTAGGAAAGGAGGGCAGGATGGGAGGGGGGGAATGGTGGCAGGTGGTTACCCTTAATGCTAGGAGCCTTGGGAGGAAAACTGCAGAGTTACAGGTTCTCATGGCAGAGGGAGAGGTGGCCACCCAATACAATGACTGGGACCTGTCTGTACCAGGGTACAGGTTATTTCGTAGGGACAGGGTGATTGGGAAAGGGGGGGGGTGGCACTATATGAGAAGGAAGAACTGAAGTGTGTAAGGGAGGAAGGGGAGGAGGGTAGTACGGAGTCACTTTGGATGCAAATCCAGGATTCCAAGAATAGGATTCTTAGAATGGGAGTGGTGTACAGGCCACCATCTCAGACAGAGAGAGTTAGATAGGGAACTAGCAGGACAGATCAGGAAGACTCAAGAGGAGGTAGTGTGGTGATTGTGGGGATTTCAACATGCCAAGAGTGGACTGGAGCACCCCAACAACCAGGAACAGAAGGAGCAGGTACTGCTGGATGCCTCCAGGACAGCTTCCTGCTGAAATTGTCAGTGAACCAACCAGGTTAGGGAATACCCTTGACCTTGTGCTGGCAAATGGGGACTTTGTGAGAGAACTTACAGTGGAGGAACTGCTGTCAGGAGTGACCACCACCAGTATGGCTCACATTGGATATGGGCAAGAAAGGAGGAACCTGGCACAATAGTGCTGGACTCTCAGAGGGCCGACTTTGGGAGGATGGGGGAAGTGGTAAAAGGTACCTGGCCAGAATTCAATCTAGTATGGACACTAACCAGAGGTGGGAGCCATAAAGCTGGGGATAGTGGAGGCAACCAAAACCTGCTGCAAAGCCCAGAGCAAGAAGGCTAGGGCTAGAAACTGATCTGGTTGAGCAAGGAGGTAGGAAGAGGAAAAGGAAAGAGCTGCCTTTAGGAAGTACAAGAAAACAGGGAAGGGGAGGACAGGGAGGAGTACTTGACAAAATCAAGGAGGTGACAAGGCAGTAAGGGGAGCCAAAGTACCACGGAACTCAGGCTGGCACAAGGCATTAAGAAGGGGAGAAGGACTTTAAGGTACATCAGGAGAAAAGGAGCTAAAGGACCACATAGTAAGGATTAGGAAGGAGGGGGTTGGTGGAAGCAGGGTGCGACAAGGGGAAGCACTAAATGAGTATTCTCTGCTCAGTATTTACTAAAGAGAGGAGGGGGGTGACACCAAGATGGGGGAGATACAGAAGCAGGGTGGGAAGTGGTGACAGATGGGGAAATCATGGAGAGCAGAGTTCGAGAGGGTTTGAAGGCACTGAGGGTGGACAAGGCGCCAGGCCCAGATGGCATCCACCCCAGGGTACTGAAGGAGCTGGTACAAGTCCGTGAGGACCTTGGCAGACCTATTTAATGCCCTACTACATTTGGGGTAAAAATTCTTGTGACTGGAGGATGGTTATGGTGCCCCTCCACAAGAGTGGCCCCAAGGATGAACGGAAACTGAACAGACCAGTGAGCCTCACATCCATCATGGGTAAGCTAATGGAGACTATTCTGAAGGAAGGCTGGTGGCCCTCCTAGAGGCCAAAGGACTACAGGACAGCAGACAGCATGGCTTCATACGTGGCAGATCCTGCCAAACCAACCTGATCGAGTTCTATGACTGGGTAACTAGGCAACTGGACAGGGGCCATGCAGTGGATATCCTGTATCTGGAATTCAGTAAGGCATTCACCCAGTGCCACATGGAAGGCTGGGAAGGAAGTTAGTAGGCACAGGGCGGTGCAAAGCTGGTGAGATGGGTAGGAAACTGGCTGTAGGGAAGGCAACAGAGGGTGGTGGTGGGTGGGAGCTCTCACACTCAAGGGCAGTGACGAGTTGTGTGTTCCACAGGGCTCAGTTGGGACCAGTGTTGTTTGGGATATTCATTGCAGACATATCATGGGACATCAAGAGCAAGATCAGTCTGTTTGCTGATGATACCAAGGTAGAGGTGGTGATGGATGACCTAGGGGATAGCAGGGTTGCAGGATGATTCAAGCTTCTGAAACCTGGTCAGACACTTGACAACTGGGCTTTAATGCCAAAAGTGCAAGGTGCTGCATTTTGGGATGAAGAACTCAAGGAGGAGTTACCAGCTAGGGGAGTGCAGCTAGCCCAGACAGAGGAGGAGAAGGATCTGGGTGTGCTCATTACAGGTCAATTAACAACTCGGCACAATGTACAGGAAGGCAGCTGCAAAGGCCAACAAAATTCTGGGTTGTATGTAAGGGTATATCCTCGAGGAGGGAGGAGGTGATTCTGCCACTGTATAGGTCATTAGTTAGACCACACCTGAGTACTGCATGCAGTACTGGCGCCCGAGATCTCGAAGAGGGACATTAAGTTACTGAGGGGTGCAGCGCAGAGTGACAAAGATGGTCAAGGGGCTGGGGACTTATCATACGAGGAAGTTGAAGGATGAAATGCACCTCACTGGAGGAGAGGAGAGGAGAGCGGGGTGACATGATTGAAACCTTTAAATACATGAAAGGAATAAACAAGATGGGTACAGAGGGCTGTTCAAAGTAAGGGAGGGAGGCCACCAGGGGCCATGATATGAGATTGGAGCGAGGACGGTTCAGGAGGGAGATGAGGAGACACTTTTTTACAGAGAGGGTGGTGGCTGGGTGGAATGCATTACCTGCAGAAGTGGTATGCCGTAGAACAGTGGACTGCTTCAAATGAGGATGGGACAGGACAAGGTGGAGGGTTAATGAAGGGGAAGGGTGGAAGGGAGGGCCAGCTGCAGAATAAGGGGTGCTAGCTGCACATTCGAGCAGACTAGATAGACCTCTAGGCCTTTATCTGCTGGTAAATTTCGTATGCTCGTATCTGGTGTTATGTATCCCCACCTGGTGTTCTCACTGCACTAATGAGACTGAGCCCCATGAGAGTTCTGATGTAGGCCCGAAGGCTGGTGGTTCGAATTGGGTTCTTCGGCTTTACTCTGAGCAAATTGAAATGATGAGGAATGGCTTACAACTGCTGTAGACCCTTTTGGTGTGGACTAAAGACAGAATTTTTTCCCCAGAAGGGGCATAATGCACCAAGGGCTGGATAAGCTGAATGGGGGGCTGCAGCACCAGGCCACAAGGAAGGAAAGGATTACTTCAGTTTGGAACATAAATGTGCTGATAGAATGAGACCTACAAGCTGATGCAGATGTACCAGAGGGGGTGCTCAGGGACTTTCTACTGCAGAGGTCTACAAACTTTAATATGCAGAGGGAAAATTAATCCAGGGAAACATAAAGTTTGGACTCAGAGAACATGAGGGTGGGGAAGTAACAGAGATTGTGGGTCACTGATGAGGAGTAGGGATATTGGAAATAAAGAAGGGGTAATGTGATATGGGGGAGTCAAAGGGAAACAAAATTGAAAATTACTAAAGGGAGGTGGTAACGAAAGTAATGGGCAGGAGGCAGATTGTCTGAGGGGTATATACAGTAAAGGTACTAAATAATACAAAGGTGTAAGAAAATTAAAGATAATTAACAAGAAAGCAAAGGAGGCACGTATAAACACATAAGGACAAAGGAATGAGCAGGAGTATTGTGTGGAGGGGGTTTGTTTTCATACTGACAACAGTTGTATGTTCAATATGGGATTCACAGTTGGGGTTAGGGAGGAGGGGAGGTGTTACATGGTTTGTTAATCTGTTGGCTTGATAGAAAGGGACAGCATAACATAGGGGGACAAATGTAAAGTTAAATGTTATTGTTCACTTTTTTTGTTTTAGAATGGTCTGTGATCTGAAGGTTAGTAGGTTTAAAGCTGTTGACATCAAGTTTTGGGACTATAATAGAATTAGAAAACTATGTAAATGACTATACGATACATAAGGTTCCATTGGGGACCAAAATAGTATCCTGGAATGTGAAGGGATTCACATCCCCTGCTAAACAAGCAAAAATACTGGTGGCTCTTAAGAGAAGACAGGTCTCAGTAGCCTTGTTACAAGAGACACATCTGTCTAATACAGAGCATAAAAAATTGGTATGAGGATGGGTTGGAGCCTGTCACACAGCAGCTTACAATGCTCATAAACCAGGGGCGGCAATCCTCATTCATAAGAATCTCCCTTTTTTGGTCAAACGAATAGTCAAAGATCCCACAGAAGGGAGATATATATTTGTGGTGGGAGAGATGGGGGGGTAAACCTCTTACTTTTGGAAACATATATGCTCCAGCGGATCAGGATAAGGCTTTTTATCAAAGAATGCTTGACGTAATGGTAAAAGAGCAATTCCCAAATCTTATCCTGGGGGGGTGATTTTAATTGCATGGCAGACCCTAACAGGGACTATCTTGGGAACAGGAATAGGGTGGATGGAGTAACTCAACAATGGCTTTTGGCTTAGCAGAACTGGGCCTTATAGATGGATGGAGAACAGCTAACCCAGAGTTAAAAGAATATACTTTTTACTCCAGCCCACATGGTTCTTGGTCACGGCTGGACTATATATATGTCCAAAGAGATTTATATCAGTGTGCAAGGGCAATGGGACATAGTCGAATATTCTTATCAGACCACACCATGGTTAAAATGGAATTAGAACTGACCCAAATGGAGCAACAGAGGGTTAGGTGGTGGTTCCCCACATATTTGATGCTCAGTGAAAAATTTAGAGACTTCATTAAAAAGCAATGGCAGATGTATGAGGATCAAAATAAAGGGACAGTAGACAAAGAAAAAAATTGCTGGGAAGCCAGTAAGGCATATATGCAAGGAGTCATAATAGGCTACACTGCCAAGCAGAAAAAAGAAAAGATGCAAAAACTGAGGGAACTAGAAATCAGAATAGGGGATCTGGAGAAAAAAGTTCTCATGGGTAGGGGGGAAGAAGAAGCGAGAGAACTGAGACTAGCAAGGGAAATGCTAAATGCTAATTTAGATAAGGAGATAAATACTAAAATTATATTTGCATAACAAAAACTATACGAGTGGGGTAATAGGCCTGGACCCCTTATGGTTAGGCTCATGAAAGGGGGTAAAAGCAGTTACAGAATAATTTAAGTGAAGGACAAAATGGGGAGATTAATAAAAAAAGAAAAGGAAATCAGACATAGATTTAAGGAATATTATAAGGAACTGTATCGGGCAGATGGTCAGGGGAAAGACATTGAGAGAGACACATTTCTCCAGGATCTTAATAATCCCAGGCTCAGTGGGGAACAAATAGAAAAGTTGGGGCTGAAAATTACTGTGGCAGAAATTAGGAAAGCCCTATCCCAGTTAAAAAATGGTAAAGCGGCTGGACCAGACGAGTTTTGAGCAGAATACTACAAATTACTAAAAGAAGAGATGGCTGGTACCCTTTATAGGGTAATGGAGAAAATCAGGGAGGATGGGGAAATTCCACAGATGTGTTGCCAGGCTCTCATTACAATCTTGCCTAAACCAGGTAAGAATTTAGAGGAATGTGGGTCATTTTGACCAATATTCCTCTTAAACCAGGATTATAAAATAATGACAAAAGTCTTAGCAGGGAGGTTGGAGGAACTGCTCCCATTGTTGGTCAGCCCGGATCAAACAGGATTCGTTCAAGGGAGGCATTCATACCACAATGTAAGAAGGTTATTAAATGCGATCTGGTGGGGTACTAAAAATCCAGGAAAGGCCTGCGTCCTCTCCGTGGATGCTGAAAAAGCATTTGATAGAATAGAGTGGGAATATCTCATGCAAATTTTGCAGAGATATGGATTGCAGGGGAGTTTGGGAAAATGGTGGGAGCCTTCTATAAAACCCCAAAGGTGCAGGTGTTAGTCAATGGCATTCCTTCCCCAGAGTTTAGGCTATAAAGGGGGACAAGGCAGGGCTGCCCCTTATCTATGGCCCCTTCCTTATCCACTGGCTTAATTATGATTGATGTGTCGTTTTCCAAATTCTGTAATGCTTCTTTTTTTTTGTTATTTATATCTCATTGTTTGTTATTTGTTTTATTAAAGGAATAATGCCCAACAGGGTGGGTATTATGCTGGGATAACATCCTGCCTCAGGTGATTGGGCCCCAGACCACAGGCCAATGGTGTCCAACCCACAAAAAGGGATGTTATCCCAGCATAAAACCTACTCTGGAGGGCATTATTCCTATTATACAATGGCTTGTTGTTATATAAAGAATAAAACAAAATAATTTTAAAGAATGTTTTTGTTAGCGTGGAAAAATATTTTTGTTTCTCAAGAGAAGATGCAAACAATCAATGGAACAAGCAATCAAGAGGTTCTCAATGCTGAGACTAGAGCTGGGATATTATGCTGGGATAACATCCCTGGTCTAGTCCCAGACTGACCAATCAGAGGCCAGCATTCTTTCTTGCCATTGTATAATTTTTATTATAAAATGGGTAAAAGAAATGCCTTAATTTCATTGGCTGAAAGGATGTTTAAGCCGTGTCCTTATCAGCATGTATATATGCCAACCGGCACTTTTCTCCCCTGGGTGACCTCACAATGCTGACAATTCATTCACCTACACTATCCAAGCTGCAAAATGTTTTTATAAGTGGGCACACAATGCGCAGCACTAGTGTAAAACCTCGCACTGCTATGTCACCAGATAGCAACCAACACGTAGTTTTCTGCCTCTGTAGGGAAAACCTAATTCAGATAAAGTCATGCAGAGCCCTTTTTTGCCACATGTAAAAAAAAATTAAAAACATACATATATCACGTACACTGTGACTGCTGAAAAACTGCTTGGGCAGATGGGCTTTCACTTTCTCTGCATGCTGCTTTGCTGCCTCCAATCTTGTTGCCTTATCCCCTGCAGTTTTATCTTTCTTATTTCCACAGCCCAACAGCTCTATACCATGGGACAGACGTTTAAACAAAAGCGCACCATACAGTAAAACAAACGTTGTTAAAAAAAAAAATGTCAACCCGGAAATACCTGTATACGACAGCCGCTACAGGACACACTCACTATCGCAGGGCAACATTAACAGTATGTGGAAATCTAGAGAAGGCTATGGGAATAACACTATGCAGACAATAAAAGCACGATGAGGAATAAAAAATGTATGCAGAGAGACAACCTGACCAGTATCTATGTATATCTGTGTCGGGGGAGGGGGTGCACTCCACATCAACCAATACAAAAACTACCTAGATAGAGGGACTATTTTACAACTTCAGATATTAAAACCTAAAACTATTAAAATGTTTTCCTCTTTTTTTTTCACTTTTTTTTCTTAAATAGTTACTTAGGGAACCCATTTTATAAGCGTAATAACACACTCTGAGGTGTGGGTTACATGCTGATAAGAGCACACCCAGGGGCATAAGGCACTTGACGCAAGCACCTCGTGCCTTAGTACACCCCTTGGCATGCTCTTATCAGCATGTAACCCACACCTCAGAGTGTGTTATTGCTTGCATAGTTCCCTGATCTGCTTTTGAACTATCCCTATATAATTGTCTACTGCATGGTTAGTTCCCATTATAGGCATTATGTGGATTTAATGCTTAATGCTAATTTTCACTTGACTTTTTCTGGGTTTTGTTGTTCTGAATCTGCAAACTGTATTTGTAGTCTTAAGTTTCTGTAGTAGCATTCTAAATCTGCTTCTAATTGAAAGTGGTTTATTTCCTTGGATAGGGAGAAAGATAGTCCTAGGCTGAAAACATTGGATTCAGTTTGTATTAATATGAGATTACTTAGATTGAAAACTATGGTTTGCCCCATTCTCTCTGGTCAGTCCCTTTTGTCCTCACCCTACATTGCCTCCACCGCCTCCATCTGTTTCTGTGGATGTGCCTGTTTTTGTCTCTTAGGTCTCTCAGGTTGTACCTCCTTGATGGCCCTTGGTAGGGGGTCCTATGTCCCTTCCTCCTGTTCCTGTGTTTGGTCTGTTCTGATCAGTTTTATGTGATAAGGGCAAGTCCTTTATAACGCCTTTCACAAAGAGCAATGCAAAAATCACCCACATCTGAAGGGCGACTTACATTTAGAGAGACCACCACAAACAGCGACACTCCTCAGAAATTAAATGCTTCTCTTGTTTTTTACAAGGGGCTATGCCCCTGCACCCCATTTGCAGGGGCAAGCCCCCACACCCCCCAAAATAAAGATTCTCAACTCCAGAGGGAGCAGACTTAGGCAAAAATGGAAACTCCCCCTGGAAGCAAAACATTTACCTGTACTGGGATCTGAATTCGGCACCACAGACTCCAAGGGCCGTGACTCAAGCCACTATACCACATGGCCAGCTCAGCAGGGCTTGGCCAAATTATTCTTTTTATCCCTTTTCTCGTGACTGTAGCACGTATCCCTCAGTGCTACACTCACTTTACCTATTCAGTGCTCTTTTTCCCTACTCACTCTACATGGGAGTGGCATTATTGAGTCACTCATATTGATGCGCTCAATAATACTCACTCATATAGGGTGCTACCATTCTGATCCCCTCGTCTGGCTAAAAAAAGCTATCTGGATCTTTCTGGTTTAAAGGTGCTTTTTGTGTAGCTATTACCATCTGCTTGTGGGTACCTTCTTCTGAATTTTTTGTATGTGTGTAGATTGTATTGCCCCTATTCTCTATTGTGTCCCTCTGAAATATTTTCATTTTGGTCTCTTTAATGTTTTTTTTTTTTGTATTCAGCTAACTTTTCTTTTGTGTCCTCTAACCATTTACTAAAATTCTCTAGTTTAAACTGTGCTCTTAGAGATTCTTCTTGTCCCTGAATCTATTCTGCTAATTTCCCTCTAGATTTGGTCACTGCTTCGATGAGTTCATACATAAAGTCTACACTACACCGTGTTCTGATTCTGTCCCACTTTTTTTGTAAGATCTTCATCATTACCTGCTAAATTAGGTTCTACTGCCATACTTAAACCTCTAGGAATCCTTTTCTACTCCAAATATTTAGTTAATGTGAGACCGTGCCATTCAAGTCTTAAACCTTTCAATTTAAGATTTTTTATTTTGTTTAATATTCTTGGCACTATCCATTTCTGTGGTTGTTAAATCTCTGTTGCCTTTCATTGTTTTAATTACATTCAGCCAGTTCATGTTCTGTGAAACTGCAGAATGTAAATCCTCCCTCTGCATTGCCCCCAACATCTGAAAAGTTGACCATTGTGCTTACCCTAATAGACTGTTATCTGAAGTACAGGTTGTGGTTTAATATGATTCAGATTCTAGTAATAAAATTGTTCTTACTTATGACATCAAAAGGACCTTGTTTATATGAGTCCATAAATAAAGTCTTAACACATCCTTGTCTAGCTTGTGTATTCAGATTGTGAACATCCTTGAGAGATAGGACCACAATAATCCAATCTTATAATGGAATTCTCAGTCCCAAGGGAAATCACCAAAGTATAGTTAGTAGTTTATTTAGGGCAGAGCTTGGTCGCTTGTGGCAAAGTCAAACTAAATAAATGAGATTGTGACTGCTCTGGCTAAGAAAATTAGCCCGACACAAAAAAGTTTCTTTCAAATGTTTTTTTCTTTTATTCCTTCAGATATTACTTCAGCCCCAGCATTTTGCTGTATTTTACTTGTTCTGGGGAACTGTAAATAATTTCATAAATAATATCAAAATATGTTTATGATTTTTGCAATCAACTTTTTCTGAGTCTTCCATAAATTTCATATTTACAGATATAAATACAAGGTGCCTCTCTTTACATGATATTATTGCATCATTCGCCACCTTTAAATACATTTGTTTTTGTGTGATTTACTTCAGATAATACACTGGTTTACTATGTATGAAAAGCCAAAAGGCTACCTACAGTACTGTGTTTCTGGGTTGTGGCCTCTGTTGACTGCCAGAATTGTTTGAAAAAAAGATAAAAAAACAATTGTTTCAAATATCAGGATGTCTGATACAGCGATGGCAAAAATAAAAGAGACTTAGAGCAGGCACTGGAAACCGGAGAGAGTGTCGGAAAGGACAGCTGATGTCACAAACTGCTGACTTCAAGCTGAAAAGGACTTCAGAGGAGCTGGGCCACAGAAGTTTCTACAGGCACAAAAAAATATTAATGGAAGATATGCCATTGTTGCCATTCCTGTTCAGAAACCTAAAAAATTGAATGATGTGTGAGAACTTCTAGTTCCTCTACTCTCTCTCGTTTTATTTTTTTTTCACCCTACGGCAATTTTCCACAGCAGAGAGTGAATGCCATTTAACTCTGAACCCTGGGGAACACCCTTCACAGGACTGCACTTGAAAGTTATGAGGGCCGCGTATCGGGTACCCTGTAGAAAGAGTAAAGAGCATGGAGCCTGGTGGAATTTGATGTTCTGTCTGAGGCCAGAAAAAAAAGAACTCAAAGTTAGACCCCCCCCACTGCAGTTGGAATTCACAACACTTCTGGCATATCTGCAAATGGTGACCATCAACAGCAGTCGAGTACCCAGCCAGAAAGTCAGAAGAGCGACTATCTAAGGAGTTTCCTTTGACCTGGTATCATATAAAAATGGACTCCAGCTTATTTTGTCTAATCAAATACCTGCAACTGGTATTGTGTTCTGCTGTCCATCTTCGATGCCCAATGCCACTGCAGTTTTAATTTCACTGACAACTTTGACTTCAGTAAACTGCTTGGCTGTCCCAGTGTGTGTTGAATTTGGAACTTCATTTGAGCTCTGTATATTGGACTTTGCATCTTATTCTATTTTAATTCTATTGTTTTACTGCTCATTTGAACATTCTAAATATTGTCACATGCTCATTTAAACTTTTTTTCAGAACTGATGGCAGATGGCAATGCCTAAAGGAGTACACACTGCCTTGTTCTTTTAAAACCCACTTAAAAACCACTTCATAATCTAAAGTTTATGCATCTGGAAGTTTAATAGTTTAAATGTTAATTTTTGGGGGCAAAGTGTGGTTTATTTAGCTGCATCTGGCACCAAGCGTGGTTTACTTAGTTTATTTCGCTGCTATCTAGATTTGGATGGTTTTACATTTTACACACAGCCAATATTGCTAAACAACTGGCAATTATAAAATACCAACTCTTAAAAGATATTACTGTTATAATAATCCAAGTGCTGGGCTTTTCGCAGTACTTGTTATATTTTTATTTTTTAACAGTTGAGTGTTCTGTTGAATGTGCTGTTCCAGGATTATTGCACTTGAACAAAGCCCTAAAATTATTTTTAATATTTTAGTTATACTTCAGTTAACTATTTCAGCTAGCTAATTTAATTATTCCTCAACTGTAATCAATTTACTTGATTTTGCTCTGGGTACCTTCTACCCCCTATCACAAGGCTGTAGTATAGACTCTTAAGCTTAAGAGCTTTATATATAAGATCTAGGCTTCTAGGCTTCTATGCTCATACTGTTTATACCTTATGGGTTTGTCTTGCCTACCTGCTTATATTATATACTAATATTATCTCAGCACTTTAATGCACTTTGAAGCACCTTGATACAATAAATAAGTAGATCTGTAGTAGGCAAGCAGTTTAATCCCATAAGCCTGGTAATCATAGCATCTTACTATTTAATTATCAAGGGCAAAACCCTGCTAAAATTTAAATCTTATTAATTGCCTTAATTTATTAATTTAGTCTGCTTACTTGTGACCCTTGCCCTTCTTGTATTCTTGTGTTTTACTACTTAATTTTATTATTTTTTCAGTGATTTCTGAGATATCCTTATAATTAGCTGATATTGCAATTAATTATGAAGGGTATTTATCTTTAATTTGCCTTAAATATTTAATTTGTTGCTCAAGTTTGCATAATTCTGTACTTCTTGCACATTGCACACTGGATATTTATATATTTAGGCACTGCTCAATTAATTGTATAGGCATACATATTGGGCTTTTTTTTGCAGTAATTAACTCATAAGCTAAACTCTTATAGAGTATTTGCAAAATTGACATCTGTCATAATGCTGATTTGCTTTTTGTGAAATCTTATAACTTTTTTGTAGTTATTTCTATAATTATTTACAGTTTATCATAGCCATTAACAGCTGCTAACAAATTTTCCATCTCCTTCAAACTGAGCTAAGCTCTCTAGCCCACTCCAGTTTACAATGGTGTCTACCAGATGTGGAAAGAATAGCTCCTTCATATTAATAACTGACTCTGCATCTATTCCCTCTAAGAAAAGTATGTCTAATAAAAAAAGCAAATCATTAGAAATAACTGAGGGAACACCCACTTGTCAAAAAAAAAAATAAAGGGAGAAATGATTAAGGAAAATAGTAACCAGTCTAAAATAACAACATTTTTGCAAAATCATAATTCAATTCCAACAGGTTTATCAACTTTAACACACAATTTTCATGAAAGGGGTGTAACCACTCTGGCTGAACATCTGGTTATAGGAGACAAGGGAAAAAGCTCCCTGGATGATTCTTATATTCCCCCTCAGGAGGGTATCTCCTTATCAGCTTATAGCTTGGAAATGCAAGCTCCCTCAGTATTTGAGAGTAGTCTATCCTCACAAGGCACTGTGGAGATATTTTCTCTGGAAACATCTATACATGTCAATAAAAACAGTTTTATTGCACCCAAGGGATCACACCTTAAGGAGAAAATAGTAAAATGTTTGAATCCTGATTCACAGGCTGATATAACATCTGTCATACATGACTTAAGTATAGCTATTGATGGTCTAAAAAAGTTCCAAATTGCTGGGAAATAAATTTTAGCAAGAATAGCATAAAATCAACTGAAGAGCTATTAAGTAGCAGTTTGTCTGAGGAATCCATCCATCTTGAAAGTAAAAAAATGCATCCAAATCAAATAAAACCAACAAATCTGATAAAATTCAACTTGAGGAAGAAAAATTAATTTCAGGAACTATACTTCCCAATCATATGCTAGAACTTATAAAAAATCCATATCTTGCAAGCATTGCAATACTAGAAAACATAGTTATCTTGCGAGAAAAGATGGCTAATCTTAAAGATGAAGTTTATTATAATCAGTCTATTATCCAAAAACTATCAAAAATGAAAAGAGGGAAGTTGGACATTAAGAGCTGTGATATTGAGCAAATAGATATTAGTGAGATAGGGAAATGTAAAAATGCAAATCAGACAAACGTACCACCTCCCTTCTATAAGGAAATTCCAGAAATGATAAACTATCCAAATAGATGCCAGCACAAAAATAAACATCCTACCTGCAAAAAGAGAACCAAAAGCCTGAGAAAAAAGGAAAAGGAGTCTAAGACCCAAGCAAAAGAAAAAACTCTAGACATTAGGGACAGTGAGGCTAGCAGAAATAAAACTCAAAGTAACTCCATGCACCTGAAGAACTCAAAATCAGCTGTTATTGTTAGTAGTCCTGCCAAAATTACAGAAGAGAGTCTGGTGCTAGTCAGGAAACTTCCTAAGGACACTTGTAACAAAAATGAAATGTGTGGAAACATATGCTTCAATATGGATAATACAAATGTTAAATTGAATCTGTTCTCTGAAGAGAGGAAGCTGAGACCCCTCAAACAAAGGGGCTAACTATTGATCAGTTTATGCCTTTAGCATACCTGGATATCCAGCTTATATCCCATAGTGATCCACCTGGCCCCAGTGTAAATGAGGTCCAAAAAACTGAATTCTTGATTGAACTCCATGGTATCATGAAAGTAGTAAATGAATCCCCTGAATCACTTCTTGAACTTATTAGTCACTTGTTTAATATCTCGGATAAGAAAAATAATATTTTTGTATCACACCCTACCAATCCCAAAATAATTGACTGTGTTTTGGTCTATATTGGCACGCAAAATTTGGCCCTTGACATTTGGAAGCAAGCCAGCTTAGTTTTACCTCTTGGCATTCATATGACTTTTCCTCTAATGACACCAAGGTCTGTTTCTCTTGATGAACATTTAGTTCATAATAACAATAGAACTATGCCTAAATATGACTCCACAGATATCTCACGAGCAGAAAGATTTAAAGAAACAATAAATAAGTTTGAATCAAATAAAGCATATACTTGGAAGAGAAAAACGGTTTCAATATTCGGCTGGAAACCCTGTAATGGGACCTCAGTAGGTAGGATCAAATATGACATTTCAGCATTTCTCGCTGAGTCTGGATATCAACATAGCCAAAAGTTCACTAGAATGAATAACCTTACATGAGGCAATTTTCAATACCCCTCAATAGACATCTCATTTTAAGATGGCTGATACAATTATTCAAGCATCCCACAGGTTGGATGCAATTGGCATACACCTGGTAACTCCAGATGTATAATATTTAACATTCTGCCTAGCAGAAGAGCACAAGGAAATTTAGAAAACCAGGCTAATAGCAGTTCATCAGATGGCATTATTTTAATGAATAAATACAGAATATTAGACCAAGATATTACACTCTGACTCATGAATATAAATATCAAGGAAAAGACTGATCTCAAGTTATCTTCGAACATAAAAATCATGTCTAGGAATACTGAAGGGTTAAACTTTAAACTGGCAGATTCAGAAGTAAAAACTTTCCTAATGAAGTGGGATATCCTGTGTCTGATTATTCTGCTTATTTTATTTTGGCCAATAAATATGGCTGCAATAAAGTGGGTCTAGCCACCTATGTTAGAACATACCTTAATTTGAAGGGATGTCTGATTCTCACAACTTCAGATTACATGCTTGCAATAAAATTGAACAAGGAAGATTTTTCAATAATCATAGTTAATATATATTTTCCTCCTACTGCTGCTTTATTCAAGGAGATATGGCAAAAGTTTCTAACCCTCTTGTTGGACCTAAAAAATAATTTTGGGAATTATGCAATGATTATTCTTGCTGACATTAATGCAAGATTTAATCTAGATTCAAATACATATGAAAATGTTTTGGATTTATATAGTAGTTTAATTAATTTATATCCTAATATATAGAATATATATAAGATATAGAAGTTCCTGTAACCAAAAAAAAAATAACAAAAGAGGGATACATTTTTTTAATCTATCAACAGAAAATTTCTGCCTCTTAAATGGATGACTTCCGTTGATTACCTTGGTAATTTTACTTATACAAACAATAGGGGCTCATCTATTATACATTTCATCTGGGCCAATATGGAAGCAATTCATTTAGTAAGAATAACATGGAAAGTTTAGACAATTTAGGCTCTGCTCATTCACCTCTCATACTTCATCTGTTGGTGGCTTCCAAAACGCTGACTCACCTTGTTTACAATATTCCTAATAATACAGGAACTCTTGAGATCCTAAATAATAAAAGGATCGGGTGGAATTCCTATCATGCCTCTCAATTGGAGAATCTTTTTCAGGACCATGAAGTCCTTAAGATAAAGACTGAGTTAGAGAATCCACCAAATCATACAGAAATCACAGGTCTGTGAAAGATATTAAATTCTCGTATAAGACCTTTAATGACCTCTAGAGCCTGGGTAAGCATATTAAACTCATACTACCTGGTTTAATCATGTATGTAGGGATGCTAAGAAGAAACTTCACAGGTTAGCAAAATATTGTAAAAAAACATAATTCAAAAGAGGATTGTAATAAATTTAATAAAGCTTGTAAAGAATATAAAAAAGTCTTAGAAAAAGAACATAGGAAATATTTTGAAAAGATGTGGAATAAGCTGAGAGTAACGGTGTATACAAAAAGACACCAAAACATTTTGGAATTTGATTAGCTATGGATACAACTCATATTCTCAAGATTTTGAGGCCTATGTTCCTCCCAATGTCTAGGAGGAATATTATAATCAGTTATACTTTTCAAAGTCTGATGAAGCTGAGCTTAAAATTTTCTCATGGCTAGAACCCATATCCAGACCACAAAGCCTAATCCCATGTTAATTACAGTTTCTGACATTTCTTATGCCATAGATCTAGTCAAAACAAATAAGGCCACTGGGCCAGACAAGATTATTCTGGAAACTTACAAGTATATGAAAGAGAAAGTAATACGTACTTTGTTAATACTATTTAATTCTATTATTCAAGCTGGAAATATACCGGCTAGTTGGAAAGGTAACCTAATCTTTCCACTTTATTAAAAAAGGGATGCATGGGACCCAAAGATATATTGGCCTATAAGCCTATTAGATTCTTCCCAAAAACCTTTCACAAGAATAATTCTCGACAAATTACAAAAATGATTGATGCAGAGGGAATTCTCTCTGAATATCAAAATGGCTTTAGATCTAAAAGGTCAACTATACAACACTATTTCGTACTGGCACATCTGATTTGGAAGTATATCAAGGTAAAAAAGTCAAAATTGTTCTGCTGTTTTGTGGACTTCGGCTCCGCCTTCGATAGTGTTAATAGATCAATTCTTTGGAATACACTAACAGACCTTGGAATCAAGCTCACTTTATTAAATACACTCATAAGACTTCATAACAACAACTGGATAGAGGTGCAATATAATTGGAAAGGTGGCTTAATTCGATAAAAGTTAATAGGGGTGTTAGGCAGGGCTGTCTTTTATTTATTTATTAGCTTTTGTTTATCGAGTAAGCATGGTAGACAAGGAATGCTTATTTTCAGGAGTGACCCAGGAGATTACAAGAGTAGGTTTACAAGCAGAATGAGAGCAATTACAACATGGTGAAATACAGGTATTGAACAGGGTGAAACAAATAAACAAGTACATGATGATCAGATAAGCATATACATCAAGGTAAGAACATAGAAGCAGTAATAACAATTCTTGGTATAACACATGAGCTTTTAAGGTGGGACATTGGGTGGCTGTCCTGGTATAAGGATGATAAGTGCTGAGGTGCAGGAAACCATAAGAGTGGATGGTTCCCCTATTTGAGCTTGGGGGGTGGGAGTATTCTCTTCAATGTATATATCAATACTATTCTACAAAGTCTAGAAGACCCTGATTTTCATTCACCTTCCTTATTAAATAGAAAAGTCTCATGTCTGGCATATGCAGGTGATATTACACTTCTGTCAGCATCCTATCTGGGATTACAAAGAAAAATTAACAAATTTGCCATCTTATGTAAAAATGTCAAACTTTAAACAGGGAGAAGATTAAAGTGGTGGATTTCTGTAATAATAACATTAATAACAGATACAAGAAACTTTATACAAATACAGATTGGTCAATACCAGCAGGGGCATCTGCCAGAACTAAACACATGGTGGATTCCCTGCAGAGGGAGGGCCTCAAACAACTGGTACAACAACGCACAAGAGACAGGGCTATCCTAGATCTAGTACTGACTAACAGGGAAAGGATCACAGATCTCCAGGTAGGAGGTCAGCTGGGGGCCAGTGACCATCACAAGATATGGTTCTATTTGGCCACTAGAACTAAATCATCCCATTCCAAGCCAAAAGTATGGGACTTCAGAGGAGCTGACTTTGATAAGATGGCCAACAGAGTTAAGCTAGTCCTGGCAAAAAGAAATACAGGTGAGGGGGTACAGGCAAAGTGGGCAAGCATTAAAGATGCAATACTTGAAGTAACATCCCACTGTGTTCATGAAAAAAGGAAATGCAAAAGAAGAAGGAAACCACTTTGGTTCTCAAAAACAATAGCAGTAAAGATCAGAGTCAAAAGGCTGGCCTTCGGGAAATATAAGGGAACACAGCAGGATGAAGATAGGGAGGCATACCAAACTTCCCTAAGGGCAGCGGGGAAGACAGTAAGGCAGGCAAAGGCCCAAACTGAGAAAACACTAGCATCAACAGTAAAAGAAGGTGACAAGACTTTCTATAGATACATTAGTGAAAGGAGAAACTCCAGAAGGGATATTGCTAAGATCAAAGGGGATAAGGGGGCATGTGAGGAGGAGGACCATATAAAAGCATCTATCCTAAATAGATACTTCTGCTCAGTATTTACTGAAGAGAAGGTAGGGCAAGGCCCACAGCTCTGCACCATGGACACAGGGGGGAGGGAGGTATGCAATAGTCCCTTCACAAAGAAAGAGTCCCACAAGAGCCTGATAAGCTCAGGGTGGACAAGGCAATGGGACCTGATGGCATACATCCAAGGGTACTAAAGGAGCTAAGGGTGAAACTAGCAGAGCCATTATCAGAACTGTTTTGTGAGTCTCTGAGCACAGGAGAGGTCCCAGAAGACTGGAGAAGGGCTGATGTGATCCCGCTCCACAAGAGTGGTAGCAGGGAGGAGGAGGAAGGGAACTACAGACCAGTCAGTCTTACCTCAGTAATGGGCAAGATTATGAAGGCACTCCTTAAGGAAAGGATAGTGCAACACCTGGAATCCATAAGAGCACAGGATCCAAGACAGCATGGGTTTACAAAAGGAAGAGTCCTGTCAAACTAATCTCATAGATTTCTTTGACTGGGTAACCAGAGTGGTGGACCAAGGGGGAGCAGTTGATGTCACCTACCTAGACTTCAGTAAAGCTTTTGATACTGTTCCATTTAGAAAATTGATTAATAAGCTGGGTAGACTTGGGGTGGGTCAGACATTGGTCAACTGGGTGGCAAACTGGTTGATGATCAAAAAACAAAGAGTAGTGGTAAATGGTATACAGTCAGAAGAGATGCAAGTCACAAGTTGGATACCTCAGGGATCAGTCCTGGGGCCAGTCCTCTTCAATATCTTCATCAGTGACATTGCAGATGGACTGGAGGATAAGGTTTGTCTGTTTGCAGATGACACCAAGATCTGCAACAGAGTAGATGATCCAGATAGGGTGGGCAGAATAAGAAGAGATCTGGATAAACTAACAAAATGGTCAGAAGAATGGCAACTGGGGTTTAATGCAAAGAAGTACAAGATCATGCACATAGGGAAGAGAAACCCTGAAGCCACCTATAGGCTGGGAGGGGAGTTGCTGGCAGTCATTCAAGCAGACCACTAAAGCAGTAGGTAAGGCTAGAGGGATGTTGGGGTGTATTAGTAGGGGTATCACAAGTCGGAAGAGGTAGGTAATAATCCCTCTTTACAAGACACTGGTTAGGCCCCATCTGGAGTGCTGCGTGCAGTACTGGAGGCCACACCTTCACAAGGACATTAACTAAATTGAGGCAGTCCAGAGAAGGGCAACCAAAATGGTGCAGGGACTGCATCAGAAAACATATGAGGACAGATTAACGGAGCTCAATATGTATACCCTAGAGCAAAGGAGGGAGAGAGAGGTGATATGATTGAAACATTAAAACATCTTAACGGCATTAACAAGGTGAAAGAGTCTAACATGTTTCAATAGAAGAAAAATAGCTGGACAAGAAGATGCAGCATGAAATTAGAGGGAGGCCGATTAAGGCGTAATGTGAAGAAGTTCTTTTTCACATAAAGGGTGGTGGATGCATGGAAAGTCTACCTCAGGAAGTGGTGGATATGAATACAGTGCAGGGCTTCAAACAGGCATGGGATAGGCATAAGGGAGCAATACAGATGAGTATGAAGAGATAGGCCATTGACAAAGCAAAGACCGATGGTACATTCATAAGGTAGAAAAAGAAATGGGCAGACTGGATGGGCCTTGCGTTCCTTATCTGCCGTCAACTTCTATGTTTCTAAGTTTCTATGTTATCTTGACAGACAGCCAATTGAAAACACCAAATTTTATGATTGTCTGTGGGGGGGGGAGTCATTGTTCAGCAAATTGTACTTGTAAACAGCATAGGAATATACTTTTGACTAAACTAAAAACTGCCTTCAATGCATTTAAGATTTTCAATTCAAAATTAGGCAAGGGTTCCATTATGGGTGTCCTTAGGGTAGTAAACGCAAAGGTCAGTTCAAGTGTGTTATATATGGGGCTGAAATCTGGGCCCAGTCTTCAATAGGCTTACACTGTAGACTTTTGGAGCAACAAATGTACAAATCTTATCGGTATGTTCTTATGGTACCGCAATCTGTGCCAGCAGCAGTTCTGAGGTCAGACTTGGGTCAAATGCCTATTCAGTCATTCATCCTGGAAAAGCAACTAAATGTTTGGGTGTCACTGTTTCTTCCCAAAGATTTTTGCTTACCAAGATTATGTTTCAAGGAACAAATAAATTATTCATCCAAAGCTTTTGCCTTTCTGTGTATAAAGATTATCAAAAAAATTAATATACCCATTGAACTTAAGACAGATTCTAGATGAAATATACTAAAGACCTAGAAAAGAAATTAATGAATCACTCAGACAGGTTAGATCTAGAAAGAATCTCTTAATTAAAACACGACAAATGGTACAAAATCTTAGAAAATAATCACCAACTAGAACCATATTTACAGACTATATCTGATCCTGACCAGAGGAGACTGCTGACTCAGTTTCACATAGAACTCTACAAAGCTAATTATATCAAGGAAGGCCTGGCTATACCTCCCCTTATTGTAAATGCAACAATAATACCATTGACTATTTGAAGCATATAATATTGCTTTATCCTCTTTATGAAATTAGGCAGACTGAATGGCTGGGCTCCATCCTGGGGGATCTCGGTTTCCCTTCCCCAACACATTCTCAAATTGCTCTTCACATCAGAAAATTCCAGAATATTTTGTAAACTAAGTGTTTTTTTTGGCAACCACACATCTCTGACTACTGCACTTTAAGGGAAGACATTTTTTTATTGTCATTACCCTGTAATGGTTTTACTGAAACTTGTGATATGTATAACAACTGTTTAACATTGTTATGATTGTTTTGGATTATTTTATAATTGTAAAGACTTATAGTTGATCATTCAATAAAATCTTGTACCTTGTACCACTGGAAACAGGTGTCTGACTAAAAGAAATTGAAAGAAAATAATGTCACTGCCACTCCTGCACAGAGAAAGGAGCAGGCAGATGGCACAGAAAAAAAAATGATCTCATCAGAGGACATATCAAAAACTGTGGCAATTTTTCCAGGTGGTCAAGGCCATGGGGAATTTCAGTAAGATACCTGCCACCTCCCCAGTCTCAGACTCCAACCTATCTGCCTGCAGAGGAGGAGGAAGAATATTATGTGCATATGGAGGAAAGGGTAGTCCAGGCTGCTGCTTGTGAGAGAGCAGCAATAACTCTATCTGCACAGCCCCCTTAAAAAGACTCTAAACAAATTGGATACTATTTCAAAAAAAGGTTTATACAACAACTCCCCTGCTTATCAGGCAGGCACCTTATTCAGCATTTACAGCACAGTACTAGAATGCACTCTGGAACACAAGCCTGGCACTGGAAGAAAGAGGAGAGGATGGTTTGGTACAGGACCTGACAGCTACAGCAAGATCAGCCCTGGATGGAACAAAATATAATTTTCATACTGCAGTGGACACTAATGACACTGCTGCCAGTGTTTTGACTCATGCAGTGTCCTTAATAAAGTTTTCCTGGCTCTGGATGACCATCCTTTCCCAGGATACTCAAAGCAAGGTCATGGATTTCTCCTTTGAGGGAGGCTCATTATTTGGTGACAAAACAGAGGCCTACATGAAAAAAGTAGATGAATACAAAACCACTTTCAAAAGTAACTATGAGAATGAAATAGCCTGTACCTCCTACAGGCCGTATGGAAGGGGAGGCAGAGGCAGTGGATACTTCCCAAGAGTCTATGTCTCTTATGCCCCTATGAGTACCAATCACAAAGAAGTTACTACAGGGGCAAGGGAAAAAGGGCTTCCAGGCATAATGGTGCAGCCACAATGCCTGAGCCCCAGCCAAAACAAAACCCTTGACAATTTTGCCCAGGTCTCCCAACATTGTCAGCGGAGGAAGACTGGCACACTACTTTCAGGAATTAATAAACCTTACCACAAACAAGTGGGTACTGGAATTAGTGGGCCAGGAGTTGTGTCTGCAGTTCAAACACTTTCCAAACCTGCAGAAACACAGAAGTTCTCCAGCTCACTCTCCCACAGAAAAACTGTCTGCTGGAACTGGAAGTAAAAAAAGGAAAAAACGGTTCTTATCAAAAACTATAGAAAACCCCTGCCTCTTAGTGGGGCAGAGGACTATTCTCAATATACTGCCTGACCCACAAGAATAATAGGGAGTGGCAAACCATTTTAGACCTCAGGATTCTGAATGAACATTTGAAAAAAGAAACATTCAAGATGGTCACAATAAGAACAGTGATACTGTCTTTGTAGAAAGGTCATTGGCTGGGATCCCTGGATCTGAAAGATGCCTATTTTTATATTGCAGTCTGACCGTCTCACAGAAAATACCTCAAATTCAAGCTGGGGAACTGCTACTAGTTCACAGCTCTCCCATTTGGTCTCACCTCAGCTCCAAGGATTTTCACAAAGTGCCTGGCTGTGGCGGCAGCACATCTCAGAAAACAAGGTGTGATGTTTTTTCCTCTACTTGGATGAGTGGCAAGTCTCAGGGAAAACAGAACAAGAGGCAAGCTGTTTAGTTCAACTGGTAAACAGTAGCTGGGAGAGCTTGGGATTATTGATAAACCTGCAAAAGTCTCATCTAGAGCCTATTCAGGTACTGAACTTCATAGGAGCAGAGCTAAACACTCTGCATGGGAAAGCTTTCCTCCCACAGGCCAGATTTACAGCTTTGATAAGTAACAGCAGAGTCTTTCACAGCAGATCAGCCAAGACCTGCAAGAGACTTCCTACAGTTACTTGGTCACATGGACACATCCACAGCTGTGCTTCCATAGGACAGGTTCCAAATGAGAGGTACTCAGTACCATTTAATGGACAACTGGTCCCAAAGATGGGGTCAATGTTCAAAGCTATTGCCAGTGACAGAAGCACTAGTGGAATCATTACAGTGAGGGGAAGGAAGAAAGCAATCTTAGAGAGGGAATTCCCTTCCTTCAGCAATCACCAATAAGTACCCTTATAACAGATGCTTCACCCCTGGGGTGGGGTGCCCATCTACAGGATCTTTTTTGTTGTTAAGGAATCAGATAATAGCATATTACCCTATGTTTCTCTTAGGGATATAGTTGCCAATCATCATTTTTCCTTAAATGCATCTGGGCAAAAGACTCCAAGCTGAACCACCACCCAAAATTGCCAGAATACATATGTGAATCGATAACAGATAATCACAAAGGGAGCCAAATACTGAGCCTGTTTGTTTACCTGAGTTTAAATATTGCAAGAAGGGACCCTAAATCTGGTTACATTTAAGTATGTTTCCTTCTTGACCATAAAATATTTTTTCTAGACTAGGGCAATCCACCAGAAGATTTAACCAATGTTTATCCTGTGGGGCTTCACTAGCTTTCCATTTTTGTAGAATTATCTTCATGGCATTAATCAAAGCATTGTTCAAAACTGTCTCCTTCTGAATACTCCAATCTTTTATTTGTGAAAAACATTTACTGAAGATCAAAATACCAGGATCAAATGGTATATCCAGCCCTAGTACCTTATTAACTATCGAACAAATACCTTTCCAGTATTCCACCAAGACAGGACAAGTGACAAACATACGAAATAGAGACCCTATTCCAATTACACATCTTGGACATTTATTTGAAATGGTATTTTCTATTTTATTTAGTATCTCCTGAGTTATACAGTATACATTGGATTTGTCACAGTTCATTATTTTTAGATATGTCCAATGTATTATTCTTAAGTTCTTCCCATGTTTGCTCATCGGTAGTATCCCCTACATCTTTTTGCCAAGTAAGGTAATTCTTGTCAAGTATTTCAGACTGTTTCCCTGCTAATATACTGTACAGCTCCCTTATTAATTTTTTATTTGATGTTTTATTAACCAGGACATCTTCAATTTGTGATAGAGGAATATCAGAAAGGTTGCCCACCCTTTTCTTTAGAGAATCCCTTATTTGTAAGTATGTCAGATAATGCAATCCCTGCATTTAATTTTTCATTTAGAGTTCTGAAATTTATAAACTGTCCATTGATGTAAAGGTGTTTCAACTGATATATTCCTCTTTTTTCCCCACATTTGCACAAAAAGGTTATTTTTAATAGTTGGAATTCTACTAATACATTTAATATATGAAAAAGGTGATACTTCCTTGTTCCCCTGCAAACATTTATAAATCTCTTGCAAAATCTTAGTCATCGGTTTAGTTGTAGTGAGGCAGGAACTTTGTTATTTTTTACTAAATCACTATACAGTGCACCAGTTATATCTTTAAACAGGGACTCTATCTCTTCTATTTTAATCCAGCTTGGTTTATTATCAAGTTCAGATCATTTTACAATTTGTTCCAACTGAACAGCATAACGCTGTAATAGAGCTGGAAATCTGGCAAGCCCACATCAAGGTTCATGGTTGTCTCCCTGAGTTTTTGTAATGCTAACCTTGGTTTCTTGTTTTGCCAAATAAACATTTCTATTTTACTATCCAGGAGTTTGAAAACTTTTTTGGAATCCAAATTGGGAGGGATTGAAATAAAAATAACTATTCAGGCAAATTATTTTAGTTATGTTTACCCTCCTAATAAGCATTAATGTTAGAAGTGACCATTTATCCAAATCTTTATAGATTTTTTGAAGCAGAGGTTCACAATTTTGTGTGTACTGATCTCCCCTATTTTGAGTAATTATAATTCCCAAATATCTGAATTTTATATTCATTGGTATAGCTGAGATTTGTTTAAACATTTGTACTGGAAGTCTTTGTGAATGACCAAGTATTAGTTGGAGATTTAAATATTCCAAACATAGAATGGAATGGTTTGAATAATTCCAGTAATGCAATGGCTACAAGGATACAGGTGGATTTGGTCTCGGCTGGGATAGGTCAATGTGTTAATGAACTAACTCGGGGACATAACATCTTGGATGTAATTGTAACCAATATGATGGAAGCCATCAGCAATATTAAGCTTACGCACCCGATTAAATGGTAAGAGGGAAAACAATACATAGTGGGCCAGATATTCAGAAATGCACCAAAGGCTGGCACAACCCCGGCGCAGCACAAGTCAACTGCGCAATGGTGCAGTGATGGTGATATTCAACTGTTGCACACTGTAACATGCACCAGTGCAACACGGCTGAATATCGCAGCTGCTGAGCCATGGCGCAGTGAGGGTTGCACAAGGGAGCAACCAGAAATGTGCCATAGCACACCCAGGGATGTGCAAGGAGCAGAAGAAGATGTGCCAAGCCACAGCAGGAACAGCTAAAGGCACAACAGAGAGCCAAGCAATGGGGAAGGGGGGACAGTGTGTGGAGGTGAGGGCACCAGGCCAGGAACACTGGCAGGGACACACAGCCAGCACACAAGTGACCACTGCACATGGAGTGCAGGGATGCAGCTGACCCCCCCGGTGGAGGACACAGGGCACAGGTGGCACCGATGTCTGGGGTGAGCACCCTAGTCCACCCACCGGATGGCACATGGCCACCTGGACAACAGCAATCCACACCCTGGCACACGGCACCCACCACACACATACCACACAGCCTGAACAGCCAGCCCATGGCCACTCGAAGGCACAGCCACTGACCGAGGGTCATGCCACCATGCACACCCCACACAATGACACAGGTGCACTACACAGTCACCCACCACACCACTGCAACATGGACCCACTTACCAGCTTCAAAGCAGACACGGACGCAGAAGAGTAAACAAGTAACATATGTAATTGAACAATAGAAAAACAGCAGTACAAACACTCATAAACAAGGGGGAGGGGAGGTGACCGAGTGAAGGGGTCAGGGGACAGGGCCTGTACAAGTGGATGGGGGAAGGTAGGGGAAAGGAGGACAGAAGTGGAAAGGAGGCTGGGGAACATCATGGCCAGCCACATCCTGCCAGTGCCTGGCACCTCCCCCTGCACCGGTCCTGTAGCAGGATCCTCTGGGTCTGATCCGCAATCTCCATGGTGTGCGACATAATGAGAATTATCTGCCACAGCAGATGGCAGTTTAAAGGCAGATGGGAATGCCTCCAGACACCTATAGCAGAGGAAGAGACAGGTGATTAGTGTGTGTCCATAGCACCCTAGCCCACCCATGTGCAGCGGACAGTGGGAACACATGCCCTGGAGTGGCACCCCAGCCACCCACAGTGGGTGGGCCTAGGCCTGCTGCCAACCCAGCAAGCCATGGAAGTGCACAGTGCTGGAAACTGCTGCCCAAGGGCCACCCAACAGCACAGCAGCAGGCAGGTGGCATGGTGCTGCAGTGGAACTGCAGCGGCACTAGTGTGAGCCGGACGAACACCCAGCCTACCAACAGCTGCCACACACATGCAATGGCCACCCCACAGTGCCACGCACACTGCACCATGTGCCCAACACAGCTGCCACGGCACAAGGCACAAGAGACCAAGGCCGTACCCCCACCCCTGCTGCCCACCCTGCACAACATTGTGGGAATGCACAATGCCTACCTGCCCACCGAGGTGCTGCACATGCTGGTCCCACCACTGCACACCTGCTCAGTCCAACACCACAGCCGATGGGCCTGCAGCAGCCTGCTGTGGCCCACCAGGTGCCCCTGCAGCCCTGGCTGTCCTCTAGTCTTCAGGTCCTAGGATGGGAACACAGACAGGCACACATCAGAACACAGCCACAGCATGAGCCCACTGCCTCCACCCCCCAAGCACAGAGTGCACCTCGGCTGAGCAAGGCCACAGGGCAGTGGCACAGCACACCCAGTGACTGGCAGTGCCATGCCACAGGGCACACAATGACAGACCCCCCCAAATGGCATGCAACCCAGCCAGTCCCATGGAACAGTGGTTATGCACAGACACAGTTGGAGCTCACTTACCTGGCCACGGCACAGCCCCCCACTGGACGCGCGTCTGCAGCACACTCAGCCTCTCTAGGTCCCTCCTGACCAGGTTCCTATACCGGTGGTGGCACTGCTCCCTGGTGCACTGCACACCGGTAGCCTGGACCAGCCCATCTGCTATGTCCTGCCACACCTCTGTCCTGGGTCTCTGTAGGGGCTGCTGGCAGTGGCAGTGGGCAGGACAGCCAAAGGTTGGAGGTGTACCCAGTGCAGGGGGAGCATCACAAAGGACAGAAAAGGGAATGGGATAACAGCTGCTGGGGGGGAACACCAGCCAGGGGCATGGCCAGTGCCACCTTCCAGATGGAGGTGGTAATGAGGGGTATGAGAAGGCAGGCAGCAGGGGGGCGTGGCCGTGGCAGGGCCCATCGGTGGTATGCCCCCTACAGGCAGTACTGATCCCACACCAGCTTTGAGCACAACAGTGACACAGAGATTGTGGTCTGCTACTGCCTGAACCGGGTGATCCTGAGGCAGCTCTGTGAGCTGTGCAGTGATGAGATGCAGGCACCCACACGACGGAGCCATGCTCTGTTAGTAGAGACAAAGGTGACAGCTGTCATGTGCCTGCTCATCACAGGTACCTTCCAGAGACCAACAGGGGACACAACAGGCATAACCCAGTTGGCCCGCGTCACGCCTACTCACACAATTCCTCAGCGCACTGCTGCCACATGCTGCGGAGTACATCTGTTTCCCCAGCACACTGACGGAGTGCACAGCACACATACAAGAGTTCTGGAACAGGGTAGCATGAATGCCTGGTGTGCTCGGGGCCATTGACTACACCCATGTGGCCATCCGCATGCCACCTGGCCCGGAAGGTGCCGCATACATCAACCAAAAGGGCTATGCCAGCATCAACTGCCAGGTGGTGTGCGGTGCTAGGGGGCGCATAACCAATGTCTGTGCCACACACCCTGGGGGAGCACATGATGCCTTCATCTAGCACCAGTCTGCACTGTGCCACAGGTTCGAGAGTGGGGACATCCCCACTGGCCACCTAGTGGGTGAGTATGCAAACATGCAGGATGACATGGATTCCGGGGGGGGGGCATAGTCAGAGGTGCCATGGGTACTGGCCTTGACGGCCTATGGCAGAGCAACGCTGACCACCATACTAATGCCCACCCTCTACACACAGGTGACAGTGGCTACTCACTCCATCCCTGGCTGCTCACACCATACCGGCGGCCCGCGACCCCATCGCAGCAAAGGTACAATGAGGCACACGCCACCACACACAATGTCATAGAGTGGGTGCTCGGGATGCTTAAGGCACGTTTCCGTTGCCTGGACACATCTGGTGGTGCCCTACAGTACAGCCCCTCGAAGGCCTGCGGGCTATTCCTGGCCTGTTGCATCCTGCACAACATGGCCAACAACTATGGGATAGCTGTAGAGGTCGAAGAGGGGGACAGCAATGGGGACGATGAGGACGCTGGTGCAGACGGTGATGGGCAGCCCCCCTTGGGTGAAGGGACCCCACCTAATCTGGATGTCGCAGCTGCACCGGGACACCATCGCAGAGGAGCACTTCAACCAACCCAGGTAAGTCATGGGGCCATGTGCAACCACCAATGGAAAGGGCACAACCCACAAACTTGCATGGACAAACCCTAGGGGCACATGGTGACAAGGGAATTGGCTGAGCATGGAACCGCACATGCCGTCAGGGATGGGCAAGGCCTAACACGACACGCGGTCATGCGCACACACACACACACACACACACACACACACACACCCCACAAGACATGCACAAGGGGTAGGAGGCATGCCGACCCCGACCGCTACCTCTAGCCACACACAGGTCCACAGATAACCATGCCCAGTGCCCGTCATTGTGTGTGTCTCAGATGCTGGGCACCATTGCACAGTGGTGGACAGCGCAATGCAGGCATCATCATGCACACGCCACAGCAGCCAGCAGCTGGGAGGGTGTGTGCATGGACCGTGTGTGTGTGTGCAGGGCTGGGTACCCCACCCATACATTGCACGTTGAACAACACACTGCACACAGGGCAGTGTCAGACAGTAGCCATGGTGGGAGACAGGTCAGTCACGCGGCACAGTGCCACAGTCACCACGGATGTGTGGGCAGCCCCACTGAGACCTGCCAGCTGTGATAGGCTGACCATTGGCCTCATAGGGTGGCACTGACAGTCCCCCAGGGGTGACGCTGCGGGAACGCGACCGTGTTCGAGCAGGGGTCTGCAGCTCACCAAACATGCCTGCACCACGCATGCTCAGGATGCCCACAGCTGAACCTGGTGTTGACATGGGTGGTGTCACATGACGCCGGGAACAAGGGGTGGACATGACACTGCACGGTGTCTGTGGTGCATGGGCAACTAACTGTGTTCCCAATGTGGCCATGACAGCTGTGAATGCACGTGTGTGCCTGTCAATGGCAGCGGTCACATCCTCCCGCTGATGGGCCATCTCTGCCAGGAGCAGAACATGGTCTCTGCTGTGCCACTCCTCTGCATGGTGCAGAACCACACTGAGTGCGTCCACCACCCTGACAAGCTGCGACTGCTGATCCACAGAAGCCTGGAGCAGTTGGCTGTGCTCATCAAAGAGGTCATCCGCTGGATCGGCATGACATCCCTAATGGTGTTCCTGGCCCTGCTGGGCATCACCCCTTGATGGGCGCTGCACACCAGAGCCATGCTGGGGAATGGCCACACGTAGTGCACTGACGCCACACCCGACACTGTCCCCTTGTTGCCATTGGCCGACTGCTGACACTGCCCCTCTGGCTGCCGCTCACCAGGGCTCAATGGTGCCACCGCAGTGGCTGCAACAGCCCCACCGGCCTGGACGCACACCAGTGCTGCCCCACTGGTGCAGACAGGCACAGGCTTGGACTGTGATGTCACGCAGGCCTCAATGGCAGCACCACCCACAGTTATGCCTGTGCTGTTACCTGCTGTGGGGCCATCCTGCGGCCCACACATATCACCGTCCATGAAGTTAGCTCCATCATCATCGGTGATGGATCTGGCACCAGTCCGAGTCTCAGCATGCTGGCATCAATGGACGCTGTCATGCTGGGACATGGGCAGGTCCTCCTCCGCACCAGCACCACCAACTTCAGTCTGGACAGACAGGCGGGTACACTGTTGTCCTGACACTCGGACACCTGTGGAGGTGGATGGGCGCTCCTCTGTGTCCATGGTATCACCCGCAGTGGACGAACCCACCACCGCTGACCCATGTAGATGCTCAGGAGCTGTAAGGAAACACAGTAGCATTAATGTCTCTGCCCTACCCTGTGGCATTACGCCCACCCCCCACACAGTGACAGATTAGGACCTACCATGCAGTGATGGGCTGCCACCCATCTGGAAGCCACCACCTGGAGTGCCCTCTAGGGCACAATGCCGCATGCTGCCAGCCACCCACTCTTCCTGTGGCGTCAGGCGTGGCACGTCAGGCTGTCCACCACCAGTCACAGCACGTGCTGACCTGATGGCAGCCACCTTATCTTTTATCCTCCTCCTGTCTGTGCCCACCTTCTTCTTGCACTCCTGCATGGACTGCTGGTGGCTGCCATGCTGGTTGATGGCACGGCATGTGGTGTTCCCTGCTGTCCACTGAGCAGCGGTTCCTGGTCAAGGTAGGCCACAAACAGGGCATCTGATTCTGCCCAGGTGAAGTTGGGCCTCCTCCATCTCCCACGTCTCTGTTCCTCCTCCTCCTCCTCACAATCGGTCATTATTGATCCTGTGGGAAAGACAGGTGTTACCTCTGAATGTGCAGTCCCATGCATCTCCCACACACCACAGTCCACACTGGCAAACAGCATGCAACCCATCACAATAGACTGCAATACCAGACTATGGCCTCTGCAGCCCCATGTCGCATTTATATAGCGCAACGCATGCAAACGAGGCAAGGCGCAACTTTAAATGGATGCTAATGCAGTAGCTGTGCCACTGAATTGCTGATGAGCTGATTTGCATATGCTGGCTGAATATTGCGCTGTTGCACCTTGCGCAATTGTGTTGAGCGTGCTCAGGCAAAGGCGCAGCTCAGTGACGTGCACAGTAGGCACCGGACAGCGCATGCCCGGGGTGCTGACGCCAACGCCTGCCATGCGGCTGATGTGCTGAGCATGGGAGGCAGTGCAGGGCTTGGCCATCACTATGCCAGTGGTGCTAGTGCTCTGTTCACACATATGGCGCTCGTGCCCTGGAGCGCCGTAGGCGACATGGTGCCACAGCGTAGTAGGCCACTGCAGGGTGTCTCACACAGGCACCCAACCGCGCTACAAGCAGGGAGTCCCAATCGCGCTTTGGCAGTCCATGAGCGACAGACCCTTGATCCTGTGGTCGACCTTTGCCCCCTAGGCACCACATGTCTGCATGGGTGCACCCCTATTGCACTGTTTGGTGACAGCATGATGGATAATGGCAGCACTGTACCGTGCAGCATCTGCACGTGGCGGATGTGTGCTACAGAGTGCCATTTTGTGATCCTACCTGAAGCAGTGATGGCAAGGAGGAGAGCTGCTTTATGGAGCCCACTGAAGCTGGCCAATTTGGTGGCCATTGTGGAGCCCCATGCTGGGGCCCTGTTTGGGGATGACCCCCTGGACAGGGCAAGGACTGCAGTTTGGGAGGAGGTGGCAGTGGCACTTGAGGCCACAGGGATCGGCCGAACAGCCGAGCAGTGTCGCCACCACTATGGGGACCTCTGGCGGAGGGACCCAGACAGGCTTGCCCGTCTACGGGCATGCGCTTGGTGATGCGCAATGCCACATCCAGGTTGGTGCTCCATCCATACACTGGTAGCGTCTGTATGGGTAACGGGGTGGGCATGTGTCCACCACACGTGGGGGGCCGTCCAGTGTGGGCGGTGGTGGTGGTGGTGGGGTTGCGGCATGGCTGGGCTGTGTGGGATCGCACATACCCGGGGGGGGCCTTTGCTACTGGTTTGTACTGATGCTCCCCTCTCCATGTTTGCACCCTAGGCCCTGAGGAGTGGCGATGAGCCAGAGAGGCACGGGAACGCTGAGAGGCAGTGGATGCAGGGCAATGGGCACAGGCTGCCAGGCCCATCCAGCACCAGCACCCGGATCCAGCTCATGTAGGTGAGTGCCTTTCTTCCAGGATATTCTGTGCATGCTTTGTTGCGGGGTAGGTGGAGGGGCATGGCCACCATCCATTGACACCACTGACATGCACGCCACACGGTACACTCAGCACTGTCCTGTGGCACTGCATGTGTGGGTTTGCATCGCTAGTGGTCCACACGTGCACTGGGTACATGGCTGTGCCACTGCCTTCCCACCGCATAGCCATGTCACTGTACAGCCACAGTGGAGCTGTGCAGGACTTGGGCGGTGGGTGTGTGCAGCGGTACACATGGCTGTGTGCATCTGGGTAGGCAGGTCTTGTGGACACGATCACTGTGGGTGGTTGCACTCCATCACAGGGGCATGGCCCATGGCTGTATGCCATACACAATGGGTGGGCTGCAGGGAGATGGACATTCACACATATTGACTCTGCTCCCTTGTCCTAGGTGGACGGTGGATGATGCAGCTCGAGAGGGCCATGCAGGAGCTCCTGCAGATCGCACAGGCATCCATGGAGATACTCCAGCGCATGGAACAGCATGGAGTATGGAGGCAAAGGTCGAGGAGGCGCCACAGGGGTGGACAGCGGGGTGACACTAGGCCCTCCATGCCCCTGGATTCACCCTACCCCCTGGACCCACCCTCACACCCCTTTTTCCCGCTCCCATTTGTTCACCCCTGCCCCTTACCCACCCCCACCTTGTATGTGGCCCTTCCCCCCATTATGTACATAATTGTAAATATTTTTTTTTACCTTTCAATAATACATTTGTTTTGTTATGCCTACTGTGGTGGTCTCTGATTTGCAGTGGGCTAAAGGTGCTCAGCTGCAGTGGTGTGCATGGCGTCAGGGGTGGTGCAGGCATGGGCATGTGTGTGTGTCCGGAGGGGAACCACCTATGGTGTGGGCATGGGAATCAGTCACTGTCTGTGGTTTGTGTTGTTCCCTGTGCACTGGATGCCTGTGTGCAGTGGTCCATGGTGCATGCACTGTGTCCATGGCACCCCTGTCAGACCGCCCATGGCTTGTGCAGCTGACACCCTTGCATGTCTGTGATCTGCACGGTCTTTTGGCATGTCAGTGGTGGCTATCTATGCTGGACAACCACTGTACCCGGCACAATGCCGGGTTGCCTCCTGTCACTAGTATGGTGCACATCTGCCTCGGGTGGCACTGTGGCCTCTGCTGTTGTTGTCCCCCCTCCATGCTGTCACTTGTGTCTGTTGCAGGGGATGTGCTTCACTGTCATTTGTGCTCCGGCTGCATGCTGGTGGCGTACAGCTTCATGGTGCCTGCGCAGGGTGGCTGGTACACCTGTGCCATGGAGGGGTGCTGGCCATGTGTACATGGCTGCCATGGCCACATGCCAGTGGCTTTGTTGACCTGCTACTGTGTCCCTGTGTTGGTGTGCCCTTGGGTATGGGTGGGTGTTTGTCCATGCACTGAGTTGCATCCTGTGTGGCGCATGCTTCCATGCACCACTGTGGGTATCTGTGCTGGCTGTTGTGGCCAGTGCTGAGGTGAGGTGTGTCCTTGGGAGGGTGTGCAGGGCACTGTACCACTGGTGGTGGGGTCCGGGGCAGGCCCTGTCGCATGTGGGGTACCTCGTGTGCCGACGCATGGTCGGTCTCTCAGCTGTACCTTGGGGGGGGATGTGCAGGGTGGCACTGTGTATGCAGTTGTTGCATCAGTGTCTGCTAGCACCTGCTACAGGGTGCACACGGTGGGGCTGTCTTGCATGGCTCCGTGGTGCACAGGGTTGCATTGTCACAGTGGGGGTGGTGGCATGCATGGGGTGTCCTGCACTGTTGAGCACTACTCCTGGGCAGGGTGTCTGGGGATTGTGGTGCAGGGTGTGCTCTGCATTGGTGGGATGATGTGGCACAGGGTGGCCAGACATCCTTGTGTGCTGGTCACAGCTTGCCAGGGGGTGTGCTGGGGCACCATGCCCCCGCTATGGGATTGTTGCTGGTGTCCATTGGCTGGTAGTTCTTCCAGCTCTCCTCAGGTTGTGCAGTGCATGGGGTGTGGGGGGAGATGTCTGTTCTGCTGTGTGCTCCTCCCATCCCTACCATGGGTGGTGGACCCCTGCATCCTGTCCCTGAGCATCCCTGGTTGTGCTGTTGTGCATCTGACCTGTGCCACTGAGCATCCCTGGTTGTGCTAGTGCGCATCTGACCTGCGCCACTGCACATCCCTAGTAGCACTATGGCACAGTTGGCATGATATTCAGTTGTGTGCCACAGGTGCATCTTGACCTGCACAGTGTTTGAATATTGCGCGTATTGCACATGGGCGCAATGGACTTGTGCCTGCTCCTGCTATTGTGCTACTTTCTGGTGCAGTTTGAATATCTGGGCCATTAAATACAGCTGGCCTGGTGGCACTGAGGTTTGAGGTGCTGGACGCCACACCTCGTGTCATGCCGGCAACCCAGATTTGGGAACAAGCCAGGGCCGTTTTGGGTCGGTGGGGAAGGAAAAGATTGAGTGTCCGGAGGACTGCTCTCTTCTCCTGGGGTGGGATCCAGGGTGCACCGTGCTCAGTGGCAGCTCCCAGTGGATGCTGGGCTCATTTCTTTCGGTAGCATGGTTCTGTGAGGGATTGGTGATGACAGGACATCTGTGGGTGGACCAGCACTGGCATCTATTGCACACCATGCCAATGGGGGGAAAGTAAGTAAAAATCCCTGCCTCCTAATAGGCGAAGGATAGTTCAGGGGCTGGCCACCACACCCAGTGTTGGGTCTCTCCACTCGTTCCTCTGTTCTCCTCCCTGCCTGGATGCTCTTCTAGATTGTAAGATAGAGCACCAGAAAGGAGTAAAAGGTGGTCCCGCCTCAGAGGGCTCAGAGCCGGGGGGTTGGGTGGCCAGGCCAGCGGATAGAGAACTGGTCCTCCAGAGGAGTCGAGTGGAGGACTTCAGATGGGTGAGATCTGGTTTCAAGCCGTGTATCCATCTGGAGAGAGTTCAGGGTAAGGCAGTGCCATAAATAGAGTTAAAAAAACAAACATTAAATACAAAAACACACTGATACCAATTTAAAGTGCTTAATTTCCTGCAATTTCTAATTGAAACATTGCGTATGTTTAACATACAGGGTTCTACAACCCAATAAGGTCACTCATTTCCATACAGAAGGAATGTCATTTACAAAGAGAACAACAAAACAATGGACAGATTTCAAGAGAGAGTATCAAACTGAAACACCATGAGATAACATTTCTTCTATATACAGTGTATATTCCATTAGAGCAAAGCTGACCATACTCTATACACAAACTTGATTATATGGGAACATGATTATATTTAAAATCCGCCCATACAATATTTGACAAAGCAAACGTTTACAAAAATCTGTCTTATCTATACAGGCTAATTAACATCTATTTAGGCCATATTTATCTGAAAAATAAAAAAAAATATCACTGTTACTGCTGTTCATTATATAATGTCCACCTTTGAAATTTGCTCATATTTCGTTCACTTTTCAGCTCGATCTGAAAATGATGTGCCTCAGTTCCAGCTCAACCCCAGACAAATACTGATAAATGTCAATAAGAAGGGGATCTTAAATCAGCTGTACAGAAGTACAGTGCACAGCTAAAAAGAACAAAGTTTCTATAACCCTTTTATAACATGGCTTCTATTCAGATTCAATGAATCCAATTGGCATAGTGAGCATATATACTAAGGAGGAAAAAAATAACAACAACATGCCATTTGTTTTACACACTTAAGTTATTTTTATAGTTTAATTTCAGCTTTCATAGAATCATCAGAACAACTATAAATGATGCACAATTTCAATCAAATCATTAAGTCCCAGTGGATGGCAATCCCATGTTTTAAAAATGCATTTTGTTTCTGTCTGGCTTACCAGTCCTTCCCAATCTCCACCTCTTGGAATTTTTTGGACTTTTTGGATACCGAAAAAACAGATTTTATGAAGGTTCTTATTTTTTCCTTGTACATGTCTCCCTATGGCATATTTTAGATTATCCTCCTTCCACGCTCTAACATGCTCCCCTATGCGTGTTTTAAAACTTCGAACTGTTCTTCCTATATAAAAAGCCTTGCACTGGCACATCAACATGTATACTACACCTTCTGAATTACAATTAATAAAAGCATTACAAAAAATGTCTCCTCTTCCCCTTGGGTGTGCTATCGAGCTACCCTGTATTAAATAATTGCAGTACATGCAATGTCCTCACTTCTTCTTTATATTTGGGACTGTCCAATATGTGCTTTGTTTTAAATCTGGACTGTACATAGCCGAAACTACTTTAGTGCCAATACTGCTCATCCTTCTATAAACAAAATTCAGTTTTTGTTGTGTCACATGCAAAAGTCTTTGATCAGTAGACAAAACAGACCAATGTTTTAGCACAATCCCTCTAAGTTTCTGCACCCCTAAGGTATATGTAGTAATAAACCTTGGATTGTCTGACCCCAATTGTTGTTTGTATTTCACTTTAGGAGTCAGCAAAGATAAACGATCCAGGCTTTGAACAGCATTTGCTGCCAAGGTTACCATATCTTTAGTGTCCCCTCTTTCTCTAAACCTATCCATTTGGTGCTTTTCCCTCTCCCTATAAATTTCCACATCAGTACAATTTCATTTTACACAAATAAGTTTTCCCTTAGCAACAGCTTTGATGACATATTTGGGATGGAAACTAGTGGCCTGAAGTAAAGTATTATGATCTGTGCTTTTAGAAAAAAGATCAGACAAAATATTTTCATCATCATCCCTATACAAAGTGACATCTAGAAAGCAGATTCTACGTTTTCCTGTGGTCAAAACAAACTTGAGGGTTGAATTACTATTATTGAGAAACTCAAGAGAATTTCTCAAGGCCACTTTCATCCCCCTTCCAGATATTCAAAATATCATCAATAAAGCGTCTCCACAAATCCAACTAAAAAAAAAATGTATTTGTGGAGGCGCTTCTGACCACATCAAATTCCCATTTAGCCAGACACAGATTAGCATAACTAGTTAAATACCTTGCCGAACTATCAACTAAGCCCTCCCAAGCATACCTCCTCAGGGCATCTGCTCAAACCCAACTTGAAATTCCCAGATATCTCACAAAAAAAGGAGAACAATCCTTCGCCATATCTGCCCCCCGCTCCTGGAACTCCATTCCCTCCCACATCAAACTCTCCAAATTCCACAAGGCCTTTAAACTGGGTCTTCAGGCACACCTATTAGAATCCAACTGCTGCTCTTGTGCTGTAACTTGAGCCTCTCTTCTAGCATTTTCTCTTCCCTATGGCACTTACTGATTTCCTGCTGGTCTCCAAAATCTGAAAGTTTCCCACATCCAGCAGAAATCCTATTGTTATAATGCTACTTCATTTAAGTTTTGTTTGCTGTTTGTCATTTCAATTTAGTCATTGATGTATCATCAGATGAAAATAATCAATGTAATGTTATCTGTTTCTCTTTGTCATCACTGATAATGACTGTACCTGGCTGTATACTGTTCAAATGTTTGTTCTCACCTCATGCTGCGTCATGAAATACTCTTTAATGTTGACTCTGGTCTCCCCTGTCTGTACTCTCCCGGGTCATGCCTGAATATAGGCAACATTGTTGTCTAGTGTACTTACCCGGTAAACAAAAACCAAATAAATAAATAGGTGTGAAAGATGCTCTCATCACAGTCACCCTCACGTGCAAATAATATTTCCCCTTGTAAAAGAACATGTTAAACTTGAGAATGAGCTGCGATAAATCAAGCAACAATTCAGTAGGAGGACAGGTAACATCTTCCCTTTGATCTAGAAAAAACCTAAGGGCCTCTAGCCCTTCCTCATGTGGAGGAATGCATGTATATAGAGACTGTACATCAAAGGTTGCAAAGCTCGAGTCCCTATCCATATCGATATCATTCACTACATTAAGTAAATCAGTTGTGTCCCTAATATGGGAAGGTACTTGTTGTACAAGAGGTTTCAAATACATGTCAACAAAAAAAGACAGGGGTTCAGTTAACCATCCAATACCCAAGATAATAGGACGCCCAGGAGGTTTATCTAGTCTCTTATGTATTTTGGGAAGAATATATATAGTCGGTATTACTGGTTTGTTTACAGTTAAAAAAAAATGTTCTTTCTTATTCAACCAACCCCTATCTACTGCCCATGTCAGATATTCATCGACACGCTGTTTGAAAACTCCTGTAAGATTTCCAGTGAGTTTTCGGTAAAAAGAAACATCCTCCAACTGACTCATAATTTTCCTTTCAAAATCCAAACGATTCATAATCACCATAGCTCCCCCCTTGTCAGCAGGTTTAATAACAATAAATCTGTCATCTTGTAATGACTTTAAAGCTTCATTTTCAAGTAAAGTGAGATTATGGTATATTTTCCAAATCCATTTTCATTAAATCTTGTTCACACATCTTCAGAAATATGAAAACTGCTGCTCCATGTTGTGGACAGAAAGTGGACTTAGCTCTGAACTTCTGATCTGTTTCTTCTACTTCTTCAATTTGGCTGGTGGGAAAAAACTCCTTCTGGAAAATAGTCTTAAGAGTCAGCTTTCTAGCAAATAAATGAAGATCTATCAGGGCTTGACTCACATCAGATCGCTTAGTGGACACAAAAGTTAGTCCTTTATTTAGTACTTTGATCTCTGTGCTAGTAAACACCTAGATAAGATGTTAATGACATTATTCTGTGCTGTATTTTCAGTTTCTGCTTTCCACTGTCTATTTAGCACCCTTTTCCACCTCTTTCACCCCTCCTCGTCCTCTGTTGGATTTTTGAGGACTGCTGTCCCTCTATGCTCTGTCTCTGTATATAGCTTTTTAGCTTTTATTCTGCTATTATTTGTCTTGCCATATACCTTCACTTGCACTACTTGCACTGTTTTGTACCATGTTATTTTCTATATGCTGTATTTAATAAAATGTGCATCTTTTTATACATGGTGATGAGATAGTTCTTTTACAGCACACAGTGTGAGTGTTACTTTATATGCTGTTCCAGAGTGGGTGCTTCATGTTTTTTGTTCTATTTACTTAAAAAAATTGAAGCTTTAAAAGTTAATAAATCAGCAGGGCCAAATAACCTACATCCATGATTCCTGAAGGAATTGAAGAATGAACTCGCACCTATTATAGCGGGTACTAGACTAAGATCTTTAAAAGAAGGTTATGTACCCAGAGATTGGAGAAGGGCTCTCGTGGTGCCAATCTTCAAGAAAGATAGTAAAGCTGACCCAGCCAACTATTGACCGATGAGCCTGATGTCAATTGTAGGGAAGATAATTGAGGGCCTAATAGTTGAGGAAATCAGGAATTCATTAACTGAGAGGAAAATGATTGATAGATGCCAGCATGGCTTTGTATGTAATAGATCCTGTAACACCAATCTCATTAGTTTCTATAACGATATAGGAGATAAATTAGATGAAGGAAAAGCGATGGATGTGGTGTTGCTTGATTATAGTCGTGCCTTTGACTCTGTGCCTCATAAGGAGTTGGTTTCTAAAATGATTAAACTAGGTATCAACAATGCCATTGTTAAATGGGTCATGCATTGGCTAATGGACAGGAATCAAGCAATGCGTATTCATGGCCATATATCCCAGGAGGTAAGGGTTGAAAGTGGAGTACCGCAGGGGTCTGTGCTAGGCCCAGTGCTGTTTAGTGTGTATATAGGTGATCTTAACATTAAAAGTGAGAATAAATTAATTAAATTTGCAGACGATGTAAAACTTGGGGGTGTGGTGGACACTTTTGAAAACAGGTTAAGGTTTGGACAGGCAATTATAACTATTGTAGAATGGACTGAGAGGAATGGGATGAAATTTAGTCTGAATAAGTGTACCATAATGCACATCGGGAAAAACAATATCCAACAGCATTACTATACTCAGGGGACTAAGTTAAGGAAAACTATCTGTGGGAAGGATCTAGGCATATATATTAGGAATGACCTAAAGAGTGAAGATCACTGTAAACATGTAGCCAACAAAGCAATGTATCTGGTAAACAGTGTGTGGAGATGCTTTTTATTCAGAAGTAAGGATGTTCTGCATCCTCTGTACAATGCTTATATAAGACCGCACTTGGACTATGGCTCTCCAAGTTGGTGTCCTTACTTAAAAAAATATATAAAGATGGTTGAAAAACCTCAAAAGGCCCTTACAAAATTAATAACAGGATGTAGGGACAAATCCTATACAAATAGGCTTGTCATTTAGGCTTTTGGTCCCTGGAGGTTAGGCCTAGAATAAGAGATTTATTATTATTATATAGAATCCCTAAAGATGATATGCTAAGGGAGAATTTGGGCATGGTCTTCAGGGATTACAAATACGACATGAGATGCCACAAACAACAGATTAAAGAGAGAACATGCAGAACAGAACTTGGGAAACATGGTTTTGTGTCTAGGTCTATAAAGTTGTGGAATCAACTGCCTGAGAAAGTGATAAATGCACCTTCATTCCACTCCTTCAAGGCTAGGTTAGATAGATACATTGCAGTTTGTAAATTTGTTACCCCCTCTGAGTAGTGGAGACAGCTCACAAGGGCACATACCTTATGTTGTCCTACATCTCCAAGTATGACTCCAAATAGGTAAAATATCCATCTTTGTATAATTAATTTTATAGCCTGAAAGTTTTGAAAAGTCTAAAATTAGAGTCAGTAATGGGTTCATAGATGTGAATGTGTTAAGTATATCAGTACATCATCTGTGTTCAAAGATATAATGTTTTGTGTTTCACCTACTTTTATGTCTGCTATTATTCTGCCTTGCCTCCACCTCTGTGCAAATGGTTCCATAAATAATGCAAATAAAAGAGGAGACAAAGGGCAACCTTGTCTTGTTCCCCTCTGTAATTGAAAATATGATGAGAGTTGGCCATTTGTTCTCACTCTGGCTTTAGGGGAATTGTATATTGATTTATCAAGATGTATAAAGATATTCCCAAATCCGAACTTCTCCAGTGTTGCCAATAAACAATCCCAGTTTACCTGACTGAATGTTTTTTTCAGCATCCAATGCAATTAATATGGCATTTTTGATGTATTGTACTTCATTACATTTAAGGTTCTTTTTACATTGTCTGCTCGTCTTCTGCCTCTCATAAAGCCTGTTTGATCTGGGTGAACAATTTTGTGGATAGTATTTGTTAGCCTACTGGCTAACATTTTTGTAAACATTTTATAATCCAAATTTAAAAGAGAGATAGGTCTGTTAAGACCCACTAAGGTCAGATGGCTTTTCAGGTTTTAGTAATACAGATATAGTGGCCTCATCAAAGGTGGGGGCAGTTTTTTCTCTTTTGAAAAAATATATAGTCTGAGTAATAATGGTGTTAGTTCCTGCTTAACATTTATATACAATTCCCCTTCAAAGCCATCGGGACCTGGGGCTTTATGGTTCAGTAATTCCTTTATACATTACAGAACTTCTTGTAGGGTGAAATCAACATCAATATACTGTTTTTCTTCCATGTTCAACTGGTTTAATTCAATAATAGCTGCACAGGCCTCAATATCTACTAGACTAGTTTTTTCTTTCTGGAGCACATCGTTTTTTGTAAAAGTTTTTAAAGGTTTCATTTACCTTCCTAGGACCATGTGTAATATTGTCCACTTCATCCTTAATTGCATTGACTGTATTATCTGCTTTTTTACACTGTATTTGATATGCAAGTAATTTTCTGTGTTTTTCTCCAAGAAATAAATATTTTGATTGTGCTCTTAACATAGCTCCCTTAGCGTGTGTTTCCATAATTTGATTGAATTTATCTCTTAAAAGCAGCACATTTACTAGTTCCATGTCCCTTCCAGAATGTACTGTATTAAGAAATCTTCATCCCCAGCCAATTTTTGTTCTAAAATATTCAAATTTTGGATCAAATTTCTTCTTTAATGGGCTGAATATGTTATACATATGCCCCTTAAGTAAGATTTCAGCACATTCCAAATTATATTTAATGACATTCCCTGGTTTTGATTATTTTTTAGAAATGATTTTATCTTTTTCTTTATTAGATTACTGAAAATCTTATTGCTTAAATTTCAAATTTTTCTTCTTCCCATGCGTATCATTTTATTGCAAAATTAAAGTTACTGCAATAGTTAATGGGTTGTATTTGACATCTATTACGTCATGAATTAATGTTTTTCACATCAAGAATAAACTGATGCATGAGAAAGTTTGATGTATATTAGAATAAAAGGACCATGCTTTCTTTTGTGGGTAAAATACCTAAATGATTCTATTAAATTCCAATCTTCTATATTATTCTTTATCACAGGGGCTACTTTATATTTCTTTTCAGTAGATCCAGGGCTTCTATCTATATCATATAATGTGATATTAAAATCACCTGCTATTATATACAGACCTGGGAATTGTGTAATGTCCAAAACAAACTTGGCAAAAAATTTAGAGTTATCTTCATTTGGCGCATATATACATCCAATGTCATTTCTAGTAATTTTTTTATTCTTATTACAGAGTATCTTCCTCCTGTATTTAAAAATTGGTCTAAAATTGCTAGTTTGGCTTTATTTTTTTATTAAAATAGCCATGCCTCTAGATCTAGATGTTTAGGCAGAATACATTACCTTTGAGCTAAATACGTTTCTGAAATATTTAAAGTCTTTTTCCCAAAAAATTGGTCTCTTGTAAGCAAAGGACATCCACATTTTGTCTATTGCATTGGTTGATAATTAAGCAATATACCACAAGAGAGGGTGGGTGATGCCAGGATTTACCCACATCTGGTGTGTTTTTTGGTCATGAGGTGCAGCCGAGTTATCAACACACCACAAGTGGGAAAAGCCTGGCATCACCCACACTCTCGAGGGTTATATTGCGATTATGCAATGTCTCCTTGTCTTTTTTCCTTTTCTTTTTTACACTCAGAAAAAATCATGTGCTATCTGAAGCAAATAGATGAAATTTATGCTAAAATAGTCCTTCCATATAGTAAAAGACATGATGGAGTGGTTTGTTTTAGTGTGAGGTGGAGTGAGCGAACCAGGTTATTGAGAAAAATGGAAGAACGATGGTCAAGAATGAAGTGGGAAAGTTAAGGTAGGAACTGCAAGGAGGGATAGGGATGTGGATTTAGAGCAGATGAACCTTCATTTGTTAGGCCATCATTAAATATCTTGCATTTGCAGAGAACGGCATGACTTACATGTTCTGAGCATCCAGACTTGAGTACCGATTTCCTGTTCGGAGTGTTCTGACCTGCATTGTTGCCATTGCCAGCTAACACTGCAGTTAGTGATTTAAAATGTCTGGGACCATGCTTATTTAAAAATAAAAAAAACACAACACTAACTGCGTTTTATTTTTTTACTGCAGTGAGAAGTGAACTTACTGGAAACAGTTGTGTGTTTGAATTTTGGAGTTTTCATCACGGCAAATATGGTGGTTTTCGGGGGGGGGTCGGAGCGATTTTAAAAAGGGGTTCCTGATGCAGCTGGTTGGCTGGCTGGAACTTTTTCTCATGGGGTCATACTATGATTTACACATTGTAAATAGTGCCAGCCAGCCAATTGGGAGCTAGTATTTTTGATGCCATTGTATAATTTTTCTTATCTTTATATGATCTTTGGCTCCCTTTACATTTCAGATTAATATATTTAAAAACAACATGACTTTTTGTTTTTAACTATGTATTATTGATGCAGTATATCTTCCACAGAGTGGTGGCCTAGCCCAGAGAACCACCCAAACAATCCATACAATAATTTTTTTGTTTTTGTTTTCTTTATGGGTATAATTTTTAACAATGTTCCCCTGTAAATATGATTCCTTATTATCCTAAATGCATACCCACTAAACCCCCTATGTCCCCTCCCTACTATGCTAACCCCCTCCCCCCGGGCCAACAAGGATAGAAAAAAGACTGATAATTATCCACTAGTATAGCCATATTAAAGCAATATCATTTACATGTCCCCACATACTTTTTATAGCCCCCCTCAATTTGTTCCAGATGGTCTATGTGCATCTGGTGCTGAGACGAGAATACTTGAGCTAGAAGCCCCTTGGTACGCTAATGCCCGTGCCCGTAAGAAAATTTATAATAGTGCTGCTCCATAATATCCCTTATTATTATATCTGTGTACATGTATATACATCCCTTACTGCATACATAGATTTTTTTTGCTCTCTCCTCCCCCATTCCCCCTTTTATTAAACCTCCAGATTCTTTATACTGAGGTGTACTAGTTGGTCAGACTCCCATTCTTCTGAAAATAATTATGTATTTGCTTAATTTCTAGTTTCCTCATTCAGTGAAGCGGCTTCTTGGCATGATCCTCCAAGGTCTTCAGTCAGTACTAATTTAATTATTCTCTCCACTTCCCTGGGAGAGGTGAATATTCTGAGTTTGCCTTGTAACATTATTTAAAGCTTTGCTGGAGAAATTATCGTGTATCTGATTTTATGCTGCTCTAGTATGATTTTGCTGCCTCAAACACTTTCCTTCTATTCAAAGCTTCATGTGGAAAGTCTGGAAAAACTTGAATTGTCATACCAGTTACATGAATGCCTTTTTCAAGCCTTTCTTTGATGTGGTTTTATAAAATAAATCTGGGTTGCTCCCTTTGTAATTAGGATTGTTGGCTCCCTTTGATCTCTATCAAACTCTACCTTTTTGTCTGGATAGGGTCTGCCAAGTGCCTCCGTGAGCAATTTTTTCAAAATATTCTAAGGGTTGTGATCCTTCTGTGCCCTCTGGTTTACCTACTAGTTTTAAATGGTCTCTTCAGGACCTATTTTCTATGTATTCCAGTTTTTGCCTCAGCAATTCCAGCTCTTGTGTTTGTGAGTTAACAAGTTTTTGCAGAGGGATTATTTTGTCTTCCCACTCACGCATCCTATTTTCTAGTTCTGCTGTTTGCATTGTTAACAAATGTATTTTTTGAGTGAGGTCTGAGACAATGTCAGTAAGTTTAGAGATTGAGGACTTCATTTAGGTGTACCCTTGCCTGACTTCATTGATTAAGGTTTCATTCATATCCATTGCATCTAGAGTCACTTGAAGATTTTCGTTCTCTCTCATAGGAACAGAAGCAGAGTCAATATTTTTAGATGTTTCTGCTATATTTCCAGCCATTTCCTCATTTACTAGTTTTGGGCTGGCTACAATGGATAAGCTATTTTTGTTGTGAACATGGTCACTGCTATGTAAGAGATCCAGTATTAGCTGCTGTTTGTTATATTCTGAAAGGCTATATTTTGGTATGTTGCTTTCACCACTGCTTACAGCATTTGTACTTAGGTGTCAGGATTTACGAGAGGTTTTGCAGCCTATTTAACTATATACTTCCTTTTGACTCCCTTGCTAGTGTCCAGAGTGGTGATTTTTAATGTCAGTAAATTCCCTGAAGCTATGCCAGGATTTTTTTTCTATTATCTGCTTATTCCACCTTCTCGGAGCTGGCAGGCAGCTCTGGCCCTCCCTAGGAGGGGCTCATCCTTCGAGCCCGATTGTCCCTGCTCAGCCAACCCCATGGTTTCTCTGTGGTGGGGCCAGGGTGGGGAGCATTGACTTTCTGCCCCCCTCAGATCACAATCCAGAAGTCAGGGTGGCTTGTGCGGGGAATGAATTGGGCCATCATGGAGCCTGCCAGCTCCTGTTTTCCACCTGCTTTCTCCCCCCCATGCCATGGCCACGTGTGTGGAGGCATGCACATGCCACAGTTCTGTGGTGCCTTCCTGTGTGTGCCACCCTCCCACCTGCACTACCCTCAGGCCTCCACCTTGGGGCAGGGAGAATGTTGGGGGGTTACAAAATCTCTACTGAGGAGAGCTGCTGAACTGCTGCTCAAGCCTGTTCCCTCCCTCCCCCTCGGCCGACCCCTGGTGGCCCAGGCTTGCTCATGAACCTGGGTCACTGGTATAGCGTGAGGTGTGGCATCCAGTGCCTCAACCCTTAGCACCACTGGGCTAGCTGCCAGGAGTATTTTTCTGGGGGGTTGCCTGCATGCATGCTGAATATTTTGAGTATCAAGCATTAATTCTGCCACTTGCCTCCCTCCCTCCTGTTCCTGCCTGATCTTAGAAGCAGAAGCCATTGGTTCAGCTGAAATTTCTGCTTCCTCTTTATCTGTTTCTTTAGAAATTTGCAGAGTGTTCCTATCAACCTTCTGTAGCCCCAACCCACTTTGAGAATTATTTGCTGATAATTGAACCCCAGTATCCTGTTTGTTTGGAGCTGACTGCATAATGGTTTCTTGTGCTGTGTCTCAATTTTATAGTGTTTTCACTCTTTAGAAGTGCCTTTACTTTTATAGCGTAAAGACATTTTTTGCCATTCCAGTTCTTAGCTGAGGGGGTGCAAGATAAGTTGAGTTCCCACATCTGGGTTGTTACTTAAGCAATATACCATGACAGGGTGTGGGTACATGGCAGGATTTACCATGCCTGGTGTGGTTTGGTTATGAGGCCACAGCCGAGTGAGTAAAACCACACCAAATGTGGTAAATCCTGCCATGTACCCATACCATGGAGTGGTATATTGTGATTATACACTGGGAAATTTAGTAAAATAAATTTGATAACAAATAACACAAGTCTTTTTTTTTTTATGTTTTTATTGAAATCTTCTGCGGTACTGTAAATAGTCCTTTGTTGCAAGTAGGTAAATTATGCTTATTTATGTGTGGTGTGTGTGTCTCTCTTTCTGTGAGTTGAATTTTATGTTTTGGTCTGGGTGGTGCTTTTTTGTGTGAATACCTTCCAGTGTGCACTGCTTCATTTCATTAATTTTCTCCCTATTTGTAGTAGGAAATTGAGCTGCTCTGGGAGGTGAGAGAGAGGGAAGCACCACTAGTGGTAGAGTGAGGAGTGCGGCTTGAAAGCATGGCCGCTCGGAGAGCATGAAGTGTGACATAAGAACTGTAATTGTTGTGTAAAAGAGAAAGAAAAAGACAACAGAGTGGTGGAAAGCAAGGAAAGGTTTTTTTTGTTATATGTTTTGTTTTTGGTATCCGGGGATAGAGTCAGGAGTGACTGGTAATTTATGGTTTGTTTGTGGTCATGCAGCGATGGAGTGAGTAGGGAGAGAGCCACGGAGGTGGGAGCGTGAGAACGTTACACAAGTGAAGAAGCTGGGAGTGGGGTAGCATTAAATGAAGCAAGGAACAGTGGAATACAAGGTTTTTGAAACTTTACTGACCATGTGGGCCTGATTTGGGGAGGTAAACTTGTTTTGGGAGGTTGCTAATTACAGTTCATAAAATTATTTTAGTACCAATGTAGGTTTTGTTTCTATTTACAGTACCTTTTGAGCATGTCGCCCATGGTCTTGGTGTTTGCCTGTCCTGGGTTTCCCATAGTCACAGCGATTTTAGTGGGGGTTCCTGCTGTGGCTCACTGGTGGCTGGCACCTTTTCCAGTGGGTACATTGGAGGATTTATCATGCTGAAAAGGTGCCAGCCAACCGATAAGAATGTAGCATTGTCTTTCGTAGTGTGCCCATTGTATAATTTTCAATATACAGCAGATAGAAATAGAAAAGAGTAGAGACATACCTAGGTGCTTGTTTTTAATTCTGCTCCGAATCACTGAATACAAGTTTAGAGTTTTGTACCTCACTATTCATTCATCGATACTTCAGATAGCTGCTTTTTATATGAATTTCAGAGCTATTTTCTCTCCCAGTCCCAGTCGGCACCCTCTCAGCCGGCTAGCATATCTGCCATCTTGGAACCACCTACAGGATCTTACAGTATGTGCACCTGGAGCCCATAGGAGTCCTTGGAGCACATCAATCTCCTGGAGCTCAGGGCAGTATTGCTAGCAATGATGTCATTCTCCTCCCAACTGCAGGGTCAATCTTTCCAAATCAGAACAGATGACCCAAAACAATGTACTGCATAAACAAGCAGTGAGGAACAAGATCCTTAAAACTGTGTACAGAAACAATGAGGATGTGGGATCTGACATACTCCTTAGAAGCAAAACAACTCTGTGGTGCATCTGCCAGCCAAAGAAAATGTCCTGGAAGACTCCTGACACTTATGATTTAAGGAGCAAAAAAAGGCCAAGGCCCAAGATCAGCACCTATCTAAGAAACAGTAGTAATCTATATTTCCCTTATTTGTGATGTATTTATCTAACCGTTTTTTTTTTTAAATGTCTGTATTTTCACTAATAATTATATTTTCTGGAAGCCTATTCCAAAGATTTGCTGCTCTTTGTGTATAGAAGTATTTCCGCTTTTTGGGAACTAAATCTTTTGGTTTTAACCGGCAATAAATAACCTCTTGTGACTGAGTTAAAATCTTTATAATCTATTTCTAATTCTGTCATTAAACTCACATCGTTCATTATATTATAATAGAAACGCATGTCTGCCCTTTTACATCTTGTTTCAAGGCCATGGAGATTTAAACTATTGAGCCTAGATGTATATGAAAGATCAGTTAAATGTTTTTATAGATTTCGTATATCTATGCTGGACTCTTTCAATCCTATTTATATCTCCTCTATTATAAGGACTCCAAAGTTGACTCCTGAAGCAGAATCAGTCAGGGAAATCAAGAATGGCCCTTGAGCCAACAGGTTCTGGCCATGGTTTTCAGAAGGTGGAGCACTCAGAAAATATGTTTACATCTTGGGAGAACTGTCAGCTACCACAGTTTTGTAGCAAACCACCAGCTTGAGGGCCAGTACCAGAAGACACCATGGTCTTGAATTGAACAGGGAGGTTCCTGTATGCCTTTCTTCCATTCCCACTCATTCAGAAAGTACTCCTGAAGCTCAGGACAGAACCTGTAGCAATGGTTTTAATAGCCCCAGACTGGGCCAGACAGGCCTGGTATTCAATGCTCCTGGACCTGTCCAGCAAGACTCCAATCTTCCTGCCACTAAGTCACAATCTGCTGATTCTATCCCAGGGCAAGATAACATCCCCAAACCCCAGCAGACTATGCCTAAGGGCATGGTTTTTGAAGAGCTAAAATACTCTGGTTTGAATCTCTCAGAGGAAGCACTGAAAGCATTTAAAGTTTCTAGGAAACCAACAACTAGGAAAACATATGCTTCTAAGTGAAAAAAATCTTCATACCAGTGTGCCCCCAGAAAGATAATAGCAGTAAAGGAAGAGCTGCCTATAGTCCTGGAATACCTGGTATACCTGCAATCCATAGGCCTAAGGCCTTCAACACACGAGGTGCACCTATCAGCAGTGTCAGCCTACACATCAGCAGGCAAGAGAAAGTCAGTGGCCTCACAACCCATTTCAAAGGGTTTTAAAGGCCTTAGTAACTTTTACCCACCAGTAAGGGATACAGTCCCACCATGGGATCACAATATCTGCCTTGCCCAGTGTCTGAAGGCTCCATTCAAGCCTATGGATGCTTCTGACCTAAAGTATGTCACACGGAAAACTGCATTTCTGCTTGCTGTGACCACTGCTAGGAGGGCAAGTGAGCTGCATGCCTTCTGCACAGAGCCAAATTGCATAATCTGCCACAGGGACAAGGTAGTCCTTAGAACCAATAGGACATTCCTGCCTAAGGTGGTGTCTGAATTCCATCTGAACCAATCAGTAGGCTTTCTTGTGCTCTATCTGGAATACTTTACTCCAGATGAGAAAAAATTGCACAGTTGTGACCTGAATCAAGTACTGGGTATCCACATGGTTCAAACAAAAGATGCCAGGTCCCAAAACACTGAGCTTTTTGTTACACATGGTAAGGCTGGTAAAGGTAAACAAGCAACCTAAAGATTTATCTCTCACTAAATAGTCTCCTGCATTCAGGTCTGCTATAGAAAAGCTGGACAAGTGCCAGCCATAGGCTTAAGGGCATACTCCACAAGGGTATCCCATTATTACACATTTGCACAGCAGCTATCTGAAAACAATGCATGCCATCACAAAGCACTACTGTCTGGACATACAGTCTAGAAGGGATGCCAGCTTTTGAGCTGCTGTGTTGCAGAAAGGAAGGATGCCAGCTTTGGAACTGCTGTCTTGCAGAATTTTTCCTAAGTAGGTTCTGGAACCAGCCTACCATGGTACCGCTACCGAGTTTGCATAAAGTATAAACATTAAGTGAGGGATTCATGGGGTTAGAAAAAAAAAATACTCAGCATTGTAATGTTGTTTCTTGTCAGGGATCCATCACTGTGTTTACACTCTCTAACCGTGCCTTCCCTTCCAGAACCTGAAAATAGGTTCACACAAGAGTCAGTTCTTTTCATTAAGGTTGCTTGAGTATTACTATTGCAGTTAATCTACAATTGTAAAGTTTGACTTTCTTGAATATTTCAATAATTTTAAATGTATTCTTCAATTTAATTGTTTTTCAAAAACATTTTGGCCAAATTTATAGAGCATTTTGGTAGCCTTTTAGCTAATTTCACTAGCCACAGCTCCAATCTAGCAATAGAAACTAATCTGAGGTAACTGCCAGAGTGAAGCATGAGTGCAGAGTTTGAAGCTACATTCTAAATTCCATCATTTGAATAATGTTCTCTCTCTGTGGCATCTCTCTGCATGGAGATAGATGCATAAAGTGCAAACACAGTGAGGGATCTCTAAGAAGAAACAACATTACTGCAGCAAGCATTTTTTTTTCTTTCAGGTTATGGGAAACTTCTTTAGTATGCCTGCTCCCTCCCCAGGCTCAGGTCCCAGACCATCTGCCTGCATAGGAGAAGAATATGTATCATGAGGAGGTGGAAGAAGGTGAACCTACAGAATCTGGTAGTTCATCTGACCAAGAGTTTTGTCTCCCCTCCTAGGCCCACAGAGGATATCTCTTACTCCTCATTCATCAAACAGATGGTGAACTCCCTCAACATCCCCTGTCATAAGACAGAAGAACAAGTGGAGTTCATGGATATGATGGGGCTTGCACCCACAAGGAGACTACTAAACCCCATCCACTAGTCACTCTAAAAAATATTTCAAAAATCACATCAGCACCTACAGTAATTCAGCTGCTGGCATTGATAAAAAGGTAAAGAAGAAGTACTAGGTGGACAGACAGGGGGTGGAATACCTGTGTGCCCATCCTGATCATGTTGGAGTGGTCCAGGCAGCTGCTTGTGGGAAGGCCACTGTCCACTTCTCTGCACTGCCTCCTGAGAAAGATTCCAGGAAACTGGATACTGTGGCCAAAAAGCAAATACAACAGCTTCTCTGCTCCTGAGACAGGCAATGTATTTGATGTATACAGCTCAGTACAAGAAAGCACTGTGGAATGCAATAATGGCACTGACTGATAAGGTTGATGGTGAAGTGGCACAGGACTTGGCTGCCACAGCAAAGGCAGCCCTGGATGCCACTAAATACCAGTTTCACACGGCTGTGGACACCAATGACTCTGCTTCACGAGTCTTAGCCCATGCAGTGGCATTGAAGAGATCTGTCAGGGTAAGGGCTACTATCCTTACTCAGGACACCCAGACTAAGGCGTGATTTCCATTTGAGGGAAATTTTCTATTTGGTGACAAAACAGAGGCATACATGAAAAAAAAGTGAATGAGTACAAGACCACTTAATATAATAATTTTGAAAAGGAAAAGGCTTCCACTTCTCACACTCTAAAAAATGAAGTGTTATTTGTTTTATGCTGTAAATGTGTAAATCACTGTTTAACACAGTGTGTGTAACATTAACTCACACTAGTGTCATATTTATGAAAACAGTGGTTTACACAATTACAATGTAAAAAAATGACACTTCATAAGTGTTATTTTTTACACTGTAAGTGTGTAAATAACAGTTTAAAACAGTGTGGCCCAGATATTCAAAAGTGTTGCGCCATGCACAACCCACTGATGTGCCCCGGCCAAGACCAAAAAGGGAAAAGGCACCACACAAATCCCGATGTGCTGGAGCGCATCAGTAATGTATGCAGGCACAGGTGGGGGGGGCGTGCCCATGCATAACCTGCACAGCCCGATATTCAGCCCAGGATGTGCAGAGTCATGCATGCACAACCCCTACCTGTGCCTGCACAAAGTTAAGCCACAAAAAGGAACAAGTGATGGCCACCCACAGGTGAGCTGCTGCATTCAGGCGCAACACAGCAGCTGCCACTTGTAGGTGGCCACCAATTCCCGCCCGCACACTGGCGGCCCCCCATGCCCCATGGCGGGCATCTGTAACGAACCCCCCCAAAAGTCCAATATCCCTGGTGGTCCAGTGGACCGCACTGAGCCAATCAGCGGGCATCTGTAAACAAACCCCCAAGTCCAATATCCTGGTGGTCCAGTGGACGATCGCTGCCGATCGCGGGCATCAGTACTTCATCAAGACCCCACTACCCTGGTGGTCTAGTGTACCCCCACCCACCCGCCCACTGAGCCCCACTGCCCACTCCCCCGTTAGCGGTGGGCTGCAGCGCCCTACCCGCCTGGTGCCCGCTGCCCACCAACTGACAGCTCGGTAGGGCTGCACCCGATGGTTCACAGCATGAGCCAATGGGCGTGCAACCCATACCGTACTACTCAGTCCAGATATGTGAATGAATTCATTCACATATCTGGACTGAGTAGTACGGTATGGGCTGCATGCCCATTGGGTAGTGGGGGTCTTTGATGAGGTACTGATGCCCGCGATCGGGCAGTGATAGGTCCACTGGATCACCAGGGATATTGGACTGCGGGGGTTCGCTTACAGATGCCCGCGATCGGCCCAGTGCGTCCACTGGACCACCAGGGATATTGGACTTGGGGGGGGACTGTACTGATGCCCGCGATCAGGCACATGGGGGTCCACTGGACCACCAGGGATATTGGACGTCTTTTCGTTTATATTACAGGAATGCCCATGATCAGTCTGCAGGGGGCGTCGGTCCCCGACGGCTGCTACCTGGCAGGGCGCCAGGCGCAAGTTGTCGGTGATCGGCACACCTGCATGCTAATGGTATGCAAATGGGGCCGTAATGAGATGCAAATGGCCCCCTGTGTGCCTTGCATAAATTATGGCCCCATTTGCATGTCCCAATTTGAATATCGCAGGTGCTGTGCATGGCGCAATGGCACTTGCACCAGTGTATCTCCATGCTCCACTCTGGCCACTTGCGCTGGTGCAGGGCCACTGCGCCATGCACAGTGGGGGTGGCCAGGGTGCGATATTCAAAGCTGCTGCGCCATAGCGCAGCTCCGTTGAATATCGCCCAGGCCACTCCCCTGCGCAACAAAGTTGACCTGCGCCCAGGCTTGCACCACAGTCTGGCGCAGTTTGACTATCCGGGCCTGTGTGTAATATTAACTCATAAATGTGTTACCAAAATAACACTTAATTTAGTTGATCAACTGTACCCAGAAATGATATTGTGCTGTATTACAGTAATGAATTAAAATGCTTTTGCAAGCAGTATTGTGATTTTTATTTTATTTTACAGCTTTAACAATGTTTCTATACATGTTAAAATGTATACTTTTTCAGAGTTGAGCCAGTGTAAAGTCCTTCTTGTCAATTTGCATATACTTCCCATGATGCTTTGCTTGATTTGGTGTTTGCAATTGTGTTTTTCTTTCAAATCTGGCTGCATGGTCAATACCTTTCCAAGGTAACCCTTGTCCCAGGCAATTTGCTCTGGGGTTCTTATCTTTTGTGGCTATTCTCTTCTCTACCATGGGCTCCCCATAACATTAAAAAGTAAGACCCTCATAGTACACCAGGGGCTCCCAAGCACTACATAATTATGCAAATACAGCATTTTGATTAGCTCTAACAAGGGCATGTTATCTGTGTAGGTTTGATGTGCATTTGGTTTTGTTGGTTATATGATGAAGCCTGTAAACACTCAAGTTAAAATTCATTCACAATGATTTGTGAATATTTTTGATTAGCAATGGTATTTTTCTATTCAATGCAAGATTAAAATACTTCAGAATTCAACACACTTATGTGTTGAAATAACACATTCAGTATGGATATTGTAACACATAAATGTGTTAAGAATTCAACACACCAGTGTTAGTAAAAGCTACACATTTGTATGTTGAACAATTTACACACCACTGTGTTAAATTTAACACACACTGGCCAGGATATTCAAAAGGGTTGCACCATGCGCAACCCACTGATGCGTCCTGGTGCAATATTCAAAAGGGAAAAGTGCGCGGCACAAATCCCGATGCACCTGAGCGCATCAGTAATGTCTGAGCACAGGTAGAGGCGTGCCCATGCATAATCTGCACAGCCGATATTCAGCCGGGATGTGCAGAGCCATGCATGCAACCCCTACCTAAGCCAGCACAAAGTTACGCAAAAAAATAAAAGGAACAACTGATGGCCGCTCACAGGTGAGCTGCCGCATTGCAGAGCGCAACATGGCAGCTGCCTCCTGTGGGTGGCCACCTGAGTTCCAGCTGCTCCTGGTGGTGCCCCCCCATGCCCGATCATGGGCATTTGTACAAAAAAGAGTATTGTCCTATATCCCTGGTGGTCCAGTGGACCGCTTTCTGCCTGATCTCGGGCATCTGTATTAATAGAACTCTGTCCAATATCCCTGGTGGTCCAGTGGACCGCAATCTGCCCGATCTCGGGCATCTGTAATAAAAGAAAAACAATTCTATATCCCTGGTGGTCCAGTGGACCGCACTCTGCCTGATCGCGTGCATCTGTAAAAACAAAATGTCCTATTACCCTGGTGGTCTGGGTCCCCCTCCCCACCGCCCACTGGGCCCCACCGCCTATCCCCCCAGTCAGCTGGTGTGTGGCAGCACCACCCGCCCTGCTGCCCCACCACCCGCCGACTGACACCTGGTAGGGCTGCACGCCATTGGTCTGCAGTGTGGGGTGGCAGGTGGGGAAAAGGCCGCACGCTGGCTGACCGGGGAGTGGGCGGTGGGCCCAGTGAGTGGGTGGGGAAGGGGGTACCCTTGTCCACCAGGGTAATAGGACATTTTGTTTTTTACAGATGCCCGTGATCAGGCAGAGTGCGGTCCACTGGACCACCAGGGATATAGGACTGTTTTTCTTTTTTTACAGATGCCAGAGATTGAGCAGAGTGTGGTCCATTGGACCACCAGGGATATTGGATGGGGTTCTATTAATACAGATGCCCACAATTGGGCAGAAAGCGGTCCACTGGACCACCAGGGATATTGGACAGGTTTTTATTAATACAGATGCCCGCGATTGGGCAGAAAGCAGTCCACTGGACCACCAGGGATATTGGATGGGGTTTTATTAATACAGATGCCCACGATCGGGCTGCAGTGGGCATCGGTCCCAGATGGCTGCTGCCTGGCAGGGTGCCAGGTGCAAGTCGTCAGGGATCAGCGCACCCTGCATGCAAATGGGGCCATAATGATATGCAAATAGCCCCATGTGCACCTTGCATAAATTATGGCCCCATTTGCATGTCAACTTTTGAATATCGTGGGTGCTGTGAATGGTGCAATGGCACTTGCGCTAGTGCATCTCCATGCTCCACTCTGGCCACTTGCGCTGGCGCAGTGCCACTGCGCCATGCACAATGGGGGTGGCCAGGGTGCGATATTCAAAGCTGCTGAGCCATGGCGCAGATCCGTTGAATATCTCCCAGGTCAAACCCCTGCACAGCCAAGTTGAGCTGTGCCCAAACTTGCGCCACAGCCTGGCGCAGTTTGAATATCCGGCCCACTGTGTTTTCTCTAACCGCACTAACTGCTGTGTTAAAAATTAACTAATCCATAGTCAAATTTAACACTTCCTTTCTAAGAGTGCACAGGTCCTACAAAAGGGGAGACATGAGTAGGGGCTGCTGTTCAAGACCATATGCCCCTATGAGTACCAACCCTAAAGAGGTTTAGACAGAGGCAGGAGGGGCTCCAGATGTACTGCTGCAGCATCAGCCCCAAGCTAAACAAAACTCCTGACACTTTTGCCCAGGTCATCAGACAACCACTGCCAATGAGGGGAAGGCTGACACACTACTTTCAGTAATTTCAGAAAGGTCTCTTTCTGGAAACACTACTTTCAGGAGTGGTTAAAAATCACCACATACAAGTGAGTTCTGGAAGTAGCAGGTCAGGGTTTGTCCTTGCAATTGAAAAAGTTCCTAAAGCTACAGAGACCAAAAAACTTACCAGGCCATACACCAACAGAAAGATTTCTGCTGGAACTAAAGGTACAGAAATTGCTGAACGACATAATATGCTGATACCACTGAGAGTGGTTGGAGAGCTGCTGGTGGTTTCACTTGGTGATACAAGTTTTTTTTAAGGCTTTTTAAGGCTTTTCATAGGAATGCCAACTCTGCTGAGGGGATAGTTTTGAACTGATATTTCGGCTGCTTCAAGTTTACTACCTTGATTCGAGTGTTTTCTTTTGCAGCTATTCTTGCCCTGGAGTGGGAGGAGAGAGGAAAAGCAGGAGGCAGAAGCCCAGAAATCTGAAAGTCAGGAGTTTGAGTCGGTGCCACAGCTGGAGTCAGAGTTGGAGACTGGAGGACGGAAGAGGAAGAAGACAGCGAGGAGTCAGTGAGAGAGGTGGTGGAGAAGAAGGCAAAGCATATGAAGCACACAGCATACAGCATAAAGAATGAAATGGAAAAAAAGGAAAATGGAAAAGGTATCAAGTGAAGTGAAAAAAGTAATGGTGCTACGGAACACCGAAAGCGACGGTGGAAGATAAAAGGTGGCGGAGATCCGATGGCAGGAGATTGGTGAAGGAGGATTGCTGAAGGAGGATTAAGGGGGGGCAAAGAAGACCAAAAGGGTTGATTAAAAGCTTTTAAAAGAGTTAGACAAGGAACAAAGTAATAGTTAATGAAAACACAAAACACAAGGACACAAAATGCAAGGAACAGTGTGGAAGGAGCAGGTGCTGTTAAGGCTAAATAAAAAAAGAGGGTTTTGGCTAACTTTTCTTTTTGGTGGAAGGATTGCATGTTGCGTTGCAGAATTTTACCTACATATTTAATTTCTATATATTATATTTTAAAGTTTTTTTAAAAGCCACGTGCCACTAGGTCATGTGACAACAGAGTATTAAGCTGCGCAGGCAACCTTCAGATTCACAAGCCACCAGGATGCTATTACGAGCTGTTGAAACTAGGTGCTCAGTTAGTGTGACAGCTAAAAACTTAAATGCAGAATTTTAATACAAGTATTAAAAGGCTCCAAAACTCTCAGTTTTTCAAGTACTGCCAGTGCTGGACTTAGAGAATCAGAGAGTTGGAGGTTTAGTCGATGCAAACGTTTGATGAATTTTGCTGAAAAAAACACCTTAGTTTACCTGGATTCTGGATTTTTGCTTCATAGGCTGGGCCAACCTTAAAGCAGATATGCCGAGTAAAGGAAGGAAAACTTTTAAGAGTGTAATTTATTTCACTTAATTTATTTTATTTTATTTATGTAAAGATCAAATTTAAGCTCAGGGACTCTAAGACAATATAATTTAGGAGGATAATTCATTACATTACGCTACATTGGGTGAACTGGGTGCTAAATAAACTAAGCTAAATAAAGCTCACTAGAAATAAAAACATTAAGGAGCTGGCACAAACAAGGAGCTGTATTTAGTAGATAGGTTTTAAGGCTATCAGTCCCATTGGGAATATCACAAAAATGTATTTATAAATGATTTTATAGGTTTTTATATGTCTTATAGGCCTTAAAAATCAGAGTAAAAATCAGATCTTGAAACTACAAAGGTGTATACCCATAGAGAATCTACGACTATACACAAAACCCCTTTCTGTATCTCTACAGCTAATATAAGACCACAGACTGGGGAAATGACACTATTACTTTGACTTTGGAGTAAATTTCAAGATTCCACATGAAAAGAGGAGAGGATTATTGAGCAAGACAAAGTATAGAACCCCAACACCACTGAGGGCCATAGGAAGTCTCAGCAACAGTAAAACATTGATCTACTTATCCTCGGTCATGTAAGCTCTGCACGGGTGTACTTTAAGACTGTTTTAGAACTATAAATAGTGAGCATTTCAACAAAACTGCACTATGTTGTACTGCAACACTTCAGTGCTTATTGAACTATCAAAGAATTTTAAGTTATTTTCAGTGATTGTATGAATTATGGAAACAGCTTCTTAAATCACTGGAAAGTCCCAGGATTGGAAGGAAATTAGGGGAGAATTGAAGATAAGATTCAGCAGTGTTTAATCTGCATAATTTAAGTCTGCTACCGTTGAAATCTACACCTGCATCCATAGAGACTATGTGATAAGGGATACTACTGATTCAGATGACATCGTATGTATGCTGAAGTATATTAGTGTGAATTAATGCAATTGGTGTAATTGGTGGTAATTACTAGATAAATTTTATGACCTGTATGTTAATATTTATTTAAATACTCAGAAAGTACAATTACGTAAGAACTTCCGTAACAGTAGATCTTTGAGATGAGCTCTTGCAGCAGGTTGTACCATAAGGACTGAAGCAGCAGGTGCCAGGACCCCACAGAAAACTTCTAGCTAGCAGTTTATAGCAGGGGACCACCCTCTGATGTTTGTCCACCCCCAATGTCCCATGTGGTATAAGAGAGGAGGTCCCCCAACACCACTTCAATTCTCCCACCGGAGACCCCGGCAAGCATAAAAAATGGAAAACTGAGGTGTTCCGCTGAATCCAAGGAAAAAAGATGGAGAAGGCAAGGCAAGGCAAATTTTATTTTTTCAGGCACCCAATCCCAGAGGCTCTGGGCGTTGTACACATCAACACAACTATCCATAAAAATAAACAGTAAATATTTCAACAATAAATTAAACAGCCATATAAATAGATAGACAAGACCTAAGCTCAAAACAGTTGCTAGAAAGGGACATCCCACGGATAAGATCTAATACACAGTGTCTGGGAAGGCCTGATTGAACAAGAGGGTCTTGAGGTGGGCCTTGAATACCTCAACTGAAGGGGCCTCCTGTACAGATGGTGGAAGAAAATTCCACAGGATGTGGCCAGCAACACTAAACGCTCTGTCACCGGCAGTTTTCAACCTCATCCTGGGAATCGCAAGGAGGCCCCTAGAGGAGAAGCAGAGGGAGCGGACCGAGGCAGCGGGTGTAGGAAGGTCAGATAAGTATCCAGGGCCCAGCCCATGTAGGACCTTAAAGGTGAGCAAGCCCACCTTGAAGAGGATCCTCCACCTGACTGGCAGCCAGTGCAGTTCATGCAGCACTGGGGTGATGTGACAGTATTTCAACTGCTCCATCAGCAACCTGGCAGCCACATTCTGCACTAGCTGCAGCCTGTGAGGGTACCTTCCAAGACCCCTAGGTAAAGCGCATTACAGTAGTCAAGCCTTGACATCATGAAGGCATGCACCAAGGTTGGGAGGTCCAGAGGAGGAGCTAGGAGCTTGATTCTGGCAATATTCCTAAGATGATAAAAGCTGGTCTGGACAATGGATGACACCTCAGCTTCAAATGTCAGTCCACTGTCAAAGGTCATACCGAGATCACGCACCCTAGAGGAGGTCTTCAATGGCACAGACTCCAGGAACAAACCTGTTTCTGCACCAGAGGCCATCCTATCATTCCCTCTGTTTGACTCCACAACCAGTACCTTCGTCTTATCGAGGTTCAGTCACGACCAGCTAGAGGCCATCCAGTCATTGATCTCAGCAAGGCATTCATTTAGCACTTCCACTGCATTGGATGTCCAGGGGCAAAGGAAAGATACAGCTGGGTAACATCTGCATAGAAATGAAAACCCAAACTGTACTTCCTAATGAGCTCTCCCAAGGGCAGCATGTACATGACAAACAACATTGGCAACAAGATCGAACCCTGAGGTACTCCACATGACCGGAGGCTGGAGAGGAGGAGGACTTCCCCATCACTACCCATTGCCTCCTATTTATGAGATAGGACTCAAACCAGCTGATGACAGTGCCGGTGAGTTCACAAAATTCCCTCAGGTGGTCAAGTAACTCACAATGGTCTACCATGTCAAAAGCTGAGGACAGGTAGAGGAGAATGAGAACTGTCCCCTCTCCTTGATCTCTAGCCCTGAGGAGGTCATTGTGCACCCTAACTAGTGTGGTTTCCATGCTATGCTTCACACGAAACCCAGACTGGAGAGGTTTGTATAGATCAAAGGCCACAAGGTGCTCTTCAAGCTGAAGCACCACAACATTCTCAACAACCTTCCCTAAAAATGGGAGGTTGGAGACTGGACAGTAATCTGACTTCACATCAGGGTCTAAAGATGGTTTCTTCAGAAGTGATCTGAACAATGCCTCCTTCATGGCACCTGGGAAAGAACCCCCCCCCCTCTGAGAGAGAGCATTGGACAATAAAGGTGAACACTGGGTCAATGGTGTCAACACATCTCATTAAGAAATGCGTCGACACTGGGTGCAGTTCACAATATGTGTGCTTCAGACGGAGAGCAACTCGAGTGACCTCAGCTACCTCCACTAGTTTAAACTCCCCCCCAACCAGGCAGAGTGCTCTCCGGATGCCCAAGATGACCACTGTCAGCCATGTTAAGGGCTCACTGGTGGTACGCCCTGCCAGATGGTGGACACCCTGTGCAAGAAGAAGTGAGCAAACTCTTCGCATAAAGCATCGGATAAGGCTTTTTTCGGCTGTAGACAGGCTGGGTTTAATAGCCTGTCCATGATCCGAAAGGGCACAGTTGATCGATTCTTCCCAGCAGCAATCTCCCTGGACAGGAACTCTGCCTTCTTAAGGGAGATTGCCCCCCCCGATACTCACCATAATGGGAGCGCAGGGCCAGTCTGTCCACCTCCAACCCAGACCTCTGCCAGCAGTGCTCTAACCTCCGACTCCAAATCTTCATCACCTTGCGCTCCCCGTCAAACCATGGGGACCTTAAGTGAGAGGATTTGGGTCATACATGGACTGGTGTGAGAGAGTCGAGCGCTGTCGACATCGCCCTATTATAGGCAATGAGAGCCTTGTCCATACCCTCTATGCATGCACTACCCAAGCTAGATAGATCAGCTACCGCCAGAAATCCCTCTGGGGTCAAACCCCTCAAAGCGCAGTAGTTTACCATCTCTGCAGGGGGGTCCCAAACGAGAACTTCACCATTCAATGATCGAACCAAATGACCCAATCAGTCTTGAGGTTACTGACCTCAAGCCTCAGCGAGAAAACCAGGTCCAACATGTGGCCGCCCTGGTGAGTCACAGAAGAAACTTCTTGTGACAGGCCCAGAGATGACGTCATCTGGAGGTTATAACTTAGTCTTGAAGATTCATCATTGGCCCAAACATTGAAGTCCCCTAGAATTAAACATCTGGGGGACTCCAATGTTTCACCAACTACAAAGTCAGCTGCCTTCTGCAGGAATTCACCCGCTGCCTCAGGGAGGCAATAAATCAGGAGAATCCTGCAACCTGCGCCCAGACCCCCACACATGGCCACACATTCAAAGGATCCTGGCTTTCCCACTGGGTGCATATTGAAGCCAAGTACAGATCTAAAACAGATTGCCACTCCCCCACCCCTGCGCTCCATTCTGGAGCAGTGCACTGCAGAGTACCCGGGGGAACGTCAGCCTCTAAAACCAGACCAACATCGTCACCTACCCAGGTTTCAGTGATGGGAATTTGCCTTGCTGTGCAACCTGTAGCTGTTTTGGCTATGTTTGGTGTCTGTTCTATTAAAATTATGCCCGTTACACACGCCAATCATTGAGTGCTGAGTCTTATTTACAGTGGAATTCAGTGATGCAAGCCTGATCAACCAAGGAAATCAAGTCTGCTATAATTGTGGTCTTGTTCCTGATCAATCTGGTATTGCAAAGCACTGCCCTCAAAGGACTGGTGGATAGGGAGGGGCTGTGGACATGGCCTACCTAGACTTTAGCAAGGCATTTGACACAGTCCCACACAAAAGATTAGTAGTCAAATTAACCAGCCTGGGAGTGGGTCCCAAGGTGGTAGCCTGGGTAAAACATTGGCTGAACAACAGGACACAGAAGGTAATTGTAAATGGAGTCCACTCTGAAGAAACAGGGATTACTAGTGGGGTACCGCAGTGTTCAGTACTGGGTCCAGTCCTTTTTAATGTCTTTATAAGTGGCATTGCAGAGGGACTGGAAGGAAAAGTATGCCTCTTTGCAGATGACACAAAGATCTGCAACAGGGTTGATACACAAGGAGGCGTGGAAAGGATGAGAAGGGACTTGGCAAGGTTGAGGAATGGTCAGAAGTATGGCAGCTTGGATTCAATGCAAAGAAGTGCAAAGTAATGCACCTGGGAAACAAAAACCCAGGGGAAGATTACACAATGGGGAGGTAGTAACAACAAAATGGAAAGAGACCTAGGGGTAATCATATCAGATGACCTTAAGGTTGGCAAGCAATGCGAGAAAGGGTAGGGGCTGGGGGATACTGGGATGTATAGGGAGAGGTATCACCAGCAGAAAACAGGAAGTTGTTATCCCCCTGTACAGACAGTTGGTGAGACCCCATCTGGAGTACTGCGTCCAGTTCTGGAGACCCCATCTCCACAAGGACATAGACAGGATGGAGGCAGTTCAGAGGAGGGCAACTAAAATGGTGCAGAGTCTGCAAGAGAAGCCATACGAGAAGAGACTAAAGGAGCTTAATATGTATACCCTTGAGGAAAGGAGGGAGAGGGGGGACATGATAGAAACATTTAAGTACCTCAGTGGAATCAACAAAGTCCAAGAGGATAGCATCTTTCAGAAAAAGAGATGTGCAAGAACAAGGGGACACAATTTGAAGATAGATGGGGGACAGCTCAGGGGCAATGTGAGGAAATATTTTTTCACAGAGAGGGTGGTGGATGCATGGAACAGCCTACCTGAGGAGGTTGTGGGTTCTAAAACTGTGGGAGAATTCAAGAATGCATGGGACAGACATAAGGCAATTTTTGTGGGGGGTAGGAAGAAATAGGCTGTTGGTTAAATAGGATCTGCAGCTTATCCTCTAGGTAGGGAAATGGGCAGACTAGGTGGGCCAAGTGCTCCTTATCTGCCGTCTAAGTCTATGTTTCTGTGTTTCTATGTTTCTGGTTACTAGCACACTCACTCTGGTGGGAACCCTGTGGACGGGAACCAAACATGTCTGGCCTCTCCCTAGGTTCTGTCAGTACCCAGGGTGCCTTCTGAGCCCGATAACCTCAATCCTACCCCCATCCACAAAGCATGAAGTGCCCTACCATACCAGGTCAATGCGGGACCTCTTAATCCCGACCTCTCAACAGCGACGTGCTGTAGTGGTGGAAACTGGGAGGCTGGTGAAGGCCCACAGATTGAGAAGCTAGGACACCCCGTACACAATCCTGGCCTGTCTCTGACCCACAGACCTCCCCAGACACACACTGTCCCACCAGATAACCCCATGTACACAACTAGCTAAATACCAGTCATACAGACAGCCACACAGCTAATACAGAACTTATCCTAACCAGTCTCACCACACAAACACTCAATTACATTTAAACCTCCCACCCCAAAAGAAGCAAGAGACAACAGAAGGCAGCTATTTCAGTTCAGGAGAGCAATACCCATAGATCCCTTTATAGTGGGGCCCAGTCAAGGCAAGGCAAAGTTATTATCAATGCTTGAACACAAATTCTGAAGTAAAAGATTCTTCTCTGCCCCAATAAAGATGGAGGGCCCTCTCACTGACCTTAACCTCAGGGCAAGATATTATAAGTGAAGATATTAAAATCAAAATCAAAGTGCAGGAGCAAGATGGGGGCGTGGTTTGGCCACCAACAAGATGGAAGCCTAATCCCTGAGCTTGCTCTGGGTTCGGTATTTTTGGAGCTCCGGTGTCAAGACTCATGGGCTGGTCCAGTTCATAGTTGCTGCTGTCAAAAGGGTAACCCCCCCTTGCCTACCGGCGCTTGCTAGAAGTTAAGCAGACACAGTTCTTTTTTTGGCTGAAACTAGCGCTGATCCTGAGTAGTGTAATGGGCACTAGACCGTGCAGGCCCCACGAACACTGTGACAGAATAACAGTCAGTGGACTGAGCGGGTAAATGGGGTCTGTTCTCCTCACCCCCTACATTTATCAGCTGGAGCTACCAGGTACTTGCCTTCCCCTGCTAATCTGCCTGACCTTCTCATGGCTTCTTTAGGCGACAACAGTCAGTTGCACCCACTATCCCGGCCACCTCCAAAGGAGCCCTCAGTCAACGAATCCTTGCAGTACATAACACGCAAGCTGGAGACCGTATTAAGCAAAGTTGAGGCTATCAGCATTACACTATCAGGCACGGTGGCTGAGGTTCAAAACTTACAAGACCGCATGAACGTCTCTGAACAGCGGTTGGAGTCGTGTGAACAGCAACAATCTAAACTACTACTCTGTTTTCAATTATAAGAAGAAAAAACGGCAATGCTATGGGACAGATTAGAGGACCAAGACAACAGAGCCAGACGCAATAACTTGCATATAATTGGTCTTCCAGAGGGGGTTGAGGGGCAGAACATGGAGAGGTTCTTAAATGAGTCCCTGCCTGTAATGTTGGGTGAGAGATGGAGGGGACAGATGGGCATGGAGAGGGCACACAGGATAACAACTAGGAGGGACAAGAACTCTTCCATGCCAAGGCCTGTCATTGCATAATTTCTTCACTATAGAACTAGGGAAAAAATTTTAAGGGCTGCAAGAGACTTAGGGGAAGAACGGTGGCAGGGGACCCCAGTTTCTTTCTATAGAGACTGCTCATGAGACGGCAAACAAGCGAAGGGCTTTTGCACCACTCAAGAAATTTCTGTACAATTTCAACTTCCACTTTAAATTCAGAGGGCTCACAAGATTGCGTGTGACTAAGGATGGCAGAGAACTCCTAGCCAAGCATCCGTCAGCTGTAGAAAAGTGGGTCGCGAAATTCTGGCCAGATCTACCCCTCCCTACTATACATATCACAGGAGGCTATGGGAACCCAACATGCTGAAAGGGAACTATGTAGACAGGTGCAGGCAGCCAGAATGCAGTAATGAGGATGGATGTGCAGCACTGCAAAATGTTCTCCCAGCAACCAGGGGCCCTTCCAACTGCTCTACGCTGCGACCAGGCATGGCTCCACTCTCCCCAGCTAAAGATAACCTCACATTGCCTCCTCGGGTGTTGTCGCCCTACATTAGACAGCGACAGAGAGCCAGAAGTGGGAATCGTCTGCCCCAGGATGCTTCTATGACAGCCCCTCCAGCAAAAATGTCTCGAGAAGACAGAACCTCCCCTCCTCGCAGTGCTCAGTCTGCCGTTATTGATTCCTTTGATATGGACACTACTACAAGCATGGACTGGGCCAATATCTTGGAAGCTTCACTTGTGGAAGCAGTGGACATTTCGACTCCTGTCAGGCTGGGGCTGATCTCGTATGCTGCTGCGGTGATTAAGGATATCGCTGAGACTGTGCCCTCTCCCTCTTTGAGAGCTGACTAAATTTGAACTGTTTGCTGGTTTGGGTTACAGTTGCTAGATGTTGTAATTAAGCTATGGGGTTGACTTAATTAGACTCTCTCCTGCGCCCATACCCAGAAGGATATCTGGGTGGCGGTTTTCTAAAGTCATGGTTACCCCAACTCACATAGCATAACTAGATATGTCCTCCTTTTAGTCCCAACATTTCTCCATGTTGCTGGTTTAACCTTTATCAGCAGCTGCATAAAAGTACATGGGGGCATGACAGGGTAGCACCCATATCCCATGATGCATGGTTGCAGTGTTGGTATGAGACCTCTACCTTGTAGGCAAGGTAGTTACCCTCCCTTTCCCTTTTCCTAAACCCCTTCCCGTATCCCCTTGGTCCCCCTCTAGGGTCCTCCTCCCCCGTTCCCTTTCCTTTCCTTTCCTGTGGGTCGGACACCTGACCTCAAGTATGTTAGAACCTCAGAGAACTTGAATCCACTTGGTTCCAATCCCTCCTAAATAGTAGGATCTGAGAGCTTGTGAAGCGGAGGTTAAAGTTTTAAGCTAGCCTCTTTCACCGGCAGCCTTGATCCGATAGCGCTGTTGAGTAGTGTTATATTATAATTGGTTAGAACTGTTTAGTAGCTTGGTTTTATAGTTAGCTGTGATATCTTTCCACTTCTGCTTCCCAGCTAATTATTACTGTCTACATCATTTGTATTTGGTCATAACCTCTGCTGTGTGTTTGTTCCACTGCAGCTGCCACTGTGAGGTGTGTATTTCCCTCTACTCTCTGAGACTCTCCTCCTTCTCATCTGGCAGCCTAGACTAACACAGGAACCCCCAGGATAGTCAATGTGGTGAGTTATATCCCAGGTGTAATACTTGCATTTTCAGTAAGAACACTCCTTCTATTGTTAGAATTTCCATGTGCCCCATTACAACTTCAGCTAGTCACACCAGTTTCCCAACCGTGGTGGTTTCCTGGAATGTTAATGGGTTGAATCACCCCATCAAATGAACTGAGGTGCTCCAACACCTTCGTTCGCTGCATACGGATATCGCCTTACTTCAAGAAACCCATTTTTTGAAGAAGGCGGCTCCATGGCTAAAGAAATCTTGGGTGGGCACTGTCTGTGCCAGTTCGGCTACTTCCAAGACTAGAGGGGTAGCCATTCTTATCCGGCGTGCCTCGAGTTGGACTGCGGAGAAATCCAAACACGATCCACAAGACAGAAGATGGGTCATTGCTAAACTTTCTTCCTCTGGGGGGAAATTGATTCTCTGCAACCTATATGCCCCCAACATAGACCATATAGAATTTTTTCCATCAATTAGCTGGGCTATTTCCTCGGTAGCCGGTGCTGATGGCGCCCTTCCTCTAATAGTGGGTGGAGACTATAATATGGTATTAAATGTATTTCTGGACAAGTTGAAGCCTACCACCCAGACTAGGTCTAAGGCCAGCTTGGCTCTTCACGAACTACGAGAGGAATGGGGCTTAACAGACCTCTGGTGTAGAGATAATCCCTCTGGATGGGATTATACCTTTTATTCCCAGGTACATTCCACATATAGCCATATAGACCTCTTCCCTGCTAACTCAGCAGCTGCCCAAAATATTCTTAAAACCACAACTGGGAACATTCTTATTTCCGGCCATGCCCCAGTGATTATCTCCTATACACTAGGGGGACAATCCAAAACAGGTACTCGGTGGAGATGCAACCCTTTGTTATTAAAGGACCCAGAGTTTCACAAAACAATTTCTCAAACCACCAAGAAGTATTTTGCCATCAATGCAAACTGTGGCGTCCCTGCGGGTACGGTCTGGGAAGTGTTTAAAGCAGTCCTTAGAGGCCGCATAATCGCTTTCTCGGCAGCCAAAAATAAGGCATGCAAAGTTAAGTTAGATCAGTGGCAAGCAGAATTGGAAGGACTAGAGTCCCGTTTCAAAGCTTCTCATGTCTCTCAGAGGGACAACTCCCTTATTTGGCGCATTGTGGGCCTTAAGTACCAAATTAATGCCATGCTGAATCAAAAGTCCGAGTGGCTTCTACTGCGATCAAAGCATGCATACTGGGATGGGGGTGAAAAGAGTGGCAGATTGTTGGCATTTCGACTTCGGAAACAACAAGCTGCCACTCACATTCATGCTGTCCGTAACACATCCGGTAAGATTATGCATACTCCTAAAGACATCAACGACACCATGAAGGTGTTTTATCAGACCTTATATAAGTCGCAGTCTGATCTTTCCCTGTCATTCTTAGAACAGGAATTGGATAAATTCTGCCAACAGTTTGACTTACCAGGGCTTACCCCGTTACAGGTGTCCACATTAGATGCCCCCCCCAGCCCCAGTAGAGCTACACCAAGCTTTGTCCCAAATGGCCAAAGGAAAGGCTCCCGGACCAGACGGCATGATGGTTGAGCTATATCAAACACTGGTACAAGATATATCTCAGTTGTTACTCCTTGCACTTCAGCAGGCACACACAAACTGTACATTCCCCCGTCTATGAGAGGGGCCCTCATTACCCTTCTACCGAAAAAGTCTAACGATCCTCTGGATTGTGCAAATTTCCAGCCGATCTCATTACTCTTGGTAGACACAAAGATCTTGGCCAAGATCCTAACCACCAGGATGCTGGAGGTGCTCCCGACTATCATTCATCCCGCCCAGGTTGGCTTCATGAAGGGCAAATCGGGGGCAGACAACACTAGGCTCCTTTGTAAAATGGATAGCCTCTTGTTCCTCGGTCCCAATGGTTGCACTGGCAATAGACTTTACTAAAGCCTTTGACTCTGCCAAGTGGCAGTACTTACACCAAGTCTTAAAAAGATATGGCTTTGTACCAGTGTTTTGTCAGTGGGTGTCAACACTCTATGGATCCCCGATGGCTAGGATTTTGACCAATATGACCATTTCCTTGCCCTTTCCACTGCACAGGGGCACCTAACAGGGATGCCCCCTATCCCCTCTCCCTTTTTTGCTAGCGCTGGACCTCCTTATTTGGTCTCTTATCGCGTTGCAAGATATTATTGGCATCAAGGTTGCTGGGAAATCCTACTTGGTGGCGGCTTATGCCGATGATTTGTCGCTTACTCTTTCTCATCCAGAGCAGGTAATATGGCATATCTTGCCCTTACTACAGACATTTTCAACCTTATCGGAACTTTGTGCTAATCAGAGAAAAACACTCTTGGCCCCGCTGAACTCAGCCTGTACTAAAAGTTGCATACAGGGAACTGAGCTTCTCTGGGCAATGAAGGGTTTTTCTTACCTTGGCATAACAATTCCTTTCAAATGGTCTGACCTAGAGCCAGCCAATGTCTCGCCATTTCTATCTCAAATGTCTGCAGAGATAGAGAGATGGAAAAGGCTTCAGTTATTGCCTGGAAAGGTAGCAGAAGTTCGTATGCTCTTACTGCCACGAATCATGTACTTACATCTTTAAAAATCTCCCAATACATCTTTTGCCTAAACTCTTTGCTTCACTTGAAACTCAAGTGTCTGGGTACTTGTGGGAAGGGAAATCTCTTAGATGGAACAAGTGTAAACTGAGAGCACATTGGTCCAAAGTGGCGCTGGGCTCACCTTGGTTTCAAAGATATCATCTGTCATGCACCGCCGCCATGGCTACTAGGTGGTTTGTTCCCAGTCCAATACCCCTCCCGCTTTGGGTTCAACTGGAATCCGATCTAGTAGTGGATACAAATCTGCACTTGCTATTACACCCCCGGAGTCAGAACCGGCGCACTCCCTCCCTTAATAGCTGAAACCAAATGGGTGTGGCACTCGCTCATGACTTTAGCTCACACACCTCGGGATGTCCAAGCACCTCCATGGCTCTATACCCCTTTGTGGCATAACCAGGCCTTGGTAATTGGTGACACTCCCATACATTGGCCCACATGGGAAGCCCAGGCCATCCGTTACATACAGGACCTTTGCATTCCTGGCTCCTCGGTATTGATGTCCTTTGAACAAATCCGACATAAATTTCATCTCCCGAGCAACGACCTTTGGAAATTTCTTCAATTACGCAGTGCTATACTAGCCAATAGGGCCCGTATGTGTTCAGATCCCAAATGGAACTGGCTAGCTCATAGGCACAAATCCCCCTCATCTGGGGGCCTTATTGGAAGATTCTATAAGACCTGGAGAGATGCCCAGGTAGACCCTTCAGTTGCATGCCGTCTGAAATGGATGGCTATCCTGAATACCCATATATCTCAGGATTCTTGGAAGTGTTACTTCCGAGATTGTCATTATACTTATATGGACACCAAGAGCCGTCTTTTGCAGCTCAAGATACTGCTGCTTTGGTACCGTACACCTTCATCTCTATACTCCCACGGCCTTTTACAAAACTCTAACTGTTGGCGATGTCAGCAACCTGGGGCACATCTACTTCATATTTTGTGGACGTGCCCTTTGCTTTAAACACTTCTGGGCATTTATAACTCAGGATTGCTCCACAATACTGGGTCTCCAGGTTAGCCTTTCTGATCCCAAACTCCTTTTAGGAGACACTACCTCCCTAGTTGCTTTAACTTGACCTCAGAAGCAATGGGTTGTACTTGCACTTATGGAGGCTAAACAACTTGTACTTATGTATTGGCGTAAACCTACTCCTCTGACTCGCCTCCAATGGCATGAGGCGCTAGATTAGCTACACTAGAACGCCTATGTTGTACTCACCAAGGTCGTATGGACCAATACGCTGCCAGATGGGAAGCCTATCTCCAATCATCACTTTGTAAAACTCCTAATCTAGGCTGTAACTCTTCCTCTTTGACTACATGATATTTCATTACTATGTACCATTAGTCCGGTTCCTATCTGTCTCTAACACCTGAATTTAGTGGAATTCCACCCTAGTACATTGGGTAGTCTCTCCTGGCTAAGTTGCATCCTAGAAGGGTTCATATGAGAATATATTAAAGCTTGTGTTTTGTGAACATATTTACACACTACTATGGCAATGTAATAGTTACTGGTTGAATGTAGCTGCATATGGAACATGTTACCTGCTTATGAATATGTATGTATGTGACATTATACTTAGGTATGGACCAAAACAAAATAAAAATCATTCTATGATAAAAAAAAGTGCAGGAGCAAGTGTGATCCTGGAAATCACCCCCTCAGTTACCAGGGGGATGGAGACAGGGGAAAGCAGCACCTGCTGCAAGAGCTCCTCTCAAACATCTACTGTTATGGTAAATTCTTACATAACTGTACTATCTTACTTTGAGGGGGCTCTTGCAGCAGATTACACCATAAGGACTGAGTCCCAAGTAGTGAGAGGACTGACCCAGGTCAGCAGGGAGTAGGTAATGGTCAGAATAAGGATCTCAAGAGAACAGGCCCTGAAGGACAGCCAGTCCAAAACTTGCCCTATACCTAGAGGCAATGTCCAGACTGTAATGCCGGATGAATGTGTGGACAGAACTTCAAGTGGCTGCTGCACAGATATCAGCAATGGACACATTTCTGACATCCCACTGATAAAATTACCTTTAACCAAGCCCGGTAAAGGCTTGTCGTATTTGCGGTACCAGTAAACAATGCAATTAACCAACCATTTGGACAAACACTGTTTAGAAACTGAAGCTCCTTCTTTCCTCGGGTTGAAGGAAACGACCAACTGATCAATTTTTCTGAAGGCCCGGGTGTGGTCCAAATAATAACGAAGTACCAGGTGAGCATCCAGAGTACTGTATGTAGTAAGGCCTCCCCTGAGTTAGAATACTCTGGGTAATACACAAGAAGATGGATGTCCTGATTCAGAGTAAATTCGGACACCACCTTAGGAAGCAATTTAGAATTGGTGCTCAAGGACACCCTGTCCTTGTGAAAAACTAAATAAGGTTCTTTACACATCAGAGCCTGGAGCTTAGACATTCTTCGAGCAGAAGTAATAGCAACTAAAAATAATGCTTTCCACAACAGAAAGCAAAGCTTGCAACTTACGGCAGGCTCAAAGGGAGGCAACGTATGCTTCTTTAAGATGAATAACAGATCCCAAGGATGGACAGGGTCCGTTATGGGAGGCTTTAAATGCAGAATACCCTGCAAAAAAATGTGGGATAAGTCAAGCTGGGCAAGGGACTTGCCTCTATAGGTGCATGGTATGCAGAGATGGCTGAAAGGTGCACCTTAATGGATGAGTAACTCAGGTGTGAGGTAGATAAAGAAAGGAGATACTCTAAAATGAAATTCTCTGGACAAGTAAAGGGATCCAGATGGTGAGCAGTGGCCCATGTGCAGAACTGCTTCCACTTCATGGCACAAGTAGATCTAGTGAAGGGTTTTCTGGCAGCCACTAGAACCTCTGCCACCTGGGGGACACCCAGAAATGGGCAATTGCTAAGTCTGAAGGAGTCATGCATTAAGGTGCAGAGACTTTGGGGGTGGGTGGGGGGACAGGTCCCCCCAACATTTCATCATTGCAGTCTTGAATAACTTACTGAAAAAAACATTTTATGGTTGTGTCCCCCCAACTATTACACCAAAGTTACTCCACTGATCAGAGTGCCCTGCTCCTGTGTGAGCAGGTTGAAACACAGAGGCAGGGGGATCAGGGGTTCCACTGCAAGCTGCTGTAGAAGTGGAAACAAAATCTGCCATGGCCAGAAGGGAGCTATTAGAATAATCTCCACCCCTTACAACTGCAATTTGAGCAGGACTTTCTGCAGTAATGGAAAGGGAAGGAAGGCATACAGAAACCTCCCTGTTCAAGCGAGGGACAACGTGTCTCACCATAAAACACCAGGCCCTGAATCTAGTGAGCAGAAATTGGGCAGTTTTGTGTTGGATGGGAACGCGAATAGATCCAGCTCTGGGTGGCCCCACCTTTCAAAAAGATCTTTGGCCAATGCGGGAAGAAGTTCCCATTTGTAAACCTTGGACCGAGACCAGCTTAGATCATTGGCCAAGATGTTTTGAATACCTGGAAAATGCACAGTCATCAGGCTCAGGTGATGCTCTATGGCCCAATACAACACTGTCATGGCTTCTCCACAGAGGGGGTAAGAATGCATTCCCCCCTGCTTGTTTATGTAAAAGACCACTGATATGTTGTCCATCTGGATCAAGAGGTGACCCGGGAGCAGATGCATCTGAAAAGCTTGGAGAGCATACAGTATTGCTTGCATCTCCAAAACACAGATATGGAGATGCTGCACCAGTGGGGACCTGGTCCCCTGAGTCTAGCCGTCTGCCAGATGGGCACCCCAGCACTAGCCTGATGTGTCTGTGGTCAGAATTTTCTGAGGTGACTCCAACCGGAAGGAAACTCCCTTGGAAAGGTCGGAGGGGTTCAGCCACCACTTCATGGTCTGATGAACTGAGTTGGATACTGACACTGGGCGGTTTAAAGTGTCCGAACATTAGTCCCATTGAACATGAAGGTTCCACTGGGCCACTCTCATGTGCAGGTGGGCCAAGGGTACTGTTGCAATGGCCACTGCCATATGTCTCAGCAGTCTGAGAACCATTCTGGCTGGGACTTGCCGAGACAATGAGACCAGCTGAGCCTGAACCTGAAGGTGTTCTGCTCTGTCTGTCGGAAGAAAGACCTTGCCTTGCTCAGTGTCTAGGCTCACCCCTATGTACAGGAGTCTTTGACTTGGCCAGAGGGAAGATTTTGGAAGATTGAGGGTAATCTCCAGATCCTGAAACAGGGAAAAGGTGACCTCCATGGTTCTGAGCAATTTCTCTTTGGTAGGTGCTTTTTGAAGCCAATCATTTAGGTAAGGAAGACATAATGGCCTTCCATCCTTAAGGCCACCACCACTATCATTAGGCATTTTGTAAAGACTCGAGGGGCTGAGGACAGTCTGAAATGTAGGGCCCAAAACTGATAATGGTGGCTGAGGTGCAGAATGGGGTGTAGATCCCGTTTTCTTGGGTATCAGGAAGAAGTGCAAGTAGAAGCCCTTCCTGCGTTGTGCCTGTGGAATGGGTTTGATGGCCCATTTTTGCAGAAGTACCTGTATCTCATCTTGGATCAAATTGAGATGGGTCTGGGGGTAAAGGGAGAGAGCTGGAGGATTGTCCGGAGGAATCGCCAACAATTCTAGCATATGCCCCAGTTCCACTAACTGTAGGACCAACTGGTTTGAGGTTATTCTGCCCCAACCTTCCCTGTAAAGAGAGAAGCAACTCCCTACCACCTCCCCCAGGGATTCTGCTGGAGGAGGAGGGCTAGGCAAGGAATCAGACAGAGAAGCCAGGGACAGGCAACGCCACCTGTGAGGTTCTGGGAGCTCTGGGCACTGAACCTCTGGTGGCTTGGGAAGTAGCCTTTCTCATACAGGCACCACTGGGCTGCTGATCTCTCAGTTGTTGCTTGGAGTTGTGACAAAAAGGCTGCCACAGGGAAGAGTAAGGCTGAGACCGATATAGGGAACAAACTGATTGGATCGCCTTACCCAACTCTTGGAAGTGAGTCATTATATTTTGGGAATCCTTGCCAAACAAGACAGGGCCTCTGAAGGGGCATCCAGGATCTTAGACGGGATGCCTGGGGTAAACGCAGAGACCCTAAGCCACAAGTGGTGGCATAGGCAAATTCCCATAGCCATGGCTCTTCCTGCAGAGACTGCAGAATCGTAGGAGGCTCAGAAGACATGGGTCCCCACATCAGAGCCTGACTTGAGCAGTTGCAGCAGCTCAGCTTTCCCGGGGAGATCTAGCTGAGCAAGCTTGAGCCACCTCAAAGGCCTTCCCCCACATGGGCATTCTGATATTGAACCATTTGGACCAAAAAGTTTAGGGAATGGATGGCACAGGTGGCCAAGGAGTAGACCTTTTTTATGAAACAGTCTTTCTGCCAAGAGTCCTTATCGGAAGGCTGAGTACTAAGGTGTCTGGGTCATTTTGAACAGTAATGGGCCGCATTAATAATGACCAAATCAGCCTCCAGGTGCTCCCCATAGAAGAGTTCATCCTGTGGGGCATTATACAAGTGTTCCACTTTTCTAGACATTGCCGGTGTAGAGGATGGGCGTTTCCAAGCCGCCCTGTTGACATTCTTGAAGGAGTTTATGAGTGGGGGAACCACTAGAAGTAAGGTCTCCTTCTTATGAAGGAAAGTAGCTAACCAACTTCACTTGGGGTCTACTTCCTCAGAGTCACAGCCCATGATGACCTGGATGTGCCTCATCACATTCATGAACATTGGGTCATCTGGGGGAGACCATGGGATGTCCTTGGGCTTCTCCAGCTCTGAAAGAACGTCTGAATCTCCAGAGTCATCATATGAGAAGGAGCAAGAGTATCCCCATGACTCACCCAAATCTGGTGAGGGAGAGGGACAGTGCTGAGGCTTAGGCTTACAAGGCCTAGAATGAACAGTAGCTGGCTGTGGCATAGGCTCCCTAGGAGTTGGCATCGGAGTTTTCTTAGGAGTGGCCTGAAGAGTTGGGGGCTCCTTCATGGCTTTCTTGTCTTTCACATATACCCACCAGGCCACAAAAAGTGCGTTAATCTCTGTGGGTGGGAACTGGGGTGAGGATGGGATAACTGGCATCTGTGGGGTAGGCTTGGAAGGCCCCAGCATCAGTTCATCAGGTTGTGGTAACCCTGGCATTGGCTCCAATGATGTTGAGTTAACCAGCATCTGGGCCTGAAGTAAAGAACCCCCTTGCATTGGTGTGACCAGGGTCAAAAGGTCGAGTGTCGACCCCACTGGTGTCGGCAGGGTGAGGTCGGAGACAATGGTTGAGGCATTGTCAGAGTCAGTGCCGCTGAAGCCAGAGGTGTCAGCTGATGCCAGTCTGGGGAAGCAGCCATCACCAACCCAGAGGGAGAAGCTCGAAAAGAGGAGCTGACTCCCAAGCAGGGCAGAAGCATCACCTTCCCAGGGGAGGTGACTACATACCCCAAGCATCGCGAGGTGATGTCAGTCCTTGACTTCAGAACCAACTTCATCGATGCCTTGACCGGGAGGACGACAAGCAAGGACCCACCATCCGAAGCAGAAGACCCAGTCGAGCCACCTGGCCGAGTACCCGTGTTCAGGATGAGCCTGAGCTGGAGGGGCTGAGAGACCGAGGTCGAAGACCCGAGTCCCAAACAACCACCGCCCGTGGCAGAAACCAGTGCAGGTGGTTTGACCACTGGCAGCCCGGAGGGAGAGAGAGGGCTGACAAAAGTGGAGGGGGCTGACCTCCCATGGGAGGTAGACCCATGGTCACTGCCCGACTTGTGCGGGGACCTGGAGTGGGAAGTAGACCGGGGTTTCTCTCTGTGCTTCTCCCAGTGTATGTGCTTTCACGAAGATTTCTTGAACTCCATTGCCAAAGAAGTGGAGGCCCCAGAGGCCAGGGAAGAAGAGATACTCAGATGAAGCTCCTTCTCCATCAAAAGAAGTTTCTGCTGTGGCAGGAAGGATTCCAGGGTCTTCTGGCAGCAAAGCCGGGTGCATTGATTGAAGAATTGGCAGTGCTGGCAGGCCTCAATGTCATGATTCAGGCCTAGGCAAAATAAGCACACCGAATGGATGTCCTTGTGGGGGCAGCTGCTTGCCACAAGTGCACTTCATTCGCCATTCGACAGACAAAGGAGAAGACATGCACAAAAATACTAAAAAATGCAAAATTAAAAACAGCAGGTAACACGGTAAAATGGCAGTCAACTTGAGCAGAAGACGTCCATGGAGGTCCAACTTGCATGGGTCGACCGTGGGAAAAGAACAGAGGTGGTGGTAGGGGACCACCCCTTTTATACCTCAAGGGACGTCGGGGCGGGCCGACATTAGGGGTGGTCCCCCACTATAGACTGCTAGCTAGAAGTTTTCCGTGGGGTCCTGGCACCTGCCAGCTTCAGTCCTTATGATGTAACTTTCTGCAAGAGCCCCCTCAAAGTGAGATCTAAGGTTGCAGACATAAGACTATTGTAATTGGAGTATAACTAGCCTTCTGGTTGACAGACCAATTAAACAATCGTTAACTAAAATGCCTGCAATTACCAGTAGTGGGAATAATACAGGAAATAGAAATATTTCAGACAGGTGTAAACAGAGGCCCACCATCTCTTAAACATCTGGCATTGAAAACTTTGAATAAAATACCAAAATTCACTGTAAAAATGAAGAGCGGTAAAATCAACAAAAAAACAGTGAAAGAAAGTTTGAAGGAAAAAAGGTCCACTCCGATTTTCAGTATGATGAAGGAATCTGGGGAGACTTCATTGCTGAAGGAGAAAGCTATAAATGATTTTTTAACTGCCAACTGCCCACTGCATGTTACACAGAACCTCAGTCTGGGGAAGGAAATGAGAAATGTATTGATTAAAGAGTTGAATCCCAGATAAACAGGAATAACTTAATATAGATTTCACTGATGTATTCAATAGTTTAACTGAAATAGATGATGTGAGGAATATGATTGAGTTTCTAAAAAGGTAAATGGGTGAAGGAGTACAGGAACAAAATAAAGATACTCCTGTGGATAAACTTGTCCATGGACACAGTATAAAGGAACAGGAGATTTCCAGAATAGATAATGATAGTTCTCACCCCAGTAATACTCCAATATTCCTAACTCTTATGCAGCATGCCTTTACACCAGATCTTCCCAGAGATGGAACGTTATGCTAATGATGGAACACCATTGGCACATGCCACTTTTCAAATGTGCCACCTATCGACTGCCTACATTCTAACCCTCAGATTTCACTCTCTGCTTGTCAAGACTAGACACTCGGAGATCCTCTCCTCAACATCTCATTGTGAAACTTATAAAAATATGTAAGTATTCTTTCATTTTCATCTGATGTCCTCATCTTTTGTTTTTTAGATAACCATTAGCTTTAGTTAAACTGTTGATTTTTCTCGGTTTCTCCGGGTTCGGTATAACCGGAGGACAACCGGGAATATTTTAGTCTTAGCAGAATATTGTGACAGAAACTCCTTTATTTTAAAATATTTTGTTTAAATAAGTTTGTTTTGTATAACCGCTAATACCAGTTACTGAACCACTAAACCCATTTCCTTTTTCATCGGTTCTTTGTTCCGATCTGTTCCTGAACCGTCCACAACCGCTAGTTTTAGTTTTAAAAGTTAAAATTTTATCGCAGTTGCTATTTTTCTGCTGAATTGACTAAAAGATAAAAAAAAAACTAATAGAAAGACTGGTGAACCTGGTTTTAAAAACTGTACAGAGTGTGGAGAAGTTTTTGCCAAGACAGAAAAGCACACTTTTTGTGTGGTCTGCCTTGGCTACGACCATTTAAAATCAGATTGTGCAATTTGCAACACCTTTCCTGAGAAACGCTTGAAAAATATTTAGAAAGGCTTAAAAAGAAATTGCCTCCACCTAAGAGTCCCTCTGGCTTTGACCAGCAGACACCCTCAGTGTCTGTGGGTGAAACCACAGAAACCACTACTTCTACCTCTGATGGGGTGCAAAGGTCATTACAAAGAGGCCTGCTGAACTGGCTAGCTCTCTGGTTCCTCTGAAAAAGACTAAAAAGACTAAGTACACACCCCCCGCTGATCAGCATTTGGGGACTTCTGGTGTGGCAGGAAATATGCCCTCTCCACTGGAGATTGCTCAAGCTTTTAAGGTCTTGCAGGCCTTATAGGGGATGCTGCCTACTGGACAGTAGTCAACAGTTCAGACCCCTGCTAGATCAACCCAATCTTCTCTACATGATGATAGGAAAGACTATGGGGAGTATGAGGAGAAGATGAGGGAGAGCCTATAGAGCCTGAAGTCTCTCCTGGACAGGAGTTTTGCTCACCTCCCAGGGCTTCAGAGGATTATTAATCCCATTTTACATTTGTCCAAAGAATGGTAAATGCTATTGACATCACTACCACTGAGGTGATAGAGGATGAAGAGGAAGCAGAATATCTAGAAATGATGGAGTTAACACCCACTAAAAAGTTACTGCTCCCTGTGAATAAATTCTTTAAAAAGGACATATTCTTTGGACAAAAGTCTGGACAAGAAGTATCAGTTCGATAGGGAAGGGGCTAAATTCTTATTCTCCCACCCTGACCACCAGGGGGGTGGTACAAGCTGCAGCCTGTGACAAGGCAAAAGTTCCTCTGGCATCTCACCCCCCCCCACACAAAAAGATTCCAGAAAGACTGATAGTATGGCCAAAAAGGGCTACTTCTCAGTGCCTTTGGCCATCAGACAAGCTAATTTCCAGGTTTACGCAGCCCTGTTTCAGAAATCTCTCTGGCAAACTGTTATGGCTATGGCAGATAAAGCTCCCTATGGTCTTTCAGATGACCTAGCTGAGACTGCCAGATTTGGCTTAGAAGCAGCCAAATACCAGTTTCAGATGGCAGCAGAAACCAATGACACTGCTGCCAGGTGGACGGCTAATATCATTGCTCAGAGAAGATTTGGCTGGTTAAGAGCTACAAACCTTACTCAGGATACACAGAACAAGGCTCTGGATTTTCCTGTCGAGGGTAATTCCCTCTTTGGAACACATACAGAGGCTTATATGAAAAAGGTGGACAAGTACAAGGCCACCTACAGAAGCAATTCTGCCAAGGAAAGGGCTTCCCCGTCCACTAGACCTTATAGAAGGGGAGGCAGGGGCAGACAATGTCACACCAGGCCTTTTTATCAGGCCATGGCCACACCCCAAGTTCAACAATACCCACAGCAAGGGTACTTCAGGGGCAGGGGAAGAAGGGATTCCAGGCATGGTTCCCAGTCTCAGCCTCAGGCAAAGCAAGACCCCTGATGTGCTTTCCCAGGCTGCCTCCCCACTGCCGGTGGGGGGAAGACTGACTCACTATTTCCAGGTCACCACAGACAAAATGGGTCCTGGAAGTTGTGAGTCAGGGTTTGTCCCTAAGCTTCAAATCTCTTCCTTGTCTAAGAACCAGAGTGTTCAAGCCAGCTTCCAATGCAGAAAGAAAGCTGCTGGAAAAGGAGGAACAGAACCTATTGTTGTCAAAGGCAGTTGAACCTGTGCCCCCACAACAAAGGGGAAAGGGTTTTTATTCAAGATACTTCCTCACAACAAAGAAAAATGGGGAATTGTGGCCTATCCTAGACCTAAGGGTGCTAAACAGGCACTTACTAATGCCAAGGTTCAAAATGGTAACCTCGTCACTGATTCTGCCAGTTCTCCAAAAAGGAGATTGGCTGGCATATCTGGACCTAAAAGATGCTTACTTCCACATCCCCACTAGGGAGTCTCACAGAAAGTACCTCAGGTTCAGACTTCCTTCGGGCCATTACCAGTTTTCAATCCTGTCATTCGGTCTCACTTCAGCTCCAAGAGTGTTCACAAAGTGCCTGGCAGTGGTTGTGGCACACCTGCAAAGGCAAGGTGTTACAGTTTTACCCTACCTGGATGACTGGTTGGTGGTGGGAAAATCACAACAGGTACAGTAACATCTGCAGCTCACCCAAGGACTCCTGGAGTCATTGGGGTTCCTGGTAAAGCTCAAAAAGTCAGTCCTTCCCCCTGCACAAGTGCTGCAGTTCATAGGAGCAGAATTATATATCCAGGAGGGCAGGGCTTACCTACCTCTGGACTGGGTAAAAAGTATTCTGCAGATGGCAGGCTCCTTCAGCCTGAACAAACCAAAAACTGCAAGACAGTTTCTACTGTTACTGGGCCACACGGCAGCCACCACTTGCACAGTCCTGGGTTCCAGGTTCCAGATAATAGACATCCAATTCCTCCTTGGTACTCATTGGTGTCAAAGAAAGGACTCTCTCTCTCTCTCTCTCAAAGCTGGTTCCAGTAAGAAAAACATTACTTCTGGCCCTTCAGTGGTGGAAAGAGGAAGCCAACCTCAGGGAAGGAGTTCGCTTTCAAAAAGAGTCTCCATCAGTGATTCTCACAACAGATGCATCACTACTAGGGTGGGGTGCCCATCTACGGGACTACACTACTCACGGCACTTGGTCCAGTGCAGAGTTACTCCAGCATATAAACCCACTGGAGCTCAGAACAGTGTTCCTGGCACTTCAAACCTTCATACTGTGACAGGCTGACCCCTGTCATAGTAGACACCCCTGGGGATAAGTTGAAAACACTTCCCCAAGGAGTTTACATGTTTTGTATAATGTCCAACATGCTGCTTGGCTGAAACAAAACTGTTTTGACAGAAGAGTGGCAAAAGCTTGTGTCTGTGTTTTTTAAGAAGTTTCCCTGCTGCCTTATAACATTGTGTATGGAACTGCTATGATGTCTTTTACGACAGACAAAATGTCCCTGCAGGAGAGCAGGGGAGTACAGCATGTCCTGACCTCTTGTCTGACCCTTCCCAATGGTGTAAACAAGTCTGCAGCTGTGATCTGAAATGTTCTCTATGGAGCAACAGTGGCCCCTAATGGCTAATTTTATGTTAGGTTTGATTTATGGAAATGTCCTACCTCTAGAGAAATTATACACAGGAAAGTGGAAATTTCCTAACTCGAGAGAGACTATAAAAAGCTGAAACTCAGTTCTGAAATGGGTTAGTTTTTCTTTTAGACTTAGATTCAGGAAGGTGGAAGGCCTCCTGGTAGTGTGTGCTTTCACACTGTTAGGCTGAAGAAAGAGCCTTGGATACTGCTGAAGCAAAGCAGTTGTCATCTGATTTATTCTGTCTAACCAATTTTTCTTATTTTCTGTATTTTTTACTTGGTAAAAATAAAATGACAAATGCATTTATGCATTTTTTTATGCACCAGACTTGTGGTTTGCCTGACATTGTGTATCCTAAATGCACATTCGGTGACACATACCACTGGTTCAGGAAAGGGTGGTACAGGTCAGAACAGACAATACCACCACAATGTACTATATAAGCAAGCAGGGAGGAACAAGGCTGGATCCTCTCTGCACAGAAGCTATGAAAATTTGGACTCTGGCCTACTCCATAGGAGTTTCCCTTCAGGTCATTCATCTGCCAGGCAAGGACAATACCCTTGCAGATACTCTGATGTGGATCAACCAGGCCCATCATGAATGGACCCTGAACAGACAGGTGGTGGAAGAGATTTTTAGAAGGTGGGGCATTCCAGAAATAGATCTCTTTGTATCCTATGAAAGTCACCACCTGCCACAGCATTGTTGCAGACCCCCAGCTCAGGGAACAATACCCCTGGATGCTCTTGTTCTGGACTGGTCAGGGAAGTACCTGTATACGTTCCCACCATTTCCTCTGGTGTACAGAGTGCTACTCAAGCTCAGTTCTCAGCCATCTTCAATGATCTTGATAGCTCTAGATTGGACCAGACAGCAATGGTACGCTCTGCTGCTCTCCATATCTGTAGCCAAGCCAATACACCTTCCTTGGAGGCACAACCTGTCAACCTCAAGTCAAGGGAGACTCCTGTACCCAAACCTCAAGTCCCTCAGACTCAAGGCATGGCTCATGAGGACCCTAGAGTATGCAGGCCTGCATCTCTCTGAAAGTGTTCTAGATCTTTTAAGGGGGTACAGGAAGCCTTCCACCAAGAAAATCTACACCTCTAAATGGAAAAGGTTCTCTATCTGGTGTTCCATTAGGGATGTAGTACCAGCTCAGTCAGGAGTTCCAGCTGTGCTGGACTACCTTACTCATTTGCATTCATTGGGCCTGCAACCCACTGCTCTAAAAGTCCACCTAACTTCAGTGTCTGCTTTCACTTCAGCTGAGAAGAATGCCTCTATGGCATCAAACCCTATCTTCAAAAAGTTCTTTAAGGGTCTATCTCACTTGCACCCCTCCTCACAGGAAACCGGTGCCAGCCTGGGATCTAAATGTATGTATTGCCAAGCTCATGGGTTCCCCTTTTGAACCCATGTCTTCAGCTCCCTTGAAATATGTCACATGGAAAATGGTTTTCGTAGTGGCAATCACTTCTGCTAGAAGGATCAGTGAGCTCCAGGCTCTCTGTATTGAGCAGGACTTCATTTAATTCCACACGGACAAAGTCGTCCTGCGAACAAACAGAACATTTCTTCCAAAGGTGGTTTTGGATATTCATTTGACCCAGTACATTACTTTATCTGTCTTCTTTACTGAACATTCAAGCTCTGGGGAATGTAGACTGCGCAGTCATGATGTCAAGACAGCTCTTAGCTACTACATGGCAGTTGCCAAGGCCCATAGACAGGACAGGAAACAACTGTTCCTGACTTATGGGGATGTGGGAAAAAGAAATCCAGCATCTAAGAGGTCCATGGAAATGGAAATGGGACAGCCATACGAAGTGGGGTTGACTACTGACCTCCAGACCAGGGGGAGGACATAGACACATTACTGTTAGAATATATACAAAACATGACAGCTAAAGGGGAGGTTCTGATAATGGGAGACTTCAACATGCCAGCTACAGATTGGTCAATACCAGCAGGAGCATCTGCCAGAACTAGACACATAGTGAATTCCCTACAGGGGGAGGGCCTCAAACAACTGGTACAACAACCCACAACAGACAGGGCTATCCTAGATCTAGTACTGAATATCAGGGAAAGGATCACAGATCTCCAGGTAGAAGATCACCTGGGGGCCAGTGACCATCACATGGTATGGTTCAATTTGGCCACTAGAACTAAATCATCCCATTCCAAAGCAAAAATATGGGACTTCAGAGGAGCTGACTTTGATAAGATGGCCAACAGAGTTAAGTTAGCCCTGGCAAGAAGAAATACAGGTGAGGGGGTACAAGCAAAGTAGGCAAGCATTTAGGATGCAATACTTGAAGCAACGTCCCATTGTGTCAGAGAGAAAAGGAAGTGCAAAAGAAGAAGGAAACCACATTGGTTCTCAAAAACAGTAGCAGAAAAGGTCAGAGCCAAAAGGCTGGCCTTCAGGAAATATAAGGGAACACAGCGGGACGAAGATAGGCAGGCATACCAAATTTCCCTAAGGGAAGCAGGAAAGACAGTAAGGCAGGCAAAGGCCCAAAGCGAGGAAACACTAGCATGAACAGTAAAAGAAGGTGACAAGACTTTCTATCAATACATTAGTGAAAAGAGAAAGTCCAGAGGGGGTATTGCTAAGATCAAAGTGGATAATGGGGCATGTGAGGAGGAGGGCCATGTAAAAGCATCTATCCTAAATAGATACTTCAGCTCAGTATTTACTGAGGAGAAGGTAGGGCAGGGCTCAAAGCTCAGCACCATGGACATAGGGGGGAGGGAGGTGTGCACCAGTCCCTTCACAAAAGAAAGGGTCCTACAAGAGCTCAATATGTTCAGGGTGGACAAGGCAATGGGACCTGATGGCATACATCCCAGGGTACTAAAGGAGCTAAGAGTGGAACTAGCAGAGACATTATAGGAATTGTTTAGTGAGTCTCTGAGCACAGGAGAGGTCCCAGAAGACTGGAGAAGGGCTCCTGTGATCCCGCTCCACAAAAGTGGTAGCAAGGAGGAGGCAGGGAACTACAGACCAGTCAGTCTTACCTCAGTAGTGGGCAAGATTATGGAGGCACTCCTTAAGGAAAGAATAGTGCAACACCTGGAATCCATAGGAGCACAGGATCCAAGACAGCATGGGTTTACAACAGGAAGGTCCTGTCAAACTAATCTCATAGATTTCTTTGGGTAACCAGAGTGGTGGACCAAGGGGAAGCAGTTGATGTTGCCTACCTTGATGTCAACAAAGTTTTCGATACTGTTCCACATAGAAGATTGATTAATAAGCTGGGTAGGCACAGGGTGGGTCAGAAGTTGGTCAACTGGGTGGCAAACTGGTTGACGGGCAGAAAACAGAAAGTGGTGGTAAATGGTATAGTCAGAAGAGATGCAAGTCACAAGTGGGGTACCTCAGGGATCAGACCTGGGGCCATCCCTCTTCAATATCTTCATCAGTGACATTGCAGATGGCCTAGAGGGTAAGGTTTTTCTGTTTGCAGATGACACCAAGATCTGCAACAGAGTAAATGAACCAGATGGGGTGGGCAGAATGAGAAGAGATTTGGATAAACTGGCAAAATGGTCAGAAAAGTGGCAACTGGGGTTTAACGCAAAGAAGTGCAAGATCATGCATATAGGGAAGAGAAACTCTGAAGCCACCTATAGGTTGGGAAGAGAGTTGTTGACAGTTACAAGGAAAGAAAGAGACTTGGGCACCATCATCACAGATGACCTGAAATCATCCAAGCAGACCACTAAAGCAGTAGGTAAGGCTAGGGGGATGTTGGGGTGTATTAGTAGGGGGTATCATAAATCAGAAGAGGGAGGTAATAATCCCTCTTTACAAGACACTGGTGAGGCCCCATCTGGAGTACTGCATGCAGTACTGGAGGCCACACCTTCACAAGGACATTAACCAAATTGAGGCAGTCCAGAGAAGGGCAACCAAAATGGTGTAGGGACTGCATCAGAAAACATATGAGGGCAGATTAAAGGAGCTGAATATGTATACCCTAGAGCAAATGAGGGAGAGAGGTGATATGATCAAAACATTCAAACACCAGAAGGGCATTAACAAGGTGAAAGAGTCTAACATGTTTCAATATAAGAAAAATAGCAGGACAAGAGGACACAGCATGAGATTAGAGGGAGGCTGATTAAGGGGTAATGTGAGGAAGTTATTTTTCACAGAAAGGGTGGTGGATGCATGGAATGGCCTACCTCAGGAAGTGGTGGATATGAATACAGTGCAGGGCTTCAAACAGGCATGGGATAGGCATAAGGGGGCAATACAGATGAGCATGAATAGATAGGCCATTGACAGAGCAAAGGCCGAAGGCACATTCATAGGTAGAAAAAGAAATGGGCAGACTGGATGGGCCTTGTGTTCCTTATCTGCTGTCAACTTCTATGTTTCTATGTCCATTTCTCTCTGGATAGTTCAGTGTATTCAGTTTTGCTATTTAAAAGCTGGGAAGGAGCCCCCAGCAGGGCTAAGAGTCCATTCCACAAGGGGTACAGATGCTACTACAGCATCTTTCAGGGATGTTCCACTGGTGGACATCTGTAAAACAGCTACCTGGAGAACAGTGCACACCTTCACTAAGCATTACAGCCTGGAATCACAGGCTAGGGCTAATGCCAGATTTGGCACAGCCATCCTGCACAGTCTATTTCCAAAGAAGGTTCTGTGCCCACCTCCAAAAGTACTGCTTCTTAGTCTGCATAAGAGTTAGGAATATTGGAGTATTCCTGGGGAGAGAAGAAAAAATTATTTACCATGGTAATCTTGTTTCTTCCAGGGGATGCTCCAATATTCATAACTCTCCCTCCCTGCCTTCCCTGCTAGAACCAGTGGCCTTTGCACTCCATGTTGTATTACCAGGGGTACGTGTGTCACACTCTGGCATTTATATTTGAAACTGTGTATTTCATTGGTTTTACCCTCTTCAAGTGATTCTGACATTCAGGGGTGCTTTTGTGGATTTTTTCCCTCCTGTTGGAGGTTTTTGGGTGTTAAATTATTATTGTTATTATAATGTTAAATAGTTATTTCCTCTTGGGCCCTGTCTTGTCAGGTGTCCATGAAATCTGAGGGTTAGAATGTAGGCAGGTGAAAGGTGGCAGCTTTTGAAAAGTGGCATGTGCCAATGGTGTTCCAGCGTTAGCATAACATCCCATCTCTTGGCAGATCTGGCTTAAAGTCATACTGCATAAGAATTATGAATATTGGAGTATCACCTGGAAGAAACAAGATTACTATGGTAAGTATTTTTTTCTCCATGGACAATGAGCCCAGAAAGTTTTAGGTCCTTCAATATAGAAGGGATAACTAGGGATGTAGTTATAGCACTTAGAGATCCATTTAATGCAAATGTTTTAATATACAAATAGCTGGTGGAACTAAAACGCAATCTATCCTGTGTTAAGGGTGTGTGTTTAGAAAATACACTAACACTTGAATATATGGAAAAACAGAACCAAAATAAAGATATAATAGAAGAAGAGGGCAGTAACAATGAGGGGAATTTGAAGGCAATGAATAAAAAAAAGTAAAAATAATAAGAGCTTCTTGGGACAAAACACTGAGGTTCATGACATGATTATTACCTCCTTAGAGAGTATAAATACTTACATCAATTTAGAAAAATCCTATAATGAAGCAGCTGAATTCATAATGCTGCCAGACATAGATAAAAGGAATGACACTATATGCAGAGAATGGAATTATACATTTCCAGAGATATTGAAAAGAGGGGGAGGAACAACAAAAAGATAATAGTGGATACAGTCCAAGAAAATTGAAAGGGCCAGAGGAAATAAATGAAGTAGAACAAAAGGACAAAGGAGTTCACTAATGAAATGCCTGTTAGAAAGGCGGGACATACCATAGGTTTAGTTATTCAATGCCCCAAAGGAAGAAGACTTAAAAGCAAAAAAGTATCACAGTTGAAGCTAAAACTAAAATAATGTGCAGGGAGAAAAGCAAAAAAAAACAGCTGACTCAGGTAAAACCTCCAAAAGGAACTCAGGCTAACAAACATGGAGGGAATGTAAGGAGAAACAAGGATACAAAGAAGAAGGATCCACAAAAGGAAGAATTAATAAAAACAATGCAGGAAGGCCTGAAAGAAGGGGAGGGAAAAGGGGGAAATTCCCAAGTTACCCATGAACAAGAAAGGCAAAATGAGGTAACTTGGGGAAAAACAGATAGAAAGAGACAAGATATTAAACAATGTTAGATCCTGCTGAAAAAACAAATCCCCAGAAGGAGAAGGTTTTAGTGGAAAGGTTGAACATTTTTTGAACAAAACATTAAAGACTGATTTTGTTGTTCCACTGTATAAGGTTGGATGTATGCCAGAGGAGACTGGGGAAAGTCTAACCAAAATGATGCAAAGTTTATTGCTGGACATATTGGGTAATTACATACATGTTATGGATCACATCAGTGTAATAAAACCTCTGTCAGATTCAGAATTAGTACTACTGGTAACTGAGCAGTTTTACGTTTTACACGCTAGTGCATCAAAACAGGTGAAATTAAGAAAGTGGGGATAGATATGGGTGAAATTGTAACTTTGGATGATCTTTTCTTGGAGTTTTATAAAAATAAGCAGAAAGCAAAAGAGAACGGCAAAAGTATATTATTGATTTTCAGCCTAAAACAGATGAGTAGTGAAAATAGGGACAACGAAAAAAAAAATCTTTTGGATACATTCCGTGTGATTCTGAATTCACATGACTGTAACCATGAAATAGAAAGGGTAGAAATGTGGGAAAAGTATGGTCATATATCATTATAGCCTTCTAAGGGGGAGTTATTTGAAAAGATATTGAGCAAACAGAAGTGCTAGATGAATTGGGTATCTATGAATATGAAGAGACTCAAACTGAGGGGAAAAAACCCAGTGACAGCCAACTAACAAAGTGGTTAAAATTAAATGGGAGACTCTGATAGAAACCTCTATTAGATATGAGGCCCTTTCAGATAATGGCTAGTGACAAAAATCCACAGCCAGGTTAGGAGGGCGGTCACAGGGTAGTACTCAAAGTACTGTATATTTATATAAGGGGTACAGGGGCAGTAACCCACAAAATGACGGAATAATTAAGATAACTGTCCTGGAATATGTCAGGTCTAGGGGACAAATTGGGGGACCCAGACTTGAAAAAACATCTTCAAGATTTTGACTATGTATGCATACAGGAAACTTGGATGAAAGGCACAGTCTACCTAAATAGCTATAAAGCTTATAGCAAACCTGCCAAAAAAAATGCAAAACATATGAGTGGAATGCAGGAGGTTTGGCAATAGTTTTCAGATTAAACATATAATTACAGAAGAAATTCAGAATAATAATGACAGCTATCTGGTCATTAAGGTCGTATATGCCAATAAAAAAGAAATGGTGTTAGTGAACTGCTATGTACACCCAGAGAATAGCGGATATGGTGACAAAGAATGGTTGAATTCGTTGGAGTCACTGTTAGCTGAACTTGCCACAAAGTCCTATAATCGGCATCATGTTACTGGGCCATTTTAATGTAAGATTGGGCCAATTGCAAGGGATATCAGAGGAACTAAGGAATGCACTGACATTATAAAGCAATCAGGGATTTGCCATGGATAGGGAATCAAGAGATTTGATAACAAATACAAGGGGATTAGAACTACATAGGACTTTAAAGGAAAATAATTTTACACTGCTGAAAGGCAGACTGGGCAGTGATTCCTCAGGTAAGTACACATTTATAGGAGGAGGCAATGGATCATCAGTTATAGATCTTGCCTGGGTCAATTACAACCTGTTATCAGGCTGCAATGACCTAATGGTAAATGTAAGACCAGAAAGTCTGCATGCAGCACTAGAGATCAAGATAAAAGACAAATGGGATAAGGGTGGCCAACAGTATAAAAACTGTGCCAATCAAAATCAAAAAGAAAAATTGCTTGGGATGGCAGACACTAGAAGGAAATGACTTTATAGCATTACTAGAAGACAGAGGGATTCCTAGGGATCTGATCAACTTAGACAAAGATGGTGATGGTAGTATAATTTCAGAATATGCAAACATTATGAGAAAGATCACTAATGTTATTATTAAAGAAGTAAATATTCAGGAAAAGAGGGGCCAAATCTGGTATAATAAAGATTGCAAACAAACAAATAAAAAAGTTAAACAATTACAAATACTGAAACATAACCCATGTTTAAATAATAATAGAATTATGAACAAATTGAGATGAGAATACAGGAAAATTTTACATTTAAATAAAGAAAAATGTATTAGTCATCTTTGGACAGAATTAGAAGAGGTAGTGCTACAAAAAAACAAAACGTTTTGGATTATAGTCAGTAAAGGAATTAAAGACTATAAGGGATAAATAGACTCGAGCATTGAAACTAATATTTGGGTAGAGCTTTGCAGGAATCTCTTCTTTATTAACAATGCAGAATACAATGCAGAACTAAAAGAGAATATGGAAACAAATAACTGAATCCAATTAAAAGAACAAATTATGGAGAATGAAATAGTTACAACATTAAACTCTTTTGCTGCCCATAAAGCCCCTGGAACAGATGGTGTCCCCCTAGATGTGATATTTAAAACTAAGGATATATGGGTTCCTTTTTTGCACCAGTGCGGGTCGCACCTGAAAATAGGCACTTGGCTGTCTAGTGTGCCTTACCTGGTTAACAAAAGCAAATAAATAATAAATAAATAAATAATTATATAGCAGAGACTGGTAATGTCCCAAGTAGCTGGAGAATTAATATAATCATCCCCCTTACACAAACAAGGGGGAAAAGAAGTATCTGAATTGTTACCACTCATTAAGTCTAATTCAGAATCAGAATTAGAAAAGGTTATTTAACAAATGTGTATTACTAAAGCATCATACATAAATATTTATACATACCAGTTTAAAAAAAATCACATTTTTAAATATCTGTACACAGCCATACAAACCTTGGCAATACAATATAATAAAGTTACATCATTTGTATTAAGAAGGAAGTTAAGCTTTTCCAAATTTGAGTGCTCCTTTGCTTTTCTCAAATATCTACCAAGTCATAATTCCCTCGTATCCTTTACTAATTCACATTCAAAGAGGATATGCCTTGAATTCCAAATCCCTAGACAATCTTGACGATGAACCTTTGGAAATGAGTCTTTGACTCAAAGGATAATTCTGATTATACCAATAAATAAATGAAATAAATAAACCTTCTTTACACAGTAACTCAGATTTAAATGAATTCCATTTCATAAAACCGGTTGAATAACCATAAAATTTACATCAAATCTTAAATTTGAAATAACTTTATAATGCATCTTATTCCCACAGGCCCCTAAATAGAACTCTTTACCATGCACTTTCTTTAATCCTTTATCAGGTAAACATGTTTTTGTTACAGATAATCTTTCCAAGTCTCTCTGTTTTGCTATATCAATAATTCTCCCAGTGACTTTTACATTCAATAATTCCAGGTTTTGATAACTACATATATTCATAATTGTTTTAAATCCCATTTTCCTAATTACTGTATCTACATCTTTTAACCATACCCATGATTTAATACTTATTTTTCCATTTAACTCAACCTCCAAGGAATCATTCCAGCATTGTCTTAAGATGAGATTTTTTGCACTTAACTTACAGGATCTAAAAAAGTGTCTAAACTTTCTAATCACAGCCTTAGTACCTAGAGAGATTTCCCCAGTCTCTGCCCTCATTAAACCTGCAGGGATAAATTGAGGGAGATTTAAGGACAATCTAACTTAGAGTTTTTTTATTGGTTCTAAAAAATGTATATTCCCTTGCTCTCTCCATATTTCAGCCCCATATAACAAAGTAGAATCCATTTTCATATTATAGATTGTTAATACTGATGAAAAAGAATTATTAATAAAATGTTTGGAAAATGTGTTTATTGCTAGAACCAGTTGTCTTCCTTTCTTTTTATTTTCCTCCAGATGTAAGTTCCAGATCCTTTTATTATGCAGTGTTAAACCCAAATAATATACTGATCTACTTCTTCTACCATATTCCCCCTGCTCTTCCACTTATATTTCAAAGTTTTAGGTTTATTAATAGCCAGAATTTTAGTTTTATCCATATTAACCAATTATTGTAGTTTCTTAAGAGAACCTATTATACTATCTAGGGCTCTCAGTAAGCCAATCGTTGAATTAGACAGAACAACAATATCATCTGCATACAAAATAACATTTAATTTTGTTGTACCTAATTTTGGGGAATCTGTATTTACTTTATCCAATTCCACTATTAGTTCATTAATACAGATGTTAAATAATTATGGAGATATCAAACATCCTTGTTTAACTCCACAATTTGTTGCAATGGGTTCAGTTAATCTACCATCTTTAGAATATCTAACACAAATGGATGTATCTGTGTACATACCCTGAATAAGACTGAGTAACTTCTCCTCTATCCCTTTTTCAGCAAGGAATTTCCACAAAATTCTCCTGTTAACCCTATCAAAAGCTGTATGTAAATCCAGAAAAGCTAGAGTCACCTCCTATTAAATAAAGCTTTCCTAATCTGATGATCTAAAAGATGAATACAATCTAAAGTTGAACGATTAGCTTTAAAGCCAAATTGTTTATCTGACATTTGTTTTTCTATAACCCACATATCTAATTCCTGTAACAAAATATACATGAATATTTTAACTGATATGTTCTGCAAAGCAGTAGGCCTATAATTATCTGGGAGTCCTCTATTATCTTTTTTGAAAATTGGTACCACTTCTGTAATTTTCCAAGCACTAGGAATCTCTTTTGTATTGATTATATGGATAAATAACTTATGTAGGATCTCACACCACCAGCTAATATTATGTTGGTATAATTCAGCTGGTATTCCATCTATTCCAGGTGCCTTATTCTTCCTTTGTGCTGAAATTGCTTGCTGAATTTGTTCTTTTATATATGTTATCCCTTGCTCTTAATGTCTTACTGTAACTAATATTTTCCTCTATATCCATCTTATCGTATATAGTTTTTAAAATGGGAATCCCATTCTTCCGCTAAAATAGGTCCTTCAATATTTGATTTATGCTTATTTTCTGCTATTGTTATTAATTTCCAAAATTCCTGGCTATTTTTTCCCCCGGCCGCATCCTGCAACCTAGACCGTAGTATCCCTTCATATAGAATCTTTTTCTTGCTAATTAACAATCTGTAGTCTTTCTTTATAAAAATCAGGGCTTTATTAAGATTCAGATCGAGATTCTTTCTTTGTAACCATGCAATTTTATTCAAACGTTTTTATAGGATCTACATTGAGCATCACACCAGGGGGCTGTTCCTAGTAGATTGCCTATTTTTCTATTATTATTACCTTGTGTCTCTTTTTTAACATACTGTACCAGCTCTTCATAATAGCCTAAAACTTCATCTTTGTCAGCATTTATAAACTGCATTCTCCTAGCTAGTACCTTGGAATTCATTAATACTCAATTCATCTTTTCTTCTAACAACAGATTCCATTTTACTTGCTTACAACAAATACCCACACGTTCATCAAGTATCTTATCTATTTATTTATTTACTGAAATGTTTCACCAGGAGGGCACACTGAACAACAAGTAGCTCATCTCATGGTGTGACCTGGGGGGAAGGGTTACATTGGGTTGTGAAGGATGATCAGTTACAATAGTATGTGGGTAGTACAAACAATACAACAGTGTAAGATTGTGCAACAGTTGGAACACAAGGTATTGTACAATAAACAGTAGTGGAACATTGGGTAAATTACAATACATGTCCAAAATCATACAAAAGAACATATAAACATACAAAACAGTAATAATGCGATAGAACCATTTATAGTGCATGAGTGTACCAGGAATAGGCTCGAGGTAGTACGCAAGTGCTGTTGGAGTAAAAAGGATGGGGTTAGGTTGTGCACACTGGTGACCCAGAAGTGCAGGTGGAGAAGAGAGGGGGGAGAGGCAAGAACTGAATATGAGGAGAAGGGGTAGCCATTTCCTGTTTTCCCCCTTCAGGATGTTAAGAACCCTGCTGGGGAGAGGGTCATGGTAGGAATTCTACACTAGGACACTATTTCTCTGAGCTTTAACATCCAATGTTAAGTTGACTTTAATTGAGATAGGAAAATGGTCCCAGGTACTATCTATAAGAACTTCCAAAGACACAACATAATCATGGAAATTTATATCTACCAGTGCCATATCTAAAGCCATGCCCCCTGTTTTTGTAGGAAATGAATACTTTCCTTCTCTATCCCAATTTACCCTGCCATTTAAAATGCTGAGATCCTGTTCATTATAAACCTCATTAGGATTAATCCCTTTCTGTCTCATTTCTTTTATCTAGAGTTTCTGGGCGGGAGTTCATGGTATAACATTTGATCAGATTAATTAAATAACTGATCTTTCTCATGAAGATTTCCAACACGCACATTCCAGTCACCAATTAACATTACATGTTTTATCATATCATTACAAAGTAAATCATCAAGCAATATTGACAATTCATTTAAATGTAAATTCCTCTGTTTTTAAACTTGGTGGGAAATAAACATTTACCAATAGGAGAGATTCCTTTGGAGAAGTAAATAATTCCAAGGCAGTCCAATAAGGGTCCATTCTATGAGTGTCTATTTTAAACCATTTATTTCTTGAATCAATTAAGATCATCAAACCACCCTTTTTTCACCCTTTATCATTAGCTTTTTCTCCAGGGCAAGCAAATTGGCAATAACCTGGTATTGCAATGCTACCACTGTTGCCCAACTATGTTTCTTATAACATGATCAGGTCATATGAATTAAGTGTGTTTAACCACATCCTATCATCCAATTTATCTTACTAAACCCGCTATATTCCAGGAAAGAATATCAACGTAAATTTCACCTTTCCATCTTGGTTTGATGGTTTTTCCCTTATTTCAATCATATAACTCTAGAATGGATTTGTTCTTATTAGATTTTTTTTGGGCTGTCTGACAAGATCTCATAGCCATTCTTTATTGCAATATTCCATTTAAAAGAACCTTCTGTTGAAACAGAATCCCCATCCTCACTATCACAATCAGTTTCAGAACTATTTAACACAATACTTCCATTAATTATTTTCCCCCGTTGTTTTCTCCCTCTAATATATCTATTAATTTCTGGGGTTCCTTCTAGTTTGTACTCAATAACTGTTGCTTTCTGCAGGTATTTAGTAATGATTTGCTGATTTTTTCCTTAGAAGGATTATCATTGCTTGTTACCTGACCATACATTCCCTCCCTAAATTTCCCTGTTGATTCATCCAGCTGTATACCTGCTTTTCCAAACTCATTGCTTACATTCAGTATATCTTGTCTTATAGAATAATTTCTCACAACCAAACACACAAACCCCTTATTAGGTTTTGCTCTGTATCTGTATGTTGATATTAGATCTTCAAAGGAAATCTTAGTTTTCAGAATATTATAAACTGAAATTTTTAATAAGAATGGTGTTTCCCTTCTTGATTTCAGGATTTCTTTAAAGTACACCGTAAGTAGCTTATCATCAGCAGTTCTAGTAGGCTTCTGTTTCCCTGGCCGATTTTGTTCCTTTTCATCCTTCTGATTTTTTCCTATAGTTTGTGTAAACTTGTCTCTATGTAAAGCCTTTTCCCCCTTTCTTCTTGGATTGTTTCTATTCTTTTATTTTCTCTTTTTTCTATCCTTAGCTTCTCCACCAATTTCTTAGTCTCCCAGTATTCTTTCTCTGATATTTGCTGTGTCACCTGTTTAATGCTTTTATTTTTCTTCATTTTCTCTCCCTCTTCTCTATCCAGAATCACAACTTTTTGTTTGATACTATCAAGCTGTTCCTTTAGTGACTCTCTTTCATAATAGCTTTCAATGAAAGATTGGTACAGACAAGTACCATTTTAATTTCCCCAAGTTGTTTACTCAAGCATGCGTTTGAATAATTAACCAGTAATGTCCCTTTCTCTAAGGTACTAGTATGAACATTCTTCTTTGTCTATAATGAGGGTGACCATTCAGCATGAACTTCTACTTCAGAAACACTCCTAAACTGTTCCTCATTTGTAATTTTAACTCTCTCAAGGGCATGAGGAATGTATCAAAATCATTAAGATAATCTCTTTGTAGCTGTTGGTCCCCACTTTGTTGCTCCCCACCCTGTGAAATTTCCTGTTGTGACTTATAATTATCTTCTTTAATCTTTCTTAATCAATCATTCACATTTCCTATCTGTGTCTCTAAGACATTAATTTTCTCTAGTAAGAAGTTCTCATCTAGACTCTCTTTACTAATTTCTCTTTTTTCCCATATAGTCTTTGGTGAAGATGTTGGTTGCACCAAGAAAATATTCACCAGAATCTTGAGTAGCAGAATTATTGAGTGGGAAGAAAAGAATAACATTCTGGATGAAACACAGGCTGGCTTAAAGGCACTATATTCTACAGTTGACCAATGTTTTGTTCTAGCACATCTGATTGACAAATACAGGGTGGTCAAAAAAACAAAAGCTATATTGTACTTTTATAGACTTAAAGGCAGCCTTTGACAAGGTTACTAGAAACAAACTATGGAAGAGACTGGGACAGTTGAAATTAGATACTTTAATAATAAACCAAAGCCTTTATGATGAGAATTACACCTGTAAAAGATATAATAAGAATGGTGACTTGAGTGAAAAATTCTGTATCAACATGGGGTGAAACAAGTTTGCACCTTATCTCCGATATTATTTAATGTATTTTTCAACACGGTCTTGCAAACATTATATGACTCTAGTTTCCACATGCCAAAAATAGGAGACAGGCCTTGTCCCTATCTGGCATACATGGATGATGTTGCCCTTCTTTCCATCAGTTTCACTGGCATGAAGACAATGCTAAACAGGTTCCAGACAGAATGTCACAAAGAAGATTTACAAATAAATTACAGGAAAACTAAGGTGATGGTTTTCAGGGGTAATAACAAATGATATAAATATTTTGTAAACTCCCAGAAGTTAGAGGTAGTGAAAAAATTCTGGTACTTAGGTTTGACGGTGACACAAGAGGGGACATGTCAAGGCATGTGCAGGAGATAGAAAAGAAAGCAAAGAGGTTTATACCAAGAATGAATTCATTCTCATACAGATATAGGGGAAAATCTGTGAAGGGGAATATTCAGGCAATCAATGCAAAAATCAGGACCCAATTGCTCTCTGGAGCAGGGGATGGGGGGGCACTCAAACATATATATTGAAGCATGCTTGAATATGTTTTATAAAGAAACTGTTGGGTTTACCCAATGGTACCCCTTCAGCGCTTGTTATGTGATGGAATCAGGAAGCTAATCCAAGAGACATTAAAAGAACTATCTAGCTCTTATATTTAAGTTATTCCCCCCTGCATTCCCAAGTGAAAGCCCATTATATTCCAGTTTTTCTCCCCCTCTAAGAACCTCCCCCCCCCACTAATCAGAAAATTGATCCCTTACCAAAGTGCATTAATATTATCCCTTAGGAGTAAACAAAAAATAAGAATGTGAATATTTAAATAATTTTGTGTTTTATTTGGTATTTTTCAATTTCAGGACTATTGTTTTTCCAAGTATAACCTAATGAACACTACTAAGAATATATTAAGGTCCTATGTCTCCATTCTTTGCATCAAAAAAACCAAAAACTTTTTCATTTTTAAGAGACAGTGCCCCAATAGGATGTAAATTAATTTCTGGAATCAGAAAGTAAATGTATTTAAAAGGGGAAGCTTGTGCTCAAATGGATCTGTTAAAACTGCTTTTTTGAGGCTTGAATTTGTATCTAATTTGCACTTATGCACTTTTCTATAATGTTATAAGCTGATTTATAAAATGGGCTAAGAAATCCCAAAGCACTGATTGGCTACAACATCATCTGAGCCGTGTCCTTATCAGATGATATTGTAGCCAACCGGGACTACTGCCCACAATGATGCCACATAACGACAGTAAATCAGTGAGCTCTGCCAAACCTAAATGCAAAGTCTCATTAATAGAGCTCACTGAAACGGCAGAAATCCAGCACAACGGCAGTCGCAGCAGCACACTTACACAGTACCATCAGCATATGTAACTCAAATGGCACAAAAATCCCCCTTCTGACACAAACTGTAAAAGTATAGTTTTCTTTTACTCACATTTTCTTCGTCCTACTTCAAAGCGATTCTCGGTAATCCTCGCTCACATCTCCGTACTCCACACTTCCCCCTCCCAAACTTTACCACTTCTTATACAGCACAGGGAACATTAAGAGAAGAATACTTCTCGCTATCAATTTAAATTATACATTTTTCTCAGTCTCCGTCACGATTTAAAAAACCCTGAAGCAGCACTGTACGGCACCCGGAAATACACACGCTCGCTCCTAGCCTCCAAAAACGAAGACGCTCACTCGTGACAGCTGACACGGCTCGCAATTCGTCGACTTCAGCACCGAAAAAAAAAGTCTACAAAGGCAAACACACACTGCTCCCAATTCGTCGACTTCAGTAGAAAAAAAAAAATCATAAAAACTTAATAGTCCCTACCGCCGGAGTTTCACAGAATCAGGAAGCACAATTCAATGCTACCAATAACGGACAGTCTCACTCCACGGCCACCTAAGAAAAGCAGTCGTGCCATTTACTTGTGCCAATATTTGATCAGACAGATGAAGTCTGATAGACAGACACCTATCCACATACTGGATCTCAAAATACATAGAAACCCAGTAATTCAAATGAAACACTTTTTAAAGTCACTACATAAGGGGACTAAGGGGACTATTTTTCCTATTTGAACTATTAAACCTTCTTTTTAATATATTTTTACTTTATCCTTTTCTTTTACTCATTAAATAATCAACAGAAAAGCCCATTTATAAAGCGCAATAACACACTCCAGGTGTGGGTTACGTGCTGATAAGAACACGCCTAGGGGCATAAGGCACACCTAGGCATGCTCTTATCAACCGTAACCCACTAAATCATATTATTACTTATCACTTTAATTATGTTGAAATAAATAGCACTCTTGGTTTCTGGGTATCTAGTCACGGCCCCTAAGGAAGACTCGGATTGTGGGTCGAAGTGCTGGGGAATTGGTTTTCTGTCCCATCGTAACTTTGATGTGGCTGCCTATGTCTATGAGTTGGAACACTTGCCATGTTGGCAAGACTTCTACTTAGCTTACACGGTTAACTCGGCATATGATATTTTCCATGATGTACTTGTTGGGGCCCTAAATATGTATGCCCCTACGGTAAAAATTCATGTAAAAAACAAAACATGTCATTGGTTCTCTGCCGAGTTGAAAGTTGTATTGCTTGGTAGGGATAAGTTGTGGAAAAAAGCTCACTGAACTAAGCTTGACTCAGACTGGTGTCAATTCAGAAGGGCACGCAATGCTTGTATGAAAATGGTCAGGGATGCTAAGGCAGCATTTTATCTTACCGAATTGGATTCTGCAGCAAAGTGATCATCCAAATTCTGGAGGACAATCAAGGACATGTCCGGATATACACCTGGTAATTCCTTGCCACCTAAGATTACAACTGGGAGTACTGCTATCAGTGATAAACTGGGAATCCTAGATGCATTTAACAATCATTTTGCCACAGCTGGTCTAGCTTTCGACAATTCCCCTGCATCCCTGGTCTGCTCCCAATTAAGTGTCCCATGCTCAGGTTCTCCTGCCCTGGTACCTGGCTTCTTATTCCACCCGGTCTCCCTGAAAGAGGTTGAAGACCTCATGCTCCAACTGGATATTAAGAAAAGTGCTGGTGCTGACTCTTTGGATCCTTATTTCCTTAAAATCACCGCTCACGTCCTAGCTGTTCCTATCACCCACTTATTTAACTTATCATTGTCCCAAGGGCTTATTCCCCAGATCTGGAAAATTGCTCATGTCATCCCCTTGTTTAAATCTGGGGATCCCTGTGACCTTAACAATTATAGACCAATTTCCCTCCTCCCAACTTTGTAAAAACTACTGGAAAAGATTGTCAGCAACCAACTAAGGGACTACCTCAAAACTAATAACCTAGTAAACCCTATGCAATCTGGCTTTAGAACTAAACATAGCACTATTTCGGCCCTTGCCAAAGTAACAAATGATTGGTACCGAGAACTGGACAGCAGAAACTTTGTCTGTGCTGTATTTCTAGACCTTAGTAAGGCTTTTGATACAGTGGATCATAGCCTGCTTCTCTCTTCTCTGAAGAGCATAGGCCTGGACTCAGTATCTTTGCATTGGTTCACTGAGTACCTTGTAGGACAGCATCAACAAATTAAGGCCGAGGGTGAGCTATCCCCACTTAAACCTCTACTGAGGAGAGTACCGCAAGGATCCATGCTTGGTCCCTTACTATTCGCTATCTATGTTAAAAACATTGATGAGAGTATTAACAAGGCCAACATTCACCTGTTTGTTGACAACACGGTTGTATATATATATCATCTGAAGCCACTTGTGCTGACCTCCAGGAGAAATTTATCCAGCTCCAGAACCAGCTCCTCCATAAAAAACTTTTTCTAAATGCTAAAAAAACAAAAGCAATGTTGTTCTCGGCCTATAGCCGTGTGATGAATCTGGCCAGCTCTGGAGCACTACCTCAGATTACCACAATTCTTGGAGAGAAACTGGAGTTTGTCTCAAAGTTTAAATACCTAAGTGTGTGGTTAGACCATAATCTATCATTCACTGAGCACGTCAAGGACCTTGTAAAGAAGTTATGGCAGAGGCTGGGGCTATTCTTTAGAATTAACCAGTTTCTTACTAGAGATGCAAAAGCGAGCCTTGTCCAAACTACTTTTCTTTCACTGATCGATTATGCAGATTTTCTTTATAGTCGATGTCCCAAAGCCTCGCTTGTGAAGTTGGATACGCTTTACCACACGGACATCTGGTTTATTACTGGTCTCCCCATCTCTACCCATCATTGTTCCTTGTACAAAGCCGTAGGGTGGTCCTCTCTTATGTTTAGGCATAATAGAAATGCAGTCCTTTGGACTTAGTCTTCTTGAAGCGGCTTCCACAATATATAATAGACTGTCTCCCACTAAGTTAGCCAGGAATGTATGCCCTAAGAAGTGCATCCTACATCACATTATATATCCCCAAGGCTTCCTCTCGCTATGGCAGTGGCCATTAGTTTCCTGTTGCCAACACTGTGGAACAAAGTACAAATATTATTGAAATTAAGCTGCCTCCGCAGTATGAATGCCTTTAAATCTCTATATGCTCAGTATGGGTGTGAGCCATGCAATTGTTACCCCAGCCCCTAATTTTTGTCTGAAGCATCAGACTACTGCCCTCTGAGCATAGTTGAATTTATGATCGCTTGTAAATTTGGTGACCTTAACTCTGTGAGCATCTTATGCCTCAAATGTTTTCCCCCCCTCTAGAAATCCCTGTAGGGTTATCTCTTCATGGCTTTGCGGCTGCTACACCTCACTCACCCTGCTGTCTTTTACATATTGCTTAATCTGTGGCTCTTATTCCCCTACCCTGTACCATTTAACTGCCCTATTTCATCTTCGTATTCCCTTTCCACTGCATTCCACTCTATCTCTTTCCTCTGTCCCCTCTCTTCCCTGCCGTAGACTAGCCCTTCAGGGGCTCCCTGCCCCTCTGGTGGGAGAAATGCAGATACCGGGCAGTTGTCGCTTCCATAGCCACCGCCTGAGACACCTAGACAGTACTCCTTACTAGCAAGGTGTGGCATTGCCGATACCCAATCGACATGTGAGCACTTTTCTGCTCTGGCGTCTGACTGGCTCCTGCAGTTTGCTCCTGTGTCTCCCTCAATACTAAGCTAAAGTCTCATTTTCTGTCTAAAACTTGCACAAAAAAAGAGCTGTACTTACTTAATGCCTAACAGTTATGACCTCTATTTTTTCTTCCTGTTTAGAGTGTCAAGAGTTGGGACTCTGATTACACTCCTTTCTGAATTTCTGTGGTTGGGCCAGTCTTTAGGCATCAAGGAATACCCAATTCTGTTGTCCTGCTGTTTTAGTCCTCCCACTGGTTCAGATGTTCCATTGTCCATGGCCCAGTACTTAATACCGACCCCTTCCTCCATCCCCTGCCAAGGATATGCTCTCCACGTCTCCCTGCCCATAGGCGTGGGAAACCCAGGCACCGAGCGGTTGGCGCTGCCTCTACCACCACTTGAGAACCTAAGCTCTGACTCCCCATTAGCAAAGCACAGCATTAGCAGCCATCAAATCGGAATGTGAGCACTCTTCAGTGTTGGCTTCCGATTGATTCCTGCAGTCTGCTTCTGTGTCCATTCTAAACCAAGCATAAATCTGATTTCCATGACGAAATTTGCTAAAAAAGAGCTGTAATTACTTTTCTCCTTGACTGTTAAGACCATTATCCTTCTATTTAGAGTGTTACATTTAGTGATGCTGTGTGATTACACTATTTTTGAAATTCTGTTCTTGCTTCAGCTCCCTACATGAGTTGCCGATCCCTTCTCCCTACCGAAGTTCCTACTAAGCCTCATCTTATGTCCTCCTTAAATATTACAGAAGCACTCTGAAGTGATATGATTAATGTAACGTTGAGTACTTACTTGCATTAATTGCATAGTATCCCGAACGATACTATTATGAGACCTGAACGATAGTATTATCACTGTTGCAGTGTGGTATTATCACTTTTGGAGTGATATTATTAACATTTTGTTTGTATGCTTTAGTGGGGTATTAAATTAAAGATCCATATATTAAAATACAGGAAACAGTTCCTTACCTCACCGGATGACTAGGAGAACAAGCAAGGTCAGATGTCTATATCTGCTTGGTTGTAGAACATCTTTGTGGAATCAGGCCACCTAGAAGAGACTTGCCAAAGGAAGTCATGAAAAACTATGGTAATGCTGCTGGACAGGAACTGCAAACAGTGAGAGCCCTCACCTGTAACAAAGGAGGCACCCTTATTTATGATAAAATTTGAACCCGGTAATTCTGCGTGTCAGTAACCAATATTTAAATGTAGAACTGCTCCCCTATATAAATATATATATGTATTTAGTTACAATTTTGGTAATCGGGAGAGGCACACTGAGCCTTAGCTTGTTTCCAGGTGTGAACCGGGGGAAAGGGAATAAGGTGGTGGCAAGAAGTAAACAGACAGATTACAATATAGATATGCCAGTTCAAGTATTAAAAATAATAGAGAATACTGGATGGGCAACTATGCACAAGATACTGGTTGGGCATAGAGTTGCCCACCCAGTATTTATTTTAATAGTACATGGTGCCCCCCCGAAGAAAACAAATGTAGTTTTGGCACTTTTTATAGTTGCTTATTGACCATCCTGTTCTGAAAGTCAGGGCTGATTGCTAGGGTTACAGGTGTGGTTTCTATGGACCAGACATCCCTACCTTTGTAGCACATCCTTTTATTGTTTGCCAACCAGATGTGGGAGGGATTTTTTTAAAAAAAAAAGTTAAATGGTGGCCATATTCCTCGCTTAGCCAGAGGTGGAGGTCTGTTGTTTCATTTGTAAGTTTATTTTAAAAATCTGGTTAACCCTGTGTTTCATTTTTTATATGTGGGCACTTATCTGGTTGATCCTGAGTTGCAGGTTCAGGTGATCGCATCACCACCAATTTGCTTATCTGGTTGACACTGCTGTTTATAGTGTGTGTGGTCTCGTGCTTTACACCTTGGCTCCAATCTTGTTGTAGTACAGTTCAAGGGTTAGAAGGGTACAATTGCATTCCATGAACTTTGAACTGTGGTACAATAAGGTTTTAAATGAGATGGAAATTGAGTTACAAAACTGAAGGTGGGCAAAGAAATGGGACTAGATGGGATACACCCTAGAATATTAAAGGAGCTAAGGGAGGTGCAGACGACACCACTGGCAGCCCTGTTCAACAAGTCACTGGATATGGGAGTGGTTCCAGAGGACTGGAAAAGGGCAGATGTAGTCCCTCTCCACAAAAGTGGGAGCAGAGAGTAGGCAGGAACAAAAAAATACTCACCATAGTAATACTGTTTCTTCCAAGGTGTCCTTTAGAATCAGTAACTAAGTGCAGTAAGCTGACTAGGTTGAACTGCCTCAGAGGTAATAACTGTCATGCCTTTAGATATTATCTGGAGACAATTACTGACAGCACACAAAGACAGTTTTACACAAGATAAAGGTTGGAATTATTCAAAAGCAATGTACTTAAGGCCATATATAATACGATAAAAGAACCTTTGGCAAAATGTAATTGTACATATGAAAAAAAAATAAAGATTTATACCATGTTATAGTCACTTGCAGATGGTATGCCAAACCCAGGTCCTATTGGCTACATCCACTGTGGGTAAAGGTAGAGACAACAGATAAATGCACTTTATTAAATGTTTTCCTCAGAAGATGATCATTAATGGTAGGATATCTTTGGGCTATTTCAGCTATCTGCATGAAATATGATTGACTGTCATTGAATCTAAGCTATGAAAAATTTTTAACAGATGTTTTGTCAGTATATTATAATTTATGTGAAATGTATTTTATTGTCTATACTGTATTGTATTTGTATGACCATATATCTTTTTTGCACTTTGTAATGGTCTATGACCAAACATTTTGAACTATTAAACAAAAAGCCCCCGAGGTGGAGCCATGAATATTCATATAATGAACTGGCCAATCAGAAAAGAGCAGGAGGGTGTGCTAAGTGGAGCCTGCCCAGAGTGCACCATAATTTTTTCTAAGGAAGAATGGGAACATGCCCATGTTAGTGTGGACCAACAGGATCCAAAAATCATGCAACAGCATGGACAGAAAACCACTGAAAAACATGAAAACTTTGCTTTAAATAGAATTCAAAAACTTCAGAACAAATTTGGCAATAATGAGGAAGCAGAGTCCTCTTCAGAAATGATTCCGGGTAGTAAGGGTGGGAGCTTACAGATGCTAAAGGACACCTTGGAAGAAACAATATTACTAGGATGAGTATTTTTTTCTTCTCACCCCAGGGGTCCTTTAGTATTAGTAACTAAGTGCAGACTACAAAGCACTGCAGTTGGGAGGCGGGTACAGAACCTACTTAGGGAAGAGGCTCTGCAGGACCGCCTTGCCAAATCTGGCATCAGATCTGGACTGTACATCCAGGCAGTAATGCTTTGAGAATGTGTGTACAGTCTTTCATGTGGCTGCTTTGCAGACATCAAGCAAGGGAATGTCCCTTGCGGCTGCCACTGTGACAGCAGTGCCCCTGGTAGAGTGAGCCCTGAAGCCAAGGGGCTATTTACCAGCCTTATCATAGCAGAACTGAATACAGGAGACTATCTGAGAGATAGTTCTCTTAGTGGCTGGCCTTCCTCTACCTACCTCCCCATAGGTGAGGAAAAGCTGGGTAGTGCAGCCCCTGAACTGTATGGTGTGCTCCAAGTAGTAGGATAGGGTGCTCTTCACATCCAGACTATGGAGCCTCTGCTCCCCAGGAGTGGATTTTTCAGTGAAGAACACAGGCAGAGTGACAGACTGGCTAAGGTTAAATTCAGAGACCACCTTAGGCAGAAACTTCCTGTTTGTTCTGAGCTCTACCTTGTCCTTGTGAGGGAAAATGTAGTTAGGATCTGTGCAGAGTGCTTGTAACTCTGAAATTCTTCTGGCAGAGGTAATGGCCACTAGGAAGACTGTTTTCCAAGTTACATATTTCAGGCGGGCCATAGCCATGGGTTCAAAAGGTGGCTCCATGAGCTTGGCAATGCACAGTTTAAGGTCCCAAGGAGGAACAGGTTCCCTGATTGGGGGCTGAAGGTCTTTAAAGAACTTTTTGAAAACAGGTAATGAAACGATTGTCTGCTCCTTGCCTATGGACAGGTAATCAGAAATTGCAGCTAGGTGTAGCTTTAAGGATGAGACCTTGAGGCCTAAGGCTTGCAAGTGTGAGCCAAATAGTCCAGAAAATTGGGGGCCAATGCTTTGAGAGGATTGAAATGCTTCCCCTTGCACCAAAAAGAAAATATTTTCCACTTGGGCTGCATAAGTTTTCTTGGTACTAGGTTTCTTGGCCATTCTCAGGATGCTACAGACCTGTTCCAAATACTTTCTGGGTACTCAACTCCTCAAAAGCCAAGCTTTGAGGTGAAGAGACTACAGACTGGGATGTCACCCCATCTGAGGAAGAGTCGGAGAGAGTGACTGAGGGGAAGTTGGACTGGTTTGCTGGAAGTCAGGGCTAGCAGGAGTGAGTACCATGACTGCCTTGGCCAATCCGGTACCACCAGGGTCACTGTTGCAGGCTGGAAGCCTAGCTTCAACAGCACTCTGTGAATCAGAAGGAAGGGAGGAAAGGCATAAAGGAAATTCCCTGACCAGCCCAGGGACAAGGCATCTATTGGCAGACTCCCTAGTGCTGGAGGCCTGCAGCAGTACAGAGAAAGTTGATGGTTGAGGTGTGAGGCAAACAGATATATTTCTGGTATGCCCCACCTTCTGAAGACTGGCAAGGACCTGTTTGTTCACAGTCCATTTGTTGTGCTCTGGCTGATCCGACCAAGGGTATCCGCTACAGTATTGTCCTTGTCTGGGAGGTCTATGGCTTAAAGGCTGATTTTTCACTGCCTCTGTAAAATGCACTGTGGACCTTGTGCCAACCTGCTTATGTAAAACACTACAGTGGTGTTGTCCATTCTGATTTGCACCGAATGGTCTTTCAGTTGCGGGGCAAAAGAATTCACAGCAAGGCAGATGGCTCTGAGCTCCAGTAGAGGGATGTGGCTTACAGATTCCTTGGGAGTCCAAATGAGACTGACAGAACGGCTGTCCAGATGAGTTACCCACCCAGGAGGGAGGCATCTGTGGTAATGATTTTTGTGGGAGAAGGCAGTTGGAATGGGATTCCCACTGACGGGTTGGTGGGATCCTTCCACCAGTTTGGAGCTTGGATTAAGGTTTTTGTGACTGGAACCAGCTTAGACACAGAATGACTTTTTTGGGACCAGTAAGCCTGAAGGTGGTACTGTACATCCCTCATCTAGAATCTGACCCCTGGAATGACAGCTGTCATGGACACCATGTGCCCCAGGAGCTTTAGAGAATGTCTGGCTGGCCCAAGACAAAGGAGTTTGCCAGTGCCAGGAATTTTGGTACCCTTTCCACAGGCAGAAAGGCCCTGCTTTGCTTAGTATCCAGCTCTGCCCCAATAAAAGTGAGGAGCTGAGTTGGAGTCAGATGGGACTTCTCTTCATTTATGAGGAACCCAGAGACTGCAGAGTTCACTTTGTAATAGTGAGGGCCTCTTGCACCTGCAGAGGCATCTTGCCCACCAGGAGCCAGTCATCCAGGTATGGGTAGACTGAAATGCCCTATTTTCTGAGATAAGCTGCCACCACAGTCAGGCATTTGGTGAATACCCTTGGGGCTAAAGAAAGGCTGAAGGATACAGCTGCAAACTGGTTGTGCCCTGATGGCAGCCTGAACCTTAGGAATTTTCTACGGGACTACCTTATTGGAATATGAAAATAGGCATCCTTGAGATCCAGGGAGGCTAGCCAGTCTCCTTGCTGAAGGGAATGTATCACTGTAGAGAGTGACCATTTTGAATTTTGTTTTGAGCAAGTGCCTGAGGTCGAAAATAGGTCACCACTCGCCATTTCTTTTCCCTTTTCAAGGAAGTATCTGGAATAGAGACCTTTTCCTCTCTGGGAAGGAGGTACTCTATTGCCTTTGCCGATAACAGCTTCTTTTACTTTCAGCTCCAGAAGGTTTTTCTGTAGGAATTTAGGGTTTGATAGAAAAGGACCCCTGAGAGGTGGAAACCTCTGGAACTTAAGGGGTACGCCCTTTTCCACTATCTCCAGGACCCAGTTGTCTGAAGTTGTGTGGGAACATGACTGGGGGTAGTGGAAGAGCCTGCTCCCTACAGGTGGAGAGCAGGTGACCTAGATGGAGGAATCAGGGCTTAGATTGAGTGGCAGGAGCAGTAGTAGAGGTACCTCTCCTTTGTCGTCTCCTGCCTCTCCCTCTGTAGAATCCCCCTCATTTGAGTATAGTCCACTGGCATAGGATAAGGAAAGAAGGGTCTAGGGAAGAAACTCCTGCCACTGCTCCCTTTGTTTTGAGCTCTCTGTTGAGTAGGAGCCTTACCCTCAGTTGTGTTGCTCTGGTAGGCTGCCTTATATCCATCCACCTTCTTCATGTAAGCCTCCATTCTATCACTAAAGAGGGGGTTTTGGTTGCAGGGGACATCCATTGCTTTGGACTGGGTGTCCTGTGACAGGTTGGTTGTTCTTAACTAAGTGAAGCACCTTAGGGAGATGGCCTGGACCATAACCCTGGAAGCTGCATCATTGTTTTCTGCTGCCATATGGAACTAAAATTTAGTAGCTTCCAAGGCAGTTTTAGCTGTCTCTAGTATGTCCTGGACCATGATATTCGAGTTATGCTGGGCAATAGCCAAGACAGATTGCCATAGAGCCTTCTGGTACTTGGCAGTATAAGTCAGGTAGGAAGAAAGGCACAAGAGGAGAGAGGTTGAAGTATAAGATTTTTTAGCCATGAAATCAAGTCTCCAAGACTCTTTCTCAGGAGGTTGAGAGGGGGAACATTAACTTTATCACAAGCTGCCTGCTGTACTACTCCTATGAGACTAGGGTGCACACATACAAGAAGTCAGTGTCAGTCCTACATAGCTGATACTTGTCTATTTTCTTGTCTACCCCAGACAGTAATGTAGGTGTCTGGAGCAGCTTCATTGTATTTTTTCTGAATGATTTATATATTTATTTAAAGGTTTTACCAGGAAGGCATGCTGAGCAGACTGCTGCTCAATTCCAGATGTGCCCTGGGGGGTAGGGAGAAGGGAGTACACACATTATAGACATGTTCAGACAGCTTTACAAAACATTCATCACAAGGTCAAAGTGCAGTACTGCAGGCCTATTGTACAGGTCATTCATCAGTACAATATAGTAACAGAGTACAGGTATAATGCATATGACAATGAAAATATAGTAACAGTTACAAAAATTAATACAACCCTATTACTAGGATTCCTGATTTCAGAGTCAAGAGCTAACATTGGTGCATGAGCAGATGGGGGAGAAATGTGTTTTGAAAAGGGAGTTAAGGCACTGATTGGGGGAGGCATGCCAAATATTCGGGGGGAGTGAATTCCAAAGTTTTGGCATGAGATACGTGAATGCTGACTGGCCTGCTGAGGAGGACATGAGTGGAATGGACAGGAGACGCGAGTCATTTTTCCTGAGTGCATAACCCGGGAAGGCAGGAGTAGAGAGGACAGAGGCGAGATACGGAGGGAGGGACTGTGTCCAAAATTTGGCCGTGGTAGGCACAGTGGGAGTGATGCCAGTCCTGCAACAAGGGGAGGTTGAGGTTTCGGTATAAGACACAGTGATGAGTGGCTGGAGGACAGTTAAGGGCAAAGCAACAGAATGAGTGGAAGAGGGAGGTCCAGTCTGGCTAGAGTGGGCTTAGGGGTGGCACTGCAGACTATGTCTCCATAGTCAAAGATGGGGAGAATCATCTTCTGCACAACTGCCCGGCGAGCCGGCAGTGGGTTGCATCCATGACTGCGGTACAACGCGCCCAGCTTGGGGTGAAGCTTTTTATGGATGGCATCAATATGTGTGGAGAAGTCCAGGTGCTGATCAATCCAGACCCTGAGATATCTGCAGGAGGTGCAAATCTCAAGAGTAGTCCCATCCAGAGTGTGGAAGGAGGGGGTGGAGGGTAGCCTAGAAAGTCTCTGCCTTGTGCTGAAGGACATGGAGACAGTTTTCTTGGCATTGAGAAAGAGCTGATTTAAGCAAAACCAGTGCTGCATTGCATCAAAGTCCTGCAGGAGTCTGGTTGCCACAACAGAGATTGAGGGGCCAGATTTGTACAGTACAGTATCGTCCACATACACGTGAATGGATGTGTGGGGACAGACAGAGGGCAGGTCAATGAGGAAGATGGAGAACAGAAGTGGGCCAAGGACTGAGCCTTGGGGTACACCAGAGGTAACAGGGAGGGGGCAGAGGTGGTACTGCCAATTCTGATTGATTGGGATCTGACGAACAGGTAGGAATGAAACCAGCTGGTTGCTCCACTTGAGAGCCCTGCTTGTGAGAGCCTGGACAGTAGAAGAGTGTGAGAGACAGTGTTGAAGGCTTTAGCCAGGTCGACAAAAATGGCTGAGGTGATGTGGCCTCTATCCATACCAGTGAGGATGGAATCAGTGAGTCTTAGGAGAGATGTGGTAGTGGAGTGGGATTTATTAAACCCAGACTGGTAGGGTGAGAAAAAAGAGGAATCAAGATAGGAGGAGAGTTGTGAGAGGACTAGGTGTTCCTGGATTTCAGCCAGGAGGGAAATCCGGCAGTAGTTTCCAGTGGCAGAGGGGTTCCCTCCTTTAGGTGGGGATGACTGTGACGTGCTTTCACTCAGTTGGGGTAGCAGCTAGAGAGAATGAGAGGTTATAGAGTGAAGCCAGGGGGACGGTGATGGCTGGAGCTGACAAGTAAAGCAGTTTAGAGTCCAGGCCTGTGGGGTATTTGCCCTTGGAGGGGTTGAGGGCGAGTAGGGCTTGGCAGACTTCACCCGGGGAAATCAGATGGAAATCAAAAGGGGGGCCTGCTAAAGGAGCTTGGTTGGGGGGATGGAGGGGTTTGTGGATCAGGAGTGAGGGAGGCCAAAAGTGACGAGGTAGATTCAGTAATTGAGGAGTTGAAATGAGAGGACACTTTGAGTGGGTTAGTAAACATGGAGCTTCCTATGTTCAGAACAGGGTGGGGGGGGCTGGCGAAGGAGAGGAAAAAAGTGATTTAACCACATTCCAAAATGTTGTCGGCTGGCTTAAGTTGGCATGGAAGGTGTAACGGAATTAGCTTTTGCCCTATGGATTTGTCTTGTGCAGGCATTTCGTAGGGCATGATACTTCTGTTGGAGCGCGGGTGAGCCGGACACCTTGAAAGCTTTTCAAGCTTGATCCATGTGCCTGAGGAGGGTCATGATGTCCACAGAAATTCATGGTGCCTCACCCAAGCTCATCTGAGAGGGGCATGTGAGTTCCAGTCTGTGGTGAACTTGGACTTGAAATACTCCCAGGCTGAGTCGATAAAGGTAGCCCTGGGGATGTAGGATCAGTCCATGTTTGATAGGTTGTTTAGGAGAGAATCAAGGTCCAAGGATTTGAAGGATCTAGACAAGATGGTTCGGGGAGGGGAGGGGGGATTTAGGTCTATGGATTTTCCCGAGTAGCTCATGAAATGGTCACTTAAGGAGTCTGGTATTAGTCCTGAGGTGAGAATCCAATGAGGGTGCGAGGTAAGGGACCAGTCCAGGAAAGGATGGTTCGGTGATTTGGGATTGTGCTGTGGGCGCTCGGTGACTAGTTGAGATATGTTCAAAGATACCACCAGGTTGCGCAGTTTGGAACTCCTGCCAGAAAGCCAGTTTTGGTTGAAATCACTGAGGATATGTAGCTCACCCCCTGAAGCCAGTGTTGTAAGGATGGTCAGGTATTCCGAAATGGAGGGCGTGGATGAGTCAGAAGAACAGTAGCAACCAGCAATAAAAATGGGGCTAGTGTGAGCGAGGTGGAGTTTAATTGATAATGCAGCTATGGTGTGCGTGGGGATGGGGAGCAGGACTGGAGTAAACTGAAATGATGAATCTATATACATGGCAACGCCACCGCCTCTTTTGTTGCCTGGGCGGTCATGGTGAATAAGCGTGTAGCCAGGAATTCCCAATTCGACATTCTTAATTGTATGGTTTCAACCAGGTCTTAGAAATAACCAATATGTCAGGTCTTGACAAAACAACTGATTGCAACAGGCTAATTTTGTTTCCAATGCTACAGATATTTAGGTGGGCGAGCCTTAGGCCACGGGGCAGTTGGAGAGGGGGGTCAGAGTTTGGACATGGGGGTGGTGGTGTTGGACCTGGGTTAGGTTTGACGTCCCTGGATAAGAGGAGTAAAAGGGTTATTAGAATCTTGTTTTTTGGCAAAGCCCATGGAAGCTTGTGAAAAGATTGTGGTGGCCGCTGAGGGGGCCTGGGTATGGAACGTTAGGGCAAGTAACCTGGCGTGAAAGGAGGTTAGGAGGACAGATGAATCTGTCAACAGGTTGGGCATTAGAGTAAGAGGGAACAACTAGACAGTTTCAGTTTTGGAGGTGAGTGATGGAGTGACTAAGGTGTAAGGAACTGATTGGCAAGGCTGCGCCTCTGGGAAGAAGGATGGGGGTAACAAGACCAGAGGAGCTAGTAGTAAAACTACTAATAGGCCTAGAAGTAATGTTTTGGGCCACTAGCTAGTAAGGTTAGGGATTAGTGGTGGATGCTGATATGGAATATGCAAATGGAAAAGTTGGGTGATGTGGGGCAGCCGACGCAAAGTGTCGGCAGGGCCAAAACGCAGGTTCAAAAAATTCAGACTGTTGTGCGCCTCAGTCCACACCACATACCAGATGGTTATCTTGTTCCTGTTTCAGGTCGGCTTTCAGCTTCGGGGGGAGGGCCATGGCACTCCTGGCCCTCAAGACCACTCAAGCTGTGGAGAGGAAAAGCTTTTTAGGAGGGGAAGACACATCATGTCCCAGTAGTCTTCATCTTCCTGTGTGGAGTGATCCAGGGTGTCCACCATATGCTGTAAAAAGGTTAGCATCGAGGAAGCCTCCTCCTGACCATTGGGGGAAGCTCCAAAATTAGGTTCAGGGAAGATATCAGCTTCCAAGGGGCTTTCGACCAAATTGTCAGAGTCAATGCCATAATAATCTTCATTGTTCCCAGGAAAATCTCCTACATGAGAAAAGGCTGAACTGGGGGTAGACTAGGAGTGGCAGGGGTATTGAACATGGACCCCATGCCCTCAAGAGTTTGGTAAGGATGCCAAGCTTTGGCCATTTCTTCCACAGAGGGTAAATCCCCTTGTACATCCAGGGAAATGTGCCCAAGGCTCATTTTTTTTTATTTATCCTTATGCCTTTTGCCTATTGACATCGCTCCTTTATTTGAAGAGGGAGTGACAGTGGCATGCCTTTCTTTCTGAGATTTCTTAGCAGGCATTTCATCAGTGACCTGGTCAGGTTTTCTTTTCATAGTTGGCACTTCATCAGCGCCTTTGTAAGTATTAGGCTTATTAGGCACTTAATCAGCACCTTTGCTTCCATCTTTCCCTTTAGATGGTACTTCATCAGTACCTTTTCTGCTATTACTTTTACGTTTAGCAGGTACTTCATCAGTGCCCTCATTCTTAGATGGCCCCTCGGTAGTCTTAGCAGCCATTTCTTTTAACCTTTTTTGCTCTGTTCCTTACAGTCTTTGAACAAAATTTAGAGCAAAAGGAACAGTAATAAGCTGGACCTCAGCACTGTAAACACTGGTCTTGGGTATCAGCTTTTGCCACAGTTCTGTGGCATTTTACACAATTTTTAAAACCTGTGGGTCCAGTCCTCATTTTTGACTCTTCTGACATGCCAATTTGTCAGAAAAACTGTGAATTATCAGCTCCTAATATTGATTAAGTTCTAAAGCAGTTGGTTCCTTCGCAGTAAAGACCCGTGACTTAAAAACAGTAGAATAAGCAGCAAAACAATGAAAACAGTGGTTCCTGGAGAAATAAGGAAACTACTATTACAATAACAAAGAACTGTCGAAATACACTAGACATAACATTTTACCTCAGAAAAACTAAAAGGGAACCGTGGAAAAAAGGGGAAACGTGGTTCTTGGGAACCACTAAAATCCCCTTGAAAAAGTAAAAATTACAAAAATACTCACAGACTCAGCACAAAAGTGAAGAATAGGGCCAAAAAAGTGGTTTTCTCTATGTGAGAGAGGGCATCTCAGAGGCAGTGTTTCTCAGTTGGAGAAAAAATGCTGGTGCCCTCTGGGCAGGCTTCACTCAGCACACCCTTCTGCTCTTTTCTGATTGGCCGATTCGTTATATGAATATTCATGGTTCCACCTCAGAGGCAGTTCAACCAAGTCAGCTTACTGCACTGATGCTAAAGGACCCCTTGGGTGAGAAACTATAGACCTGTAAGCCTGATCTCAGTGGTGGGGAAAATGATGGAATCACTGCTAAAAAAAAGAGAATAGTGGAGCATCTGGAATTCAGCGGAGCACAAGACCTGAGGCAGCATGGATGCATGTCAAGAAGGTCTTGTCAAATGAATCTGACAAGACTTCTTTGACTGGGTGACCAGAGAGGTGGATCAGTGGATGTGGCCTACCTGGACATCAACAAGGTGTTCAAAACCATTCCACATAAGAGGCTTCTAAACAAGCTGGGAAGCCTAGGATTGGGTCATAAGGTGGTGAACTGGGTTGGAAACTGGTTGAGGGATAGAACACAAAGGGTTGTGGTAAGCGGAGCTAAATTTGAGGAGGGAGGTGACCAGCAGAGTGCCACAGGGATCACTTCTTGGGCCCGTCTTGTTCAATATCTTCCTTAGTGACACTGCAGGACTGGAGAAGGCATCTCTCTTTGCAGATGACACTAAGATCTGCAGTAGGGTGAATATTCCGGAAGGGGTGGAAAATCGGGAAGGACCTAGCCAAACTAGAACAATGGTCTAGAGTGTGGCAGCTGGGATTCAATGTGAAGAAGTGCAGAATCATGCACTTGGGGCGCAGGAACCAAGGGGAGGATTATATGTTGGGTGGCGAGATGTTATCGGCCACCAAGCAGGAAAGAGATCTGGGGGTAATCATATCTGATGACCTAAAAGTGGCCAAACAATGTGCCAAGGCCATGAGGAAAGCCAGCGGGATGTTGGTGTGCAAAGGGAGAGGGCCTGCAGCATAGCTCATACAAGAAAAGACTGAAGTAACTCAATATATATACCTTGGAGGAGCAGAGAGCGTGAGGGTAGCATCTTTCAAAAATGAGTTACTCTAGAATGAGAGGGCATGATATGAAATTGGAAGGGGCTAGACTAAGGGGCAACGTGAGAAAATACATCATGGAAAGGGTGGTGGAGGCATGGAACAGCCTCCTTGCAGAGGTAGTGGGAGCAAAGACAGTGGTGGAATTCAAAACTGCATGGGATAGTCATAGTAGAATCCTATCGATACAGAAGGAGAGGTAAAATCAGAGATAAATTAGGATCTGCGGTTTGTTAGTACGTAAGGAAAGGGCAGACTGGATGGGCCTTTCAGTCCATATCTGCCATCAAATTCTATGTTTTTATGTAATCACGTTCCACAATACACTATATTAACAATGATAAATTGGCAAATAACATGAAACATTTTTAGCAAACGAAAAAGCCGAGGAAGCCAGCTTCTGCCAGAGAACACCAAGAAGGAGGAGCTGCTGTTATAACTATACTTCTCTAATGGGATTAAAGAACTAGAACTCTACAACTGGAACCTTCAATTTAGGGTAAAAACAAAACCAACAAAAAAAGTTAGTGTGTCTGTCTCAGGTGGCTGAAGGGAATTGTTATCTGTGCAATTACTAAGTGTAGAAAGAGCTGTGAAGTAGGGAGAGTGGCTTTGCTAGAAGGAAGCTAGGTTAAAGCCAGAATTAAACACTGCCCTAGATAGCTTCAGCCAGAGAACACCAAGAAGAAGGGAGCTGCTGTTATAACTATACTTCTCTACTGGGACTATATTTCCCTCCTTCACTCCCCCGCACCCTAAGCCAGTTCTACTTTTATAAGCACAGGATTTGACTTACAACAGGAACTTCTTGTTTGGGAGCAGGAAGTGAGTGATCACAGCTGCTGGAGGTCTGACTCTGAACAAGTAGGGAGACTACTGAGAAATATAGGAACTTCTTGTCTAAGAAAAGGAAGATCAGGAGCTTAAAGGGCACAGAGGCAGTAAATAGGGAGAAAAAATAAAACAGAAGAAAGAGTAAATACTCCAAACACAGTTAAAGGGCCAGAAATAAGACATGATGGGAGTGGTGCAGTGCAGTGCCATGGCTGTGGAGCAGCAGTCTTCCGGGAGACATTCTGGAGGATGCAGTGTTGTCCCATCTGCAGGCACCTCTCTGGGCTGACGGAGGAGGCTGCTCATCTCCAGGCTGAGTTGGCCAGGATTTGGGGGACCTCCTCCCCCACACAGGGACCACCAGAGCCACTGCCACTGCCAAGAAAGAGAAGCGGTTGGACCACAGTGGGCTCAGGGAGGATGAGGGTGATGGAACAGAGGCGCATCCCTCCAGCTGTACCTCTCCACAATTCATATGCCATTCTGGCAAAGTGTGGTTCCTCTACTGAGGCACCCGCAGTGGAGACCAAGGAGGATGCTGGGAACCTCCACAAAGAAGACCCACAGGAGGGTGGCATGGGACCCCACAGGGGAAGGAAACAACTTCTGGTGGGGGACTCCATTGTTAGGAGGATAGAACTGGGGGAGGAAGGGGAGAGGGTGGTAAGGTGTCTGCCTGGCGCCATGGCTTGAAGGGACAGGGAGCGAATCCTCAGGATCACTGAAGCAGCTGCACAGTGGAGGGAGTTGGATGTCACTGTCCACCTAGGGACAAATGACCTGGCTGAGAAAGGGATCAGAGCACTGCAGGAAGAGTTTGTGGAGTTGGGAGGACCTTAGACAAGTAGCACGCATGGTAACCTTCTCAGAGGTGCTGCCTGTCTGTGGCATAACAATAATAAACAATAATACTTTATTTATTGTGCGCCTTTTGAATATCAAGGCGCAGTACAATAAGATAAAAATACAAAAATCAACATTATAAAACCAAACACAATCAGATCAGTGAACAGTACAACCATAAGCTTTTTCCCCAAGGAAAGATTTCAAAGCCTGTTTAAAACTCCCCACAGTTGTGCACTCCCTAATCCGAGGCATGGATGAAGCTAGGGTGCTCCACACCATGGGATTCAATCAGTGGTTGAAAAACTGGTGCAGAGCTCAGGGATTTGGCTTCACTGGGGACTGGGGGTTCACCTGGAGTGATGCAGGCCTATACTGGCGTAATGGTCTGCATCTGTCTAGTAGGGGAACCAGAATCCTAGGTGATATGTTTAAATGCTTCATTGGCAAGCATTTAAACTAGTCAAGGGGGGAGGCACTGGGAAAAAAGCAGGGAAATCCTAGCCCCCCCAAAAACATCAGGGGAGTAAGTGAGGTAAACACCAAGATAGAGATGTTGATAAAGAGAAGGGTAGGGGTAAATGGAGAAAATGACAAAGGCAATAAGGACAGGGATGGGTCAAAAAGGGGTAAGGCCATCAAGAAATGGAGGGTAATGAGTACTAATGCCCATAGTCTGGGCAACGAGCTCCCTGAACTTGTGGCCTTAATGGAAGAGGGATGCCTGGATATCATAGCAGTCACAGAAACATGGTACAGAGAGAACCATGACTGGGATCTTAACATACCAGGGCACACAACCTACAGGACAGACAGGGAGAGTAGAAAAGGGGGAGGAGTAGCTCTCTACGTAAGGGAAGAGAAGGGATAAAAGCAATGGAACAAAAAAGTAAACAAGGAGGAGAGGAGGCACTATGGGTCACCTTAGGGACTGGAAGTGGCACCACAATCTGCACAGGGGTTGTATACAGACCATGTCAGGGAGAGGGAATGGACAAGGATATGATAAAAACCATCCTTAGGATGACAGAGAAAGGGGAGATACTTTTGATGGGGGACCTGAATATGCCAGATGTTAACTGGCACACCTTTGCTGCAGCCACATTCAAGAGCAGGGCCATTCTCGATGCCCTACAGGTGGCATGCCTCAGACAACTAGTTTTGGAACCCACTCGTGAGGGAGCAATCTTAGACCTCATACTCTCAAATGGGGACAGCGAGAGAATCTCAGATCTAGAAGTGGGTAGCCATCTGGGAACAAGTGACCACCAGTGTGGTTCACGATAAACTCAGCTACAGAGTCAAGCCATACAAAAGTGAGGGTACTGGACTTCCGGAGGGCTGACTTTGGCAAGATGGGAGAGTGCCTTAGAAAAGCACTAGCAAACAGACTAGAAGGAGGGGTGGAGCAACAATGGGGAAACATCAGAACTGCCATCACAGAGGCAACAAGCCTTTGTGTGAAGCAAATAAATCAAAATGAAAGAAAAAGCCACTATGGTTCTCAAAAGAGGTGGCGGGGAAGGTTAGGGAGAAAAAGATAGCATTTAGGAAGTATAAGGAAACACAGAAGGAGCAGGACAGAGAACTGTACCAGTTAAGGCAGAAGGAAGCAGGGAGGGAAGTCAGACTAGCAAAGGCCCAAGCTGAGGAAAATACAGCCAACTCGGTTAAGAAGGGGGATAAAACCTTTTATAGGTACATCAGGGAGCGTAGAAAAACAAAGGGAGGGATAGTGAGGCAGAATAGAAAGGACGGTGGGTGGGCAGAGAGGGACAGTGAAAAAGAAGGGATACTGAATGAATACTTCTGCTCAGTATTCACGAAAGAGGAGGAGGGGGAGGTGCCGAATCCAATTAACAGAAGCACTCTGGATAGGGAGATCGATCCCAGTCCTTTCACAGAAGAAAGGGTTCTGAAAGAACTCCTGAAACTGAAGGTGGACAGAGCAATGGGGCCTGATGGAATTCACCCCAGAATTCTAAAATAATTAAGGGGAGAATTAGTGACACCACTGACTACCCTTTTTTAACAAATCATGGGAGGATGGTGTGGTATCTTGAGGACTGGAGGAAGGTGGATGCGACTCTCCTTCACAAAAGTGGGAGCAAGAAAGAGGCAGGAAACTACAGACCTGTCAGTTTGACCTCAGTGGTATGGAAAGTGATGGAATCACTTCTGAAAGAAAGAACTGTTGAGTACCTAGAGGAAAGTGGGGTACAGGACCAAAGGCAGCATGGGTTCACAGTGGGAAGGTCATGTCAGATGAAGCCAACTGATTTCTTTGACAGAGTGACCAAAGTAGTAGACCAAGCAGGGGCTGTGGACATGGCCTAACTAGACTTTAGCAAGGCATCTGACAGTCCCACACAAAAGATTAATAATCAAATTAACCAGCCTGGGAGTGGGTTCCAGGGTGGTAGCCTGGGTAAAAAACATTGGCTGGACAACAGGACACAGAAGGTAATTGTAAATGGAGTCCACTCTGAAGAAAGAGGGGTTACTAGTGAGGTACTGCAGGGTTCAGTACTGGGTCCAGTCCTTTTTAATGTCTTTTTAAGTGACATTGCAGAGGAACTGGAAGGAAAGTATGCCTCTTTGCAGATGATACAAAGATCTGCAACAGGACTGATACATAAGGACGTGTGGAAAGGATGAGAAGGGACTTGGCAAGGTTGGAGGAATGGTCAGAAGTATGGCAGCTTGGATTCAATGCAAAGAAGTGCAAAATAATGCACCTGGGAAACAAAACCCGGGGAGATTACACAATGGGAGGGGGCGGAGGTAGTAACAACAAAAATGGAAAGGGACCTGGGGGTAATCATATCAGATGACCTTAAGGTTAGCAAGCAATGTGAGAAGGCAGTAGGGAGGGCTGGGGGGATATTGGGATGTATAGGGAGATGCATCACCAGCAGAAAACAGGAAGTTGTTATCCCTCTGTACAGATAGTTGGTGAGCCCTCATCTGGAGTACTGCGTCCAGTTCTGGAGACCCCATCTCCGCAAGGACATAGACAGGATGGAAGCAGACCAGAGGAGGGCAACTAAAATGGTGCAGGATCTGCAAGAGAAGCCATATGAGCACAGACTAAAGGAGCTTAATATGTATATCCCTGAGGAAAGAAGGGAGAGGGGGGACATGATAGAAACATTTAAGTACCTCAGTGGAATCAACAAAGTCCAAGAGGGTAGCATCTTTCAGAAAAAGAGATGTGCAAGAACAAGAGGATACAATTTGAAGATAGAGGGGGGACAGCTCTGGGGAAATGTGACGAAGTATTTTTTCACAGAGAGGGTGGTGGATACATGGAACAGCCTTCCTGAGGTTGTGGGGTCTAAAACTGTGGCAGAATTCAAGAATGCATGGGACAGACATAAGGCAATTCTTGTGGGAGGTCGGAAGAAACAGGCTGTTGTTTAACTAGGATCTGCTTATCCTGTAAGTAAGGAAATGGGCAGACTAGGTGGGCCAAGCGGTCCTCATTTGCCATCAAAGTCTATGTTTCTATGTCAAGGAGAAGCTATGGGAGGCAGGAAAGGAAGGATCATGGGGTGGGGTGTGAGGCGAAGATTGCTGTAGACATTAGGATTCAACTGGAATCAGAGGAGTGAGGAAAATGTGGTGCACATGAGGAGGCCAGTTAAGAATGTGTGGAGGTGGGGCGTTGACAATGTTGGAGCTAACAGAAAAGGAAATTATGGTAAACATGAAAAATGTCTTCCTTCTGTAATGCTCCACATTATCAATGGGTTCTAAGAAACAATACCAATTACAAAACCATGTGAGGTAGAATACTGTCCCTTATGCAAACTGCAAAAAGAAGTTACCTGCCGCCTGCAAAACTTTGCGGCCAAAGACCGCATCAGCAGAACTTCCAATCTGCAGTGCTTGGTGAATGTGTGGACAGAGAACCATGTTGCTGCCTTGCACAACTCTAGAATAGATGCCTCACCCTTCTCCGCCCATGTGGTTGCCATAGCTCTGGTGGAATGTACCTTGATGCAAGCTGGAACCGCCTTCTTTACTGCGACATAAGCTTTTGCAATGCACGCTCTCACCCACCTTGCCAAGGTAGCCTTGGAGGCTTTTGTCTTTTCTTGGCTGCTCCGAACAGAATGAACAACCTAATTCCTGGACTCTGCAGTCCATCTAAGGTATGTCTGAACTGCCCAGTGCAAATCCAATTTGTGTAGCGCCTTCTCTTTTGGATGAGTTGGTTGCAGACAGGATGGTATACCGATTTCCTGATTCACATTAAGGGCTATAGGAGCCTTCAGAATGAAAGATGGAACTGTTCTCAAAACCACCTTGTCCTTATCCATGACAAGGTAAGGTTCTGTTTGCTACAAGGCCTGGAGTTCACCAATCATGCTGGCTGAACACACAGCAACTAAAAAGTACACCTTGTAGGACAACACATCCAGGGCTACAGATAGCGATTTGAAAGATTTCTTACAAAGAGCATTCAATACCAGATTCAAATCCCACAGAGGGACAGGGGACTGGAACAGAGGTCGGCTCCTACTGACAGCTTGCATAAAACAAATAACTTCCTGGTTGGTCCCCAGGAATGAGCCCAAGAGCCGATACCTGACCTCTCAAGCTGGTCAAGGCCAAACTTTTCCCACTCCTTTCTGCAGAAAATCAGAAACCTGCAGAACTGTGGCTTTAGAAGTCCGGATACCTTTCCCTCTGGCCCAAGCCGAAAAGGTGGTCCATATTTGGGTATAAGCTGTCAATGTGGAATTCTTTCTTGGGGCCATCAAGGTGTCCACTACCTTTTTCAAGAAGCCCTGTTTCAGGAGTCTCCTCCTTTCAGGAGTCAGGCTGCGAACTGCACTGCCCCCGGATTAGAATGCAGAATGGGACCTTGGGAGAAAATGTCCCCCCACAATGAGAGACAAAAAAGTGCATATTTAGCCAGGTTCACTAAGTCCAAGAACCACGGCCTTCTGGACCATTCTGGAACTATCAGAGGAAAAATTTCTCTTGTGTGCTTTATCTTGCATATGATCTTGGGAAGGAGCAGTGGGGGGGGGGGAGAGAAGGCATACGTCTTGGCGAAATGCCATGTCTGTGACAGAGCATCCACTGCCTTCAGCTATGGTCACCAGTAGCAGCTGAAGAATTGCTGCACTTGAGCATTCTGACTGGAGGGGAACAGGTCATCTGTGGACAACCGAATCTTTTGCGCAGAAGCCAAACCCTCTGGGTTCAGCATCCACTCTCCTGGGTGGACATTCTTGTGGCTTAGCCAATCGGCCTGACTGTTCAACTCCTGTAAGTGAGCTGCTGTCAGAAAGAGAAGATTCTCTTCTGCCCACAAGAGATCACTTGCTTCTTTTAGCATCTCTGTGTTCTTTGTGCCCCCTTGATTGTTTATGTACACTACCATGGTCTGACCTATCACTGCTTTTGACTGCAACTGATTTCAAAAGAAAAAAGACAGCAACACACACTTCCCTTATCTCCATGACACTGACGTGTGGGGATTGTTCCTGTGCAGACCAAGTCCCCAGAATTGGAATGTAGTGCAGCACTGCCTTCCATCCCAACAGACTGACATCGGTAATCAGAATCAACTCTGGAGAGGCTTTCAAGAGAGACCCTTTGTTCAGATTCTGCAGTGTCACCCACCAACTCAGGGACTGCCATAGGAGTGGGGAAATTGGAATCCTGGCCTGATAATCCTCAGAGGTCGGATCTCAGGCTGACAGAAATTCGATCTGGAAGGGCCACATGTGAAGGCAAGCCAACAGATCCAGTTGTATTGTCGCCGTCATGAGGCCTGGAATCCGTAAAAGGTTGTGAGCTGTAGCTGACTGGCTCCTCAGCCACTGAACCTCTCTCAACAAGGTCTCCTTCCTGGCTGGTGAGAGGAAGACATTCCCCATGTCTGTCCTGAACCACCACTCCCAGGTGCTCCAGGGTCTGCGACAGTTCAAGAGAGCTTTGCTCCTGATTTACCACTCAGCCATGAGACTCCAAAACCTCAGGAGTCCTGGCCACTGACTTCCTCCCCCAGCAGAGCAGATGGTGTTCAAATAAGCAAGTCATCCAGGTAAGGATAGAACATGGTGTCCCTCCTGTTGGAGTTGAGCCACCAGGACTATTAGCACCTTCGAGAACACTCTGGGGGCTACTGCCATCCCAAATGGGAGTGCCCTGAGCTGGAAGTGTTGCCATAGGACCATGAACCTGAGGACTCTCTGATGAGACTGCTGGATGGGAATGTAGAGATACACATCCCTCAGGTCTATGGATGCTAGATAATCCCCCAGCTGGACAGCCCTTATGACTGATCGTAAGAACTCCATCTTGAAGGTCGTGTGGTGAACAAACTTGTTTAGGTGTTTCAGGTCCAGAAGAGGTCTGAAACCCACCAGACTTCTTGAGAATCACAAAATAAATTCAGTAGAATTCCTGGCCTTGTTCGCCGGGCAGCTCTGGGACAATCACCCCGATCTGTGAGAGGTGATCCAATGTTTGCGACACTGCTCATTTCTTTACAGGATCTTCTGGTACAAGAGACTGCAGAAAATGTCCCTTTGAGGGAACTGTAGAAAACTCTATTGCCTAACCTAATACCAGAATCTCCAGAACCCAGGCATCTGATGTTATTTGGGTCCATCTTGTGTGAAAATTGTGCAGTTTTCCACCAAGGGAAGGGAGGCAGAGATGGGCCAGCGTACCCTCAATAAGAGGAGCAGCCTCTTCGCTGCAGGCTTCTGTTGCATCTGCGGGCAAGGGCTCCTCTGCCACTGTTGCTCCTGAATCCAGAACAAGATCCTTTGCTCCTCTGGTTACAGAAGTTTCAAAATGGATGAAACTCCCCTCTATACTGCCTCGTTGGCCTTTTGAGGTGCAGCCAGTCTTTGCTGTTGTTTTGACACTGGAAGGTGGCCCTTTTTATCTTGGATATCCTTCAAAATGTCTTCCAGGCCTGATCCAAACAATAAGCATCCCTCAAAAGCGAAGTTAAACAACTTGGTCTTCGACACCTGGTCAGCGACCCAATGCTAAAATCACACCCCTGCATGGTGGACACAGTATGACAAGTGGATCAAATGGACATGGGTAAATTCTCTACTGTAACATCCCCCAGACAGGTGGAGGCCATAGAGGCCAACTGAAAATTGCTCGCCCCCTCAGAATAAGGGGGAATGAAGCTTCCCAACATGGTAACCCACAAGTGTAAAGCCCCGGCAACAATCAAAGATGCACTGGAGGTGCAAAGGTTTGTGCCGTTGGTGGCAAAGGCACATCTGCACAAAGCATCCATTCGCTTGCAGTGCTTACCCACTAAGGTCAGAGACCCTTCAATTGGGATAGTCGTGTACCATACGGAGCTAGGTACCACCTTATCAGCCGGAGCAGGGTTTCCCCACTTGCAGGTGGGTATTTTCTTCCATAAAGGGGAAACACCATAGCCTGGATTTTGGCAGATATTTACGCTAGTCAGCACCTGCCCATTCTTGTTTAATAATCTGATCACAGTGAATAAAGTTTGCAAAATACTTTGGAGCGGAGGACGCAGACAGACTAGGACTGTATCTCCTTCAGCTGTAAAGTTCTACAAGCCTCAGTTATCAGATAGGACAAAGATTTGACATCAAACAGGGGAGGGTTAGGAATCCTCTTCCATGGCTCCATCCACTCCCCTTCTTCCTCCTCCTTCTCGGGATCGTCCTCATCATCATCCATTAATTGTTTGGGGTCAGAATTTTCCCCAAGATCCCCGACATCGTCATCTTGACTCTCTCTACACAATCAAGACTGGGGTCTGCCTGCAGATCCATTTTAGCAGACTTGTCATGCTCTGGCGCACCTGGACGTGCCTCTGTGGGCCCCCTGACCTGAGGGGCCTGGTTCAGGGTCATGTGTATGTAAAGGGCTATCCTGCAGAACACTGGGGCTCAAAAGCTCTCTTAGGAGCCACCACAAAGATTTACGCAATTCTGCTTTGCCACTGCCAGTTGGTAGACCTGGTGCACCCCCCTGGCTTGGAGTGCCAACTGGGGGGGGGGGACTGTAAGAGATATTAGTTTGAGTAACACAAGGGGGGCAAAAGGAACCAGGTAGAGAGGGTCGCACTACCCTTTTGCAGGTTTTACATTGTTTGAACACTAGTGGTCTCTGATAGGCCATGGTGCCAAAACACTAGTCACACAGATGCTCAAAAAGGAAAATAAAGTTAAAGAAGTATCTGGAGTTTCTTCAATATGATGGATGAATAAAGGGATGCTGCCACAACCACCATCTCCCTCTGTGAGGAGAAAACACAAGTAGAAAACTTTCCTACCAACCTAGAAACTCTAAATACTGCAGAAGGTACAATCAGGCTAGGCCAGCAGTGCTAAGCTGACAAGAAAATAGCACTTGAGAAAGTACAAGCGCACGCGCACACACTCACGTGAATATGCAAGTGCGTGACAGCACGATGCTGCACGTGACGTCAGCACATTGGGAAGGGCACTCATCCAAGCACAGACATGTGAAAAAGATGCACAGAGGCTTTGAGGCAGCCTCTCGTGAAACAACAGTGCAAGTCCAATGGTCAGGGCTCAGAAAAAACAGTGGGAAGCCGCGTGGCTCAAGTGAGTCACTGAAAACACCACAGTCACACAAACCGCGACCAGATCCCCCCAAAAAAACTGCAGGAAAGACTCTGAATCTCCTCAGTCTATGGGTCTCCTTTCTGAACAACTCAAGCAGAACAATAGTGGAAAATATCCACTCAGAGATCACACAAAAAAACACCTGCAAGTAGTATAAAGGCAGAGACACACACCACAATGGTTACCCTGTGGTCTAGGGGGGGGGAACAATGTCCAAACTAGAGAGACAGGAGATACAGGGAATGCCCCAACAACCCCCAGATAGGTACTTACCTGAAGGCACCATGACAAGAGGAAAATTGGTGACCTTCTAAAAAACAAACATCCTCATACTAGTGTGGCAGATGTGCCTCCCAATCCAAGCATAAACTGGCAATGGAAATGGGGAAAAAGCGACATATTAGCCTATTTGAAAGCCATAGCTTAACATGCATGATTTTAAATTTAGGGGTGCTCCCTGTCACCAGGAAGCCTCAACCTGCTATGCCCAATCACAGCCCCAAATAGTAAACACCAAAGAAAATGTTGTCTTCAGAGAGAATTCAAATCTGTTTCCCTTTCAGTAGCACAGCAAAGCCTGGAGAGCTGCTGTGGTCTTGAATGTTCACATGTCCAGGATTCTAAGCTGATTACAGCCTTGGGATGTGCCATTTTCCCTGGTAGGGGTGCACATCACCCATTGGATAAGAATACCTTGACAATGGGGAGCACTACTGAAAGAAAACAAATTAGACTGCCCACAATACATTTTAGAGAGAGACAATGGCACTGAAGATGCTTAACACACATTTGCTGCAGGGGATCTTGTTTGTCAAAAGCAGGGTCTGAAACAGCAGTACAGTTTTCCTTATCTCCCATTTATCAGACTAAAACTTTAAACAAAATCTGTGCTGAAGAGTCCTAGCGAATATTACAATGACATGAGAATACGGTTGGAAATGGAGGGTTCATGACCCCAGGTTAGAGAAGCCTTAAATTCTGTAGATGTTTCCAGGAGTTTCTATTGATCTGCAGTTGCACACACAGATATATACAGAATAATGATACTGTAATAGCATCAGTCCTAGCAAATCCTACTGCTGTAAATAAAATATGGATACTTTATTTACTAAAGTTCTCACAATCACCTTTTTAAAAAAATCTTTTCCATTTACCAAAAAAGGTAAAGCAATGACAATTTTTGTTTAAAAAATATATTAAAGTTTGAATCACTGACACTAGCTTTTGTCACTTATAGCCCTTTCTTAGGCAGCTTTAGGTTTTTCCATCGTCTCAGCACAACTCTGTATTTATCAGTGTCTGTCTTTTCATCCGATACTTTTTTCACAATTATCCTCATGACTGTAACTGTTTCGGCTTCTTTATCTTCTCCAACAAAAAGATCTAGTGTATCTCCGACTTTTACCTGAAAATAAAATAAGACAAAAATGCATGATAAAATGGGTAGGACAAAAACCAAGAAATGTGATTGGCCCAATGTAACTGTAAGACCTTCGTTATTCCAGCACAACAGCATGTGTCATTAAAGTCTACCATTCTATATCTCATTAGTCATTTTTTAAAATTAAAAATCAGGGGAAACATATTATAATCACAATAAGGCACGCCAGGGTATGCATAATTGAGGGCTAAAGGTACTTGGGGTATGTAAGGCAGTCGGTGCTCAATTTCCACATGGTCATATGTGGTCCAGGCAGCACTGCTGAATTCCAGCCACCTCACTGATCACATTGTACCCCATGACCACTGTTTAACTCCCCCACCCCAATTAAGCAGTGAAACTGGCTTAAAACAATGTTGTTTAAACTAATACTGACAGATCAGTAATTACCTGAAAGCTAGCTGATTACTGCTGCCATCTGCTCACCAGTTCACTGAGTCAACACATTACCTAGTTAGCTATAAAAACACCTGTACAATGTCCAATTAGCTGACTGCCCTGCAAACTGCCTGTCAGATGTGCATATGGCTGACTGACTTGCAATCTAGCAGCCTGCTCTACAAAAAAAAAAAAGGCATACAAGTCAAAAACCATTTTACAGTGAGGCCAACAAACTTACAGGCTGTGCAATGCAGTGCATAATGTACTCCCCAAGACCGAATGCACACTCCATGGTGCAAAGGCATTTTGCTAGTGCCTCATGCCTTTTTACCACCATAAGCATGCATTCAGTACCTGGATCATGCATTATCCTCCTGCTTTGAGCAGCCTGTTGTGTTAACCCCTTAATAACTCACACTCTGGCATGCCCTGTTTCTGACTAGTGTTGTCAGTTATTTCAGAATATAATCTTACTGAATTTTTTCTTCACATAAAAGTTTTCTCATATTTTTAGTAATAATGGTTGCCTGCAAGAAGGCTCAGAGATCATGTAGAGTACATTGATTTTGATCATCAAATCAAATCAAAATGTATTTATAATGCGCGTTTCTACATATCAAAGCGCAATTACATATCAAAATAACATCAAACATAGTAAATAACAGCATAAAAACAATAAAAGCAGCAGTAGACATATTCAAACGCTAATTCAAACAGATAACTTTTCAAAGATGCCTTAAATAACTCCGTGGACAGACACACTCTAATCTGAAGAGGTAGAGAATTCCACAGGGTTGGGGCCATAAAAGAAAAAGCTCTGGCCCCAGATGACTGAAGACGAACCCTGGGAATCTCTAGCAATCCCTCGCCAGTGGAGCGGAGTGGGCGGTAAGGTCGAAGGAGACCTTGCAAGTAGCCCGGTCCCTGACCGTGTAGGGTCTTATAGGTCAGCAACGCGACCCTGAAAGTGGTTCTCCACCGCACCGGCAGCCAGTGCAGTTTGCACAGCACAGGTGTGATGTGGCAAGTTCTTGGTAACCCAGTCAACAACCTGGCTGTAGCATTCTGCGCCAGCTGCAGGCGACGGAGATCCACTCCTGGCAACCCTAGATATAGAGCATTACAGTAATCATTATTGCATGCAACCTTTTCAGTACCAGCAACAGATCTGATTTAACACTAGACAGTGAAAAGCACACAAGCATTCAGAATTCATCCCCCATTTTATGACATTTAAGGAAAACAAATATTTTCAGTTGCCATGGACAACACATACGGAAGTTCCACAGATTTTTTTCTGATGCATTGTGCAGTGTATACAGAGTTTACCATTGTTTGAATCAATTCTGCTACTTACAGAACTTTAATTTACGCCAGCTAATCTAAGCAGATACCCGGTTGAACATGTTTACTGGAAATCACTCCACTTTAGACTTTATTTCTGTAACGCATTCACACAGGTATCCTAATATAGGTCTTGGAGACAATTATCTAAGTGATCATTCATTTTTGCCATTCGTAAGATACATCAAAGAAACACAGACAATGCCAGTAGAAAAAGACCAATGGCCCATTCAGTCTGCCCATTGTTCCCTATCTATGCCTGGGACCGTACTGTCATTTAGGGTACTAGCTCTCACTACACCCACTTCAAAAGAACTCCCTTCAAAAATAGAGTTTTCTCACTCTTCAAGGAACTTCAGTAAATAATTCTTCAAAACAGAAATTGTAAATATAAACTAGGCTGGGATGGAATTAATCTCTGATGTACTTCTGCTTGGAACTATTTTAAGACTTAATGTTTCTAAAATATGTAAAGCTCGTGCTTTGATTAGGAAAACAAGAGAAGAGGTACTCGTCACCTGTGGATAAATTCTAGCCTAACCAACCTCTTTAGGCAATGTGATAGAGCTTGGCATTACAGTGGAGCCCATTTAAATGCACAGTTCAGTTTAAAGGGGAATATTCAGCACTAAGAACTCCTCACCCAAGTGAGGGGCTGGTTCCAATCTGCATTTTGTGTGCAAAATTTTTTTTTAACTTCCTGTTTACTGCAGTATAGTAGATTGTTTCAGATTGATTCTGCTAACCTGCAAGCTGACAGCTGCTGTAACAAGAAGTCCCACAATCCCCTGCAGCTGACATAAAAGCAGGGCTGCAGCAGTGGTGGATTCAATAGCTTGCAGTGCATATTACGAGTTTTTATAAACTCTGACCTTTTGTTTTGTTGGTCCTGCTGCCCTACCAGGGCTAAGTAAAGTCACAGAGGGAATTTCAAATCACTTGAAACTAGAAGTTCACCCTACATGAGTAGGGAGAGAACCAAGTTCAAATCCCATGAGGGTCAAGGCTGATTAACTGGAGGGTAGAGGTGATTGAGATCTTTGGAAAATATTTAAAAAATGTTGCTGGAAAGCCGGCCTGGTGACACAGCCGGCCCAGTGGTGCTGAGGGTTGAGGTGTTGGACTCCACACTTCGTGCCATGCTGGCGACCAGAGTTCAGGAACGAACTCTGGTTGCTTGGGTGGTCGGCAGGGCAAGAAAGGATTGAGTGTCCGTCGACAGCTCTCCTTCCTCGGGGGAGGGGGGAATAACGTGGTGCACTGTAGACTGACACCCAGCAGTGGCTAGCTGCCAGCACAGGTGCGCCACCCTGAACAGGGAGGGCCCACGTCCAGGACATCAGGCTGCCTCCACAGAGGTGAAGCCAGCTGCTCTTCCCATTGCACGGTTGCGGGCTCGGGGAAAAAACAGCAAAATTGGGAGCAGACAGGGGTCGGTGGCTGAGCAAAGATCTTCTCCACAAGCTCAAACTCAGGGACAAACTTTGGAAACATTATAAATCCACCGGGCTGCCCTGTGATCATCAGGCTTACAAACAGCATAGAAACGAATGTAAGAAACATATCAGGTTTGCAAAGAGCAGATACTGCCAAGACCTTTTAACCAGCTCTGCTAATGATCCTCGAAGGCTTTGGAATCATATAAAAACCTTCCTCGGAACCCCTCAATCCTTCACCCCCTTGGACATGCTACTACAAGGGGTCCACTGCAATGACTCCCTCACCATTGCCAATGCCTTCAACCAGCAATTCTCGGACCTATCTGCTATCACGTCCTCTTTAATATCTCTGCCTGATAACTCTCAACCATATTCCAACATGATAAGCTCCAATCCACAACTTGCCTCTAAAAGATTGCTTTACTTTAAAAGGGTTACTGGAAATCAAGTCTGCAAACTACTGTTGGGGATATCTGAGAACACTAGCCCGGGCTCTGACACCCTGGAACCTCAACTCCTGAAAATAGCTGCCCACCTCATATCCCGCCCACTTGCCAGGATTTTCACCTTATCTCTCTCTACAGGTGCTGTCCCCGAGATTTGGAAGGCTGCCAGAATCACGCCAGTTTTCAAAAAAGGGAGCAAAAATGACTTGTCAAACTATAGACCCATTGCCATACTCTCAGTACTGAGTAAAATACTTGAAAAGATAGTAGCCACCCAGGTCACTGAATTTATTGACTCCACTAATGCACTCTGTAGCGCAGCATGGCTTCAGAGCACCACAGTACTACAACTGCTCTGACTAAATTCACATCGGACGTTCTCTCAAATATGGACAAAGGGCAGCTAACAGGTGCTGTGTTCATCGACCTTACAAAGGCCTTTGACCTTGTTGATCATCCACTACTGCTTACTACCCTCAAAAACCTATGCTTCTCACCCCCAGTAACGTCCTGGTTCAGTAGCTACCTCACCAACAGGTCTCAAGCTGTAAAGCTTAACTCAGCCATCTCTGACAGTACTACGATCAATATTGGCATACCACAGGGCTCTATTCTTGGTCCACTCCTCTTCTCATTATTTATCAACAACCTGCCCACTGTAATAACGTCAGGCAACTCACCACTCTATGTGGATGATCTTGTTATATATGCTAACTCTGACAACATCTCTCACCTGAATTCCACACTGTCATCAGCCTTCCACCTTACACAGCACTGGCTTGAAGCTCATCGCCTTATACTCAATGCTAGCAAAACTAAGGCCATGCTCTTTGGATCAAAGCATAAGCTTAAAGCCTGCAGATCTCCACTGACAATTCCTGATATCAATGGATCCACCCTTGAGATTGTAAGTTCTTTCCGCTATCTTGGGATACAGCTTGACCAAAATCTTGATCTGAAGCAGCATATCCAGGAGTCATGTAAGAATGTCAACTGTAAGCTGGGTGCTGCCACAGGACGCAATTTATGCTCACACCCACCGCAAACTTGTTATTGCCAGGGTATCCTATTACCCACTCTGTCTTATTGTGCACCTATCCTCACCATGGCAAATAAAACTGTTGTACAGAAATGGGACACCACCTACAATAATGTCTGTAGATATGCAGCTAAAGTACCACATCTGACTACCATTGCCAACTATACAAAGGGTTAGGTTGGCTATCCCCTTCCTCCACGAGGCTATACTACCTTGCAGCTTATCAGACTCCATAATCAGAGTGTCAAAACCACATTGTCTGAACTACTCCAACCTGTAGAACCATCGTGACCTGAGGTCGCTCAGACAAGTCTTTTATCAGTTCCCCACTGCTGCACTCTCCAAGGGTGCTGGTGCCTTCAGGTGTGCTGCCCTCTCGCCTGGAACTTACTGCTCACGGATCTGAGAAGTGCTTCATCACACATAGCCTTCAAGTGGAGACTTCGTCAGATTTCTACTCTAAGGACCACTGCACATGTTTTGATCCCACTTAAGCTTTGTAACCTGTCTAAATCAATCCTCCTTGCCATATACTCAATAGCCTACCTCCCCTCGATTGCTCTGTCACCTGATTTGTCTGATTGCACTTTAATGAACTGTCTATAAGACTGCCTGCACTTACAATGTATTGCTTACAAACCTCTCATATGGACACACTATTCCAATCATGTTTGCTGCCTAATTGCCTTAACGTTGTAATATGTATATTATTCTGACCTTTTTTACTGCATATCCAACATTGTTTATTCTCTTCTGACTTTGTGTATAATTATGACATAATCCTTTTTTTGTCTTATCCTTCGTCGGTTCTACTTGTAGTACTAAACCATAAGATGTATCTAATTGTTAATGGATACTGGTCCCTCTTGCTCTCCTCTCCCTCCCTCTCACCTCTCCCCTCAGTCCTACCTGGTCCCAGTTCCAAAACCCTTTTGCGCCTTTCCGCCAACCCGTATCTAGCCGCACTTATCAGATCGTCTCTACACCAGCCTGAGTTCCAGTTCCATAGCCCCGGTCTTTTTGCGCCCCTTTTCCAAAAGCCGTAACTAGCCGTGCTTACCGCACAAGTCCCTGAGCCCAGCCGAGTTTAGTTCCACAGCCCGGGTCTTCTTAGTGCCTTTTCCCGCTAAAAGCTGTAATCAGCGCCGCTCCTTGCCGCACGTGCTCTCTCAGCCTAGCCGCCTCCTGATCCAGCTCTGCTATTGGATCCCTTTGTGCCTTCCTATTAAATGCTGCACCTTGAAATTGTGTCCTCAGCTCCTCCTTGCCTTACCCTCTGGCGTCATCCTCTTGCTTCTGCAACACTCTTCCCCACCTGGCGTTATCTAGCCATTACTTTGCGTGTCGTCTCTGTGCCCAGCCGAGTTCTAGCTCCATAGCCCTGATGTCCTTTAGCGCCTTTTCCCGCAAAGCCGCAGACATTCAGTCAGACACAAGATGAGTCCCTGAGCCCAGCCGGGTTTTAGTTCCACAGCCCCGGTCTTCCTAGTGCCTTTTCCCGCTAAAGCCGTAATTACGCCGCCCCTTGCCGTACGTGCTTTCAGCCTAGCCACCTCTCCTGATCCGGCTCCGTTGCTATTGGATCCCTTTGTGCCTTCCCACTAAATGCTGCACTTTGAAACTGTGTCCCTCGCCCTCCTTGCCCCTTACCCTCTGGTTTCATCCTCTTGCTTTCTGCAACACCTTCCTCCTACTTGCCGCTCATCCCTCCCCTGCTCTGCCGCCCTTGCCTCAGCACCGCAAGGCCGTTAGCTGCTATCTTCCGTCCCTTCGCTCATTACCCTCCACCTCTCATCAGTTTCACACCCTCCCTTGTTGTCCTAAAACCTCTTACCTTCCCTTTCTCTCTCTCCCCCAAATGTGATCTCCCACCAGTACCCTCTGCCTATTTGAAACCGTATGCCTGCCTTTGAAAATCGTATGTCTGTACTTGTACCACTGTACCTTTGCCTGTATTATGTTAACTAAACTGACCTATTTTGTACTGTAATTGTGTCTCCCGGGTCGTGCCTGAAAATAGTCACCTGTTGGCTAGTGCACCTACCCGGTTAACAAAAACTAAATAAATAAAAATAAATAAATCTGCCACATTTTTATAAATTCCTCATTAAGGCTGTCACTCTAACTGAGCAACAAGCTGGTCCAACTAAACCATCCACAGTGGGGTTACGTCAGTGTTTCACTGGTTCGCCCACACCATGTGGCTGACTGTTATGCTGCACACTAAGAATTCTAGTCCTTGGATCTTTCACCAGTTTCCTCTCCTTGTGTGATTTCGTACCCCCCAGTGGTGCCAAGAGATGAAATGCTCTTGTCTGTTGGTCTCTTGACCTTAGTGGTACTGCCACTGATGAAGGGTTTAGTCAAATCCTGAGGCAAGACAGTAACATTACTGGATCCCGCTATATTAACAACATTTTTCTTTACCATGGAGCACTGTGTGGAAACAGGTACTGATAGTGACAGTATTTTAGATTCTCTCCTCTTGACAGTTTTAGGACAGAATCTATGACAGGATTCATAATCCTGTCTAAAAAATGCTCTCACACAATCATCCATTGCCCAAGATGGCTGCCACAATCCAGGAAGGGGGAATGCTTGGACAGAGACTAATCAATCTGTTCTAAGTAAGAGTAGGACACAAAAAACAAAAATAAAGAGGGCTCCTCAAGCAGGAGAAAAAAAAAAACTGATAAGGGGCCCTGTGTGTGAGGTGTGTGCACTCTGTGGGATGAAGTTGGAACTGCAAATGTTTGCTTACTATAAGAGGCATGCTACATATTCAGAAACTGGTGCCAGTGGCCAATAAGGGTAAATGGAAATGGTGGAATTTTCAGTTGTTTGAGAAGCATGATTCAGCCTGTTACAGAGAGAGCCCATGGAGGATGCATGGTAAAGAGGGCTTTACAGAACTTGTGGTATGCAAAGGAGGGAGACCCAGCTCGAAGACACAAAGAAGCACACTAACTGAGAATAGTAGTAGCAGAGGGAGACTTCTAACAAACAGTATGCTCCCCAAGTAAACACACTTCACAAAATGGTAAGGGAGTACGTGGTCAAGAGGCTTTATTCTAGAAGGACAACAACTGAAGAAAAATTATTTCTTTACTTTAATCTTTCTCCTGGGAGCTTTTGTGGGACCAGCCCGTATAGAGGCAAAAACAAGACTGGGGAGCTTCAGCAGCAGGGATGGCAATCTGGTTAGTTTACATCAAATTTGAATATTTGTGCATCCGTCTATCAGAGGATGCCCACACACACTATTGTGATGTCACCAGAATGCTGTAGGGTATAATGTGGTATTACAAGTGATGCTAGTTATCATACCATCAAAATTTCATACCGTGACATCCCTACCTCAAAAGGAGCATTATGTTTATACAGCCATTACAGACATCATGTTGAAATGATCCAGCACGTCAAAGGAACACCACCTAAATGCAAGAAATAACACAAGCAAGGGGGTTCTACTTTTACCAAGACATATCGACATCTAGAGTGCACTGTGAAGCATAAGGCTATGCAGAGCAAGGTTCCATCTTACTGTTATTATAAGCCCCCTCTCCAGCGCATACTGCAAGCTGCCTTGGGTCAGCACAACTCTCTTCTGACTTTACTGATCTGGCTAGTGCACTTCAGCCAGTGGTTGGGACTGGAAAAGTACAACTAGACCAGATGTTTAAAGAAGCTTCTTTTGCCGCTTTGTTTGAAAAAAAAAAAAAAAGAAACCTTGATCATGTGGGCTGATCAACTCAAATGTGGCTGGGCGGCTCATTTAATTACTGGCTAGATGCTGTGATGCCTTGGTTAATTACTGGCTGATGGTGACAGAGCAGATCTTCAAGTAGACCTCTGCCCTTCCTGTGTGCCTGTCAGTCTGTAAGCCAAAGAAAATGTGTCATTTTGAGGGGGAGAGGGCACTGCACAGCAGAACTGCCCTCATGTTGAGGACCCACTGCATAGCATGACAACAGAATGTGCCACTACTTCAAGTATCAGAAGGCTATCGACGTTAAATGCTGCAGAGAACTGTCTGGCAATGCTTTTACGTACTATTGACAGGCTATTGCATCCTGCCTGTCTGCAGCCGAAAACGTTTTTTTCTTCCACTCTGTGTGAAGAGTTTGCTCAGTTCTTCGCTGACAGGGTGTCCACCATCCATTAGGGTATTCCCTCAGTGGGCCATGTTATGGCCCACAGTGATCATCTTGGGCGGGATGGAGGCACTCTGTCTCTTTGGGAAGAGTTTAAGACTGGTGAAGGAGGCCACGATCACTGACCCCGTTCCGACATGTTTTCTTATAGGATTTGTCGGTTCAGTTGGTCCGGTATTCGCCATGATTGTTCGGTGTTTGTTAGCTGAGGGGTGTCTTTCTAGATTCCTCGAAAGAGGCACTGATGAGACCCCTCCTGAAGAAATCTTCGCTCGACCCAGACGTCCTGGCGAATTATCGTCCTATAATGTATGGTAGAACGCTGTTAACCTTAGGAAATCATCATTTCCTAAGGTTGTTAACCTATTGATGTGACGTAGATATGTTGTTAACCTATCGATGCTACGTCACATCTATAGGTTAACAGCGATTGTCCGCGATATGCGCGCTTTTTTCAACGGGAACCGATGACGAATGGCAGCGGTTAGGAAGGACTGAACGCCGCGTTGTGACTAGTAATCAAAAGTAAGCCTTTTTACGTGGGACCATACACTATAAAAAATAATGCATGGTTCCTCTATCGACAACCGGTCAATTTTAACCGTCTCGAGGTTTACACGGTCGCCCTGGCAACCTCTCGACTGTTAACTGACCGGTTAACGATAGAGGACCATACATTATCCTCTATATCTCCAACCTTTCCTATTTGGGTAAGGTTGTAGAGAAGATCGTGGCGCTGCAGTTTGAGGAGCACCTCATGACCGTTGCCATCATGAGCCTTTCCAGTCTGGGTTTCGAGCAAGGCATTGCACAGAAACAGTGTTAGTTTGGGTGCACAATGATCTCCTTAGGGCGAGAGATAGAGGGGACAGATCTAGTCTGATTTTTTTTTAATTATTGAAATGTTTCACCAGAAGGGCACACTGAACAAGTTGTTCATCTCATGGTGCAACCTGGGGAAGGGGGTTACATAGGGTTGTGAAGAATGATCAGTTACAATAGTATGTGGGTAGAAGCAATACAACATTGTAAGATTGTGCAACAGCTGGAACACACAGTATTGTACAATAAACAGTAGTGGGACATTGGGTAAATTACAATACATGTCCAAAATCATATAAAAGAACATATAAATGCACAAAACAGTAATAATGTGATAGAACCATTTATAGTGCATAAGTGTACCAGGAGCAGGCTCGAGGTAGTACGCAAGCGCTGTTGGAGTAAAAAGGATGGGGTAGGTTGTGCACACTGGTGATCCAGAAGGGCAGGTGGAGAAGAGAGGGGGGAGAGGCAAGAACTGAATATGAGGAGAAGGGGCAGCCATTTCCTGATTTCTCCCTTCAGGATGTTGAGACCCCTACCAGGGCGGGGGTCATGATAGGAAGGCAGAAACTGGAGATAGGTATTAAAGAGGGTTAAAGCAGGAACAGCTGAGGGAGAGGTAATTGTGTAGAGCAGAGGTAAGGGAGTATTTGGAGGAGGAGTGTTGTATTTCAGGGGGGATGCAATTCCGGATTTTAGGGAAGCGATGGGCAAAACCAGTCTGACCGAAGAGGGTGGAGCGGCGAGGGACCATCAAGGTGCGGGCGTCGTTTGATCTGAGAAAGTGGGTAGGGGGAGGTGGAGTGGAGAGAGAGAGAGAGAGAGGATGAGAGATAGGAGGGGAGCCCCCGAACCAGAATTTGGAGGTCAGTTTGGCACAGTGACAGATGTGTTGGTGAGATAGTGGAAGGAAGGTTAGAGAACGATAGAGTTCACAGTGGTTGGAGTGGGAAGGTGAGTCGAGAGCAAAGCGGCAGAAGGAGTTAAAGAGAGTGTCCAACTTGGTCAGGGAAGATCTGGGAACAGCACTATAGACTACATCACAGTAGTCAAAGATGGGGAGTATCTTCTGGACAATTTCGCGCCTCGCAGTCAGCGGGATGCTACTACGATTCCTGTACAGAGCACCAAGCTTGGGGCGCAGTTTCTTCAGGATTGTATCAATATGCACAGAGAAGTTGAGGTCCTGGTCCAGCCAAAGCCCCAGATATCTAAATGAGGAGGTGTCCTCCAGGATGGTCCCATCAAGGGTGTGGAAGGTGGGAAGGGCCGGGAGCCTAGCGAGTCTCTGCCTGGTGCCAAAGGTCATTGAGACTGTCTTATTGGCATTTAGAAAAAGCTGGTGAGAAGCAAACCAGAGCTGAACTTGGCTGAAGTCATGCTGTAAGCTGGTTTCCACAGCAGCAGGGTTTTTGTTGGAACTGTACAAAACAGTACCGTCAGCGTACATGTGGACAGAAGAGGATGAGCAGTCTGTGGGAAGATCATTAAGAAAAATGGAAAAGAGTAGGGGACCAAGCACTGAGCCCTGAGGGACACCAGTGTTGATGGGGAGTGGAGGGGAGATGGAATCAAGGCTTCTCACCGACTGGGTCCTGCCAATGAGGTAGGATTTAAATCAGTTGGTGGCTGATGGAGCAAGGCCAGCTGAGGAGAAGGATTCAAGAAGCAGGGGATGGGAAACAGTGTCGAAAGCTTTGGCTAGGTCGACAAAGATGACCGAGGTGATCAGGCCATCGCCATCCCTGAAAGGATGAAGTCAGTAAGCCTGAGGAGGGAGATAGTTGTTGAGTGGTTCTTCTGAAAACCAGATTGGAAGGGGGTGAAGAAGGAGGAATCAGAGAGGAAGCGTGATAGTTGAGAGAGACCTAAATGTTCTTGAAGTTTGGCAAGGGTAGGAAGAAGAGAAATGGGGTGATAGTTACCAGGAGTGGATGTGTCACCACCCCTTGGGGAGAGGAAGGACTACAGCGTGTTTCCAGGATGAGGGTACTTGGGCAGAAATAAAGGAGAGGTTAAGGATTAGGGAGATAGAATAAGCAATTGCAGGAGCAGAAAGGTAGAGAAGATTCTCCCAGATCTCTCCTCAGTTTTCGACACTGTAGACCATGGCGAGCTGCTTGACTGGCTCAGAGTGTACTGTGGACTCGCTGGCACTGTCATCTGCTGGTTCGAGTCCTATCTCACAGGCAGGAAGCAACGGGTACTGATGGGAAATTTCTCCTCCTCCCCAAAGCCTCTGCCATGTGGTGTACCTCAGGGCTCGATCCTGTCACCGCTGCTGTTTGCAGTGTATATGCTGCCCTTAGGTGACCTCAATAGGAAGTACAATGTGGGGTTTCACTGCTATGCAGATGACACCCAGTTGTACTTATCCTTTGCCCCATGAACATCCAATGCTGTGGATATGCTTAATAACTGCCTGTCCGGAATCAATGATTGGATGTCCTCTAGCTGGTTGTGACTCAATCCCAATAAGACGGAGGTCTTGGTAGTAGAACCAGGCAGTCAGTGTGATAGGAGTGCCTCTGGTGCAGCAACAGGTCTTTTTCTTGGGACTACACCATTGAAGGCCTCCTCTAGGGTACGAGATCTTGGTGTGTTCCTGGATGACAGACTGACATTTGAGCCTCAGGTGTCATCCGTGGTCCATAGTGGAACACTGCCAGGATCAAATCCCTAGTTCTGCCTGACAACCTCCCTACTTTGATTCATGCCTTCGTCACGTCCAGGCTTGGTTACTGCAACGCCCTATACTTCGGGGTCTCAAGAGGTACTCTCCACAGGCTACCGCTAATGCAGACCATGGCCAAGAGGATGTTGATGGGCCTTCCCAGGTCTTGTCATATCACATCACTCTGGTGCTGTGTGAACTGCACTGGCTGCCGGTCAGGTGAAGGGTTATCTTCAAGATGGAATTACTCACCTTTAAGGCCCTACATGGACTTAGCCCCTGGCTATCTGTCCGACTTCCTAACGCTGGCCACCCGGTTCACTCCCTCTGTTCCTCGGCCAGGGGCCTCCTGACTATGCCACAGGTGAGGCTGAAAGCATCTGGTGACAGGGCGTTTTAGTGTTGTTGCTCCAGTCCTATGGAATTCTTTTCCATCCTCTGTCAGGGAGGTCCCTTCTGTTGAAGTTTTTAAGAACCGTCTCAAGGCCCACCTCTTTTCACTGGCATTTCTGGATTTTGAGCTTTGAGATTTGGTTCTGTTAATTTGTTACTTCATATTTGACAATTGATCTTAGTTTGGCTTTTCTGACTTGATTTTGAGTTGTTGAGTATTTATTTTAGTATTATGAGTAATATATGTTCATATGTGGTTTTGCTAATTATATTTTTGTAATATGTGTGCATGTTTTTAATTGTAAGGCACCCAGAGCCCCTGGTAATGGGCACCGTAGAAATAAAATCTGCCTTGCCTTTGCTGAAACACAGAAAAATAGAATTTGTCAGCACATAAGGACTGCTTGGCCCACCCATCTGCCCATTCTTCCCTACCTACAGTATCACTGTAAAACCTACTTGATCTTCAGCTCTTTCTCCCTCCCTCCATTCCTTTCCACTAAGATTCCCTTATGCCTATCTCATGCATTCTTGAATCCCACCACTGTTTTCACATCCACCACCTTGGCTGGTTGACTGTTCCAAGAATCCACCAGTCTCTCTGTGAATAAGTACTTCCTCAAATCTCTCCTGAAACTACCCCCTTCAGCCCTGCCATTCTCATGGATGGCACTCGCCTCCCCCAGGACTTGCCAGTCATTTATACCCCCACATACTACTTCCCCCATGGCAGAACCAGGAATGGCGAACCATCCCCATTTCAGTGATCCAATCCAGTAGTGGCCTTGCTTGGTCTGAGAATGTTAGGTTGATTTATGCAGACATTGTACAGCCTTCCAGCAGCTAGCGGGTGTGTGTGTGTGTGTGTTGAGGGTGGGGGCTGAAAAACAAACAAAACTATGAATACTTTTATCACCATAGGTGTCTATATATCTAGCATAATGGGATGCCCTGAAATCTGTATGCTACTTGTAAAACAGTCTTAAAAGGAAAAAGAAAACAATAAGAAAACTAATGAAAACAATGAAGAAAAAAACAGATCTGAGCTACCAATTAGCAGAGAACCACTGTGCTGAGATAAAATGATACTATGTATTGGTGCTCAGGCAATCAGACTGCACCATTTTTTCAATCAATTCTGTTAGTACTAGCGCATACAAGCCTTTTCCACTATTGTTTGTGGCTGTTGAAATTTATAAAGCTCCTCGTTGGAGAGCCTCTTTTTTTTTGGTAATTAAAAAAGAAGGGTGAATTTTAACTTACTTTGGCCAGATAGCCTTTGGTCTGCTCCACCCTTTTTAAAGCTATAAAGAACAGAAATGCTTTATTTCATGTGAAGGTATGATCACAGTGCTTATTTGCTTAATAACATAACTTACCAATTTGCTTTTCTTCAGCAGTTTTTCTCCATTCAGTCTAAGTTTGTTGCTATAGAATGCATCTTCCACTTTGCTATAACATGAAATTCATAGTGGTACTTGGATTAGCAGAGTAAATTTACTATCTAAAATAGGAAAACTTCACATGTAATATCAATGTATCAGTTGTTATTTTAAGGATTTGCAGTCTGTCAATTTTTCCCCATAAATAATATGTATGCAATGTTTCATTTATGATACAGCTGGAGTAGAACTGTATGAAACCTTGAAAAAGTTTGTTAAAAATGCCTCCAGGCTACACTACAAGGATCCCTTTTAACAAATTGGGCTGGTATGCAGGCCTGATTGCACAATTTATATTAAAAAAAAAAATCTGCTTGATGGCTATGCAGTTCCAGCACCACTGATGTTTTTGGGACCATAAAGGAGTTAAGAGAGAAGGTAGCAAGAGTGGAGCTCAGGGGCATTCTACTGGAACTCCCTGCTCTATTCCAGCTGTATCACCTACAGCAGTGGCTCAAGCAGGGTAAACATCAAGTAGCTTGACTTTCTGCCTCTTTCACTCTCTATGCTTGGTACCATGCCCTGTTCCTCTGTATTAATCTCCCATCCCTTCTACACTGTTGTCACACTATGGTGCCTACACACACAAATCTTGACAATGAATCCAAAGCTTCCATAAACCATCACTTTGTCATGTTAGCACAATATGATGTGAAACAGGTTGTTATTGCATAAAATAATGCAATAAGAAAGCCTAACATCACTTCATATTACATACAGTAACAGTGCAGTACAATAAAACTAACGTAACTCTCAGTTTCCTCTACCTTGATCTGGTCCTGCACCCTGACATTTTAAAAATTTCCCAAATTTCAGTAAGGAAAGTTTGTGAAGAGCAGCAGTCCCTAAACCCCAACTCAAGCTTACAGTGTCAGTGGCTCAGCAGGTTGCATACTTGCATCCTGAGGTGCTGCCTTTTGGATGAGTTGTTAAACCAAGGTCCTGTCTGCATGTTCTGGTGGTCAATAATGATGACGTTAAAGATCCCATGGCACTTCTCGAAAATAGTAGGGGAATTTCCCCCAGTGTCCTGACCAAATTTCCCATATTCACTATAAAAATACCACCAACAGCTTAATCTGGTTCAATATGTCAGTTTGTACCTGTATCCCCCACTCCTAAGATGAGGCGGAGAATAAGGAGAAATAGCAGCTATGTAAGAATTTACAGTACCATAACAGTAGATCTTCGAGAGAGGTTTCTGCAGTAGGACTTAACAAGTAGGACTGCGCCCCCCCGGCTCCAGGACCGCACAGCAAAACTGTAGCTAGCAATTATCAGCAGGAACCGCCCCTAGCATCAAGTGATGGACGTCAGTGTGATTATAAATAGGGGCGGTCTCCCGTCCGCCCTCCAGTTCTTCCGCCGGAGACCTCTAAAGGGGACAGAGGAAAAAAGGGAGTGAAAACTCCTGGGACCCTGAGCGCTGGATAAAACAAAGTCTTAGGAAGCGAATAGCAAACACAGGAGCTGGGGGAAGGTAGTGGGAAGACTAGACCTACTGCAGGAATCTCTCTCGAAGATCTACTGTTATGGTAAGTTCTTACATAACTGCTATATCTTACTTCGAGAGGGTTCCTGCAGTAGGTCTTAATTAGGACTGAGCACCAAGCAGTCAACTAAAAAAAGTAGGAATCAGAGACGAGATTCTGGGAGGAGGAAAATGTCTGCCAACTACAGGTTGCTCACGACAGACGTCCTTGTAGGACTGCTAGACTAAAGCCAGCCCTGCGCCTAGAAGCAATGTCCAGACTGTAATGCATAATGAAAGTGACGGAGGACCAAGTGGCTGCTGCGCATATGTCCACAGTGGACACATTCCTGAAAAAGGCAGTGGTAGTGGCCACTCCCCTAGTTGAGTGGCCTTTGACCGTCCCCAGAAGGGGCTTCTTGTACTTCTGGTAATTGTAGTGAATACAATTTGCCAGCCACCTAGACAAAATCTGTTTTGAAACAGCCTTACCCTGGCACTTGGGAGCAAAGGCTATAAAAAGTTGATCCGACTTACAAACCTCCTTGGTCCTTGAGACATAATATCTCAAATTCCTGTGCACATCAAGGGTGTGCAGGAAAGACTCCCCCGTTGGAATGCTCTGGGTAAAACACCGGCAGTTCAACATTTTGATTTAGAGTGAATTCCGAAACTACCTTCGGAAGAAAGGAAGGGTTAGTCTACAAAGCCACCTGGTCTTTGTTGAAAATTACGTAAGGCTCTCTACAAACTAGAGCCGGAAGCTCTGAAACTCCTTAAGCTGAAGTGATAGCAACTAAAGAACATTTTCCACACCAAGTAACACTTATTACTTGCTGCCAGCTCAAAAGGGGCAAAGTAAGTTTTTCAAAATAAAATTAAGATCGGGGCGCGACAGGATTCCAGACTGGAGGTTTGAGGTGAAGGATCCCCTTCAGAAAGGTTCTGTAAACCTCTAGCTGAGCTAAGGTTTTGTCCTCCACTGGAAGGTGGTAGGCCGAAACCTCACAGAGATGGACCTTCAGAGAGGAAAAACTGAGGCCCAACTCTGACAGATACAAGAGGTACTCTAAAACTTGGGAAGCCAAGCAGAAAAACAGGTCTAGGCCTTTGGCTGTGGCCCAGATAGAAAATTGTTTCCACTTCATAGCATACGTGGATCTAGTGGAGGGTTTTCTGGCCTCCACTATGACCTGAGCGACTCTGGAGGAGACACCATAACGAGAAACCGCTATGTCCAAAGGTGCCACGCATGAAGGTGGAGCAATTTGAGGCTCGAATGTACCAGGGTGCCCTGCTCCTGGGACAGAAGGTTGTGAGAGAGAGGATGAGGTAATGGGGCTTCAAGTGCTAGTTGTTGTAGCAATGGAAACCATAACTGCTGAGGCCACAGGGGAGCAATGAGGATCATTTGCGCTCCCTCTGTCTGTAGCTTCAGCAGAATCTTCTGCAGAATAGGAAAGGGAGGGAAAACGTACAGAAATTTTCCTGTCCAAAATAGAGACAGTGTGTCTCACCAAAAAATACCATGCCTGGGAACGAGCGAGCAAAAGCTAGGTAGTTTTGTGTTGGATGGAGAGTCGAAGAGGTCTATTTCTGGCTGACCCCACCGAAGGAAGAGATCTTCTACTATCTCCTGCTTTAATTCCCACTCATGAGCCCTGGCGACCGATCGGCTGAGACTGTCCGCCAGAATGTTGTGCACACCTGGCACATGGACTGCTGTCAAAGACAGGCCATGTTGAACAGCCCAGTACCACACCCACATCGCTTCCCTGCAAAGGGAGTATGAACGGTCGCCTCCCTATTTGTTAATTTACCAGACCACTGCCATGTTGTTGGTCTGGATGAGGCGTGTTCCCAGAACTAAGAGGGACTGAAATGCGTGGAAGGCATAGAGCACTGCTCTTGTCTCCAGGATACTGATGTGAAGATTCCCCTCTGTGGGGGACCATGTCCCTTGTGTTCGATGGTCTCCCAGGTGGGCCCCCCATCCAAGATTCGAGGCATCTGGTGTGAGAGTCATGGCAGGGGACGGGAAGTGGAATGGGACCCCCACCAAGAGGTTGGAAAGGTCCTGCCACCAAAGGAGATCCCTAGGCAGGCTGTTGGAGACTAGCTTCATCTGGTCCATGTCGTCCAAACGTTGATCCCATTGGACTCGGAGAGACCACTGGGTCACCCTCATGTGCAGTCTGGCCAAAGGGGCTGTGGGTATGGCAGCCGCCATCAGGCCCAGCAGTCTTAAGACAGAGCGTGCTGTGGTCCAACGAGAGGAGGCCACCAGTGCGGCTTGGAGGATAAGGGTTTCCGCCCTGTCGGTGGGAAGGAAGGCTCTGCCCTGGACTGTGTCCAGCACTGTTCCAATGAACTGGAGGCACTGTGAGGGTGACAGTTGAGACTTGGAGTAGTTGACCATGATGCCAAGTCTGGAGAAAAGGTCCAGGGTGAAGGAAAGGGAACCCTTCAGACTGTTCTAGGATGGGTCTGAAAGCAGCCAATTGTCCAGGTACGGGAACACATAAATGCCTTTGCGATGCAGGGTCGCCGCAACCACCATTAGGCACTTGGTGGAAACCCGAGGTGCCAAAGAGAGGCTGAAGGCGAGGGCTCTGAACTGAAAATGCTCCTCCTGGAAGGAGAATCTCAGGAAGCGGCGGTGGGCCGGTAGAATGGGGATATGTAGGTAGGCATCCTGCATATCCAAGGAACACAGCCAATTGTTTGGTTGGAGCAGGGGCAAGAGTCCCTGGAGTGTCAACATGTGGAACCTGCTGTATTCCATGAAGAGGTTGAGCATGCAGAGATCTAGGACAGGCCTGAGATCTCCCGTCTTTTTGGGTACTAGGAAAAAGTGGGAATAAAACCCCCTTCCTATCTGTTCTGTTAGAACCCTCTCTATGACTGATTTTTGCAGTAGAGTTTGTAGGACCAAACTTTGTTGACCTGATGGGAAATGAGACCTTCCCAGAGGGTTGGTGGGTGGTCTCTCCAGAAACTCTCTTGAGTGACCTCTTGCTACTAGTTGTAGAACCCACGCGTCTGCGGTTACAGCTTTCCACTCTTCCAGATGGAGGCCGAATCTTCCTCCATTGGCTCCTCCGCGGGGAGGGGAGGTAATTGGAGGGGGGGGGCATAAGTCAGGATGCTGAGGGGAGGAGCGTCTTGTCCGCAGTGGCTATCTTTCGGAACTTAGCCTGGGGGATTTGAGCGCCACAGCCAGCGGCCCGACGTTTGTTTTGGCGTCTGCCCTGGTTCTGTTTGTTCCATTTCCATTGGAGGCGACAAAAATTCTGCTTGGGTTTCTGACCCGAACGATACATCGAGCAGACATCTCTCAGGTATTTGCCTCTTTCCTGCAGTTCAGTGATTATGTCTTTAGCATCGCCTCTGAACAGAGCTGGACCCCTGAAAGAAGCATTCAGAAGGGTGCTCTGTACATCTTGTGCCAAACCTGTGAGACAGAGCCAGGCAAGGCGCCTCAGACAGACGCCCATAGCCGTGCATTGTGCCACTGAATTGACTGAGTTGTAGGTTGCTCGTAGAGAATGGCGGTAGGACGATTTGTTCAGCCTGATTTTGTCCAGAGGTTTGTTCCTGAGTTGTTCATCAGGTACTTCTAGGATGTCCTATTCCAGGTCAGACAGGGCCGACTTCTGGAAAGCCACCATGTGGGCTACATAGTTCAGTGAACTTATGGTGTAGGTAGAGGAGGTATAGACCTTGCATCCATATTGGTCCATCTGTTTTGACTCCTTGTCAGGAGGAGAGGCACCGAGATGTTTGGGTTGGGCTGACCGATCGTGCGCTGCAGTGATGATGATAGAGTCTGTCTAAGGTTGAGTGGTAAGGTGGGAAACTCCTTCCAGGGGATTGTAAGTCCTGTCGGCTCTCTTTGAAACTGCAGGAATAGACGATGGTTGTTGCCAAATTGTAGATGTCAGATCTTCATGCGACCCCGTCCAAGGTGGGATGGGGAGGGGGTCCACATTAACCAGGTCCAGATGCTCTGCAAGTCTTCTGCGTTAAGGGTCCAGTTCCTGGGACGCCCACCCGCAGGACCTTTGAATGGACTGGAGGAGCTCTGTGAAAGACGGATCCTCTGGTGGAGATTTAGGTGACTCCTTTGGCTGAGGTTCTATGGGAGAATGGGGTTCCGACAGATCCCCCACGTCCGAATCATTGGAGTCAGAGGAGTCCGGCCTACTTAGCAAAGAAGTGGCATCTGGAACCACCTCCGTGACCTTGGTCCCCAGGGAGATGCCCGACAGCACAGCGCCTGCATCCCTGTTAGAAATCTGCTGGAAGGAGCAGGGCTTCCTGGTGGTACCCTATGGGACGGGGTAGCCCTGACTACCAGCTGGAGCTGACCCAACTCTTGTAGGAGATGGGACTTGGTGTCCTTCCACCAAGCCGGGATGGATTCTTGGTGTTCTGGCTGAGGAGGTGGAGGAGGAGGTGGTGGTAGAAGGTATCCTGGGTACCCCATGGGATAAGTGGGGTAGCTAGGTGGTTGGTACCAGTAAAGGTACTGGTAACCCTGGTATTGGAGAGCTTGACCTGGTGTCAGGTAACCTGGCATCGGAGGCAGGTAGCCCGGTGTCGCCCCGTGACAGGTACTGGGGAAACTGCGGTGTGTAGCCAGGGTAGTAACCCACTGGGCCCGACAAAGGAGGAGCGTACGGTCCGGAGGGTGGTGGTGCCAAGGGACCACTGAGGCTTGGGTCTGTCGGCAGGTCCGGGGTCAAAGGTGGAACCCCCGAAGGTCCAGGGATATTCTGATCCATCCCGCCCTCAAAAGGGTCCAGCGAAGGATCTGGCATCGGGTGCCTATCTGACGGTGGGACCAAGACTGGCGGGGGGGAGCCTGGAAGGGCCCCCATCCACAGGTCTGCTGAAGAGGCACGGGTCTCGTGGATGTCCGAGGTTACGGGTTCCTGAGAATCAGGCCCAAAAAGGTCAGGTAGGGTCAGCGATTCCCTAGAGGGAGAGCCCTCATGGGAAGGTGGGGAACCTGCAAGCTCGGTCTGCCGGACGTCAGGGACCACAAGGGAGTCCAACGGGAGAGCAGTCACCACGTGATTGTTGGGCAAGCCGGCGACTGACTTAGAGGCGGCAGTCTGGCGGACGTCGGAGGTGCCAACAGTCGACTTACAGACCACGACCGGGCTGACAGAATCTGGGAGGCTAGAGTCAGACTGATAGGCCTGGGCTGGGCACCCAGCAGCAGGGCCAGTACAGCAACTACTTCCTCAGATGAGGGAACCCCCGACTGCACACTGACCTCATCGGGGGTGGAGAAGGTGTCCAACTGAAGGCCCAGGAGGTGGGGTACTCACGGAGGTGGTGGTCCCACCTGAGATGATGCTGGCTGTCTGGCTGCATTTCCTCTGAGGAGAACGGCTCAGCTCCCAGCGTTTCTCCTTCTCCTTCTTTTCCGGAGTAGGTGATGATGATCGTTCCCTCAGCTCCTGGCACTCTCTTTCCATTGATGCCTGTTATTGTTTCAATAAATGAGCATCGAGGGTCCTCTGGTGACGGGTGCATGGTCTGGTTGGAGGCCTGGCAGATAGAACAATCTGCGGTCTGGTGTTTAGGCCCCAGGCACAGGACGCAGCGGGAGTGGTCGTCCCCATGTAGGATCTGCGCACCGCACTTGGAGCACTTTTCTTGGGTCGACAGGCGACAGCCTAGCGTTGGAGGATGGAAAAATTGTAAACAATAACAACTCGAAAAATGGTGGGCGACTGAGCGGTTTCACTGCTTGAATACGGCGATTCAGGTCTCGGCAGCGGGAAAGACCTGTGGGAGGGGACTGCCCTAATTATAGCCACACTGGACATCTGTCACCTGACGCTGGGGGCGGTCCCCGCTGATTGCTAACTACAATTTTGCCGTGTGGTCCTGATGCCAGGGGGCACAGTCCTACTTGTTAAAACCTACTGTAGGAACCCTCTCAAAGTAAGATCTGCCTAATCCTCTTTTCCTGGTCAACAACAACTAAATAACTGAATTTTTAATTAAATAAACTGTGGCCCCTGATAGAGACCCACCTAAATTTTTAATACTAGGCACTCGTATGACTACTAAGTACTTACCCATATCATCAATTGTTCATTAGATGGAGCGCATGCCCTGCTGTGTGGAAGCATGCCACAGTTAGGCCGCTTCACAAAGGTGGCACAGTTGAAAATACTGCCCAATTTCCCTACTGCTTTACTGTTATGTACCCCCTGTATGCCCTTCCCCAGGTCTCAAGTGAAAACAAATTCCTTCTGATCTCTATCTACCATCTTGGTAAAATAAATGTTAAATAAAACAAACAAGTACTACATTGTATGAGGACAATAAGATGGAGTACTGCTAACAGCAACATTGTATGAGGACAATAAGATGGAGTACTGCTAACAGCAACGCTTCACGCTGCATTTTCCTGAGGTAATAGCAGCTGCCATATCATAATGCTGTAGTAAAATACAGTAATACTGGCAGAACTGCATCCTACCACTATTAAGAGAAGACTGTGATGAGAAAAAAGATAATGGTTTAGGTGGGATCCTCAGCTGCAGCATCACCAGGCGCATATTTATTTATTTGAAAGTTTGAGACCGGGAGAGGCACACTACGCTGCGGCTTGTTTCCAGGTGCGACCCGGGGGCAAGGGAAGGGGAATATGTGTACAGATGTAGACTGACTTACAGAAACAGATTAAGCCGCTGGTGGTATTTCAGTGAATGGGGGTAATTTGGCCAGGTCATCGGGGTAATTCCCCCTACTCTTATCGAGAAATGTCATGGGATCTTTGATGTCTACCTGAACGACCAAAAGAACAGGCAGACGGGACCTCGGTTTAACGTCTCATCTGAAAGACGGCACCTCTGGAGTGTAGTACTCCCCCCTTGATGCACTACAGTGTCAGTATTGGGATTTATCCCATGTTCCAAGTGTGGGGCTAGAACCCACCACCTTCCGATCTTCCAGACTCAGAGGTGAGTGTGCTACCTGCTGAGCCACTGACACTGCATATGTGGCAGTCACAAAAGATAGAAATTTGGTGTAAGCCCATCAAGCAAGATGTTCAGCAGCCCATCATGCCCTCCTCACAATTTGGATACTCCCATCTTCTAGTTCCTCCAGTATTCTCCCTGCTAACCTGGTGGAATGACTGGTCCTGACTCCCCACATCTGAGCAGGGTGGGTATATGTCAACGGAAGAGAGAAGATGCAGATTGCCTGGGGGAAAGACTGATCACTCAGGGCTGGGAAACACTTTTACAGCATAAGCCTGAAATAATTATCACCAGCTTGTAATATCACAATATTACAGTGAGAAAAGTGTGAATAAATGGTTATACTGGACTAACAAAAAGACCCAATACAACATTGCCAGTGGAAATTATCACGGTTTTCACAAAAAAATAAAACTGATCATGACACCCATAGTTGAGACTGAAACTAAGGAAGATAAGGTGCAAAAAAGCAAATTGCCCATAAAAGCTCCTATAATTTACATAGAATAACATTACAATTTTCCCCGAGAGTATGAAATTATCTAAGCATCTCTTGAACTCATCCGTTGTTTTACTAATAATCACTTCCAGTGGTAACTGGTTCCAGGATTTGCCACTCTAAGAGTGAAGAAATATTTCCACTTTAGGGCGTTAAAACTGTTTCCCCACGATTTGAAAAGGGCAACCTCTAATATCCTTTAGATTATTTTTAAATTCAGTTCTCAATTCAGACATTAGGGACAGATCATTTATGATATCGTACAATAGTAGCAAATCCCCTCTTAAGCATCTTGTTTCAAGTGGCATGAGCCTAGGTGATTTCAGCCTAGCCGCATACGTCATGTTTTGTAAACCATGAATGTTTTTGGTATATTTATGCTGAACCCTCTCCATTTATTTGCAGTTGGATTTCCTGAAGGGACACAACAACTGGGAGGTGTACTCCAAATGTGGTCTTGCATAAGACCTAAACAAGGGCATCAATACTTTTGCATCCTTAGATTGTATATTCCGCTTGATACCCCAAATAACTTTGTTTTGGTTATAGCCTCATTAACCTGTTATGTGTTGCTTAGATCTTGAGTTATAAAAATGCCAAGGTCTTTTTCATTATTAGTTGTAGCTAGTGTGTAGTCCCTCCCAGCACATAGGAAACAGTGGGGTTTAACCTACCCAGGTGCTTAACGTTACATTTATCTGTGTTTAGTCTCATGTCCAATTTAATTGCCCATTTTGATATTTTGTCAAGGTCTCTCTGAAGGTCCTGGGCTTGTTGGATTGTTATGCATGGGCCACCTATTTTGACATCATCAGCAAACTTTACAGAGGATTTACTGATCCGAGTAGTGTCCTTCCTAGCAACTTCTTTGAGGAATCCAGTCCCATCAGAGACAGCAGTCCGGAACCTTGTCAATCATCCCCCTCCTTTCTATTTCAAAGCAGTCACCCATAATCAAGCTAGAAAGCATCTTCGCAAGGTACTTGGAAAATCAAGGAAAAGCAGGGACCCTCTTGATCTCAAAATTGCCTCCCTCACACTCGAAAAGATCTTAGTTCCCCTTACTAAGCTGCTGAACTTATCCCTACGATTAGCTCAATTTACCCACGTTTGGAAGTCAGCATTGGTGACGCCTGTGCATAAGAGTGGTGACCGGGCACTACATGCCAACTATAGGCCTATTTCTATCTTTTCTCCCCTGTCAAAACTGCTGGAGCATATATTTGCAGATCAGCTGGTAGAATACCTTGATCAATACAGGATCCAGTGTCCGGAACAGCATGGGTTTCGTAAAGGGTACAGCACCACCTCCGCTCTGTTTGAATTCACCAGTTACATTCAGAAGTCGCTTGACCAGGGCAGCCTCGTAGGTGCAGCCTTCATTGATTTAACTAAGGCTTTTAACAATGTCAGTCACGCTGTACTACTTCAGCAAATCACTTCCACAGGCCTTACTAAAGGTGCCACAAACTGGTTCACAAGCTACATGGCTGATCGCACCCAGCAGGTGAAGACTGGAAACACCATATCGGGACATCTACCGGTTCGCTGCAGGGTACCTCAGGGATCAATACTAGGACCACTTCTCTTTAGCATTTTTTTAAATGACCTGCCATGATCCTGCAATCAACAGATCCTACTCTATGCAGATGAAACCGTCATCTACATGATGCATCACGGTCCTCCCCACCTCAAAAGCCAACTGCAACGTGCTTTTGAGCAAGTCGAAGAATAGTTTGAAAACGCACAAACTGGTGCTGAACTACAAAAAACTAAGGTGATGCTGTTTAGTGGTGCTAGAAACAAGCACAAATCGCAACCTCTATCAGTAACTGTGCAGGAGTACTGCTCGAACAAGTTGATCATTGCAAATACCTGGGGGTCACGGTGCACTGCTCCCTGTCCTATGCTAAGCACATCAATAGTGTGGTTAAAACTGTCAACATCAGAATAGGGTTCCTACACAGATACAAGCGATGCCTGACACCCGAAGCCCTAAGAACCGCAAACTCTAGCTCAATTGTTTCTATTATTGACTATGGCCTGGTCATTTACAGAGTCACACCTCCTACCTCCCTTCGCAGGATAGCAGTAGAACTCAACAAAGCCTGTAGACTGCTCACTAGTTCCCCCTGACTTACGCACACTTGTGACCTTTATGAGCAGGCTGGATGGCTACAACCTTTTTTTTTTTTTTTTTAGTTACTATTTTTCTCCCCCTTGGAGTCCTCTGCTGCCCCTCTGACGTCCCCTCCGCACAGACACCAGGTATGAGGCCCTCTTCCCTGAACCCCACGACTTACCCTTCATGGCAGGGGGTGGGGAGCGACTCAACCCACCGGACCGGATGAGTATTCGGGGAGGTGTCTTCCTGGGTCTGTTGCGGTGGGGGACTATCGTCATCCTGCAGAGGACTCCCATTTTTCTGTTTTTCCGGATCTTCCCGAGAGGCTGTGGTGTGCAATGGTGCCAGCGGTGTTAACGCGCACGCTCCTGTGCGCACCCTCGCCAAGCGCCTGCCTCAGTCCACTCCCCACGTTCTTTAGAGCTGACGTGCCACCTCCCAGCCTCCGCTAGGGGGCAGGCAATCGCCGGGCCCTACTAACCCCCCTCCCCGGAGAAGGACAGCAGTCCTGGGGACGCTCAATCCTTCTCCTCACTGCCAACCCCCGGTGATCCATGTCCGTTCCTGAACACGGGTCGCCGACGCGAGGTAAGGCATCCAGAGCCTCAGCCCTCAGTGCCACTGGGCCGGCCTAGGATGGCTACAACTTAACAACAGAATTCGCTATCAAACCTGCCTATTAGCCAAAAAAAATCACTTCTTGGCCTGGTACCTCCTGGAGTTACAAACCTTTTAAGCTGTTACTCTGGCTTACATCTCACTAGAAACTCTGACCACCAGCTTCTCAATGTACCTAGGTGCAGAACTTCTCAAGGACAAAGGTCTTACTCATACCAGGCTCCCCTTTGGCTCAACAACCTTGGAACTGAATTTGCCAGCATATCAAGACTGGGCACTTTCAAAATTCAATTACGACAACATTTTCTGAAGAATAGTTGCTGTGACTGCGCCACTTAAATAAGCACAGTTCCCCCGATCCTGGTCTGTTCCCCCCAAGCTACCCTGTCCTACATCTACCTCCCTCTAGGGTCCTATTCCCTCCTGGAGTTTCCTCTATCCCTTACGAAAGCACTGTTCCCCTCCCTCCCTTTTTCTCTTCACCCTGGCCCTATGCCTCTTCCCCCTCTTCTCTCTCCGCACTGCCTCCTTCACCTCCCCTCACTTTACTTACCTTGCCCACTTTTGGTGTACAAGTACCCCTTCTTTGTCCTGACAATGCCTCCTAGGCTGCTTCTTTGACTTGTTAATACTTGTGTTAAATCCTCGCTTTTACTGAATCACATTGTAACTGAATGTTTAAAACATCTGTGTATAATTTATTTAGCTACAGACTCTTGTTCACTCCCATTGTATATTTTCCCACCCTAATGACGTGGAACCTTTGTAAAGGAGCGGTTTCCTGCTCAAAGGTATTGTAATCCAAGATTGAAATAAAGTTTTACAAGTCATACTGGAGATAAATGCCTGAAAGAGGGTAGGGCCATAACAGAGCCCTGTGATGCTCCACTAGTGATGCACCCCACCTCTGATAGGTATTCATTTATCATAACCCTCTGTGTTCTCCCTGTCAGCCAACTTCCGATCCACTTAATGATGGTGTTAATTGATGTTTAAATTTGTTAATTTTTCTAACAAGGCCCAATGTGGCATTACATCAATTTAAAAAGACAAAGACCCTCTGTGCAGAAGCACTGAGGCAAAGGTTACCCAAAAAAGCATTTGGCCTGGAAGCCAAGTTTCAAAGAAATACAAAATCGCACATGACCCCACAACGCACTGTGGGGGCATGTGCGATTTTGTATTACGTCAATGTCTTGCTGCAGTCAAGGAAAATAACATCGCAAGGAACCCTATTATCTAACTGAAAGCTAATGTTTTCAAAAAAGCACATGAATTTTGATAAACATCCCCTTCCTTGTTTGAACCCATGTTGTTCAGTATCATTAGCATTTATCACTGGGGTTATTAGGTCTTTAATAAAGCTTTCCAACGTCTTGCATACTGATGAAGTGAGGGTGATAGGACAGTAATTTTCCCATTTAGTTTTAGTGTCTTTTTTTGTAATGGGATCACATACGCAGATCTCCAGTCTGCAGGCACAAAGTTATTTAAACATCCCACAAATAACAATTGAAATGGATTGACAAGATTGTCTGACAAGAAGTACAACATATAGCCTGATATGAAACTGAAGCAAGATCCTCCAGAGGACACATGCTATGGGTCTCTAAATGACTCAAGGAGTGCATCTGGTCTCACCACGATGAAAAACAGAGTTAAAAAAAAAATCACCCCCCCCAAATGTGGTTGCGGTGGGGGACTTCCCTTCAAGGTAGGAAATAACAATCTTTACAAAACAAAACAATGATGATGCTCCAAAATTAAGACACTGCCAAGTGGCATTTTCTAGTGTGGTCCAGAGTAAGAGCACAAACAGTGAAGTATGGCTCATAAAATTCCAGCTTTGAATCCCAGCATAGCTACTGACTCGCCATATGAACTTGTTCAAGCCACTTGGTCTCGTCATAAATCAGTCTCTCAAGTAAAAATTGGGCAGACTCATACAAAAGCTGGCCTCATCAGAAACAAGACATTGTACATAGTGGGCCTTACTATTATCCTGACGAGGTGTCACCGGGAACCGCACAGTTCCGCCCTTGGAATGGAGTCTCCCAAGTCTACCAGGGGTTGTGTCATGCCCCCCTAACTTAGTACTGCCCTTCTCGCTGGTCTCTTCCTGGGTCTAGTTCTCTTCCAAGTGGTTCCTGACCCCTCTCAGTTAATGTGGGACAACTGGAACAAGTATGTCCCCTGCGAGGTGTTTGACTTCACCTTCTCTAATCTCTTGGCACATGATAAGCTTCCCCTCTGCCTCACCTGCTGTCTTGATTTCAGATGCCTACTGTATCCCTCTCTGGTGAGGAGACGCCCAGCCCGCAAGCCTATGACCAGAGGTACCACATTCAGATGGCATCTCCTCTGGCTCTTCCTGGTGATCCTAGCTCTGGCCAGTGACACTGAACTCAATCCTGGTCCTACCTACCAGGCCTCCTCAATACCCACAGAATGGAGGCAGGGCAAGGGGTTAAAATTTGCTCACCTTAATATTCACAGTTTGTTGCCCAACCTGGACGAGCTTGTCACCTGGGCTGCACTCTATAAGCCTGACATTCTTGGTATTACAGAGACCTGGTTAAAGCCCTCGATCCCTGACTTAGTCTGTGCGCTCCCTGGCTATGAGCTCATAAGACAGGAACGGTCGCGAAACAAGCGGGGTGGAGGCATTCTAATATACTTTAGGAGCCATCTTAAAGTGTCTCTGGTGATGCACCAGCAATCCTCCCTGTCCCCTTGAGAGCTGCTCCATGTTATGCTGCTACTTGTGAACACTAAGAAGCTACATGTTGTACGTACATACAGTCCCCCTAAGGGTGGTCTTCCTGGCCTTACCCACCTCCTGGATACTGTCGGTTCCAGTATCGGAGATAATTAACTCTTAATCCTAGGAGATGTGAACCTGAACCTGGCTGGAGGCAACACAAAGCAGTTTGAGCCTCTACTTGCAAACCTAGCCCTGACACAACTTATCCAGGAGCCAACTAGATGGTCGGCCAATGGTACCTCAAGCTCTCTACTAGACTGGATTCTGTCTAATCGTCCTGAGAGGATCTGCTCTGCCATAACTTTATCTGATTCTATCTCAGATCGTACCCCAGTTTTCTGTGTTTGGAAAATCCCCTCCTCAAAAATTCCCCACAAAATTATCCACATCAGAAATTTCTCCAGGTTTGACCCAGATGCATTTCAGGAGGATCTGAGGTTCACTGACTGGTCAGGGTTGTTTAGTGCCCCTGATCCCTCTACTGCTGCCACCCAGTTTCTCAATACCTTTGGTGCCCTGCAGGACAAGCATGCCCCTATTATTAGGCGGAGGGTAAGAGGGTCTGCCACAAAATGGTTGCATGGGAGCCTCTTAGCCCTTATGCGGGCTAGAGACAAGTGCTGGGCCCATTTCAAAAGCACCCTTGATCAGACCATTTTTCAACAATATAGAAAACTTAGAAACGAGTGTAAAAAAGCTATCAGGGTAGCAAAAAGTGACTTCTGTAAGTCTGCCCTACTTAGCTCTGCCAATGATCCATGTAGGTTCTGGAGGAACATAAAACACTTGTCAGTGGCTCCTCTAACTCAGGGGTCTCTGACATGATTATTGGTGGTGTCTCTTGTAACAATCCACTCACGATTGCAAATGCTCTTAATTCCCACTTCTCCAACCTATCAGCGCTCTCCTCACTTTTCCCTGCCGATGAGAGCACTAGTGGCCCCTCAGCCCCTGCCCAGAAGGTGACTCACCCCTCCCGACCATTATTCTATCTCAGGGCTGTGTCTGACATGGAGATGCTGAGACTCCTCTCCAGCCTCTCCCTGCACTCCAGTGCTGGCCTTGATAACCTGGAGCCCAAGCTTCTGAAGCTAGGTGCCGCTCACATTGCCTCCCCAGTGGCCTGTATTCTCAACCTGTCCCTTGCCATGGGGGTTATACCTGACATCTGGAAGGTGGCGAAGATTGTCCCAGTACTGAAGCAGGGAAATCCCAAAGTCCCGGACAACTATCGGCCGACTGCCATCCTATCAGCTCCTTGAAAAAGCTGTGGCTGAGCAACTCTCAGAGTACATTCAGGCCTACAAGTTGCTGTCCCCAGCCCAGCATGGTTTTCGGAAAGGGCACAGCACATCCACGGCCCTGGTCTCTGTTTCATCTAGCATCAGAGCAGCCATGGACCAGGGCAAACTCTCTGGAGCGATATTCATTGACTTGTCTAAGGCCTTCGACCTTGTAGACCATGCATTGCTCTGCACTCAGATGCGGTCCCTTGGCCTGTCTCCTCCAGCTCTGAAATGGCTAACCAGCTACCTTCAGGGCAGAGTACAGCTGACCAAATTCAACAAGGTCCTCTCTGATCCCTCAGGGCTCGGTCTTGGGGCCCCTTATCTTCTCCCTCTTTGTTAACCATCTCCCAGCCACGGTAACAAAGTGTAGTGCCACCCTTTATGTGGATGATCTGGTTATCCTGGCTCACTCCCGGGACATTGCGACTCTCAACCACCACTTGACTGAGGACTTTTAAGAATATTCAGTCCTGGGTAACCAAACACAAGCTGTTCCTCAACCTGAAAAAAACGCAGGCTATGCTGTTTGGGTCATCAGCCAAGATAAAAGCCTCTCTAGCCCCTCTGCGCATCAATTGTGCGGATGGTGCTCCCCTCCTAACTGTGGCCTCCATCAAATACCTTGGGGTGACACTTGACCCCCAACTGGACCTAGGGAGTCACATCCTAAATGTCTGTAGAGCTGTGAACTGTAAAATTGGGTCTGGCCTACAGGGCTAAGAATAATCCGACACCTGCTGCTCGTCTGGCACTTGCCAGAGGTATGCTGCTTCACTCTCTCAGCTATGGCCTTCACCAATTTGTCTGCACCTCCAAGGCTGTCCTTACTTGGTGGCACACGACATACAATAATATTTGCCGCTTTGCCCTGGCAGCCCCTCGTCTCACCCATCACTGTGAGCTTTATGAAAAACTAGGCTGGCTTTCCCCGGCAACTCACCTGAACTTTGGGCTGGGATGCTTCGTGGGTAAAGTGATCAGAAATGGCACCCCTCCGGGGCTGGCACAGCTTCTCTCACCTCCTGACCCCTCCTCCTACTCTCTAAGGTCTCAGGGTCCTGGGGCGCTAAATGTTCCCTTCACCCGAACCCTCATGGGGGATAGGGACTTCGCTGCATGTGCTCCCAGGCTCTGGAACTCTTTTCCTGACTATGTTCGCTCCGCCTCCTCCCACCATTGCCTCCGGAAGTCCCAGTGGGGGCACCTGAAGCTGGCCTCAGTGTGCGAGTGTCCCAAGCCTCCTTAGCCTAATGGTCCATGTGCTGGACTCACACTTGGCCACATACTTGGAACTTAACTGTTTTTGAGGATCTGCTAATGTCCTCTTGTTTGTTTCTTATGATCTTATGCTCACCATGGCATGCGTCTGTGCCACTGTATGTTCTATACTATATATTGTTGTACATATGTATATTAATAAATACTGCCACAGTAGATCATTCTATGCTAGACTGTTTTTTGTGACTCAATGTATTTTGCTCTATTCGACGTTATGTTTTGATGTATCTGTATTCCTTGTTGTACTCTCCCGGGTCATTCCTGAAAATAGGCATATAAGTTGTCTAGTGTACCTACCCGGTAAACAAAAGCTAAATAAATAAATATTGTTAAAAAAATACTGTACATATTTCTTTCACTAGGGATTTTTAAGGCTTCAATCTTCCGTTAGTCTCTCAGCTTTCTTGGTGCAATGTCCTCCTACAAATGTCTACCTTTTTAATGTAGCTTTTAGGTAAAATTATGCAACTTTAGACTATTTCTCTACTAATTCTGCTGAAATTCCACACTGTCTTTGCTACTGTACAGCTTACTCTTTCTATCCAACACATGTTGCGTCTGTCTTAACTATATTTCACTGGAACTGATAAAGATACTGTTTTTTTGTATGTAACAGCATTTGACATGGAACCTTTGTAAATGAGAACCTGTACTAAAAGAAACGCTGAATAAATAAATAAAAATTGATCATTATTTCACAAAGTTCTATGTGAAGGCTCAACACTTACTTTCTTGCCATATCTAGACCAGCTTTCATGACCAGATCATATCGCAGTGACTGCACGGCTTTTTCAAGATCCTTGTAATCCTTAGGCAAGCTGGGATCTTCTTCAGGTTCATCTTCATAATCACTTTTTTCTGGGTCATCGTCACTGTCATCTTCTTCATCATCTTTAGTTTGTAAACTCTTCTTACCACCTTTTTGAGAACTTTTACTGCTTTTGAGTCTTAAAAGACTGAATGCAACTTTTCCTTGGGATGGCTGTAGAATACTACTAGGTTTTATGAGAAACAGCATACTCAGTGCTGGTCTGTAGTCTACTGCAGTCCAGTGATGACTGTAACAAACTGTTTCATAGTTCTTAGTGGTGCACAGTTTATGGCATGGGCGATTTTCATAGCATATTGCATGGACATTAAACTGTCTAAGCACTCTGATGGGCAATCTAAAACAGCTCATGGCGCAACCTGTAAAAAAAAAATGTGCATTATTAACAGCCTAAACTGTAATACTGTAAAATAAGTACACTCAAATTATCAGTATTATTATAAGGATAACAATATTATGGGTCATGATTAGGGATGTCACAGTAAGACATTTTCATGCTATGATAACCGTGAAAGTTAATGCCACAATTATCAATACCACAAATGGACATCATAGAAAATTGTAATTTCCTTAATGGTAATTCTGGTTCTGTATAGGCTCCATCCATGAGCAGGCAGTAGTAGGTATGGGCTGTCTTCCCCACTTAGCTGTGACAGGTAGAAAAGCCTGAGAGTATGGGGACATCTCCCCAATCCCATAACCCTCAGTCATCCCTCTGTCTTAGACTAATGTCCAACACTGGGTACCCAGAGAAAATAACATGCCTGAGCAACAAGAAAATAAGGCAACTAGCAACAGTCAAAACATCCCAAATGAGGAACTATACACAAACTAAGGACAAAAGAAATATGAAAATGAGTACAGCACTGAAAACTGTGAGGGCCTGCCTGACCATGGATGAACTTCCACACAACCGGAATTACCAGTAAGGAAATTATAATTCCTCTTTGTATGTCTGCTCCTACGCGCAGGAAGTAGACGGCATGGGCCCTAATAAGCAGTCTCAAGAATGGGAGGGTCAGTGTTGCACCACAGAACTTAACACCCACCTACCGAAAGCAGCATCAGTGGAGCCAAGCACATCCAGGAGACAGTGCCTAGTAAACGTGTGAACCGAGGCCCACGTGGCGGCCTCACAAATGTATGCTTGGTGTAAGATGATGCCACTACTCTAGTGAAATGAACTTTGAGGTCCTGTGGGGCAGAAAGTCCCTTCGACTACTAGGCCAGTCTGATGGTCGCACATAGCCACTTGTCTAGGGTATGCTTAGCCAGTGTCTTCCCTTCATACCCTGGGCCCAGCAAAACAAAAGAGCCTGTCAGTTTTAAGGAAGGGATAAGATCACTGCAGATGAGTCCAGAAAGCACTCTTCACAATGAAAGAACACAGGTGCTTCTCTTTCGCATTCTTAAGGTCTGGGCAAAGGGAAGGCAAGGCACTCTCCAGCTGCCTATGAAAGGCAGAGGCCACTATGGGACTAAAGGAAAGAACAGTGTGTAGGTTAACCTTTTCCTAATGGAACACTGGGTAGGGTTCATTGTGTGAAAGAGCATGAATTTCCACTATTTTCCTCACCAAGCAAATGGCTATGAGGAGGAGCACCTTCAGAGACAAAAGCCAAAGGGAAACTTCCAAGAGGGTTGAAGGGGGGATCCATCATAGCCTCCAACACCACATTCAGCTTCCGAGAAGATCAACTTTCATGCGGGGGGCAGATATTGTGGCATGCCTTAAAGAAGCGGACAACATCAGGATGGGAGCCAGAGGGTAAGAATCTATGTAACCTCAAACAGTAGAAAGTGCCACTTCCTGAACCCTGAGGGAACTAACAGAAAGCCCTTTTATCTAGACTGCTGCAGAAACTTTAAACTACTGGACAGAGAGGTGGCAGAGGGTCTGAGCGCCAATGGAGAAGATGAAATAATGGGACATGTCCCAGACTCTGCTGTAGGTCTTCTGCAAGATTCACTCAATATAAGGTAATGCAGGAAATGGGGTGATGCTGTGGGCTGGCCGGCCATGAACCTTAATCAGAGAAACAAGAGTGCTGCAGCTCTCCAGTTTTTTTTGCTGTAGGTCTTATTGGTAGAAGTCTTCCTGGAGTGCATTAGGGTTTTGGTCATGCCTCTGGAATACCCAGCATCCATGTATCTTCTGTGCTCAGGAGCCCGGCAAACAGTTGAAACTTCTGTGGATCTGGGTGCCGGATTGGGTCCTGGTATAGAAGGTCTGGCCTGCTTGGGAATTGAACTGGTTCGCATAAAGCGCTGAGTAACACACTCTTCAAGGCCACTATGGAACAATGAGAATGATGGTTGCAGACTCCCTCTGTAGGTTCCTAAGGACCTTCGGTTTCACCAACCATGGAGTAAACATACAGTAGAGCATCTGGCCATGGTAGAAAGACAGTCCAATACCAACAACTACTTTTCCCTGAAATGGCTGAACTATCTAGATGACCTTGCATTCGCCTTGGTGGCCATGAAATCTAGGAGGAGAGTGTCCCAGTTATGGCAGATCATGATGAAAACTTCCTGATTTAGTTCCCACTCCCCAGATGCAGTTTCTGACAGCACAGCCAGCTGGCTTGCATGTTCAGAGTTCCTGCTAGATGAGCTGTTGACAGGTTTGCTTCTGCCCAGCGCAGAACCTTGCATGCCTTCTTCACAATCGCTTTGCTGCTGGTATCCCTGTTTTCTGATATACTGTATGCCACTGTCACGGCATTGTCTGAGTGGAATACAGCAGGATGACTCCGTGTCTCACTCTGGAATGACATCACGGCTTTGAACACCGCCCTCATCTCTAGGATGCTCTTTGGCAATTTTCTTCCCATCAGTGTCAAGGTGCCTTGTGGGAAGGCTGTGCTGAGCACAGCATCCCGACAAGTATCCATTGTCAGAGTAAGCCGCTGCTCTTTCTTTAGGGAAACTCCCTGGGATAGTTTTTGTGGTTTTGCCCACCAGGACAGAGATGCCTTTCACTTCTGGGTTTAGTTGAATTCTGTCCATGAGTGACCCTGTTTGGATGTTCCAAGAGTGATACTGGAGGAGACAGAGTGGGCGCGAGTGCAATCTGGCCCACTGGACCACGTAGATGCTTGCTAGCATGAGTCCTAGCACGTAAAGGATGCCTACAGCTTGATTCTGCCAGCATTTGCTTAAGCCAGTCTCATGCTTTTGCTAGGGTGCAAACTTCTGTCCAGGGGAGAGGGCTGTCATGGCTTCTGCTGTGTCGATTAGTACCCCTACATGATGCAGGTGCTGGGACGGCTATAGAAAGCTTTTCTGCTGGTTGATTATTCAAACTGAGGTGCTGAAGCATGTCAACTACTGCTGACACTGCCAGTTGTGCCTCCTGAACAGAGTGGGCCTGGTTGAGCCCATCTAGGTATGGATGCATATTCAAACCCTTCTCCTGGAGCTGTGCCACTAGCACTGGCATTAAACATAAGCAGGGTCAATGACAGACCAAAAAGTAGGCCGTGTACTGGTAATGCCTGCCCATAACACAAACCCTTGGGTATTGCTGGTGAGACAAATGAATACCAATATACAGATACTCAACTCAGAGATCCAGGGAGGTGAGAAAATCTCCTGGTTGACTAGCCAGAATTGTGGAACGGAGAGTTTCCATCTTGAAGTGACTCAACTGCAGATGTTTGTTGAGGCGCTTGAGATCTAGGACAGTTCTGACTCTCCCGTCTTTTTCAGGGCAATGGAAGAAAACTGAGCAGATGCCCAGTCCCCCTTTGCCATGGTGGAACCAGCTGCATGGCTCCGACATCCAGAAGGTGTTGTATGGCACCCTGTACTCTTTACTATTTGACTGGGTTGGGAGAAACTGGTGAGAGAAGTTAGAATAGTTGAGCTGATGAGTGCCAAAACTTGATGGACTAGCCTTCGGAAACAACTTTTAAAACTCATTGATCTGTACTAGTCACCAACTGGTCTGCAAATAGCAACAGTCTTGCCTAGGGGGAGGGTGTGTGCAGACTAGGGGCAGACCTGATCTCAGTATTAACTGTCCTTGCAGTCCCTTTTGTCTTTGCGGGCTCCTACGCCCTATCCACCTCGATCCAGTCAAAGGAGCCCCAGCTGAAGAAGCCTTGCAAACAATCCAACTTTGCACTAGCTTTTTGTGCAAGCTCCTCCATTTTGAGTACCGTTTTGTATAAAACATGCTGATTTGCCCCCAATTTTGGGGAAGAAAAACAGAAAAAATATTTTTTATTTAAAGAGTTTGTCAAATGGAACTGGCCATTTTTGAAAATGGAAAATCACTGACTCTAGATACTAAATACTATGATTCCAGTGTCACAAAATTGTGATTCTGTGACATCCTTGTTCGAGATTCAGTGCACAGAGTTTATGTCCTACCCTCAGCAGTTTTCATCCGAGTTAAACAGATATGTACAGCAAAGACAATCATCCAGCACACCTCAAACTGTATCACTCAAATGTGGGACTCTGGCTTTTCAAATATCTGGGAACTGTAACAAAACGTGGAAGACTTCATAAACCATGAGATGAAAAACAATCAAAATGAGATGAAGCTGCGTTGGCAGGCAGGTAAGAGGGTGGGGGAAGGTAGTCAGTTGCAGGGGATGTGGCAAGGCTACCTTCTAAAGGGTGCTCTGGGAGATGGGGGAAGGGGTGGGGACAGGTGTATACAAGATTTGAATTCCTTAAGGTGGGGTGTTCACCTCAGAACAGAAGTTCAAGACTTCAGAGAAGACGAGGCATACAGGAATCATGGATCTACTGTATAAGGATCCCAAAGGCCACAAAGGGTCCAATCTGGGGAAATGGACTGAACAGTTGGTACACCCTGTGAGTCAGTCTCCCCAATACAAACTGGGCAGAATTAAACAGGAGCAGTTTCCAATAGAAACACGATGCTGTAAAGTGGACTGAATACTTGGTACTCACAGGGCAGAGGTTCCATCTAGGAGAAATCAGATAGGCTGGACAGGAGGGGTAAAATCAAGGGCCGGAAAGGCAGAAAGAAGGTGACAGTTACTGGTGACTCTACAGTTAGGGGGCAAGTAGGCTGGTCAATGGCTCAACACTGGGCAAAAGATCCGTCATTTGTCTCCATGGGATAACACCTGTGAAGGTAACTCCATGACTGGAGAGTCTGACCAGGATAGGAGAGGGTAAGCTGAACATTTTGATTCATCTAGAAACCAAAGATCTGACACACTGCAGTGTAGATCAGGTTAAGGAAACGTTCACTGTGCTAGTAAATAAGCTGAGGGAGGCTACGGACAAGACAGACTTCTCAGATGTACTGCTAATGCCATGCCCAGAAAGCAGAAGGAGGGATAGGATTTTTAAGTTTAATCTGTAGCTAATGGGTTGCTATGGAGAGGAGGGGTTCAAGTATGTAAGGGACTCAGGATTCTTCTGGAATGATGGCTGGCTGTTCATGAAGGACTGCCTGCATCTGAGTGACAGGGGAACAAGTGCACTGCGGTAGAAATGAGATATCTTCAGCTGGGGAAGATCTATACTAGGGCCCGGAACAGTATTACTGTGCAGCCAACTTATCCCTGACCCAACCCCCAAAAAAAAAGCATGATGGTAGGGACTAATAGGGAATGGGAAGACGTGGGAAAAGACATAGAATAAAGCAGAAGGTGCAACAGGAAGGAACCATAGAGGGGGAAGGAGGACACAAGGAATGTGATATACACAAAGACCAGAAGTTTGGGCAATAAAATGGATGAAGTGCAGGTGGTGATGGCTGCTGAGGAAATAGGTGGCCATTGCCGAAACATGGGCTAATCCGAACTGCTGGGGCCTAAATGTGCCAGGGTACAAGCTCTTTAGGAGGAACAGGGTAAGCATGGGGGGGTGTAGTATATGTAAGGGAAGATGTTATGGTGTCAGCAGACACAATGATTAAGGAAAGGGAAGGGGTAAATTCACTGTGGCTTTAGGCGACTGAAGGGGGAGAAGCAGTACAGGGCAGGGGTAGTATACAGCCCAACAAAAAAGTCACTTAGAGTGGAGCGCTGGTGCAGACAATCAAAACATAGTAATGAAGTGACCAAAAAACAAAAACAAAACACAAGCACATAGCAACCCCAGGATGAAAGTAACTGAACTCACTTAGTATTAGCAAAAGTGACTATTTGTTATATATCCAAACAGTTAAAAATGACAGGCAGCACATAACAAAACCAACTCAACATTTCATACTCTTAAAAGCGCTTTATAAAGAGTAAAGCATGTTGGGAAACTGGTCAGCTTATACAGTGCAAAAAAGCATGAATATGTAACTATTCATGCTACTTAGTTAACTGCTACCATAATCGATCCCATGGTCCACATCAATTAACCAACTGTATTTAAAAATTGGTATCACACTGTTTCTGGTAGTATATTGGTTAACTGATGTGGAATCAGTTGGTTTCACCATGTAATTGATGCCTGTCCATTTTTAACTGTTTGGATATGTAACAAATTGAGTCACTTTTGCTAATGCTAAGCGAGTTCAGTGACTTTCTTCCTGAGATTGCTGGGTACGTTTTGTTGTTGTTGTTATTTACTGCAGTAGTATACAGCCCATCAAATCAAACCAAACAGTAGAGATGGATGAAGCACTGAAGTGGGTGACAGAGACAAGTGAATTAATGGGTGACTTCAACACTCCAGACAAAGAGAGGGGACACCGGTGGCTAGGAGTCAGATGAAGCAGAGATTTGTGGATGTCACACAGGACTGATTCCTTACACAGTGGGTGTGAGAGACTAAAAGGGTGCAGGCACTACTTGACCTGGTGTTGCCCAATCAACAAATTATTTATTTTTAAATTTACATTTTATTCACCCAGCTTGACACCCCCGATGGACACATCCCCATCCCCATGCCCAGAATCACTGCCAGTTACCCGCAGGGGTCTTCCAACCCCACAAGCGTGCCCCTTCAAGGTGGGGACCAGCTGATCTGGTACCAACCCTCTGCCTCCTCCAGTGCCATGTAGGCGGAAGTTCCCTGTGTGTCCCTGTGGAGGACTGTGGCTGGGGTTACAACACAAGTGCACTGGGGTTCATGGTACACAACCCTTTGCCCCCAGTAAGCCCCATCCACAGGATGTTGGCACACTAGGAGGCCTTAGTATATGCACATAGTGCATGCCTCCATGAGGCTCGGCTGACATTTCCCCCCTCCCACGTCCACTGCCCAACTGCACTGCCACCTATGGCCAACCAACTGGTGGTCTTGCAGTGGCAGCCCCGCACCCCAAGGAGGAACAGAGAGTCTTCTAGAAGGCTCACTCTTCCTCACCCAGGCTGATTGAGCTAGTTTCTGAACTTAGGTTGCCAGGGCCACAAGCGATAGTGCTACCACTGTGCCGAACAGCCTTCTCAATCAGGACATTATTGTGGAAATTAAACATGGAGGCCCCAATTAACCTGAGTGACCACTGCATGGTGAAATTCAGAATCAACCTGGAGTTGCAACAAGTGGCCATTAACACATAGGTACTGCCTTCAGAAAAATGGATTTCAGGAAAATGGGGGACGAAATGCTGGAAAGTCTCAAGGACTTCTAAAAGATTAAGGGGGCTGAGGGAAAGAGGGATGCGTTAAAGGGGGATTTTACAGAGGCCACCCAAGATTATGTCAGGACCATAAGTCCAAGGAATAGAAATTCAGGAAAACTATATAGCTAGACAGCCAGGTGAGGCAGGTTATTTGCACAAAAAGGGTATATTCCGGACATACAAGAAGGAGCAGAGTGAGACAAGCTGAAAAAGAATGACAGATATGGGGAATGCATGGGTATAAGCAAAAAAATGTATCAGGGAGGCAAAGGCAAAAAAGGGTAGCAGCACAAGTCAATGAAAATGACTAACTCTTCTTTAGATACATCACTGAAATGAAAAACACAGAAAGGATAAGAAAGGATGGGATGAGCACAGCGGGACGATGGGGGGGTAGGTATACTAAATATTTCTGCTCAGTGTGCACGATTGAGGAAGCAAGTCAACTTCCAACAGTAGCAGAAAATTCATGAGTAATGCATGGGACATATTTGGGATGGGAAGAATTACATGGGAACAGGTAAAAGGGACTGTAGGAATTAAAATTGTATCAGATGGGCCATTGAGCGTCACCCTAGGATGTTAACGAAATGAGACAGGTGATAGTAGAGCTGCTGGCCATCTTTTATCAGGAATCAGTACAACAGGTGTACAGCCTGTAGACTGGTGGGTGGCAAATGTGGTTCCCTTACAAAAAGGGGCTGACAGGGAAAATCCAGGTAACTACATACTGGTGAGCCTGGCCTGACACCGATAGCTGAAACATGCTTGGAGACCACCATTAAGTAGGAGACAGTCACATTCTTGGAGGACAGGGGCATAATCGAAGGGAACCAGCAAGGGTTCCTCCTGAACCAGCCATATCAGACCAACTTAATAGACTTGCTTAATGTAATGATGCAAATGGCAGATGAGGCCAGGCAGTGGATGTACTATACCTGGTTTTAGCAGAGCCTTAGACTTGGTACCCTATAAAAGACTAGTTTTTTGTTTTTTTTGTGCAATTAATTGTAACCTGGATGCCATGTCCCAACAGGCTACTACCCCTGCCTTGTAGGCCTGACCAAGGTTAAGGGGCCTAGGTTCCTATTTTCAATCTAACTGGTTCTTTCCCAAGATAACATTATTGCACAGTCCCTTCACCCAGAGTATGCTTTACGTGGGTCTAATAATTATCTGGTACAACCCCCTGGGATGTTGTACCCACCCACAATACCACATTGTCACCCCACACATGAATTAGATTTAACAGAACCCCAAAACACACATTTCAGAATTAAAGACTCCCTCTAATAATATACTCACAATATCAGATTTCTAAAAAACTGTTAACCAACAATTTTGTTACAAGGGGATGAGGGTTAGGACTGGGTAAATTGAATGTAGAGGTTAGACAGCATTTCAAATTGGCATTTGGTAAATCAGTAAACAATTATTTTGCATTTTAAATTCGGACACTGATCATTCCTGGCCTCTCGCCAACCTTCTGATGGATTCAGTATATCTGTTCTGGCCATCTAGCTGCATACATGTTAAAGTTACATTATCCCCGACTGGTACCAGTCACCTCTATAACAGAACCCCGCAATCCTGTACTTCTGGGTACCCAGTATTAAATTATTATTGCAGGCCTGATATGTTGCAGCTGGTTGGCCGTGTTATGGCCCTTAAAGGAAAATCAGATTGACTCTCCTTTTTTGATTATCTTTAAATCAAACTCTGTAATAGGCAGGTAACTCTCACACTTAAAACGCGTTGGCTTTAGATACGGAATCTTGGTAAGCAGAACTATAACTATTTACAGGCCCCTTCTGATGCAGAACTAGTCTGCATACTCATGTTTCTGTAGTCAGGCATATTAGGTGCACAAGGATTCTCTCCAGTAGATACAAGGTAGACATAATTTGTGCAGGTAGCTTTAGCTGAGTTGCAGGCAGGAACTTGTGCTGACCCCTCTTTGGACAGGCTCTTGCAGCTTGCAGGCTGGAATTTTCTCAGCTACCTTGCAGGTGCCCCCTTTCTCTCTTGAAGTCGCATTTCTGGAACTTTCTGGTAACAGACCACGCTGGGACCAGGGCCAGCATGCCTCAGACCCCCACGTCTAGGCAATGTCCCTAGGGGGAGACGCATATGGCAGTGCCTTGGCTGGCACACTACCAGGCTGACTCCCAAGCTGATCCAAGATAGTCTTTTGCTCAAATTCAGGTACTCTGCCCATTTCAGGCATTTTAACCATTCTACCAGCATAGCAGACATTGTCCTTTCAACACACACCAGGATACAGTCTCAAAATGTGGGTGCAACCCTGTGGGCTAAGGAAGACCCAAACTCTTGCACAGTGCTTTGCAGTAGACAAATTCCCTTTCTCTCTCAAAGGCAACAAAGGAGCTTAAGGCACGACTCCTCACCAAGATAAACAACGGTGCTTAAGGCATGGCTCCCAACCCAGTTAGGCATTTCACTGGTTAGCAAATTCTGTTCATAGCTTCTCACAAGCTGGGTCACATAGCACAGTTCCTTCTGGCTAGCTGGCACTTGGCAGCTCCAATTAGAACATCAATGTCCTCACAGGCAATGTCTGCAAGCTCCAACCTCAGGACACTTCCCTTCCATCCCTGTAGACACACTGGGCAATCACATCACACATTTTTCAGACACAAGACCATCTGTGGTCATTTACATAGATGTCTATCCATTTCCTGGCACTGATCTATGCAGGGTGCAGACAGACACTGAGCATCTCTTGGCTTCTTGGCCCCAACAAGGTCTCAGGGTCACTTGTACATCAAGTAGAAGTTTACTCACTCAGGATCAGCATGAAGCTTCCTATTAACTGAAGTCACAGGATTCATCAGCACTTTCACTGCTGAGGTAGGAACATTCTTGCAACTCTCTCACAGCTGCAGCTAGGATTTCTTGCAGCTGTCTCACAGCCGAAGCTAAATCAGGATTCTTCCCCACACTTTCTCCAAATATGGAAAGATAGATGCCAGCCCTGGGGGGACATGTGTCTGGCAAACCCCAAGCCAGCCACTTAAATTTCTTGCAGCCACATTTCTTAGCAAGGGGCCAGAGCCCCCCTCCCTGTGGAGGGGCTCCCGCTGAACTGACTTAGCCTAAAAAGTCTCTGGGGTTTTGGGCTTTTGGCAGCTCCTGACTGGCTGAATCACTTGTCTCTATAAAAAATGAATATTTATCAGGCTCCCTTGACACTTGATAGGTTCCTTATTTAGGCGCCAACATTTGTCCCTGCTTTTTCCCCATAAAGCCTTGGCACAGTCCCAAAATACTCTGCCTGAAATTCTAGCTTTCCCAATGGCTGCAAAAAAGGTTAAAGGCTACACACATGGCTGTGGATAAACAGTCCCACTGCAGTCCATACATTTGTCCAACTTTAAAAGTCTGGTGCAGCCAGCACAAACATATTTATTTAATGGAAACCCCACAGTTTAAAAGAAGTCCTTGTGCCCTGCAAGACGATCACCATATTTAACATTTTTATTGCGCCCCACGCCTGTTGCTGCTCCCGAAATACAGAGTCCCTAGGCAGTAGGCAGGCTCCCTCACTAATATTCAAAATGTACCTCATTAATATTCATGAGGCTGCCTTTCACCAATAGGCACTCTTTATTAAAAATGCTAGGCGCCTTCTCATGCGCCTTGTTCAGGTCACTGGCCCCACCCTGCTCTAAACAGGGACCGGGGCTGCAGAAAGCCACTGATTTTACCACAATGGTGATAAGAAAATGAAAGTGCACTTCTGCGCACGTGTGAGCCAGCCACCGCCAGATGTGTAAAGGGGGGCATTTAGCGGCGGCCGGCACACACTCCTCCGGCTCCACTATGGGCACAACAAGCATCGGGGCTGAACGGAGGCTATGGGACACATCGAGAACTGGGCCAGAAGCGTTGGTGCATGAAGGGGAGAACAGGGAAACACCAGGATCAACTGGAGGCAAATCGGGAGGTGGACTACAGGTAAGCCCCCACAGGGGGGTTACATATTTTATTGAGGTTTTTGATGTTATGTACAAAACATCTTGCACATACAACAATTACCAATGTAAATCTTGTATCTAACCGGAACACAAGTTCCTCAGATTACAACTGAATTCCAAAAGGAACAAAGAAACATTAACAGGTATAAGGGTCTAATAAAAACACACCAACAACCAATAAGGACCCACTATTCCTTTCCAATAATCTGGGAACAATCTTGTACCCCACATATAAACCTCATAAAGAATCAAGACTAAGAAGATGAGCAAACTGGGGCTTGAGGAAGAGATTAACTGGCTGGATCAAAAAACTGGTTGACTGACAGAACCCATAGTGTGGTCCTACATTGACCAACTGCCTGAGCTTCAAACAGCACAGCAAGAGCTCGATGTGACAGCAGCCACAATTGCAACATCTACTAAGCTGTCTCTTAACTTTTGTTAGGACTGTATAACCTGCTGCTTTTGTGTCTGTTCAGTTGGTGAGGGGGGCTCAGAGATGAACTGGTAACTCAACAATGTAATTAGGCGGCGGGGCTTGCACAGAATAAAACCAGTGCTGGAGACCAGAAGAAACTGACCAACTGCCCGAGCTCCAAAGAGCACAGCAATAGCCCAGTGTAACAGCAGCTATTCTTGCAACATATGCTTGTAAGCTGGAAGGGTGCAGGCTCAGAGGGGAGAGAAGGAGATGTTATTTCACTGAAAGGGTGTTGGAGCCATGGAATGCACTGCCCAGGGAGCTGGTAGAGGTGGAGACTGTGGATGGGTTTAAATGGGGATGAGACAGGTACAGGGGGGAGAGTAAATCTGACTAGGCCCAGTACAGGTGGAACATCTGGGACTGAGGACAGTATAACCCGAGGGGGGGGGCCAAAATCGACCCTCAGTGAAGGTGCTGAAAATCGAGCAGACTCGAGAGACTGTTAGGCCTATTCTGCTGCCATTTTAGTATGTTAGTATCTTGTTAGCTGCCTCTTAACTTTTGCTAGGACTGTGTAACCTGCTGCTTTTGTGTCAGTTCAGTTGGTGAGGGGGCTCAGAGGCGAGCCAGCAACTGAACAATGCAAGCCTGTGTCGCCCACCAGTGTGCCACTCGGAAAAAGAAAATGTTAAACTTTACTCATAGCACTTCTGCTTGTAAAATGTTAATTTGACACAAATGTAAAATTTCACCTGTTTTTAATGAATCACTTAGTACTTTTTAAGTTTGAATTTCTGCGCCATGATATCGTTATAATTCACTTTAGCTTTTTTTTTTTTTTTAAGGAGGGAAAAACAGGAAATAGATACATCTGTGGTCGAAAAGCATAGTTTATCACAGGTTTAATGAAGGTTTTTTAATGAAGCAGTAAGTATTTTAGAGCTTAAATCTTTATGCTGTGATACTGATACAATGTATTTTAGCACTTTAAGAGAAATAAAGGTGTGAAAGATACACAAACAATCTTCTGTGGTTAAAAGTAACAGTTTACTTCAGGTTTAACCAACTTAAAATATACAATAATATATTAGTTTCTTTGATTATGTATTTTTTTAAATTAAGCAGTAAATAATTATCTTACAGCTTAAATCTCTATGCTGTAATAGTTTTATAATTTATTTTAGCACTTTAAGAGAGGCAAAGACAGGAAGGAGGTACAAACAATCTTTTGCAGTGAAAATAATTTTATTACAGGTTTAACAAACTTAAATATACACTAATGTATTTGTTTCTTTTGAGTTCATGCTCAGTGATTAGGCTATCAACCGCACATGAACGTAATCAGTGGAATTCATTAGATCACTCGTGCAAACTAATAGAAATTCAAACTGCCATGTTGGCTCCAGTTGATTGGATTTATAAATATAATAGAAAAAATGTGTTCATGGGTAGATGGAACATCCGTTAAATTTGAAAATAAGAATAGCAAATAAAAATGATGGTAAATTATTGGAATTGCATCATGAATCCATTTCAAAAATGTTAATGTTGCTAGTCAGTGGAGACACATAACTAAACCCCGGGCCAAAGGAAAAAAGTATAAGAGAAGTCTACGATAATGTAAGAAGCATGGTCAATAAAAGGGACCAGTTAAAAATTTGGGTTAATAAGGAGAACCAGACATTAATGGATTAACTGAAACCTGGTTAACAAGGAATATTATGAATTCAGAAATCCAGATGGAAGGCTTTGTTCATTACAGATGTGATAGACCAAACAGGGGGAGAGGTAATAATATACTTATGGAACCGGGCCAAATGGAGTTAACCTATGCAGGCAGTATTGAGGGAGTGGAAGTGGTAATGGAACAAATCTATGCATTAAATATGTGTACTGGTGTTGTATACTCACCTCCAAAAACAAACAAAAAACCCCAGAAAATGTTGATAAATTGGCGCAGTGTATAAAGGAGCATTTAAGGTGGAGGGAGATGATAGTCATAGTGACTTTAACGCTGCTTGGTACGGACCCAGGGGAGACAGCTCAACAACAAGGTTTCTCTTCCCTTGGCCTGACCCAAAATGTAGATTCCCCTACGAGAAAGGGTTCTTGTCCAAGTGTCGGTAATATACTAGACCTAATATTTTCATCAACAAATACAGAGGTATAGAATATGAAAGTGGTTGCTCCAAATCTAAGTGATCACAACCCTATTGTATGCTCAATCAAAAGAATTATGGAAAGGGTTTATAATGATTCACCTCTGAAAGGATGCTTTAAAAATGTTGATATATCAAACTTCAGTAGAGATTCATTACAAATTAAATGGGAAAGACTGGACTCAATACCCGACATTAACTTAGCGGTGATGGATTTCTCAAGAACGTTGCTGGTGGTTTGTAATAAACATGCTCCTTTAAAGGAAGAGAAGGAATGATCTAAACATGTGCCTTGGGTAACTTAAAACATTAAACAAATTAATTAGAATAAAAGATAGGATATGAAAGAAAGCTAGTAAAACTTTGAATAAAGATGACCGGGAAACTTTCCAGAGACTAAGAAATAAATGTGTCAGATTAGGAAAGCTAAAAAAAGAAAAAAAAAAACTTTTATAAAAACAAAGATAAAGGAAAAGTACAGATTCATCAGCCTCTTGGAAATTAATTAAAACTTTGGAGGGATCACCGGCCCAATGGCATGGAAGGCTGAGGTAGCAATGCCTTACCTCCTGCCATGCCGGTGGCCCATGTTCGCGATGCAAGCGGGTTGTTGGGGGCCAGCCAGGGTGAGAGAGGATGGAGCGTCTGGAGGACAGCTCTCCTCTCCCGGGGAGGGCAGCTTGGAAGTCCCACCGAATGACCGCCCCAGGTGGAGACCAAGGAGGCAGTGTGGCGAGGACTCCAATGTGAGGGAGGGTGCCATGATCCTTGTACGCATGCAGCCCATGCTTGCCGGGCGACCACGTGCCCCGCAATGGGGAGAAAATGAAAATGCCTGGCAGCCAAGAGGGATGAATGGTCAGACCCTCGCAGGATCTGCACCGGTGGCCGGGAGCTGTTCCCACAAGCCCGGGACAGCAGAAGGTAAGCCCACCCGGGGAATCTGGGTGACGGGGGCGGCCGGGAAGAAAGCCACAGCAGGGAGGAGGAGAAACACAATAGGGGGAAAAAAAGCTTTGGAGGGATCATCAAATACCAAAATAAGGATAAATATTAGAGATGAGACAGGGAAGGTACTTATACAAAAGAGACAGCAGATCCATTAAACAACTATTTTTTGAATGTTACCTGATGTAAATATACCAGAGTTTAGACCAAACACAACAAGAAACTAATAGTAAGATGGCAAGTAGTGAACTAAAAAAACCCTTGTTGTCCCAGGTTTTATTTTAGAGTTATCAAGATAGAAACATAGAAGTTGATGGCAGAGAAGGACTGCAAGACCCATCCAGTTTGCCCATTTCTTTTTCTACCTTATGAATGTGCCATCGGCCTTTGCTCTGTCAATAGCCTATCTATTCATATTCATCTGTACTGCTCCCTTATGCTTGTCCCATGCCTGTTTGAAGCCCTGCACTGCAATCACATCCACCACTTCCTGAGGTAGGCCATTCCAAGCATCCACCACCCCTTCCGTGAAAAAGAACTTCCTCACATTATCCCTTAATCGGCCTCCCTCTAATCTCATGCTGTGTCCTCTTGTCCTGCTATTTTTCTTATACTGAAACATGTTAGATTCCTTCACCTTGTTAATGCCATTAAGGTGTTTGAATGTTTCTATCATATCACCTCTCTCCCTCCTTTGCTCTAAGGTATACATATTGAGCTCCGTTAATCTGTCCTCATATGTTTTCAGATGCAGTACTTGCACCACTTTTGGTTGCCCTTCTCTGGACTGCCTCAATTGGTTAATGTCCTTGTGAAGGTGTGGCCATCAGTACTGCACGGAGTACTCCAGATGGGGCCTAACCAGTGTCTTGTAAAGAGGGATTATTACCTCCCTCTTACAACTTGTGATACCCCTACTAATACACTCCAACATCCCCCTAGCCTTACCTACTGCTTTAGTGGTCTGCTTGGATAATTTCAGGTCATCTGTGATGATGATGCCCAAGTCTCTTTCTTCCCTTGTGACTGCCAGCAACTCCCCTCCCAGCCTATAGGTGGCTTCAGGGTTTCTCTTACCTATGTGCATGATCTTGCACTTCTTTGCATTAAACCCCAGTTGCCACTCTTCTGACCATTTTGCCAGTTTATCCAAATCTCTTCTCATTCTGCCCACCCCATCTGGATCATCTGCTCTGTTGCAGATCTTGGTGTCATCTGCAAACAGACAAACCTTGCCCTCCAGCTCATCTGCAATGTCAATGATGGAGATAGTGAAGAGGACTAGCTCCTGGACTGATCCCTGAGGTACCCCACTTGTGACTTGCATCTCTTCTGACTGTACACCGTTTACCACCACTCTCTGTTTTCTGCCTGTCAACCAGTTTGCCACCCAGTTGACCAACTTTTGACCCACCCCGAGCCTACCCAGCTTATTAATCAATCTTCTATGTGGAACAGCATCGAAAGCTTTGCTGAAGTCAAGGTAGGCGACATCAACTGCTCCCCCTTGGTCAACCACTCTGGTTACCCAGTCAAAGAAATCTATGAGATTAGTTTGACAGGACCTTCCTGTTGTAAACCCATGCTGTCTTGGATCTTGTGGTCCTATGGATTCCAGGTGTTGCACTATCCTTTCCATAAGGAGTGCCTGCATAATCTTGCCCACTACTGAGGTAAGACAGACTGGTCTGTAGTTCCCTGCCTCCTCCCTGCTACCAGTCTTGTGGAGCGGGATCACATGAGCCCTTCTCCCGTCTTCTGGGACCTCTCCTGTGCTCAGAGACTCACTAAACAGTTCTGATAATGGCTCTGCTAGTCCCACCCTTAGTTCCTTTAGTACCCTGGGATGTATGCCATCAGGTCCCATTGCCTTGTCCACCCTGCCCTTGTTGAGCTCTTGTAGGACCCTTTCTTTTGTGAAGGGACCAGTGCACACCTCCTTCCCCCATGTCCATGGTGCTGAGCTGTGGGCCCTGCCCTACCTTCTCTTCGGTAAATACTGAGCAGAAGTATCTACTTAGGATAGATGCTTTTACATGGTCCTCCTTCTCACATGCCCCCTTATCCCCTTTGATCTTAGTAATACCCCCGCTGGGCTTTCTCCTTTCACTAATGTATCTATAGAAAGTCTTGTCACCTTTTTTTTTTTTTTTTTACTGTTTATGCTAGTGTTTCCTCGGTTTGGGCCTTTGCCTGCCTTACTGCCTTCCCTGCTTCCTTTAGGGAAGTTTGGTATGCCTCCCTATCTTCATCCCGCTGCGTTCCCTTATATTTCCTGAAGGCCAGCCTTTTGGCTCTGCCCTTTTCTGCTACTGTTTTTGAGAACCAAAGTGGTTTCCTTCTTCTTTTGCACTTCCTTTTCCCTCTAACGCAGTGGGATGTTGCTTCAAGTATTGCATCCTTAATGCTTGCCCACTTTGCCTGTACCCCCCTCACCAGTATTTCTTCTTGCCAGGGCTAGCTTAACTCTGTTGACCATCTAACCAAAGTCAGCTCCTCTGACGTCCCATATTTTTGCCTTGGAATGGGATGATTTAGTTCTAGTGGCCAAACTGAACCATACCATGTGATGGTCACTGGCCCCCAGGTGACCTTCTACCTGGAGATCTGTGATCCTTTCCCTATTAGTCAGTACTAGATCTAGTATAGCCCTGTCTCTTGTGGGTTGCTGTACCAGTTGTTAGAGGCCCTCCCCTGCAGGGAATCCACTATGTGTCAAGCAACATGAAGTATGGAAAGAAATAAACAAGTTAAATTCTAAAAAATCTTGTGGCCTGGATCAGACTGAAATAACATTTTTGAAATATTAAACTGAAATCATAACCCCCATCTTAACAAAAAATTATAATAGGTGCTTAATGGAAGGAATCTATCCAGAATACTGCAAGTCGGCTAAGGTGGTGCCCATCCATAAAGGGGGAGATTACAATAATCCATCAAATTATTGACCCGTAGCATTATTGTCTGTTGTATCAAAGGTTTTTGATTTGAAAAGTTGATTGAGAAAAAGGTTAATGAATATCTGGACAAATATGATCTAATGACCAAACACCAATCTGGTTTTAGGGCAGGGAAGTTGACAGGCACTGCACTCAGACTATGTTAACACAGTAGCAACAGGAATGGATAAGGGAGAGTCCATGGGTGCAGTGTACGTCAACCTCTCCAAAGCAATCTGTCTAGTAAATCATGCAATAGTGTTAAAAAGGCTTGAACAGATAGGGATGTCAAAAAAAGGCCATTTCATAGTTTCAGTCATACCTACTGTACATAACAGGAAAAACAAGTCATGATAAATGGACACTTCAAACCCACAGACTTTGAGCAGAGGAGTATCGCAGGGATCTCTTTTGTGATTGCTGCTGTTTTTGGTCTACATTAATGATCTGCCAAATTGCATAACCAGAACAGAAATAAAACTCCATGCAGATGATACAGTGTTAACAGGAAGAGCAGCATCTCAAACTGGTCTGGAAAATATTTTGCAGCACAATTTTAATAGACTTCGTGATTGGTTTATGAAGTCAAACATGGTGTTAAGTGCAAAGAAAACACAGGTGATGTTATCTGGACAAAACAGGACTAAAAACAATGATGGGATAAATCTAACTATAGAGACGTTAAATGGGCAGACATTAACAAATGTTAGAGAATATAAATACTTGAGAGTGATTATAGATGACACATAAATTTGATTCACATATAAATAACATTGTTAAGAAGGTGAACAAAAGATTAGGACCTTTGAGAAGGAAAGCATTTTTTATTCCCAAAGAAACTATTAAATAATAGCTGTACAACTTCTACTACCATCCTTAACAGTTTGTGAACATAGTTTACCAGCATGCCAATTATACAAACCTTTTATCTCATTGTTCTAGTATTTCCAATGTGTATGCTATCTGTAACTCTGATTTTGTATTAAATTTTACTGATGAAATTGACAACACTGTTGATGTATTTGTGATGTATTTTTCTTTACCTTTTGGATTTATAATTGTATTTCTGTGGACTGTTTCACACTTGTACCCTCCTGGGTCGTGCCTGAAAATAGGCATTTTATGTCTAGTGCACCTACTCGGTTATCAAAAACTAAATAAAATTAGACATAATATACAATAAAAAAATGACATGTGTGTTAGGATGTGCCCTTGAACGACAGCACTGTTTGATGTACAGGGGCCTAAATTGGGACTCATACTAAAATGCCAGCAGAATAGGCCTAATGGTCTTTTGTGTCTGCTCGTCTGGTCAGCCCCCACCCTGGGAGCTGACTTTGCTGCCCCCTCTCGTCCTCTCTGGCTTCTCCCTTCCCAGTCCCAGATATTCCCACTGCACAGGACTTTGCGTCCAGAACCCTTCCCCTGTACCTGTCCCACCCCTTGAACCCCTCCACCGTCTCTGCCTCCACCAGCCCCCTGGGCAGCGCATTCCATGGCTCCACCACCCTCTCAGTGATGTAGCACCTCCTCCTTTCTCCCTGAATCTTCCCCCCTCCAGCTTCCACCCATGCCCTCTAGTTGCCCCCCCTCCTTCCTTTGGAGCACCTGACTGCTCCTCCCCTATTTAACCCCTTCATGACCTGAAGACCTCTATCATGTCCCCGGTCCCTTCTCTCTTCCAACATGTACATATTTAGCTCTTGAGCCTCTCCCCATAGGTCCTGTCCCCCAAGCCCCAGATCATTTTGGTTGCCCTCCTCTGGACCCTCTCCAGGAGTTCAATGTCCCTCTTTAAGTGTGGCCTCCAAAACTGAATGCAGTACTTGAGGTGCGGTCTCACCAAGCAGTTATACAGAGGGAGTATCACTTCCCTCCTTCTGGAGGTGATCCCCCTAGCGATGCATCCCAGCATCCTGTTGGCCTTGGTCGCTGCCCTCCTACAAGTCTCAGAGTTGTTCATCTTGACATCCACCACCACCCCCAGGTCCCTCTCAGCCATCGAGACTTGTAGCATTTCCCCACTCAGGGTGTACACTTGGCCCAGGTTTCTGGATCCCAGATGCAGTACCTTGCATTTGCCTGCATTGAACCTCAGCTTCCACTTTCTAGACTACCTTTCCAGAGCCTCCAGGTTCTCCTGTAGGGCCACCCTCCCCTCCTCCCCATCCACCACCGCCCCCAGTTTTGAGTCATCTGCAAAGAGACTCATCTCACTCCTGATACCCTTCCTTATGTCAGAGACGTAGGCGTTGAACCGGAGGGGGCTCAAGGACCAATCTTTGAGGGATCCCACTAATGACCCTCCTTGGGGATGAGACTATTCCACCAACCATGACTCTCTGGGTCCGGTCCTGGAGCCAATTGCCTATCCATTTGATTCCCCACCCCCATTTCTCCCAGCTTATTCAACAGGCCCCCGTGAGGAACAGAGTCAAACACCTTGCTGAAGTCAAGATGGAGAACGTCCACTGGTCTACCCAGGTCCAAGGCACTCGTCACCCAGTCATAGAACTCCACAAGGTTTGTCTGGCACAATTTCCCTGGGACGAATCCATGCTGTTTATCGTCCAGGCACCCCGACTTTTCCAGGTCCCGCCCCCTAGCCTCTCCTTGACAATGCCCTCCATCATCTTGCCCACGACCAATGTCAGGCTGACGGGCCTGTAGTTCCCTGCCACCTCCATTGATCCCCCCTTGTGAATAGGCACTATATGTGCCACCTTCCAGTCCTGGGGCACCCACCCTGTCCTCAGAGAGATGCTGAAAAGCTCCACCAGGGGTTTCGCCAGGACATCCGCCAGTTCCTTCAGCACTCTGGGATGTAATTTATCCAGCTCCGATGCGTTTTCCGTCTTAAGGGACCTGAAAGCTTCCTTCACACTCTCTGTCATGATTTCCACCTCCGCTCACCTCGTCCCCTGCTCTGCCTTCCCCTCCTACCAGATGACCCCCTCTCCCCAGACCCGCCCGATCGGCAAGGGTCCCCCCCCCTCAGTTTCACCGTTTCCTCCCATATATGATGCAGCCCCTCCATTTTTGTTTGGTGAAAACTGAGATAAAGTACTCATTTAGTACCTCAGCCTGCTCCCCCGGGTCTTGTGCCATTCCCTCCCCAGTTTTAATCCTGCTAATCTGCCCCTTCGCCCTTCATTTTTCCCCAATGTATCTAAAGAACCCCTTGTTCCCTCTCCTAATTTCCCTGGCCAGGTTCTGCTCCTTCCTTGCCATAGCTGCCCTCACCTCCGTAGTGGCCCTTCTGGCCATCAGCTCATACTCCCCTCGATCTCTTTCACTCCTTGAGCATTTGAAATGCCAATAAGCTGCCTTCTTTCCTCTCACCACCTCCTGAACCTCCCTGGTCCACCAGCAGGGTTTATGGGCCCTACCGCATTTTTGTCTTATTCTTGCACAGGTGCTGGCAGCATCCTGCACCCCCCTCCTGATGATTTCCCACCTACTGTCAGCATCCATGTCTGGCCCAATCACATCCAAATGCTTCTTAAGGATCCTTCCCATTTCCTTGAAATCTGCCCCCTTGAAGTCAGTTACCTCCGTCTTTGTGCAGCCTTCTACCCCTCCTAGGTCCAGGCAGAACCAGACCATGGTATGGTCGCTCCCCACCAATGGGTCTCTTACCTCAAGACCCCCGTCTGGTCACTGTCTGCCAGGACCACATCCAGTATCCGCGCCTCCCTGGTTGGTTCCCCCACCTGCTGAGTTAGGAATGTGTCCTGAAAGACATCCAACAACCTCTTTTCCCTGGCCACCGGGGATGTCATAGTCTCCCAGTCCGTTCCTGACATGTTTAAGTCCCCCAACACCACCACCCTTCCCCTGCCCAATCTGCAGTGTCTCCCAACATCTACCGCCAGACTCTCCTCCAACTCCTGTGCCAGCGCAGGGGGTCTATACACCACTCCTATTTTTACTCTCTTGCCCCCCCCCCCGTTATCTAGGTGACCCAAATCGCCTCCACAGTTCCCTCCGTCTCCTCCACTCCTCCTATGCCAGTGCAGTTTTTGACTACTATTGCTACCCCTCCTCCCCTTTCCTCCCCCCGTCCTTCCTGAATACGGTGTAACCCTCCAGGTTCAGGTCCCAGTCGTGCCCTGCGGTGGCCCAGGTCTCAGTGACCACTGCCACATCCACCTCTCCCTCAGTTAGCATCACCTGGAGCTCAGGCATTTTATTGTCCAAGCTCCTGGCATTTAGCAGGACTACCTTCCACCCTTTCCATATACTTCCATTTCCCCTGCTTGCGTTCCAATGGGGATTTCGTCTTCACCCAGTCATCACCTTACCAGTCGGCCTTTTCCCGCATTCCTCCAGCTCCCCAGGGGTTGGAGACAGAGTCCCTCCTTTATTGGACCTCCCTCGACAGCCTTTTCTCCCATCCCTCCCCCCTTCACAAGTTTAAACCCCACCTTTTACCAACGAACCCCTCTATTTTCAACTTAAGGATTTCACTCCCCTCCAAATTGAGATGGAGTCTATCTCTAGCATATAGCCCCTTATCCTCCCAGGTCTCCCCCCAATCCCCCATAAACCCATGCCCTCTGGCCCCACACCACTCCCTGAGCCACTGGTTTATCTCCCTAATCTTCCTCTTGTGTTATCCACTAGCCCTTGGCACCAGCAGGATTTCCGAAAAGGAAATTGCGCATCCTATGCAATGACAGACCCTGGCAAGCTCCCTGAACCTTGCCTGTATCTCTAGCTCACTGTTTCCCTCAATGTCACTGGTACCCAGGTGGACCAGTATGTCCGGGGAACCCCCACAATCCTTTGCCAGCTGATATACCTCGTGCTTGGCCCTGTGCACCATTAGTCCAAGGAAGCATTTTGTTCTAACCGGGCAGGCTTCCCCCTCCCTATCCCATCAGATACCCCGATCATGGAATCACCCAATAGGAACACTCTGAGCACCCCTTTTCCTCCATTTCCCCCCCTTCCATGTCCCTCCTTCTTTCTACCAGCCCCTCACCCCAGCCGGCTCCTTGCTCCTCCCCCTATCTGGGTGCCCCCTGCCGCCCTCCTTGTTTACCCTGGCCACCCTCCCTCCAACCCTATGCTTCGCCTCCCCAAGTATCCTTCTGTACCCCACAACCCCCCCTTCACTGCTCGCGACTGGTCCTTCTCCATCTGTTAAACTTGTCTGGCTCGTCCTCCCTTCCTTCCCGTCTCCATTCAGCCCCTCCTTGCCTGATGTGCTTCCCTGGCCTAAACCCTCAGCTCCCTTTACTGTATCCTCCTTGTACTTCTGGTCCCCCTCTTTGCTCTTTCCTCCCAACTGGTCCTTCTCCATGTGCTTTCCTCCCTCTATCCCCTCCTCCTCCTGCTCTGATCTCCCAGCTCCCATTTTCCTGCGTTCCAAGTTACCCCCTGTTCTTCCTGCTATCCGGCCCCTGCCTCCTGCCCCCCACTCCCTTTCCATCTCTAACTGCCCATCATGGCTACATCACCCCCCTCATCCTTAAGCAGAAAAAGAGAACTGAAGCGGTTACTGAGCTTAAGGTCCGAGCCACTTCCCCCCTTGCTTCCTTCTGTCCAACCCCAGCCTTCTGCCTACTTCCCTGAGAATGTCCTCCTTTTGGCCCCCCTCTGTGAGGGTCCCCAGATACCTGCCTGCTTCCTTGGTAATGCCCTCCTTTTTGGCCCCCTCGCGACCCAAGAGTACTCTCCTACACTCCTTTCCCTATGCCCCTGCCCCTAGTGCTTGGTGCAACCCCATGGGACAGCCCCTGCCCCATTCCCAAACAATACCTCCCCCCCCCAGCTGACTCCTAATCCCAACCTCCTCCCTAAGCCGTACCAGCTGGTAGCACACTGGGCAACCACGGAACTTCCAAGCCCAGTCTAGTATCATGACCACTCCACACCCTGTGCACTCCACCACCCTCCCAAAGATGCCGGCCCTAATGGCGTGTGGATCCCTTCCCCCTCCAAGTAGGTTTCCTTGGGTGAACCACTAGGTTTCCCACTAATCCAAGATACACCCCTATCCACTAATCAGGTCACCCACTAATCCTAGATACAGTCCCAGAGTAAACAGATACCCCCGTTACTAGGTGCAGTACTACACAGTAAACTTATAGGGAAAGTGTACAACTCCCTAAGCTCCTCTCTCCTAGCCCTTAAACCCAACCCCCAGTGGCTAGAACTACATGAGCTGCACCTGAAGCCTTTTCCTCCAATTGCAGGGCAGGTGGTCCCCTATAAATGAACCGAGCTCTGGGGAGGGAGGGATCAGGGCCTACACCTCTCACGAGAGTGCATCAGCCCTGTGTCTGTCCCTTACTGCACCTCCAAGCACTACCAACTAAGAAAATCTTTCAAGTCTACTTATTCTCACAGCCACCAGCTAGAAGCTTCTTCCCCATTCACCTCTAACTAAAGACTGTATCAACCCCTTAGCGTTTACACACACTGACCCATATTTTATTTTATATAATTGCTGGTTTCCCTTTTTTCACCTCAGCAATTATATAAAATAAAAAGTTATTAATATTAACATGATCCATCTAGGTAAAGTTGCAGTGTGGCCGCAGTCATGTTTCTTCATTTAAAGTTTTTTTATCTTGTGGGCAGCACCTAAAGTTAATTTAAGTTTGGTTGTAAGATTTTAGAATTTTTTTTTTTTTTTTAATTACTTACCATCTACACTGAATGGTGGTTTACTGTTCCTTAGCGGTTCGGTGAGCAGAGAGCGGTGGGGAAGCGAGGAACTGCGGTGGGTGCATGCGCAGAGTGAGGGAAACTGTGCGTGTGTTTGCCATAATGCACACTCCTTTATTACGGTAAATTATGTCACGGTTTTCCTACTGGGAAAAAAAGGAAACCAGTTATTATGTAGAGAATAATGCACAAGTGACAGTGTGTTAGGGATTTTTTTTTAATACACACCTGAGGTGTGTAATGACCCATAAACCTCGAGAGCGAAGCTAGTGAAGTTAATGAGGGCATCACACACCGTGGGTGTGAAAAAAAATCCACAGACACACAATCATATATGTTTTATTTTTTTATAATTACTGGCACAAGAAGTCTATGTTGCTCTCCCCTCTCATCCACTGCCGCTGAACTATTATCCTGTCAGCAGCACAGGAGAGGTAGAGCAAAGAGCCCTGACTGCAGAAATCAGCCCCAGGAGCTGCGCTGAAAAGTAAAATATTGTCGCCTGCAGCCGCTGGCACTTCCGAATCAGTGGGGAGATTTTTTTTTTAGCTTCAGAGAGATGGCAAGAGAGAACCGCAAGGATTTCTTGAAAAGCTGGCCACCAGAGATACTAGTCATCCAGACTAAAATATTGGTGAAATGAGCTTACCTGATCAACTCTCAGAGAGTGCCAGGAATGGAGGAGTACACAAGGACTGTACTCATGATAGTCAGGTGCACTGAAGATCATGATGACCTACTGTTGGCTGCAAAGAGGTGTGAAGGCATCAAAATGGACAGTAAAGAACAATCTTCGGGGACATAATCTATAGCAACTAACAGAGGAGCAAAGGGTTTGACGGGGTCAGATCCCTTCTTCCCGAGATACAGGTGAATCATTACATGCTCCTACCAGCACGACTCAACTGCCATCACAGAGGTAAGACATATATGTACTCTAACTCAAGTGATGCCAGAAAAATGGCAGAGAAAATTCAGAAAGAGTGCTTGTCCCATGCTGAAGGAAGGGTCGGAATCAAGACGAAAACTGTTAAAAACCAGACCTGGACGCTATGCAGTAATTTAATTCCATGAACTGTGTGTATGCCTGGAATGCCTGTATTATGTAAAGTATTTGGGTCGTTTGCCTTATAAGAAGTGGGCACTGCAACTAAGTTTAATGGGATGAAGGTGTTCTGGGATTGGGAGAGGAGTTGTGTGTGCCCGTAGAAGCCTATATGTGACCTTACTCAAGATGCATACTTTGAAAGTTGATAGATCCCATGGCCAAAATGGTACCTGATGCACACAGACAGTCCTTCTAGTGGTCCTCTCCTGCCCAGAGACAGTGCTCCTGCCTTCACAGGTAGCGGCATCAGCCCATTGTTAAATGCGCACTGTCTAGGATTTACACAGGTAAAGCTAGCAACCTGTACAGTTTTACCTCATAGGCTACCGTTTGTTTTCTTTAATAACTAGTTCATGCTATATCAGACAACAACAACACTTGAATGCATGCCAAAATGTTTTTCTTAGATGTTGCTATCCATTTTTGGGGTCACAAATGTTAAATAACCATAAAAGTTAACTGGGTCTGTTTTAAGCGGTATCTTCCATAAGGGTCTAACGTTTTCCAGCATATTTCATATTCAGTTTAAAATCACTTACTGTAATTTGAGGCACTAAAGCCAATATGTGGAAGAAACTTTCACTCATCAAACTTTTTGGACTATCTAGTGCCTCATGCCATGTCCAGGTGATAGGTTTACTGCAAGTTTTGGAACTACTGTATGATTTGGACATGCACCTCCAGTGTAACATCAAAAGAAGGAGAAGTGCTGCTGCCACAATCCTTCTTATAATCTTGATCCTATCACAATATATTGTATCTCAGTTCTACGTTGACCTATAATGTACTGTTTGGTTCATCAAATGTCAATAAACAGAATTAAAAAAAAAGGCAATAAAGTACTCTAAACTCTGAAAAACAGTTCTGCCAGAGATTTAAGTAGTTCTTTAACAGTTCTCTATTCTTTGTAATTAAAACTTTTTTTGTTGTTTTATATTTACTTCAGTGGGCCCATATGTCTATTCTGAACACTGCCCTAGCCATTCTGATCTGATATTACTGGTACTGCAGGGAGCTGTGTTCAGTAAGGAGGACTGAATTTTTATATCTGTATTAAAAACAGGTATGCCACCATTATCAGAATAATTTGAGTTGCATTATCTGCAAAATATTTATCTTTTAAAAAGCAAGATTCTGCCTTGAGTTCTAATGTTTTGTATGGGGTGCAAGCATGCTGCTTGCCCAATGTGGGTCTGAACCTGGCCTTCCTTACAACGTGGCCAGTGCGGGAGTCAGAGAAGACAACAGTGCTGAGGAACCACTGCAGCACCCAGGAGTAAGGAATTGGAAGTTGCAAGCCAACACAAGGAGCCAGACGGAGGAAATAGGATCCGGGTGCAAAGAATCGTATGCTAAACAATGGGAGTCAGGAGTGGAAGTGCAAAAGACAGGTGAGTGAGGGCATGGATCTGTTACGGTGCTATCTGATGGGCTCCATATATCTCCCCACACTGTATCTGTAGTTTACCTTTCTTTATTGTGGCAGACTTTCACTTTTCAACAAATACCATCGCTCTGTTATTCTGATATCGACTCAGTTGTTTTAGATTTCATCTCTATTTTTATACAGAATCTGTTTTATTTCTAATGAGAAAGTATTACGTTTTATTGTTTTTTTATAGTGATTTTCAACCTTGGCGTTAGTGGAAAATTTTACAAGCATCAATTGGCTGGCTTCCAGCCAGTTTTAGTCAGGTGTATTAAGTGACATATATAAACTGTCAGATGCTGACCCTAGCCTTATGCCATTTTCCAGGTTTACAATGCCCCGATGGTTTGCATCCCACTTGTGAGCTTAAGCATCTGCTCAGAAGCGCTTATGAAACAATTATAACAGTCATCTTTTGGAGAGAGTTTACAGTAAGACGTGTTTTAAAATTGACTAGGGCAGCGGCAATATGTGGAACTGTGGCCTCTGGAAAACAAATTAAATAAGAACTGTAGAGGTAAAGATGGAAAAGCCAGTTCTCTCCTGCTAAAATCTGATAATGCTAGTAAACCTACAGGGATTAGATCTGTGATGTACCTATTATTACTAAAATGCTGGGTCAAAAACTGGGAATTTCTTTGTGAGCTATTATCGGGTGTACCTACTAACATACTAAAATGCCAGCAGAATAGGCCCAACGGTGTTTCGTGTCTGCTCGTTTGGTCAGCCCCCACCCTGGAAGCTGACCTTGCTGCCCCCCTTGCCTTATCTGGCTTCTCCCTTCCCAGTTCTGGATATTCTCGCTGCACTGGATTTTGCATCCAGAACCCTTCCCCTGTGCCTGTCCCAACCCCTCTTGAACCCCTCCACCATCTCTGCCTCCACCAGCCCCCTGGACAGCGCATTTCATGGCTCCACCATCCTCTCAGTGAAGTAGCACCTCCTCTTTTCTTCCCCGAATCTTCCCCTCCAGCTTCCACCCATGCCCTCTAGTTGCCCCCTCCTCCTTCCTGCGAAGCACCCTGACTACTCCTCCCTATTTACCCCCTTCATGTACCTGAAGACCTCTATCATGTCCCCGGTCCCTTCTCTTTTCAATGTGTACATATTTAGCTCTTGAGCCTCTCCCCATAGGTCCTGTCCCCCAAGCCCCAAATCATTTTGGTTGCCCTCCTCTGGACCCTCTCCAGGAGTTTAATGTCCCTCTTTAAGTGTGGCCTCCAAAACTGCACACAGTACTCGAAGTGTGGCCTCACCAAGCAGTTATACAGAGGAGTATTACTTTCCTTCCTTCTGGAGGTGATCCTCCTAGCGATGCATCCCAGCATCCTGTTGGCCTAGGCTGCTGCCCTCCTACAAGTCTCCGAGTTGTTCATCTTGAGATCCACTACCACCCCTAGGTCCCTCTCAGCCATTGAGACTTGTAGCATTTCTGCCCCCAGGGTGTACACTTAGCCCGGGTTTCTGGCCCCCAGGTGCAGTACCTTGCATTTCCCTGCATTGAACCTCAGCTTCCACTTTCTAGACCATCTTTCCAGAGCCTCCAGGTCCCCCTGTAGGGCCACCCTCCCCATCCACCACCGCCCCCAGTTTTGAGTCATCCGCAAAGAGACTCATCTCACTCCTGATACCTGTCCTTATGTCACAGATGTAGGCGTTGAACAGGAGGGGCCCAAGGACTGACCTCTGTGGGACCCCACTAATGACCCTCCTTGGGGATGAGACTATCCCGCCAACTACGACCCTCTGGGTCCGGTCCTGGAGCCAATTGTCTATCCATCTGATCATCTGGTTCCCCATCCCCATTTCTCCCAGCTTATCCAACAGGCTCTCGTGAGGAACAGAGACAAATGCCTTGCTGAAGTCTGGAAAGAGGACATCCACTGGTCTACCCAGGTCCAAGGCACTCGTCACCCAGTCATAGAACTCCACAAGGTTTGTCTGACACGATTTTCCTGGGATGAATCCATGCTGCCTATCGTCCAGGCATCTTGACTTTTCCAGGTCCCCCCAGCCTCTCTTTGATAATGCCCTCCATCACCTTGCCCACCACTGATGTCAGGCTGACGGGCCTGTAGTTCCCTGCCACCTCCCTTGATCCCCCCTTGTGGATAGGCACTGCATGCGCCACCTTCCAGTCCTGGGGCACCCACCCTGTGCTCAGAGAGATGGTGAAAAGCTCCGCCAGGGGTTTCGCCAGGACATCCGCAAGTTCCTTCAGCACTCTGGGATGTAATTTATCCGGCCCAGGTGCTTTCTCTGTCTTAAGGGACCCGAGGGCTTCCCTCACTCTCTCTCTCTGCTGTGATTTCCACCTCTGCTACCTCTTCTCCCTGCTTAGCCTTCCCCCCTCCTGCCAGTAGAAGTAAACTGATATACATGTCCCTATTTGACTTTTGCTGCTTTATCATCTTTTACATATATCTGAATGAAAGTACTTTTAAAGGGAAAGTCCCCTTAACCTATTTTCTGCATACCTGTGTAGTCTGTAGGCATCAGAGTTCCCCATTCATTGTTTTAGTGCGGCGGGCCACCACCCTATATTTTTTTACCACCGCTCTATATTGTTTACCACCACCCTATATTTTTATCAATTACTGATTGTTTTTTAACAAAATCCTCCACAATTATCTTTTATTGACATCCTTCATTGCACCACTACCCCTATTTTGATGCCAGCACACTATATTTTACTTAAAATCCACTTATGCACGTGCAGAGTGCATATGGGAGGTCCAGAAAAATAACACAACTTTTGACCCAATCACCACTGCCACCGCCCTAGATTTTCAGACAGTGGGGAACTCTGGGCATGCACAATGATTCCCTAGAACCCATTAGAAGCAAGGATTTTTGTCAAAATGGAACCGTTTGCATTTACTTTTGGGTCAGAACCTTTTAGTTTAGACAGTCTCTTGTTCTATATAAGTAGCATTATTTCAGCGTCCCATAAATTGTTACAATTGTTAATTCCTGCAGTGTAAATTACCTGATAAAAGTAAATGTCGTTCAGAAAAATTATCTTCATAAATCTTTGAGCTGCCAAAGATTCCAAATATTTTCTGAATTAGTATTTAGGGGACACTGGAAGAAGATATATGTTTCCAATAATAGTGTTTCATTACCAATTGTTATTAACAAGAACATGAAGCAGGCATGCTGCATAATACCATTAATAAGTTTAATGTAATTGTTGATTTTAAAAACACAAGCGTTCTCCTATAGACCTACCCTGAGATTCAGATTTTTTCTCACATTTTGTGAGTGGTGCCCACTAAATAAAAATTGATAATCCTTTTGTTTTGATGGTCCCTATATTGAAAGCCAGCTGCTAGCACCATGCAGAAAGAGGCACTGAGCAGCGCATGACCAGCTAGGGGCAATATTCAGATAGTCAGCAGGCTCCGACTGGAGCCCATGTCAGAATATGGGGCTGTGTCAGCACAGCCATAGTGACTATGCACTGTGCTGACACAGCCATCAATTGCTGCAGAAGCCAATGGAGCTAATCCAGTGCACCTCCCCCCCCCCCCAATTACCATCATGTATGTCAAAATACTTATCTGGTTGTCTAGTGGACCCTCCTCATCACAGGACTCCACAGCCCATCTGCCCCACCCATCCCACCTGCTTCAGATCCTCCAACCCAACCCTAGTGCCCTTGCACCATAGCCAGACTGTCACCAAAGACAGCAACCAGCACGGCCCCTCTGTTCACCACCTCGGTTGGACGCCAGCTGAATGACAGGGAGTGAGCCTTATCTGGTGACCTGCTGACTCTGGGTGAGCATGCCTGGGGAGGGGGGGTTGGCAGCAGAGGGTCCAAAGTTGGAGGAATGGGAAGGGGGGGGCAGACGTGTTGTGGGGTCCTATGATCAGGGAATGGGGTCCAGTAGAATACCAAGGAAGTATACCGACATACAGGTAGGGCTGTCAACTCGAAGGGGTTCAGCTGGAAAGCACCAGGGAGGAGAAAGGTCTCAGGGTTATTACAGCGGGGAATATGAACAACTCGGCACAGTGCAGGAAGGCAGCAGCAAAAGTCAACAAGATGCTGGGGTGTACAGCAAGAGGTATCTCTTCCAGGAATAGGGAGGTGATCCTTCCCCTGTACAGGCCACTGGTCAGACTGCACCTAGAATACTGTGTGCAGTACTGGCGCCCATTCCTGAAGAAAGACACCTGATTATTAGAAGAGGTACAGCACAAGGCGACAAAGATGATCCACGGTCTGGAGGGTATGTCCTATGAGGATAGGCTGGGCGAGCTGAACATGTATTCACTGGAGGAGAGGAGGGATAGGGGGGATATGACAAACTTTTTAATACTTAAATGGGATTAATAAAAATGACATGAAGAGGATCTTCCAGATTAGAAGTGGGAGGGACATGAGAGGGCATAAATTGAGACTGGTGGGGGGAGGATTAAGAAGGGAAATCAGGAGACACTTTTTCACTGAACGGGTGGTGGATATGTGGAATGCCCTACCCGAGGAGGTGGTAGCCTATAGTGCAGTGGGGGGGTTTTAAGAGGGGTGGTCAAGAGTGAGGAGGGGTAATTAGAGGAGCAGGAGGGAGGGAGGGTGGGACAGCTGCAAGTTGAGGGCTAGCTACACAATCGAGCAGACTCGACAGACCGTTAGGCCTGTTTCTGCTGGTGTTTTCATATGTTCGTATATCATGGTATACTGATATGATGGTATACTGTGGTTTGAAACTGCATAGTATTGATACTGTGCATGTTTTTGCAAACTGTGATGACTGTCCTCCACGGTATACTTTTTTTTTTTTTTTTCTTATTTAACATCTTGGCATTACAACCTTGATCAAGGCTCGAAGTTTCAACTGTCTGCCTATCATGTGGTTCGCTTACTTTCAGTCCCCTGACTCTCCATTTGCCCAGGCCCTGTACTTTCTGCAGATGTTAGGTGGTTTGACAAAATTATAAGCAGTGTAACCAGCCAATCATAGGTAGCTGAAGAATGAGAGAGTCAATCATGTGCTAGGTGATGCTGTGACCTGGAAAAAGTTGTGAAGGCTCACACTCTTTGCCTGCCTGCTAGACTCCTAGCAGTCATGTCCTCAACGACATGAAGGCTGGAAGCACAGCAACTGTCATTTTTAAAGTTTTATTTAAAATAAAAATGATCATACTTTTGGTATGAAGAGGCATGTCGTGCAAACGATCACTGAGACCGAGACCAACATCCTCAGATCCAACCCAATCACCCTAGTCTCGACTGACTCCTGTGTCCTCATGGCCAGGCCCAGCCTCCTCAGTCTGTAAGTTCCGCGGCTCTCTCGTGATCGAAAAGTCAATCATCGGGTAGGGGTGAGTGACTGGTCCAAGTATTCCCTTGGTCCTTGCTCACTTGCTGCCACTGTGCCACTCCGAGTTCTCCTTCAGCAGCGTGCACTGCCAGACAGCAAGGAGAAAAAAGAAACAGTGAACTAAGTGCAAAGTGCACCATCCAGGCAGGTCAGCACCACTCATCATCCTGCTCCTTGCCTCCTCCAGAGTACAGCAGGAGAAGATTTCACTGACTGAGTGTGGGGTTGGCTTGGGGTAATTAATCATTTAAAGAACCCTTGACGGCTTTGTGACAGCTCTGAAAAAAACTGAATATTTAGACACAGTTCAGCTTATATTTAATATTTTTTATGTAATTCTCAGTCTTCTTTATTACTAAGGGCATTTGCATGTAAAACAGCATCGTTGCTCTATCTGCTCTGGCTGCTTGCCCACACTTAACATTACACTTCTGTTCATGATATCACAGTCTGTTGCTGTGGGGATAATTATAATACCATAAACAGGGCATTATGATGTCAGGTGTAGGCAAGCAGAAAGAGCAGATAAAGTCTAAGGCATAGTAATCCTCTTTCATACAACTGTTCTCAGCCAAAAAAAAAAAAAAAGGGAAAAAATTATAGAAAATATATGAAATATAAACTGAACTGTGTCTAAACCTCACATTTTTTCCAGTTTTTTTTAAACAGTGTCAGGGCTCTTTAAATATTATCTTAAAGGTTGGGGGGGCGCAGCCAAGAATGTGCACCAGCATTCAATGCAGCCTGTGTGACTTAAGAGTCACAAATGCAATGCATACACACTTGCTCAATTAATTCAGCTTGTGTGATTTACTGATGTGTCCATCAAAGCAAAGCCAGCCTGCAGTGCTGCCGTCACCACTGTTTGTGGCTGTTATGGCTGGTGTACAAATTAAAATTCTTGCACATGACATCATGCTACCCTATATCCCCCTCCAGTCCTCTCTGAGTCCCTGCTATGTAGTTTCATTAATTCAAATGCATTGTTTAGTTGAGCTTACCCATACTGCTTATTTGTGATGACGCATGTGAGTGCTGGTGGTCACAGTCGGGGTAGGACCGTATTCGGGACAAGGCATGGATGGATTAGTGCGGGGGCTGGAGCGGATGTGGGACCTCCTCTTCCAGTCCCCTCACCCACCCCAATCACCCATCAGAGTCAGTCTGAATGACTATTCACACCATCATAAATTTAATCATGAATGATTCTAACAACAACATTTACAAAACTCACTAACAGTAGTGACAGGCTGAGGCTGCTATCATCAGTGCAGCATCAACAGCATAAGGCATATCATAAAGTCCCATAATTCATGAGCAAGAATGATTTGTGACTGAATTCATGATGGCGTCTGTGAGTGGCCACTGGTCAGTGCAATGGACTGACTCAGGTAGTTGAATGGATCTTCAGCTGGGGGCAGGTGAAGGGGCTGGCCCAAATGGGGGGTCCTGATGGTGAGTACGATATGCTTGTGCTATTGCTACGGTAGCCTCATCCTGAAGCTATACGCTACTGATGATGTTCATTTTTGTACATGCTGCAAGAATTGTTCTTGAATGAATTCATGATGGTGCGTGAGAAGTGGCCCTGGTCAGTTGGACCAACTCGGACAGACGATTGGGTCTTCGGGGTGGGAGTGGGTGAGGGGGCCGGAGGTGGAATCTTGATGGGTCTGCATCTGTGATTCCGTAATACTGCATGATAAAATTATGCATTCGGAGCCCTAACTCTCCTCCATCAGGGTTTGCACATGGCTTGCATTACATTCACTAAAAATACCACAAACAGCTTAATCTAGTTCAAGGTCAGTTGGTATTCATCTGTATCCCCCTCCCCCGGGTCGTGCCTGAAAATAGGCAGAATTTGTCTAGTGCACTTACCTGGTCAACAAAATCTAAATAAAAATAAATAGCTCTGCGGTATAATTAGCCATAAACCACTCCTGAGTGCATGCCCCTTTTTTGTTTAATGTTTAAATAGAGTGTTGCACCACTGGATTTCTCTGTGCTGAGTTTTTTTTTTTTTTCAACCTCCAAAATTCTGTCTGCAGGTTGCAGAAGTGTTCACATGCAATGGGCGAATCAGCCTCCCCCCACCCTTAACTCAAACATGTTTTTTTTTAACATTTTGTGCTCTGCCTAGTATTATTTACATCTAGCACTGCCCAAAGGGTAAAGTCTCCCTTGCTACTGAGGTTCTAGTAGTCATCATCGATAGACTTTACTCCCTCTGGTAGTACAAAAGTCCTGTGATGACTACCACTTCTCCAGCCATCTCTCACCAACACCCAAAGACCCAATCTCTACTCTGAGTCAGTCCGGCTGACGACTCCTCATACACCACACCGTCACAAATTCAGTCAAGAGCAATTCTCACATTTACAAAAATCACCACCAGTAGCATACAGCATCATGCAGAGGCTGCTGCATTAATACACAGGTCTTGCATTAGCACTAGTGAAGTGGGAGTCAGAGTGACCCTCTGCTTCAAGTGTTGAGGCCAGATCAGAGAATCCTGGGGTGAGAAATTTGCTGTAGTGGCTTTGTAAAAATTATCCGGTCTGGCTTTGTGCTCTAATGGTACATTTATGTTACCAGCAGTATATTCAAAAGAAACAGTCTAGGAATGTTGTTTACTTTTTATTTCTCTCCGAATGCTATTGTTATTTTTTTATACTACGGTATTACGAACTTTGTTAGATTTGTACCAGCAGGAACAGCCAGACCAAAATGATAAAAACTGGTCTGACTGTCCGGCCATTTAGGTCTGGTCCGGTGGTCTGAATTTCACAAAGTTCCTAACAGTAAAAATGTAACAACGTTCACAGAGAAATCAATTTAAACAACATTCCCAGATTGTTCCTGCTAAATATGTTGCTGGTAACAACTGAATAACCCCCAAACAGTTACAGTAGGGGACCCTGTTCTATGTTGCCACTGGTTACCTTTTTTTGCAGATTTACCATTAGACAGCACAACCAAACTTGGACTTAAAAGATAAATACTGGACTGGCTGGTCTGGCCAGACAGTGCAAACTGTGCCCAGTCCGGCCGGACCAGCCATTCAACATGTTTTTTACTTTTTTAGTCCAGGTCTAAATTTCACTGGGATTTGGTAAAATCTAGAGCAGACAAGACTGGACCCAAACCGGTGAAAAAAGACAAGACACCACTGGGAACAGAGAAGCGGCATCCGGAACTCCAGATAAGTGCTGAGGGGGACTGTTGTGGGCCTTTGAGCAGGTGCTGAGTCCTGTATTGTTTTTTTTTTTTTTTAAACGCTAGTTAAATGCTGTCATGAACTAGGGGAATGGGGTTGCAGACTGACGGTAGGAGGGGGGAAGCACCACAGGGTGGCCTGAGGGCAGGAGATTAGTGGCCACTGCAATGCACCACAGGGAGTCCCAGCAGACCTTGCGACTACAGCCAACCAACAGGGTGGATGTAGTCCCTAGATATTAGGGGTCCAGGAGACCCCGAAGTGTGAGTACCAAGAAGCAGGAGTGAGATGTCTGTCTAAGTGGCACCTCGGATGTCCGCAGGGCATCCGCAGGGAGGGCCACTGGACACAGTAATCAAGGTAAGGGGCAGGGGTAGTAGAATCCATACACTGCATAAGGGTAAGGGGGCTGCAGCAGAACAAAGTCGGCCTACATGTAAATAAGGCAATAAGGAAGGGAGCTTGGGCATACAAAGCAAGGTGAGAAGTGGAAAGCAGCTGATCCCTGTCTTGGGTCTGGCCAAATCTGTGATAAAGTAACAAGGCGGGGGGGGGAGGTTAGCAGATAAAAGGGCAACAAGGAATGGGTCTGGGGGTACAAAGCAAGGTAAGTTGGCAAAAGCAGCTGATCCCAATCTCAGGTCAGGCCTCATTTGTAATAAAGTAACAAGGCAGGAGGGATACTGAATAAAAGGGGGCTTGGGGAAAACTGTAAACAGTACTGACTGGGGAACAGCAGAGACACATAGCTGGGCTGGTATAGGCTGAGTGGGGAGGATGTGGGGGACTAGAAGCTGGTACAGGCAGCAGGACAGCTAGGAAGGGTGGAGAACTGTGAGAAAGTACTGAAATCAGGTTGGTGAAGGGAGGGTGGTAAGCTATAATGGATGTGGCGCCACAGTTTTTCTGGGGATGGTGTGGAGAGCGGGGGACTGTCCAGTGTGCAGGAGCCTGAAATACGTCAGAGCAGAGGTAAGGTTACTCAGGTGGTAGTTGGAAAGGGAGGGGCAGGGAGGAAGAGCAGTGAAGGAAGGGGCAGGTTGGGGCTGCCCTTGGGCAAATGGAAGGCAAGTACAGGTTGGGAGCAGAGAGGTTACCACAGTGTCCAGGAACATCTCCTCCTCAAAGATCCTGGGGAACTGGTGTGGAGGAATGGCAGGTGGTAATGGGAAATGGTAGACAGGTAAGAGGATCAGCACAAGAGGGAAGGGGAGGAACTGGGTGAGGAAGAACAGGAGTGGGATCTGACGTTGGGGTACCCTCATCGAACATGTATACAATACTGGCCAGTTTAGGGGAAGGGGGACAGGTGGTGGGGTGGGATCGAAAACCAAGAGTCAAAGGCTGGAAGCAAGGGAGGAGAGATGAGTAGCTTGGGAGGCAAGGAGGAAAGGGTGGTCAGAGTGGAGTGAAGGATGGGGGAGGAGGAGTTAGATTATGGGATAGGGAGGAAGGAGTGGTAGCAAATAGGTTAGCCAGAGAGGAAAGGGAAAAAGGGGGGGGGTGAAGAAGCAGAAGAAGGGGATAGTGATGGTTGTGGTAGGAAGACAAGGAGCAGTTGAAAGGGGAGTTGGCTGGTTTACTAGGAGTGGATAGGAGGTCAGAAAACATGTCTGTGTGGGACGGAAGAGGGGAAATCATTAGGGACTCCATTATTAAAGGTACCCATTGGGGGAAGAAGGGGGACCAAAAGACTAGAAGAATGGTGGTTTATACACCAGGGATGGTAGCAGGGAGGGCAGAACCAAGAATCAGGGAAGTTGTTAGGGAGGTTAGTGGAAAACCGAACTTAGTCATCCACCTGGGAACCAACGACTTAGCAGGGGAAGAGGTGGGGGTGGTGCAGAATAGATTAAACAGAGCTGGCAAGGGCCTGCAGAGAAATAGTGAGCTCTTTGGCCTTTTCAAAAGTGATTCCAGTCCCCAGAGCCAGCACAATCAGAAAGAAAAGAGGATAGAGGAGTTTAATGATTGGCTAGGAGCTGGTGCAGGGTAGAAGGATTCAAATGCATATGGGGCTGCGGAGGCACGTAGTCTGACAAGAGGGTGTATTCAGCAGATAGACTGCACCTTAGCAGGGAGAGCTCAAACATACTCAGAGACAACTGGGGGAATATATCTATATCTATATCTATATGTATATATATATATATATATATACACACACACACACACACACACACACACACATACACACACAATGATCTGAGTTTAAACTGCTGAAGGGGGGGCGGAGGGATGGGCCAGCAGGCCCAGAAACTTCAGGATGAGGAGGTCTGTGGACCTCCCCACACACCGACAGTAGTAATCGGGAGGGTGGGCGAGAAGGCAAAGGGGGGCAACCAATTACAGGAGGTGAAAAGGATAGTGCAGGGAAAGGGCAGGTCAGGAAAAGTACAGAAAGTAGGCAGGGGGGCACAGAGTCCAGGTGAAGGGTGGTGTCACTCAATGCTCGCAGTCCCGGTAAGAAGATGGCAGACATGCAGGCCCTCTTAGCAGAGGGGAAGGTAGACATAGCAGCAATTATCAAGACCTGGGCTAAACACACCATACCTCTCAACTGTCCCTGATTTTCAGGGATGTCCCTGATTTTGCCTCAAAATTTTACTCTGTCCCTCCTAAAAATTGTGTTTCTGTGACCAAATAGTGGGAGTTGGAAGCACAAAATAATGTCAAACATTAAAGTTAAAGAGTTGTTCTTCCTTAGAAAATACATTTTGCACTAAGCCACATATTCTACCAGCTTCCTGAGTGGATATCATCAAGTTTGAAGTAGTGTCCCTGATTTTGGTTCTTTGTCCCTGATTTTTTTAAGCCTTGTCCCTGATTTATGAGGCAGGAGGTTGAGAGGTATGAAACACACCATGACTGGGATCTCTCAATTCTAGGGGTACAAGTTATACAGAATAGACAGGGTGTTAGGCAAGGGGGGTGGTAGCGGCTTACATCGGGGAAGGGATAACATACATGAGGAAGGAAAATGAAAAGGGGAATGTGGAAACGCTGTGGATTCAGCTCCAGACTAACAGGAAGAGAAAGGTCAGGTATGGGGTGGTCTACAGGCCACCCACCCAACCGGTAGAAGGAACGAGACAGGGAGCTGTGTTCACAATTGCTGGAAGCTGCAGAAAAGGGGGAGGTGGTAGTGGTGGGGGACTTTAATCTGCCCAAGGTCGAGTGGGGTATACCAGCTATGTCCTGTGCTAGGAGTCAGGCGATCCTGGATGCGATACAGGGCGGATTCATGACCCATGGTGTTACTGAGCCCACCAGGGAGGGGGCAATCCTTGATCAAGTGCTCACAAATGGGGAGCACGTACATGAGGTAATGGTCAAGGAACCCCTGAGGGGTAGTGACCACAGCACAGTGTGGTTCAGTTTGGATATGGGCAGGGAAAGGATCTCCACCAAGACCAAAATCCTTGATTTCAGGAGGGCAGATTTTAAGAAGACGGGTTAGGTGCTAAGGTTGCACCATCAGAGTGAACATGGGGGTGGACCACAAATGGGCCATCATCAAGGATGCAATACTGGCTGCCACTGCAGAGCGTGTTAGGCTTAGTGGGAAGAAATCAAGAGCCAAATCACCCATCTGGTTCAACTCTGAAGTTGCCTGGGTGGTGAAGGACAAGAGGGTGACCTACAGAAGATGCAGGAGGACTGTGAATGAGGAGGATAGGGAATACTACCTGAAGCTGACTAAAGTGTCAGGTAAGAGGGTGCAGCAAGCTAGGACACAGAAAGAACAAAGAGCTGAAGGGATCGGGGGGGGGGGGGGGGAGAAGGCCTTCATTCGCTACATAAGCGAGAAGAGGGACAAAAAGGAAGGGATAGTTAGGCTGAGGAAAGGGGATGCATGGGTGGAGGAAGAAGACAGCAAGGTGGAGGTACTGAACAATTACTTTTGCCCTGTCTTTACTAGCGAAAAAGATGGGCTGGTGCAACCTGGGGGGAAAAGGTGAGGGGAGGGGGGAGCACAGATGTCGTAACAGAAGTGGATAGTGTGAAGGCGGGGCTGTTGACACTGAAGGTAGACAAGTCCGGGAGGAGTTTGCAGGGCTGCTGGTAGGCTTCTTCAATAGCTCCTTGGAGTTGGGCATGATGCTGCAGGACTGGAGAACGGCACATGTGGTGCCTCTTCACAAGAGTGGACCCAGGGATGACTCAGGGAACTATAGGCCGGTCAGTCTGACCTCAATTGTGTGTAAACTCGTGGACACCATACTTAATGAAAGACTGCTAAGGTATATAGAAGAGAATGGTCTCCAGGACGAGAGGCAGCATGGATTTGTGGGAGGAAGGTCATGTCCAATGAACCTGACTGACTTCTTTGACTGGGTCACCAGTAAGGTTACCACCTACTCGGTTTTTGACCGAATGATTCGGTTTTCTAGGTCCAGATTCGGTCCTCCTGTTTTCACCATTGCAAATTCGGTTTTTATGGTGGGTCAAGCAGCACCTGTTAGATTCCCCACTAACTGTTTCATTTTCTTCTCATCTGACTGTAAGCAAGTGTCTGACATTTTAGTGTGCTTGCTTGCTTGCAGTGCATGCTAATCAGGAAGTGCCTCAAGAGCAGGGCACTTAAAGAGCCAAACGTGTCCCTGTCTGCTCAGTTGTCACCTCTAACTTCACACCAGCAAATTGGAAGATTATTCATGGGAAGGGTAAACAATACCACCTTAATTAACACCTTCATTTTTCTGAAACCAGACAGGCACCACATTAGGGTAGCTTCCTGTCACAGTATGGACTGTGCAATGTGTTTCAGAAACTTTACCTGCTAATCCAGTTTTATTCAGTGGTTGTACTTTTTCAGTCATTTTGAATGCTTACAGGCTTGTAAAACAGATTCTGTTAAACCCTTCACCATGTTACTTGCATGGTCAGATTACAAACAAATTCTGATGCCATGCAGACCTTTGTTTGTATACCAGTCAGTCTGAGAGGTGTAAAGTAGGGCTATTAAGACCATTAACAGCAAATCAAACTAATCCTCTCTAGGCTGCATTGTGAGTACAGTCTTTGACTGCTGTGATAAGGAATACTTTTATACCTTTAAATGTTCACCATTTTTTCTTAGGGTCTGTCCTATATTTAAATATTTGTTTCTCCTTTTGTTGTTAAATTAATAATCTAATATTTTATTTCGTTTCTAGCAATACTATGCCTCTCTCTCTCCTCAGTAGTTATTGTTGTCAATTTTCATACTACTTGGATATTCCAGGAAAACCAATCCAGGCCTTTCAGATGAACAGCACAGAATAATGTGGCTAATATCATGCTAAGCTACAGAAATGAGAAAAGGAAGAGAGAGAGAGAGCAGTAGCTGATGAGATGACAGGAACATAATCTAGATTTGATGGCACTGCAAATTTAGGCAATTTATCAAACATTTCTCAAAATATTATTTTTTGTTTTACCAGAGAAGACACACTAAGCTACAGCTTGTTTACAGGTGCAAGCTGAGAGCACAAGGGAATTAAGTGATTTGTGTAGGGTCAAGGTCACAAAGTATACAAGCTTGGGCTGTAGGATTCAAACCCTGGTCTCCAGAATTGCAGCTCAGAGCTTTAAATCACTGAGCTATCTATACTCCCTCCACGCTACATATCACATATCATGCTATCTGCTATGTATGACTGACATGGAAAACAAAATAGGATATTTAACAGCATAGAATAGTTCCTACCACTTTTAAAAACTTCTCTGGCATTACAAATAACTTTAGAGTAGGAGCAATGGGAGGGACAGTAGCACATCTTAAAATGGCAGATGATATTTGTAATTACATCTCATCCACCATTACTGGTGTAGTTTATTTATTTATTGAAAGAGTTTTACCAGAAAAGGCCACCTGATCCAAACTAGCCAGTTGTCAGAGGTGTGCTTGTAGTCACTGGATTTGTCAGCTAAGCTGTGTACACAGGATGGAAAGTCCCCTGAACCCCCTCTCTAACCCCACCAAATGTTAACACACACTGAAATGTAAAATATTTAAATCCAAATCAAATAAACCAAAAATATCTGGTGGAGCTGCAGCTGCAATAGGAGTGGGCTCATCCTTCAGTCTGCAATGATGTAATGTTGGTGTGGGCTCATCCTTCAGTCTGCAATGATGTAATTTGGTGTAGGCTTACCCTTCTGCGGCATGATGTAATTTAAAGAAGTTGTACACAATGTTATATCAGCAGCAATCATGAATAAATCAAGTCAATCAGAGTCCAAGCGATGCCCTCATTAGTCATAAAAGGGGCCGGGTTAGGGGTGGAGTTTGGGGGTGTGGTTTAGTATTCGGTTTTCATCTCATCCAAAGGTGGCAACCCTAGTCACCAGGGCAGTAAATGGGGGCCAGGCGGTGGACATCATTTAACTGGACTTCAGCAAGGCCTTCGATTCTGTGTCCCATAAGAGGCTGATCAGGAAACTGGTGGATCTAGGGGTTGGGGAGAAAATGATCAGGTGGGTATAAAGCTGGTCGAGACACAGAACCCCGAGAATGATGGTGGGGGGGGGGGAGAGTTATCCAGCACCAGGGAGGTCACCAGCTGGGTTCTGCAGGGATCAGTGCTGGGGCCGGTGTTGTTCAATGTCTTCATAAATGACACTGGGGAGGGTATTAAGGGCAAGATGTGCCCGTTTGCAGATGACACCAAACTGTGTGGAACTGTGGACACAGTGGAAGGAATACAGGACCTGCAGGAAGATCTCAGAAACCCTAAGAGATGGTTGGAGATCTGGCAACTTGGCTTCAGTTCCAAGAAATGCAAAGTGATGCACACTGGAGCCAGAAATCTTAGGACCAAGTATTACCTGGGGGGGAGGAGGGAGGGTAGCAACAAAAAGAGGAAGAAAAGGATCTGGGGGTGGTGAATACTAGTGACCTGAAGCACTCCTCGCAGTGCAAAAAGGCAGCAGCACATGCAAACAGGATGTTGGGTGTATAGCCAGGGTATTCAGCACTAGGTGGAGCGAGGTCAAACTACCCTTGTACAGGTCACTGGTGAGACCGTATCTAGAATATGGGGTAAGATACTGGTGTCCATACCTTAAGAATGACATCAGCTTTCTAGAGAAAACCCAAAGGAGGACAACCAAGATCAGGGCTCGAAATAAGCGGCTGTCCTCCCGTCCCGGACAGCCGTTTTCCACCCGGAACAGCCGTTTTGTGAAGTCCGCCTGACCCGGGGACAGGCGGTTTTCACAGCCAGTAAATTTGCAGCCAGAGTATTGAGCTGGGCACTAGGACCCAGCGGCAGACGGGAGGTTTCCGGACGGCGTCGACGTCATGATGCGTAGCTCCTCCCGCCAAAAAGTGCAGCTCCGCTCGCCCATTCCTCACTGACTGAGGGTCAAGTGACTGCAGCTACTAGCCACCTGACCTCTCAGCGAGCCGGAAAACTGACTGGCGCCGATCAAGGGCCCTCACTCTCACTAGTCTGGCCAGGGTGAGGAGCGAGAGTGAGAAGAGCGAGCGAGTGGAAAAAGAAAAAAATTCTGCAATTTCTCAACAGCCCTTCTCAGGGCTCTAGCATTTGGGGGCTGCTGGTACTTGGAGGAGGAGAGGGGAGGTGAACAAGGGGGATTTATTTAGTTAGTCTTAAAAGTGAAAAAAAGACTTCTGCAAATTCTCAACAGCCCTTCTCAGGGCTCTAGCATTTGGGGGCTCAGTTTGTGTGAATCAGTCCTGCTGGTACTTGGAGGAGGAGAGAGAAGGTGAACAAGGGGGATTTATTTAGTTTAAGTCAAGTCTCAAAGCAGTCAGACACTGTACCTGTACACCTAAAACTCTCTCAAAGCCAAAAGAGACCTTGTGATCTGCAAGTCTCATCATCTCTGACTCTGAATAAAAAATATATCTTGAGTGTGCAGAGGGTGAAGGCAAGGCTCTATTAAAACTTATTGTTCACTCAGCCTGTGTAAAGCCTCCAGAGCTTGAACCTTGAAGATAGATACTGCGGACTTACTGTACTACTACTAATTTAAACTAGCCCTGTCAGCCTGCTGTTGTGCTCTGCCACTGGACTAACTTAATAAAAGTAAAATTGAGTGACTGTGACAAGAAGGCACTGTCAAAGGGAGGAGGATTAAATTACAAAACAGGTTGACAGCAGGATACCCCTCAGGTTTTAGTCGTGAAATCTGAGCGGAGGAAAATATAAATATTAAACTCCTTTGTCGGGGTTTTACAGGGAGGAAAGAAACTAAACAGACTGTTCACGTCTTCTAATATCTCTGATCATCACTTCACTGTAGTGTCCACTGTCTTCAGAGTGCTTACTGTACTTTAAATTCATACTAGCTAAGTAAACCAAAAGGGAAAAAATGTCTTTGTTAAAGTTTGGCTTTAAAAATTACAGGAAAGCCTTCAGTTTCAAGCCAAGAGGAGGAGAAAGCTCGGTTCTTCTATGTGTTCTGCTTCTCCATTACTGATAGACTCCAGTAGCACCAACTACTCACCCCACCATTGTGGCCACAGATGTGACAACTTGTAGTGCCAGTGTTGATATGCCAGCAACTCTGACTACTGTTGAAAGTGGCGGGAGTCCCGGGCCAAAAAGAAAAAGGGGGTTCCAGGAGACCTGGAAGAAAAATAGGGAGTGGCTACTATATGAGCCTGATGTGGGCATGACCTGCTCATACTGCAAAAAATACTGAAGGGAGACAGACACTTTCATGAGTGGCTGTAAGAGCATGAGACTTGAAAATGTACGAGCTCATGAACTCTCCAAACCTCATAAATTAGCCAATGAAAAAAATACTGTGTCTAACACAGACCCTTCTGACTTAGCAATAGAACGAGGAATAATACAAATGGAAAAAAATGAGGAGACACAAGTGGAACATTTGTTTAGGACAACTCTTTATTTGATTAATTCAGAACGCCCATTCACAGATTTCCTGGCATCTTAGAATTACAACATGTAAATGGTGCAAATGTCGGATCAGTTATAGAAGTGACAAACAGGCAACAACGTTCACATTTTATTTCAGAATCAATAAGGATAAAAGATGCAAAACAACCTGGTTAACAGTAACACTTTTCATCTCTGTCCTATGTGATTTCGAACTGATGCCTCAGTAATAGAAGAGGAGGCAGTCTATATTAGGACAATGGAAAATTTCCGTCCAGTTAACAAATTTGTTTCCTTCAGCCAGTCTGTATTCCAAATGGTGAAAGCATTTATAACTCAATAGGTGATGCCTTAGAATTCACCTTGGACTGTAAAGACTGGAAAGAAAAATTGTTGCCTTTGGATCTGATGGGGCACCCGTCATGTTGGGTAAAGTGACTGGGGTTTGGCAGGATTTTGAAAGACGTATCTTCATTTGTTAGGATTCAGTGCAGTGCCCACAAGTTGAGCTAGCTATAAAGCAATCAGCAACATCTATTCCATACATGAAAACAACAGATGAAGTCTTAATGGGTATCTATAAAATATACCATAAGTCTCCCAAAAACTGGGCCGGTCTCGAAGAGTTAGCCAGTAATATGAGGTACACCATTCACAAACCAGTTAACGTGTCAGGGACCCGGTGGGTTGCACACAGAGAAAGGCTCTGTCTGTTATTCTGTCCAGCTACAAGGCCTTAGTTGTACATTTACAGCACATTGCTTCCACACCAGGGCAAACAAAAGATCAGGCCAGTGGGTTGTTCCAAAACAATAAGTACTGTGAGATTTGTCCTCTTTCTCAGTTTCTGGCTGAATACCTTTCTGTCATGATGGCCTTCAGTCTAACTCTACAGAAAGACAGCTCAACAGTAGAAACAATAGTCGGCAAGGTTGAAAGCACGGTGCTCTGACTAGAGAACTACCCTGCGCAGGATAAACTTGACAAAGTCTGTAACGAATTGCTGTTGCTCCCTGACTCTGACACAGCTGACAGTGACACTAGCACAAGTTGACTGACAGGCTCAGCCACTACTCAGGTTCAGTTCCGTGGATCTGATATCTTCTTTAACTTAGAAAGGGGATATTCTATAGATAGAACCAAACAGGCAGTGTTGCGTGATGTTACAAGCCTTCTTTCATCAACAATTGAAAGTATTAACTCACGATTTTCCAATTTTAAAACAGACAAAGTCCTACTGTCATTCAGTATATTTAACCCATTACAGTTACCAGAGAGTGACCAACTAGCCCTTTATGGCAATGAGGAGGTCAGAACCCTCACAGAGCACTACAGTGACCTACTGAAGAAACACAATAATAATATAAACTTGATTGAAACGCAATGGTTAGAGCTTAAACCACTTATGAAAAAAAAAATCACTGAATGAGCTGCCTCCGAAATTTCACTATTTGGATTTCTGGCAAAAAATTCTCCATAATGATGCACATGAACAGCGATTCCCTGATATTCTGGTCTTAGTCACAATAGCTCTACTAGTCCCAACCCAAACTGCAGTAGTTGAGAGAGGATTCAGCTTGATGGGCAGAGTGAAGTCTGACTGGCGGTCCTGTCTGTCTCCTATGACTACATTTGAACTAATGCGTGTCAAGCTGTCAGATGCTAGCGTTGCTACATTTGACCTGCAGGATGCCATAACACTATGGTTCAAATCTGGAAAACAAAAGAGAAGACCTCATGTGAGACCATATGGCTGCAGACTAGATTCAAGTTCTGATTCAGAAATAGACTAGACTCAATCAGTGTTTTACCTTGAAAAATAACCCCTCAAAAAGCAACAGTTCTCTCTCTTTCCACTTTACAGTCCATTTTATGTTTTAAGTTTAAAATTCACCTCACAAAAATGTGGACAGGTAAAACTTTGTCCGGACAGGCAACATTTACATTCCACCTGTCCCTCGGACAGGCATCTCAAAAAAATTATTTCTAGCCCTGACCAAGATGATCGTATGTCAGCAGGGGAAGTCTTATGAGAAGATATGAGAATAGGCTGGGAGCCCTAAGACAGAGAGAGAGAGACAGAGAGAGAGAGAGAGAGGATATGATAAGAGACCTTCAGATACTTGAAGGAGATAGAATTGATAGAGAAGGTCTCTTCAAGCTATGAGACAACGAAACCACAAGGAGGCACAGTTTGAGACAGGTGGGACTCTGGTTCAGGAGGGATGTTAGAGAGCATTAGAGGGTGGTGGCCACATGGATGGCACTATCAGAGGAAATGGTCCCAAAGAAGATGGCGAGCGGCTTTAAGAGGGCCTGGGATAGGCATAAGGAGAACCCATGGGTCTATTGGGGGGGCAGTCACGGAGGAAGGGAAGACAGGGGAGAGGGGCAGGATCAGTGGCATAAGCTAGGGACCCTGTAATAACGATTAGACGCCACAGACCAAATGGCCTTCTTCTGCTGGCTCTTTCGTTATGTTCTTATGTTCATAAAAAACAAACTGGCTGGTCTGGTTGAACCAGCTGGACAGGGAACAACTTGTGCAGTCCAGCTGTTCAGACTAGATCAGTCAGTCTGATGTTTACTGTTTTGTCCAGTACTTTTCTTTTGGGGGGAGGTGGTTGTTTCTCCAGAAGTGCACAGCCAGACTTCGGGTATGGGTGGAACTGGGCATGGGTGAAAGGCAGACTATCAGACACGACCCAAATTATAAAACTCAGACTCTGATAAAGGACATAATTGACTAAAACTCATCAGGCATGCACGATACAAAACTCTAGACAGTGGTGGAGCTAAAGGGGAGCGGGGGGGGGCAGGCATCACCCCAGTACCAACTGCTTGTTGAGCTGTGCCCCCTGCGCCTGTGGCACACCCACCTGGCACCCCTGTGACACTGTGTGTGTGTCCAGACAGTTGTCCTCCAGCCGATCCCGATGAAATAAAACTATTATTTTTAAAAATGTTATGGGACACTCACTCAGAGATGATCAAGGAACCTAAAGGACAGGAGCGGCTCAGCAGCGGGGTATGGAGCGGAGGTGGTAGTGAGCAGGGGCCGGGCTGGTGAGGAGCTCAGCTGTCATCTGACTTTGTTTACTTTACACATCATTGGCTGTGTTTGTAACTCTGTCAGCCAATGAGGTCCTGGTATCCATGGCGCAAGGCGCGCATGCTTTGAAGGCAGCCACTGAGAGTGAAGCCAGAATGCAAAGAGGTGGCAGGCTGAAAGGGATCCATCCATCATCATGATCGTCATCTGACCTGAATGTCTCTCTGTGGCGGCTGGCGCTACTGCTAATTGTATCGGTCTGTGTTGCCATTGCAACCGAATACTGACCAATCTGTCCTGTGTTGCTGAGTGCCGAATGGCTGCCCATCGACTTGCATTGCCTTCCCGACTTTGGAGGACTGTGGTGCGAGCAAGGGAGTCAGAGACAAAGACTCACAGCTGGACTGGAGTTCATTTGGTGACCGGTTTGGTGACAGTGGGGTCTTGCGGCTGAGTCTGACTAAAAATCAAGACACTGGGAGAGTGTCATGAGACAGAGCGAGACCTGCTTGAAAATTAGAGGTACGGGGGCTGGTTGTTATACAGTATATGATGATGACCATGTAGGAGGTGGCATCTCCTAACAGGAGTGTTTGTTTGTTTTTTTACTTTATTTTAAATGTTTCTATCAGAATCGCCAATCATGTTTCTCTCTTCATTTTTAGCATTTATATTTCTACTCTCCCTCAATCCGTTGTATGCAGCACAGACAGCAGAAGTTTTATTATCTGCTCACCAGACTGTGAGTGCTGCTGCCTTAAAGGAGGGCTAGAGCAGTACATTAATGCACCAGAATCATTGGTTCTATAGTACTTATGAATTTGAATCCCACTGTTGGAAATCTGCTAGGATTCAGTATTCAGATATTCAGTTGCATTTCTGCAGTGCTGTTTCACATCTTGTGATGCCTGTCAGGAAAATGCTGACCTCTTTTTCTTCCTATGATAATCAAAGATTATCGAATTCATGTTATCCACATCTGACACTGCTGCTCAGTATGTGTGTGTGTGTGTTGGGGGGTGCAGTTGCATTGCAGCAGCAGAGCACTATACTGCAGACAGATTGCACTGCAGCAGCAGAGCACTATACTGCAGACAGATTACATTGCAGCAGCAGAGCACTATACTGCAGACAGACTGCATTGCAGCAGCTGAGCACTATACTGCAGACAGATTGCACTGCAGCAGCAGAGCACTATACTGCAGACAGATTGCACTGCAGCAGCAGAGCACTATACTGCAGACAGATTGCACTGCAGCAGCAGAGCACTATACTGCAGACAGATTGCATTGCAGCAGCAGAGCACTATATAGCAGATTAGAAGAGAAACACTAGTATAGTTCCGAGGTTTTACACCTGCTGAAAATGTGTTTGGCACACATGCAACAACAAACAGTAGTGTAGTTGCTGAAAATTCTTATGCCTTGGCTAGTAGGCTTGGGTATGTGGCACAGCAAGTAGTTCATTTTAAGCAGCAGCAGTGCAATGAAAACAAACATTTTGAGTCTGACCCTACCTTTTTCTACTACTAACAGCACCCAAAATAAAATTTCTCTATGTCTTTGCATTTATATTGCTACTCATTTTAATGTGCAATAGATAGGGATGTTTCAATGTATAGTTAATGGCCAAAACAGTGACATTTTCAAATTAACACTTTCGCTTGCTACCATCTTGGTGCCCCTAAAATGACTGACCCCCCCACCGCTCCCAAACCTGGCTCTAGAGATTCATGAAATGCTTCTTCCACCATGTTTTCCACTGTCACTCATTACCACCACGTAGATGTCAAGGTTAAATTATCAAAACGAGCGAGAGGCAAGTCAGAAGCCAGATTTGAAATCATCCCACTCTGTTGCACTGTAACTCTCTGGCTTTCAGTGATGCACCTGCTGAGCTGCACAGTAAAACCACCGCATTAAGAGTGAGACTTGGTTCCCAAACAGTGAGACTTGACAGCACTGCCACCAGACAAATGCCATTAAATTGTTTTTAGTCAGAAAATTTTCCTTCATCCAGCCTTGCTGGGGGCGACTGTGGAGAACTCTGGACATGTTGCGCCTACATGGTTACTTACGGTAGTCAAGTAATCCTCTGAGCCGTGTGTCATCTATCTCCCAACTGTTAAATGTACCACGATTGAAACATTGCAGGATAGTGGAAACTTCTGCAGGATTGCAGTCATTCATCGCACAACCCCCCCTTCCCACGACAGTCCACCATAATCGCAGAAATATGTCCACTTGCTCAAACTTTCAATTAATTGCATTTGGGGGGCTCCGCCCCATCATCCCCCCCCCATTACAAAACCCAGAAAAAACATTTCCATTTTATGTCCCTTTGAGGCATTTATTGCAGTTAGAAGCTCATTACAGAACCATAAAATACTGTGCCATCTGTTCATCCCCCCATGTCAGTCTCCACATACTGCCTCAAAAAAAAAAATCTAACAAAATTGTAGTTAAAAAGATTGTGATGCTCTGCCATACCATTGTTCTGAACACTGCACACATTCACACCCCACAAGTGTTAATGGCAGCAATTCCAGGTGCACATTTAACCAGGCGGAGAAATTGGCAGAAGAGAATGAGGCAAATGAGGCCCCACATTAGTGACTAACATTTCTCAGTTATGCATTTTTGCTGCATTGTCCTGGTTTTACTGAGTTTAATGTAGTATACATAAACACTGGAGCCATTTTCAAAAATGGGGGGGGATGCGCCACCCAAATAAATGGGCCAGCGCAAAAAAATGCAATATTCAAACAAGACGTGCGATCCCAACGGATTGCACATCCGGTCTGACTAAAGTAATCCTAGCGGGCGGCACAAATGGGGACGACCAATATTAGTATCACATCCCAGGAATGGCCTGAATACGGGAGCGGGATGCCCGGCGCATCCCCAGATGAGCCAGTCTCAAATTTCCGATATTCAGCCAGAATATGCAAATACGGCCATCAGGCATGCAAGGCGCAAATGGCCCATTTGCATGCTCATTATTGCTGCATTTGCATCCACTTGGATGGAGGCACCTGGCAGGATGTACCGGGCTGGCCTGCCCCCCCCCCCGACCAGTCCTGTTCCACCACAAACCTCATCCCTTTTCCATAGTGAAGGGACCCCTTCCCCGTCCTGAAACTGGTTTGAAGTAAAACAGAATATATCCCCAGCCCTTTTCCATAGTCTGGGACCCCCTCCCAGTCCATAAGCACCGTCCACATTGCCCCAGAGACCCATTTTCCTATGAGTCTTGGTAGCCCCCATCGAGCCCTGATCACAATTCGATGTAAAATAATAAATCAAACAATTTCCATAGTGTAATGGCCCTCCCATCCCGAGCCCCAATCACGGTTCGACATATAATAATAGATCAAACAATTTCCATAGTGTATTGGCCTCCACCCCACCAGGCATGAACCCCTCCCACATCCCCCCAACCCGACCCGTGCCGGCGACTGACATAGTCCTCCACACCCTGCCACGGCCAGCCGCCGACTGATCAGTCCCAATCTCGTACTGTACAAAGTACAAGCTCATTGGTGAGGGTTCATGCCTGCTGGGGTGAGGGCCACTACACTATGGAAATTGTTTGATCTACGTCAGCCCGCCAGCACAGCGGCAGTGCTACCACTTGCAACGCCGACGAACCCGGTTTGGTAGTGAACCTGGATCGCTGGAGGGCCGCCAAGGAGAGAAGGACTGCACTGCTGGCCGCTCCTCCTGTCAGAACATGCCACCACCTGGGTACTACAGGTGGTGCTGGTGCAGCAGAGGAAGCTGACGGCAAGGGAGGGGCAGTGTTGGCCAAGGACCAGAGCAGAGGTGCATCTCTATGTGCCTCTGACTCATTGGTCCTCCCTGTGTGCTGACATCGGCAGGGGGCAGGGAGAACAAGGAAAAATACCCTCACATCCACATCAGGAGACGGGCCTTGCATCAATGACTGAAGGGACAGAGGAGCACGGTTCCAGTTGCCCGCTCTCCCTGAAGTATCGGGGTGGGGTACAGGGACTCTCCGCCCCACCTGGGGGTCATCCGAGGATCATGTACTTGGTCCTCTGGTCCTGCCAGCGTAGCTGCGCGACACATTGAGGACTTCGATGATAGGTGTGGGTTGTGGGAGACAAGGGGAATATAAAGATTAAGTAAAAAAAAAAAAAAAAATGTGTTTGATCTATTATTTTACATTGAATTGTGATCGGGGCTCAGGATGAGGTGGGGGGGCCACTACACTATGGAAAATGGGTCTCTTGGAGCAACATGGACGGTGCTTGGGGACCAGGACGGGGAAGGTCCATACACTATGGAAAGGGGCTGGGGATATGTTCTGTTTACTTGAACCGGTTCAGGATGGGGTCCCTACACTATGGAAAGGGATGGGGTTTGTTGTGGAATGGGACTGGGTTGGGGGGCAGGCTGCTGTGCTTCTGTGAGCAGTACAGCAGCTTGCCTGTGGGTGGCCGGGACTTACGCATGGTTTTTCTATGCCTAACTTTGTAAGGCACATCTCCGAGATGCACAGGCAGCTGAACTGCCCATCTTGGCTGAATATGGGGATATGCCCTATATACATGGAAACGCCCCCCTCGAGATGCGCTGCATATATAATCACTGCGCTTGGACGCAACTACAGATGCGCGATTCATGTCAGCCATTTGAATATCGGGTTCGGTGCATCTCAATTGAAAATGCCCCCCCCCCCTTGTTTTCCTACTGTGGTTTTCACAATTTTTATATAAGGATATGGGGGGGGGGGCCACAGAAAACATTGCGTTTAGTGTAAATAAACAACTGTTTTCTTAATATTTGTATGCCGCCGTGGTGGTGGTGGGGGGCTTAACAGAAAAACTTGCTTTTACCACACTTGCGAAGTACGCCAGCTGAGCATGCGAAATAGTGGAGATGTTTCTCCCATATCTACAGGGATTTGGAAGCATCTACAGGAAAACTCTTCCCATAGACTTGCATTGGTTATACAGGAAAACAGGGCAATTCTGCTTCCATAGGAAATAATGTAATCTACAGGAATATGACCCTGGAGTTACAGGGAAAATGCCAAATCAACATGGGAGCACTGATAGCCAAACACACACGGTTCCATTGTCAGTTTTTACCTCTCTTCACTTGCCTCTTCCCTTTACAAAACGCGTGCGCACCGATACTCTGCAGCTAGGATTCGATTTTAACGTTAATTAGCTTGCCTGATGCACACTTGCAAGACTACCACTGGACAGCACCATACCCCTCTCTGGTCGTCCGATATGCCCCGAAAGTTCTGTTATTTATTACTGTGCCGTGACAGGAAAAGCCTTTCCAGAACGGAAGTGTACCGAGGAAGTAGGTCCGACAGCTACTGTACGTCCCATAAATCTGTCCTCCGTGTTAAAAGTCCCGCAAACTAGTGGAGTCTGAAAGAAAGTGAACAGTAGAGCCGGGGAAGGGCGTTGCAGTGAATGCTACAAAACTTTGGCCTTTCGCTGCGAGTTCTGTGATAAATACACTGCCGATATGTCGCCAGATCCTCCGGTCCTCTGCCAGATCAGTTCATGCGTAACCGAGCACAATAATACTGTCCCTCGACGTGACCACGGAAAGATTTCAGTGCGACAGCAAATCACTTGCTGTCCATTCAGTACACTAAACGTTAATATTTTAAAGCGGCTTCATGTGTAATAGATCTAGTGTGGCATATATTGTGTCCCTTTCTAACACAGGCAGATGTTCTAGGTCGATTAGTATGGCATATGAACAGGACTGACACAGATAAGGAGCACCTACAGCCCGAGCCCTGCCGCGCGCTGCAGTAGTGGTGCAGTAGCTAGCTTAGCAGCAATTGTTTATTGTCAGTACTGTTTGCAGGTGGAAGGTGTTGGCGCAGGGGGAAAACACCAGCATACTTCTTGACCTTTTGTCAGTCGGGGAGGGGACACAGGCACTCGACATACCACCAAGAGCTTAAAATCTGATTCAATTTCAGTTGGCATACATCTGTACCCCCCCGAAGGCTGAACATACACAAAAAAGTGTCTAGTCCTCCTTCCTGGTCAACAAAACCTAAATAAATAAACTGAGGGGACAGAACTTCAGAAACAAGCATTTGTCGATGCCGAATGTTTACTTGCAGTACAACAGGGATTTAAAGAGAACCTTTCTTGATGCTAAAACCTAGAAACAGGGTGTTCCCCTACCTCATTGGGAGCTCCTCCAGTATGCTTGCCAAATGTCTAAATAGCGCTTCGAAGAGAAAGGATTGTAATTTGCCCTCGAGTGCCTGGCCACACTATCCCTTTCCACTTCCTGACTCTGTGACCACTCCCACTCTTTGACGTTTTGTAGCATCTTTCTAGGGCAAGTGTGGAGGTGTGCCAGGTTCAATTCACTTGGATGGAGTGCCTTTTTTCAAATTCTTTACTGATTTTTATGTTTGCTTGCGCACTGCGCAAGAAACATTATGTGGCAGCTTAGGCGAGAAGCGGGTTTTGAGGTGCGGCACTGTGGCAGCCAGTGCCTCCACTGCATTCTTGGGCTTGGCCCTCGTTTTCCAATGTGGTGGCACGCTGCTGCTGACACTAGTTCAGCCAGCGTGCCACCAACTTGAAACAAATTAACCGCTGCAATGAGGGAGCGACCCCGTCATTGCAGGGTGGTGCCTTGCCTGGTGTAAAATATCACAAAAACATGGCGGCTGTCGCTGTCTGCTCACAGTCCCCATAAAAGCCGACGGGGGTGCCCAATCCCCTTGTGGGCATGCCCCCAACCCAGTTCATTTGCAGATGGGGGAGCCCAATCCTCGTTGGCATAACATTTCCCCCTCCCATTTGTTGTGTGCCCAGGGGGTGCCCAATCCCCCTCTGCATCATGCCCCCCCAAACAGGGTTTCTTTGCCGACGGGCCCCAATCCCTATGGCTTAAATCCCCCCTCCCCAAAAAGCAGGTGGCACACTGGAGCCCACCCCAGTGTGCTAAAGCAAACCTGCAAAAAAAAATCTTCCCCCGACGTCTTTTGTTTTTTGCCCTGAAACAAAGGAAACACTCCTTCGCCGTCAGGTCCCCTTCCCCAACCCGCACCCATCCACTGCGCACCTCACCTCACCTCCCCACACCACCCTCACCCCATACTTACCTCCGGGGCCGGGTGTGACGATCTTCCGTGGACCGGGAACACATCTGCACTCTTCAAAGTCGACTACGAACTGAAGAAATGCCGGTAAGCTGTATAATGGCATAAATGTTTTTTTTTTTTCAACTTATGTGGATATCTCGGCCATTTTTTTTACTTTTGGCACCAAACTTTCAACATGGGGTTCTTGGGACCCCTCCTCCTATATTCACTCACTGTCATGGCATTATTCAGTCCTGAAAGGTGATTTCACAGTCACTGGGTGGAATCACCTTTCGGGACTGAGAAATGAAACGACAGCACCACTGTTCATGGGTTGGGCTCCCAAAAAGTGTATGTTGCAAATTTGGTGAAAAAATTCCAAAAAGTGACTGTGTTATGAGTGTGCGTTGCGCAGTTTACATGCACGCTCGTGACTTTGAGAAGTTTTGAGATTTTTATTCCAAATTTTCCACATTGCTATTTTTACATACCTCCTTATGAACAGTACAGCTGTCATTGTTCACATCCTGTCCGAAATGTGTTTTCACACATCCGGCGCACAGTGCCTTGGTCACTGTGGGAAATCAATGTTCAGGACAGATTAAGAAAATCACAGTGACACTGTTCATGAGTGGATGTCCCAAAATGCCTATGTTGAAAATCTGGTGACAAAATTCCACAAAATAACTATGTTATGAGCATGTGTTTCGCAGTTTCCATGCATACTCATAACTTCGAGAATTTTTAATATTTTCACTCCAGATTTTCTACATTGCTATTTTTGCAGACTTCCTTATGAACAGTATAGCTGTCATTTTTCACATCCTGCCCGAAATGTATTTTCGCACATCCGACGCACAATGGCGCGGTCACTGTGGGAAATCAATGTTCGAGACAGATTAAGAACATCATAGTGACACTGTTCATGAGCTGAGGTCCCAAAATGCCTATGTTGAAAATTTGGTGAGAGAATTCAAAAAGGTGACTGTGTTACGAGCGTGCATTGTGCAGTTTTCATGCATGCAAATTTTTAATATTTTCACTCCAGATTTCCAACGTTTCCATCTCTTCACACCTGCTTATGGATGATGCAGCTGTCATTTTTCACATCCTGCCCAAACTGTGGTTTCGTACATCTGGTGCAGAATGGCGTGATCGCTGTGGAAAATCAACGTTCGGGTCAGATTAACAAAATCATAGTGCCACTGTTCATGAGCAGAGGTCCCAAATGCTTTCATCAGGTGGGGGTCACAAAAAGGCCATGTTGAAAATTTGTAGTGCAAATACCAACAAATGCCCAGGGCATTAGGGGTTTCAAACCATAACATCCTACCCTGTACAGACTGACAGCCGTCAGGAGTGTGCCTTTGGATTGCCGGCTGTAATGCTCATGCCATTCCACCCCCACCCTGCAGCCAGTGACAAGCATCGAGATGTGCCTTGGACTTTTCAGCCCCAGAGTTCACCCCATTCTCCTATACTGCACCCATTTCAGCATATGTCCTTATGGAATAGGGTGACTGTAAAGCCGAACACCAAGGCACACCTCAACACTTGTCAGTGTCTGCAGGATAGGGTGAGGTGAAATGACGTGAGCGTTATGGGCGACGACCCAAAGGCATACCCCAATGCCCGTCCGTCTCTGCAGGGTGGAGGTGGGGTTGGCATGAAGTTCAATACTTCACTGCTATTCCTATTCTGCATCTGTCTAAGTCCTGCACTTCCATTGCTAATACCAGCAAGCAAACATTCGGCATTGACAAATGCTTGTTAAATCAGATTTTGATACCCATTGATGACAGCTAGGGTTCAGATAACAAGAGTCTTGTTAGTTGAACACTGGTATCAGACAGTACTAAAACCCAATGTAAAATCAGAAAATCACCTTTGAAAAAGATACTGTATTCAAGTAAATGGAGTGCACCTCTGTGCTCACCCTGTAAAGATGTCACAGAAAGTTGGAGCACGGGGATGGATCAGAGAGACAGGAAGTGGCAAAGGATCGTGCAGCCAGCCCCTCAGGGGCAAATTACAATCCTTTCCCTTCCTTTGGGGGCTAGTTAAAAACCTTGGCAAGCATACTAGAGGTGCTCCCACGCAGGCAAGGGAGCTCCTTGTTTCTGCCTCTTTTGGAAAACAAACATCCCCAAGACAACTCTGAAAAACGGAATATTTAGACACAATTTTGCTGTTATTTCACCCTTTTTTTTTTGTAATTGTCACCCTTATTTGTTTAATACTAAAAACATTTTCATGGAAGCATGCTCTGTGCCCTATGTGTTCTGTTTGCTTGTCTACTTCTTAATTGTCACTTCTGTTTATGACATCCCAATCTGTTGCTTTGAGCATAATTATGATTTCATAAACATGGCATTCTAATGTCATATGTAGACAAGCAGCCAAAGCTAATAAAGTCCAAGGGACAGTAGTCTTATTTGTATGTCATTTCTGTCAGTAATAAAGAAAAAGGGAAAAGAATTGCACAAAATATAGTTCCAGCAGAATGGTACAGAGGGTTAAGCACAGAACTGTAAAACAGTGGGTTGCAGGTTCAGCCCCCCTCAGGGCCACAAACAGTATTGTCTAGGAAATCTGAGCTACAGTAAACTTGTAGTCAGGGCAGTGGCATGGAGTGCTGAGGTGCTGGATGTCTCCCCTCTTGCCACACTAGCGACCCGGGTTCGGGAATGGACCAGTGTCACTCAGGGGCTGGCAGGGAAAGGAGGAGTTGGCATCCTTTGACCAATTTCTTCCTTCGAGAGTGGGGGGGGGGGGCAGTGTACTGTTGCTGTGCTGCCACCTAGTGGAGGTTAGGTGGCACAGCAAGGGTCACCAGAACTGAAAGTCAGACATGGTTGTTGAAAGCGGGCATCGTCTTCATGGTCTACATGTGTGCCATTGCATGCTGCCAGGTCTGACTCAAGGGGAGTATTGAGCGGAAAACAACCCCTGTTTGCAGGATGATGCTGTGATCTTAAAGGTACCGCACCACTACCACCATTCATGGCACCCACTCACACAACGAAGTAAGAAGTAGGTGGGGTAAGTCCTGAAGGTGGGGTAAAGGGGCTGGTGTTCAACAAGAGAAGCAGCCGATGGGGAGGGGCAGAAGGATAAAGTCCATACAAAAAAAGATGATAGAAATATTTGAACGATAAACTGAATTGTGGCTTACATTTCTTCAAAAATATACTACTAGTATCAGATGCTCTTTAAAGGGAACATAAAAAGTATGTAATTTAAATCAACTATTGCTCCTGTTTCTTGTTCATTACTGACATGCTGTTAACATATTTGAAGCTACTATATTTGCATGCTGCATGCAGTTTTTTTCCAGTTCTGTTTAGTGCCAATGCTCAGAGTCTGGACTACAAAATGCCAAAACTTCAGGCACTGGTCTTGGAGGCAAGACATGACCTAGTGGTGGTAACTGAGATGTGGGCAACCTTAAACCATGACTGGGACATGATCATACCAGACTACACTCTATTCAGAAAGGAAGGAGCAAAAGGCAGGGGAGAGTGGTGGTACTGTGTGTTAAGGAGGGTATTGAATCAATGGAAATAGGTAGTCTAGGGGGATCAGGTGAATTGGAAACCTTGTGGATGCTACCAGGAATATGGGGGGGGGGGCAAATCCAGATCGCGGTGGTCTGCAGGCCACTGGGCCAGGATTAAGGGTTTGAGAGGGCAGTGGGAGAGACACTTAAGAGGGCAGCAAGTCTACGTGAAGTGGTGGTAGTTGGGGACTTTAACATGCCAGAAGTGAATTGGAAAGTCACACTTATGGCTAGTACTAGGAATCAGATTGTGGTGGATCATGATGCCTTCCGGAGGTATCTCTAGAGCAGTTAATTCAGGGACCAGCAAGGGAGGAGGCCTTTTCTGGATCTGGTGCTCACCAGCAGTTAAAGGATTCAAAACATAGCAGTCCTGGAACCACTCAGTTCCAGAACCACAGGACAGTAGCATTGGAGGTCCAGGTGGGGACAAGCAAAGGGTCAAAAAGAGTAAGGGTATGGGATGTTAAAATAGCCGACTTCTTCAGAATGAGGGAAGAATCAGAGAATAGCATGAATTCAATTTAATTCAATTTATTAAGAAATAACTATTGAGACAAATCTCATTTACAGTGGTGTCCTAACAGCAGCGTAGTCTCCAACATTATTACAGCATTTCAGTAGAAAGAAACAACAACACAGATTTAACAATAATGTAAATGTTCACAAATTTAAAGGTACAAATAAATGACATAGTGAAGGTAGGGGTGGAGTATAAAAGTAGGCAGCATTTCAAAAGGTGATGATAGAAGCAGCAGACAGCTCCATTCCAAAGGTATCCAAGGGTAAAGGACTAAGGGTCCAATGTGGTTCACAGCCAAAGTAGAGGTGGAAGTAAGAACCAAAAGGAAGGCATTTTCCAGGTAAAAGGGTAGTCAAATGAAGGAAGACAGGGCGAAGTATCTGCAAGCAACAGGAGAAACCACCTCATGAAACTGTGGTAGCATCAGTACACCTGTATGTCTGCCTTTTTCTGAAATCAATACAAAGTGTGACTGCTAACAGGATAGACCACCAGGAAGGTGAGGGAGGCCAGAACAGTGCCAGAGCTCTGGTTGGCAAGGGGGTTAAGAAAGGGGATAAGGCATTCTTCTGATACATCTGGGAGAATTGCAAGGTCAAAGGGGGCATAGTGGGACTTAAGAGCAATGAGTGATGGAAGGTCAAAGGGGTACAGTGGGACTTGAGAGCAATGAGGGTGGGAGGAGGGGGACAAAAGGAAGGCAGAGATGCTGAACAAATAGTTTTGTTTGGTATTTACTAAGAAGGATGGGCCACTTCCAGATTGTGGTGTTAGAAAGGGAGGGAGAAAATATGCCAGGGCAAAGGTCCAGATAACAGAGAAAAGGGTGATGGAAAAGCTAGCAGAGTTGAAAGTAGATAAATCTATGGACCTGATGGCTTACTCCTGAGAATGCTACTTGAGGTAGAAGGGGTTACAGCAGGGCTACTAGCAGACATTTTCAGGTCACTAGCCATGAGGGTGGTCCCTAGAGAAGTGGAGGACAGGCAGTGTGGTTCCATTACACAAGAGGGGGATATGTAAGTCAACTTGCCATCCTTTGTGGGGAAGATCATGGAGTCTACTGAGGCAGGATCTGGTGAAATTCCTAGAAGGGAATGGGCTGCAGGACTTCAGACAATATGGCCTCATGAGGGTGAGGTCTTGTCAAATGAATCTGGTTAAACTCTTCAGCTGGATTAACACAGCAGCAGACAAGGGGTAGGTAGATAATAAAGTATACCTTAGTTTCAGCAAGTACTTTGACTAAGTCCCCACAGGAGGTTGGTCAAAAAGGTTAGGACCCTTTGGGTACAGAAAAAGACGATGAATTGGTAGAGAACTAGATTGGGGGGGGGTAGAGCGCAGAGGGCAGTAGTCAGTGGAGAGTTCTCAGAGGTGAGGGAAGTGACCAGCTGGGTACCTCAGGGGTTGGTACTAAGACCAGTCCTCTTCAGTATTTTCACCTGTGACATAGATGAAGGTATCAAGGGTAAGATCTGATTATTTGCACAAGGGTAGACACAAAAGAAGGGAGGATCTGAACATGTTGGAGACCTAGTCTAAGATCTGGCAACTGAACTGTAATAAAAAAAAAAGTAAAGTAATGCATATTGGGAAAAGGAACCCACGGGTGCAATACACAATAGGATGGGTGATGCTGGATAGCACTCTGGAAGAAAATGATTTACAGGTGATGAGTTCAGAGACCCTAAAACATCTGCACACTGCAACAGGGCAGTGAGCAGAGCAAACAGAATGCTGGAATGCATAGGGAGAGGGGATAAGCAGTACAAGGCATGAGGCGATCCTCCCTCTCTACAGGTCACTGGTGTGACCAAACCTGGAATACTGTGCAAAGTACTGGAGCTTCCACCTGAGAAAAGATTGCAACAAGATGGAGACAGTGTAGTGCAGGGAAACTAAGATGGTGCTTGGCCTTGGGGATTTGACACATGAGGAGGGACCGCAAGACATAAGCATGTACATCCAGGAGAGAAAGAACGGAGTGGCATGACTGAGATGTAACCCCTGTAAACCTCCCATAGGGTTACTTGTAGTGTGCTGAGTGCCACAGGGCATCCTTGGGTAAAGCACTGTGAGTTTTTCTAGCTGCTGTCAGCCAAGGCATCAGTGACGTAATGTTTAGAATTTTCTGCAGCAGTGTGATAGAGGCATCGGTCAGAAAGTATAGGCAAACCAGAAGTTATAAAATTTGCAAGTTGCATTTTATTATCAATAACAATAAAATAGAAAAATTAAAATTGTACAGGATAGTTCTTCATACAGGCAGTACAAACAAAGAAAATCCTACATCTGAAAGTCTCTATCTCTCCCCCCTTTCTCTCTCAATTTAAATCTCAATCTCTGTATCTCTCTTTAAATAAAACATTGCTCTCTTTTTTTACTATGGCTCAGATATTCAAAAGGGTTGCGCATGGGCGCAACAGTGTGCGCCATGCACAACCCACCGATGCCCGCGCAATATTAAAGGAAAAGTGTGCCGCGACAAATCCCAATGTGCCAGAGTGCATCAGTATATACCAGGCACAGGTGAAGGGCGCGCCATGCATAACCTGCACAGCCCGATATTCAGCCGGGATGTTCAGAGTCATGCAGCGCAACCCCCCCGCCTGCACAAAGTTAAGCCAAAAAAAAAGGAACATGATGGCCACCCACTGGTGAGCTGCCGCATTGCAGGGTGCAACATGGCAGCTGCCACCTGTGGTGGCCACCTGGTCCTGCCCCATGCCCGTGTTGGGCATTCCTGTAGTGAAATCCCCGTCCAATATCCCTGGTGGTCAGTGGACCTCTATGTGCCCGATAGTGGGCATTGGTGTAAAGAACCCCGTCCAATATCCCTGGTGGTGCAGTGGACCTCTATGTGCCCGATCGCGGGCATCGGTATAGTACCCCCCACGTCCAATATCCCTGGTGGTCCAGTGGACCGATCGCCGCCCGATCGCGGGCATCTGTAACACATAAAATACCCCTACTACCCTGGTGGTCTAGTGTACCCTCCTCCCCACCCGCCCACTGAGCCCCCCACCTGCTCCCCCGTCAGCGGCGGGCGGCAGCACCCCACGCCCTACGCCCCTGCCACTCGCGACTGACAGCTCAGTAGGGCTGCCAGCCCATTGGTTCACCAGCATGAGCCAATGGGCGTGCAGCTCACCGTACTACTCAGTCCAGATATGTGAATGATTCATTCACATATCTGGACTGAGTAATATGTATGGGCTAGGCAGGGGCGGCAGGCGGGTTGGGTGCTGCAGGCCGCTGGCTGGCGGGGTGGGGCGGTGGAGCTCAGTGGGCAGGTGGGAGGTACACTAGATCACCAGGGTAGTAGGGGTATTTTATGTGTTACAGATGCCCGCGATCGGTCCACTGGACCACCAGGGATATTGGACATGGGGGGGTACTATACCAATGCCCGCGATCGGGCACATAGAGGTCCATTGGACCACCAGGGATATTGGATGGGGGGGTTCTTTTACACGAATGCCTGCGATCGGGCTGCAGGGGGCATCGGTCCCTGACGGCTGCTGCCTGGCAGGGCGCCAGGCGCAAGTCGTCGGGGATCGGCGCACCTGCATGCTAATGGCATGCAAATGGGGCCATAATGAGATGCAAAGGGCCCCCTGTGCGCCTTGCATAAATTATGGCCCCATTTGCATGTCCCCTTTTGAATATCGCAGGTGCTGTGCATGGCGCAATGGCACTTGCACTAGCGCATCTCCATGCTCCACTCTGGCCACTTGCGCTGGCGCAGTGCCACTGCGCCATGCACAGTGGGGGTGGCCAGGGTGCGATATTCAAAGCTGCTGCGCCATAGCGCAGCTCCGTTGAATATCGCCCAGGCCACACCCCTGTGCAACAAAGTTGAGCTGCACCCAGGCTTGCGCCACAGCCTGGCGCAGTTTGAATATCTGGGCCTATGTCTTTTACTGGCAGTTTAAACTCTGCATCTAATTTGTTGTAAGTTGTATCTCTTGTTTCACACAAAATGTACCAGAACTTTGTCAATTTCTTTCCTGAGGCCAGCATAAAGAGCACATCTAGTCTTTAACAGGTGCAACAAAATAGAACATTCTGTCCCAGAGCTGGTCCCCTAACAATTCTGTAAAGGAGCTTGTGGAGGTCAAAATACATATCAAAGTCAACCTCCTGTATTACAGACTATTAACTTTTTAAGAAACCCTAATAGCTTTCTGCAGTCATTTCAACAATATAATTATATACATTTTCAAACCAAAGGATGCCAATTTCACATAAAGAGTCACATATATTTTTTTTAACCAGAGAGAAGCACCGGCAAAAATAAAGAATAGAAACAGCATGTGAAAGAAGGGAGATGATGGGGAAATTGTGGGACCATCGTAGTGGCCAACTCCTAATTCCCACAAAAAAAAAAATGTGATTGCGCAGTCAGACAGGCAAGACATGGATTAGTGGCAGAAGGACAAAATAGATCCTTGCTTTTTAACTTTCTTTGCATAACAAATGGAACAGTACTACATTTTGAGTCTATTTTTCTGGTGTTTTCAAAACCTTGTTCTTCACGTTTTGGAATTTAGAACTTGTTGTTCTTAACATTTTGGAATGTGAAGAACAAGGTTGCTGTCTAAACCAATTTGAAATGGTAAAGCAGCTACACTAGCCAACATGTTAAAACACGCCTCACAGGCCTACCCCTTGAGGTCTACTGATAGGTCACTTTTTGACGTCCCTAAATTTGCTACAAAGATAGGTGAACATGCTTTCTCAGCATTTGCTCTGAAGCTTTGGAACTCCTTTCCAATGCCTTTAAGATGCTAGCCTCACCAGGTTTTTAAGAAATAATTTTTTACGTTTCTCCTATATAATAAGTGCTCGTGTAACTGATCTGTTGTATTCATAGTTAACTTGGCATTCTACCACATGACAGTTTTGAACTTATGGTTATTTTCTTAAATATCTTTGTGGTGTTCAGTGTTTCATATTACTCCTGTAATTTTCCAGACCACATTAATGTTATTGTATTAGTATATCATTGCAATTGCTGTTCATTTTTGTCTGTAACTCTACCGGGTTGTGTCTGACAATAGGCAATGATTTTGTCTAATGCACCTACCAGGTCAACAAAACTAAATTAATGAATCAATTACAGCAGTGATTGCAAGTTTCATTATGAAAACATGAGCTGAGCTGAGCTGTCATGGACAACAGACTACACTGGGTGCCAATTCAAAACTGGCAGTTTGGACCTCAGTAAACCATATTTCCCCTATTGAAAGACAAGTAAGCAATAAGACACAACAGGGTGTGCATTAGAAGGTTCTAATGCATGGCCGGGGTGTAGTAAAGCACAAGGCCGCAGGCCAAGTGCCTTCAGCCACTGGCCGTGCATTAGAACTGTCTTAATGCACACCCCTGGAGTGTCTTATTGCACTTATAACATGGGGTGAGAAAGACAGGTACCTGATTGGTACAGAGCCATCAGGTGACTATTGATTAATCCACAATATATGCACAGCAAGTGGTGAATTGTCCACTCTGAGTGATCACTGAGTGGACCAGATCTCATTATTCTGCCAGAATTGTAGTCTGACTGGCAGCCATTACTGCCCTCACTAAGAGAAGGAGAGCCCAAACCTGTGATGTATGTCTTTCTCTACTCCATATTATAATGCAGCACAGTGCAGCGAACATTACAATTCTGTGCCCCTCCCTGCTGTGCAGCATCTCACCCACCCACCCCATGGGCCTCTGGGGACCGCGTCCACAGTGGAGCCCCCACAATTAGTAACACAGAGCACAGGAGATTTCAGCTAACTTTTCCTGTGCCAGTGCACACCTCCTTTGCTGTGCACCGTTCCGTCACTCTCTGCTCCCGACACTGTCGTCTGTCCTGCTCACTTGCTGTTTCCTTCTCTCTGCATGCAGTATGGGGGCTGCACTGCTCGCTCTGTTTATCTGTCTCTCTCTCTCTCTCTCTCTCTTTCCCTGGCTCTGTGTGGCCCCACAGCACACACTCTCGCTGTTCCCCCCTACACACACACACACACACACAGTGCCTGACCAAAAGGAATGCTGATGAAGGACTAACATGCAGCAAGAAGAGTCACTGATACATTCCTGCCATGGTCCCCGAGGCACAATCTGAGCCTGGGACATGTCCCTTCTGTCTGTGTGTCTCTGTCAAGTGAGATTTTCTTAGCCAGAGACAGAGTGCTGGTAGTGTGTTTGTTCACTCCCCTCCTTCCCTCCCATGGTGAGAAACCCAGTGGTGAAAGAGACAGCGAGCAGAACTGGAAGTGGCATGTGTGTTGCTGTCCTCTGCCACCTAGCCACTATATGGGAGAGAGAGGGGGTGAGAGAGTAAAGCCGCCGGACAGTACCCTGTGAGCAGTAGGCTGCATCTCACTATCTACTCCGTGTCCTCTGGTTGTTAAGCACCCTATTAGAAGGAGTGAGAGAGAGAGAGAGAGTGAGAGAGACACACAATGACGAGCAGGTTAGAGGGACAGAGGTGAGTGTGTCACTCAGAATTGCCACACTAGTTATTTTGGGTGTGCTCTTTCTCTCTCTTTGTCTGAGGCAGAAATCAGCGAGACAGCCTCTGCACTGTCATGTGGTGCACAATGCTGCAGTGAGTATCTCCGAGGGAGAGGTGAGGCAGGACGTTCTCCTTGAGGTGGTGCTTTCTGATTTTGCAACAGTGTATTACATATTTATTTGACAGTAAACTGAAGAACCCCAGTCACTGAAGCAGGCTGTTTCCCCCACAGGGAGCAATGTAGTGAATCCTGTCCAGTGTCTACCAAGCAGCACTGTTCCAGTTCCTCAGTAGTGTCCAAGCAGAGGGAGGGGCAAGGCTACAGTAAGGGTGCCGCCAATGTACCATGCACTATTATGCACTAGAAATGTCACAGATCATGTCAGTAGTGTATCTGTGACATTTCTATGTGCATAAGAGCAATGCAGTGTGCATAATTTGTTAGGGACTATTTTGCAAGGTAGAATGATACAGTACCTTTCTTATTATTTGTACAGCAAAACAAACAAAAAAACTTTTCTGATATTTTTTATTTAAATGTAACCCATGTTATAAGTGCAATAACCCACTCCATGGCGTGCAGTTATTGGGGATTAATCAACACCCCGGATGCCGTGAGGACACTCGGCCTGCGGCCTCATGCCTAACAACGCACTGAGGGTGTTGGTTAATCCCCAAGAACCACACACTCTGTTGTGGGTTATTGCTTACTTACAGGCTCTGTGTAGGTCATTCTGTAAGACCCCAGATTAGAAAATGACAGGACAGCGGGTTGGAGAAAAACGTGGCTCCGGCTGTGGCAGTGTGAGGTGGGAGAGAGAGTACATCTGAGCAGTAAGCGTGTTTAAGAAAAAATGGGGTAGATTTCTTTGGGATGGTCAATTTTTTTTATTTTATTACTAATTCTGAAACATCCTGGCAGATGAGTGAACGAGGCAGACAGAGAGGAGGGACAGAGAACAGAGTGTGTGTGGCACGCTGCAGGAAGCAACTCTTAGAAGGTGCTTTTCTTATTTCATTTGCACTTGCTGGTGGGAAATGTGATTTCAGTGCTGCATTATTTTTATGCCTCTCAGTGCGAAAAAACTGAGCCTCTTCTTCCTGTGCTGCTTGGATCCTCACAGCAGTTAACCGAGTGGGATCAGTGGGATTTCTATATCAACCACAACAAGACGGGATGGGGGGAGTAGGGACTGTGAGGAAGAGGCATTAACAAAAGTACTGCGTGACTGCATAGCAATTTAAAAGCTTCCACTACTGTTCTTTTTTTTTTCTCAGAAGAGGTTTAACTATGGTGAGAATCAGTCAATGTGTTTTTTATTCTTGGGGAATATGTAATTTCTCGACTTTGGGGAAAATGACATCATTTCAAAATGTCAAAATTCTATTTGGGTTGTTGATATCTGTTTAATGTAGTAAGGCTGTAGGTGCCTGACCTTGTTGTTAGCCATGCATTAGACACTTCTACTGCACAGCTAACAACCAATTAGGACACAGGATTTTCCCTTCCCATTTTATAAGCTCAAATTGTGTTGTAAAAATTACATAATGCCCCTTTGTTGAGAACTCAGTGGATTCTCAATGCTTTTTTAGTTCAGTAACATCAGGAAGGCTGTGATGGTACTAACTCAACACTGAGAATCTGCTCATTCTCAACTAAATATGTTAATTATTGTATAGTGTAGGGGAGAGGGTTATTAATAATGGAATTCAAAGAATTCCCAGTGTAATATCGTTGCTACATCAAGAGGTTGTTATACCCTCTTGAGTACATCAGATTGATGGTAAAACACCATCTTACTGTCTGCGCGTGTGCGTCCCGAAACTTACGCTCTACGGGAAATGGTCACGACAGTGAGTTGGCCCTGAGAGAGAGTGGCGCACAACAAACATAGTGGGGTTTGTGAGAAAACAAAACTTAGTGCCTCAGTATACAGATTGGGCTTTCAGACCCCCCAATTTTATTTACTCCTTTTTTAAAAAAAATAAAAACAGTCTGAGCAGGGCTGGTGCGGGGTTGGGTGGGGTGATTTTTAAACAGCTGTACAGTACTGAGAGACAGATTGGGAGATGCTGAGACATGAGTGGAAAAACACAGGTGACAGAAATTCCTCAGAAAGTGCCCCATTGTTGTTTTACTCTTGCCCATACACTACAAAAGACAGTGTATGGGCATCAGTGAACAACAACGTTGAGTTCACTTCTCGTGGTTGTCATGACAATGGTAAACCTCCCGAGCTGTGCTCTACGGATTTACTAAGTTGTCATATCAACCACTCAAAGAGAACACAGCGTTGTTGTTCACTGATGCCCATACGTTATCCTCTATATAGGGTCTTTCCCAACTCTGTCACAAGCAGCATGAGCCACTTTGGATTGTTGCAGTGTGAGCATTGTGAAGAGGCTATGTTGTGAGCTGGCAGTTCAGTTTGAACAGTGGGGGAGTTCTAGTCAGACTGCTGAGGAAGAAGGATATCATCCTGGATTTCTCCTAAGAGGAAAACACCCCAAACCTCCACTGAAGTGTCAGAGGCCATCCTAAACTGAACCCCTCCTGCTGAGGTACGGCAAGGAACAGCATCTGGCATCTGGTCTGTGACTAGTTTCAGACCCTCTGCAGTGCTGTTTAAAGCAGTGTCTTCAGTGAGACAAAAGAGACTAAATTATGTTGGAAGTGATTTAAAGATATTCAGAACTATATTAACTGTGAAGACCCCCTTTTGATACTCAACATCCCTTCCCCAGTACAAGCCCTGCGAAGTGTTGCCTGCAGGTTCCTTGGAGGTGGAGGTATGTCGTAGTGGGTGTGTGGGAGAAAAGCACAGACAACAAGAAGTAGGTGCAAAACACACCAATGTGTGTATTTATTTACAAAGAAAAGAAAAGAAAAACTTTAAGAAAAACAAAAACAAAAAATCAAATAAGCATTACACAACTAGGACTTAGCTTTAGGCTCTCCCTCTGTGTTTCCTTAACCTGTGCAAAGGTTGAACTGATCTGATTCTAGACTGGAGAGTGAAGCTTTTATACAAAATTGTCACATGATTGTGAGGCTTCGCCTCCTAGTCTAATACAAAGTGTTTCTGGACTAGTAAAAATAGTAATAAACATAATATAATTAATAACAGCAATAATACTTTATAATGGTGGTATTTCATAAGAAAAAGAAAGCAAATACATCAGTTTTATCAGTATCTCCATACTGTAGCCCCACCCACCTACCGTGAGTCACAGTTCACCCAGGATAAAAACAGAAGCACAAAGGGGCGCTGGCCCCCTAAGAGAAGACCTGCAGTGTGCACACCCAGGTGAGCTACTAGCACTACAGACTAAGAAAAAATATTTATTTATGTCAGGATTGTTATAGCAGTGTTTATTTACAGAACTGCAGTCCCTGCTACAGCTTCAGAAATGGTAAGAAAACTGCAGGACTTTTTAGCTTAAAGCTGTTTTTTTTTCTGATGCTGATATATACAGGGCTCCTGCTTTGCAGATGGAAAACATTTTAAAAGCCGGCAGAACAAGCTGAACGATCACAGAGGAGTTTTCTCATGCTTACAGCACATTTAGCATGAAAAACCCTCTGTGGCACTGCTTGCTAAGGGTTTTGTTTACAAAATTCTGCTCTGTGAACCTGCAAGTGTTTTTGGTGCCAAGAAAACACTGGCAGGGAAAAGAAATGACAAGAACAAGAGGAGAAGAGCTCCTGCTATTTTTATTACAATGAGTGGAATTTTTAACAGCTCTTGCACTGTTAGTTTTAATTTGTAGGCACTTTGGGAAGAAGAATTAGCGAGTGTCAGCATCTGCCCAGGAGATTCCCAAACACAGCTCAAAGGGCAGAGCCCCAGTACAACATAAGGAGCAGCTACAAACAACAAGTCTGCAGCACAGAAGATGCTTTTTTTCCTTCTTTACAGGGTGCTGCAGCATATAAGGTATATAGTGAAAGGCAGGACCTTAGGCTAAATCTCTGGCTATTTCTGAGAGAGAGAGAGAGGAGCAAGGAAAATTAAAATGGCTCCCTCTCTCATTACAAAGGTTTAAAACGAGGAGAACTTTGTTTATTTTATTAGTCCCGATATCGGGAAGCAAACTAGCTCATTTTGACTATTTTTTGACAACCATTCCACAGTATACTCACAGAAATAAGGGAATCTATGTGGGGAAGCTGCTTTTTACTAAAGCTGCGATTAACAATTGTGAGCTGCACGGGCGCTGCGATACTGCGCACGTTCATGCAGGAAAGCACAATAGCGCTTCACAACACAAGCTGAAGTTACAGAGTGGAGCTGCATCTGCAACTCTGCAAAAATTGCTGTAAATTTTTTTTTAACATTACTGGCATAACAGCCAGTGAAGTGCAGGCAAACCAGGCAGTAGCCTGCTATGCTTTCCGGAGGCGAGAGAGAGAGAGAAGAAGAAAAGTAGCATAGGTGGCCAGCCTACAGTACAGTAAAAAACAGGACAAAAGAGGTGTGCTGTTGCGCAACAGACTTTCAGGATGGAAGAAAGATGACAGTACAGAGTCTCTTCTCTCTGACTTGTCTCCCAATTGGGGGGGGGGGGGCGGCACAGCACTACCACACACCATCCTGCCCAGAAGGAAACCAGGGGTAAAACTTCCTGGTTTCCTAAATAAGGAATAAGGAATCCCCCTTAAACAACCCAAGGGGGTTGTTGGCACTTCCACCCACACTCTCTAGAAGTCCTACCCCAGGGCACTCTTAATACAAATGGTGTAGTTACACCATTACAACTCATGGCTATATAACCATGATTATGCACTACAGTACTACACACAATTGCCCTGGGTTGTGTAGTCTTTTTATAAGCTTAAGACTACCATTCTGCTACTTACAAATCTATTCTAATTCTATTCCATAAATCCAATATCTGTGTTCCTGTATACATATTTACAGGATCTGTTTCTAAGCATGCAGCATATCGGGACATAAAGTCCGCAATTTTATGCTGGGAGCCAAGTCTATGTTTCACACTGAATTTGTAAGGTTGCAGGGCTAAGTACCACCAGAGTATTCTGGTGTTTTTATCCTTCATTTGATTCATCCAACAAAGGGGGTTGTGATCTGTAACTAAAACAAACTCAGTGCCTCAAAGATAATTATAGCTAAACACTCTTTCTCGATGGTAGAATAATGCTGCTCCTGGTCATGTAGCTTTCTGGAGATATATAAGATAGGATGTTCTTCTCCATCTATGGTCTGACTTATGACAGCACCGATCCCAACATTTGAAACATAGACACATAGAATGTGACGGCAGATAAGGACCGTTTGGCCCACCTAGTCTGCCCATTTTCCTACCTAACAGATAAGCTGCAGATCCTAGTTAACCAACAGCTTACTTCGTCTGTATGCACTTCAAAAGATCTATCGAAGTCAGGGCACCGCAGAATTGGGGAAGAACATAAAGCAATCTTGATTGTCTGACATTCTTGTTTGCATTCCGGTGTCCACTTAACTGTTTTCCCACACCTCTTCTTGGTGAGATCTGAAAGAGGGACTGCTACAGAGGCAAAGTTAGGCATAAACCTCCTATAGTAGCCAGCAAGTCCTAAGAATGACCTCACTTGCTTTTTTGTTTGGGGTACCGGACACTTAGCTACTGCTTCCACCTTAGAGATCTCCGGCATTACCTGTCCATTGCCCAAAATAAAACCCAAGTATTTGGTCTCATTCATAGTCACCGCACATTTTCCAGGGTTAATGGTCAGCCCAGCCCCACTGATAGTTTGTAAAACAGCTGACAGGTGTTCCACATGTGTCTACCAGTCCAGACTAAAGATGACCACGTCGTCCAGATAGGCAGCATCATATGCAGAATGAGGGGCTAAAAGCTGGTCTATGAACTTCTGGAAAGTCGCTGGTGCCCCATGCAGACCAAAGGGCATGGTTACAAATTGGAACAGACCTATGGGTGTGCTAAATGCTGTTTTCTCCCAAGATGATTGACCAAGAGGGATCTGCCAATAACCTTTGGTTAAGTCAAGGGTTGTCATGTAACTGACATTACCTATATGGTCAATCAGATCATTTATCCTGGCATGGGGTAATCGTCAAATTGAGGCACCTGGTTGAGTTTCCTAAAATCTAAACGCAACTGGATGCCACCCTCTTTGTTAGGGATGACAACTATTGGAGATGCCCAAGGACTCTTGGAGGGTTCAGTGATACCCAACTGTCTCAATTTGTGGATCTCCTGTTAAACTTCTGACCATACGCTGTCAGGAAGCCTATATAGTTTTTGCCTAATAGGAGGGGAAGAGGTATGGATGTGATGTTCTACACCAACCACTTTCCCAGGTACCTTAGTAATGGCTGTTGACAACTGTCTAAGGACCTGCATCAATTTCTCTTTTTTATGGTCGTCTAGGGTTGGGTTTATATCAAGTTCTTCTACTCCAGCCTCTTCCTCTAGACGACTATATGCCACATCCATATCTGTTTCCCCTTTTTCTGGCATAATTAACATGCTAACTGAGGGCTCAGATTTTTCCTGACATTTTTTTAAAAAGGTTAACATGATAAATCTTCTTGCCCGGTCTTTTATTTGTTGTCTCTACATAGTAGGTAACCTTTCCAACCCGTCTAAGTACTTTATAGGGCCCTTGCCACTTTATAGGAAGTTTATTTTCAGTAGTTGGTAGCAAGAGTAACACCCTGTCCCCTTCCTGAAATTCTTTTTCAGAAACCTTTTGATTGTAATACTGTTTCTGAATATGCTAAGCTTGGCTAGCATTTTTATGGGCAACCTCTGTGTGTTTTACCAAACGTTTTCTTAGTTGAACCATATATTCAGCAATGCTGGTGGTTCCAACATCTTGTCCTTCCTCCCAATACTCTTTCACAACATCAAGAGGCCCCCGAGGATTTCACACATACATTAGCTCGAATGGGGAGTACCAAGTTGAAGACTGTGAAACCTTTCTATAAGCAAAGAGTAATAGGGGAAGATACTGGTCCCATTTTTTCCTTCTTCAGGTACACGTTTCCTGAGCATAAGTTTCAGGGTTTGATTAAACCTCTCCACCAATCCGTCTGTTTGAGGGTGATAGGGTGATGTTCGGACCGCTACCACTCTCAACAGGCGGTATAGCTCCTGTAGTAAAGCTGAGTTTAAATTGTTACCCCTATCAGTAAGAACTTCCTTAGGTATTCCCAATCTACTAAAGATTTTAACCAGTTCGTCCACTATCCTTTCAGTTGTTATGGAACGTAGGGGTATGGCTTCGGGATACCTGGTTGCGTAATCGCAAACCACCAGTATGTACCTATTTCCTTTGGAACTCTTTTCAGTTGGGCCCACAATATCCATAGCCGTTTGTACAAATAGTGTGGTTACAAGTGGCAGGTGCTTTAATGGTACTATGTCCCTTTTTCCTATCTGGGCCACTTTTTGGCATTCTGCACAGGATTTACAATACTCGGCAACCTGGTCTTGGATGGCAGGCCAGCAAAAACATTGTAATAAATGGGCTAAAGTCCTATCCCTTCCAGCATGCTCTGAACAAGGTAAATTGTGTGCCAGATAGATTAACTGGTGTCTATACTTTTCTGGTACCATCAACTGATCAACTGTCTCCCCTGTTTTTAGGTTGGTACAACATCTATACAGTATTTCATTTTTAATAACCATTTCTGGGGCACCTTTAGTTGACACCTTGTCCACCTGCTGAAAAAAAATGTTAGTGGTGGACCCCTTTTTTTTCAGATGTTATAACATTTTTAGGTACATCTGACTTTACAGATGTTTCAGTAAGTCCTTTATTTCTCCATGACAATTTTAATGTCCTTTTTTCTTTCTTTGTCTTCCTATCCTTCCCTGGGGTACCCATGATGTCTTCCTCAAAGGGGAATGAATGTATCCCCCAACAGTTTTTCTTGCTGGCTTTGGGCCCTAGTGGTGACAGCAGCAACATGGTGTTTTGCAGCCAGCAAAGTGTCAAATCCCAGGAATTCATAACCAAGGACAATAGATACAGGCAGGTTGGGTACTAAGCCTGCACACACAGTGTTCTTTTGATCTTTTACAGTCAGTTCAACAGTAGATGTTGGGTAGCTGTGTGTGTCCCCATGTATACAAACAATGCCCACTGATGCTTCGATCTTATGGTTAGGGCTTAGTAGTTTTGGACGAATTAGGGTGTACTTACTGCCTGTATCAAGAAGCCCAACACGTTTTTACCATTGATGGATACTTCAGTCACAGTGTAGCCAGTTGTTAATAGGGCCAGGTGTGCTGTTGCTGATTTCTTTTTTGGGCAAAACCTGGCAATATGTCCTTTCTCATTTTAATTATGACAGATAACTGCAGAGGAGTAGGTCTTCCCTCCTCTTCCACACCTTACATCATATCTGCCAGAGCTCTGTCCTACATGAGATGGAGAAGAAAGAAGGGCAGATTTAGATGCATAGGTAGTTGACGCTCCTCTGACATTCTTTTCATGGTTGGTCTAGTGGACAGAAAGTCCTCTGCTAAGGTAATGGCCACCTTTGCTGATTCTGGGTTATGTTCCCTCACCCAGAGTTGGACTTCATTAGGGAGTATTTGTAAGAACTGCTCCACAACCAAGGTCTCTATAATCTCAGTGACAGATTTATCTTCAGGTCGCAACCACTTGACACATAACTCTCTCAGCCTAATGAAAGTCTCTCTGGGGGTATAGGATGACACATCGTAAGGAACGAAATCTCTGCCGGTAGGTGTCGGCATTGATATCATATTTTCTTAATATCTCTTTCTTGACCAGTTCATCATTTTCAGCATGCCTAGGGTCCATGTTGCTATAGGCTAGCTGAGCTTTTCCCATTAAATACGGGGCAAGTCTTACAACCCATTGGGTCTGGGGCCACCCACAAGCTCTGGTTACCCTCTCAAAAGTGGTGCGGTATACTTCTATCTCATCTGTGGGTGCCATGTTGGTCAGCATAATGTCTTTTGGGCTGGTGTCTTGCCCCCTGTTACTTATTCTGATGGCCTGGAGTGCTCTCAGGATTTCTGCCCACCGCTGGTCCTGGTATTGTCTCTCCTGCTCTCTCTCTCTCTGTGATCTTGTTGTTTCTGCTTTTCCAGCTGAAGTAAGCGGACAGCCAACCACCTCAGCAATTCTGCAATGTCTGTTGGAGGGACATCAACGGGGGGTTCTTCCACTGGATCCTCATCACTAGGGTCAGAGAAGCTTGCTCTTGCTGCAGCCTCCTAGGTTCAAATTGGGTAGTAACTGTTCCCCAGTTTGTTCCACCCTGTGTCTGGTCATCACTCTGATCACCTTCATCTCCGACTCCAACTTTTCCATTTTCCCCACCATGGCACCTCTCTTTTTGTGCTCTCTCCAGATATCTGGTCAGATATCTCGGATTGGTGTCCCCCATGAGCCTGGACCACCAACCAATCCCACTTCTAACACCACTGTCGTAGTGGATGTGTGGGAGAAAAACACAGACAACAAGAAGTAAGTGCAAAACACACCAATGTGTGTATTTATTTACAAATAAAATAAAATAAAAACTTTCAGAAAAACAAAAACAAAAAAAATCAAATAAGCATTACACAGCTAGGACTTAGCTTTAGTCCCACCCTCTGTGTTTCCTCAACCTGTCCCAAGATTGAACTGATCTGATTCTAGACTGAAGAGTGAACCTTTTATACAAAATTGTCACATGATTGTGAGGCTCTGCCTCCTAGTTAATACAAAGTGTTTCTGGACTAGTAAAAATAGTAATAAACATAATATAATGAATAACAGCAATAATATTTTATAATGGTGGTATTTCATAAGGAAAAGAAAGCAAATACATCAGTGTTATCAGTATTTCCATATCGTAGCCCCACCCACCTACTGTGAGTGACAGTTCACCCAGGATAAAAACAGAAGCACAAAGGGACGCTGGCCCCTAAGAGAAAACCTGCAGTGTGTACACCCAGGTGAGCTACCAGCACTACAGATTAAGAAAAAATATTTATTTATGTCAGGATTATGGCAGTGTTTATTTACAGAACTGCAGTCCCTGTTACAGCTTCAGAAAGGGAAAGAAAACTACTGCAGGACTTTTTAGCTTAAAGCTGTTTTTTTTCTGATGCTGATATATACAGGGCTCCTGCTTTGCAGAGGGAAATATTTTAAAAGCAGGCAGAGCAAGCTGAGCGCTCATGGAGGAGTTTTCTCATGTGTACAACACATTTAACATGAAAAACCCTCTGTGGCACTGCTCGCTAAAGGTTTTGTTTACAAAATTTGGCTCTGTGAATCTGCAAATGTTTTTGGTGCCAAGAAAACACTGGCAGGGACAAAAATGATGACGAGAAGTGCTCCTGCTATTTATATTACAATTAATGGAATTTTTAACAGCTTTTGCACTGTTTAGTATTAGTTTTTAGGCACTTTGGGAGGAAAAATTAGTGTGTGTCAGCATCTGCCCTGGAGATTCCCAAACACAGCCTACAGGGCAGAGCTTACACATGCACAGCAACGCTACAAGCAGCAAGTCTGCAGCACAGAAGATGCTTGTTTTTCCTTCTTTTGCAGGATGTTACAGCATATAAGGCATATAGTGAAAGGCAGGACCTTAGGCTAAACCTCTGGCTATTTCTGAGAGAGAGGAGTAAGGAAGATTAAAATGGCTTCCTCTCTCATTACAGGGGTTTAAAACAAGGAGAACTTTGTTTATTTTATTAGTCCCGATATTGGGAAGCAGACCAGCTCATTTTGACTATTTTTTGACAACCAATCCACTGTATACCCACAGAAATAAGGGTTACAAAATAAGGGGATGTATCTGGGGAAGCTGCTTTTTACTAAAGCTGCGATTAACAATTCAGCAGCTGCACGGTGCTGCGATCCTGCACACTTTTTTGCAGGAAAGCAGAATAGTGCTTCACAACACAGAAGCTGAAGTTACAGAATGGAGCTGCATCTGCAGCTCTGCAAATAAGGCTTTCATTTATTTAACATTACTGGCATGACAGCCAGTTAAGTGCAGACAAATCAGGCAATAGCCTGCTGTGCTTTCCCGAGGCAGGGAGAGAGAGAGAGGGAGAGAGAGAGAGAGAGACAGAAATGGAAAAAGGAAAAAGAAGAAAAGTAGCAGAAGTGGCCAGTCTACAGACAGTAAAGAACAGGACAGAAAAGGTGTGCTGTTGTGCAACAGACTTTCAGGATGGAAGAAAGATGACAGTACAGAGTCTCTTCTCTCAGACTTGTCTCGCAAGCAGGGGGGGGGGGCACAGCACTACCACAAGGTAATGCTCTATGGGTAGCTGGCAATTGAAGGGGGAGTCATGGAGTAATCCTCCAGGAGGCCGGCAAGTTGTTCTGGCTGGAGGTTACACGTGTGCCGCGTTTCACTGACGGTACTATTTTATTTTCCCTAGGAGGCCCAAGAAGGTTTGCCCTACTGTGAACTGGGACTGAGGGTAGGGTGCAGGGGATCCGGCATAGAGTATAATCTAGTGTTTGCTCTAGTAACACCAGAAGGGATGTTCTGTGGTCAAAGCCACGTAAATCCTGGTGGGCTACTGTGATGAAACATGTAGCTCTGGATATTTGCATGTCAAAGTGATCTCCCTCATGGGAGACCCCCCAAGAGAAATGTTGCAGTGATTAAGCTGTGACACAGAAGCATGAGTATGGAAGACCCTCAAGGGTTTTTGTGTGCCCACCTGAGTTCCCTGCAAATGGATCTCAGCCCACCTCCAGGACAGAGGTGTGGTACAGGACAGGTATAGAAGTAGAAGGATCCTTGTAAATATGGGGTTAGGACAAAGGATAAGCATTCGAGTATGGTAATACATTGGGAACAGAAAAAAACATGCACTCAACCAGTCCACTGTTACTCAATTTGTTAGCAAAAGAGACATTTTTTCAAAGAGTATAAAAAGTTACATTTATTTGATAAAACAACAAAGATGGTCTGAAAAAACAGACAGACAAGAGGAACAGATCCTCCCCTCAGATCAACGTTTCATGTATCACAATGCACGCTTTGTCAAGATATGACAAGCAGTAAGTTCATAGATTTATCCTGAAACATTTAATTCAGTTTCAGTGCCACAAAAAAAAAATGCTGGGTGTGCAATGGAGGACAGGATCAAACATGTAATATGAATAATGTAAAAATGGACACAACAGCATACAAAAAGACCATGTTATTGTACATATAAAATTATTTCAAACACAGCCGTATTTCCAGTTCTTTATTAAAACCTGGCCATTCTTGGGCAACTGTGCTGTAGATCTAATAACTCTCTTTTCAATACTTTGGTATTAAAAATCCCCTCCCCCAACATCAGGTTCAGCCTTTTCCAGACCCACAAACTGAAGCACATGTGAGGCCAAACCAGGACCCATTGCCATGCACCGTGCTTCAGTGGCATCATCTTTATTTTTGCCTGAATGGCTCTAAGATGTTCCCCTACCCTGGCATGGAATTGTTTCACTATTTACACACAACTACTTTAATCTCTCCTTTACTGTCACAGGTAATTAAAGATCCCGATTTAACAGTCTGGCCCATCCGTACATTTAAACATTCCCTTGTGCTTGGGATTTGAGGACAGGTTTTTCATCCCCCACAAGGTGCTGATCATCCCAGGTCTTCTGATAGTAACTTCTGTTGGCCTTTACTGGGATGCACACTATGCAAAAAGTGAATAGCAGCCCAGTCATGACCTTCTGTATTCTGATAACAGTATAAAGATAATAGCTATCTGTGCACAAAATCAGAATACAGTAAAATTCATCACCACATATTCCTTGTTGGCATCTCAAATTCGAAATATATAATGTGGGGCAATTAGAATATTTTACAAGCTGATTCTGGACTATGGGAACTGAACAAATCAAAAAGTAGAGGTCCTAATTTGAAAGACCATTTTGTGCATATTGTGCAACCCAGTAAAGGTTAGCAGTATGCAGTGTTTCAGTTAACATGATTTTGGAAGTCAAAATTAATAATCATTTTCCAAATCAAGAGTAATTTTACTTCAATTTTCCATTTTAAGTTTAGGGGCATAGAACTATGTTTATTTCCAAAAAGATTCCATTGAGCAGGAGTGCTGCTGCACCACTTGTAAGGCCTTCCCTACAGACCATGCAACATTTTGCTAGTCTTCCTCTGCACTGTTTCCAGACGGTGTCTATTTTTCTTAAAATGAGGGTTCCAAAACTGCACACAGTACTGTAGGTGTGGCCTTTCAGGGATCTATAGGGGAGCAGGATCACTTCCTGCTTCCTACTGGTGGAGTCCTTGCCAATGCCGCCCAGCATCCATTTTGTCTTAGCATTTGCCGTATTGTACTGGGATGATGCCTTGAGGTTCTGCCTAATGACTACTCAGAGGACCTTTTCCTTCGTTGTTTAGCTCACTCTGACACCTCCTATCCAGTACCTTTTTTTTTTTGAGAATATGCATAACCTTGATTTTTTTTTTTTTAATTTGAGCTGCCAGACTTTTGAACATTTTTCCAGCCTTTGCAGGTCCGATCTCATTCCGCTAATCCCCTCTTAAATTTCAACCCTGTTACATATTTTTGGATCATTTGTGAATAAGTTAATCTTTCACAGTGTGCCCTCTCCTATTTCATAGAGAAGCATCTGCTCCCTGTGGCACCCTGCTCTTCACCTTTCTGATCCCCTAGTGCGGCCCATTTACCTCTGCCCTCTGTGTCCTTTCTCTCTCTCTCTCAGCTAGTTGCCCATCCAATTAGATAAGCTTCCCCCCCCTCATTTCCTGGTCTCTCTGCTTCTTCACAAGCTTCCTGTTTGGCACAGAGGTGAAAGCCATACTTAAGTTCAAGTAGAGGATGTCTACAGCATGGCCCTCGTCCACTACCTGTGACACTGAGTTGAAGAAGTCAGTGGAATTCTTTAGGCAAGGCCTACCTTTAAAAAAGTCATGCCACCTTTTATCATGGAGGATGTTAGCTTAAAGGAATTCCTATTTTGTTTGTTGGCTGCTATGTGCAGGTTGTGAATTGAACTGAGTTGCCCTCTGAACCAAAACAAAGTGAGCTAGACCAAGGATCTTCATAAGAACTGCCCCTTTCCCATGGCCTGCAATCTTTCTCATTCTGTCTTGGCTGAGACACAACTCCCTGTTCAGCTGGGACTTTTCTCTGCAATGTTTGACTTCTTTTGGATTCTGGCAGTGCATCCAGGATTGCCTTCCCCAACAGGGTTTCACCACACTCTGCCATGACCACCTTGGTAGAAGGTACAGTGCGAGCTGCCTTTGATCATGCTGCAAAGCTGATCCTTAACTGTGTGGCTGAGCTGAACATCAACTTATTTTTGCAGTGCACTTCTACAGCTACCTCTGCATGCCAGGGCAGCAGTTTTAAGGTAGGAAGCACCCAGTTTTGATCTTTATACATTGCTTGGACTTAGCTTCTGAGTTGTAATAGAGAATAGAACTTCAACATGGTGATGGCAGAAGCTGTGGGGAAGAAGCAGCAGCAACACACTCCAGTTCTCCAAAGTGCAGGGTTTACAAGAAGTCAACAGCTGGTAGAAGTCTTTCAGGATATTAATTCCTGGTACAGAAAGTGAAGGAGCCTACTAGGGGAATCATCCATTTTACATTTAGTACTTACCAATAGGGACAGCGTGGGAGTGAAGGTGATGGATCCACTGGGAACCAGTAACCATCAGACAGATTGGTTTGGTGTCAAACTGGAGGGAGGAAAAAAATCAGTCCCACACTGAAGTCTTGGACTATATATATATATATATATATATATATATATATATTTATATATATTTATATTAGAGGCAAAAAACTCTGTTTAATGCATCAGTTAGGGTTGTTCCACAGTGACAAAGTGATGAAATTCAGTGTTAGGGTTGAAGCCCCCTTGGACCCCTCAACTGGCATTGGGGTGCGCATTGGGGCATCTGCCCTAACTCACCCCATCACATGTGTAAAGAAGCAGAGGTATAGGAGAATGGGGTGAGAGTTAGGACCAATGACCCCAATCGCAACCCAGATCCAGTTGGGGTGGGCTAGGGGGCCAAGGGGGCTTTCAACCTAACACCGAATTTCCTCACTTTTGTCGCTGTGGAACAACCTTAACTGATGCATTAAACAGAGTTTTTTGGCTCTAATTTCCCTTCTTTTTGAGAATGATGACGACAAATAGTGAAAGTAATGCAGTGGCGGGAGCACAAGGCCCAAGGGCCCCGTGCTCCTGCCATGTGATGTCTTGTGACATAATAACAAGAACAGCAATGCAAACAGAAGTGCCAACAGTGGTGCACATGGTAACGGAAACGGAAACAGTAAAGAAAATGTTAATAGAAACGCAAGTGCAAAGTGACGCGAAAGCGAACAGTGATGCAAATGGACATTGAAGCACGTGCAAAAACTCAACTGGTAATGCAGACAATGATGGCAGCAGTATTTTAAATGGAAATGTTAAGTGTCACAGCAAAAAGAACGTGAAAGGGAACAAAAATTGAAATGCGAACGCAAGCGCATACGTAAACGCAAACCGTAACGTGCACAGGCATGGTACCGCAATTGTAAATGCAAATGGTAAAGTTAGCATGAAGAATAATGCCAAAGGAAAGAGAAATGGAATTGGGAACAAAAGCGCATACGGAAACGCAAACCGAAACGTGCACGGGCACAGTACCGCAATTGTTAACGCAGATGGTAACGGTAACAGCAACAATAACGTCAAAGGAAAGAGAAATGCAATGCAAGCGAGTACAGAAATGCAAACCATTATGTGCACTGTCATGGTACCGCAATTGTAAACGCAAATGATAACAGTAACAGCAAAAATAACGCCAAAGGAAACAGAAACGAAACAGAAATGCATGCGCGTATGAAAATGCATACCATAATGCATGTGGATGGTACCACAATTGCCAATGAAACTGGTAATGGTAACAGCAATAATAATGCCAAACGACACAGAAACACAAACGCAAGCAAAAACACAAATGTAACGCACACGGTGGCGTAGACAGTAATGGTGCCACAAACGGTAATGGAAACACAACCGGAAACACTAACTGGCACAGTGACGAAAGGGCACACCCTTCTTTTCCCCCCAAAATGCATTGGAAAACACAGTGAAAACAAAGAATGCATACATAACAATGGGCCTTGGAGCAGAAAATGAGGACTTGGAATAGTAAATTGCTTATATCTCAGGAACCATATGACGTAGGAAAAAAATTACAATTTCATATGAATTATGACTTTCCTGGCAAGTTTTTTACTTAGACCCCATTAGGGGGCTAAGCATTTTTGGGACAAAAAGTCTGTATCTCGCACCGTTTCCAAGATATGGGCCCCGAAAGGTGCGACGGGCGCCATAATGTTATCCAATGGGGAAAAGCATTAATTTTGGAGTGCGTCAGTGTGCCACCCTGTAATATTTTTTCATCAAACCACCAAAAGGCACATCAGTTGGATGTTGGCTTTCTTCCCTCCAAATTTCAACCCAAAAGAGCAAACCGTTATTTTCCACAGGGCGGCAAAGGATTCCTATAATGCGGCGGATGCCGTAATGTTATCCTGTGGGAAAAAGTGTAAACTTTGGAGTGCCATAACCCTGTAATATTTTCCCACCAAAACAGTGAAAGGCACATCTGTGAGATGTTGGCTGCGTTCTCTTCAAATTTCAGCCCAAAAGACCAAACTGTTCTTTTGCAGCAGGGTGGCAAAGAATTGCTGTCATTTTGCCATAGCCTGGAAAAGTAGTGTTGCAATTTGTGAAAACTTTCGCAAAAATTTGCGACACTTTTGTGAGTATGACACTACTTTGTGAAAGTACTTTTTCCAGAAACTTGAAAAACATATTTATAGGGTGTTTAACCTCAAAATAAAGACACGCCTAGCATCCTCAGGGTCCGACTAGGTAAACACAAAAAGAATTGTGTTGCTAGAGGGTCCCAAATTTAAATGCCAAGCATTTTTCTGATCACCAACTGAAAACAAAATGGTGGATTTGTGAAAGTAAAAGGGTCATTTGCAAAAGTAAAAACTGCATGTGCGAAAGTGTTGAACTTTTTGTTAACTTTTCCCATTGACTTATAATGGGAACTTGTTTTTTGAATAACTTTTGAACCGTTCAATATTATTTCACGAAATCTTCAAAAGGCACAACGGGGACCCTGGCTGCATAGTTTCTGAAGTTTTTGGACCAGTCGTGCAAACTGCGACCTGTAGGGGAAAGCAAAGAAACTGCAAAAAAGCGTAATTGTGCAATTGGTTGTTGCTTAATAACTCCACAGTCGTATATCCAACCAGTACAAAACTTGGCAGTTCCCAAGATCTACCATGCCCAATTGTGCATACCAAATTTCAGGGAAATCCGTTGAACGGTGGCAACGTTATTAAGGTGCAAAATTTGACCCTTTAATCTTAAAAGTGCTACTCAATCCTAACTTTGGTAGCACTACCGTGCTACCATAGCATATATATATAGATGGATAGATAGATAAACTCTATTTTATTTTTATACAGGGACACCTTATTAAGGGCAAGCCCTATTTACAACAAAAACCCTGTAAAGTATGAAATACATTTAACAATAACAAATGTTTTACATATAATACACTAACAATGCAATTAATAGAAACAAAATATCTATCGGCAGATAAGGACCATACGGCCCACCTAGTCTACCCATTTCCCTACTCACTGTTGCAGCCCCAGATCCTATCTGATCTGCGGCTCTACTTCTGTGCACATCTCCAGGGTACCCTCATGTCTATCCCATGCACTCTTGAACACTCATATTTTTTTCACACCCACCACTGCTGGAAGGCTGTTCCATGGCTCCACCACCCTTTCAGTGAAAACGTACTTCCTAACATTATCCCCGAGCCTTCCATCCTTCAGTCTCATATTGTGCCCCCTTGTTCTTGTAGAGCAACAGCAAACAAAGCTGCCCCAATGGTGGAGTGTGCTTGTGGAAAAATACAGCAAATGCAATGCAATGATCCAGCACCTCCCAGACCACCATAAAGACACAGACAAATATAAATGCAAAATAGCAACCACATTTATTTGTGAGATGAATGTTGACCTGTACAGGTGCAAATACACCAAGCTGGGATGGCCAGTAGGGCCCACTAAGCCTTCAGAAAGGCTGGTTGCTATTTTGCATTTATATTTGTCTGTGTCTTTATGGTGGTCTGGGTGGTGTTGGATCATTGCCTTGTATTTCCCCTTGTTCTTTTGCGGAGTTTTCTCTGAAATATGCTTCCCACCTGTACCCTGTTTATTCCCCTAAGGTACTTGAAAGTCTCTGTCATATCTCCAAGTTACCTTCTTTCCTCCAGTGAATAGATATTAAGGTCCTTAAGTCTTTCATCATAGAGCTTCTGGTGCAGTCCATGTACATCTTCGTTGCCCTTCTCTGGACTGCCTTTGTTTTGTCAATGTTCTTCAGAAGATGTGGAGATAGTACACAACAAACATATAACAAATTAGTGAAAGTTACATATAGGCTTGATATTAACATTTCATGTGTAACATTCACATGGTTTATGCAATATTTTCTTATGAGCAGTCTGGAATTCACTCAGGGAATTTTTAGCTTTTGTATCACTGGGCAATTCATTCCAGGATTTTACAACACGCATCTGCAGTGTCATATTCCCATATTTGTTATGTACTTGAACATAGGGCAGACTCCAGTCCTTTATTCTTAATTGACATCTTTCATATTTGAGAGTTTCTGTTGTCATATAATTTCTTGGAGGATGTGCAATATTAGACTTTAGGAATTTAAAGAACCAGGTAAGCCAATTGTACTCTCTTTTTCCAGTTTCAAGTGGTTTAGTGCCAAATAAGTCTCACAGAGATGTGTATCAGATTTTCTTGAATTAGCAGCTCTTGCAAGTTTGTTATACATACAGTCAATTTTTAGGAGTGTTTTTTTTTTTTTTGTCTAATTTCTATACAACAGACCACCTTAATGTTGTACCAGGATTAACAATTGCCTAACGAGTTTTGTTCTAGATTCTTTTGACAAACAAGGGGACACTCTGTGTAGGGCCCCAAGTTTTTGATTAGTCTTTTTGACCAAAGTGTTAATGTATTCCACAAATGATAATTTTTCAGCAACATGGACACCCAGTTATTAATAACTATTTACATCAGTAAATACATTTACGTTAGTAAATTTACATTATGGTTTCATTTCTGAACTCCAAATCTAGAATCTGATTTTGTGATTTCTTTATCCATAGAGAAAAGTGAATACATTGGGCAGGATTTTTAAAGGCATAGCTTGCCGCAAGCCCGGGGTGCGCCGACGATATGGCCCATGGGGCTTGCGGCGATCTAATGGGAGGTTATATCCTGAGTGGCAATTGCTGCAAGTTAGACCTACTTTTGCAGATCTAACTTGTGGCAGTCCTGGGGGACTATTTGTTTATGGAGCTTGCACCAGACATTTAGTGCAAACGGCTGTAAATCATGAAAACTGTCACAACGGTGCCTGAGATTGTAAAATCAGGCGCAGTTGTGCCAAAGTGCTTGGCATACTGCTAGAAGCTTAGTATCATGATGCTGAGCTTGGCGCAAGCCCTGCGCACATTTTGAATATCCTACCCTTTGAGTTTTCGTACCCTTTAACAAAGAGGCCTGATTTTGTAAACCACATCTCCATTATGTGAAGATCAGTCTGAAGTTTGTATTCCAGCTCAGTCCGGCTGCAAGCAGAGTCCACCAGCACTGTGTTGTCTGCGTACACTCAGCTGTACCTCACTGTTACCCAATACATTTGGAAGATCATTAACATAAATATTACAAAGCAGTGGGCCCAAAATTGAGCCTTATGGGACTCTTCTTTTAACATATTTTGGTACTAATATAACAAGTTCCTGGGTAACACATCACTTTCTATTGAACAAGATTGAAACCACCGTAGGGGTTATTTATTCACCCCCCCAATTTTAACATTCTGTTTAATAAAACAGTATGATTCACCAGATTAAATGCTTTACTGAGGTCCACAAACACAGCATCTTGTATATAATCCCACATTTCTAGATTTAGATACCAAATTGTTAAAATCCACCAGGGCTGCGTCTGTGGACCTCCCCGCCTGAAACCCATGTTGATACTTGGTCATCAGTTCACATTTTTCAAGATACTGGCTTAGCTATCCATGTATTGTTTTTTTCCAGCACCTTAGACAGTATGAGCAGCAAGGCAGTGTGTCTATAATTTGAAAGTGATGATGCATCCCCTCCTTTAAAAATTGAGGTAATTATTCCAGTCTTCCAAAAATTGGGAAAAATTAAAACTCGGTTTAGAAAGGTAAGTCAGAGCTGATGCTATAATATCTGCAACTCAACGACAAAAATTTTGTTACAAACCCATCCAGTCCTTGGACTTTATGCACATTCAGTTTATCTAACTCTTTTAATACTTTTTTATAGCAATTTTCCTAAATCTAAATGGAGGTCTAACCATTGCTTTGCTACCCACACTGCACCTGGCACTGGAATTACAGTTCCATGACCTATAATACAGTTTGAGACCTCAGTCTCAAGGCTACTCAATCCTTAATCTGGCAGCTTAACAAAATAATGGTTTAACATTTCTGCTACGCTAAGCTGTTCATCTAATGTAACACAATTTTCTTGTCAATTTTGTTATCTAGGACTCATTGGATTCTACAGTTGTTTTATGTAATTCCAGTATTTCTGGTTTGTAGTTTTATTTTACCATTTTTTGAAAGATTCCAATCCTTTGTCTTGTTTGTCCATCTTGCTGTCTCCCAAGTTCTATTTTTATCCCGAGTACTGTTTTAATTTTTTCTGCTGTCCAGGGTATGTGATTTTTATGCTAAGTTTTTTTGTATTCTGGGTGCATGTAAGTTACATACAGAAATAAATGTCTGGATAAAGTCCTTTATAGCTACATCTAAATCTGGTATGAGTTTATATCTGTCCCACTTCAACATTTGTAAACTTTGTCCAGAGGAATTCAAGTTAAAATTATTCATGGCCATCATCCAGTATGTCACAGGCTTAGTATTTTTTGGTTTAGTCAGTTTTAGATGGTATTTAATTGGATATGGATCCCGTAAGTTTAATGGCAACATTTCTAGACGTACTTCTAGCCCCTCTGAAACAAATAATAAATCCAATACACAGCCCTGATTTGCTGCTAAATTAAGGAGAGCTGATTTTGGAAGAAAGAGGGAGCTGCTGCAGGAGAAACTAGTGGGGGTAAGAGATACCAAGGGAGTGGAAATAAAATGGATATTGATAAAAAAAAAGTGACAGCAGAGAGCTCTGTATAAGGCTAATCAGCAGGAAGAGTATAAAAAACCAATATGATTCACAGAGGAAGTAGGGGAGGTCATGAGGGTTTAGAAAAGGGCATTTAAAAAATACAGAACACGTCAAGCAGAGGGGGATAGGGTAGAGTTTCATAGCAGAATGAAGGAGGCCTACAAGACTGTGAGGAGGAATAAGGCTGAAACAAAATGGAGAATTGTGAAGGGTACAAAAAAGGGAGAGGAGACCTTTCATTACATAACATTGGAGAGGAGGAAAACAAGAGAAACAATTGACAGGCTGAAGCAAGGAGCGGAGTGAGAAGAGGAAGCAAAAGGAAAGGTGGACATTCTTGTTTATAGTGGAGGACAAGAAACCAATGTCTAACTGTGCCATCAGGACAAAGGGGTGGGGGGAAAGGCTTATTGTGGATCCCTATTCCTGCTAAAAGGGTACTACAGAGTTTAAGTACTGTACCTATAAAATAGATAAGTCCATGGGCCTGGAGAGGATGCATCCTTGTGTGCTTAAAGAGGTGGGGCAGGTCCTAGCCAAACTAGTAGCTGTGCTATTCAGCAGCTCACTGGAGACAGGGGTAGTACCCAGTGACTGGAGGGTGGCAAATGTAATTCCCCACACAAGAGTGGAAACAAGGATGATCCGGGGAACTACACACCTGTCAGCCTAATGTCTATCATGGGTAAGTTGCTAGAGACCACAATATGAGAAAGGATAGTAACTTTCCTGGAAGCAGATGGACAAGAGACAACATGGGTCCGTGGGTGGGTTATGGCAGACAAACCTGGTTAATTTCTTCTGTTGGGTGACAAAGGTAGTGCACAAGATGCAGGTGGTGGACATACTGTACCTTGACTTCAGTAAAGTAGTAATAGTAGTAAAATTGTATTCATGATTTTCAAAATACAATGAACATGGTCAACCCCTGTTGAGCGAGAAGCTCATTTTCAATGGGTACCATTAACACATACAAAAATATCAACATCTACAAACACATGTAGATAAAAACAACAATATTATAATGCCAGTCTCAGTTACAATAATGTTCAATACGTACAGTGAAATAAAGACTCATTTAAAGTTAAAAGCCGACACACACGTTGTTTAACCAAAATCATAATCAGGGCAACTGATTTGTAATTTACAGCCTTCCTGCATTAGCCAATTTCTTATGCTGTTAAAATATACAGTTTTTGTGTTTGCTCTAAGATAAATTAGCAAAGAATTCCACAAAATTAGCCTTTTGTTAAAAAAATAAATAAATAAAAAGAGGCTCTACCCACATTTGTTCATGTGGGCTGTACACAGAATTCAATGCCTATACATGATCTTAAGTTTGGTCTACTTATTCTAGTTACCATTTTTCCAGTATGGCAGAAGTTCTTTTTTATAGGCTTTAGCCATCATGCCTAAAATGGGAAGTTTTCTACGATCTTCCAGTCTTACCCAAGTCAAATCCTTATAAAGAAAACAGTGATGTCTTTTAAGTGGAGTGTCTAACACATATCTAACTAACCTACAGTATAAAATATCTAATTTGTACAACCCTTCTGCTGCTTCCCCATAGATAATGTCCCTGTAATTACAATAGGTAAAATAATAACCTCCACAATTGTAGCTTTAGCTTCTGTAGGCAATTCTTTTTTAACACGATCTAGTGCCCCCAATTTCCTATTTATACTTTTAACAGTTTGAGCAATATGTATGTCCCAGCGGAAACCCTCATCGATCTATAGGCCTAGATATTTATAGGACATAACCTGTTCTAGTCTGTCCCTGGAAAATGTAACAATGTCCAAGCTTTCATTAGTGGATGATGCTCTACTAGAATTACCAAAAGTCATAACTTTAGATTTTTGTGGAACTTAACACCAGTGTATGCCTATAAAGGAAATCCTGCAGCAAATTAAAAGTTTCCTACAGGGTTTCCTGAGCCTGAGTGAATGAACACCCAGTGGCATATGGTATCATATCGTCTGCATAACGGTGGTACTTTACATGCAGTCCGTATATGTGTAATGAGTTCAAGTAGATGAATGGCCCTAAAATGGACCCTTGTGGGACTCCTAACTTTGATGGCAGACAGTTGGAACTATAAGAATTCAAAGTAATTTGTTGTTTTCTGTCTGTTAGGTAATCTCTGAACCAGCTTACTGCAGGCCCAGAGATGCCCAGATCTTTGTGTTTCTCCATCAGTATACCATGATTAAGCATGTCAGAAGCTTTTGTCAGATCTACAAACACAGCACCCACTACCATCTTTTTATCAGTTGAGTCTTGGATGCTACTAACTACCTTTAAAAGTTCAGAGGTCATACTGTGTTTGCCCCTTGAGTCAGACTGATATAATTTTTACAAATTATTGTCCTCTAAATAGGCCTTCAGTTGTCTGCTAACCAGTTTTTCAAATACCTTGGAAACTATTGGGAGACGTAAAATAGGCCTATAGTTATTAATATCTATTCTCTTTCCTGATTTATGGATTGGTATGACTTTAGCTTTTTCCACTCTGCAGGAAACTCCTGTTTGAATGGACAATTTGAAAACATAACATAAATGATATGCCAGGACCAGTGCAGCATATTTCAACAATTTCGTGTACAATCCATGCAGACCGGCTGCTTTTCGAGGATTCAGTTTAAGTAATTCATCCTGAACTAATGCTGCCTTGATTTTCTGAAAAGCAAATTTGTCATACTCAATTTTATTTAATTTGACACTGTGTAATTACTAGGTGCTTTAATTAACGATTTTAGGGCATCCATCCCTATGTTAGTAAAAATGTTATTAAAATAATTAGCTGCTTCACTCCCCAAAGTAACTGCCTGATTATCTGTTACAAATGAGTGGGGCAATCCTATATTGCCTGTAGATTGCAATTTACACACTAATCCCCAGAAATGTCTCAGGTTAGAACCAATAGAAGCCATAAAGAAGGTTTTCGTAATACGTTTGTTTAGCTCTTTAAATTTCCTTAATATAGTTGTTTCTGGTCTGCCTTTATTTGGTTCAGTCTAATAGAGTATTTTATTTTTTCTAGCTTTCCAGCATTTATCCCTTGTTTGCCTATATTTGTATAGATCCTCATTATACCATGGGGCATTACATGTTTTTACTAATCTCTTTATTAAGGGGGAGTGTCTATCAAAGTATTTGATACTATCCTGCATGGACAATTGGTTAAGAAGATAAAAGATGCAGGACCTCAGAGTTGGGGCAGAATTGCTAGGTGGGTGGGAAATTTGTTAAATGACAGGACACAGATGGTGGTAATAAACTCAGAGTTCAGTGGGTCACTAACGGGGTGCCTCCTAGATCAATTTTAGGACCTGTTCTCATTAACATCTTTATCTGTGACATAAGGGTAGGTGATCCTGGACAAGCTATGCCTTTTCATAGAAACATAGAATTTGATGGCAGATAAGGACCGCTTGTCCCACCTAGTCTGCCCATTTCCCTACCTAATGGATAAGCTGCAGATCCTAGTTAACCAACAGCTTACTTCCTCCTACCCCCCACTTGAATTGTCTCATGTCTGTGCCATGCATTCTTGAATTTCCCCCACTGTTTTTGACTCTACGACCTCCTCAGGAAGGCTGTTCCATGTATCCACAACCCTCTCTGTGAAGAAATACTTCCTCACATTACCTCTGAGCCGTCCCCCGCCATCGTCAAATTGTGCCCCTTGTTTTTGCACATCTCTTTTTCCGAAAGATACTATCCTCTTTTGGACTTTGTTGATTCCCTTGAGGTATTTGAAAGTTTCTATTATGTCCCCCCTCTCCTTCCTTTCCTCGAGGCTATACATCTTTAGTTCCTTTAGTCTTTCTTCATATGTCTTCTGATGCAGACCCTGCATCATTTTGGTTGCCCTCCTCTGGACAGCCTCCACCCTGTCTATGTCTTTGCAGAGATGGGGTCTCCAGAACTATACACAGTACTCCAGATGTGGTCTTACCAACTGTCTGTACAGAGGGCCAACAACTTCCTGTTTTCTACTGGTGATGCCTCTCCCTATGCATCCCAGTATCCCCCCAGCCCTCCTTACTGCCTTCTCACATTGCTGGTCCACCTTTAGGTCATCTGATATGACTACCCCCAGGTCCCTTTCCATTTTTGTTGTTGTCAGTATCTCCCCCATTGTTACTCTTCCCTGGGTTTTGTTTCCCAGGTGCATTTCTTTGTACTTTTTGCATTGACTCCAAGCTGCCATACATTTGACCATTCCTCCAACCTTGCCAAGTCCCTTTTCATCCCTTTCCACCCCACCTTGTGTATCAACCTTGTTGCAGATCTTTGTGTCATCTGCAAAGAGACATACTTTCCCTTCCAGTCCCTCTGCAATGTCACTTATAAAGACATTAAAAGGACTGACCAGTACTGAACCCCTGCGGTACCCCACTTAGTAACCCTCCTTTCTTCATTGTGGACTCCATTTACTATTACCCGCTGTGTTCTGTTGTCCAACCAGTGTTTACCAGGCTACCACCCTAGGACCCACTCCCAGGCTGGCTAATTTGTTTATTAATCTTTGTGTGGGACTGTGTCAAATGCCTTGCTAAAGTCTAGTTAGGCCATGTCCACAGCCCTCCCCTGGTCTACTGCTTTGGTCGCCAGTCAAAGAAATCAATTAGATTGTCTGACAACCTTCCTGCTGTGAAGCCATGCTGCCTTGGGTCCTCTGCCCCACTGGCCTCTAGGTACTCAACAATTCTTTCCTTCAGAAGTGCTTCCATCATTTTCCCTACCACTGAGGTCAAACTGACAGGTCTGTAGTTTCCTGCCTCTGTCTTGCTCCCACTTTTGTGAAGGGGAATCACATCCTCCCTCCTCCAGTCCTCAGGTACCACCCCATCCTCCCATGATTTATTAAAAAGGGTAGTCTGTGGTGTTACTAGTTCTTCCCTTAGTTCTTTTAAAATTCTGGGGTGAATCCCATCAGGCCCCATTGCTTTATCCACCATCAGTTTTAAGAGTTCTTTCAGAACCCTTTCTTCTGTGAAAGGACTAATATCAACCCCCTCATCCAGAGTGCTTCTATTAACCAGATTAGGTATTTCCCTCTGCTTTTCCATTGTGAATACTGAGCAGAAGTATTCATTCAGTATCCCTGCTTTTTCACTGTCGCTTTCTGCCCAACCACCTTCCTCATTGTTCAGCCTCAGTATCCCTGCCTTAGTCTTTCTTTGCTCCCTAATGTACCTATAAAAGGTTTTATTCCCCTTCTTAACCAAGTTGGCTATCTTTTCCTTAGTTTGGGCCTTTGCTATTCTGACTGCCTTCCCCGCTTCCTTCTGCTTTAACTGGTACAGTTCTCTGTCCTGCTCTTTCTATGTTTCTTATACTTCCTGAATGCTATCTTTTTTCCCTTACCTTCCCGCTACTTCTTTTGAGAACCATAGTGGTTTTCTTTCATTTTGATTTGTTTATTTGCTTCACACAAAGACTTGTTGCCTCTGTGATGGCGATTTTGATGTTTCCCCATTGTTGCTCCACCCCACCTTCTTGCCTGTTTGCTAGTGTTTTTCTGAGGCACTCTCCCATTTTGACAAAATCAGCCCTCCTGAAGTCAAGTACCTTCACTTTTGTGTGGCTTGACTCTACAGCCAAGTTGATCATGAACCACACTGTTTGGTGGTTGCTTGTTCCCAGATGGCTACCCACTTCAAGATCAGAGATCCTCTCTCCATCCCCATTTGAGAGTACCAGGTCTAAGATTGCTCTCTCCCGAGTGGGTTCCAAAACTAGCTGTCTGAGGCATGCCTTCTGTAGGGCATCGAGAATGGCCCTGCTCTTGGATGTGCCTGCAGCAAAGGTGCTCCAGTCAACATCTGGCATATTCCAGGTCCTCCATCAGCAATATCTCCCCTTTCTCTGCCATCCCAAGGATGCCTTCTATCAGTTCCTTGTCCATTTCCTCCCCCTGAGATGGGGGTCTGTATACAACCCCTGTGCAGATTGTGGAGCCATTTCCAGTCTCCAGGGTGATCCACAGTGCCTCCTCTCCTCCCTGTTTACCCTTTAGTTCTGTTGCTTTTATCCCTTCCCTTACATAGAGAGCTACTCCTCCTCCTCTTCTTCCCTCCCTGTACCTCCTGTAGATTGTGTACCCTGGTATGTTGACATCCCAGTCATGGTTCTCTGTGTACCATGTTTTTGTGACTGCCACAATATCCAGGCATCCCTCTTCCATCAAGGCCACCATTTCAGGGAGCTTTTTACCTAGACTACAGGCATTGGTACTCATTAGCCTCCATTTTTTTTATGGCTTTATTTCTTTTTGCCCCATACCTTTCCCTACTGCCTTTGACTTTTTCTCCATTTACCCCTGCCCTTCTCCCTATTGACTACTGCATTTTGGTGTTTACCTCACTAATTACCCTGATTTTGGGGGGGGGGGCTAGGATTTCCCTTCTCCTCTTCAGTTCCTCCCCCCTTGGCTAGTTTAAATGCTTGCCACTGAAGCATTTAAACCTATCACCTAGGATCCTGGTTCCCCTCAAGGACAGATGCAGACCATTGCACCTGTATAGGCCTGCATCCCTCCAAGTGGAGCCCCAGTCCCCAATGAAGCCAAATCCCTGAGCTCTGCACCAGTTTTTTCAACCAGTCATTGAATCCCATGGTGCGGAGTGCCCTAGCCTCATCCATGCCTTAGACAGGTAGCACTTCTGAGAAAGTTACCGTGTGTGCTACTTGTCTAAGGCCCCTCCCCAACTCCACAAACTCCTGTTGCACTGCTCAGTCCCATTCTCAGCCAGGTCATTCATCCCTAGGTGGATAATGACATCCAGCTCCCCTTGCCGCTGCTCCCACGATCCTGAATTTGTTTCCTGTCCCTCCAAGCCTTGGCACTGGGCAGGCACCTACCTCCTTTCCCTCCCTCCCCCAGTTCTACCCCCCTAACAATTGAGTCCCCCACCAGGAGTTGTTTCCTTCCCCTGTGGGGTCCTGTGCCACCCTCCTGTGGGTCTCCATTGTGGAGGTTCCCAGCATCCTCCTTGGTCTCCACTGCAGGTGCCTCCATAGAGGAACCATGCTTCAGCAGAGTGGTGAATGAATTGTGGAGAGGCACAACTGGAGGGATGTGCCTCTGTTCCACCACCCTCACCCTCCCTGAGCCCACCGTGGTCCAACCACTTCTCTTTCTTGGCAACCTCTGAGGTAGTGGTGGTGGCCTGGGTGGTCCCTGGGTGGGGGAGCAGGTTTCCTGAATCCTTGCCAGGTCAGCATGGAGACGAACAACCTCCTCCCTCAGACCAGAGAGGTGCCTGCAAATAGGACAGCAACGCAGTTTCCAGAATGTCTCCCAGAAGACTGCTGCTCCATAGCCAGTGCATTGCACCACTTCCCACATGTCTGTGTCTCTTCCTGTTACAGATGCTTTTTTGTTTTTTGTACTTGTTTTAGTGTGTGCAAGCTTGTGAGTGTCTCTACCCCCTATTCAGTGTGCTGTGCCTTTAAGGATATGAACAGGTGTATGGTGTTAGCAGTTTTGAGGAAGTGATGTCAGAGACTCTGATATCAAGGAAGTTATGTGCTTGGGGTGGGTGGGGTGAGGGGAAGGTGGTGGGATGAAACCTATGCTGTCCAGAAACAATCACCTACAACTCTTACCTTCGCCAATGATACTAGGATGGATAGTGAGTAGTGGGTCAAAATCATGAAGGAGGACCTGGGTAGATTGGAAAGGGAATCAGAGGTGTGGCAATTAAAATTTAACACCACAAAAATGCAAGATAACAAGAGGGCAGAAAATCCTAGCACTGAATAAAGAAAGGCAGAGGTGTTAGTTGAAAGTATTATGGAGGAAAGTGACATGGAAGTAATAATATCAGACAGCCTGAAGAAATCAGCACAATGCAGTAGGGCAGTGGACTGGGTGAATAGGATGCTGGGGTGCCTAGAAACAGAGATACGTAGGAAGAGGGATCACCAGTAGGGGGAAGGAGGTGGTGCTGCTGCCACTGTATTGGTCACTGTTTTGGCCTCAGCTGGAGTACTGTGCAGCTAGGAGTCTGCATCAGAAGGACAGGGTCATGATGGGAGCAGTACAGAGGAGGGCAACCAAGATGATCCAGAGAAAGCAGGAAAGAAAATACTGGGAGGGGTTAGCAGATCTGAAAATGAGCATGCTTGAGGTGAGAAGGTACAAGGGGATACAATTGGAACAGATAAGTACCTCCACAAGCTAAATAAAGTGGATGGCGTAGAATTGTTCAGATTGAGTGAGAACACAAGAACAAAGGGCAATTCTATGATGCTGGTGCAAGGCAGGTTTAAAAGAGATACTAGGAAATACTTTTTCATGGGAAGGGTGGTGGAAGAGGGAAATAGACTGCAGGAGGAGGTGCTCTGTGTGAAATTAGTGTGGGGATTCAAAAGATGGTGGGGCAGATGAAATAGCTTGATAAAGAACACATCGGAAAGGGAGGGGGAAGGATGAGTGAGGAGCTTCTAGGGCCCTCTCATTCAGCATTACGTACTTTAGGAATGAGCCAACAGGCCTTTTTCTGCAGACAGATTCTATGTTACTTAGCCCACATCTGAGATGGTTGCCTAATTCCCTAGCTTTGGCTGGTTGTTCTGCCATCCAGTGTCATCTGAGTAGATCCAAAGTAGATTTTCAATGAATCTTGTACCAGTCCTGTTCCATGGTCAGTGCTAGTTTAAATCATGTAAATATTATTTTAAAAAGACTGGTGTTGTTACAGCCTCAAGGAAAATGGTGTCAATTGTGGTGATGGCATCTCAGTCCAGTGTAGATAACCTCAGTGAAATCAAAAACATATTCCATGTCCTTCTCCAGGAGATGCCATCAATCTGGTACTTGAATCCCAGGCCCTTTCACCTTAGGACCAAACAGATGAGCATGAATGGCAGTTCTAAAGACTCTGGGCAAAAATCAAGATTTGGAAAATTGAGGCCACTGCAACCTACAGCTCATAGGTTTTCCCAAGCAATTGGAAAAAGGGGATGTTTGCCAGATCCTACAAATGTCCATACCACTACTGTGTCTCACATTTAGAATTTGACCAGATGCATCAGTCTCTGGCTCCAAAACCTAAACCCAGTGCCCACCCATGACAAAGTCTGGCCAATTTTTATGCTTCAGCATAAAAAAAAAACATCACCGAGGAAAAATCCTTGCACTGGAATGGCAACAAATTCTTGTATTCCAGGATGTTACCCCATAGCTGGCTGGGAGGTACAGGAGAAATACTGTGGTGAAGAAAAATATATCAGGGCTCAAAGTATCATATAACCCATTGACTGTAGTACCTGGCAAAACTTAAGCTCCAGCGCAATGGTGTGTTTCACTCTTTCGAGTCACCAGAGGAGGCCTGGCAAATTGTCTCATGGAGTTGACATGTGTCCTTGACAGCAGCCCAACAGGGTACAGAGAGGCTGGAAAACCAAGTACAGAGACTGGAACCTGTGACACACTTCAAAGCCCCAAAACAGCAGAGCCAAGCACACCCCTCAATCAGTGCCTACCAAGAATATGCCCTGGAGGGTTGGCAAACTATGAAACAGATGAAACCACAGACACATAGATGATGACGGCAGAAAAAGACAGCTGGTCCATCCAGTCTGCCCATATTACTCTATCATACCTAAGACCTGTTGGCTCTATGGGGTCTTCATTTGCACTGTCTCCCCTTTTGTTCTTTGTATTTCACCTCCCTCTTCTCACTGAGTAGCTACTATCCCCTTGACTCTATCCTGGCTCCATGTAATAATGGCGAATACTAAATTGCGACGGCCATATGGGTGAACACAAAATGGCAACAGCATAAATATCCCCCAAAATAAAATGCGAGCATCAGAACGATGGACACACAACCAGAAAAACAAAAACCCCACCAAAGTGAATTTCTCTGTCTTTAAATAACTACCTGTGAGATCGCACTAAATATAGTAGACAGCATACTTTGCCATCCCTGCACACAGTCACCATTATTACAGGCACTATTTAGTGAACGTTGCCCTTTCCACAGTCGCTCAATTTGAGCCGGTCAAAATGAGTCACTCAAACGGTGTCACCCATATCACTGGACATCTTCTATCCCAGTCATGTTTGAATCTGTTTATGGTTTTGTCACCCATCCCCTCTGCCAAGGGACCATTCCATGCTCAACACTCTTTCTGTAAAATAATACTTCCTCACATACATTTTAAAGTTTCTCCCATTAACCTCCACTTGTGACCCTTATCCTAGCTTCTCTTGTTCCTGGTGAATAGCTTCTCACAGTCCACCCTGTTAATTCCTTTCAGGAACATAAAGCTCTCTATCATATTCCCACTCTCTGTTCTGGTTTCAGGTGTATACATGTTCTGCACCTTTAGCCAGTCCTTATACGATCTGCTCTCCTGGCCCTGAATCACCATGGTCACCCTGCTTTGTACTTTCTCTAACCTGTCCCTGTCCTTGTCTTGGTGGGGACTCCAAAACTGGGCAGAGTACTTCAGAGGTGTCCTCACCAACAACCTGTATATTAGTAAATGTACCTCCTGCCTTCTACTGTTGAACCCTCTCCCAATGCACCCTAACATCCTGTTAGCCTTGTTAAAAGCTTTGCTACATTGGCTGGTTTGTTTAAGGGAGTCACTAATAATGACTCCTAAGTCCCTTTCCTCTGATGTTGTGTCCAGCTTAACCCTCCCCATGTAATACTTTGTTCTGTTTTTTTTGTCCCATACATGCATAACTTTGCACTTCTTGACATTGAATAGCAGTTGGTCGAGTGCCTTTAGCCCCTGGCGTGGGGTAAAATATGTTCCATGCACACCCTGGAGTGTCTTATTGTGCTTACAAAATAGGCTCCTATCTTTATTTTACTTTTACAGTTAGAAAAATCATGCTTGTATGTAGATAAGAAAAACTGCATGCTGTTAATCTATGATAAAATAGTCCTTCTGTGGACATTGTTTTAATATTCATGAGCTAATTTGCATATATTTTCACTCCCCATTTTGCGCGAGCGCGCGCACACACATACACACACACTCACTAAGCAACCACAGACTAGGTCTGAATTTGACTTGCTTCTGAGAATTTCGCACACGCCCCTACGTTATAGTTGCTACCTAGACTGTGGGAGGAATGGCAATGTTTGTAACTAAGAAATGAAATATGCCACTTCCATGGGGTAGCTGTTTTTGAACTGGAACACTTCTGAAAGCTCTTCCATCCATAGTCACTTGCAAATTATCCACAGACGGTTATTACTGACACGGATATTAGGGATATTGCGGTGTTCAAACATCCTGTAGCTGGGATCATCCCACCTTAAATCCCAGCATGGCATCCGCTCCACTGTAATCTGGAGGAATCTGTGAGTTAAGTGGTAGGGAGGGGACAGGAGGCCGCTGGCAGCACTATAAAAGCAGGCAACCTCCTACATCCATTGACGGCAAAATCTGATTGGTGCTTCTTTGGCTAGCCAGACCCTGTACTGTGCATGGTGTCTTACATCTCCAGCAGCAAACATGAGCTCAGAGGAAGGGGATAAACAAAGATTCTTGCTGCTGTGAGAGGATAGCGATGAGCAGGCAGACAGCGAAGCCTCGGTGGTCTGAACTAAAATCCGAGAGTAACGCTTTGTGGAAGTGGTTGCGGTCAATCGGACTGTTAGCGAGGGAATTGAAGATGGCAGCATTTAAAACGTCACCATTCTAACGCTCCTGATTTGTATTTGGAAATGCGGTTGTGCTTCTCTACCTTTTTTTTTTTACCCATGCATGGAACAGATTTCATGCATGGTGAGCTAAGTCTCTGATTGGCTGGTTTAGCCTACCCATTTTATAAAGTTTGCTAATGACCATGATTAGGAGCAGGAGGGGATGGTCAGCTGATGTGGGACCATGCCTCAGGAAAGCAAGTGCTAACAGGATGAGCTAAGCGTGCTTTCTGTTGCTTTACTCTAAATAAGGTATTTACCTTGTCTGTATGTTTTTTCTTGAATGAAGTAAAGAATGAAGTGAAGTCTGGTGTCAGCATTTTTTGTTCTGTTTGACTTTGATGATGTGTAGTGAGCCTTGAACACAGTACTGTTTGATGAAATAGTGCAGTCCCGGTTATCTGGACTCCTGATTATCCGAACATTTCAGATGTCCCACGGGTGGTTTGGATAAACAGGAATCTACTGTATATCTAAAGAACTGTTTTTCCCCTTCCTTGACCCCCTGCACAATATGCAGCTGACTCTGCCCTTGCAAACCTGATTCCTGACTGCCATCTTGGCCTCTCTAGTTTTCTCCTGGTACTTGTTCCATTCTTTATCCCCCTGCATTCCTTTGTACCATATTATAGCACTCACTGCCTCTCCAACTCTATCAGAGAACCAAATTAGTCTTGTATACTTGTTTTTCTTGATAACTGTTTTCTTCCATGTTTTTAATGCCTTGGAAATGGCCCCTTTTATATCACCCCATCTTTCTTCCACTCCCTTGATGCCATATATCCCTGCTAAGATGCACAGCACCATTTCCCTCATACGGTTGCAGTCCAACCCCCCCCCCCGAAGTCTAGCTCTTCAGCCTTACAAGGGCTTACTGTTACTCAGGGCCACCACCGCTAGCCATGCAGTATTGTGGCCGCTGGACCCTAGTGGTTCCCTGACCCATACTATGCCTATTCTTTCTGAGTTGCTGTGTATCATATTTAGAATGGCTGATTGCCTAGTGAGATCCCTGACCTGCTGTACCAACATGCAGTCCTGCAAGATATCAAACAGGTCTTGGCTTCTAGCACTTCTGGCCACTGGGATGCCCCAGTCAATGTCTGGAAGGTTGGCATCACCCACTGTTACAACTTTCCCCTTTGCTGCCCCTCCCCTCCCTATTTCAGTACCCAGTTCCTTATTTCTTTCTTCTCCCTGCCCCAGTGGTCTGTAAACCATTCTCATGTGAGCCTTCTTGCCTGACAACTCTATGAGCGAAACCCACAGTGAGTGTACCTCCCCTTTCTCCTGAATGGTAGCATCCTGTACTGCCTCGATCCCTTCTCTGATGTAAATGGTCACCCCTCCACCTCTATCTGTCCCTCTGTCATGCCTTTATAAGGTGTAGCCTGGAATTGCTATGCCCCAGTTGTTGTTTACACTGATCCAAGTATCTGTAATTGCCACTAGAGCCAGCCTGAGGCTGTGACCAAAGCCTGGAGCTTACTAATCTTATTACCCAGTCTCCTGGCATTGAGACATAGAGTACCACCCTCCAACATGTGTTTGCACTGGTTCTAGCTTGCCCTCCCAATCACCATTCTCTAATATCCTTGGTGTTTTGTGTTTCCCGTTCTTTGTATGTTTATTGTGCCTACCCTGCCCTTTCCCCTGGACTTGTTCCTCTTTTCTGTTATTCCCACAACACCTTGCCCCCATCCCCAGGGGTGTCCTGTTTAGGCTAAGGACATGAAAGCTAAGGAGCGGTTGTTTTATGCTCCTAGATCTTTTCATGGCCAAATAAGTCACTGTCATAGCTGCTGCTCAAGTCATTCAGTACCTGAATTCTCCTTGCCAACCAGGGCTAAACCTCTGAAGGGTCACTCCTTCCATGGTCAGGAACTCATAAGTACTGGGAGGCCAGCAGCAGCGATTCCTTCAAAAAACAGCCCAAATCTGAAGGACCCAGTTGATATTGCACTGCCCTCTTCTTCTGGTGAGGACTTCTCCTTGAGAGTAAGTTGGGTGGCTATTTATGGTCAACTGCCGTGGATGTCTCCCCAGGACTGAACACAGGAGACAGTCTAAAATTCACTCCCATACCCAATCTCAGGACAGCGTTTGGACACAATTACTGGACTCAATGTTTCTGTCTCATTTTGCTCTATTAGATTACTGGAAGTGGAAGCTCCATATATGTTTGCAGTGGTAAATATGGTCTATGTGTTTGATATACTGGGGGCTTCATTTATTAGGATCAGGTTCACATGGGGATCAAGGGCCCACATGAGTTGCCCCTCTCTGTCAACCTTAACTGTAGCAGAGTATCTGGTGGCTTACCCTCATTTCAAGCCTCGCTGTGCTCCCTAAGTAGGTTTACTGTTGGTCCATGTTGTGCTGCCATTCTGCAGAGTCTAGGAGAGTCCAGATGACATGTAGACTGGGATCAGCACATGGTATCGTGGGCATGGATAGGGTGCAGGCATATATCTGGATTATGATGTTTTGTCTGACCCCACCCCTTCTCTGTGAGGTGTCATTAATTATTGGTCTAATTTGTCATATCTAGGGGGTATATCTTCCACCTCAACGAGTCACCCAGGTCAGTCTGCCTGCTTTTGACATTCCACTCTGATGTTACAGTCCAGGTAGCACAATGGGGGACACCCAAACCTTGTCAAAAGTTCTTGCTGCTGATTTGGCCCAGCTAGAACCCAAGTGAAATGATCCACCTGCACTATTTTTCACTGCACTGAACTATTCCCCCAGCAGGGAGTTACAGTACATCCTCTTTCTTTGTAGTTCTGCTTGTTCTTTATAGTTCATGACCACTGTATTTTCAGTTATGCTTATGTTTTTTTTTTCAGCATATCTGCATTGCCTGTTTAGCTGGATGACTTGAGTTCTGGTGTCCCAGATAGTTATTAATGAAGTGCTGTGCTAAGGAAAGGAGGCTACAGGAGTAGATGAGCCTAGCCTATCTTCCCACAGTACTCAGAACTCCTTCGACGAGATTTCAGATTTTTCATATAGCATTTTGCAAATCAAGTGATTCTTGGTACAGTGCCACAAGATGGCAGTATTAACTTGAATGATATTGTTGGTTGGTATACAGTGTTCTGGTTATGTAACCTCTATTTTTCTCTCCACATGAGCATGTTGTCCCAGTCTTCCAGTTTCTCACTTTTCATCCTGACATGGCATTCCTTGGAACCTCTCTATGGTCTGTTGAGTGATGCAATAAGGTTTTATGTTTGTGTTCTGTTTTCCTGTTCCCACTATCGCTAGAGTGTTTTTTGCATTCAGGCTTGCACTGTTTCTTTGTATAACCAATTTAAGGTTTGTATTGTGGAATGTACCTTCTTAAAACAAAACAGCCAAACTGGCAGGAGATTGGGTAAAAACGAAATTGTCTGTTTTTTATATTGCTAAAAGGAGGGTGTCTGTTCCAATTAGCAAGCATTAACCTGGTGTTGTTGACAGATTACAAATTATTGGGAGACAGGGAGAGGTGCTGGAAAATGCTAGTGTGACTATTTATTTGACCCTGATCACAACTTTTAATATATATATATATATATATATATATAACCCTACGAATGGGGTTCAAAGTCTTCCTTGGGTGTGCCTAAATGCCCACTGCCAGGCTGGTATCCTGAGTCTTAGCATTTTAAAAGTGTTTATGAGAGTCCCTTAATGCCTCTGTGCTCTGTCACTTTAAGAGCTGCCTATAACGTGGTGCTTATTTAATCGGGGGGGGAGGGGCTGAGTGTTTCTATGCTTGAGACCCGGCCGGGCTGCCAGATAATCGCTCCATTCTGCCATCGCTATTTGTGCAGAGGGAGCTCTGTTAGAAGCTGTACTTAGTTGCTGATTATCTATTAGCATAGTAATGATATTGTAGTTTGTCTAACCTGCCTTCTTTGCAGCAAGGACAGTTCTATTTATCACCACCATTTTGGTTTTGGACTGCCAGTCAGCACCAGTCGGTACCTTTGGAGACTCTAAAATGGAGCCTGCCCCCAAGGGTTTTGTGGGAGCAAATTTCTGTAGGAATTGCAGTTTTTGCTTTTTGGTGCCAAAACAGACCTGGAGGGAGAGCCCTTGCTTTGACAGACTGATGGATCAACCAACCAGAACCTTTTGGACCAAAGGGAAATTCCCAAGCTGCCTGCTGCAGTCAGTCAGTCTGGAGTTAGAGTTTGAAGAGTAAACAGCTTGAGTCATTCAAGCAACTACTTTTTGGCCTGTCTGCCTGCAGTCCCTCGAGAGGGAATCCTTTGAAATGCTTAACAATCGGACTATATCCAAATTGGAGTGTGACAAAGCCACTGAAGAGTGACCAGATTTGAACCTGAAGGACATCCATTTACCACAGAATTCCCAGTTTTGCTCAGAGACACTGATATTGCAGCCGGACTGCCTTCCACATTGTGGTATGGTGACTGCTTTACTATAAATGTGCTGTGTGCTGTTAGTGGGTCGCAGTTTGGTGCCCCACTGTGTAAATGTGCCACACTTGCTGGAAGCTGCATCCAGTACTACTGGACTCAAAATATGAACTGTTCCACTCGGCCTGGGCCTTGCCACCTGGCCCAGCCAGCTACTTCAGGCACAGAAACCATCATCGACAAGATACTCACCCAGGATCAGCCCCCTGCTCAACCATCTTGAACAGGAATGACACCTCGGTGATTCATGTGGGCCGTGCTTCTCCTGGCAAACCAGTCATCAACCTGCAGTCTCCATTTCATCTAGCTTGTGTCTTGTATTGGGTAGTGTGAGTAACAATCAGGGTAGCTCCCTGCAACAACAGCTAAATCTCAATTGTTGTCATCTGATTGCATTGTTGTTTTTCCTTTCATGAACTGAGCCTTCAAGCTCTGGATTACAAATTGTGTGTGGTTGTGCATGCCGTTTCTTTTCATCATAGGGCTCCAACGCCGGCCTACCCCAGGCAACGTTTCAAGCTAGAACACCTTACTTCCAAATGGGTACACAGAGCATGTGACTGCGTAGCGACTAAAAGTGCATGCATAATTGCCTGACTGGATCATTTTTCGAATCAATCAACCTGATTACGCCCCTTCCTTGTTCAACTCCCCTGAATAAATCAGATCTAACTTTTTTTGCATTTAATCTGACTGTGGTCCCAGTTTGTACCAAAAGCACTGTACTGTTGTTATTTGCTGTGCCTAACCTTGTTTTACAGGGGGTCTCCAGGGTCGAACTGGTGGAACCAGCCCTGGTGGTAAGTGCAAACAGTGTGGGGAATTGTATGCTGAATAGGAGCTACTGTGAAAGTGTTTGTTGCATATTGTCTAGGCCACTAGAGGGGAAAGAGGGGGGTTACAGTGTCCTGGAGGGCTGTACCCAGGTTAGCCTTGTTATTAACAACCCTGTCCTCCAGGTGGAGGCACCCATTTAGGTACCCAGGCCCCTTAACCTGCAATTAGCCATGCAGGCAGAGGTAGTAGCCCTTGGGATAGCGCCACCTAGGGGTTACATATGTTCCCCAAGTGATGATGGTAAAAATGTCTTTATCTCTCAGCACAATTCATTTCAGATTTTTTACTGGCCAGCGTTTCCCTCATTGTGGGAGAAGAGTTTAACCTCACCTTGGACTGTCTACTGGATAAGTCACCCAGGACTCAGGTAATGCCATCTCATAAAAATGTTAGGAAGACAGCCATGGGCTAAGCCATGAATTTAATCTTTTTGCCATAAAGGTGTTTCTCACTGGGTTGCAGGCAGGTGGACATCGGCTATGTGCCTGCCCGGCACTCACCTCCCCCAGCCACTGGAGAGTCCCCTGGAAATTGCCGTCCGTGGCGGGGCCAGTATGGGGATGGCTGTCCACCCTCCCCACCCCGGTACATGCAAATCCAGATGTCAGTTGCCGGTTGATAGTGTGGGCCAGAGAGGAATGGGCACGGCTTCATGAAGCCTGCTCCAGCTCCTTTTTCTGCTTTATGGTCACTCCCTGTAGTAGGGATGCGCATGTCAGCACATGCATGTGGAGACATGCATGCAGTGCAGAAGTCCTGTGGCACCCTCCCTACTGTGTAGTGACCATTCTGTCTTACCACCATGCTTCCACCTGGTGGCAGTCGTGCGATGTAGCCAGCCACCCTCTCTCCCTGAGAGAAGAGAACAGTCCAGCAGATGCTTGATCTCCCCCAAGCTGGCTCCCTGCAACCTGAAACTGCTTCCAATTTAGTTCACTGACTTGAAGGGCAGTAGTGCTACTGCTGTGCCATGGATCTGGCCTCATGAACTTAATCTATTCGACCCATGAAGGGTACACAATTACTTGACTCAGTGTTTACGTCTCTTTTTGCTCTGTTAGATTACTGAGGGGATGGCTGCTATGTAGATGTTTGCAGCAGTAAATATGGTCTAGAAGTCTGTTATGCTGGGGATTCATTTATTTGGAACAGGCTCACATGGGGATCAAGGGTCCACATGAGCCCCCCCCCCTTGTCTACCCTAACTGTGGCACAATATCTGGGTGCTTACCCTCGTTTCAAGCCTAACTTTGCCCCCCAAATAAGATCATTGTTGATCCATGTTGCACTCCATCCAGTGGATTCTGGGGGAACCTGGCTGTCCTATAGACTGGGATCGGTACAGCTTATTGTGGGCACGTGTAGAATGCAGGCACATATCTGACAACAACTGCCTGACACCCCCCCAAGTTGGACATCATTAATTATTGATCTATTTTCTTTTTTTAATTGAAGTTTATTTAAATTTTTCTGTAAGTAACAACATATACATCCCACTCACACAATTTTTACATAAATAAAATAGGACACTATACCAACAATACAGACATTAAATTAGGCATTGCCTCTAAGTTCCTGTTAACAAATTTATGTACCTAATTTCTTTGGTAAAACCAACTTAAAACAATAAAACAGCACACTTTAAAAAGACAGACATAACCAACTTGGAAAGTTCATATTTTCTGCTTCAGATCTTAGGGCAGGGAGAAAAAATCTCCTCCTGATGTGGAGGAGGGGATGAGGGGGGAGGAGGGGCATCGGGATTCCTTGAACACAAGTCCCCCCCCCGGTGTAAATCATTGAGAGGAAGGAGGGTGCTCAGTGGAGGGAGAGGGTAGAGGAATAAATCCTCCTCCACCCCGGTGAGGACCGACTGCTGTAGCCTGATCAGTTGATATAAATTAAACCATTTCAAACAACATGAAGTCTTGCTTTATTCTGACAATCTGCAGTTAGCCCCAGCCTTTAAACTGCCCCGGAGAGTATAGGGTTAATTTTCTATGCAGTGCATAGAACGTTGAGCTCGAGCTTGGTTAGGTATCTGTCTGCAGCCCTTTGAAACCCAACTGTCAGATTCTTTACTCCGCCTCACTGAACAGTTGCTTTGGAGATTTCTCCTTCAGCTCAGTTCAAAAATCGGTTAAAGTGTTGGTTAAAATGTCGGTTTTAAGCTGAAATTATTCCGCTTGTCGGTTCAGGCTCTGTCTGCGGTACCGTGAGTACTAGATAGTTTTCTGATTTACTTTGTGGAAACTGTAAGCTTTTTCGATCGGTTTGGATGAACCGATCCTTTATATTTTAATTTCTTACTTTGCTTTAGTGTGTGGTTACTAGTCCTTATCGGTTCTAAAAAAAATGTGTTTTTAACATTTTTTTCCAATACCTGTGACACGGTTAGGAACAGATAAGGGAGTCTTGCCTGGCAGTTGCCGAGAAAAGGGTAAGTTTGGTTAGGTTGGCCATGTCTGAGAAACCCCCCCCAAAAAAACCGGGCCCACTGGGTTTCAACACTGCAGTGAGTGTGGGGAAGTCTTTGCTTAGGTCGACCCCCACACCACCTGTGTTTAGTGTCTGGGGTTTGAACACCTCGATACAGACTGCCAAATTTGTAAAAATGTTCCTAAGTCTACCCTGGAAAAGAGATTAGGTAGACTTAGGGAAAAGGAGGCCAAGAAGTCCGCTGACCCAGATGGCCAGCCCGGTTTGGTTCCGACCGAACCAGAAGGAGTGCCCTCTGACCAGGGCGATACTTCTTCGGGCAAGAGGAGAGCCAATCCTGAGGGATCGGTTCCTACAAAAAGGCAAAGGAAAGACAAATCAGCCGGTTCAGATCCAGAGGTTCATGTTCTGACCGCTGATGTGATTGCCCGAACAATTTGGATTGTTGAATCGCTTCGCTCGGTTCCGTCCGATCCGGCTCCGTTGGCTAGGGGCCCAGTTAGGTCAGTTCCACCAGTTCAGAAATATGCCCCTGAAGATTTTTATGAACTGGAATTTGAGTGGGGGGGGATTATGAACAGGATGATGTTTATGTTGGAGCAGAAAGTCTGGATGTGCCCATTGAACCAGACATCTCCCCAGACAGACCTTCTGGTGTTTCCCCTCCTAGGCTCTCTGAGTCCCCTCCCCACTACATGTTTTACAGGAAAGTGGCTGAAACTCTTCAGCTCCCTATGGAGGAAGCTACAGAAGATCAAGAGGAGCCTGATTTTGTAGAGATGATGGACATCCCAGAGTCCAGGAGACTGTCTATTCCCTTGCACAAATCATTTGGGAAACAGACACAAACAATTTTTAAGTCTCCTAATTCTGTACCTCCTGTTGATAGAAGAATGGATAAGAGGTACACTTTATCAGGCTCAGACATGGAGTTTTTCTACCAGCAATGCAGCCAAGTTGGGGTCATGCAGACTGCAGCCTGTGACAGGGCTAATGTTCCCTTAGCATCAACCCCCCCCCCAGATAAAGACTCCAGGAGGATGGATGCATTGGCAAAGAAGCAATACATGGCATCCTCTTTGGGACTCAGGCAGGCTAATTATATGGCCTATACAGCCAGGCACCAGAAGTCCAGGTGGGACACTGTACTGGCACTGGCTAAACAGGCCTCCCCACAGCTGGCCAAGGAGCTGGAGGAGGTGGCTGTGGATGGGATTGAGGCATCTAAGGTACAGTTTCATGCTGCCATAGACTCCAATGATGTGTCATCAAGAGTCATGGCTACATCTGTGGCTCTTCGGAGAATGGCTTGGCTCAGATGTACTAGCCTCTCACAGGACACCCAGGCTAAGGCCATGGATTTTCCTGTGGAAGGTAATTCTCTGTTTGGGGAGCAGAAAGAGAATTACATGAAAAAGATGGAAGAATATAGGACCACTTATAGGAGTGCACAGGCCAAGGAGAGGCAGGCCACTCCTCAAAGGCATCATTCTAGGGGCAGGGGCAGGCCTTTTCATAGGCCTTTCTACCAAGCACATGCCTCTTCTCCCTTTTCACAGAGGGGTTCTTCAGAGGGAGAGGCAGAGAGGGGATGAGCAGGGCTGCATCCACTCCTCAGCCTAAGTTCCCTGCTAAGCAAACACCATGATGGGTCTGCCCGGGTTGACTCTGCTATCCCTGTAGGGGGCAGACTGGCTTACTTAGTCCAGGACTGGGTGTCTGTTACTTCAGACAAGTGGGTCCTGGAAGTAGTAAGCCAGGGACTGGATCTCAGCTTCCAAAAATTTCCGAAGTTGAGAGCCAGATCTTTTCCACCTGCAAGTCTCTCCGAAACCCTTGCCCTAGAGGCAGAGGGTTCATCTCTTCTGGCCTTAGAAGCCATAGAGAGAGTTCCTACCCTACAGTGGGGCAAATGTCTGTACTCCAGGTACTTCCTTACCCCAAAAAAGACAGGGGAGCGGCGACCCATCCTAGATCTAAGATACCTGAACAAACATCTTTTAAAACCAAGGTCCAAGATGGTGACTCTGGGAATAATTCTTCCCTCTCTAAGGCCATGGGACTGGCTAGCCTACCTGGACCTCAAAGATGCCTACTTTCACATCCCCATCAGGTGCTCCCACAGAAAGTACCTCAGGTTCAAGTTGCCCTCAGGCCATTACCAGTTCAAAGCAATGCCCTATGGCCTAACATCAGCTCCAAGGGTTTTTACAAAATGCCTGGCAGTAGTAGTGGCCTTTTTAAGAAGGCAAAAGATTTCTGCTTTTCCATATCTGGACGACTGGCTAATAGTGGGTCGGTCCCCAGGCCAAGTCAAGTCAGACCTGCAAGTCACCCAGCAAGTGCTCACTTCCCTGGGATTTCTTCTCAACCTTCCCAAATCAGTTCTCAAACCAGTGCAGCTTCTTACCTTTATAGGGGCAGAGCTAGACACAGTCAAAGCAAGAGCCTTTTGTCCCCTGGAAAGGGCTAGAGTTCTTATAGAACTGACTTCTTCTTTCAGCCTTCAGGTGTCCCAACTAGCAAGGCATTTCCTTCAGCTCTTGGGCCACATGGCAGCTTCTACAGCAGTGGTCCAAGGGGCAAGATTTCAGATGAGGGACATTCAGTTCCATCTGAGGGCCTTTTGGTTCCAAAGGAAGGACCCTCTTACCAAACTGATTCCAGTGACTTGAACACTGATCCAAGCTCTTCAATGGTGGCAGGATCAGGACAATTTAAGGCAAGGGGTCCCGTTTGTCACTCAGTCTCATTCAGTGGTTCTTACCATGGATGCTTCCCTTTTGGGGTGGGGAGCTCATCTGGGGGCTCTCACAGGTCAAGGACTGTGGTCCCCTCAGGAGTCCCTTCTCCATAGCAATCTCCTAGAACTCAGGACAGTTTTTCTGGCCCTGCAAGCTTTCTCTCCATCTGTGCAGAACAAGGTGGTTCAGGTCAGAACAGACAACACCACCACCATGTGGTACATCAACAAGCAGGGAGGCACTCGGTCTACGGCCTTGTGCACAGAAGCCATGAAATTGTGGTCCCTGGCTTATTCCCTGCAGACCTCTCTGATAGCAGCCCAATTTCCAGGGAAGGACAATGTGCTAGCAGATGCACTGAGCAGGATCTCCCAGGGCCATCGCGAATGGTCCCTGGATCCCCTGGTGTTGAAAGTGATTTTCTCAAGGTGGGGCACTCCAGAGATAGATCACTTTGCAGTCCCAGACAATCACCAACTTCCTCTGTTTTGTTGCAGACCCCCAGTCTTGGGTTCAGTTTCTCTGGATGCTCTGGTTTTGAACTGGTAAGGGAAATTTCTGTATGCCGTCCCTCCCTTTCCTCTACTGTTCAAGGTTCTAGTCAAGGTACAGTCACAACCTTGCAGAGTGATTCTGATTGCTCCAGACTGGGCCAGACAGCCTTGGTACCCCCTGTTGCTGTCTCTATCAGTCCATCTTCCCCTGTCTCTTCCCAGGAATTACAACCTGTTAACCTCCTCTCAGGGGAGGATTTGGTACCCCAATCTTCAGTCTCTCAATCTCAAGGCATGGCTGTTGAAGAGTTAGAGTATGCAGAATTGCATCTGTCTCAGGGGGTTCTGGACATTCTCAAAGCTTCTTGAAAGCCCTCCACCAGAAAGACTTATAACTCCAAATGGAAAAGATTAAGCATTTGATGTTCCAAGAAGCATATTTCCCCATACACTGCTGAATTGCCTATAGTTCTGGATTATATGGTCCATCTTAATGGCCAAGGCCTCAGACCAGCTACTCTCAAGGTACGCTTGTCAGCTGTCTCTGCTTTTCTGTCAGTGAGGAAGTCTTCCTCACTATCATCTCATCCTGTGTTCTGTAAATGTTTCAAGGGATTGCTTCATACCAATCCTCCCTTTAGGGATCCTGCCCCTGCCTGGGACTTAAATGTTTGCATTGCTCAGTTTATGCAACCTCCTTTTGAGCCTATGTCCTCAGCAGAGCTTAAGTACTTGACTTGGACAACTGTGTTTTTGGTAGCCATTACCTCTATCAGATGTATCAGTGAGTTGCAAGCCCTGTCAGTGGAACCTGATTTTATCTCCTTTCATAGAGATAAAGTGGTCCTTAGAACCAATAAGAGGTTCTTGCCCAAAGTGGTTTCAGACTTCCACTTGAATCAGTCTATGTCTCTTCCTGTCTTCTTTACTGATTATTCTTCCTCAGAAGAGAGGAGGTTACACAGTTCAGATGTTAAAAGAGCCCTTAGCTACTACATAGAGCGTACCAAGGGTCACAGGTTTGACTCCCTCCAGTTGTTCCTCACTTATGGGGAAGTGGGAACGGGCAAACCTGCCAACAAGAGAACTATTGCCAGGTGGATTGTGTCTTGTATACAATTCTGCTATGAGAAACTGGGAAAGATTCCACCCTCAGGCCTGAGGGCTCACTCTACAAGAGGTACAGCTGCTTCCCTGGCTGCTGGCAGGAATATTCCTTTGTTAGAAATTTGTCAAGCAGCCACCTAGAAAACAGTCCATACCTTTACCAAGTATTACTCTCTAGATATCCAGGCTAGGAGTGATGCTCGGTTTGGCACAACAGTACTTCAGAGCTTATTCCCAAAGTAGGTTCTCTCCCTCCTCCATGGAGGTACTGCTTGGTAGTCTGCAGATTGTCAGAATACAGCAAGACTTCATGTTGTTTGAAGAAAAAATTACTCACCTTAGTAATTGTGTTTCTTCTAATGGAGTCTTGCTGTATTCTGACCTCCCTCCCTGCCTCCCCTCTCAGAACCTGTTTTTGGGAAGTGGATGGGCAGGTGCAGCGTTGCACCCCAGGGGTGTCTTCAGCACACCCTCCATGTTCCTGGGTGCTTTGTATTATAATCTTTATTTTAGTTAGGTTTTGGTTTTGGGTTTCCTGACTTGAGTCTTCCTTTGGGAATCCAAAACTTTCTGTTGCCAGTTGGCTAGTAAAAATTTTTACAATTTCCACATAGTGTAGTTAGTGAGTTTTTGCTTGTAAGAATCTGACGGTTGGATTTCAAAGGGCTGCAGACAGAGACCTCAACCGAGCTTGAGCTCAACGTTCTATGCACTACATAGAAAAGTAACCCTATACTCTCTGGGGCAGTTTAAAGGCTGGAGCTAACTGCAGATTGTTAGAATACAGCAAGACTCCATTAGAAGAAGCACAATTACTAAGGTGAGTAATTTTTTCTTTTGTTTCATTGTCCTCATGGTCAGTCTTGTCCAGCTAGGATATCAATAACATTTCTTCCCTGCTTATCTGCTATGTAATGAAAAAAATGGCATCCATCCGCTAGTAAATTTATCTTTCTGCAGCCGTAATTGAGCTTTCAATCACTCCATAATTAGTATACGGTGACAGTTGTTTAACCATGCCTCGGCCGTGGACTTCGTTGGGGTTAGCCATTTTTGCGTTAAAGTTTTAAGAGCAGTGGCTACTAAAATATAATATAAGTACTTTAGTGCTTTGGAGTTTATCCCTTGGGGAGACAGTCCCAAGATCCAGAATTGAAATTCAAGTGGGAGGGGAACCCCAAAAATACCTTTGACTTCCTCCTTCACCCTTTCCCAATATTCACGTACCACTGGACAAGTCCAGAAGATGTGAATATGGGTTCCCACTTACTGGCAGCTCCTCCAGCATGTATCTGATTGGTTGGCCCCCAAGTATTTTGTTATGACTGGGGTGCAGAAATGCCTAATGGCTACCATCCACCTGAAATCCCTCTAAGATGGGAAAGCCGTAGTCCCAAAGATTCTTATCCATATTTTTCCACAGTCCTCAGATATTTTTACCTGGGTTTCTGCTTGCCACCTGTCTTTAATTTGTTTCACCTCATCTGTTTTCAATCACATTAAGAGCTGGTAAATCTGTGAAACCTCCCCTCTGGTACTCTCTGCCCCAACCAGTTCCAACAGCAATTGTTTCAAAGGGTTGGAAGCTATTTGAAATTGGGCCTGCCTCACTGGGTCCAATAAATAGTGTCTGCACTGTAGGAACCGAAAAAGATCTCTTGGGGGAAGCTGGAATTCCTGGCTCATTTGTGCAAAGAACTTTAAATCTCTTCCATTCAAGAACTGCCCTATAGTTGAAAGATCCTTTACTCTCCATCTTTTTAACCCTCCTGCTAGCCTGAATGGTAAGAAATCCAGGCAAGCCCGAAGGGGAATGTCCCCTGCCAAGTTGGTATTAAGGTGATATCTTGTGCACACCTCTACCCAAACTTTTTTGAGTGCCAGGGCCCAGGAATTACCTGAGTCCAGCAATTTCAGGTTGTTTTGATCCACGAATATAAGATCCCAAACTCAGCCAGCCCTCCGGTATCCCTCTCTAAGTCTACCTACAAGGAAGAAGTCCCCTCTCGTAAGTGAGGTATAATGTGCTGTAGTTGCCCCACCCAGAAATATGCTTTACAATCTGGAAGGGCCAAACTACCTACTTTCTTCAGAGCCATCAGCACCAACCATCTGACTCTGGGCCTTTTCCCTCCCCAAACAAACCTGGATAAGGTGGATTTTAGGTACCTCCAGAAGGAGGAGGAAGGAGGCCTGAGTGGAATTGAGGAAAAGAAAAACAGGAACCTGGGCAGAAGGTTCATTCGTACCACCTCCACCCTTCTGAAACTCCTTCCACCTAACACAGTCCACCTGAACCTCCCTTAATAATTTCAGGTGATTGACCTGATACAATTTTGAAAGATCTCAGGGGATCTAAACCCCCTAAATATCTAAATCCCTGTGGTGGCCCATTTAAAGGTGCCCATATTTGGCAGCAGAGCGCCCACAGGGGTTCCGAAGGTAGCATCTCATTTTTAGATTAATTTACCTTAAAACCTGATATACAGGTGAACCGGTTCAGCATATCTAAAATTTTTGGTAGTGCCTTCACTGGGTCAGAGACATACAGTAGGGTATCGTCTGCATACAATGAGACATGTACAATATCTCCTCCCCTCCCAACCTGATGCCCTGAAAGTCCGGGTCCTGGTGAATCATAGCCATCAATGGCTGCATGCTACAGGAAAACAGGAGTGGGGAAAGGGGGCAGCCCTGCCTTGTCCCTCTATTAATACTGAATGTATGGGAAAATACTCTATTCACTTTGACCTGGGCAGTAGGGGACCGATATAAGTTTGATATCCAACCCCAAAATTTAGACCTGAAACCAAATTTAGACAAAGTGCCTTTTAAAATTTGCAAGTCAAGACTGTCAAAGGCCTTTTTGTGTCTATTGAGATGACCATTTTTAAGGGAGTAGGTGGTGTCACAACCCCACTCAGCAAGTCAGTCCCTCTGCTCCCTCAGTGCCAACCTCCGAGTGCAGTATTGTGAACAGTTAACAGAACAGGGTAACCCTCCTGTCTGTTTGTGGCTCTGAATCACCTTTGATCTCAAGTTCTGGAGGGATTCAAACTGTGAACCTTATGCTATGTACCCAAATGTACAGGCTCAGATAATTCTGCTCTTCGGGGAATGCAAGGTATCTTTCACCTAAGGGCACCTAACCAGGTATCTCAAATGAACCCTAAAAACTCTATGAAAGACCGTAGGAAAATTCTTACTGTTTCCCAGTTTGGTATTACCATTAAGCTTTGAACAGTTTAGTCAGCCTTAACTGTCTGTAATTCACATGCAAAAGAAAGAACTTCGAAGGCACCAGGCAGTCTCTTTAAATATAAGAGGTTTACTTAGAAAATGGATAGAAATAGGTAAAATGTAAACACAGAACAATATATCACAAAGCATACAATCACTTAAAAGAAAACAAGGAAAAATGCAAACTCCTACCACAATACAATTAGACTTGTCTCTTAAATGTATTCTTATCTTCTTACAGTGCTTATAATTAGATGTTGTTGCTTCAGAGTCCAACAGGAATGTGCCAGTTGAAAAACACAGAATACAGTTTAAAACGCTGTATTTCAACCCCTTCCATGAGGTCATCTAGCTTCTCCGTCCAGAATATAAAAATTATACAAAACAGAATGTCCTATCAAGAGGTATATTAAATACTGTGAGTTCAGCAAAACTAATTTCCCAAATTATGACACTCTTTAAATAACATCCCCTCTTTGATCTTGAGTAGTTTCTCTTCCCAGGACACATCAAAGGATTTTTATGACTCAGCACCATAGTGATAGAACCTGTTTTCTTCCTCTGAAACATCATAAAATGTATATTTTAAGTTCTAAGCTTCAAAGAAGCACAGCTCATCAACAAGGCCATAAAATGTGACTCCTTGGAAGTTAATCACATTACAGAGCTCTGCTGTTTAACATATCCTGTCATTTTTACTGAAACCTGGGGGGGGGGGCATCCCAGGGGCATAGGATGTCTCCTGTGAGACAGGTCACATACCACATTCTATATTACAAATCATAGAACAATCATAACCAGCTGGCCAAGCGTCACAGGTGGGAGATGACGCACTGTAGCCAGGACATTGAACAAGAGACGGATGTTATCCTGAATGTGTCTGTGAGGGATAAATCCAGTTTGGGCTGGGTGTATCAGGGATGGGAGGAGTTCCTGTACCCTTAGTACTATTGCCTTTGAAAAAATTTTATATCTTGATTTAGTAATGAGATGGGGCGATAGTTTGCACATGTGGAGCCCTCCTTAACCAGTTTGGGTAGCACTGAAATTATGGCTCCTCCCTAAGAGTCCGGAGCAGACCCTTCCTCATGAGACACATTACAAACCTTTGTGAGCAGTGGGACCAGCTCCTTAGAAAAGACTTTGTAACATTCAGCTATGAATTCATCAGGCCCCGGGGCCTTCCCCCCTTAAGAGATTTTATAGCCTCCACTATGTTATTTTCTGAAAAAGGGGCCTCGAGGAGCTGTTGTTGTTCCTTAGATAGTTTGGGGAGTTGGACTTCTTCCAGGACTGAGATATTTTATCCAGGTGCCCTTCTTGTCTTTCCTCCCTATTCTATTGTGTGTGATAATTCTGGAATTCCGCTGTAATTTCCTCTGGCTTGGTGGCTATCCCGCTCCTGTTCTTTGCCCCTACTATCTTAGGTATGTACCTTTCAGCTTCCTATTTTTGGAGCCTTAGGGCAAGCAACCTGCCTGCCCTCTCCCCCCATTCATAATATTTTTGGGCCTGTAAAGCGGACAGCATTATCTGCTCTTCTCAATTAAAAAATTCAGTTATTCCTTGACTTCCTTAATTTTTGGCAATAGTAATGGGTCTTTTGTCCTTTTGTGTTCTGAGAGCCTTGAGAGCCTCCTCCACCCTTTCCACCCCTGCTTGGTGCATTATTTTAATGCATGAGGCCTGTGAGATTGCATGACCCCGAACTACCGCCTTGAGACTGTCCCATATGTATTTAATAGGGGTCTCATCTATATTGTTTTCCATAATGAAATTCTTAATTACTTCTTTTGTAGATTGCTCAAAATGTTTGTCATGTAGGAGGCCTGCACTAAGTCTCCACTGGCTTCCAGGACGGAGAGGCTCCCACTGTAGCTTATGCAATACTAAGGCATGGTCTGATAAGGATAAGGGATACGCCTTTGTCTCAGCAATCGTATGCACCCATGTCTTCTGTGTATACAATCTATCTAAACATGAATAGGAGTCAAAGGTGGCTGAGTAAAAGGTAAATTCTTTCAAGGTGGGATTCTGTGTCCTCCAGGGATTGGCCAATCCCCTCTGTGATCTTAAGGTTTTGAGTAGCTTTGAGCAGGTTATGGAACTTGTTCCCTATGAAGAACTCCTGTCTAACGCCTGGTCTTCCACACAATTCCAGTTCCCCAGACACAAGATCTGAGCTTCTGGTAAGGATGCAATGAGTTGAAAGGCATGGCGAAAAAACTCCCCCGTGGAAGGGGTGGGGGCATATAATGAAATTATATGCAAGGAGTGTCCACTCAGGGTCCCTGATATTCTCACAAATCTACCATCTCCTTCTGAGTGGACCTGAATGACCTGGAGAAGTAACCCCTTTCGCATAACAGAAGGGGGGAGGTAGGGTGTTGGGCAGACTAGATGGGCCGTGGTGCCTTTCTCTGCCATCACATTTCTGCGTATCTGTGTGTATCTAATCAAAATGGCTACACTGGCCTTCCTCACCTTCGGATGTGAATCCACATAAATCTTTCCCACCCATGATCTTCGGAGCTTTAAGTGCTCCAAGGTTGATAGTTTGGTTTCCTGCAAGCAAGCTATATCACATTTGACCCTTTGTAACTCTTCAAGGATTTTTGTTATTTTAACCACATTATCCACTCCCTTCACATTCCAGCCACAAATATTTAGACTACCCATGTCTAGATGATGAAATCAATAGGTTTCTTCCCCCCCACACACACATTTTCCAGGTAACAACAATTCATTACTACAAAAAAGATATACTGTACATAGACACATAGAGATAAAACTTAGTCTCTACAAACAGCTTTGCAGTGCCAACCATACCAACAGGACCGTGCAAAGAAATAACATTTAACCAAAGTGTTAGAGGACAAAGGTCCTGCCAAGGTGCAGTATAGCACCCAATTGCTAGCATTTCCTGGGAAGGTACACCCAACCAATCCAGGCCTAGAGTGCTGGTCAGTGATCTCACTACTCCTCCTTCCTCAGTGAACTTCCGGGACCCCGAACTGGAGACCCCCAGCGAGGCTTTTAATCTATTAAACCAAACAAAACCTCCTTCTAATTAAATTTTGGCTATTGATGTTAACTAGTGACTGAGACCTTTAGCCGCTGACTTAACATCCTGTGATCCCCTTGAAACAAGTCAAGTAATACTCTGGGTTCCAGGCAGTACGTAAAATTTGAAGGCTTTAACATCACATACATTTTGCCTTAAATCCCAATACTGCCCTGGCCCCTTTAAAAGTCAATAAACATTAACAATCCCTTCAGCCCACCCCTCAATACCAAGACTGTAGCATACATTAGATTATTATTTGTCCAGCTTAACCTGCTCAAGGGAAAAAAGCATTAATATGGAATTGTGTATTAACCAAAAAACTTAAAGAGTGGTCTATGCTGTGCCTTTAGGACCCATTTTAACTCAGAAAAGAAGGCAGTCCCATCTTACTGTTTTAAACATTTCTGAGTCCTTAACCCCCACAGTACATTCGTTTGACCATGCTGACTGTGGAAGGGGAGGACACTATTCAAATTAGCTTTCTGACATCACATGTACTCTGCCCTTAAGTTTTGATAATCCCTTCTCCCTATCAAAAGTCCAGAAACAAAGGGAAAACCTTTATTTGTTTGTATCCGCTGACTGTGACTCAGTCGGCCGCTAAATCACATCTCCTTCCTTGCAAACTGAGGTCTCCATTTTGGTCTAGTAGTTCAGGCTTCTCTATTAGCCCTAGAGTCCACGGTCTTGGGCAAGAAAAGGAAAGTTTTTTCTTCAATATATTCCAGTACCACAGTTCAATAAGGGGTGAGTTATAAGGAAAAAAAAGAGTCTTCGATCAGTGGGGAAATAGAAAGCAACTTACCCCCACCATGATCTGTTTAGTTCCTGCCTCGACTGCTGCTGAGGAACATTCTGACCTTCCAATCGATTTGTCCCCAGCACTTCACATGTTTGGGTTTTTCTTGAGCCATTCAGCCAAATCTGAATGCAGGGGCAGGATCCCTTGAGTGCATTGGCGGCCACGGAATTTCTTAGATGATGCCACTCCCCACAGTAGCTCCTCATCTGCGGTTTCTGCTAACTCTTTTTTTAAGGCCTGGTAATGGAACATTTGCATTTTTAAGATAGGAGGCAGAAGCCAGGAGGGAGTACAAAGATTTAGTGGTGGAACCATCCTGTACCCAAAGCTGAGCTGGGTACCGAACTTGTGCTTTTAGGCCTTTTTCTCTCAGCTGCTTCACTACTTGAAGGGCCTTCTTCCTCTTGGCCAGTAACAGAGTGGGGTAATCCTGGTCAACATACACCTTCTGTTCATCTAGATGTAAGTCTTTTTTTGCCCCAAGCAAGCCAGAGAATTTTTTTCTTTTATTGGATAACTTAAGAATTTGATTATAATCGAGCGGGCTGGTGCGCCTGGTCGTGGCTTCAGGGCAACTGTGTGGTGTGCCAGCTCGATGCCCAACTCAGAATCTGGAGACAACTCAAAATCTTTTTGAAGCCAGCTTTCCAGAAATTTAGGCATGTCCTCTTGCTCTGCCCCTTCAGGGATTCCGAAGACTCTTATGTTGTTCCTTCGTGAGTGAGCCTTGGTGTCTTCCGCCCTCGTAGTCAGCTCTCGCTCTCTCTTATAAAGACAACATAGGGACTGGCCCATTGCCATATGTTCGGTTTATAAAGTTTCGACCTGGGACTCCACTGTGGTTGTACGCTGCTCCAATTTCTTCAGGTCTTTCTGAATCCCAGTGACTTTCCCGTCAATTTTGCAGAACATTTTCATGATTGCCCAGGTGTCTGCTCTACCCAGGCCCTTTCCAACATTCCTCACCCTCATCGCCCGACCTGGCTGAATATGTAGAGGCCTGCGATGCCACTGGACTTGCATCGCACGGCCATTTATTTGTCTGCTGCATTTTCTTAACGCTGGGGATATTGCGACCAGAATTTCGGTTACTGCTCATTCTAGTTTGGTCTCTAATGTTCAATTCAACAATTATTCCTGCTTTTGTAGTAAAATTTAAGGAGGATTGCAGTAGATTCACTTGTCGGGAGCTCTCCAGAATGAAATCAAGCCACCATCCTGGATGCTGACGTCACCGGAAGTTTCTGTTGATCTATTTTGTTGGATCTAGGGGGAAATATTCCCCCACTCAATGAACCAATTGGGTCATCTGCCTGCTTTTAGCATTCTGTTCCAGCGTTATGATGCAGGCAGCATAACTGGAAACAACCGAACCTTGTCAAAAGTCCTCTCTATTGGTTTGGCCCAGCCAGTGACCAAGTAAAATTACTCATCTGCGCTGTTTTTCACTGTACTGAACTACTACCCTACCAGTGTGCTATATCCACCTCTTTGTAGTTCTTCTTGTTCTTTGTTGTTCACAACTACTGTGGCGCAGCTGGTTAGTACAACAGGACCGGTATTCCAGGTGGCCTGGATTCAAGTCCCCGCTGAGGCACTTACTTCTTTCTCTTCTCTGTTTTCATGTGTTCTATAAACATGCACACCACACCCATGTGGTTGAAAATTAAGTAATTATTTGTGCAGCACCAGGTTGTGCATTGGAGAAAGAGTAATGCGTCCTCTGGGACTGGCATGATTCCAGTTTCCTTGGTAGCGCAGCAGGTTAGCGTGACTGGAATGGTATTCCAGGTAGCCTGGGTTCAAGTCCCAGCTGAGGCTCTTACTTCTTTCTCTCCTCTGTTTGTATGTGTTTTCATTTATGCTTGTGGACTTTTCTCAACAGATCTGCACCACCTATTTAGCCGGATGGCTTGAGTGGTCCAGATAGTTATTAATGATGTGCAGTGCTAAGTTAAAGAGTGTTGTGAGAGTAAATGGACCTAGTCCTATCCTCCCACGGTACGCAGATCTCCTAGACTTCAGATTTATTATATGGCATTTTGCAGAGCATATGTTTTCTGCTACAGTGCCACAAGATGGCAGTATTAGCTTGAATGTGTTCTACTGCTGGTTGATGTACAGTGTTCTGATTATTAACCTCTATATTTTCACTACAAGCATGTTGTCCCAGTCTTCCTGTTTCTCATTCTTCCTCTTGACCTGGCATTCCCTGCAACCTCTCTATGGTCTGTTGGGTGATGCAGTAAGGTTTATCTTTTTATTCCTTTTTCCTGTTCCCACTACTGGTAGAAAGTTTCCTCATTCAGGCTTGCTGGGGCTGCATTGTTTCTTTGTATGACTGATTAAAAGTATGTGTCGAGGAATGTACAGGGGATCAATCACAACAAAATACTATCACATTTGAAGTCCCTTAGGTGAGGCATTGCCCACCTCCTGCAGACACATTTTGTTAAAGCAGAGGCAGTTAAACTGGAAAGGATTGGAGTAAAAACAGAATTGTCCAGTTCTTATATTGCTGGGGGCAGGTCTATTCCATTGGCAAGTGTTGACCTGGAGTTTTGGATAGATTACAGGAGATAGGGAGAGGCATTGCATTATGGTTGGGGGACTACTAATTTGACCCTGATCACTGCTGTGAGAATATATTCCCCAAATGAGGATGACACAAATTTCTTTATCTCTCTGGCACAGTCCATTCTGGATTTTGTACCGGCTCTTTGGTGGGAAGAGATTTTAACTTAGCCTGGGACCCTTTACTAGATAAGTCACCCACTGCTCAGGTCATGCCAGCTCAGAAAAATGCTAGGGAGGCAGCCATGCGGCTAAGCCATGAACATAATCTAGTCGATCCATGGAGGGTACTTAACCCAAATGGCCATGACTTTACTTTCTGCTCATCCGTGTGCACGTGACTTAGCTGGGATACTTCCTGCCTGGTATACCCCAAAACACTACAGGAGGTGACTGATGTGCACTTTGACCCTGTTACTCTGTCTAACCATATTCCTGGGACTCTGTCAGTTACTTTGTCTCGGCTAATACTGAAATCTCCCCACTGGAAGCTCAGTCCTTTTCTTTTCAATCAGAGGAATTATGTACCTGGATTCCTAAAGAAACTCAAATGTGTTTTTCACAGAATGAATGTAGAAAATGGGACTTCATATCAGACCACATGGAATGTCTTTAATGCGTTTATCAGAGGACACATTATTATCTTCTTAGTAAGTTAGAATAAATGTATGTAAGCAAACACGGGTGACCCTGCAAGCTGTGTTACAGTATCTGAAAAGGAAAAGGCCTGCTACTTGAATTTGGGGTGTACACAGGTGGACTTACATTAAATTCTAAATAAATTCTAAGTCTGAAATATTGAATTAATAGTATCCTTCATCATCAAGCTGAGCGGGCCCTCATCTTCACAGAGCACAGGCACTGGGAGTCAGGACAGCATGCCAGCAAATTACCAGCTTACGACCGTAAAAAGAAAACAGCACAGTTTGTCATTAATAAAATAAATGAAGGGGATGGGCCCATCACCACCACTCCAGTGGAGATTTACTGCATTTAGGGATACCATGCACACATCCAAAAGGGGAATCTCGGTACACTTGCTTAAAAACTTGCAGACACTGCTGTGCCCCAAGTACCATAGGATCTTGCTTCCATGTTAGATGCCCCAGTATTTGAGCAAGAGGCCACCAATGCCATCAAGTCCTTAACCAATGGCAGAACACCAGAGTCAGACAGGTTGAGCACTGATTTCTAACAAGTTTTCTCTGAAATGCTCTCATGTGCTTGCAGTCCTAAGACCATCAGGGTGTTCAGGTAGCAACATCAATGGAAGAGGCAATCATCACAGTTCTACCCAAACCTCAGTAGGGCCCTAGTTACTGTGGCAGTTATAGGCAACAAAGGCAAGTTTCCTTGTTAAATGCCAATATGAAAGTTTTGGCCAGAGTACCATAGGTAGGAAGGTAGGTAAAGTGTTATTTTTATACAAGTAACAAAGTCTAGGACAAAAACATCATATCACAGTAACCATCCTGTGTAAAATCCATGCAAGTGATAGTTACACAATGCAAATTAACGTACTGAATATACATTTTGGAATCAAACATTTGCATATCACAGCAATAAAAAAAAAATCCACATGCAGAATCAATTTCAACATACAGCCAATAGCTTGGAAAAGACTCCCTCTCATGTTATACACCAATATCAAACATTATTCACAAAGGAGCAGCAGAGGACAGATAATATTATTTGACTGGAGTGGCACAGAATGGTGCGGCCTCCTTGACACTCATTGTGGTGGATGGCCGAGAAAACCGCTGGTTCGGTAGAGTGGGATTACTTATACCAATTTCTTGAGCTAATGGTTGTGGGACCTGTCTTTATCCAATGGGTGAAAACGTTATATGCTTCTCCAGTGACCAGACTCCTTAATAATGGCATTCTCTCCTCCTGTTTTAACCTGCAGAGAGGAACCTGTCAAAGATGTCGACTCTCACCCTTGCTCTTGGAGCAGTGGAGCCTCTTGCAATTAAAATCCATTAGTCGAACCCAGTTTCTGGAATACAGGCTGAAGAGATTAAAGAGCTATTGTACTGCTTAAAACTAATATTAGTTTTTGAAAGCAGTTACCCATTATCTTTTAACATCTAAGGTACTTTTTCCTTTCCCTTTCTTTAACTACAAGATTGTTTACCTGATGCAGTGCTTGAATTACAGGGGGGCCCGAGGGGGCAAGGCCCTCTTACTTTTTAGGAGGGCCCCTGAGTTCTGTGTAATTGAAAGGTGCCAGGGGGGCCATGTTTTGACCCCCTTACTTCTTCCTGCCAAAGCTGCTGCTCTCCATTCAGTCAGGAACACAAATTGCAGCAGCCCTGCCTAAGTGAAAAATTAAAATTAACACAATGTTTTCCCTCTTAACAGCCATCCAGGAAAACAATGGCCTCTCCCCAATGCATAGCCACACAACTGGTACCAAAGTGCTCCGCACCATGGGATTCAATCAGTGGCTGAAAAACATGTACAGAGCTCAGGGTTGTGGCTTCATTGGGGACTGGGGGTCCACCTGGAGGGATGCAGGCTTATAATGGCGTAATGGTCTGCATCTGTCCAGGAGAGGAACCAGGATCCTAGGTGATAGGTTTAAATGCTTCATTGGCATGCATTTAAACTAGCCAAGGGGGGAGGCACTGAAAAGGAGCAGGGAAATCCTAGCCCCCCTTCCCCTAATAAATCAGGGTAGTTGGTGAGGTAAACACCAAGACAGAGAAGTTGATAGGGAGAAGGGCAGGGTAAATGGAGAAAAAAGCAAAGGCAATAAGGACAGAGATGGGGCAAAAAGGGGTAAGGCCATCAGAAAATGGAGGGTAATGAGTACCAATGCCCGTAGTATAGGTAACAAGCTTCCTGAACTGGTGACCTTGATGGAAGAGGGACACCTGGATATCGTGGCAGTCACAGAAACATGGTACACAGAGAACCATGACTGGGATGTCAACATACCAGGGTACACAACCTACAGGAGGGACAGGGAGGGTAGAAGAGGAAGAGGAGGAGTAGCTCTCTATGTAAGGGAAGGGATCAAAGCAACAGAACTAAAGGGTAAACAGGGAGGAGAGGAGGCACTGTGGGTCACCCTGGAGACCAGAAATGGCACCACAATCTGCATGGGGATTGTGTACAGACCACCATTTCAGGGGGAAGAAATGGACAAGGAAATGGTAGAAGGCATCCTTAAGATGGCAGAAAAAAGGGATATATTGTTGATGGGGGACCTGAATATGCCAGATGTTAACTGGAGCACCTTTGCTGCAGCCACACTCAAGAGCATGGTCATTCTTGATGCCATACAGGGGGCATGCCTCAGACAGCTAGTGTTGGAACTCACTCGGGACTGAGCAATCTTAGACTTGGTACTGTCAAACAGGGATGGAGAGAGGATCTCAGATCTAGAAGTGGGTAGCCATCTGGGAACAAGAGACCACCAAACAGTGTGGTTCATGATAAACACAGCCGCAGAGTCAAGCCATACAAAAGTGAGGGTACTGGACTTTAGGAGGCCTGGCTTTCTCAAAATAGGAGAGTGCCTCAGAAAAGCACTAGCAAACAGGCAAGAAGGGGGGTGGAGGAACAATGGGGAAACATCAAAACTGCCATCACAGAGGCAACAAGCCTTTGTGTGAAGCAAATAAGCAAATCAAAATGAAAGAAAAAAACACTATGGTTTTCAAAAGAGAAGGCAGGGAAGGTTAGAGAGAAAAAACATAGCATTCAGGAAGTATAAGGAAACACAGAAGGAGCAGGACAGAGAACTGTACCAGTTAAAGCAGAAGGAAGCGGGGAAGGCAATCAGAATAGCAAAGGCCCAAACCAAGGAAAAGATAGCCAACTCAGTTAAGAAGGGGGATAAAACCTTTTATAGGTACATTGGGGAGCAAAGAAAGACCAAGGGAGTGATAGTGAGGCTTAATAAAGGGCAGGGTGGTTGGGCAGAGGGTCACAGTGAAAAAGCAGCGATACTGAACAAATACTTCTGCTCAGTATTCACAAAAGAAGAGATGGGGCTGGTACCTAATCCAGTCAATAGAAGCACTCTGGATAGGGGGGTCGATACCAGTACTTTCACAGAAGAAAAGGTTCTGAAAGAACTCCTAAAATTGAAGATGGACAAAGCAATGGGGCCTGAAGGGATTCACCCCAGAATTCTAAAAGAACTAAGGGAAGAACTAGTGACACCACAGACTACCCTTTTTAACAAATCATGGGAGGATGGTGTGATACCTGAGGACTGGAGGAGGGTGGAAGTTATTCCCCTTCACAAAAGTGGGAACAAGACAGAGGCAGGAAACTACAGGACTGTTAGTTTGACCTCAGTGGTAGGGAATGATGGAATCACTTCTAAAGGAAAGAACACACAGGACCCAAGGCAGCATGGATTCACAGTGGGAAGGTCATGTCAGACAAATCTAATAGATTTATTTGACTGGGTGACCAAAGTACTAGACCAGGGAGGGGCTGTGGATATGGCCTACCTAGACTTTAACAGGGCATTTGACACAGTCCCACACAAAAGATTAATAAACAAATTAGCCAGCCTGGGAGTGGGTACCAGGGGGTAGCCTGAGTTAAAAAATTGGTTGAACAACAGAACACAGAGGGTAATAGTAAACAGAGTCCACTCCAAAGAAATGAGGGTTACTAGTGGGGTACCGCAGGGTTCAGTACTGGGTCCGGACCTTTTCAATGTCTTTATAAGTGACATTGCAGAGAGACTGGAAGGAAAAGTATGCCTCTTTGCAGATGACACAGAGATCTGCAACAGGGTTGATAACACAAGGGGGGTGGAAAGGATGAGAAGGGACTTGGCAAGGTCAGAGGAATGATCAAAAGTATGGCAGCTTAGATTCAATGCAAAGAAGTGCAAAGTAATGCACCTGGGAAACAAAAACCCAGGGAAAGAGTACACAATGGGGAGTATTAACAAGAACAAAAATGGAAAGGGGCCTGGGGTAGTCATATCAGATGACCTAAAGGTAAGTAAGCAATGTGAGATGGCTGGGGGGATACTGGGATGTATAGGGAAAGGCATCACCAGTAGAAAACAGGAAGTTGTTATCCCTCTGTACAGACAGTTGGTGAGACCCCATCTGGAGTACTGCATGAAGTTCTGGAGATCCCATCTCCGCAAGGACATAGACAGGATGGATGCAGTCCAGAGAAGGGCAATTAAAATGGTGCAGGGTCTGCAACAGAAGCCATAGGAAGAGAGGCTAAAGGAGCTTAATATGTACACCCTTGAGGAAAGGAGGGTGGGGGGGGACATGATAGAAACTTTCAAGTACCTCAGGGGAATCAACAAAGTCCAAGAGTGTAGCATCTTTCAGAAAAGGAGATGTGCAAGAACAAGGGGACACAATTTGAAAAAAAAGAGGGGGGACGGCTCAGAGGCAGTGTGAGGAAGTATTATTTCACAGAGAGGGTGGTGGACTTCCTGAGGAGGTCATGGGGTCAGAAACAGTGGGGGTATTCAAGAATGCATGGGACAGACATAAGGCAATTCTGTTGGGGGGTAGGAAGAAGAAGTAGGCTGTTGGTTAACTAGGATCTGCAGCTTATCCAATAGGTAGGGAAATGGGCATACTATGTGGGCCAAGCGGTCCTTATCTGCCGTCAAAGTCTATGTTTCTATGTTAAAGTGAGTTAAGTAATACTTGAGACAGATATTTATCTAAGTGATTACATGCTGTTGCTTGACTGCTTTGATGGCCGCCTTCCTAGAAAACAAATAAAGAATACCCTCCCACAGCTAAAAGAAGTATCCACAGCTGGCACCAAAATTTTTCCTTCACAGATACTTTAAAAAGGTGATAGTCAGAGATCCTTATCTTCATTCTTATTTATTGTAAAAAAAATATGTTGCTGTGCTTGCCTTCTTTGATGTCCAGTGTGACACCTCCTTGAAGGAGCAGAGTCGGGGGTGTTCATTTCAGTTCAGACTATAGATGACTTAAACCAGAGGTACAAGTAGTAGCCAGTAGCCCATCCACTGAGCCCCTTGGAACAACTTATTTGTTCAGTGTCGCTGAGTTGTCAGAGAGATTAAGAGAGAGAGAGAGTTAGAGAAAACAAGCGCAGTTTCTGGAATCCAGAGGACTAGTGTGGCACCACTGCTGTACTGCCTGCTGAAATCAGATTACCGGTGGCTGTTCTGCTGGAAGAATCTTGTTATTTTAGACAAGATAAGAAAATCAGGCACACACAGCTCCAGACGGTATGTAAATATTTTTTTTTATATATATATATAAAGGCAGGGAGATAGGTAGGAATTAGGATGAGTAAGTCAGGACTCAGAGAAACTAGGGGCGGGCGGGCAGTGCTAGCTATCTGGGGTTGGAGTGTGGGGTAGGGCTCAATATGGAGTTGTACGAGATCCTGGACCCTCTGGCAGTGTCAACACAAGCTGCCACCATTGAGAGAGAGACCCTGAATGGGCCAGGGCTAGACTCTTTTGGCCTCCTCAGCCTGACCTTGCATTCTGGGGGAGGGGGGTACTTTAGTGTCCAGAGCCCATGTGTAGTAAGGCAAGCTAGGGGAGGGAGTACTTGTCTCCAGTGCCAAGGTAAAGTAAGGTAAGGCAAGCCTAAAGAGGGGGTTGTTTTTGTCTCAAGAGCCCATGTAAAGTAAGGCAAGGCTGGTGGTGGTGGGGGGGGGGGGTTGTGTCTCCAGGCCCCATGTGAAGTAGGGCTAGGTTTAGGGAGGAGGGTGTTTGTTTCTGGACCCCATGTGAAGTGGGGTGGGGGTGTTTGCTTTCAGAGCCCATGTGAAGTATGCTAAAGCAAGGCAGGGGTGGGGTTTGTTTTGTGTCTTGAGAGGCCATGTGAAGTAAGACAAGACTAATGGTATGTGTTGTGCATCTCTGATGCACGTGTGAAGTAGGGCAAGGCTAGGGGTGCTCTGTGTCTTCAGAGTCCATGTAAAATAAGGAAAGGCGGGGGGGCACTGTGTATCTCTGGAATCCATGTTAAGTAAGGCAAGGCTGAGGGTGCCATGTGTCTCCAGAGTCCATGTGATGCAAGACTATGGGCGGTGCTTTGTGTTTCTGGAGCCCAGGTGAAATATGTGTATTATAGAAAATAGAGATTATGTTGCTTTCTCCTACTCGAGTAATGCATCCAAAGTGATTTACACAGTGCAGCCGAGGCATATCCGCAACATTCTCAGATTTTTGTTACCAGTAAATCAAGGAGAGCTAGCCTGTATGCAGTGTTGGGTAAGTTACTTTTTCTATTACTTTTTACTACGTTTGGAAACTTGTTCCAGGAAGCTCAGTGCAGTCACTAGCAAAGATGGAGAAGTACTAGAAAAAGTAATATACCTTACAATTATAGTTACTTACTTCTTTTAATACAAAAACAATACAAAAATAATAAATAACTATAACAGATTACATTTTTTGAAAGTAATAGATTAGTTACTAGTTACTTTCAAATAAATGTATTCAGTTACAATTACGTATTTCTTTTGTATAAAAAGACATAAGTAAATGTAAGTGTAAGGTGTATTACATTTTCCAGTACTTCACCATCCTTGCTAGTGACTGCACAGAGCTTCCTGGAACAAGTTTTCAAAAGTAATAGAAAAAGTAACTTACCCAACACTGGCTGTATGTGTATAACATGACAGACGTTCAGTGCTAGATCCAGTAAAAGAGAAGCTCCTATGAATTATGGATATTTTGGATAGTGGTGAGATGTGTGTGGAGGTGTGGGGTTGGTCAAAATAATAGGTTTCCTGAAAACAGGAAGACCAGTAAGGAAATATTGAATGTGTTCGGAAATGCACATTAATCTCACTGTCGCCTAAACCTACAAGCATTGACCCCTGAGAAGGTGGGACAACATACCATCAGCCAGGGGCTTCATTTAATTATTTAAGGGGGATGTATTTGACTTTTAATAGTGAAAAATGTAGGTGACGTTGAATTTTGCAGGCATGGAACTCAAACAATGATGTGATATTTTTCTGAATGAATAGGGCACGGTATTTCCTGTAATGTGTATATTACAACATTGTCTCTGACAACATTATATTGGCTTCCAAAGTTGTAAACTGAGAAGTATTTTGACTTCCCCAAAACTGGAATGACTTTCAGATTTTGACCACTGAAGTTTTTGACATCAGTCATCCAAAATAAATTGAACCTCTGAGACCATAATGTATAACAATTATAAGAAATAAAGTGGGCGGCATGTGGAGAAATGGGGAGTGAGAAGCAATCCATTTTACAAATGAAGCTGAGAATGCAATTTCATAAACAGTTCAATTTTTAAAACATTCCTGCAGGAAACAGTAAGATCCTATGTATCTATATACATGCATCTATGCGTCTAAGAAGCTCAGGCTGGCACAAGGCATCAAGAAGGGGAGAAGGACTTCTTCAGGTACATCAGGGAGAAAAGGAGTTGTAGGGACAAAATAGTAAGGATTAAGAGGGATGGGGGGTTGGTGGAAATGGGTAGAGCAGGCAGAATTGCTTAATGAATACTTCTGCTCAGTGTTTACCAAGGAGGAAGGAGGGGCGTGGGAGGTGAGGCTTGGGGGGAGGTTACAGATGGGAGACTCACAGAGGGCAGGGTACTGGAGGGCCTGAGGGCACTGAGGGTGGACAAGGTGCCAGGGCCGGATGGCATTCGCCCCAGGGTACTAAGAGAGCTGGCAGAAATCCTGGCAGGGCCCTTGGCAGACCTGTTCAATGCCTCCCTGGTCTCAGGAAGTGTACCTCAGGATTGGTGGATGGCTCACGTGGTACTCCTCCACAAGAGCAGTCCCAAAGATGAACCAGGAAACTACAGGCCGGTAAGTTTCACATCCGTCATGGGAAAACTGATGGAGACAATCCTGAAGGAGAGGCTGGTGTCCCTTCTGGAGACCAATAGGCTGCAGGATGTTGGGCAGTATGGGTTTGTCAAGGGCAAATCCTGTCAGACCAACTTGGTGGATTACTATGACTGGGTAACTAGACAGTTGGACAAGGGCCATGCAGTGGATGTCCTGTTTCTGGACTTCAGTAAGGCATTTGACTCAGTGCCACATGGGAGACTGGGTAGTAAGCTGGCAGGTACAGGTGCAGGGGAGAAAATGGTGGGATGGGTAGTAAACTGGTTACAGGGAAGGCAGCAGAGGGTGATGGTGGGAGGGGAGCTCTCATCTCTGAGGACATTGACAAGTGGAGTACCACAGGGCTGACTCAGTCCTGGGACTGGTGTTGTTTGGGTTGTTCATATCAGACATCTCAATGGACATCAAGAGCAAGATCAGTTTGTTTGCAGACAACATCAAGATGGGAGCAGTAGTGGATGATCTAGGAGGTTGGCATGGGTTGCAAGATGATCTGTCAAAACTGGAGACCTGGTCGGACACCTGGAAGTTGGGGTTCAATCCAAAACGTGCAAGATGCTACATTTTGGGGCAAAAAAAACAAGAAGGAGCTACCAGCTTGGGGGGGGGGGGTTCAGCTAGCCATGACAGAGGAGGAGGAGAAGGATCTGGGGGTGATTATAATGGGTTCAATGAACAACTCAGCACAATGCAGGAAGTCAGCTGCAAAGGCCAACAAAATGCTGGGTTGTATTGCCAGGGGTGTATCTTCCAGGAGAGGGGAGGTGATCCTGCCATTGTATAGGTCACTGGTTAGGCCACACCTGGAGTACTGTGTGCAGTACTGGCAACCATACCTGAAGAGGGACATTAAGTTACTGGAGGGGGTGCAGCGCAGGGCAAAAGAGATGATCCAGGGACTGGGGACATACCCTACGTGAGCAGGCTGAGGGAGTTGAACTTGTACTCAATGGAGGAGAGGAGAGACAGGGGTGATATGATTGAAACCTTCAAGTACATGAAGGGAATAAACAAGACAGGCATGGAGGGACTATTCAAGTTAAGGGGGGTAGGGACACTCAAGGTCATGATCTCAGATTGGAGGGGGGAAGGTTCAGGAGGGAAATGAGAAGACACTTTTTTACAGAGAGAGGGTGTCTGGGTGGAACTCATTGCCTGAGGAAGTGGTATCCCGTGAGAACAGTGGACTGTTTCAAAGGGGATGGGAAAGGGTGAGAGAGAGGGTCGGGATGGAGGGAGGGAGGGGCTGCTGCAGTATAAGGGATGCTAGCTGCACACTTGAGCAGACTCGATAGACCATAAGGCCTTTATCTGCTGGCAAATGTGTATGTTCGTATGTATCCTTATCACAGAATGTTTCATCCTGGTGGGCTTTGATATGTCTTACTTAGCTCTAAAATGTAGGAAAATGCACCACAGTAATGTTTTAAAAAATGGCATGGGGGGCATGACCCCAGACCCCCTTTGTGAGGATTTTTGACCCAGCTTTTCACTGACTCTGCACACACCTCTGAATATGGACCATTGGGTCCCCCTACATGTCTCATCATAATTCAAGCACTGACCTGATGTCAGTAAGTATGTTGTGTGGAGCAGCACTCTGCCTGGCAGCTGACATATCTAGCTCTGTTCCTCCTGCTATAGTATTAGCATTGTGACCTCACTAAGTGTGATATGACTTCTACTTAGGAACAGCCACTCAGTAACTGCCAGGTCAGTCACCTGTGAAGCCACTGTCAGTGAGATCGCAATGCTGATGATGTAGTGTGGGAACAGAGATAGATATGTCATCTGCCAGGCTGACAGCTATTCTACACATCCAGCACAATATTATCACATAGAAAACTTTCTAATAGGAGAAAGGAAAAAGAAAAACACTTCAGAAATAAAAGTTACAACTGACTACTTAAAATCTGTATACTTTTCCTTTTTGCCTGTTTGGGTTCCACTAGGTCTTTAAGACCAAGGCCCTGCTATTTGCTAATGATCTTTTGGTAACCCTCTCTACCCCTTGGCAGCCTGCAAAAGTTTGGAAAAATGTGTGTCCTGTGCATTAACTGGACCAAAATGGAACACCTCCCTTTAGTTTGTTGCCTTTCACAAACAGTTTCCTCTGTGGATTAAAAAAAAAAAACAGTCAAAATGTATTTTTAAAACACTTTTCAACAAACCAAAGTGCATATACAATATAAAAAACATCAGATCAAATAAAATATATAAAATAACAAGGCAGCAGTAACAAGACTAAACATTATCCCCAAATGCCATTCCACATAAATGTTTTTAGTGAGGATTTAAAAGATTATAGCCTTAAATGTTTCATTCAGGGTATTTAATATTTGGACACCCTTATTACCCTGCTGAATAACTTCGTACAGAAAAACCTGCTCCCCCTCATTTAGGAACTATTTCTTGACTGTATTAGATGGAAGGAACTGAATCTGTCCATAGCTGAGAAGATTGTGGCCTTTAAGCTCATAACCTTATCAAATCATGGGACGGGGTGTTAGTGCTAATGATGTAAATGAGACTTTAGACTACCTCGTCACTCAACTCTGTTCCTTACAGGACTTACACTTACCTGTAGTCACTCGTAAAATTAGGGGCCCTCCTAACAGGTGGTTCCACAAGGACATTCTAGCCCTTCTCAGGGACAGGGACAGAAGCTGGTCTAAATTTATGGTCTCTGGCTTGCACAATGATTTTGAGGGATGTAGTGCCAATAGGAATGTTTACAAAAAAAGCCATATGTCATGCCAAAAGCTCCTACAGTAAAGCCCTATTAAATGATGCATCAAAAAGTTCTGCCACCATATTAAAGCTTTATAGGCACTAATCAAACTTCCTGGACAAACGATCTGGTGATAAATGGTTCAAACTGTAATAATCCTACCACAATTACTCATACTTTCAACTCACTCTTCGGCGATCTCTTCAAGTACTCCCATGCTGCTACCACTCAACTTACCTCCAGTTCCATTAATGCCTTTCTCTCTCCTCTGAAATCCCTCATGGGTTTCCCCCTTCTGCCTGTGTGTTGTCTCTACTAGTGAAGTCTACAGACCTCTTGACACTCTATCTCAGTCTGTAGTAATGTTGGCCCTGATAGACTCGAACCTCGGTCACTGAAACTTGCTACCCACCTCCTTGCCCCACCACTTACCAGAGTTTTCAGCCTCTCCCTTTGTTCTGGAATAGTCCTAGGTGTTTGGAAAATTGCCAAAGTTGTCCCTGTCTTTAAGAAAGGAGACATTAAATTTGTCTCAACCTACTGCCCTATAGCTATCATTCCAGTTCTCAGTAAGCTACTGGAAAATATATTATCTGTACAAACCATCGATTATCTGAAAGGCTACAGCCTCCTCTCTGAATCTCTGCATGGATTCAGAAGTGGCCATAACACTACAACTGCCCTACTAAAATTTTCTGATGACATCAAGGTAGCAATGAAAGTACAGTAGGTAAATATACTGGAGCTGTTTTTATTGACCTTACTAAGGTCTTTGGTCTTGTAGATCACTGTATTCTTCTATCTAAAATGCCCTCCCTTGGTTTTTCTGCTGCTGTAGTTAGCTGGCATCAGAACTACCTTACTAACCGGAAACAGTTTGTTAAATTTAGCTCAGCTCTATCCCCTCTTTCTAATATGATTGTAGATGTTCCTCGAGGATCGATCCTCTGTCCTCTACTCTTTACTATTTTTATCAATGATCTGTCACTAAGTGCCTTTTTTTGTTCCTCCCTACTATATGCTGATGACTTGATACTTTGCTGTAGTTCTAACAACATTGCTTCCATCAACGCCACTCTTAACACTAACTTCCACAACATTTCTTCCTAGTTGTCAGATAATAAACTTCTACTCAATGCCAGTAAAAATGTTTCTATGCTTGTAATGCAAACCCCTCACCAGGGACTTCCAGTTCCCTGCCACCACTTTTTTTTTTATCAACAGGGCCCAGGAAACCTGTTTCTGACCTCCTCCTTTGCACAAGGTCAAGAAGGTCAACACAATAACTGTGGGTAGAGTGCTCTCTCGGAGATGAACTGCAGAGTCCATCAGAAATAGAATTACCCTTTTAAATAACACACAATCAGTCACTGATTCTATAGAAATAGACTCTTTACTTGAATAATACAAGTATTTATAGCAGAATGTATTTACCGGAAACAAAAGGGTTGCACATTTACTAAGAAGCAGAAAATAAAATCACATTAAACTGATAGGTATTGTATAGCAGAAGTCTAAGCTATCCTCCCCTACAAAGCCTTCACCTGCCCTAGTTAAAGAAGAACTTTCCCCTAACTGTGCTATCTTAACTCAGCTAGTGTTTGTAATGACAGGGGCACTGGTCTTTAGATGTTTCAGTCCAAGAGAGCAAGCTTGTTTTAAACTCCTCAGTATATTGCTTTGCTCCAAGTGGGGAGGGTCCTACTCACTCTGAGTGACAGGCCCATGTTACCCAGCCCTCTTTGAGAGTGTGTGTGTATGTGTGTCCCACCATGCTTTTGCACTACCTTGCTACCATAATAATGTCCAGCTGGATCCTTTTGTTCAACATGGGAACACCTTCAGGAAGGATACCCCCACTGGGTTTATTGGTTTATTGCTGTACTGCCTCCTGCCTGGCTTTTCCTGTCAACTTTCTCATAAGAACCATCAGACCTGTAATTTAACTTTTCCATATCCACTTGCTCATGTGATCTGGCAACCATCTTGTCTGAAGAAGATGCATATTCAAAAAGAATAACTTAATGAAAACAATACATTAGTTCTGGTATCCTCTTCCTGTCACATCTGTCCCCCCCCCAAGAAATGAAAGTTTGTCTCTTTTGGGCAACCCCCAAGAGACACTACCAATTTATGTAAGGCCTGGGGAGTGCCTAAAGGATATACCTTGCATCTAGCCTTGCCTCGACACTCCATCTGCACTGACATTCTGCACCCCACTTCGGTGCTGAATGATCATATTATATGACTGTAGTACCAAACTCTAGTGCAATAACTTTGTGTTTTGCCCACTAGTCCTATAGAGCCATGCCAAGGGGTTATGATCAGTGACCACAGTGAACTCCCTTCCGTACAGATATGGCTGCAGCTTCTGAAGGGCCCACACATTCCATCTCCATTGTGGCATATGAATTTTCCCTGGGCAACAGCTTCCAACTCAGGTAACTATGGGGTGCTCATTCCCCTGTGGTGTAACCTGGCTCAGGATGGCACCCATCCCATGTTCTGAGGCATCCATGTGTACTACAAACTTTAGGTCATAATTGGGGATAGCCAGCACAGGTGACCCCACATAATGCCTCCTTCAGCTGTTGGAAGGCAGACTCATAGTCCCCTGTCCAGAGAACTTTTCAGGCATTCTCTTTTTTGTCAGGTCTGTCAGGGGTTTAGCCACATCACTGTAGTGAGGGACAAACCTCCTGTAGTACCTGGCTGTTCCCAGAAATGTTCTTTCCTGTTTCTTTGTGGCTGGGTGGGCCAGGCCTGGATGGCATCAACCTTTGCTGACTCTGGATGGATGCATCCACTGCCCACCCAGTGCCCAAGGTAGGGCACTTCAGCCAAGCCCACTTGGCATTTTTCCACCTTAACTGTCAGCCCTGCAGCCTTCAGTCTGCGGAATACCTCCGTCACATGCCTGAAGTGATCCTCCCATGTCTGGCTTTAAACGGTGATGTAATCCATGTAAGCCAGTGCATATTCACCTGCCCCTGCCAGGATGCGATCCACACGCCTCTGGAAGGTTGCAGGTACATTCTTCATCCCAAAAGGCATTACTTTGAATTCTAATAAGCCATATGGAGTAATGAAAGCAGACCTCTCCCTGACTGCGGGGGTTAACGGCACCTGCCAGTAGCCCTTTGTCATGTCTATTGTGGTCAGGAACTCCAGCCATTCCAAGGTCTCATCTGTTCTGGGCATGGGGTAGGCATCAGACTCCGTACAGCTGTTGAGCCTCTGGCAGTCAACACAAAACCATGTGGTACCATCCTTCTTGGGAATCAGGACCACAGGTGAAGCACAGGGGCTACTGGACTCCTGGATCACTCCAAGGCCTGCATCTCCCTGAGTTCCTCCAGCATAGTCTTCTTAACCCCCTTGGGTACCCTGTAGGGGGACTGCCTCAGCAGAACTTGAGCCCCAGTGTCCATGTGGTGTTCAGCCATTGTGGTGTAACCAGGATTCCCTGTGAACATGTCCCCAATGTCCCACGGCACCCTCCTCATCTCCTTGGCCTGAGTTGGTGTCAGTTGCCCTGAGAGGGTGAGATTATTCCCAGAGGATTCCTCCTAGGCTTCACCAAGGGGGTCCACCAGGGAATCAGCCTTGTTCCCCTCCTCTGGAGTGCTGCACACTGTGAGGATCATTTCCTCTCTATCATAGTAGGGCTTCATCGTGTTCACATGATATACCCTCTGCCTGCGCCTTCTGTCAGGCAGCCCTACTACATAGTTAACATCACTCAGCTTCCGGATTATGGAGACTGGGCCCTCCCATGCTGCCTGCAGTTTATTGTGTCGGACTGGGACGAGTACCATCACTCACTGTCCAACTTCGTATTTCCGGGCTCTGGCCCCACAGTCATACCAGGCTTTCTGTTGCTGTTGTGCAGTGGGTGGGTACTCCTGGGCAAGCCTCATGAGCTCCTTGAGCCTGGCTCTGAAATTTAGGACATACTCCACAACAGACTTCCCTTGGGTGCATGGTTACCTTCCCATTCATCCCTGACTAAATCTAGGGGCCCCTCACCCTGTGACAAACAGGAGCTTGAAGGGTAAGAACCCTGTGGACTCCTATTGAACTTCCCTGTATGCAAATAGAAGGTGGCACAAATATTTGTCCCACTCCCTTTTGTGCTGGTCTGCAAATGCCCTGAGCATAGTTTTAAGGGTCCCATTAAACTGCTCAACCAGGCCATTGTTCGGGGTGATAGGGTGAAGCATGGAACTGTTTCACTCCGCACCTCCCCTACAAACTGGTCATTAAGGACAACATGAAATTCGTCCCCTGATCTGACAAAATCCCATGGGGAAATCCCACTCAGCTGAAGATTCCCAGGAGTTCATCAGCCACCTTTTCTGCCTCAATGGAGGACATGGTTATTGTCTCGGGGTACCTGGATGCATAATCCACCACAACCACTATGTATCATTTGCCTGTGTGGCTTGGGGGTAATTAGAGGCCCCACTATGTCCACAGCTACCCTCTTGAAGGGTTCATTGATAATAGAGAGGGGCACCAAAGCTGCCTTAGTTTTGTCCCCAACCTTCCCAACCAGCTGGCACTGTGGACAAGTCCGACAGTAATTTGCCACATATGTGTACAGGCTTGGCCAAAAGAAGGTGTTGGCAAGCCACTTTTTTGTGTGGGTAATACCCAGGTGGCCTGAAAAAGGAATGTCATGGACCAGAGCCAGAAGCTGCTTTCAGTAGTCCCAAGGGAATACCAGCTGCTGGAGTACCTCTCCCTCTAGCTTCCTCTGTGATGTACACTCCCTGTATAACAGCCAATTTTCCCAATAAACTGACCTTTTACTCCTTTGAGAGGCCTCAGCACTACCTACTATCTCTCTCAGTTTTTGGAGGGTAGGATCAGCTTGCTGTGCCCTGCCCAGCTCCTCACGTCTGCTCTTCCCTAGTTCCCCTTTAGAAGGAAAGCAGCCCCCTGGCGGCAACCTTCTTCTCTTGCAGCTGGGTCTCAGAGCTGCTGCTCCTAGCTAGCTCTTCACCCATACTAGCCACTTCCTCAGCTGCTGAGGGATCGGTGTGCACTGGCTGTGTCACCCCCTCCTCCCCCTCTCAGAAGCTTGCCCTTTTGCCTGGCCACAGGTAGCAACACATACTAGGTTTTCCAAGTGGCCAAAATCGTTCCCCATGATCACATCCACAGGGAGATCAGGTACCACTCCCACCTCCTGTACTCCGTGGCCGCTCTCCCAGCTCAGGAAAACCCGATCTGTTGGCACTTGGATCACTGGAACCGTGACTCCCTGAATCTCGCGGAGAACTACCCTGGCAGAATCTGCTCTGCCTGGATCAGCTCCTGCCTTACCAAGGAGATGGAGGCACCAGTATCCCTCAATCCCTGTGTTACTGTGCCCTTGACTAGAATAGGGTGCATATGCTTGGTGAAATTTTGTGGCACTACAGTGTATGCACAGTTTACCAACTGCAGTGTGCTGTCTTGGTCACCCCCTTCCCCAGGCTTTTGCACTTTACTCCTATTTTTAGGGCAGTCATAGGATAGATGCCCCACTTTCTGGCAAATCCAGCATGCCTTTGCCCTTTCCTCCTTGTTTCCCTTTGAACTGATGGGTTCTGTATTGGGCTTGGGTGCAGGCTGGTTTCCTTAGGCTGTCCTCCCTGGGCCCCCTTAAAACCATTTGCTGCAGCACCCCCATAGTTATTTCACTGCAAATGTATTCTGCTAGCCACATGCAAATTAGCACTTTCTGCTGCCTCCTTTGTGGAGTTGCATGCCTGGTCCAGCAGCCATATACGCAGGTCATCAGACACAATTTTAAGAAATTGTTCCCTTACAATTAAATCTTTAACCTGCTCTTCAGTCCTTGCCTTAGCCCCATCTACCCAGTGGTCTAAATAAGCACACATTTGGGGGGAGTCACGTGATGTCAGCTTGCTGAATGGCAGCAGGGGCTTAGAGCTCTCTCCGCCGGTCGTCCTAGCTGCCAGAATTCACGACCATAACGCTACTAATCTGCCTAATTTGCTGTGTGTGGGCTGCCTAAACTACGTCTGCCAACCTTAGCGGCTGCTTTCGGCGGAGTCCTTCAAGATACGGAAGGATGGAGGTGGATAAGAAACAGGCCGCGATTAGGCACACGCCGCCTGCGACTCCAGAGAAGCTCCCCAAGAAACCACGTAACCAAGGGGGCGTAGCGCTGGATAAAGTCGGAGAGAAGTCCCAGCCGTCTGGCCTCCTTATGGAAGATAAATTTATGAAGGAGCTGTCCCCGCTGAAAGACATTCTCCACAATATTACTAAAGAGCTGAAATCTCTGCAGGGGGACCTTTCCTCCCTAACTACAAGAGTATCAGATGTTGAAGCTAGAGCCTTTTCCCTGGAGCAATGGAGGGCGAACGCTGACTCGGGGATAGCGGGCCTGGTACAGCAGGTCAAAAAACTCCAACTGAAGACCGAAGATTTAGAAGGCTGCAGTCGCTGAAATAACCTGTTGATCCTGGGGCTGCCAGAATCAGAAGAGGGTCCAGATCTAATCGCCTTTCTGCAGCGTCTCCTGCTTAAAGTTGTGGGCCCTTCGCCGCTTAGTCAGACCTACCATATCGACCGGGCGCACAGATCATTGGAGGCCTTAAGCCCCACCCGGTTCCCCCACGACCGATAATAATGAAATTTTGAGTTATGTCGAGAGGCAGTATGTTTTGACAAGTCCCGAGATCTACAATCGATCATATGGGGACGACCAAACCGGTGATCGCCCAGGACCTTCCTAGAGTAAGGCTGAAGAGGCGCGCTCCATCCGATCGTCCAGAAGTTGATTGCTGCTTCCATACCGTTTAGGATGGTGTACCCGGCCACTCTCAAGATTACTATCGGCAGTGCTACATATAGCTTTGACTCTGTAGACGTGGCTCAGAAAGACCTTAGTGCCAAACTCCCTGACTTATTTAAATCAAATGGTTGAGATGCTGAGAAAGGACATTGGGTTTTGGTATGATTTTTGGGCCAGGGTGGGGTGATGGTATGGCCCCGGTTTACTGCTCACCTTTTTCTTCCCTAGTTAAAATATTCCTCAATTCCCTGGTTGTTTACCCTTCTGAGTGTATCCTGGTGTGTCCTACCTGCTGGAGCTGTCTTCAGGTCGCCGCGCTGTGGGTAGCTCCTTGAGGGCCGAGCGGTGAGGAGGTCTGGGCGGTGAGGGTGGGACTGCCGGTTCTTCTTTCTCTTTCCTGGAACTCATTGCAGGGGGCCGTGTTTCCCCGAGGTGCTGGTTCTAGTTGTCGGACCTGTTTCGATCCGATTGTTAAATGGTGCCCCCCGGAAACAGTATGATGTGATCGTGGACAACGTCTCCTGCTATGAGGCCCACTATGCTTAATTGGGTTCCCTTCTTTCCCGCGGTTTCAGGGGGTGAGTAACAGCCCCTTTTATACAGTTGCTCTTTCCTTTTTACTTCTATGCTTCTGAAGAGGAGGTCGTGAGTTAATTGTTATATGTCCTAGTCGACTTATGGTTGGCGGTTGGGATGGGGGGGGAGGGTCTGTTGTAAGCCCCTTAAGCTACTAGTAGCTGTATCGTGAGCCTAGAGAAGGGGGGATTGCTAGTTCAGCCCCTTATACAGGGTTTCTTGTTCTATCTTCAGGGTGGGTGGGGAAAAGGTGGTATTTCTGCTTTTTATGGTTCAAGATTTCCCTTTTATATGTAGGTCCCCGGGTGAGGGGATTTTCTGGACTCGCGTTAAGGGGTGGGTGCCTGGGTCTTAGATGTTTCTACTCTGGTTTCGAGGGTTCGTGGACCTGGCACCATTTTGTACATAGTTTGGGGGTTTGGGGTTGGGGGGAGGTTCGGGGAGGAGGGTTGGTTCGTCTATTCCAGTTTTTACTACAGTGTATCTTAGGGATAGCTGGCCCTCTCAAGGTGAGGTTATCTTTACTAATTTCTCAGGGGCTGGCTTGGGGGGGAGGGGGTTTTGGTGGTAGAGTGTGCTTTTCCTCATGTTGTGCCTTTTGGTTTTTTTAATGCCTGCCTTTTTCTTATTTGGGTAATAAAATGGCTATTGGAGTTATAAAAATGGCGTCATGGAATGTGCATGGGCTCAGAGAGAAGGTCAAACGAACTCAGGTGTTCAATCATTGTTTCTTGTTGCAATTAGATGTGTTATTCCTTCAAGAAACCCACTTACTTAATACTGAAGTTAAGTGGCTCTCTCGGTCCGGATTTTCACAGATGTATGTGGCAAGTGGATCTAGCTCTAGTAGAGGAGTAGCTATACTCATTAAAAAGCATGTCCCGTTTCTAAAGGACTCAGTGGTAGAGGACCCAGACGGGAGGTATGTGTTGGTCAAGGGCTCTATTAATGGGAACGCGTTAGTCCTGGGCTCAATCTATGGTCCTGTCGGGGGTAATCCCGAATTTTTCATGACCCTTGCGGACAAAATTAGTGCCTTGCTTCCCTCACAGATAGCCCTGGGGGGAGATTGGAATGTCTCGCCGTCGTCACAGTCTCTGGACAGGGATCCCCAGGTCAACCGGCCGGTCACTCTTATACAGAGGGCCTTGCAAGATTTCTCTGCCATGCTAGGGCTGTGTGACCCCTGGCGGCTTTCCTATCCCACTCTCCGAGCTTTCTCATTCTTCTCTCAATCCCACAGGTCATGGTCTAGGATAGACTATATTTTGATCAGTAAGACTCTTCTCCCAAGCCTCCTTCAATCTGATATAGAGCCGATAATCCTTTCTGATCACGCAATTGTTTGGATTAGAGTTTCTCCAGATCTGGATTTCCAATGGGATACCACATGGAAGCTTAATACCCAAATGCTTAAGGATGCTGATATAGTGGCGCAGATACGATCCCTAATCTCGTCTTTTGGTGGATAACCTTGGATCTACCTCAAGGTTTGATATCATTTGGTGCTCTTTAAAATGTTATCTTAGAGGGAGCTGATTAGTTAGCTTCAGCAAGAAAAAGGCCCGACAGGCGCGAGCACTTCCTAATGAGTAAGATTAGGGAGTTGGAAGCTGCCCAGTCTCCTGCCTTGCAGACATCCTCCTTAGAAGCCCTTCTGTGGGTCAAAATGAATACACCGATCTTCTTAAAGAAAAGGCAGAATACTGTATTATGAAAACTCGTTAGGTACATTGAGCACGGTGAAAAGCCGGAGGTTTTTAGCCTAAGGCTTCTGCGTGCCTTTGAGAGTTCTAGAATAATTCCAGCTCTGCAAACGCCGCGGTTCCATTAGAACTTCTCCCAAAGAGATTGTGCAGATCTTTGAGGACTATTACAGGGAGCTCTATGCTTCACCCGCAGCCCCAGCTTCTCCTTTAGATATTACAACATACTTGGCAGACGTGGATATTCCCCAACTCCTGCCGGCGCATAGGGAGGCCTTGAATGCTCCTATTTCTCTCTCTGAAATAGAGAGCGTTATTGCTTCTATGACATCGGATAAGGCGCCTGGTCCGGACGGATTTCCTGCCAATTTTTGCAAAGTTTTTTCTAAAGAATTGGCTCCAATGCTTCTTAAACTTTATGAATACCTCTTTCTCTCTCCAGATATAGACCCCACGCTCTTAGAAGCCACTATCATTCTGCTTCTTAAACCAGGTAAAGTGTCTACTGATCCTGTGAGTTACTGGCCTATATCGCTCCAAAACTACGACATGAAAATTCTCTCTAAAATCTTGGCCGAATGTATTAAGAAAGTCTGGACCCACCTTCTCAGCCCAGAACAGGTTGGCTTTGTGCACTCTCGATCCTCCTCAGATCACCTTAGGACTCTCTCCCATATCTCCCAATACGCACGTACGGTTCAATTTCCAATGGCTTTGGTATCGTTAGATGCTGAAAAAGCCTTTGACTGGGTGGATTGGTCCTTTCTCTGGGCAGTGATGACTAGGATGGGCTTCCCAGTTCCTTTCCTACAGTGGATCCAGACTCTCTACAAATGTTCTTCGGCCAGGATATATTGTAATGGGCTGATTTCCTCGTCGTTTCATCTGTATACCGGTACTAGGCAGGGCTGCCCTCTTTCGCCTTTCTTATTTAATCTTTACCTGGAGCCCCTTATCATTAAACTTAAATCTTCTCCATTTATCAAAGGGTGCCCATTGCGCCAACGGGAACTGGTTCTTTCTGTGTACGCAGATGATATACTTCTGCATGTTGCTTACCCTGAAGATTCCCTTGGACACGCGTTGGAGGTTATTAAGCATTATGGGGCCCTCTCACAATATAAATTGAATATTGCGAAATCGGAGATTTTTCCGCTAAATACTTATACATATAAACATGATCTTGCCAGATTTGGCATGAGGTGGTCTCCCAGCTCAATTAAATATCTAGGGATTCATTTTTCAACAGATCCTTCCTTACTTAGGAAACTCAATCTAGATGATCTCAAAAATCACATTCAACAAGACTTACAGCGTTGGTCTGCCCCCCATCTCCCTTTGGGGCCGGATTAATATTATTAAAATGAATATCCTTCCTCGTATCTTCTACCCTTTAAACTTGTTAACTCTCTGGCTGCCTATCTCTTATTTGCAGCAGTTTCTATGATGTTCTCTAACTTTATCTGGAGAGGAAAGGGAGTTCGGCGCTCTTTCCTTAAGCTGTCTCTTCCCAAAGATAAGGGAGGTTTAAGGCTCCCTAATCTACTGTTCTATCACTGGGCTGCTCATCTCGCTAAATTAGGGAGATGGCTGCCTGTCAACCCTGATTCTTCTTCTCCGATTTGGCTTCAAATTGAAAAGTCGATTCTTATGGATTCGGGGGTTGACCCCCATGCTATTTTCTATACTCCCCTTTCCATACTTTCACAGCGGGTAACTGACCAAACCATTTTGTTGTCCCTTAAGTCCTTCTCACAATGTATGCGCTTTGTTGGTATTTGTCCCGGTAAAGACTTAGGCCAGCCGGTTGTGCTTAACCCCAATATCAAGTTGGGCAACTCAATGATTACTCCGGTGGCTGCCTAAATTAACGAAACTAATCTTGAGAATTTCTATGGACAAGAGTCTCTCCTCCTCTGGGGATATTCTAGGTAATTCGCTATTCCTAATACCAAATTTTCAAGGTTTACCAACTGAGACATCTAATGGCGGAGAAGTTTGGTATTCCCTATAGGGAGTCAGTAGTCCACCCTTCCTCTCTCAAATATCAACACTTGCTTCTAAACCTCATCCTATCTCATCAATATACTCCTTTCTTCTCAATTATAAATTTGCAAAACCTGCTGTGGGCTCTGCTATCTGGCTCTCTCTGCTTCCTGACTCTGCGTTAAATTGGACCCGTATTTGGAGAGATCTTCATAGGTTTCATACCCAGGATAGACTAAGACTTACGCAATATTACATTGTGAATAACATGTATTATACCCCTAAGAAGCTATTTCAGCTTAAAAAACTTCCTCTTCCTCTCTGTTCCAGGTGTGGACAGAGGGAAGGAGATTCTCTACATATTTTTTGGAGCTGTGTCAAGGTTGCCCCTCTGTGGTCCTCTATCAGAGATTCTTTAGATCCACTGTTAGGTCTCTCCGAATTCTTTGTTCTGGAAGTTTGTATTCTAGGGGATTATGCTAAAATAGGTAGTACGGAGCGTAGATATCATATAGCCATGGTGTCTATCGTGGTTAAAAAACTGGTCCTTAAGCATTGGACTGATCAAATGAGCCTGTCCTATGCTGAGTGGTTGACCGAGCTTTCTGCCTGTCTCAATGCGGAAAGATTGATAGATAGCTCGTGCAACCGTATGGATCTGTTCCAAAAGAAATGGGGTAGTTGTACTCACTATACTTGCATTAGAGTCTTTGTGGCCTTCTCTGGCGCCTGCAGTGATTTTCTCTGTCCTTCTATCTTGGTATTGGTATTGTTTTCATTATTTCGGACTAGAATACTTTCGAAATGGCCATTGCACCTTGTAGCCAGAGCAGGCGTTATATGTATTTAGCACACTCAATTTGGGGGGGGGAGGTCGGAGGGAGGATGGGGGGGAGGTTGTTGTTGTTTTTCCTTTTCTTTATGCTTGTGTTGTAACAAATACATTGTTGGTGTCATGTATTGTTGGCTGTGTATTTTTTTTTTGTTCTGGTTTTGTTATTGGAAAATCAATAAACTTAAATTTCAAAAAAAAAAAAATAAGCACACATTTGGACATGCAGTTCTACATAGCTGTCCCTTTTCTTAACTCTCTCAATTTCCATCTATAAGCCTCAGGAGTCAATTCAAAACATTTTAATAACATTCTTTTAACTTTATCATAGTCCATGCAATCATTATCATCCATTCGAGCAAAGGCATGCAAGGCACGACCAGTAAGTAATGGGGTCAGATGGGTCATCCACAAAGCCTTATCTAATTTAAATTGCCCACAGACCCTTTCAAATGATTTTAGAAACAAATCCAGATCATCTCCTTCTTGGTATTGCTGAAATATTTTAGAATTAGTTGTGGCTTAGTGGATTGAACCACTGTTGCCATTACTTATGATTTGTTGTGCTGTTTGCTGGTGCAGTTTCTCCAATTCGATCTCATGCTGTCGTTCCTACTCTCTTACCTCTTGCATCAGGATCTCATGCTGGTGAATCTTCTCCCTTTCCTCTGCCTCCAGTCTTGCTCTCTCCTCCTGCATCCAGATTTCATGCTGCTGAGCTGTCTTTGTCCTCAGCCTCCAGCCTTGCTCTCTCCCTTTCAGCCTCCTTCAGAGCAAGCTCCGCCTTCAGGATCTCCAGCCGAGGTTGAGTGGGCCGCACAGCTCCCTCAGCTTGTGCCACAAGGTGCCCCCCTTGCTCAGCCACTGTGACCTCAGTCTCACTACCTGAGTCACTGTCCTCTGTGACTGCCTGCTGATCAGGTATTGGGCTTTGCTTATCTGAGACTGACTGCCCCTCCTGCAGCTGGTCCTGTGCCACCAGGGCTTCCATGAGTGAATTCTTTGTCATGCCCTCATAGGCAATCCCCATTGCTGCGCACAGCTCATGAAGCTTAGGTACATGAGATTTTACATAGCTGAAGGAGCTCATCTTCTCTAGCTATGCTGCACTAAACTGTCTAGAAATAAATAAAACAGTAGTAAAAAATGCAACCTTTGAAATTTTGTTTCGTGTCTGTTAAAGCGACACTGTCAGCTCCCGTCCTTCCGAATCACATGTTTACTCACCCTACTATAGCGCTTCTTCCTGATCTCCATATGTGCTTCCCTAGTGTCCCCGAAGCATTTTTCCCCATCTGTTCAGCTGTTTTTTTGTCAATTTCAGTTTATTTTCATTGTCTGTTCTCCAGTGGTCAACTCGCTCTACATCGAGCTATTTGCGTGCGTGCTCGTGCATGCACTGCCTCCTATGGGCATGGGGGTTATCTGAGGAAGTGGAATTCTAAGCCATTTCCTGTATATTAAGCTGGCCATTGCTATTTATCCTCCAGTGTGTGTCCTTTTTGTCCCTTTCACCAGCACCGTGATCAGTGCTGAATAAGTAGCAGTCTGAGCTATTCGTTATGGAGCGTTCTGTTGGAGTGGTAAATACGGCTTTGTTTCCTGTCTCTTTTTTTTGTTTGACAGGCATCACAGTTTGCTCTGCTCTTTCTAGGAAAATCACCAGTACCTGTATATTTGTGACTGTCTTCTAAAAGTCTCATTTCACTTGTTTGGTATAGCTGCAGGTGTCAGTAGTGGCGGCTGTCAGCGATATAGCACGGATTTTCTTTTGCATTTCACAATTTTATTGTGTATCCCAGATTTTCTAATCTGCCACTGCACCACCTCTGTGCAGTTGTCTGTCACCTTCCATGTGCCAGACTTACTCTGTACACTTTGTTTTTTCAGTACTTTGACAGTGCGTTGTGATTGCTGCTAAATTCTGATACGTTTCAGGGTATAGCTGGCATCTGTGCTTACTTCGGAAAGTGATTCTCAATTATGGGACACATTATATTGGGTCATTTTTGTGAGAGTAGTATCCTGATGGATTTCGCAATGTGAACTGACTTTTACACTGAATACGTTTTAGGAACGGCAATTCTGGCAGCACTACGAAACCTGTAAATTAATGGGATTTACTTCTGGACCTTGTGCCACATTTGTTTTGTAGTGCATGTAAGTTTTCTATTGTGCACGCATTCTCTTTGCATAATGCTGTCAGACTTGCTGCTCCTAGAAGCTGTTCAGTGTAAAAAGTCACCTCACGCTGTGAACTCCATCAGTGTACCCTCATAACATACTATAGAAAGGGACAAGTGATTGATACACACAGTGGCAGCAGTGACAGTGCTATTAGAAAAAAAAAACGGATGCTGTGTGTGTAGAATGCAGCCACTGCAATCTGGTTAGTGTGCATGTTTTTTTTTACGCATGTGGTTGTAAATCTGTCACTTCAAATTAGTGATAAAGTCCATGCGGTTCAGCTCGCTTTGCAGCAAAGGGACTAACAAATCTAAAGCAGCGGACTGTCTTTCAAATGCATCTTGCTGGTATCCAGTCTTGATAAAATTGTCCACAATCCATGTTAATGGTTTTCTGGTTAAATTTCACTTTGATGAGAAACCTTGATGTTTCCTCAGATACAGTCTCGACTGCCTGTGTTTTACATTGTCTTTGTTCACTGGTTCTCTGGTTTTGGTAACTGCTCAAGAATCAGCAGTCTTACAACTGGAGGGGCTGTGTCTGATATTTCTCCACATACCAAGTGTCAACAGGGCACTGTTTAGTGACAATAAGTTGTGTTTGGAGAACCAGAGAGCAGTCGCAAGGACAGTGTAAAACAGTCAGTCAGACTTTATCTGTGGAAACTGCAGGTTTCTCATCACAGTGTCATTATACAAGAATTTTACATGGTTGTACTCAGTTTTATCAAGAAGGGATACCAGTAACTTGCATTTAAATCAAAGTCATCTACTTTTGGTCTGTTAAGTTATTTTTTCTGCCAAGTGATCATTATAGACCTCTTGAACTTTATCACTGAGTTGAACTGTCACATTTACCACCTCATGCATCAGGAAAATCTGCACACTGATCACAAGGTAGTGTTTGCTTTCTAGACACACATCTTTTTTATGTTGCTTGCACGCATGTGCAAGAAACATAGCGCCATCATCGGAGATTTCGGAGGTGTGTCACCTCCTCCTCCAATTCAGTCAGTGAGCTGGCAGGCATGGCCCCTGTAAGTCAATGCATTTTGGAGCTGTCTATGACACGCTCCAAAATGCAGTGGCATAGAGTTGAAAGGGGGAGCTACGCTCAGTGAGCAGAGATAAGTAGCGTAGGCCCCCAGACGCAGGCATGCGTGCCTCAAGACGTACTGTGTAGCCGACAGGGTGCCTAACCCCGCTGGCTGAGCCGCGCCTCTCTCCCCCTGTTAGGTGCCACGCTGGGAGCCCACCCCAGCGTGGCAATCAGTCCATAGGCCGAGGGGTGCCCAACCCCGCCGGGCTGAACGCCTCAACATCTCTTGTGCCACGCTGGGAGCCCACCCAGCATGGCAAACGGTCCCACAATGTCTTTTTTTTATTTTTACACTGAAAAATTAAAACGGTCCTCATGGAGCATCTCCCCACCCTCCCACAACTCGCACTCCACCCATCACTGGGCGCACTCCAGCTCTCCCCACGCCCCCCCACCTATACTTACTCTCCGGACTCCGCGCGATTTCATCTTCGGTGGACCGGAACACGCCTGCACTCTTCAAAGCTGACCGCGAACTGAGGGAAATGCCGGTAAGCTGTATAATGGCCTAGATAGGGGTTTCAACTTTTGAGATATCTCAGGAAGTTTTTGGGTTTTTGCACCAATTAACATGGTAAGTTTTGGGATCTTTCTCTGATGATGTCACTGTCATGGTAGTTATTCAGGCCCAAGGGTGATTTTGCAGTGACTGCGCAGTGACTGCGAAATCACCCTCAGGCCTGAATACCACAATGACAGTGACATCATTCATGAGAAGGGTCCCAAAACCCCATGTTGAAAATTTGCGAAAAATTCCTAAAATGACTGTTTTATGAGCGTATGCTATGAATTCCCACGCAGGCTCGTAAGTTCGCAAATTTTCAATATTTTCACTCCAGATTTTCAACATTGCCATTTTACCACACCTCCTTATGAGCAGTACAGCTGTCATTTTCACATCCTGCCCAAAACGTGTTTCCGCCCATGTAGTGCACAATGGCGCAGTCGTGGTGTGCAAACTCAATGTGGGACACATTAACAAAATCACAGTGACACTGTTCATGAGCAGAGGTCTTAAAATGGCTATGTTGAAAATTTGGTGAAAAAATTCCTTAAAATGACTGTTTTACGAGCGTGCGTTGCGCAGTTCCTACGCACGCTTGTAAGTTCGCAAATTTTCAATATTTGCACTCCAATGACTTCCAAATACCTAAACAGCACATAGAAGCAAGCAACATTCGGCATTGGCAAATGCTTGTTTTTACTTCTAATACCGCTGTTAGTGCTGCCAGTGTGTGACATATCCTGATTTAACTCCTTGTGTCTGACATCCATACTAAGTGTCAACCCAGTCTTCAGATAAAATAATAAAAATCAATAAAAACCTGCAGTTTACCTTGTCAATGACAGCACACACACACACACACACACACACACACGCATCATTAAAGAGCAGGTACCAACTGTTATGTATCCAGCCCCCCCATAACATATATAATATTAGAACTGCTCCACTGTTGAAGGGTATTGTAAATTCCATGCACTTTCCTCGGGTTAAAAAGTTATAGCACCCCGAAATGATATCCACATAAAAACAGAGCCATGTCAGGAATGGCCCCAAGCAGGTATCTCAGCCCCCTTTTGTGATGTCATAACATGAAGGCTGTATGTGTGTTCCTTAGACCGGAATTGGCACATAGCACCCTCAGTATTCATTTTCTGACATCACAAAAGGTGACTGGGGGCATGTCGGACATGGCTCTGTTTTTATGGGGGTGCTATAATGTTTTCACCTGAGCGGAGAGCATAGAATGTTCAATACGCCTCATCAGTGGGGCAGGTCTGTTATTATGTATGTTTGAGGGTGGCTGGGCACCTGACCATGGATAACTTGTTTTTAAATGTCGCCCAATACAACTGAATTAGCTCACAAGCTGTGAGACTGTTACTGAAGAGCGAGTTTCCCAATTGAGAACATTAACATGACTATCTGCTGCAATGGTGTGGGATTTTAGGATATCACTGATGAGACATCTGTAGGAATGTAGTGTCAGCTGACTTTTGCAATGAACTGCTTCACAGAGCAGCAACACAATTTGGGGGATTGGGCACCCACGTGGGCCATATAGACTTTTGCCATGCTGGGGGAACCCCCGTCGGCCATAATGTGTGCGGGCGTGGAGGGTAGCGCTTGAGCACACTGTGGTGGGCTCCCAGTGTCCTACCTGGGTGTTTGTTGGGGGGGGGGTACAGCTGTTAGGGGGAGGTTAGGTGGAGGTTGTGCTAAACTTTCATGTGATTCGTAACTTAGCTTGGTGGCCACATGTCACATGTTGTGGCAGCGAGTGGGGGGTAAGAAACTAACTGCAGCATGCAGCACCACATTATTGTGTGACTGACATGGATCACACTGGAAGACAAGGCTCTTCTTTGCGCTCACATTGTCACTATCCCTGCTATTGCACCTTGGTCAGTATCTCAAAGCCACTACAGGGCTCAATCCATGACATGGTCATGCCTGTGCTTGGCTTCACCATCTCTGCCCAATGATGTTTGATGAGTGTGAATTATATTATATGCAAACAACAGTTAGTCAAGGTTTCTTCAGTGCACCAAATGCTCCCAAGTGTACTGCACCACTTTTGTAGCCAAAAACAATTTTGTAGTTCTATTCATGTAAAGTATTCACTTGTTAGGTTCTGATTTTGCAGGCTCCCTCCTCTCCCCCGTCTTGCACTAAAATGTGTTTATGGTGATCTCTGCACAGGCATTTAGTTTGACTCCCTGCTGTTCATTTTGTGTGTGGGAGATATTTCAGTCCCAGACAATTCTCCCCCTCAAATTGCTTTTTTTTTTTTTTTTTTTGCTTTGCTTGTCTTTAGCAAAGCCTTGCAATCACTTAGACCCCCCACCTAACAGGCTGCTAAGGTGATTAGTCTGTATTTGGATGGCTGGTGATCACAGCCATTCTCCAGTCTATTACTGAAGTTGACCCCACATCAGCATGAATGCCCTGTTTGTGACATCTTCTCGTGATCACTGCTATTGTCAGTAAAGTCCTGCAGTACTTAGGCATTTCCTTTTATTTCCACAAATGAAGAGACTATACATCTGTTCATGATAGCATTTCAACTGCTGCATGTACATACGGGCATATTGCACATAACTTCACCTGCAACCCATATTACTGTTATATATGGTAACAGTTAGTCTATTTGCAAATGTCATCTCCCACCTTGCTCATCTCTTCCACTGTGGGTACATGTTAAGCTCCATCAGTTTATCCACATATGGCATCTCTCAAAACCCCATGCTAATTTTTTTTTGTCCCTACTGACACTGTGCTGGCTGACAAATGTCCATCCAGTGGGTGTGGGTTACTGGGCGGCTCTTTCATAACCTGGTCTGTTTGCTGGACTGGATAGGATAGGCCGTACTTGAGTTCAGAGTGGAAAGCGCTTGCAAAAGCAGCAATTAGAGGTGTACATAGTAGCAAATTGGGATTTGCACTGTGTTGTGGGGCATGCCACTGATGGGCTGACATCCCAGAGAGGATAGACAAATATGCTTATTCCCTACTGTTACATTGCAGGAAATTGTGTTGTTCATGGGGGAGTGGGGGGTTATGTATGATGACGAAAAAACCTGCATGGTGATGGAATGGGATATGTTGGGCATAGGTTTCACTGAATGATAAAAGTTCCAAGAAGATAAATTGGCTGAGTTACTGGCTCTCTTGTTGCTGTGTAGCATGGACATTGTGGAAACGCATGTTTCCCACTACCAGCAGTGTCATATTATAATCCCATGGTATAGTATATTCAGCAATGATTGGACTAAGGGGAGGGGTGTGTGGCAATCTATGTACAGTCGGGGATAGGGTCTATAAGCGAGGATGGTCAGGAAGTCAGGACACGGATCCTATTCTATGGCGGCATTTTCACGACTCCAAAAGTACGACAGTGAGCTTAGGGTGAGTACACATGTCCCATGGTGTAATGGCTGACCTTGATAGGCCAGTTTGAAAAACAGATAGGAAGTGTAAACAGGCAGTTGAACACGGTGGTGGTTGTGGTGGTAGTGGTGGGGGCGGATTTACACCACATATAGTGATATGGCTTCAGCTGCCATTGTATGGTGTGACAATTCCAAAATCTGGAGAATTTTTTTCACACAAAGGGTGGTAAGCAAGTGGAACACTGTGCTCGTCCTGGGGAGGTGGCATGCTATGTTGCTGTGGACCAAAATACAAACATACTAAACTTGGCAGCAGCATAAGGCCATCATGGTTGATATAGGCTGCTCCAGACTGCTGCTATTTAGCAGTTGACACACCACCTTTAGCCTCCCCTTCCCTCCCTATACCATCACCTTAGCACTGTCCCACCCATTCTTGAAGCATTCCACTGTCTCACATGCCACCACCTCTGCTGGTAGTGCATTCCGCTTTGCCACCACCCTCTCCATACAGAAGTGCCTCCTCACCTCCCTTCTGAATCTACCGCCAACCCCCCACCATTCACATGTCATGGCCCCAAGTGTATCCACCCACCCTCCGCCTGAATACCACTAGTCCCGGACGTATCTTTGTTCACCCGTGAGGGGGTGCAGGAGACTACTAGGTCCTGTACTAAGGTAAGGCGTAAGCATGGTAAAGTCAACTTGCCATCTTGCTGGACCAGGTAGGTGCAGGATGTGGTGAGGGATAAAAAGGCTGCCTATGCACGTTTTATGTGCTATGGGGGGATAAAGAGAGGGGTGAGTAAGAGTTGATGGCTGGGAGGATCACCAGAGTGGTGAGGGGAGCCAAGGGGAGGATGGAGCAAAACCTGGCCATGGATATGCGGAGTTGGGGAAAGGGATTCTATAGATACATAGGGGAGAAGAGAAAAGGGAGGGCACAGATCACCAGGATTAGGACTGGGGAAGGATGGGCTCAGGAGGCGGAGGAACAGGCAGAGGTGCTAAATGAGTACTTTGCCTCGATATTTACAGAAGGATGCAATGGATCCCTCCAGCCTGATGGGAGGTAAGGGGAGTAAGCAGGGTCAAGAGGTCAGACAGAGTCTAGGGGACAGAAAGAGGCAAGGGTACAGGCCAGGCACAGTCTAGAAGGGGATGGGTGGTTGAGTGAGGGGGTGGGCTCGGATGCAGAAATCACAGTGGATAGGGTGATAGAGGCTCTTCGGACACTAAATACTGATTATGCACTGTGGCAGGATGGGCTGCATCCCAGGGTTGTGAAGGAACTGGCAGATGAGCTGGCAGCTCCTCTGGCTGCACTCTTTAACACCTCTCTGCAGACAGGATGGGTGCCTCAAGACTGGAGGGTGGTTCATGTTGTGCCTATCTGCAAAGGGGGGTCTAGAGAGGAGATGGGTAATTATAGGCCTGTCTGCCTAATGTCTGTGGTAGGCAAAGTAGTGGAGGGCATTATCAAGGACAGGCTCAGGAGGCAGCTGGAGAGGTTGGAGCACCTGGATGGCAAACAGTACGGTTTTATCCCGGGGAGATCATGTCAGACCAACCTCATAGATGTTTATGACTGGCTGACATGAACTCTGGACTGACATAGGCCGGTGGAAGTCCTATATCTGGATTTCAGCAAGGCATTCGATTCTGTACCCCACAAGGGGCTGCTAACAAAGCTGGGGGGTGGGGTTTGGAGGGCAGTTGCGCAGATGGGTCGAAAATTGGCTGACAGGGCGAATACAGAAGGTAGTGGTTGGTGGAAGAGTCTCCTCCCTAATGAAGGTCATCAGTGTGGTTCCCCCAAGGTTTGGTATTAGGGCCATTCCTGTTCAATGACTATGTCTCGGATATGTGGAGGGGGGTTAAGAGTAGGACGAGTCTCTTTGCAGATGAATCAAAACTGGGAGCACTGGTGGATGGGGATGAAGTGAGAGAGAGACAGTCAAGAGGGGCCTGGATATCTTGGAGAGGTAGTCAAGGATGTGCTTGTTGAGGTTTAATGCAGGGAAGTGTAGGGTGCTGCATCGGGGGTCAGAAACCCGGGCCATGTATACATCTGGGGGGGGGTGTTACACTGCAAGACCCATTGAGCGAGAGGGCTCTAGCAGTAGTGGTAGACCTCAAAATGAATAACACTGAAAATTGCAGAAGACAATTGGGCAATGCAAACAGGATACTGGGCTGCATAGCCAGGAGCATTATGTCGAGGAGGAGGGAGGTGGTTTACTTACTTGGTTTGTAGGACAAAAGGAGGCAGTTTGCCTATCATGATTGTCCTCCATATACATGGAACATTAACCCAAATTCTGATCATCCATCCATTTGTCAAGTTTATTTTTAAATGTTGTAATAGTTGGTGAATCCACAATATCTTGAGGTGATGTGTTCCATATTTTGGGTGTTCTAATAGTGAAATAATTTAGCCTCTTGTTGTTATTTGCCTTCTTTACTTCTAGTTGTTTATTATGGAGTCTAGCCACAATTTTTCTTGTGGAATAAGCAATATCACATATTTGAACAGGAGATTCAAGGATTTTAAACAACTGCAGAAGATCACCTCTAATTCGTCTTCACTTGAGTGAATATAATCCTATTTTTTGCAGACTGATGTTATAGTCTAAGTGAGTGAGATGGGGGACAAGTTTGGTGGCTGTGCGTTGGACTTGCTCAATTCTGTTGATGTCAGTCTTTAAGTAAGGACTCCAAAATGGAGATCCATAATCCAGATGGGACCTAACATGGGACCTATACAGTGTCATAAGGCATTGTTCTGATTTAGAAATAAAGGTTTTATTAACCCTACGTAGAGGTGATCCTCCCTCTGCATAATGCCTTGGTCAGACCGCAGCTAGAGCACTGTGTGCGGTTTTGGAGACCTCACCTCAAGAAGGACATAGCACTGCTGGAAAGGGTCCAGAGGAGGGCAACCAGGATGAGTTACAGCATGGGAGGAAGGTCCTATGAGCAAAGGCTGGAAGAGCTTGGGCTGTACTCGCTGGAGGAGAGGAGAGACAGGGGGAACTTGATATGCATCTTCAAATATGTAAAATGAATACACAAGGGCATAGCCAAACAGATGTTCAGACTAAAGAAGGGGGGAACAACCAGGGGCATGGAGCGGAAGCTAGAGGGGGTAAATTACAGGGGGAACGCAAGGACAGTACTTCACTGAGATGGTGGTGGAGCCATGGAATGCACTGCCCGAGAGTCTGGTGGGGAGGGCACAATGGAGGGCTTCAAGAAGGGGTGGGACAGGTGCAAGGGGAAACTGAAGCCACAGAAGACCCTCTCTGGTGCTGGGGGGGGGTGGAAAAGCGAGCACCCATTTGGAGGCTGGCTGCCAAGCAGGCACGATAGACCATCAGGCCTATTCTGCTGGCTTTTACTATGTTAGTATGCTGCACAACCTCCACCAGCCTTTTCTGATCCACTACTGATGCCTTTCTGCATTAGATGGCATTGTTCATTGCTCTTGTGATGAGCAGCCCCAGAGGCTACTCATCTCCTCTTACCTCCAGCCACTTACCCTGGCCGTGAATACACTGGTGGGGAAGGGGTCACACTGCAAGACACATCGAGCGAGAGGGATCTAGCAGTGGTGGTAGATGTCAAAATGAATAACATTGAAAATTGCAGAACACCAGTGGCCAAAACAAACAGGTTACTGAACTGCATAGCCAGGGAGATTACTTCCAGGAGGAGGGAGGTGATCCTCCCCCTGCATAATTCCTTGGTCAGACCGCAACTAGAGTACTGTGTCCAGTTATGGAGACCTTACCTCAAGAAGGACATAGCACTGCTCGAAAGGGTCCAGAGGAGGGCAACCAGGATGAGTCAGGGCATGGGAGGGGGGGCCGTAAGAGCAAAGGCTGGAAGAGCTTGGGCTGTACTTACTGGAGGAGAGGAGAGACAGGGGGAACGTGATATGTGTCTTCAAATGTTATTTATTTATTATTTATAAAATTTTGGTGACCAGGTGAGCCCACTGGGCCCCAGAAGGTCCCTTTTTCAGGGGCGACCCAGGATTTTCATAGAACAGAAAGTGAAATGGTGAGCATGATTTACATGGGTTACAGGCAGGATATGGTATGGTTCAGCATAGTGAAACAGTGAGCACGAATTAAATGTTTTACAGTAACATTCAATCATCATACATGATAAGTAAAATGGGGGGAGCTGCAAAGTTGATAGATAGTGCTGGACCAACCAGAGTCAGGGGAGGTCAGGGGGAACCTTAAGATCTGAGGAGTGGCCTCAGGGGGCGATACAGTGGCAGGTACTGGCTGTCTCCATGTGGGCTTTGAGCCTGGTGTGGAAGCTTTTAATGGAGGGAGCTTCCTGCACCCCGGGAAGGAGTTTGTTCCACAGGCTGGGAGGAGTGTGGACAAAAGACTTGCTGCCCACATTGGTTCTAACTCTGGCGACTTGTAGGACAGTTCATCCTGCAGAGTGGCGGGGCTGGGGATTGGGCTTTAAGGCGATGAGTCCAGAGAGACTAGGGGGAGGAGCCGGACTGATTAGCTTGTAGGCTAGGTATAGCAAAGGGTACTGGAGGTGGGCGTCCAGTGATGGCCAGTTGAGTAGGGATTGGGTATTGCAATGATGGTTCCTGGGATTTACCAGGGAGGCAAAACGTGCCACCTTATTGTACAACACTTGGAGTCTGTTCTTCTCTGTCTTCGCCAGCCCATATATGACTGCGGCAGCATATGTAAGTGTTGGGAGGAGGCCACTGGTGGCAATAGCGACCCTGGCTTCCGGTACAAGCTGGTCTTTTAATCGGTACATAGAACTATGTAAAATGAATACACAAGGGCGTAGCCAAACAGATGTTCAGACTAAAGAAGGGGGAAACAACCAGGGGGCATGGGCAGAAGCGAAAGGGGATAAATTACAGGGGGGAACACAGGGGACATTACTTCACTGAGAGGGTGATGGAGCCATGGAATGCACTGCCAGGAGTCTGGTGGAGGAGGGCACAGTGGAGGGCTTCAAGAAGGGGTGGGACAGGTGCAAGGAAAAATTGAAGCCACAGAAGACCTTCTCTGGTGCTGGGGGGGTGGAAAAGCGAGCACCCATTCGTAGGCTGGCTGCCGAGCAGACACGATAGACCATCAGGCCTGTTCTGCTGGCTTTTACTACGTTAGTATGCTGCACAACCTCCACCAGCATTTTGTGGTCCACTACTGATGACTTTCTGCATTAGCTGGCATTGTTCATTGCTCTTGTGATGAGCAGCCCCAGATCAGATGCTACTTGTCTCTTCTTACCTCCAGCCACTTACCCGGGTAATATATACACCTGGGGTACACTAGACACATCGAAAGGAGAGGGACTCAGCAGTGGTGGTAGACATCAAAATGAATAACACTGAAAATTGTAGAAGACCAGTGGCCTAAACAAACAGGTTACCTGACTGCATAGCCAGGGAGATTATTTCCAGGAGGAGGGAGGTGATCCTCCCTCTGTATAATGCCTTGGTCAGACTGCAGCTAGAGTACTGTGTGCAGTTTTAGAAACCTCACCTCAAGAAGGACATAGCACTGCTGGAAAGGGTCCAGAGGAGGGCAACCAGGATGAGTCAGAGCATGGGAGGGAGGCCTTATGAGCAAAGGCTGGAAGAGCTTGGGCTGTACTCGCTGGAGGAGAGGAGAGACAGGGGGAACATGATATGCATCTTCAAATATGTAAAATGAATATACAAGGGCATAGCCAAACAGATGTTCAGACTAAAGAAGGGGGAAACATCCAGGGGGCATGAGCAATAGCTAGAGGGGGTAAATTACAGGGGAGAACTCAGGGACATTACTTCACTGCAAGGGTGGTGGAGCCATGGAATGCACTGCCCAGGAATCTGGTGGGGGAAGGCACAGTGGAGAGATTCAGGAAGTTGTGGGACAGGTGCAAGGGGAAACTGAAGCCACAGAAGACCCTCTTTGGTGCTAGGGGTGTGTGCAAAAGTGAGCACCTATTCGGAGGCTGGCTGCCAAGCAGACACGATAGACTGTCAGGCCTATTCTGCTGGCTTTTACTATGTTAGTAAGCTGCACAACCTCCACCAGCATTTTGTGGTCCACTACTGATGTCTTTCTGCATTAGATGGCATTGTTCATTGCTCTCGTGATGAGCAGCCCCAGAGCTACTTGTCTCCTCTTACCTCCAGCCACTTACCCGGGCCATGTGTACACCGGGGGTCACACTGCAAGACACATCGAGCGAGAGGGATCTTGCAGTGGTGGTAGATGTCAAAATGAATAACACTGATAATTGCAGAAGACCAGCAGCAAAAACAACTCGTCTCCTTTTGCTTCCAGCCACTTACCCTCCCCCCCACCTCAAGGTATGGTAACCTATCCTCTGATGTTGTGCTCTGAAGTGCAGTACTCTGCCTTTTTTGCATTGAAACACAGCTGCCATCTTTTCATACCATGCCTCTTGCCTTGCCCTGTTTCAGCACCTCATGTTGGATGATATGTATGGTAGTCCCTGACAATGATGACCTGATGATGTTATCTTAGTGGACTAGGGGGTGAATAATACTGGATTGTGGCAATGCATGAGGTTTGGTTGTTAGCAGTACTCACCATGCAAAGGAATGGTTCAACATGACAACCTCTAGTCAGCGAATGTGCTTTTTATCTAAATACTCTTGTGATTTGTTAATCAGCTTGATGAACACATGTTGTGTTAGCAAATGGGGAAGTGGGTGGACACAAGAAACTAACCGACATAGGTCACATAGGAAGACCAGGCTCGTCTCTGTGCTCACATTGTCACTATCCTTCGAGGCTGTGTCCATGACATGGTCATGGCTGTGCTTGGTTTTACCATCCCTGCCTAATTATGTTTCATGAGTATGCAGCCAACATTTAGGCAAGGTGCCAGAAGTAAAACAAAATCTCATAAGTGTACAACTGCAAGACTTCTGCAGCACACAATAATGTTGTACTTCTAGTCATGGTTGGTAGTGACTTGGCGGTAGTGGATTTTGCAGCCTTTCACCTCTCAGTCTTCTGGAAATCTAATGCATTTATGATTAACTCTGGGCAGACTCCCTGCTGTTCATTTTGTCTGTGTGTGAGAAAGTTTGGTCCTAGAGTGACAATTCTCCCTCTTCAAACTTTGGCGTTGCCATCACTTGGCCCTCCTTGAACATGACCTAACGAGCTGCTAAATGGATTACTCTGTATCTGAATGGCTGGTGATCACATCCATTCTCCAGTCTATTACTGAAGTTGACCCCACGTCAGCTTGAATGCCTTGTTTGTGACAGCTTCTCTTGATCACTGCTATTGTCAATAAAGGGCCTACAGTACTTCGGCATTTCCATTTATTTTCAGGAGAAGATGCAAGGTTTGATACCTTTTATTGGACCTCAAGTGTCTTGTACAAAGATGGAATTATACACAAGCTTTCGGGGCCACATTTATTTTCACAAAGTAAAGTTCTGTGCTTGTATTCTGGGCAGCATTTCCATTCTGGCTTGTACATATGGGCATATTACACATAACTCCAAATGCAACCCCTATTACTGTTACATACAGTGCCAGTCAGTTTATTTGACAATGTCATCTCACACCTTGCTCTTCTCTACTACGGGTACATGTGCAGCTGCATCAGTCTATCCTCATATAGCATCTCTCATAGTCATATGTTCTTTTTTGGGGGTCCCGACTCACACTGTGATGGTTTAGTGTCCATCCAGTGGGTGTGGGTCACTGAGTGGCTCTGTCATAACCTGGGCAATAATGTTCTGTTGGCTGGACTGCATAGGATAGGCCATACTTGAGTTCCGAGTGGAAAAGGGTTGCTAGAGTACAGATTATAGGTGTACATAACATCTAATGGGGATTAAACGGGGTGGTGGTGCTTGCAACTGGTGTGCTGGCACCCCAGTGAGTAGAGACAAACGTGCTTATCCCCTAATGTATAGTTGCCGGGAATTGTGGTTGGGCATGGTGTGCATGGGGTGTGTGGTGATGTATTATGTGGAAACAACCAGCATGGTGATGGAAGGGGGACACTGAATGTGAACAGTGCCAAGGTAATAAATTGTCTGAGTTACAGGCTCTCTTTGTGTGGTTGAGGGTGGACATTGGGTCAATAGCAGAAACGTGGGTTACCCGCTACCAGCAGTGGCACATTCCTATCCCATGGTAATGTGTTTTTGGCATTGATTTCTTCAAGGGGAGGGGGGTGACAATCATTGTACAGCAGGGGATACAGTGCATATAAGGGAGGAGGATCTGCAAAGCAGGACAGAGGCCCTATGGCTGCAGTTTCTAGGCTCCAAAAGTAGGACAGTGAGGATGGGGCGAGTATACATGCCACACAGTCAAATGGATGACCTTGATATGCCACTTGGGAAAACATGTAAGAAGAGTAAATAGGCTGGGAACACGGTGTTGGTGGTGGTGGTTCTGGGGTGGCCGTCTTTAGCACACAGATACGAGAGTGCATCAGATGACATTGTAGGGTTGGACAATTCAGGAGGGAAATCAGGAGACATTTTTACACAGAAATGGTGGTGGGCAAATGGAACACTCTACTCTGTCCTCTGGAGGTGGTATGCTATCTGGCAGCTGGATGACATATGAACATTCTTAACTTGACAGCGGCATAAGGCAATACTGGTCAGTCGAAGCTGCTCCACATGGCAGCTATCTCCCTATTCAGCAGCTGACCCATCACCCTTCCCCTCCACGACCCTCTCTATACCCTCACCTTAGCCTTGTCCAACCACTTCTAGAAGCATTCCAGGCCTACCTGGTCACTAAAATGTAATAAATAAATAAAATAAATGTCACCACGGCTGGCGGTACTGCTTTTGGCTTTGCCATCACCATATCTATTTTGAAATTCCTCCTCACCTCCCTCCTGAATGATCCCCCCACACCCATTCTCAGGTCATGACCCAAAGTGTCTCTTCCTACCCTACGCTTGAATAGACCAGCTATGTCTGTTATCCATCACATGTGTTTGACGGTTTCAGTCATGTCCCCACTGTATCTCCTGTCCTCTTGTGTGTGTGCAGGTTTAACACTCTTAGTCTGACCTCATATGGCAATTCCACTAGTCCCTGACATATCTTTGTTGACCCATGCCATCCAACGTCCTACATCCTACTGTCCTTTGGTAGGTATGGGAGCCAGTACTGCACTCAGTATTCCAGGTCGTGTCTAACCAACAGTCTGTATATGGTTAGTATAAGCTCCCTTCTTACATAGATACATAGACAGTGTCGGCAGATAAGGGCCTATGGCCCACCCAGTCTGCCCATTTAAGTTTGTAAGTTCAGTTTATATTTTTCAGGAAGTCTGTTGCCCCTTACCCCTGACCTCCAGAATTCCTTTATGTCTATCCCATGCATTCTTAAATCCCGTGATTGTTTCAGCCCCCACCACTTCCTCTGGCAGGGTGTTCCACTTGTCCACCACCCGCTCTGTGAAGAAATTCTTCCTCACGCTTCCTCTGAATCATCCTCCCTCCAACTTCATCCCATGCCCTCTAGTCCTGGAACATCTTTACGCTTAAAATAGTGCATTCCTGCACCCTGTTCCTCCCTGTAAGATACTTGTATGTCTCTATCATATCCCTCTCTCCTCCTCTCCTCCAGGGAGTACATGTTCAGTGCCTTCAACCTGTCCTCATAGGACTTGTGATGCAATCCATACACCATCTTTGTTGCCCTCCTCTGAACCTTCTCTACCCTGTCTATGTCCTTACGTAGGTAAGGTCTCCAGAACTGCACAGTGTACCCAGGTGCAGCCTCACTAATGTCTTGTATAGTGGAATTATGACCTCCTTTCCTGCTGGTGATGCCCCTGCCTATGCATCCCAGCATCCTATTTGCTTTACCTGCTGCCTTGTCACACTGTTTCTGCCTTGAGGTCATCAGAGATGATAACTCCAAGATCCCTTCCTGCTTGGTATGCTATATCCTCACCCCCAACTGATATATTGTGCCAGGGTTTTGTGCCCTATATGCATTATCTTGCACTTCCTTGCATTGAATTTCAACTGCCAAACCCCTGACCATTCTTCAAGTTTCTGCAGGTCCCTTCTCATTCTGTCTACACCTCTGGTGTGTCTACTCTGTTACAGAGTCGTGGTCATCAGTGAACAGTGAAATTCTGCCTTCTAGGTCCTGCGCAATGTCACTGATGAAGATATTGAATAGTACCGGTCCCAGCACTGATCTCTGTGGTACCCCACTGGTCACTCTTCCCTCTGTGGAGTGACAGCCATTTACCACCACCCTCTGTGTCCTGCTGCTTCTCGAGGTAATGCCCCTTGCATTGCGACCCAGCATTTTGTAGTCCACTACTGATGCCTTTCTGCATTAGATGGCATTGTTCATTGCTCTTGTGATGAGCAGCCCCAGAGGCTACTCATCTCCTCTTACCTCCAGTCACTTTCCCGGGCCATGTATACACCTGGGGGTCACACTACAAGACACATCGAGCGAGAGGGATCTAGCAGTGGTGGTAGACGTCAAAATGAATAACACTTAAAATTGCAGTAGACCAGCAGCCAAAACAAACAGGTTACTGGACTGCATAGCCAGGGAGATTACTTCCAGGAGGAGGGAGGTGAGCCTCCCTCTGTATAATGCCTTGGTCAGACCGCAGCTAGAGTACTGTGTGCAGTTTTGGAGACCTCACCTCAAGAAGGACATTGCACTGCTGGAAAGGGCCCAAAAGAGGGCAACCAGGATGAGTCAGGGCTTGGGAGTTAGGCCCTTTGAGCAAAGGCTGGAAGAGCTTGGGCTGTACTCGCTGGAGGAGTGGAGAGATGGGGGAACATGATATGCATCTTCAAATATGTAAAATGAATACACAAGGGCATAACCAAACAGATGTTCAGACTAAAAAAGGGGGGAACAACCAGGGGGCATGAGCGGAAGCTAGAGGGGGTAAATTACAGGGGGGGAACACAGTGGACATTACTTCACTGAGAGGGTGGTGGAGCCATGGAATGCACTGCCCAGGAGTCTGGTGGAGGAGTGCACAGTGGAGGGCTTCAAGAAGGGGTGGGACAGGTGCAAGGGGAAACTGAAGCCACAGAAGACCCTCTCTGGTGATGGGAGAGTGGAAAAACGAGCACCCATTCGTAGGCTGGCTGCCGAGCAGACACGATAGACCATCAGGCCTATTCTGCTGGCTTTTACTATGTTAGTATGCTGCACAACCTCCACCAGCATTTTGTGGTCCACTACTGATGCCTTTCTGCATTAGATGGCATTGTTCATTGCTCTCGTGATGAGCAGCCCTAGAGACTACTTGTCTCCTCTTACCTCCAGCCACTTACCCGGGCCATGTATACACCTGGGAGGTGGGGGTCACACTGCTAGACACATCGAGCGAGAGGGATCTAGCAGTGGTGGTAGATGTCAAAATGAGTAACACTGAAAATTGCAGAAGACCAGCTGCCTAAACAAACAGGTTACCTGACTGCATAGCCAGGGAGATTATTTCCAGGAGGAGGGAGGTGATCCTCTCTCTGTATAATGCCTTGGTCAGACCACAGCTAGAGTACTGTGTGCAGTTTTAGAGACCTCACCTCAAGAAGTACATAGCACTGCTGGATAGGGCCCAGAGGAGGGCAACCAGGATGAGTTAGAGCATGGGAGGGAGGCCCTGTGAGCAAAGGCTGGAAGAGCTTGGGCTGTACTCGCTGGAGGAGAGGAGAGACAGGGGGAACATGATATGCATCTTCAAATATGTAAAATGACTACACAAGGGCGTAGCCAAACAGATGTTCAGAGTAAAGAAGGGGGAAACATCCAGGGGGCATGAGTGGAAGCTAGAGGGGGTAAATTACAGGGGGAATGCAGGGGACATTTCTTCACTGCGAGGGTGGTGGAGCCATGGAATGCACTGCCCAGGAGTCTGGTAGAGGAAGGCACAGTGGAGGGCGTCAAGAAGGGGTTGGAGAGGTGCAAGGGGAAACTGAAGCCACAGAAGACCCTCTCTGGTGCTAGGGGTGTGTGGAAAAGTGAGCACCCATTCGGAGGCTGGCTGCCAAGTAGACACAATAGACCATCAGGCGTATTCTGCTGGCTTTTAGTATGTTAGTATGCCGCACAACCTCCACCAGCATTTTGTGGTCCACTACTGATGCCTTTCTGCATTAGATGGCATTGATCATTGCTCTCGTGATGAGCAGTCCAAGAGGCTACTTGTCTCCTCTTACCTCCTGCCACTTACCCGGGCCATGTATACACTGCAAGACAAATTGAGCGAGAGGGATCTAGCAGTGGTGGTAGACATCAAAATGAATAACACTGATAATTGCAGAAGACCAGTGGCCAAAACAACTTGTCTCCTTTTACCTCCAGCCACTTATGCCCCCCCACCTGAAGGTACGGTAGCCTATCCTCAGATGTTGTGCTCTGAAGTGCAGTACCATGCCTTGCCCTGTTTCAGCACCTCATGTGGAATGTTATGTATGGTAGTCCCAGACAATAATGGCCTGATGATGTTATCTTAGTGGACTAGGGGGTGAATAATACTGGTGTGCGGCAATACATGAGGTTTGGCTGTTAGCAATACTCACTCTGCAAAGGAATGGTTCAACATGACAACCTCTAGTCAGCGAATGTGCTTTTTGTCTAAATACTGTTGTGATTCATTAATCAGCTTGATGAACACATGTTGTGTTAGCAAATGGGGAAGTGGGTGGACACAAGAAGCTATCTGCAGCGGGCTGCAACACATTACTGTGCGACTGACATAGGTCACATAGGAAGACCAGGCTTGTCTCTGTGCTCACATTGTCGCTATCCCTCGTGGCTATATCCATGACATGGTCACAGCTGTATTTGGCTTTACCATTCCTGCATAATTATGTTTGATGAGTATGCAACCAACATTTTTTTTTTTTTTCAATTGTTTAACCAGGTGAGACACACTAAGCTGAAAGCTTGTTTACAGGTGCAACCTGGGAGCACAGGGAAGTTAAGTGACTTGCTCATGGTCACACAGTATATGCAAGTGGGGGCTGTGGGATTCAAACCCAGGTCTCCAGATTTGCAGCTCAGAGCCTTAAACCACTGCACTATACTGCCTCCAAATTTAGGCAAGGTGCCAGAAGTAAAACAAAATGTCATAAGTGTACAACTTCAAGACTTCTGCAGCACACAATAATGTTGTACTTCTAGTCATGGATGGTAATGACTTGGCGGTAGTGGATTTTGCAGCCTTCCACCACTCAGTCTTCCGGAAATCTAATGCATTTGTGATTAACTCTGGGGAGACTCCCTGCTGTTCATGTTATCTGTGTGTGAGAAAGTTTGGTCCTAGACAATTCTCCCTCTTCAAACTTTGGCCTTGCCATCACTTGGCCCTCCTTGAACATGACCTAACGAGCTGCTAAATGGATTACGCTGTATCTGAATGGCTGGTGATCACATCCATTCTCCAGTCTATTACTGAAGTTGACCCCACGTCAGCTTGAATGCCTTGTTTGCGACAGCTTCTCTTGATCACTGCTATTGTCAGTAGAGGGCCTGCAGTACTTAGGCATTTCCTTTTATTTTCAGGAGAAAATGGAAGGTTTGATACATTTTATTGGACCTCAAGTGTCTTGTACAAAGATGGAATTATACATAAGCTTTCCGGGCCACATTTATTTTCACAAAGTAAAGTTCTGTGCTTGTATTCTGGGCAGCATTTCCATTCTGGCTTGTACATATGGGCATATTACACATAACTCCAAATGCAACCCCTATTACTGTTACATACAGTGCCAGTCAGTTTATTTGACAATGTCATCTCACACCTTGCTCTTCTCTACTACGGGTACATGTGCAGCTGCATCAGTTTATCCTCATATAGCATCTCTCATATTCACATGTTCTTTTTTGGGGTCCCGACTCACACTGTGATGGTTCAGTGTCCATCCAGTGGGTGTGGGTCACTGGGTGGCTCTGTCATAACCTGGGCAATAATGTTCTGTTGGCTGGACTGCATAGGATAGGCCACACTTGAGTTCCGAGTGTAAAAGGGTTGCTAGAGTACAGATTATAGGTGTACATAACATCTAATGGGGATTAAACGGGGTGGAGGTGCTTGCAACTGGTGTGCTGGCACCCCAGTGAGTAGAGACAAACGTGCTTATCCCCTAATGTATAGTTGCCAGGAATTGTGGTCGGGCATGGTGTGCATGGGGGTGTGTGACGATGTATTATGTGGAAACAACCAGCATGGTGACGGAAGGGGACACTGAATGTGAACAGTGCCAAGGTAATAACTTGTCTGAGTTACAGGCTCTCTTTGTGTGGTTGAGGGTGGACATTGGGTCAAAAGCGGAAACTTGGGTTACCCACTACCAGCAGTGGCATATTCCTATCCCATGGTAAGGTTTTTTTGGCATTGATTTCTCCAAGGGGAGGGGGGTGGCAATCATTGTACAGCAGGGGATACAGTGCATATTACGGAGGAGGATCTACAATGCAGGACAGAGGCCCTATGGCTGCAGTTTCTAGGCTCCAAAAGTAGGACAGTGAGGTTGGGGCGAGTATACATGCCACACAGCCAAATGGACAACCTTGTTATGCCACTTGGGAAAACATGTAAGAAGAGTAAATAGGCTGGGGAACACGGTGTTGGTGGTGGTGGTTCTGGGGTGGCCGTCTTTAGCACACAGATACGAGAGTGCATCAGATGACATTGTAGGGTTAGACAATTCAGGAGGGAAATCAGGAGACATTTTTACACAGAAAAGGTGGTGGAAAAATGGAACACTCTACTCTGTCCCATGGAGGTGGTATGCTATCTGGCAGCTGGATGACATACGAACATTCTTAACTTGACAGCAGCATAAGGCAATACTGGTCAGTCGAGGCTGCTCCACATGGCAGCTATCTCTCTATTCAGCAGCTGACCCATCACCCTTCCCCTCCACGACCCTCCCTATACCCTCACCTTAGCCCTGTCCCACCACTTCTAGAAGCATTCCAGGCCTATCCGGTCACCAAAATGTAATAAATAAACAAAATAAATGCCACCACGGCTGGCGGTACTGCTTTCGGCTTTGCCACCACCATATCCGTTTTGGAATTCCTCCTCACCTCCCTCCTGAATGATCCCCCACACCCATTCTCAGGTCATGACCCCAAGTGTCTCTTCCTACCCTACGCCTGAATAGACCAGCTATGTCTGTTATCCATTACATGTGTTTGACGGTTTCAGTCATGTCCCCACTGTATCTCCTGTCCTCTTGTGTGTGCAGGTTTAACACTCTTAGTCTGACCTCATATGGCAATTCCACTAGTCCCTGACATATCTCTGTTGACCCATGCCATCTAACGTCCTGCATCCTACTGTCCTTTGGTAGGTGCGGGTGCCAGTACTGCACACAGTATTCCAGGTTGTGTCTAACCAACAGTCTGTATATGGTTAGTATAAGCTCCCTTCTTCTCAAGGTAATGCCCCTTACATTGCGACCCAGCATTTTGTGGTGCACTACTGATGCCTTTCTGCATTAGATGGCATTGTTCATTGCTCCTGTGATGAGCAGCCCCAGAGGCTACTCATCTCCTCTTACCTCCAGCCACTTTCCTGGGCCATGTATACACCCGGGAGGGAGTCACACTACAAGACACATCAAGCGAGAGCGATCTAGCAGTGCTGGTAGACATCAAAATGAATAACACTGAAAATTTCAGCAGACCAGCGGCCAAAACAAACAGGTTACTGGACTGCATAGTCAGGGAGATTACTTCCAGGAGGAGGGAGGTGAGCCTCCCTCTGTATAATGCCTTGGTCAGACCGCAGCTAGAGTACTGTGTGCAGTTTTGGAGACCTCACCTCAAGAAGGACATTGCACTGCTAGAAAAGGTCCAGAAGAGGGCAACCAGGATGAGTCAGGGCTTGGGAGTTAGGCTGTATGAGCAAAGGCTGGAAGAGCTTGGGCTGTACTCACTGGAGGAGGGGAGAGATAGGGGGAACATGATATGCGTCTTCAAATATGTAAAATGAATACACAAGGGCATAGCCAAACAGATGTTCAGACTAAAGAAGGAGGGAACAACCAGGGGGCATGAGCGGAAGCTAGAAGGGGTAAATTACAGGGGGGACGCAGGGGACATTACTTCACTGAGAGGGTGGTGGAGCCATGGAATGCACTGCCCGGGAGTCTGGTGGAGGAGGGCACAGTGGAGGGCTTCAAGAAGGGGTGGAACAGGTGCGAGGAGAAACTGAAGCCACAGAAGACCCTCTCTGGTGCTGGGGGGGCTGGAAAAATGAGCACCCATTCGTAGGCTGGCTGCCAAGCAGACACGATAGACCATCAGGCGTATTCTGCTGGCTTTTACTATGTTAGTATGCCGCACAACCTCCACCAGCATTTTGTGGTCCACTACTGATGCATTTCTCCATTAGATGGCATTGTTCATTGCTCTTGTGATGAGCAGCCCCAGAGGCTACTCATCTCCTCTTACCTCCAGCCACTTACCCGGGCCATGTATACACCCGGGGGGGGGGGGTCACACTGCAAGACACGTCGAGCGAGAGGGGTCTAGCAGTGGTGGTAGATTTCAAAATGAATAACACTGAAAATTGCAGAACACCAGCGGGCTAAACAAACAGGTTACTGGACTGCATAGCCAGGGAGACTATTTCAAGAAGAGAGAGGTAATCCTCCCTCTGTAATGCCTTGGTCAGAACGCAGCTAGAGTACTGTGTGCAGTTTTAGAGACCTCACCTCATGAAGGACATAGCACTGCTGGATAGGGCCCAGAGGAGGGCAACCAGGATGAGTCAGAGCATGGGAGGGAGGCCCTATGAGTAAAGGCTGGAAGAGCTTGGGCTGTACTCGCTGGAGGAGAGGAGAGACAGGGGGAACATGATATGCATCTTCAAATATGTAAAATGACTACACAAGGGCATAGCCAAACAGATGTTCATACTAAAGAAGGGGGAAACATCCAGGGGGCATGAACAGACGCTAGAGGGGGTAAATTACAAGGGGGGGATGCAGGGGACATTACTTCACTGCGAGGGTGGTGGAGCTATGATATGCACTGCCCAGGAATCTGGTGGAGGAAGGCACAGTGGAGGGCATCATGAAGGTGTGGGGCAGGTGCAAGGGGAAACTGAAGCCACATAAGACCCTCTCTGGTGCTAGGGGTGTGTGAAAAAGCGAGCAGCCATTTGGAGGCTGGCTGCCAAGCAGACACGATAGACCATCAGGCGTATTCTGCTGGCTTTTAGTATGTTAGTATGCCGCACAACCTCCACCAGCATTTTGTGGTCCACTACTGATGCCTTTCTGCATTAGATGGCATTGTTTATTGCTCTCGTGATGAGCAGCCCAAGAGGCTACTTGTCTCCTCTTACCTCCTGCCACTTACCCGGGCCATGTATACACTGCAAGACACATTGAGCGAGAGGGATCTAGCAGTGGTGGTAGACATCAAAATGAATAACACTGATAATTGCAGAAGACTAGTGGCCAAAACAACTTGTCTCCTTTTACCTCCAGCCACTTACGCCCCCCCCCACCTGAAGGTACAGTAGCCTATCCTCAGATGTTGTGCTCTGATGTGCAGTACCATGCCTTGCCCTGTTTCAGCACCTCGTGTGGAATGATATGTATGGTAGTCCCAGACAATAATGGCCTGATGATGTTATCTTAGTGGACTAGGGGGTGAATAATACTGGTGTGCAGCAATACATGAGGTTTGGCTGTTAGCAATACTCACCCTGCAAAGGAATGGTTCAACATGGCAACCTTTAGTCAGCGAATGTGCTTTTTGCCTAAATACTCTTGTGATTCATTAATCAGCTTGATGAACACATGTTGTGTTAGCAAATGGGGAAGTGGGTGGACACAAGAAGCTATTTGCAGCGGGCTGCAACACATTATTGTGCGACTGACATAGGTCACATAGGAAGACCAGGCTCGTCTCTGTGCTCACATTGTCACTATCTCTCGTGGATATATCCATGACATGGTCACAGCTGTATTTGGCTTTACCATCCCTGCATAATTATGTTTGATGAGTATGCAACCAACACTTAGGCAAGATGCCAGAAGTAAAACAAAATGTCATAAGTGTACAACTGCAAGACTTCTGCAGCACACAATAACGTTGTACTTCTAGTCATGGATGGTAGTGACTTGGCGGTAGTGGATTTTGCAGCCTTCCACCACTCAGTCTTCCGGAAATCTAATGCATTTGTGATCAACTCTGGGGAGACTCCCTGCTGTTCATGTTGTCTGTGTGTGAGAAAGTTTGGTCCTAGACAATTCTCCCTCTTCAAACTTTGACCTTGCCGTCACTTGGCCCTCCTTGAACATGACCTAACGAGCTGCTAAATGGATTACTCTGTATCTGAATGGGTGATGATCACATCCATTCTCCAGTCTATTACTGAAGTTGACCCCACGTCAGCTTGAATGCCTTGTTTGCGACAGCTTCTCTTGATCATTGCTATTGTCAGTAGAGGGCCTGCAGTACTTCGGCATTTTCATTTATTTTCAGGAGAAGATGCAAGGTTTGATACCTTTTATTGGACCTCAAGTGTCTTGTACAAAGATGGAATTATACACAAGCTTTCAGGGCCACATTTATTTTCACAAAGTAAAGTTCTGTGCTTGTATTCTGGGCAGCATTTCCATTCTGGCTTGTACATATGGGCATATTACACATAACTCCAAATGCAACCCTTATTACTGTTACATACAGTGCAGTCAGTTTATTTGACAATGTCATCTCACACCTTGCTCTTCTCTACTACGGGTACAGTGCAGCTGCAACAGTTTATCCTCATATAGCATCTCTCATATTCACATGTTCTTTTTTGGGGGTCCCGACTCACACTGTGATGGTTCAGTGTCCATCCAGTGGGTGTGGGTCACTGGGTGGCTCTGTCATAACCTGGGCAATAATGGTCTGTTGGCTGGACTGCATAGGATAGGCCACATTTGAGTTCCGAGTGTAAAAGGGTTGCTAGAGTACAGATTATAGGTGTACATAACATCTAATGGGGATTACAGTGGGGTGGTGGTGCTTGCAACTGGTGTGCTGGCACCCCAGTGAGTAGAGACAAACGTGCTTATCCCCTAATGTATAGTTGCCGGGAATTGTGGTCGGGCATGGTGTGCATGGGGGTGTGTGACGATGTATTATGTGGAAACAACCAGCATGGTGATGGAAGGGGACACTGAATGTGAACAGTGCCAAGGTAATAACTTGTCTGAGTTACAGGCTCTCTTTGTGTGGTTAAGGGTGGACATTGGGTCAATAGCGGAAACGTGGGTTACCCACTACCAGCAGTGGCATATTCCTATCCCATGGTAATGGTTTTTTGGCATTGATTTCTCCAAGGGGAGTGGGGTGGCAATCATTGTACAGCAGGGGATACAGTGCATATAAGGGAGGAGGATCTGCAAAGCAGGACAGAGGCCCTGTGGCTGCAGTTTCTAGGCTCCAAAAGTAGGACAGTGAGGTTGGGGTGAGTATACATGCCACACAGTCAAATGGACGACCTTGATATGCCACTTGGGAAAACATGTAAGAAGAGTAAATAGGCTGGGGAACACGGTGTTGGTGGTGGTGGTTCTGGGGTGGCCGTCTTTAGCACACAGATACGAGAGTGCATCAGATGACATTGTAGGGTTGGACAATTCAGGAGGGAAATCAGGAGACATTTTTACACAGAAATGGTGGTGGGCAAATGGAACACTCTGCTCTGTCCCGTGGAGGTGGTATGCTATCTGGCAGCTGGATGACATACGAACATTCTTAACTTGACAGCAGCATAAGGCAATACTGGTCAGTCGAGGCTGCTCCACATTGCAGCTATCTCTCTATTCAGCAGCTGACCCATCACCCTTCCCCTCCACTACCCTCCCTATACCCTCACCTTAGCCCTGTCACACCACTTCTAGAAGCATTCCACTATATTAAATGCCACCACGGCTGGCGGTACTGCTTTCAGCTTTGCTACCACCATAACCGTTTTGAGATTCCTCCTCACCTCCCTCCTGAATGATCCCCCCACACCCATTCTCAGGTCATGACCCCAAGTGTCTCTTCCTACCCTACACCTGAATAGATCAGCTATGTCTGTTATCCATTAGATGTGTTTGACGGTTTCAGTCATGTCCCCACTGTATCTCCTGTCCTCTAGTGTGTGCAGGTTTGACACTGTTAGTCTGACCTCTTATGGTAATTCCACTAGCCCCTGACATATCTTTGTTGACCCATTCCATCCAACATCCTGCATCCTGCTGTCCTTTGGTAGGTACGGGTGCCAGTACTGCACACAGTATTCCAGGTTGTGTCTAACCAACAATCTGTATATGGTTAGTATGAGCTCCCTTCTTCTTGAGGTAATGCCCCTTGCATTGCGACCCAGCATTTTGTAGTTCACTACTGATGCCTTTCTGCATTGGACGGCATTGTTCATTGCTCTCGTGATGAGCAGCCCCAGAGGCTACTCGCCTCCTCTTACCTCCAGACACTTTCCCGGGCCATGTATACACCCGGGGGGGGGGTCACACTACAAGACACATCGAGCGAGAGGGATCTAGCAGTGGTGGTAGACCTCTCTCAGGCATCCTCTCCCTGTACCTGCCCACCTGAGATCCGCTGCAGGTCTATGCCCCTTCTCTCTCCACCCCTCCTGCTGCCAGCAGCCCCAGGTTTAACCCGCCCAGGAAGGGTAGCCTGACCACTTACTTGAGCTCCTTGAAAGACAGATTCGGGCATGGGAGGGGGCGGGTTGAGGAGCGATGAGGGCCGGCCCCAGTCAGATCTGGCACTGGGCATGGAGGAGATGTGCCGTCGCCTATCCCCACTTGCCGGGTTTTTCCATTTTTCTTCCCCATCTTCTCATGCGGGTGCACCTCCCAACACTTGGCACACGGCAACCCTGCCTGCGTTGGGCACGCTGTAACATGCTTGCCCATGTTTCTGCTACACACTGGTCTCCACCAGGTGTCGCCAGAGCTCCAGACGAACCCAAGCCCTCCCCCCGGGATAGGAGAGCAGCCAGCCGGGCATTCAATCTGATCCGTCCCCTACCGACCCCTGGCACCCGAGCTTGCTCCCGAACTCGGGTTGCTGGCGTGGCGCAAGGTGTGGTGTCCAGCGCCTCAACCCTCAGCGCCAGCGGGCCGGCTGAATCTAATACATTTATTATTAATTCTGGGCAGACTCCCTTCTGTTCATTTTGTCTGTGTGTGAGACAGTTCAGTCCTAGACAATTCTCCCTCTTCAAACTTTGGCCCTTTTTTTTTCATCAATGCCTTGCAATCACTTTGCCCTTCGTGAACATGACATAACAGGCTGCTAAAAGGATTACTCTGTGTCTGAATGGGTGGTGATCACATCCATTCTCCAGTCTATTAGTGAAGTTGACACCACATGAGCTTGAATGCCTTGTTTGTGACATCTTCTCTTGATCACTGCTATTGTCAGTAAAAGCACTGTAGTACTTGGGCATTTTAATTTCTTTTCACAAAGTAAGGGCCTGTACTTGTGTTCTTGGCACCATTTACAGTCCGGCTTGTACATACAGGCATATTTTACATAACTCTACCTGCAACCCATATTATTGTTACATACAGTACTAGTTAGTCTATTTGGAAATGTCATCTCACACCTTGCTGTTCTCTTCTACTACGAGTACATGTTCAGCTCCATCAGTCTATCCTCATATGGCATCTTTTGTGGCCCCATGCTCTTTTTTCCCCCTCCCTACTCACGCTGTGCTGATTGAGTGGTGTCCATCCAGTTGGTATGGATTAAGGGGTGGCTCTGTCATAACCTGGCCAATAATAGTATGTTGTCGGGATGGATTCGAATAGGCTACACTTGAGTTCCAAGTAGAAAGGGGTTGCTACTGCACAGAATATAGGTGTACATAGTCCTGGTGGGACGAAACACGTGTCTATGTCATCTGTTAGCACCCTTTGCAAACTGTGTGAGAGGCCTTTTGGCACCATGCAATTCTGCTTAAAGTTGAACCAGCATAACATTCTGTGGTGATCTGCATATGCAGCCCATGATGCTTTGCATTGTGTGGGCATGTGTGACTTTGTATTTTCTTGAAACTTGGCTTCCCAGCTGAATGCCCTTTGGGGTAACCTTTGCCTCAGTGTTTACGCACAGAGGTTCTTTGTCTTTTAAATATTTTTTTATTTTAATGGGTTCACCACAACATAACCCAGACAGACCGTCTTAGGGTAGCTGGTTCATTCCACTGGGGTGTCAAACAGACGAGGCACACTGATGAGTCCTGGTAGGACGAAACACGTGTCTACGTCATCTGTTAGCACCCTTTGCAAACTGTGTGAGAGGCCTTTTGGCACCATGCAATTCTGCTTAAAGTTGAACCAGCATAACATTCTGTGGTGATCTGCATATGTAGCCCATGATGCTTTGCATTGTGTGGGCATGTGTGACTTTGTATAAGTGTACATAGTTGCAAATGGTGATTATAGTGGGGTGGTGGGGCATGCCAATGGTGGTCTGAAATCACACAGATAAGAGACAAACATGATTATCTCCTAAAGGTCCATTGCGGCAAATCGTGGCTGTGGTTGATGCATGATGTAGCAACAACCAGCATGCAGAGGGAAGGGGACAAGTTAGAAAGACGTTTCACAGAATGAGAAAAGTGTCAAGGTCATAACTCTTCTGTGTTACAGGCTCGCTTGGTGGTGGTGGTGGTGGTTATTGCTGCAATACCCAAAACGTGTGTTACTCGCTACCAGCAGTGGCATATTATGGTCCCATGGTAACTTATTTTCAGCAATGATTGCACTAAAAGCAGAGTGTGTGTGGCAATCTATTTTCAGAATGGAATATGGTGTATATAAGGGAGGAGGATCATCAAGGCAGGACAGAGACCCTAAGGCTGCAGTTTCCAGACTACAAAAGTAGGACAGTGAGTATGGGCCAAGTATACATGACGAATAGTCGAATGGATGACTGTCATAGGCCACTTGGCAAAATACGTAAGAGTACATAATAAAGGGAACACGGTGGTGGTGGGGGTGTTGGGTGGCAGGCTTTAGCACACAGATACAAGAGTACATAGAAACATAGAAGCTGATGGCAGATAAGGACCACCAGGCACATCCAGTTTGCCCATTTCATTTTCTGCCTTATGAATGTGCCATAGGCCTTTACTCTGTCAATGGTCAATCGATTCATACTCATCTTTATTGCTCCCTTATGCCTATCCCATGCCTGTTTGAAGCCTTGGAGTGTATTCTTATCCACCACTTCCTGGGGTGGGCCTTTCTATGCATCTACCACCTTTTCTGTGAAAAAGAACTTCCCCACGTTACCCCTTAATCGGCCTCCCTCAAATCTCAAGTTGTGTCCTCTTGTCCTGCTATTTTTCTTATATTGAAACATGTTAGACTCTTTCACCTTGTTAATGCCCCTAAGGTGTTTGAATGTTTCGATCATATCACCTCTCTCCCTCCTTTGCTCCAGGGTATACATATTGAGTTCCGTTAATCTGTCCTCATATGTTTTCTGATGCAGTCCCTGCACCATTTTGCTTTCCCTTCTCTGGACTGCCTCCATTTTGTTAATGTCCTTGTGAAGGTGTGGCCTCCAGCACTGCATGCAGTACTCCAGATGGGGCATAACCAGTGTCTTGTAAAGAAGAATTATTACCTCCCTCTTACGACTTGTGGTACCCCTACTAATAAACCCCAACATCCTTCTAGCCTTACCTACTGCTTTAGTGGTCTGCTTGGATGATTTCAGGTCATCTGTGATGATGATGCCCGAGTCTCTTTCTTCCCTTGTGACTGCCAGCAACTCCCCTCCCAACCTGTTGGTGGCTTCAGGGTTTCTATTCCCTATGTGCATGATCTTGCACTTTTTTGTGTTAAACACCAGTTGTCACTCTTCCTACCATTTTGCAAGTTTATCTTGATCTCTTCTCCATCTGCCCACCCCATCTGTATCATCTACTCTGTTGCAGATCTTGGTGTCTTCTGCAAACCGACAAGCCTTATCCTCCAGTCCATCTGCAGTGTCACTGATGAAGATATTGTGGAGGACTGGCCCCAAGACTGATCCCTGAGGTACCCTTCTTGTGACTTGCATCTCTTCTAACTGAATGCTGTTTACCACCACTCTCTGTTGTCTGCCCATCAACCAGTTTACCACCCAGTTGACCAACTTTTGACCCACCCTGAGCAAACCCAGCTTGTTAATCAATCTTCTGTGTGGAACACTAGCAAAAGCTTTGCTGAAGTCAAGGTAGGTGACATCAACTGCTCCCCCTTGTTCCACCACTCTGTTTACCCTTATGAGATTGGTTTGACAGGACCTTCGTGTTGTGAACCCATGCTGTCATGGATTCTGTGCTCCTATGGATTCCAGGTGCTGCACTATCCTTCACTATGCCTCCATAATCTTGCCCAGTACTGAGGTAAGACTGACTGGTCTGTAGTTCCCTGTCGCCTCCCTGCTACCACCCTTGTGGAGCAGGATCACACGAGCCCTTCTCCAGTCTTCTGTGACCTCTCCTGCACTCAGAGACTTACTAAACAGTTCTGATAATGGCTCTGCTAGTCACACCCTTCCCTCCTTTAGTACCCTGGGATGTATGCCATCCAGGGTTCGATCTTAACATTGTTTTACTAGCCCTGAACCTAGTGCAAATTGATCAGGGCTAGTGCAGCTAACCCTCTACTTGTCCGTCTTGACTAGTGCAGGTTTTTCATGGCTGTTAATGAAGTTGAAAAAGACCCTACTTTAGCAGGCTGTAGTCCTTTTGTTAATCTGCTCATTAAGAGCTGCAATTATCTGATAGTTCAAGAGGGGGAACCTATAAAAGACTTGATGTGAGTCATTATCACTTAATTGTTAGGACATTCAGCTAGTGTGCATGCTGTGATCAAGGGTAGAGTTGTTAAGTTACTAGCTCCCAGTTTGCTGAACTTGTCCCACAATATTAAGACCAGTGTGCCTCATTTCCCAACCTTTTGAGTGTCTGTATCCAACACTGCAGTGACAGAATGCTATGATGTATACACGGTCTGCCCAGCCAGGTGGTATGTCAATGCTATACTTTGCCTTAGAAAGATTCTGCTAATAGCTTGGCAGAACACTCCAGGAGAAAGGACTGCTGTGTGACTGAACTTCTCTGCTGGGACTATATTGCCCTCCTTCCCTCCCCTGTCCCCCCACCCAAAGCTAGTTCTTATTTTTATAGGCACAGATTTGACTGACAACAGGAACTTCCTGTTTAGGGGCAGGAAGTGAGTGATCACAGAACCACCAAGGACCCACCATCCTAGAAGGGCAAAAGGAGCTCTCCGGCCCCCTCTAGCTGCTGGAGGTCTGCCTCTGAACAACTAAGCGGTCTACTGAGAAATATAGGATATTCTTGTCTCAGAACAGGACAATCAGGAGCTTAAAGGGCACACAGGCAGAAAGTAAGGAGAGAGAGAGAGAAAAAAAACAGAGGAAAGAGTAAGGATTGCAAACAGTTAAGGGGCCAGAAATAAGACATGATTGGAGTGGTGCAGTGCAGTGGCTGTGGAGCAGCAGTCTTCCGGGAGATGTTCTGGAGGATGCGGTGTTGTCCCATCTGCAGGCACCTCTCTGGGCTGAGGGAGGAGGTTGCTCATCTCCAGACTGAGTTGGCCAGGATTTGTGGGACCTCCCTTCCATCCAGGGACCACCAGTGCCACTGCCGCTTGCCTCAGAGGTTGCCAAGAAAGAGGAGCGTTGGACCACAGTGGGCTCAGGGAGGGTGAGGGTGGTGGAACAGAGGCACATCCGCCAGTTGTACCTCTCCACATCCTATGCCATTCTGGCAAAGTCTGTTCCTCTATGGAGGCACCTACAGTGGAGACCAAGGAGGATGTTGGGAACCTCCACAAAGGAGACCCACAGGAGGGTGGCAGGGACCCTGCAGGGGAAGGAAACAACTCCTGGTGGGGACTCCATTGTTAGGAAGGTAGAACTGGGCAAGGAAGGAGAGGGAGGTAAGGTGCCTGCCTGGTGCCATGGCTTGAGGGACAGGGACGATCCTCAGGATTGCTGGAGCAGCTGCACAGGGAGGGAGCTGATGTCATTGTCCACTTAGGGACAAATACCTGGCTAAGAAAGGGATTAGAGAAGTGCAGGAAGAGTTTGTGGAATTGGGGAGGGGCCTTAGTCAAGTAGCACGCACGGTAACCTTCTCGGAGGTGCTACCCATCTATGGCATAGGAGAGGCTAGGGTGTTCCATACCATGGGATTCAATCAGTGGTTGAAAAACTGGTGTGGAGCTCAGGGATTTGGCTTCATTGGGGACTGGGGTCCACCTGGAGTGATGCAAGCCTATACTGGCATGATGGGCTGCATCTGTCCGGGAGGGGAACCAGGATCCTAGGTGATAGGTTTAAATGCTTCATTGGCAAGCTTTTAAACTAGCCAAGGGGGGAGGCACTGGAAAGGAGCAGGAAAATCCTAGCCCCCCCCAAACAATCACGGTAGTAAGTGTGGCAAGCACCAGCATGGAGGTGTCAATAGGGAGAAGGGCAGGGGTAAATGGAGAAAGGGACAAAGGCAAGAAGGACAGGGATGGGGCAAAAGGGGGTAAGGCCATCAGGAAATGGAGGTAATGAGTACCAATGCCGTAGTCTGGGCAACAAGCTCCTGAGCTGGTGGCCTTAAGGAAGAGGGATGCCTGGATATCGTAGCAGTCACAGAAACATGGTACACAGAGAACCATGACTGGGATGTTAACATACCAGGGTACATAACCTACAGGAGAGAACAGGCAGGGGAGAAGAGGGGAGGAGTAGCTCTCTATGTAAAGGAAGGGATAAAAGCAACTGAACAAAAGAGTAAACAGGGAGGAGAGGAGGCACTGTGGGTCACCTTGGAGACTGGAAAGGGCACCACAATCCGCACAGGGGTTGTGTACAGACCCCCATGTCAGGGGGAAGGAATGGACAAGGATATGATGGAAGGCATTCTTAGAATGGCAGAGAAAGGGGAGATACTGTTGATGGGAGACCTGAATATGCCAGATGTTAACTGGAGCACATTTGCTGCAGCGACATCCAAGAGCATGGCCATTCTTGATGCCCTACAGGTGGCAGGCATTAGACAGCTAGTTTCGGAACCCACTCGCGAGGGAGCAATCTTAGACCTCATACTCTCAAACGGGGGCAGTGAGAGGATCTCAGATCTAGAAGTGGGTTGCCATCTGGGGACAAGTGACCATCAAACTGTGGTTCACGTTAAACTCAGCCACAGAGTCAAGCCATACAAAAGTGAGGGTACTGGACTTTAGGAGGGCTGACTTTGGCAAGATGGGAGAGTGCCTCAGAAAAGCACTAACAAACAGGCTAGAAGGAGGTGTGGAGCAACAATGGGGAATTATCAAAACTGCCATCACAGAGGCAACAAGCCTTTGTGTGAAGCAAATAAACAAATCAAAACGAAAGAAAAAGCCACTATGGTTCTCAAGAGAGGTGGCTGTGAAAGTCAGGAAGAAAAAGATAGCATTCCGGAAGTATAAGGAAACACAGAAGGAGCAGGACAGAGAGCTGTACCGTTAAGGCAGAAAGAAGCAGGGAGGGAAGTCAGAATAGCAAAGGCCCAAACTGAGGAAAAGATAGCCAACTCAGTTAAGAAGGGGGATAAAACCTTTTATAGGTACATCAGCGAGCGTAGAAAGACAAACGGAGGGATAGTGAGGCTGAATAGAATAAACGGTGGGTGGGCAGAGGGGGACAGTGAAAAAGCAGGAATACTGAATGAATATTTCTGCTCAGTATTCACAAAAGAGGAGGGGAAGTGCCTAATCCAATTAACAGAAGCACTCTTGATAGGGGGCGATCCCAGTCCTTTCACAGAAGAAAGGGTTCTGCAAGAACTCCTAAAACTGAAGGTGGACAAAGCAATGGGTCCTGATGGAATTCACCCCCAGAATTCTAAAAGAATTAAGGAAGGAACTAGTGAAATCACTGGCTACTCTTTTTAATAAATCATGGGAGGATGGTGTGGTACCCGAGGACTGGAGGAAGGCGGATGTGATTCCCCTTCACAAAAGTGGGACCAAGACAGAGGCAGGAAACTACAGACCTGTCAGTCTGACCTCTGTGGTAGGGAAAGTGATGGAGTCACTTCTGAAGGAAAGAATAGTTGAGTACCTAGAGGTCAGTGGAGCACAGGAGCCAAGGCAGCATGGGTTCACAGCGGGAAGGTCATGTCAGACGAATCTAATAGATTTCTTTGACTGGGTGACCAAAGTAGTAGACCAGGGAGGGGCTGTGGACATGGCCTACCTAGACTTTAGCAAGGCATTTGACACAGTCCCACACAAAAGATTATTAGTCAAATTAACCAGCCTGGGAGTGGGTCCCAGGGTGGTAGCCTAGGTAAAACATTGGCTGGACAACAGGACACAGAAGGTAATTGTAAATGGAGTCCACTCTGAAGAAAGGGCGTGTTACTAGTGGGGTACCGTGAGGGGTCAGTTTTGGGTCCAGTCCTTTTAATGTCTTCATCAGTGGCATTGCAGAGGGACTGAAGGAAAGGTATGCCTTTTGCAGATGACACAAAGATCTGCAATAGGGTTGATACACAAGGAGGCATGGAAAGGATGAAAAGGACTTGGCAAGGTTGGAGGAATGGTCTGACGATGGCAGCTAGGATTCAATGCAAAAGTGCAACTAATGCACCTGGGAAACAAGAACCCAGGGAAGAATACACAATGGGTGGGGAGGTAGTAACAACAACAAAACAGGAAAGGGACCTGGGGTAATCATATCAGATGACCTTAAGGTTAGCAAGCAATGTGAAAAGGCAGTAGGGAGGGGCCGGGGTATACGGATGTATAGGGAGAGGCATCAGCAGCAGAAAACAGGAAGTTGTTATCCCTCTGTACAGACAGTTGGTGAGACCCCATCTGGAATACTGTGTCCAGTTCTGGAGACCCCATTGTGCAAGGACATAGACAGGATAGAGGCAGTCCAGAGGAGGGCAACTAAAATGGTGCAGGGTCTGCAAGAGAAGCCGTATGAGGAGAAACTAAATGAGCTTAATATGTATACCCTTGAGGAAAGAAGGGAGAGGGGGGACATGATAGAAACTTTCAAGTACCTCAAGGGAATCAACAAGGTCCAAGAGGGTAGCATCTTTCAGAAAAAGAGACTTGCAAGAACAAGGGGACACAATTTAAAAGATAGAAGGAGGGCGGTCTGGGGCAGTGTGAGGAAGTATTATTTCACAGAGAGGGTAGTGGATGCATGGAACAGCCTTCCTGAGGAAGTTGTAAGTCTAAAACTGTGGGAGAATTCAAGAATGCATGGGACAGACATAAGGCAATTCTTGTGGGGGGCAGGAAGATATAGGCTGTTGGTTAAATAGGATCTGCGGCCTATCCTGTAGGTAGGGAAATGGGCAGACTAGATGGGCCTAGCGGTCCTTATCTGCCGTCAAAGTCTATGTTTCTATGTTTCTATGTTTCCCTTGACACCACTGCAGACTAGACTCTGAAGTGGCCACCCATAGCTGCCATTACTGCCTGGTGTAGGGGTCCACAGCTCCTCTTAATGGATCACACCAGTCAATGCCATCCATGCAGTCCCATCCTTACACCACCCAGCATGTCATTTCATCCTAAATTAATGTTTTGGAGCATGTATGGTACAAAGCAAAACCTTAGTAAAATGTATAATTTGGAAGGTTAAAATAGGTATTCCTGGTGTGCATAGATCATCATATAGAAAGAGAGGTAGTATAGCATCATGCCTGTATACTACTTCCCCTTTAACTGATGAAAGGACGTTTATGAAAAAGCTGTTAGCACACAGCATGTTAAATCAATATTTCTGTGCCTGGTATATATAAACAGATGTGTCAAAGTTTCTTACATCCTAATCCCCCTGTGTTTGTTTAACTCTCCCCAAAGAAATCCTAGAACTGCCCCTGGCTCACTTCGCAGTGTAAAAAAAACTTCCAGAAGTGCAGGTCTGGTTAATCACAGTGTGGTGGATGAGAGTGTCTTTCTCTGCCTGACTCTGTACATTGCTCTGCAGGTCAGGGTGGGACAGTGGTGAGGTGCATGGTGATGGCTATTGTGTGTGCAGAAGTAGAACTGCTTGACTGAGCATTTGCTATTATGGTATCCTCTGGTTTGGTGGGAGGGGGAGAAGAAAGAGGAAGCAAGGGGCACATGGTAAAAAAACAGTTGGGGTACACACTGCGTGTGATTGGATTGCAGTCTTTTTTTTTTTGCTGGGGCAGGAAGCAATATGGGAGCAGGATAAATATGCAATAATCAGAGTATTTCTTGGCTCATATTTTTTCTGTATAGCCGATCAAAATTTACCATTATTATTGTGGGATAGTGCAACCACCTGCAGGCTAATGCAATTTTTAATCAACTTGTCTGGCTGGCTAGTGCAAAAAAAAGTTAAGGTTGACCCCTGATGCCATCAGTTCCCATTGCTTTGTCCACCGTGAGCTTATTGTGCTCTTGTAGGACCCATTCTTTTGTGAAGGGAGTAGTGCACAACTCTCTCCCCCCTGTGGTCATGGTGCTCAGCTGTGGGCCTTGCTCTACCATCTCCTCTGTAAATACTGAACCAAAGTATCAATTTTGGATAGATGCCTCTCCATGGTCCTCCTCCTCCTCGCACTCCCCCTTATCCCCTTTGATCAGATGACATTTTAGGGTTGGACAATTCTGGACACAGTTTTAGAAACATAGAAACATAGCAGTTGATGGCAGATAAGGACCGCAAGGCCCATCCAGTCTTTAGACAGAAACATGGAAACTGTCAGCAGATAATGACCGCTAGGCCCATCCAGTATGCCCGTTGGCCCTATGCATTGTATGTGGCCACTGACCCTATGTGAGCAATGGCTTGTCATCACCACCTCCTCTCTCAGGCTTCCCTTGTTCCTTTCCCAAGCATACTTCAACCCATCCACTGTGCTTGACCCCACTACCTCCTGTGGCAGACTATTTATTCTATGTGTCGACTACCCTTTCTGTGTAGAAAAACTTCCTCACATTACCTCTTAATCTTTCCCCTTCCAGTTTTATATTGTGTCCACTTGTTCCTGTTATTTTTCTGCAGTCGAAAGGCTCCCCCGCCTGCACCTTGTTTATGACCTTGAAGTACTTGAAAGTTTCAGTCATGTTCCCCCTTCTGTCTCCACCTCTCCAGTTTGTAATTTTTTTAATTTTTGTATCTTCTGTTTTTGCCACCATACCTCTGTGCATCTCTTGGGGTCCTGCACTCATCTCCTCAGCTCAACCGCCAACCTGAACTGTCCTGCTGAAAACCGTCATTGCTCTCATGATGAGCTGTCATAGAGGCTACTCGCCGCCACTTACCACCACCATGTATGGTAGCCTCTCCTTAGTTGTTGTGCTCTGAAATGCAGCACTCGCCATTTCATGAATCAAAACACAGCTGCCATCTGTCATGACATGCCTCTGGCCTTACCATGTTTCACCACCTCGTCTGTCATGTGTGTTGTTTGGGGTGTGATGAGCTGGACGGCAGTCCCAGACAATTGAGGCCCCATGATGTTATCTTAGTAGACTAGATACATATATACATAGACAGTGTCGGCAGATAAGGGCCTATGGCCCACCCAGTCTGCCCATTTGAGCTTGTTAGTTTACTTTATGTTTTCCTAGAAGTCTGTTGCCCCTTAACCCTGACCTCCAGAATTCCTTTATGTCTATCCCATGCAATCTTAAATCCTGTGATTGTTTCAGCCCCCACCACTTCCTCTGGCAGGGTGTTCCACTTGTCCACCACCCGCTCTGTGAAGAAATTCCTCACGCTTCCTCTGAATCATCCTCCCTCCAACTTCATCCCATGCCCTCTAGTCCTGGAACACCTTTTTCACTTAAAAATAGTGTATTCCTGCGCCTTGTTCCTCCCTGTGAGATACTTGTATGTTTCTGTCATATCCCCTCTCTCCCTCCTCTCCTCCAGGGAGTACATATTCAGTTCCTTCAAGCTGTGCTCATAAGACTTGTGATGCAATCCATGTACCATCTTTGTTGCCCTCCTCTAAACCTTCTCTACTCTGTCTATGTCCTTACGTAAGTAAAGTCTCCAGAACTGTACACTGTACTCCAGGTAGGGCCTCACTAGTGTCTTGTATAGTGGAATTATGACCTCCCTTTTCCTGCTGGTGATGCCCTTGCCTATGTATCCCAGCATCCTATTTGCTTACCTGCTGCCTTGTCACACTGTTTCCCTACCTTGCAGGGTTTTTGTGCCCCATATGCATTATCTTGCACTTCTTTGCATTGAATTTCAACTGCCAAACCCCTGACCATTCTTCAAGTTTCTGCAGGTTCCTTCTCATTCTGTCTACACCCTCTGGTGTGTCTACTCTGTTATAGAGCTTTGTGTCATCAGCAAACAGGGAAATTCTGCCTTCTAGGTCCTGCACAATGTAACTGATGAAGATGTTGAATAGGACCGGTCCCAGCACTGATCCCTGTGGTACCCCACTGGTCACTCTTCCCTCTGTGGAGTGACAGCCATTTACCACCACCCTCTGTGTCCTGCCGCCCAGCCAGTTACCTACCTACTGCACTACTGTCCTGCCCACACCCATATTCCCCAGTTTGTGTAATAGTCTTCTGTGTGGCACAGTGTCAAAGGCCTTGCTGAAGTCCAGATAGGCCATGTCCACTGCCCTCCCCTGATCCACCTCCCTAGTCACCCAGTCAAAAAATTCAACAAGGTTGGTCTGACATGACCCCCCGGTGAAACCATGCTGCCTTGGGTCCTGTAGTCCATTGACAACCAGATGTTCCACCAATCTCTCCTTCAGTAGTACTTCCATGATCTTCCCACTACCGAGGTGAGGCTGACTGGTCTGTAGTTCCCGCTCCTCTTTGTTCCCACTTTTGTATAGGGGACTACATCTGCTGTCCTCCAGTCTTTGGGTACCTCCCTGTTTCCAGTGATCAGCTAAATAGGATTGCCAGAGGTTCAGCCACTACCTCTCTTAGTTCTTTAAGGACCCTGGGTGCACCCATCTGGCCCCATTGCTTTATCAACTCTTATTACTTCCAGTTCCTTCAGGGACCTTCGTAGTAACGGACTTGTGTCCATTTCTGCACCATTCCCACCCTTGTACTCCATTCAGACCCATTACCCTCCTCTTCCTCAGTAAAGACTGAGCAGAAATACCTGTTCAATATGTCAGCTTTACTGTTGTCATCCTCCACGCGCCCCCATCCTCCCCTTCAGTTTCACTATCCTCCCTTGCCTTTCTTTTTTCACTTATGTACCTGTAAAAGGTTTTGTCCCCTCTACCCACTGATTTTGCAATGTGCTCTTCTGTCTGAGCTTTGGCTTCCCTTACTGACTTCCCTGCCTCCCTTTGCTTCTCCTGGTACTTCTCCCTATCCCCTTCTGCCTTCTTCCTATCCCCTTCTGTCTTTTTGTATTGCCTGAATGCAATCTTTTTGGCTTTCACTTTCTCTGCTACCTCTTTGGAAAACCATACTGGCCTCCTCTTCCTTTTCCCCTTGCTAACCTGCTTAATTCTGTTGTTCTTGTAATTCCCATTTTAAATACTGCCCACTGTTCCTCAACCCCTGATTCCTGCCCCATTCCCCTTAATGCCTCGTTCAAGCATCTTCCCATTTTCCCAAAGTCTGTCCCCCTAAAATCCAGGATACGTGTTTTTGTGTAGTTTGGTTCTGCTCCTTCTGTGATTTCAAACCACAATGACTGGTGGTCACTGTTCCCCAGGTGCTCCCCCACTGTTACCCCATCATACTGTCCCTGTTTGTGAGCACAAGGTCCAGTATTGCCTTCTGCTGAGTTGGTTCCATGACCAGTTGCTTGAGGAAGGCACCTGAAGGAGTCCAGGATAAATCTGCTCCTAGTTGATGCTGCTGCTGGGATGCTCCAGTCCACGTCTGGAATATTGAGGTCTCCAACCAGCACTACTCTACCTTGTCTGCCATCCTTTGGATGGCTAGCATCAGCTCCCTATCTGTTTCTTCCTCCTGGGCTGGTGGTCTATAGACCACACCTGTGCGGATGGCTGGCCCCATTTTCCTTTCCAGCTCAACCCACAGTATCTCTCCCCCATTTTGTTCCTCCTGGATCTCTGTGGCCTTTATGTAATTTTTCACATACAGTGCCACTCCTCCTCCTCCCTTCCTACCTGCCCTGTCTCTTCTGAATATGTTGTAGCCAGGTATGGCCATCTCCCAGTCATGGTTATCATTACACTAGGTAGTGCATAATACTGGTGTATGGCAATGCAAGAGGTTGTGCTGTTAGCAATATTCACCATGCAAAGGAGTGGTTCCTCATGACAACCTTTAGTCAGAGAATGTGCCTTTGGCCTAAACATTCACGTGATTCATAAATCAGCTTGATGCTCACATGTTGTGGCAGAGAATGGGGGGTGGGTTGACACATGACACTCAGTGCAGCGTGCTGCAACACACTGTCATTATCCCTCATGGCTGTATCCCTGACATGGTCACACCTGTGCTTGGCTTTACCAGCCCTTCTCAATTATGTTTGATGCTTCAGCTCCCCCATGGTCGGTCAGCACCCAGCCAGCTGCCGACCGAGACCAGGACACCCACCTGCAGCTCCTTGGAAGGTACAGTGACAGCGCAGCCAATCGGAACACGGGCGCTTCCAGCAAACCTGCTCTGATTGGCCAGGACTTTTTTTCCCCTGCTTTTGCTGCCTGGCGCTTTTCACAAATAGATTTAGCTGCAACTAAGCAAACTTCAAGTGTCTAATAGAAGGATTTTTGGCCCCCCCCTTCCCACTCCACTGATTAAATACACCTATTGCCCACCCACATTCCGTCTAGCTCCATCATTGGTTAGTAAGCCTAGCAGCACTCGCTCCCTCATTGGCCAGTAAGCCTAGTAGCACTGATCACTCCCTCATTGGCTACTTTAAACCCTCTTCCCTCTGCTCCCCCATTGGTTCCTAGTCTTTACAAGTCCCTGTCATTTCCCTGCCCCCGGATCCCAGCCCTCCACCGTCTCCACTAAGTAACTAAAGCACCTACTTTCCCCGGTAAGTAACCACAGCAGTAGGGTCCTTCTAGCACCTGATCTGCACCATGATCCTTCTACCAGGCCACCTGACCCTGCTTATCCCTATTCTCTTCTCCCTTCCTCCCTTCTTTTCCACATGCCACCCACCTCTCCCATGCCCCCTCCCAAATCCTGCCAAACTTCGTTGAGCTCCCCCAACCCTCCAGCCCGGCGTCCACCTTCCCTTTCACCCAAACATGGACACACTCTGCCATATGTCCCAGCCCATTTCTTTTTAACCCATTGCTCCTATGGTCATTTTTCAACTTATTCCCCTATGCCCAGTTCATACACACCATCAATCTACGAGATGACCACTCACAGTCAGTCATATACAGCTATTCGCTCACTACCTAACTCTCGCTTTCTTGCTCCTTGCTGCAGGTGACATCCCCCTAACCCAGGCCCAAATACTACCCCCCATGCCCCTTCTCAATGTTGGCTTCTTCTTCACCACACTCTGGGGACCTTCTCCCATGTGGCCTGTGCCTCCTGCACCTAAATATAAGAAGCCTTGTCCACAAGCTAGACTCCCTTCAGGTTCTTGCTGCCCACTACGCTCCAGATATCCTCACCCTGTCCGAAACCTGGCTCAACAAAAATATCAATGACTCCTCTGTTGCTATCTCAGGCTACACTATGGCCCACCAGGTGAAAGCCTCTAAGGGCAGCAGAATAGCCATCTACGTAAACTCGGACTTGCACTATTCGGTGGTCCTGACCAAGTCCGAACCAAAAGTCCTTGAAGTAATACTAATTCAGCTTGTCCTTCCTTTTTCGCTACAAATCTACATTGCTGGGATATACTGCCAACCTGGTACACTAGCTTCTGCTGTCACCGACCTCTTCAAGTAAATCTTCTGCTTAACCACGACAGGGGAACTCTACATTATGGGCGATCTTAAATACAACTGGCTAGCTCCTGCCCTCAACAAAACCAGGACTGAAATTTCCACCCTAAACCTCTCACAAATCATTACTGAGCCCACCTGGCTTAACCTAAAATCTGGTAACCACTCATTCATCGACTGGGTCCTTACCACACACTCCCACTGGGTCAAACAAGCTGATATTCTTCCTGACTCCCTTAGCGACCACCACGTAACCTTCTTAGTGCGTAAAATCCATCCCCCCAAAATCCCCCATTAAATTTGTAGTCCAAAGCTCCTATAAATCCCTCAATCCAGCCCCTGTATTAGATGACCTTGCACTAGCAAACTGGGCCCCTGCCCCTTCTACGATCTCCATTGATGATGCCTTCCTACACTTTAAAAACACATTCCTCAGCATCTGGAACACACACGCCCCACTGCATCGTACAAGAGTACGAGGAAACCACCTACCTTGGATCGCCCAAGAACTGATTGCATGTCACATCGCACGGGACAAAGCCTGGAAAACTCATAAATCCTCACGCCTCCCACAACACCTCTTCACATACCGCATGCTCCGTAACAAGTGCACCAGAGCCACTCGTCTTGCAAAAGCAGAGCACTTCAGCAGCTCTCTCCAGTCAAACCTAAATAAACCCTCACAATTCTGGAAGGTCATTCACTCCCTTTTCACCTCACTGGCTGCCAATCCAACTCCAATGCTAAATGTTAATAACTCTCTCCTAGCAGAGCCCACAGCAGTAGCCATTGAGTTCAATGTGTACTTCTCCACTTGTGCTGCCACCCTCTCTTCCCTGCCCAACACTACACCTCTCACACCGCCTACAGACATAAAGACCCAGACTAGGCCTTGTTCCTTTTCCTTCAAAGACATATCTGCAGCTGAGGCCCTAGATGCATTACTTTCTCTCAACCTTTCAAAAGGCAAATCCCCGGATGGATTAGACACCAAACTTCTATACCTCTCGGCCCCTGCTATAGCAACTCTACTTGCCAAACTCCTAAACCAATCCTTTGCTGCTGCTGCCATCCCCCATGCATGGAAGCATGCCATTGTCATCCCTCTGCCAAAAGGAGGTGCCCCTACCTCCCCCTCTAACTACCACCCTATCTCCCTCCTCCCAGCCCTAGCAAAACTACAAGAGCACCTTGTGCTCACCCAACTTAACTCCTTCCTCACTGACTCCAAATTGTTCACGCCATTCCAGTCTGGCTTCAGGAAGGGACACTCCACCACCTCCTCCCTGATAAGGCTTACAGACACTATCCTGTCAGGCATGGACAGTGGACTGATCACCTTAGCCGTTTTTGTCGACCTTGCAAAAGCGTTCAACACCATCTCCCACCCCATACTGCTGTCGAGTCTCGCTGAATCAGGCCTCTCTGTTGCAGCCACAGACTGGTTCAGATCATACTTCTCTGATAGAACTCAGTCTGTTAGAGTCTCAAATGCAATCTCCACCCCCCCTTCCCTTAACTACCGGTGTCCCATAGGGGTCAGTTCTTGGTCCCATTCTGTTCTCTATATTCCTAACCGACCTGCCACTCATCTGCTCTACTTCCTCAATCCACATGTATGCAGATGATACTGTACTCTACTACTCAGGCTCTGCCCTTGATGTGGTACAATGTAACCTATAAGCTGACTTCAACAAGGTACAGCAATGGTTTAGCTCGCACCAGCTCTCCTAAATGCAACAAAAAACTGTCACTATGACCTTCGGCACATGACAATGCCTGTCCAGACTCTCCTCCCTTCCCTACTTCACCACCCTGGATGGCCAAAAACTTGAAGATGTCTCCTCGTTCCATTACTTGGGGGTCTGGCTCAACAGCCATCTCTCCTTCTCTGATCACATTGATGCTATCTCAAAAAAAACTACACCCCAGGGCTGGCCTGGTGGTGGTGAGGGTTGAGGCACTGGACGCCACACCTCGCTCCACGCCGGCGACCCAGGTTCAAGAGCAGACTCGGGTTGTTGGTGGGTTGGCCGGGGGGAGACAGGCTTGAGCATCCAATGACAGCTCGCCATCTCCAGGGAGGAGACTTGGCCGATGCCCAACTTGCTTGCATGACTCGTGAGGCTCGAAATGCTTCAACTCAGGAGAAGAGGGCCAATGAGCAGCAAGGACGTCGGCATTAGCACTTTGACGTTAGGGGAGCCACTGCTCAGGGAGGGAGAAAAGTGTGGAAAAATGCCTGCCACAGCTGGGAAGATGGGGGGATCGAGGCTGTGCCCACAGTGTGCCAGAACCTGCCCAGCAGCCCTCGACTGACGAAATGTAGGTATCGGGGCATTAGGGCCCCCACCTTGTTCCCACCCGTGGGGTAAACCGCAGCTCCATGGGGCCTGAGGGTCTGTCTGGGTAGGGTTCTAGGCAGTGAGATGTCCACTTGTCTTCCCTGAAGGGTCAGAAGTGGCAGGCAAGGGGGAGAGATAAAGAATAATTTCAAAAAACCAAAAACTACACCCCATGCTCAGTGCACTATATAGGAACTGCAGCAGCCTCCCTCCCTGAGTCTGACATGAACTGGTCCTGAAGATGATACTCCCCTCCATCAACTACTGCAACATTATATACAGTGCAGCCCCTAAGTTCACCCCATCAAAACTGGACACACTTTATAATGCCTTCTGCCACTTTGCTCTCAATGCCTCTCCCCTCACCCACCAATGCGACCTCTACCGAGCCTTGGCACTACTGTCCCTCGAAAATCGCCGCATTTCTCACTGTGCTAAATTTGTCTCCAACCTATGGCTCGGGTCCATCCCCTCCTACCATGCCACTGTGCTCACAGCTGCCCCACCCCCCTTCCATCATCTTAGATCCAGTGACTCCCACCAACTTTCAGTCCCTAGGTGGAAGACCTCTGCCGGTCAAGCCGCCTTCTCACACCAGCTGCCCAAGCTCTGGTACCACAAATTCAGCACTCATCCTCTTCCTACTCCCCGTCTTCCACCCTAGCAAACTTCCTTACTACAAATTGCTCCTGTCCCTGAACCTGCCATGCCCCCCTATCCCCTCCCCAAAGCCTGACCAGAGGCCTTAGCCTTGCTACAGAATCTGGCATATAACCCCAACCTTGCACTTATGTCCTGGGCCTATTTTGCCCTATGTACTGTGTATAATTGTATAACTGTGATATATGCCCTCTGTTGTTTACAGCTGTTACTAGTGTGCTAATTTACCTTGTCTGCTGCTTCTTATCACAAAATTATTTGATACTATAATATCCTAAGCATTCAATGTGCACTGCTTATATATTCATGCAATTGTGTATCCTTATGCTGCTTTTTATTTGCTTCTGTTAACTGTTTGCTTGATAACCTGCATGTTATCATATCCATGTGTACACCCCAGGTTGCACCGGGAAACAAGCATCTTGTTGCTCAGTGTGCCTTTCCTGGTGAAACAATTGCAATAAATAAATAAATAATGAGTTCAAATTATATTGTATGCAACCTCTTCCCCAACCTATGCCCACCCACTGCGTCCCCAACCTCCCCACACCCCTCTCACCCCATACTTACCTCCTGAACATGGCGCACGATCTTAGGTGGACCGGAACATGTCTGTACTCTTCAAAGTATACCGTGAATTAAAGAAATGCCAGTAAGCTACATAATGGTATAAAGAGGTTGCTTTCAACTTTGGTGCATATCGCGGGCATTTTGGGGAAATTTGGCCCCGAATTTTCAACAAGGGCTTATTGGGACCCTTCCTCATGACTCCAGTCACTGTTATGGTGTTATTCAGTTCTGAAAGATGATTTCGCATTCACTGCATGGAATCATCTTTCGGGACCAATTAACAAAATGACAGTGCCACCGTTCATGAGATTGGCGAATCTGTAAGATTTTCACTCCAGATTTTCAACATTGCCATTGTTCCACACCTTCTTATGAACAGTACAGCTGTCATTTGTCACATCCTGCCCAAAATATAGTTTCGCACATCATGCGCACAATTACGCGGTCGCTGTGAGAAATCAACATTCGTGGCAGATTGAGATAATCACAGTGTGACTGTTCATGAGCAGAGGTCACAAAATGGCTATGTAAAAAATTAGATGCAATAATTCCACTAAATAACTGTGTTACGAGCATGTGATGCACTGTTTTCACACATGCTCGTAACTTCAAGAATGCTTAATATTTTCACTCCAGATCTTCAACATTGCCATCTCTTCGCACCACCTTATCGATGGTGCAGTTGACATTTTGATGTAGTGCAGAATGGCGTGGTCACTGTGGGAAATCAATGTTTGAGACAGATTAACAAAATCACAGGGACATTATTCATGAGCAGAGGTCCCAAATGCTTTCATGTGGTGGGATCACAAAAGGGCCATGTTTTAACATTTAGAGTGCAAATACCAACACATGCCATGGGCGTTAGGGTTTCTAACCATTACGTCCCACCCTGTGCAGAGTAACAGACATCAGCGCTGTGTCTTTGGATTGTCTGCTGTACAGCTCATGCCATTGGTTCTCCACCACCACCCTGCAGCCAGTGACAGGCATCAAGGTGTGCCTTGGACTCTTCAGCCCCAAAGTTCAACCCATTGTCCTATGCTGCACCCATCTCAGTGTTCTTTCTTTATAAAATGGGGTGAGCATAAGGCTAGACCATAGGGCCAGACCACTGACAGGTACAATGCAACACTTGTCAGACTCTGCAGTGTAGGGTGAGGTGAATTAGCATGAGCGTCATGGCCAGTGACCAAAACACCCCCCCAGTACCTGTCACTCTCTGCAAGGTGGGGTGGGGTTGACGTTAGTTCTATACTTCACTGCTATTCCTATTATGCATCTCTCTCACTCCTGCACTACCAATGCCAATGCCAGCAAGACAACATTCGGCATTGACTATTGCTTGTTTTGTTTTCAATGCCTTGGCAATCACTTTGCTCTCCTTGAACATGACCAAATGGGCTGCTAAAGTGATTACTCTGAATCTGAATGGGTGGTGATCACATCCATTTGCCAGTCAATTGCTGAAGCTTACCCCACATCAGCATGAATGCCTTGTTTGCGACATCTTCTCTTGATCACTGCTATTGTCAGTGAAAGCACTGCAGTGCTTAGACATTTTAATTTATTTCACAAATTAAGGGGCTGTACATGTGTTCCATGCAGCATTTCGAGTCCGGCGTGTGTATACGGGCAGATTTGTTATTTGGATACTACTGCATGCCCCATATGGGGTCCGATTTGGAATTGTTTATAGGCCCGCAAACCAGAAAGAGGACGTGACTAGGGAGATAGGGGATCAGCAAAGGAGACTCTGTGGCAAAGGGAGCAATGTGGTGGTGGCAGACTTCTATTTACCAAGGGTGGATTGGAGCATCCCAGCCACCACATGGACCAGGAAGCAGATACTCCTGGAAGCAATCAATGATGGCTTCATCACCCAAAGGGTTACAGTGCCAACAAGGGGATAAAATATTCTGTATCAGGTGTGGGAGGATGGAGAACAGGTCACAGATGTACATGTGGAGGAACCACTGGATGTTGGCGATCACCACACAGTGTGGTTCTCTATCAGTTTGTGTAGAGAGATCCACGATACAAAAACAAAGGTCCTGGACTTCCAAAAGGCAGACTTTGGCATGATGGGCCACATTACTGCAGGAGGGCTTGGCAAGACTTGAGGAATGGTCGCACACAATGCAGATTGGGTTCAATGCCAAGAAGTGAAAGGTCATGTATTTCGGAGCCGAAAACCCAGGTTACAGGTACTGGATGGATGGTATCAAACAGTCCACATCCAATGAGGTGAAGGATATCTGGGTGCTGGTGACCAGGGAATTCAACCACTCTGCCCAGTGTAGGAAGGCAGCATCTAAGGCTAACAGGATGCTATGGTGCATGGCAAGGTTACATCTAGATGTAGTGAAGTAATATTGCCCCTTGTCCCTGGTGAGGCCACAGTTGTAGTACTGCGTGCTGGTCTGGCACCCGTACTTGCAACAGGACATTAAACTATGGTAGGCAGTGCAGCAAACAGCAACAAGGATGCGCGCCAGGGGTTGGGGGATACAACTTATGAGGAAAGACTAAAAAAGCTCAATATGTATGTATACACTGGAGGACAGAAGAGAGAGAGAGGGGACACGATCAATACCATCAAGCACCTGAAGGGGATGAACAGAGTAGGATTCCATGGTGGGTTCACTCTCCAGAACAGAGGAGATACTAGAGGTCACTCGCTGAAGTTAAGGGGGGGACGGACGATTAAGGAGGGAAAGGAGGAGGTACTACTTCACTGAAAGAGGAGTAACAGGGTGGAATGCACTGCCTGAGAAACTTGTATCAGTGCAGACTGTGGGGTGCTTCAAAAGGGGGTGGGACAAATTCAAGGGGAAAGTACATACTGGGGGGGTGCAGTTGGGGGACTGAAGACGCAATGTCAGAGGGGGCCGCTGCATTCTAATTGACTGGAGTGCTGCACACTCAAACAGACTAGATAGACCATATGGACAGTATGTGTGGGCAATTTTTGCATGTTCACATGTTCGTTTATTGCACATAACTCCACATGCAACCCATATTATTGTTGCATAATGGACCAGTACATCTATGTGAAAATGTCATCTCCCACCTTGCTCTTCTCTTCTACTATGAGTACATGTTCATCACCATCAGTCTGTCCTCATATGTAATCTCTTGAAGCACCATGCTCTTCTTCTTTGGGTTCATACTCATAGTGGTCTGGTTCAGTGGTGTCCATCCAGTGGGCGTTGGTTACTGGGTGGCTCTGTCATAACCTGGGCAAAAATGGTCTGTTGGCTGGACTGGATATGATAGGCCACACTGGAGTTCAGAGTGGAAGGAAGTTTCTAATGCACAGATTATAATTGTACATAATAGCAAATGTGGATTAGAACTGGGTGGTGGTGTGTGCCACTGGGGTGCTGGCATCCCAGTGAGTAGAGGCAAACTTGCTTATCCCCTAATTTATCGTTGAAGGGAATTGTGGTCGGGGCATGGTGTGCATAGTGGTGTGGTGATGTATGATGTGGCAACAACCAGCGTAGTGATGGAAGAGGACATTGAGTGAGAAAAGTGCCAAGGTCATAAATCGTCTGAGTTACAGGCTCTCTTTGTGGTCTGGAGGTTGGACATTGCGGCCATTGTGGAAATGTGGGTTACCCACTACCAGCAGTGGCATATTAAGATTGCATGCTATCGTATATTCTGCAGTGATTGGACTAATGGGACGAATCATTGGCAATCTATGTACAGCAGGGGATATGGTGTATATAAGGGAGGAGGATCAACAAGGCAGGACAAAGGCCATGTGGCAGCAGTTTAAAGACTACAACAGTGAGGATGGGTTGAGTATACGTATCAGTCATGGTCAAGATAGCTCGATCAGAGCTACAAAGCAAAGAAGTGCAAATGGAAACACTTATGAAACAGTGACCTGTGATAGGAGTACAATATAGTGTTCACATGGTATGGTTAGACTGTCAACTTGTGTGTCCTAATCATATCAGGCATGACAGTAGCTGCACACACAGTCCTGGCTCTCTGCTTTGTCACCGTTACTTCAAGAAAAGGGAATGTCTCCTAAGTCCCGTGTCTTCATGGTTGACTGTCATCACCTTGCACACATATCGGCCAATTTAACGTTGCTGTGACATCATACATACATAGACAGTTACTGCGGTGTATGTTCAGAACATGCACCTGGGGTGTCATTTTGCACTTACCATAGATATCACTGGTTCCTTTGTGCACCCTCTGGCAGTGCCTATTTACAACGTGTAAAATGCTATGTTCCCGTGGTTGTGTAACCCCCCTGCAAATGGGGGTTCCCAAAAGACTTCCAGGAGCTTGCTTGAATGCTCTGAGCCTGAATGGTGTTTGGCGTTTAAGCCATTTATCTGTGAGTGTTTTTAGAGCCTCTGGTACTGTCTCTTTAAGAGCTGTCTGCTTGCAGACATAATTAGTTTGTATGGGGGGGACTGTGTGTTACTCTGCTTGAGTCCCACTCGAGCTGCTGCCAAGTCACTCCGTTTTTGCAGTCACTAGGAGTGCAAAGGGAACCTATCTGAAAGATGTAACTGTTTGCCAGAAATCATTTAGAGTAATAATGAAAATACAGTTTGTCTAACCTGCTTTTCCTTGCAATCAGAACTGTGTTTGCCTAGTTCCCCATTCTAGTTTTGAACTGCTGAACTGGACCAATCAGTGTGGGCTAAGGTAGCTCTAAAATGGTGCCTGTGGACGAATCAGAACTTGGACTCGTAATCTGAGCCAGCCACAAGAGGATTGTATGGGCAGTGACTTTGGGAAATGTAGTTTGGACTTCGGCGCCTTTTTGCACCAACAGGGGGAGGCTATTGTGAGTGACAGCCAATCCAGCCAAGAACTGGGAGGAACTCAAAGGAAGTACCCGGTTTTGTCTACTGGAGTCTCAGTTTAGCTGTGGCAGTGAAGAGGGAAGGAGCCCTGTGCTCCTTCGGTGCGCAGTTTTAGTCGGGAAACGCATGTAAGGCCCCAAGTTTCGGTCTGCAGCTTGTGCAAGTGCTTGTTTGGACTGAATCTGACCTGTGAAGAGAGTCAAGGAGATCTGAAAAGTAGAAACCAGGCTCACCCTGTAGAAGACTGGAGAAATTGCTGAATCGCGCTTGGTCTGTCAGGAACTGAATCTGCTGTGTGTTCTCCCGGGGTACTGTGCAGTAATTGCGATCGGGATAGAGAAGCAGCCTGCCTGGTATAGTACTTTCTTTTTCCATATAAATGTGTGTAGTGCTAGTGGGGACTCACGTTTCAAATCCCCTGTACAGTGAATTGAGTGCATGAAGCTGCAAGTAAACCCTAGCTTAAATCAGACTACATCCATTTGCTCTGAACTGCCTTGGGGTCCAGTCACAAGGACCTTGTCCACATGGTCTGCTTCGCCTAGCAATCCAGGACAATCTGCCTTCATTCAGTTTCAGCATTGAATTTGTGAGTACAAATCAGGGTAACTTCCTGCCATCATCTAATTGCAAGTGTTCCATCTGATTACTTTTCCTTTCTTTCTCCACGAACTGAGCCTACCGGCTCCGGATTACAATTTGGGTATTGTGCATGCATTTTCCATCTTCAGGGCCCCAACCAGCTGCACCAAATAGGCTAGCCTTTTATTGCCTAGGAACCCAGTAAGAGTGACATTAGGGACATTTGGGATTCTGACATATGTGCACAGTACTGTGATTATTAATGCGTTTAAACTAATTAACCTGTTTTCCCCCTGTCCTTGTTATATCCCCCTAAATAAATCAGATCTGTTTGTTTCAGCAAAGTTACACTGCCTGTGGTATTCGTATATGTTAAAGTATTGTACTGTGGTTTTTGCACTGTATTATCTTATTTTACAGGGAGTCCCAGGAGTCACACTGCCCGAACCAGTCCTGGGGGGTAAGTGTATACTGTGAAGGTAATTCTGATATATTGTGTGGGCCACTAGTGGGAAGAAAGGGAGGTCGCAGTGTCCCAGAGGGCTGTGGCCAAGTTGGTTTAACTATTGCAAACCCTGACCTCTGGGTGGAGGTACCCGCCATCGGATCCAGGCCCCTCAACCTGTTAGTGGCAAATCAGGCAGGGGTAGTAGCCCTTGGGATAGCGCCATCTAGGGGTTACAGTTGCATGTTACTTGTTGATTTTCATGCTGTCAATATCATTGTTACGTCTCTCAAGGTATTTGACTCATGCTGCAGTGATGACACAAGTAGCAATGATTCTTGGCTTGATGAAGTTATGGAGTCTGTAGTAACTCTGGATAATGGACATCATGGTGCAACATCAAGAAGATGTGGCAGAGGTTCTCACCATGGACGTGCTCTGGGCTGTGGGCGTGTCACACTATCCTCACATTCTGCTACCACAGAAGTCCGGTGACTACAGCAAAGAGATGAATCAACATGGGTAATAATACAGCAGTCAACATATATTATAAATTTTTTTGGCATATACATACAGTAAGCCATGGTGAGCAGTAAGTAAAGCTTAGCTCATCTTTGATTCGTAGACATGCGAAGGCTGTAATGGTCGTTACAGGCACAATGCCTGTGCCCATCACCCACCCTCTACCCAACCACCACTGCAGGATCCCTGACCCCCCACAGAACTGAAAAAACCACATGCATGTGTCACAGGCCCACTTTGCTCTCTACATTCGACTGGCATACACTACCACCTCTGTGAGTTCATTCATGGGCTTAACCACTGTCTCTGTGAGTTAATGTTTTTTTAATTATAGTTTAGTCTTTGGTACCCAGGTAATGCCCACCAGGCTGGGATAGGTGTGATTTGGCCTGTTGGCCTATTAGAGCTGATGTCATTCTTCTTCGAGGTGGTGGTAGTCAGGATTTTATTCCCCTGTAGGCAGCGGCGGAAACTTAAAAAGACACCAGCATCCATCTAGCCCCTCATTGCCGATTCCATGCATGACCCGTTATTTACTTTATGATGGCATATCCCTCCATCATCTACCCTCTGCAGTAGGCACCAATGTATGCTGTGCTTAATAAGGGCAGGTACACCATATGTTCCCTTTCGAGCTCATGGCTACAAGGGGATCCTTCATTTACACACCTTGGGTTATGTCTCTAATCTATGACATGTGCTGAACTGTCTGAGCATAGCTCAGGTAGTTGTCATGCATTGGCATCATTCGGAACAAAGTACAGGCTCCCCTTTTGGAGGCAAGCAAGGCTGAGATAACTGCCATGTTGCAGTGCGTTTGTGAGGGACCCTGAGTCACCACATGTTGCAGATAGCATGGCTGAGGTAGCTGCCATGTGGAAGCACATTTGGGAATGAACCTGAGTCACCACATGTGGAGGCAAGCTAGGCTGAAGTAGGTGCCACATGGCACTGTGTTTGTGAGTGAAATCCGGTCACCCCATTGGAGGCTAACCTGGCTGAGATAGTTGCCACTTGGCAGCGTACTTGCCAGAAAACCCTAGCCTTCACATTGGGAGGCTACCCAGACTGAGGTAGCTGCCATGTGCCAGTGTGTTTCCGAGTAAAAACTGGGAGACCACTTGTGGAGGACTGCCATGCAGAGTTAGCTGCCATGTTTAAATTTCTTTCTGAGTGAACCATAGTAACTCTGTTGGCAGACTCGCAAGGATGAGTTACCTGACATGTGGCAGCCCATTGGGGAGTGAAACTGAGTCACCACATTGTACGCTAGCCAGGCTGCGGTAGCTGCCATGTGTTAACTTGTTTTGGAGAGAACCATATGGTGACCCGTGTATTAAGACACCGCGATTGAGGCACTGTCAAACAGGTATTTTTCTCTGCACTATGTTTTCTGCCAATGAAAATACATATTTCTCTCTTTCTTTTTTTTAGGATCGCATCAGTATCATGTCCGTTGACGAACTGCGTGATCTATGTGTTAATTTCTTGCTGCTCCATCCTGGACTTCTATTTGACATTCTAGAGGGCAGAATTCCAGCTGTGGCACATCCAAGAGAGCAACCCAATAGTAGCACTCCTCAGTGGTGTGTTTGCAACCACTGTCATCTAATGTCTACCGCATTAGAGAGTATATGCTGTGGCTGCTCCCCTCAAAATTGTATCTCCACTCTTCCCATGAGTATCGTTGTGAAACATGTTCTACTGCATTCCATACCATACATGTTGAATACTGTCATGGCTAAGTTACCGATGATCCAACGCTTTACTGCTTTGGTGACTGGTGTAAAGATTAGGAGTTCCAACATGGAGTTCAATTGGCTATGGTGAATGAAACCTGCATCAGCGCTAACTTTGTCACAGGTCTACTGACTATCTCCATCAACACAGCAAGGTGGTGTGGTGTGCCATTCTCTACCAAGGCATGACTGAGTCAGAACTCTTGGCCATCATTTGGCAACCACTCTCCATTACACCAATAGCCACAGCACAGCACCACAAGTATTTAAGCCGTTCTTGGGACCCAACACAGTGTGTTAGTCATGCATTTCGAAGATACATAGAACTTGCCTCAGTTTGTGTACTGTGTCGCCTTAGTCCTTACAATGATTGCTGGCTTTCACAAACCAAGTGTGTCCAATGTTTTTATTTCTGGAATATTCCAGTTGAAAACGTTCCTAGGATTGGTAATTGCTTTTCTGTTTCTAGCCACAGATGAAGAGCACTCATACATTGATGCCAGAGGATTAGCGTAAATTGCTGAGTATCGAAGAACATCATGACTACGCAGACAGTGATTATAGTGATGGCCAACGTGCACTAGCGTAGACCACACTTTCGGTAGTGGACATGTGGTCAGTTTTGATCACATTAGGAAATGCAGTACTAGTGATGTGAGTCTAGTAGACCTTACTTTTTCATTGTTGAGGTGGATATGGACAAAACTGTCAACAGTGCCTTGGTGGCATTATTGTTGATGTATATTTAATCAGTCTGAAAAACAAAAGTGGCTCACTTTTCACATGGTTAAAGGTCCACATAAGGCTTGATGGTGGTTTACATCAAACAAACGATGCTGACATGCCAACCTGGATCGTTGAGGTCATAATCAATAAGCATATTTTCTATTCATGTTATATTTTCAACATTGGAGCTGTAAACAGACTCACTTATAGGGACAAGATGTAGTGATTGGTTATTCTGTGATACACATTGACAGTGTCAACTTTGCACGAATAATTTTTTTTAATCTCCAGTCTTCACTATGGCAACATGTCCTCTACAGGGATTCATGCTGACTGTGCACCTACTTACAAATGGAAACACTCCCATAACTATTTTTTAGTACTGTATGCTGAGAAACAATACTTGTTTTGCATCTCATTGTGAAGTCACTGAGCGGCAAGACATTGTCTCTGTGGTGCCATTGTTTCTGTTATGCAATGCCTATGTACATATCTGCTGTTCCATTAATTCCTTTTATTTCCACTACAGGAAATGGATAACCTTGTTTTACACCCAGCAGTGCTTATGTTGGCCTCAGCCTATCGTTGTGATGTTTTCACGCTACCACTGGACGCTGATGGCAACCACTATAAAAGACATTCAGCCTATCATCAGTACATTCTATGGCGAAATGGATGCCTTGGATGTGGAGTGTGTAAACCAGTGCCAAGCTTCTGTGGGTGGCGAATACGTGACATGTATCCGGATCCATCAGGGCACTATACTGGATTCCTGCTGAAGTGTCTTGCATGAAAACTCACTACGAGATCGAAACAATGCACACAGCATTGTCAAAACCAGTTAATAATGGTTGATAAAGATGAATGCAATCCATTACAGAATGACTGAGATAATGTGTGTCCTTAACATATTATAACTTTTAAATTGATGCCATGATCCCAGTCTCATTTTGGACTATAATCCGAATTGGAAACTTAATTACAGAGTATTGCACATTGCCAAACATCGGCTAATGAGTGGCAAGCAGAGTTCAACATTGATACATAACCAATGTTCTTGTTTCCTGTGATACTACTAAGCCAACTTTTGTTGTAGTCTATGTATCTTGCTGTGGCTGTGCATAGTTGTCATGCAATAAATGCATGAACATGGCCATGATTTCTTTGTCACTGTGATGCATTCCCCTCACTTTTGTAACTTCATTTTCTTTAGTTAAATTGTATCAACAAAGCAGGACACACAGTTGTTGAGCTAAAGCGTATTTGACACTGTAGTTGAGCAGTTATATTTAAAGTACTCCATATATGTCTCTGTAATGCAAGTGTGGTGGTGTAAATACTGGGTTCTGGAATGTTTACCTCATGGTTGTTTGTAGGTGTTAGGAGGGGTGTAGGTTATGTCACTTTACCGACTGTGTGACTGCAATGCTGGTGAATGTCCCTTGACAATGCTATAGTAAGTTCAGTACATATTGGAGATTCTGGCCTCTGACTCACTGAGTGCTCAATTACTGCCCGACAGTAACATAAGTGGATACAGGATACTATGCAGCGTGTGATGGCCTTTTTTCAAAGTCTGTTTGTCCTTTAAACACATGACTCCATACTATACAAAGGACCAGAGTGGTCTTTTGTTCCCTCCCGCCCTTTTCATTATTGTCTTGTACAGGAGCTGAAAGATCGCAACACATAACAGGAATAGACCGGTTGGTAGTATGAGCTGCTGCATGACGAAAATGATTCCCACTTGATTTTGCATTTGTGCTGCTGATCAGTTAGCAGACTCGATCAACCATAGGGCCTACTCTGCTTGCTGTCACGAACTGAGCCCTTCAGCTCGGGAATACAGATTTGTGTTTGAAGGTGCATGTAGTGCTTTCGTTCCCAAGGGCCCCAACAACAGCTGAATAACACGGGTCCACCACAGGGCAACATTTCAGGCGAGCCAGTAACTACAACTGGGTATCCAGAGTGTGTGTGACTATGATAGAGGGACTCTTAGAGGCGTGATTGCTTAACCTGATTGACTCTGAACTAGAAGCAAGCTCTAGATTATGCCTCCTTCATTGTTACTGCCACATGAATATATAAGATCTAAATCTTTTTTCACTAAGTCTGGTTGTGGTGTTCATTTGTACAGACAGCATTGAAAGACTGTTGGTTGTTATGCTATTAAATGCCCGAGTTACAGGCTATGCTGGTTGAGGGAGCAGCGGATGTGGCAGCAATTACTGAGACATGAGGCACCTGGAGAAATGATGTAGACCAAAACTTTGAGGGCTAAAAAATATTCACAAAAGCTATCCGAGAAGTGGTAATGTGGGAGTGGGAGGGTTGGGGTGGGGGTTGCGCTTCTAGTCAGAAATGACATAGTACTTAATGGAGTTGAGGAGGTTGTAGGAGGTGTGGAGAAGACTTGGGTGCCGCTGCAAACAAGGGGAGGTAAAAGACTACAAATAGGGGTGGTTAACATACCCCTTGCAATGGAGAAGGTCCTGGAGGACAAAATAGCTGATAACATCAAGGGTCGCTGTGACCTTGCAAAGGGTATGGTGGAGGTCTTGGGTGAACTTAATATGCTGTGGGAAGACTGGAAACACAATGACATCCTCTGTGGCCATGGAACATAGAGACTGATGGATGTCTTTCAGGATGCCTTCCTGGTCCAACATTTGGGCGAATCTGCTAGGGAGGGGAAGCACGCTGGCAGGTGGTGACCACGCCATGGTCTAGTTTTCGCAGTATCTAGTGAGGGAAGGATAACCACAATAATACAGTAGTACTAGACTTCAGGGGAGCAGACTTTGTGGGCATGGGTTGGATTCAACCTGGGAGCATGGACAAGATTAGGCTGGACATGGATGCGGGAAGCTTGTGGGAGACCATTAAGAAGACTGAGCACAATGCTACTAGGTTCTATACAAAAGTAAGGTGAACGCATGGTAGTGCCAGTAAGCCATGTTAGGCTAGAGATATCCAGAGGTGGGCAAAGGGATTCTATGGATACATGGGGGAGAAGAGAAAAGGAAGGGCACAGATCACAATTTACTACTGGGGAGTGATGGGATCAGGAAGCAGGGGAACAGGCAGGTGTGCTACCTGAGTACTTTACCTCAATCTTTACAGAGGGAGGAAGGGGATCACTCCATACCGATGAGAGGGAAGTGGAGCCCAGAAATGGGGAGGTCAGATTGAGTATGGAGGACTGAAAGAGGCAAGTGTAGAGGCTGTGCCAAATCTAGAAGAGGAGAGGTTGTTGCTTATGGGGGTGGGCTTGGAGGGAGAAATCACTGTGGATAGGGCGAGGACGGTCATTATGATGCTAAAAAGGGATGAGGCACAGATGCCCAATGGGCAGCATCCAAGGGTTATGAAGTAACTGGGGGATGAGCTGGCAGCTGCACCAGCTGCACTGTTTAACACCTCTCTGTAGACAGAATGGGTGTCTCAAAACTGGAGGGTGGCTCATGTGGTGCCTGCCCACAAACGGGGGTCTAGAGATGAGATGGGGAATTATGGGCCTGTCAGCCTAACGTCTGTGGTAAGCAAAGTAATGGAGGTCATTACCAAGGAGAGGCTTGGGACTACAGGGAAGAAGACTGCATGGCTTTGTGTGTGGCATATATTGCCAAACCAACCTGGTGCAGTTCTATGGCTGGGAGACTAGGAAATTGGCCATTGGCCATGCAGTGGATGTCCTGTGCCTATAATTCAGTAAGGCATACGACTCATTGCCACATGGGAGGTGGTGAAGTAAGTTAGAAGGAACAGGGGCAGGTGCACAGCTTGTGAGATGGGTGGGGAACTGGCTTCTGGGAAGGCCACTGTGGTATGTGGTGGGTGGGGGAGCTCTCATCCCTAAGTGTAGTAATGATCGGTGTTCTGGGGCCCTGATCTCTACCAGTCCCATCCCTTCCTGTAGCTATTAGCATCCATATCCGGCCATATCTTGTGCAAACAATCTTCAAGGATCCTTCTCATCTACATGTAGTCTGCTCCCCTAAAGTCGGTTACTACCGTCCGTTTCATTTCCCCCCCATGTCCAGGAAGAACCAGACTGTGGCAGGACCACTCCCCGCCAACGTGTCCCTCACCTCTAGGCCCCTAATCTGACCACTGTCCGCTAGGACAACGTCCAGTGTCCGGGCCTCCCTAGTTGACTCACCCACCTGCTGGGTCAGGAACTCATCCTGGAAGACATCCAGCAGCCTCTGCTTCCTGGCCACTGGTGACAACATAGTCCCCCAGTCTGTTCCTGGCATGTTGAGGTCCCCCATTAACTCAACCTTTCCTTTTCCTGAAATACAGTGTCCTTCAAGTTTTGCCACCAAACTTTCTTCCAGAGCCTCTGCCAGTGCAGGTGGTCTGTATACCACTCCAACCTTTACTGTCTTACCCCACTGTGTCAGCAGGGTGATCCAAATAGCCTCCACATTCCCCCTAGCTTCCTCTACCCCTTCAATACCAATGCCATTTCAAACTAATAATGCTACGCCACATAAATTTTGACTTTGACTTTGACTGCAGATATGGACCATTTGGCATACCTAGTCTGCCCATTTCCCTACCTTCTGGATAAGCTGCACATCCTAAGTCAGCAACAGCCTATTTCTTCCCGGCCACCACAAGAATTGTCTTATGTCTGTCCCATGCATTCTTGAAGTTTCCCACAGTTTTGGACCCCACAACCTCCTCAGGATGGCTGTTCCATGCATCCACCACCCTCTCTGTGAAAAATTACTTCCTCACATTGCCCCTGAGCCGTCCCCGCCCCATCTTCAAATTGTGTCCCCTTGTTCTTGCACATCTCTTTTTCTGCCAGATGCTACATTCTTGGACTTTATTGATTCCACTGAGGTTCTTAAAAGTTTCTACCATGCATGTATGAATAACTCTGAGCAGTGCAGTAGTGCGGCTAGCAAAGCAAACAGGATGTTGGGATGCATCATAAGGGGATCACCTCTAGGAGCAGGGAAGTGATTCTGCCGCTGTACAATGGACTGGTTAGACCACACCTTGAGTACTGTGTACAGTACTGGAGACCACACTTGAAGAGGGACATACAGCTCCTGGAGAGGGTACAGAGATAGGCAACTAAGATGATACGAGGACTAGGGGATTTGATGTATGAGGACAGACTTGAGGAACTCTGCCTGTTTTCATTGGAAGACAGGAGAGAAGAGACAGGGGGAACATGATTGAGGTCTTCAAGTACCTCAAGGGAATAAATAGGGTAAACACAGAGGGGATCTTTAGACTAAAGCAGGGAGGTATCACCAGAGGGCATGGTTTGAAGGTGGAAGGGTGAGGGGGGAAAATAGGAGGAGGTTTTTCACTGACAGGGTGGTGGATCCTTGGAACGTGCTGCCTGGCGAGCTGATTCAGAGATCCACAGTGGAGGGCTTCAAGAGAAGGTGGGACAGACACAGAAAGTGGATGTATCAGATGATGGCCTGACCCAGAAGGGTGGGGATGGATGATAGGGGTTTCTGGAACATAAGGGGGGGGGCCTCGGTACCCAACTAGGGATCTGAGGTTCGAGCAGACTCGATAGACCATAAGGCCTAATCTGCTGACAATTAGTATGTTACTATAGTCCCCTCTCTCCCTCCTTTCCTCAAGGGTATACATAGTAAGCTCCTTTAGTTTCTCTTCGTATGGCTTCTCTTGCTGACCATGCACTATTTTAGTTGCCCTCCTATGGACTGCCTCCATCCTGTCTATGTCCTTGCAGAGGCAGGATCTCTGGAACTGGATGCAGTACTCCAGATGGGGTTTCACCAACTGTCTGTACAGAGGCTAACAACTTCCTGTTTTCTACTGGTGATGCCCCTTCCTGTACATCGCTGTATCCCCCCCCCCAAGCCATCCCTAATGCATTCTAACATTGCTTGAGAACATTAAGGTCATCTGATATGATTACCACCAGGTCCCTTTGCATTTTTGTTGTTACTACCCCCCCATTGTGAACTCTTCTCCTGGGTTTTTGTTTCCCAGGTGCATCATTTTGCACTTCTTTGCATTGAATCCAAGCTGCCATAATTCCGACCATTCCTCCAACCTTGCCAAGTCCCTTCTCATTCTTTCCATGCCTCCTAGTGTATCAGTCCTGTTGCAGATCTTGTGTAATCTGCAAAGAGGCATACTTTTCCTTCCAATACCTCTGCAATGTCACTTATAAAGATGTTTAAAAGGACTGCACCCAGTACTGAACCCTGCAGAACCCCACTAGTAACCTCCCTTTCTTCAGAGTGGAATCCATTTGCCATTACATTCTGTGTCCTGTTGTGCAGCTAATGTTTTAGCTAGGTTACCATCCTGGGACCCACTCCCAGGCTAGCTAATTTGTTTATTGATCTTTTGTGCGGGACTGTGTCAAATGCCTTGCTAAAGTCTTGGTAGGCTCTGTCCACAGACCCTCCCCGGTCTACTGTTTTGGTCACCCAGTCAGCGAAATCAATTAGATTTGTTTGACATTACCTTCCATGTGTGAACCCATGCTACCTTGGTTCCTGTGGCCCACTGGCCTCTAGGTGCTCAACAATTCTTTCCTTCCGAAGTGATTGCGTCACTTTCCCTATCACAATGGTCAAACTGACAGGTGTGTAGTTTCCTGCCTCTGTCTTGTTCCCACTTTTGTGAAGGTGAATCACATCAGCCCTCATCCAGTCCTCAGGTACCATACCATCCTCCCATTTTTTATTTAAAAGGGTAGTTAGTGGTGTCACTAGTTCTCTCCTTAATCCTTTTAGAATTCTGGGGTGAATCCCGTCAGGCCCCATTGCTTTGTCCACCGTTAGTTTTGTGATTTTTTTCTGAATCTTTTCTTCTGTGAAAGGACTGGGATCAACCCCCCTATCCAGAGTGCTTCAGTTAACTGGATTTGGTACCTCCCTCGCCTCCTCTTTTGTGCATACTGAGCAGAAGTATTCGTTAAGTATCCCTGCTTTGTCACTGTCCCTCTCTGCCCACTTACCATCCATTCCATTCTATTCAGCCTCAGTATCCCTCCCTTTATCTTTCTATGCTCCCTAATGTATCTATAAAAGGTTTCACCCCAACTGTGTTGGCTATCTTTTCCTCGGTTTGGGCCTTTGCTATTCTGACTGCCTTCCCTGCTTCCTTCTGCCTTAACTGGTACCGTTCTCTTTCCAGCTTCTTCTCTGTTTCCTTATAGTTCCCAACTGCTATCTGTTTCTCCATAACCTTCCCTCCACCTCTTTTGAGAATTATAGTGGCTTTTTCTTTCATTTTTAATAGTTTCTTTGCTTCACACAAAAGCTTCTTGGCTCTGTGATGGCAGTTCTGATGGTTCACCACTGTTGCTCCACCCCATCTTCTTTCCTGTTTGCTAGTGCTTTTCTGTGGCACTCTCCCATCTTGCCAAAGTCTGCCCTCCCGAAGTCCAGTATCTTCACTTTTATATGGCTGGACTCTGCAGCTGAGTTTATCATGAACCACACTGTTTGGTGGTATCTTGTTAACAAATGGCTACCCACTTCTAACTCTGAGATCATCTCACTGTCCCCATTTGAGAGTATAAGTTCTAAGATTGCTCCAACTTGGGTGGGTTCCAACACTAGCTGCCTGAGGCATGCCCCCTGTAGGGCATCGAGAATGACCCTGTTCTTGGATGTGGCTGCAGCAAAGGAGCTCCAGTTAACATCTGGCATGTTCAGGTCCCCCATCAACAGTATCTTCCCTGTCTCTGCCATCCTAAGGATGCCTTCTATCATATCCTTGTGCTTTCATTCCCGCTGAGATGGGGGTCTGTTTGTGTTCCACATTAAACCATTTCATCAGCACAACGTAAGACTCCAGTTTGTTCTTTTTTTATTTCAAACCTCAACAGGAAAAAAACGGAACCCTTAAATTATAAATAACAAAAGATGGGGTGCAGTGTGTTTAACTCGAATTTAAAACACACCCGCATTGTTGGATGGCTATCATAAATCCCTCGGTCTTCACCCTCGTGGTTTATGTGCCATCCAACAACTTGGTTGTGTGTTAAATTTTCGTAATACACTGCACCCATACAGTACTTTATCCTATATATAGCATATGTCATCTTAGATTGATGTACTAGTAAGCAAATGATCACGATGTCTCTGTCATAACATGCTAACTCATTCTTCATTTCTTTAGCACTTTATAATAACAATTTTTTTAGCACTGTGTGCTTGTAGAAATGATACTGTAAAACAATTGTAAATATTGTGTGAGATTCACAATATAGATGCCAATATGTACCAACCCATACTGAAGATTCAGGAAAAAGAGTCCAGAATGACACACCAAACTGTCCTATCGAGCCTTCTATGTTGAAGTGACGCATTTGCATGTGGTGGGTTGTGAAAACAGATCATGTGGCCGGCACACATGTGGATGAATGCACAGGCCATCACTAGCACAGCCAAAACTGGTCGCTGATCATGCACATCTCATGGTGTGCGAATCATTGTTATTCTCCAAGGAGATGTGCTGAGAGCACCTTAGGGGGGGCATCTTCAGGAAATATTAATGTTCAGTCTGTGCACATAGCATTTATTGAACAAGAACCCAGAAGTGCCCATCACATCGTCTTTCTGCATGATGGGCATTAGGTATCAATGGTCATGGCCAAACTGTTGACATCTCATTAAGGGATATGGCAAATTCAATTAGCAAGCAATTAATTGTGTTTTCTACATATGTAAATTGGGAGTATGTACATAATATTGCTATCACACTGTGGGGTGCACTGTTGGTGTGTATTCCAATTTGTCAGTAGTCTGGAGTAATGCGATGCAACAGCACGTATTGTGTAAGCATGTGTTCGAATCACTGTTAGTATATTGTAGGGGCAATGTGTTTAAAAAAAATGTGTGGCAAACACATTACACACTCATACTGAAGTTGTCTTCCTTCTGTTTGGTCTGGCAGGTATCAACAATTGTCAATATGTGATGGCATAGACATAATATAGCTAATAATGTGATGTCATTTTGCAATATATATGGGCAAAGCATTTTAAAGTGGGCGTTATCTTGTACCACAATGATTCATGTGCAGTTCATATGAATATCATTGAGTAAAACGAGAGACGTGCTGCTCAATAAGGCATTTAGTATCATGCGGTGGCACAGAAGCAATGGAATGTATAATCCGTCTGGGATCATCTTCTGCAATGATGGTTTGTGTGTTCATTGTGTAGTTTGTTGTCTCGCACAGCTGCAAAACTTGCTTCATCATGTTCTTGATGTTGGAGCAATCCTTTTTAATCTCCTTAGGCACAACTGTCCAATTTGAACTTTTCTTGTTAAAAACTTGGCGATACCTGGAATAAGGGGAAGCACACCAAGTTATGTATTGCGTATTGCACAGCGGAATGGTATGCAAATCATTCATCAAGTCATTGCACACATGGTGTTTTCTAACAGAAACATAGACTTTGTCAGCATAGAAGGACCACTTGGCCCACCAAGTCTAACCATTTTGGTTAAGGTGTATATCCCGGTTAACCTATAGCCTACTTACTCCCACACACTACACAAATTGCTTTATATCTGTGCCATGCATTCTAGAATTCCTCCACTGTTTTTGACCACGCAACATCCCTAGGAAGGCATTTACATGCATACATGAGCATCTCTGTGCAAAAAATACTTCCTTATATTTCCCACCAAGCTGTCCCCCCTCTTTTCTCAAACAGTGCCCCCTAGTTCTTACGGATCCCATTTTCTGAAAGATGCTTCCCTCTTGGACTTTTTAGCTTCCTTTCAGGTACCTGAAAGTTTCTATCATGTCCCCCCTTTCTCACCTTCTCTCGAGGGTATATATGTTAAGCACCTTTAGTCTCTCTCTCAGTATGGCTTCTGGTGCAGACCCTGCACCATTTGAGTTGCCCTTCTCCAGACTGCTGCCATCCTATCTATGTCCATGATGAGATGAGGTCTCCAGAACCGCACACAGTATTCCTGATGGTGTCTAACCAACTATCTGTAAAGCGGGATGACAACTTCAAGTCTTCAACTGGTGATGCCTCTCCATATGCAGCTCAGTATACCCACAGCAATCGTTACTGCGTTGTCACATTGCTTGCCTATCTATAAGTTATCTGCTCTGACTAGCTCCTGGTCCCTTTCCATTTTTGTTGTTATTAGCACTGTCCCCTCCATTGTGTACTATTCCCATGGTTTTTTGTTTCATAGGTGCATTACTTTGAACTTCTTTGCATGCAATGTAAGCTGTCATACTATTGACCATTCCTCCAAGATTGCCGAGTCCCTCATCATCCTTTCCACCACATCAAGAGTATAAACCTGTTGCAGATGTTTGTGTCATCTGCAAAGATGCATACCTTCCCATAACAGTGCCTCTGCAATGTCACCTATAAAGACATGAAAGAGGACTGGTCCCAGTATTGAAACCTGTGGTACCACACTAATAACACCCTACTTTTTTGTGTGCGTGTATGTACTTCATTGACCCGGGGACCCACACCAAGGCTTGCTAGCTGGGTTATTAATAGTTTATGTTGACACAGGGACAATGCCTTGCTAAAGTCCTTGAGTTCCATGTGCACAGCCCCTCCATGGGCTACTACTTTGGTCACCCAGGCAAGGAAAGCAATTATATTTGTCCCACATGGCCTTGTCACTGTAAATCTATGCTGCCATGGGCCCTATGCCACACTGTACTCCTAGAATGCTACAGTTCTTTCCTTCGTGATTGACTCCATCATTTTGCCTACCACTCAGTTGTAACTAACAGGTCTGTAGTGTCCTGCCTCTGTCTTGCTTCCAATTTTCAGCAGGGGAATCACATTGTCCCACCTCCAGTCCTTGGGTACCACATCATCCTCCCATGTTTACTTGAAACCAGTAGACAGCGGTGTCAATAGTTCTTCCCTTTTTCTTTTTTTAATTCTAGGGTGAATGCCATCAGGAACCATTGATTTGTCCACCTTCAATCAAATGAGTTCTTTCATGACAATTTTGTCTGTGAACGGACAGGTATCCCCCCCCCCACCACATTCAGCGTGCTTCTATTTTTTGGTTTATGTACCTCCACTCCTCTGCTTTTTGGGAATGCTAGGCAGATGTCCAGCTTTTTCATTGTCACCCACTGCCCACCCTAAATTCCCTTTATTAAGTTACACTATCCTTCCCTTGGTCTTCCATTGCTCCCTAATGTACCCATCTAAGGTTTTATATGCCTTCTCAAATGAGTCTACTATCTGTACATCAGTTTGGCCATTGGTATTCTGCCTGCTTTCCCCGCTTAATTCTGCTTTAGCTGGTGCAGTTATCTGTCCTGCTCCTTCTGTGTTTCCTTATACTGCCTGAATGCTATCTTTTATACGTAACCTTCCCTGCCACCTCTTGTGAGAACCATGGTGGTTATTTTTCCTTCATTCTGTTTAGTCACCTTGCTTCACACAAGGGCTTGTTGCCTCTTTGATAGCTTTTTTGATTAATCCACATTGTTTCCTACTCCCCTCACTCATGCCCGTTTGCTAGTGCTTTTCTGAGGCACTCATCCATTTTCCCAAAATCAGCGCTTCTAAAGTAAATAAATTTTATAGTGCGTGAGTCAATGACTGTGTTTATCGTGCACCACACTGGTGGTCACTTGTTCCCAGGAATGTATCACAGTGTGAAATAAGAACACATAACAAATGAAATACATCACTCGCAATTAAATGGATTCCGTACAAGGCATACCTAGCAATTAACACACTGTTGGTATACTTACACCTGCTGTCCTTTCTTGTTTCGCTGGTATGGACATTAACGATGATGACTGTAGTCCAGTGCTGCCAGGTAGTTACAAGGACATTGCACAGGGAAGTTATAAGCGTTGTGCTTTGCAGCATACATGAGAATGTGCTGTTGGAACTGTTCAAGATCGTAAGTGCTCCTGCATGGAAAATACAAGAATGGGAAACACTTAGTACTACTAAAACTAGTTGCACACTGGTAATCATGCACAGTGATTGTGCTGCTGTAATATTACCTGAATCGCAGGTAATACTGGACTGAGTGTAGGAAACAATTATTGAGTTTGACCTTCCGCAACTAATTATGCACTAATGATCCTGCCACCAGCCATTCTTTATCTCCTACTTTCTCCAGATTGTTATGGCTGCATTGTGCTTGCCCCATTCCATTTCCCAGCTGCCACTCATGCTCATCAACCACATGATGAAGCATTCCAACCCATCGTCCCTAAAAGCAGCACAAAACAGTCATTTTGTGAGTGAATACATAGAAAAATAGAAAGTCAGCTGAAGTAATGAAGCACTGTACACATATAGCGTGACCATCATCCCACCACTGTGTTGTGTATCTTACGGTCTGTATTACATAACATTGTTACATTGATCAGGGCCCATTTAATTTTCCAATGCAGACTTGCATGTAGTAACTGAATCAGCTCCCCCCTTTTTGTGCCATCATTTTCCAAGTACACACCCTTCTCTCAATGAAGTACCTTTGCCTTCATATGTCCAAGAAATTGACACCGCTACAATTTGTGTGCATGTGCCTTCGGTGACTAGTCACAACTTAACCACAATATGCTTCCTTACCTCACCGTGTTTATTACCTTCAGAAATAAAACAAGATCTAACATATTTTACCTCTGTGCCCTTCTAGTCTCCATTGTGTACAACCTTAGTTACACATTTGGCAACCATTGTACTCCTTGAGACATCTTGGTCTCCCATCTCAGGACCCTCTCCAACCCGTGTCTGTAACCCCATTAGTGCCACAGCCAAAAATTAACCCCGTAGTCAAGATATGTGTCACAGAGAAACAATTTCCCATATAGATGCTGGCCACTTCAGCAGTAAGGGGATTTCAATACCGATTGAGGGCCCACATATACTTAATGATTCTGTATGTCCTTCACCTCATGTTGACTCAATATCCGGAACAAGGTTATGTCGATCTTTGTCTTCCATTCAGTTCTATTCTGTTTCTCCTGTTCTGCCAGCCTATCAGTCTCAATCTTGGTCTTTTTATGGGGCTGCCTGATGGCCTGTCCCATGTCTCTCTCTCTCTCTCTCATCACTGCCATGCAATTACAATGTCCCAATATCTTTAAACCCGCATTGTGTGTACTTGCAATGTTCCTGTACTCCAGTCTCACCATGGTCTCTGCATCTTAAAAAAAATTATTCCCAGTGTCCTTTTATTACCCACGTATACCATGCTTAATGCATGCATCCATTTTTCTTTTCACTATAACGCTGTGCCACTGTAGTGTCTCTGCTATCATTAAATTGCTGTTGCATTTAATGTAGTTCAGTATCTCTATGTTTTCTGTCTTCCACCTACATGATGTCATCTCCTCTGCACCCCTATTTAGCCTGCTGTCATAGACAGCTTACTAAAGGCCACTGCATTCTTTTATCCACTGGGATATTTATGTGAATGCTGTTATGTCCTCAGATGCCCATATGTGCTGCCACCATGTTCAGCACACCTGCACGCCTTTTACCCATTCTCGTTATCTCCCTTCCAAGAGACATTTAACAACCATGCAGGTAGTCCTGATTGCATTATTTGTCAACAGTACCGTGAAACTGTTTTTGACCATGAAGTTACACCAATACCACCACCTGCCACCGCAGTGGAATCCGACACCCCATTCCATCCCACCATCCACACTACACATTTGCACATCTGTTCGATCTTCAGCTAAGATACACGACAGAAATTATTGTAGAGCATTTAATGAAACACTCTAACAATGCAAAATAATCAAGTAATGCTATTCCTCTGTAGTACTGTCAATACTGATATCACCCTTGATATCATGTAGTATATGTTTTCAAATAATAATACAATAATAAGTGCAACAATGAAAAAAGGAATAACGCAATAACTATTCAGAAAAGGCAATGCTGTTAATACTCTTCGCTGAGCATGCATTGATGGGTACCCACCGAGCAAGATGCATTGTGGTAGCATTAATGCACTTCCGACACTGCAGTGAAGAAATAAAGTAACACACAAAACACCCAGTACTTGTACATTCCTGGAAACCCCATTAGGACCCTTACATAGAATGCTTCCAACTCTCTAGCTAAGCTTTCTGTAATACAGATTTAAGGTGGTGAGATGTAAAATTAAAATGGTAAACAATGAATTAGCATTATTTGTCTATGCAAACTATGTTGCAGTGCATTACCACAACGTCTTCGTATGTATTGGCCTGTTCACAGCAATGCCAAAAATGGTTAACTATGTTGTGACACCATCTCCATAACAGTCAGCAACCACGCTGCGCACCAGCCTAAAGGGGAAAAAAGGAGGACGAGAACCTTTTGGAACATTTGTGGAAAATGCTTAAGTAACATTTAATGGGACTGCATACAGCAAGATATTCACTGTCTCTTACTTTCATGATACGTTTTGCAAAGTTTTTTGCACCATGCAAAATATCAAACGAGTGTTTGACTGCTGGATATTGAGTACCTGAACAAGCCCATTTACAGAAGAAAGGGTTCTGAAAGAACTCTTAAAACTGAAGGTGGACAAAGCAATGGGGCCTGATGGGATTCATCCCAGAATTCTAAAAGAACTAAGGGTAGAACCAGTGACACCACTGACTACCCTCTTTAACAAATCATGGGAGGATGGGGTGGTACCTGAGGACTGGAGTAGGGCAGATGTGATTCCCCTTCACAAAAGTGGGAGCAGGGCAGAATCAGGAAACTACAGACCTGTTAGTTTAACCTCAGTGATAGGGAAAATGATGGAATCACTTCTGAAGGAAAGAACTGTCGAGTACCTAGAGGCCAGAGGGGCACAGGACCCAAGGCAGCATGGATTCACAGCGGGAAGGTCATGCCAGATGAATCTAATAGATTTCTTTGACTGGGTGACCAAAGTAGTAGATCAGGGAGGGGCTGTGGACATGGCCTACCTAGACTTTAGCAAGGCATTTGACTCAGTCCCACACAAAAGATTAATATACAAGTTAGCCAGCCTGGGAGTGGGTCCCAAGATGATAGCCTGGGTAAAGAATTGGCTGGAGAATAGGACACAGAGGGTAATAGTAAATGGAGTCCACTCTGAAGAAAGGGGGGTTACTAGTGGGGTTCAGTATTAGGACCGGTCCTCTTCAATGTCTTTGTAAGCAACATTGCAGAGGGACTAGAAGGAAAAGTATGTCTCTTTGCAGATGACACAAAGATCTGCAACAGAGTTGATGTACAAGGTGGGGTGGAAAGGATGAGAAGGGACTTGGCAAGGTTTGAGGAATGGTCAAATGTATGGCAGCTTAGATTTAATGCTAAGAAGTGCAAGGTAATGCACCTGGGAAACAAAAACCCAGGGGAAGAGTACACAATGGGGGGTGAGATACTAGCAACAACAAAAATGGAAAGGGACCTGGGGTATTCATATCAAATGACTTAAAGGTGGGCAAGCAATGTGAGAGGGCAGTAAGGAGGGCTGGGGGGATACTGGGATGCATAGGAAGAGGCATCACCAGTATAAAAGAGGAAGTTGTTATCCCTCTGTACAGACAGCTGAGACCCCATCTGGAGTACTGTGTGCAGTTCTGGAGACCCATTCTCCACAAGGACATAGACAAGATGGAAGCTGTCCAGAGGAGGGCAACTAAAATAGTGCAGTGTCTGCATCGGAAGACGTAAGAAGAGAGACTAAAGGAGCTTAATATGTATAGCCTCGAGGAAAAGGGGGAGGGAGGGGACATGATAGAAACTATCAAGTACCTCAAGGGAATCAACAAAGTCCAAGAGGGTAGCATCTTTCAAAAAAAGAGGTGTGCAAGAACAAGGGGGCACAATTTGAAGATGGGGGTGGCTCAGAGGTAATGTAAGGAAGTAATTTTTCACAGAGAGGGTTGTGGATGCATGGAATGGCCTTCCGGAGGAGGTTGTGGAGTCAAAAACAGTGGTTGAATTCAAGCATGCATGAGACAGCCATAAGGCAATTCTAGGGGGTGGGGGTAGAAAGAAGTAGGCTGCTGTTTAACTAGGATCTGCAGCTTATCCACTAGGTAGGGAAATGGGCAGACTGGGTGGGCCAAGCGGTCCTTATCTGCTGTCAAATTCTATGTTTCTATGTTGAACGCAAAGAGGAAAACATAATTGAGAAGCGAAGATGATGCACCTACAAACAAAAAAACAAAGCATACCAATGATGGCAACATATGCATCAAGCATGAGATTTGTGGGTGTGCAACAGTGATAACCTCCTCAACCACTACATTGTTCTTAAAAAGACTCTCCATTGCTCGCTGGAATCCTAATTTCACCATGTTACTGAACTTCTGTCCAGTTTCTCGCTTGTCCACCACCTTCAGCAAAATAATCTCTTTTGTGTCCAAGTCCATACATGTGTATGAACAGTATTGCACACAATGCCCAGGACTGTCTATCCTACCATCACCTGGTTGGATGTCAAAAAAAGGGTGAAAATCAACAAGTGACCTGAATAGACATTCATTACTCCAGTGTTCAACCTCACCCAGAAAAAGGTGATGAGCCACTTACCCATAATAGTAACCACCTTGTTCATATGCCATTGCAACATCTCAGACTCTTGCTCTATCCACATGCGTTCAATAACATGGACTATATAGAGATTTTGGAAATGGAAGAATGAGGACTCACTTATCATCATCAAATTAAAAAAATGGGACAGTAGTGCTATTTTTCCTTAGTTGTTTCCAGAGAGTAGACTAGCACTCACCATCATAAGATCTCCAGAGTTTAAACCATGCTTTAGCTGTGGTTGGCTAGACCATTTATATGCTATGTGAGCATTGTTGCACATCTGAAATGCAAATGCATAGCTGTAACACCCATAACATATGTTGATTAACAGCACTGGTAACTGCATTACAAATATTCAATGGTAAGATACAAACCCATAGTAAGGTCAAGCATGTGCCTCACATTTGAGTAGAGACAAGAAAATCCATTCCACAGGTTCCACAGTGATCCAATTGGCCCAGCCATGCCAGTTCCATGATATTGGCAACGTACACCATATACACATTCTGCTGTATAAGTGACTCAGTAACATCATGCTGTGCTGTGTCACTGTATATAGGGTTGGATGTTAATTCATTGTCTGTATTTAGTTCCTTGGAAGGAAGGCCGATGACATCATCAACAATGTGAGATTCAGGCATATCATCCTCGAGCCCTAGGCTAGGACTGTTGTTAGAAAGACAATAAGGTAAAAACCATAGACAAAATAGTACAAAGATCACTAGACAGTGCAAGCACATATGTGACACTTAGAACGGTGGGTGTAGCTCACCTGTCTGACATGCGTGAATCTGGATCCTCAAAATCACTATTGGAATCACTAAGGAATGTACAACCATCCATGTTACCTTGCAGATCCTGGCAGGTCATACTAAAGGCACAAGAGAAAAGAGCACAGGCTAGTAGACGACAGCATACACTATGCCAATAATCAATCTGGAAAATAGTCATGGACATACCTAGCAATTGGCATATATAAGAAAGATGAACGGTTGTGTCTTTTTTCTGTATATCCATAGTACTGAGCCATGGCACAGACTCCGCTGCTTGATGGTGGCTCCACGTCCGACATCGGATCAGCATTTGCACTGAAATGCAGAACAGTGAATAATTAGAATGTTGTGTTATACTACAATGGTGATATGTGTGCCTGTTAAAGTTCTTTCAACTTGTGCACCTAGACAAGTTGGAAAGTACACGTGCTCTCAATCTGATCTTCCATGTCAACAAAGTTATAAGTACCGTATCAGACTGGCATGATGCTGCCCCACCCACACAGACAACAAAGGGAAAACAGTTGTACTCTATGCTGGTATAAACAATTGATATCCTGCTCCTGGGTTACAATGTTTTACCAGCTAATGCACTTCTAACTTAAACTAGTAATGTGCAGCATGTCCACAACTAGTGTAGCTTTTTTGAGATACATGATGAGTCATACATCAATGTGCATGCTGTACCCAATGTGCCTATTGCTGTTGCTTGTATCTGAGAAGGTTGAGGCATTCAACATCAAATGCTTTGAAGTGGGAACCATTGAACTCATTTGTTTAGAGGACTGTGGTGTTGAATGTCTAATTTGTGATGTGTCAATTCAAAGTTCCTTGCTCCGTGAGTTCAAGCTAGTGTCATACCTGGAAGCAAGAACATAACAATTAGTGGCAGCAGATAGCATTGGTAATAAATCAAGCTGTGAGGTAGAGTGAGGTAATTGAAGTTTTGTTAAAAAACATGTAGCACATGGTCAATTTAAATAGCAAATTTAGAAAATGAAATGTAGATGTAGGGAATGGCCGTCACCATACAGAAACATAGACTTTGATGGCAGAAGACCAGTTGGCATACCCAGTCTGCCCATTGCACGACCTGTTGCATAAGCCACAGATTCATGTCAACTGAATGCCCCTTTCTTACCAGTCCACAGACGTAATCACATTATGTTAGTGCCATGCACTATTGAATTCATGACCTGCTCTGAGCGGGAGTTGCATGAGTCCACCACCCTCGACATGAAACAATACTTATGCCCATTGCCCCACAGGCATTCGACCTCTGACTTCCAATCATGGCTCCCTGTTCTTGCAGTTTTAATGTTTCTGAAAGATGCTATTGTCTAATTCCTTGAGGTAGTTGAAGATCTCTATCATGCCCACCCTCTCCCTCATTTCCTCTCGAGTATAACTACTAAGCACTTTTATTCTCTCTTTGTATGACTTCTGTTTCAGACACAGCACTACCTTTATTTCACTACTCTGGAATGCCTCCATCCTGTCCATGTCACTGTGGAGATGTGGTCATCATATCTTTACACCGAGTTCTCTAGACGGGGTGACAACAACTGTCTGTAGAGAAAGGTACAAACTTCATGGTTTCCAATGGTTATGCCACCACCTATGAATCCTAATATTAACCCCCAGTCCACCTTACAGCCTTCTCTCATTATGTACCTGCTTTTAAGAGTGCCTAAATGTCCTTTTACATTCTTGCAGTTGTTAGTACCATGAACACCACCTCCCCCTTGGTGTACCCCTCTACTTAGGTTTTGATTCCAAGATACATTAGTTTGCAGTTTTTTTTTTTTTTTACCATTCCTCAAACCTTGTCAAGTCCCTTCTCATCCTTTTCACGCCTCCTTGTGTATCAGACCTGTTGCAGATATTGTGTCATCTGCAAAGAGGCATACTTTTCCTTTTATCCCCTCTGCAATGTCTAATATGTACTAACATACTATGAAGCCAGCAGAATACACCCTATGGTCTATCGAGTCTGCTCGATGGTCAGTGCCTATGCCGGGCACCAATTTTTAGCACTCCATCCCACCCACACAAGGACCTCTATTTCCCAGTGTGGCTCCTGGATGTACCCTCCCCCTGCACATATCCCAGCCCTTCTTGAACTCCTCCACCATAGTAGCAGCCACCAGCTCTCTGGGAAATGCATTCCAGGGTTCCACTATTCTCTCAGTGAAGTAGCACCTACTTGTTTCCCCCCTCAGCCTGCCCCCATCCAGCTTCATGGGGTGTCCCCTGGTGGCACCCGCTTCCCTTAGCTGTAGGACGCCCACAAGGCTTACCCTATTGACCCCCTTGACATACTTGAAAACCTCTATCATATCCTCCCTGTCTCTTCTCTCCTCCAATGAGTATAGGTTGAGCTCCCCCAGTAGCTCCTCATAGGGCATTTCCTCTAGACCCAGTACCATCCTAGTCGCTCTCCTCTGTACCTTCTCCAGTAAAGGAATGTCCTTCTTTAAGTAGGGATGCCAAAACTGCACGCAGCATTGAAGGTGTGGACTAACCAGATTGTTGTACAGTGGAAGGAGTACCTCACTAATCCTAGAGGTTATCCCCCTGTCTATGCACCCAAGCATTTTATTAGCTTGTGCCACCGCCCTTCTACACTGCTATGAGTTGTTCATTTTGGGATCCACCACCACCATGTGGTCTCTCTCCCCCTTGAAACCTGCAAACCTGCAATGTCCACCCCCCCAAAGGTGTATGTATGAGTCTGGTTTTTGCCTCCCAGGTGACAAAGCCTGCATTTTGCAGCATTAAATGTCAGTTTCCAGATTCTTGACCACCTCCCTAGAGTCTCCATGTCCTCCTGGGAGTCCAACTTTCCTTCCTCCGCATCCACCACTGCTGCTGATGTAGAGTCATCCGCAAAGAAACTCATCCTGCTCCTGATACCATTTCTGATGTCCATGACACAGGCATTAAATAGGAGTGGACTCAGCACCGACCCCTGTGGTACCCCACTTGTGACTAACCTTGAGGATGAGACCTACACCCCCCCAGCCTCACCCACTGTACCCAACCCACCAGCCAGTTTCCTATCTACCTGCCCATCCTCCACCCCACCCCCATACTCCCCCACTTCTCCAGTAGCCCATGATGTGGCACAGAGTCAAAAGCCATGCTGAAGTCCAGAAAGAGGACATCCACTGACCTGCCCTGATCCATCGCCCTTGTCACCCCTTCATAGATCTCCACCAGATTTGTCTGGCACAATCTGCCATTAACAAAGCCGTGCCGGTGAATGTGTATGTGACCCCGAGCCCTCAGCACCCCTGCTATCCTTTTATTCAGATACTCTCCATCACTTCCCACTACCAACGTCAGGCTAACTGACCTAAGTTACCCGGCTTCTCTTGCGGGCCTCCCTTGTGAATAGGCACAATGTAGGCCATTCTCCAGTCCTGAGGAACACAGCCAGACTGCAGGGAGGAGTTAAAAAAATCTGCTGGGGGGGTGGCCAGGGTATCCATCAGCTCTCTGTGCACCCTGTGGTGGATCTCATCAGGGCCCGGTGCCTTGTCTCCTCTTAGGGCCTTGAGTGCATCTAACAACCTACCTCTGGGTATTTCCTCATCCTTTCCCCCCTTCGACCTCTGTATCCCCTGCCCCCTCTCCTACTGGTGCTGCTCCACCACCTTCCCCTTTGTGAAGACAGAGGCAAAAAAGTCGTTTGGTACCTCCGCCTTCTCCCCCACGTCTTTCACCCACCTACCCAACATCCTGAGCTGACTGATCTGTTCCTACCCCTTTCTTCTTTCTTTCCCTGATATACCTAATGAACCCTTTTTCCCACTCTTTTTATCCTCTGTGCCAATCTCCGCTCTGCCCCCGCCTTAGCCGATCTGACCTCCCTGGTGACAATCCTGCCCGCCATATCATATTCCACCTTGGATATAGCCCCCCGAGAGCCTTTATAATGGCTATAAGCAGCCTTTTTCTCCCTCCTCACTACATCTTTAACTTCCTTTGTCCACCAACTGTGCATCCTTGCTTTGCTCTCCTTATGTCTGTCCCTCATGCAGGCCGTGGTAGCCTCCAGGAGACCTTTCTTTATTATTTCCCATCGTGTCTCCATGCCAATGCCTGGCCTGTTCCCATCTAGATAGCTGCTCAGGATCAGCTCAATCCCCCGAAAGCTCACCCCTCGGAAACCAACCGCGGTTGTTCTTGGTGTGCTCTACCTTGCCCCTTAGTTTTAGGGAGAACAAAACTGTGGCATGGTCACTAACCGCCACTGGGCTCCCAACAGCCAGGTCCATAATGAGCTCCACGTCTGACAGGACCACATCCAGGATGCACCTCTCCCTTGTCAGCTCTGTCACCAGCTGGGTAAGGAACACATCCTGGAAGACGTCCAACATTCGCTGCTCCTAGCTCGATGAGGTTGCCATGGTTCCACAGTCTGCTCCTGGCATATTCAGTTCCCCCATCACCACAGTGATGTCCTTACCTCCACCACAGTGGTCCTTAAGGTTAGCCACCAGGCCATCCTCCTGTTCTTGCTCCTGCACATGGGGTCTATATACCACCCCCATCTTCACCTGATTTCAACCCTGAGCCTGCAGGGTGACCCAAAGAGCCTCTACCTGATCCCCTGCTTCCTCCACCTTGCTTAGCGCTATGATATCCCTGATGATAAAAGCCACCCCTTCCCCTTTCTTCCCCTCATCCCTTCTGCAAGTGGTGAACCCAAGTATGCTTAGGTCCCAGTCATGTCTGGATGATGCTCACATCTCCGTGACTGCCAACACATCCATCCCCCCTTCACCATCAGCACCTGCAGCTCTGGCATCTAATTTCCCATGCTCCTGGCATTTATCAGGACCACCCTCAAACTTGTTCCCTTGCCTTCTTATCCCCCACCCTGAGGCCACCTTGTCTTCTGCCTACCAGGACCAGCACTTGCACTATCTGTTGCTCCTGCCCTGTGTCCCCTTCCCCTCTACCTATGCGAGAAGGCCTGGGCCTTCGCTCCCCCCTCACAAGTTTAAACACCACCTGGAGTGGATGAACTCTGCCAGTCTTAGCTGCAGGACCTCTTTTCCCTCATTGCTAAGGTAGAGCCTGTCCTTAGTGAACAGATACTTGTCCTCCCCAGTTGCTCCCCATTCCCCTACCCACCCATGTCCATTGGTCTCGAACCATTTGCACAGCCATGCATTTATATCCCGCATCTTCTGATTATTTTCTACACTGACCCTGGACACCAGGGGTGTAGCCAGGGATTTCAGATCTGCACACCAAGTGGACTCACTGCTACCCCCCCCCCCGGGGTGTAGCCAGACAATATACAAATGTACACCAGGGCTGTGTTTGTTGCCTCATTTGGCACAATAAATACAACTTCTGTATCTCATGACAATGGTTGTTGCCATGCATGGGTAAATATAAATGCCATGCATTGTTCCCTAAGACACCTACATACCAGCCCAGAGCCTGTAAAGTTGTATTGTCCTTGGGATGCAAGGACAGTATTAGTGACCAGTCCTTCTAGTTTCGACTCCTATGAGTACAATTACAGAAAGGTTCAGTATTTTCTTTGTTAGTTTTATGGAAAAAGGAAGCAGTTCAGAGCCTATTTGCTACCCCCCTTAAATAAAATTGCACATCATGGAGTGCTTGGAGTATGCCTGCCTACACCCATGCTGGATACCAGTTTGATCTCAGAGAAGGAGACCAAGCACCCCACATCCTGATACACTCTGTCCAGCTTCCTATAGCGAGATTGTATCTCCAGCTCACTGTTCCCCTGTATATCATTAGTACCTAGGTGTATTAATATTTATTTATTTATTTGCTTTTGATAACCGGGTGGGTGCACTAGGCATGACAATGCCTATTTTCAGGCACAACCCGGGAGAGAACAGTTTGAAACAAAAAACTTAATACATACATAGGGGTGCATGGGATGCAGCACATGCAGAAACAGAGCAACAAACAGGGTAAACAAGTTTAACAGGTAATACAGCAGCAATACTATATATACAGGTAAGACATTTCAAACACTTTGAAATATACAGGTAATGCAAAATAGTTTGAGAAAATACAGACAGTGCTAAATTGATGGTGTACATTAAACAAGACAGTAAAGGCAAGTCTGAAACAGTAAAACAGTTTAAGTGCCTGGTTGAGATTGGTGAAAGAGCACAAGGAGAAGTGGAGGAGTGGTGGGAAGCCTGGAGAAAAGGGATTAGAGAGCCTTAACGGGTTGAAACCAGAAAAGAGAGAGAGGACATGTGAAAAAAAAAGGGGGGGGGGTTGGATAGGTGGGAAAGGTGTATGAGAAGTGTATCGACTTGGTGACTGGTCTAAGGTGGATTGAAGCAGGTACAGGGGCTGGCTAATCGCAGATGTTCACGGTGCAGTTGTTTGAAACTGGCATGGGAGGTTGCTTGACGGATTGAGTAGGGTAGGGAGTTCCAGTATGCCAGGGGTACCACCACACTCCTGTGCTAGAGAATAGATGTGATGTTTTGCCTGATGCACCATCAGGACAGGTATACTCCTTGACTTAACACCACAGAAAGCACTCCCCTCTCCTCCCCCTCTCCACCTAATCCCCCTAGTCATGGAGTCAACCAAAAGCAGCACCCTCACTGCCTCCTTATCCCCATTTATGCTTGCTATCTCTGTGTGCCACTTCCCCTCCATTCTCCTGCTTGTCCCCTCCTCTTTCCCTCCTGCCCGAACCTTGTCCATCCCCCCGCTCCAAAACATATCTCTCTTTGACCTGACCCCCTTAGTTCCATTACATCCTTGTATATCTACTATAAAAGCATTAAACGTGGAGGTCACAGTACAAACCCCTGCAGCACCCCACTAGTGACCACCCGTTCTTCAGAGTGTACTCCGTTCACAATCACTCTCTGCGTACTGTTACCCAGGAAATTTATTACATGCTTTGAACTTGTGACAAACTCGCAGGCTGGCTAACTTATGTGTATAACTCTAATGTGCAGTACTGAGTGAAATGGCTTGTAAAAGTCAAAGTAGGCCATATTTACAGCAACTCACGGGTATACTACTTTGGTCACTGAGTAAAACAATTGCTTTCTAGTCCTCGGACATGACCTTACCGCTGTGAATCCATGCTGCCTTGGGTCTTGTGCCTGGTTGGCATCTAGGCAGTGAACAGTCCTTTCTATGACAAGAATACCTCTCAACCTCCAGATGACCAAACCAGGGACAGAGCCCCAGAAAATCAGGGACAACCAACGGAAATCAGGGACACTTTATTAGCATAAAATTTGCATAGTTGCGCCCCAAAGTGGGTTTCATTTCACATGTTGCCAGCTATTTGGAGTCGCCTCACATGAAGCATTTGGAAAGTATTGTTCTTTTATTTCTTTGCCCAGATGTATTGTTAACTACATAGAACATTTAAGACCAGTGGCAACAATATTTATTACTTAAGATGTTATTTTATTAACTTATTAACCAAGAAAAACTAAGGTGTAACATTTAAAGTGCATTACAGACATTATTGCATCAAAATGTGTTCAGACTGAAAATTACTGCACCCCGTCACCATTACCACCACACATGCCCTCAAAGTGTTTCTTAAGTACAGTTAAAAAATGATTGCATCAAAATGTGTTAACAGAAAATGACTGCACACCATCACCAAAAGCACCACATCACACAAATGTTATACTCAAGTCTCAAGTGTCTATGTGCCACTTCAATGGCCATTAAGAGTCTGTTGTTGATGCCTGTTTTGCAGGATGTTCTTTATTGTATGCTGCTGTGGCCTTTCTTGCTGCCTCAATTACTTCTTTTGGCTGCCGCATAGCAAAACAGTCATTCTCTTCATTCATTTTTATAGCAAGTAGTGCATTTAATGTTTTCACATTCATATATTGCCTCAACTCAGTTTTTACCTTCCGTACCATGCTGAAGGCTTGCTCTGGTTCACTGTTTTTGTTTACTGTTTATTTAGATCTAGGATTACAATTACCTTTGAGCCAAGGCTCTTTTACAAAGGTTCCATGTCAGGTGAGTACATACATGTTAAACAAGGGCATACAACATTAAAGAGAGCATACAACCATATTCATCAGTTCAGATACGGCATCACGGTAAATAGGATACATGAATAACACATACAAGGAATCATTTCAGAAACCTGGAAGAAATCAGGGAGGAAGGGTGAGAGGATAGGGGGGTGGCAGCCGAAAAAGAGACTAGAGCAGCTCACGGCATTGTCAAAGAACATCGGTGGGGTGGTTGATCTCATTGAGGAAGGGGGAAGTTAGAGGTGGCAGTCACATGAGCTGGAGGCTGTGAGATGATGATGGAGGCTTGATTTGAATATGCCCAGTGAGGAGGTGGAGGTGATGAGAGTGCTGAAGGCATTCATCCAGCTGGGTGCATGGTGTGCAAAGGATCTTTGGCCAGAGTGGTGCGGCATTGGGTAACCTGTAGAAGCTGACATTCAGAACCTCTGGTGTTACAAGGATTAGTGTTTGGGTGCAGGAGGGCTTGGACACCAGGTGGAGTAAGGCCCAAAGTAGTTTTTTTCACCATCAAGCAGGTAAGGTACTTTATGCGGTTAGCGAGTTGAAGCCATCGCGTTTGAGCGTAAAGCTCACATGTATGTGTGAGTCAGTGGGATCCAGTAAGCAGTCGACAGGCCTTGTTTAGGGAGGTCGTTATGCGCATGAGGGCGGTAGTAGAGGCAGAGCCATAGATTATGAGGCTGTAGTCTATGACGGAGACCACAGAGTTCTGGATAGCAATCTTCAGTGCTGCCTGGGTAAGATGCTGTCTATTTCGGTAGAGAATTCCAATGCGTGAGTTTACCACTCTGGCAACACTATCAATGTGAGTCCCATAAGATAGGCAAGGGTCAAGTGAGATTCCAAGGTATTTAAAAGATGACACTTGTTTGAGGGTGTTACCAGTACTTGTATTGATATCAAGGGGGTATCACCTGTGTTTGTTTTGCGAGCTGCAGAAAAGCATAGATTTAGTCTTTTTGTAGTTTAGAACCAGTTTATGTTTTGTGAACCAGTTTTCAACAGCTGAGGAAGCAAGCTGTAGGTTGTGAAGTGAGGGTTTTGGGTCCTTATGGGGGGTGAGAAGCACAGCGTCATCGGCATAGAGGATAATTTGTTCTGGGCAGGATAGTGGAAGGGAGTTCAGGAAAAGACTGAAAAGTAGTGGGCCCAGTATGGATCCCTGAGGGATGCCTGAATGAACAGGTTTGGAGTCAGAGAGTACTCCTGAGATTTTTACTCTTTGTGAGTGCTGGTCCAGGTAGCTGTTAAACCATGCAGTGGAGTCCTGGGAGAGCCCGGCATTCAGCAGCTGTTTGGTAAGCAGGCCATGGTGAACAGTGTCAAATGCCTTAGTCAAATTGATGAATATGGCTCCAGTTAGATGGCCTTTGTCCAACAAGTTGTGAAGGACTCCAGTGAATTCCAGGAGGGCTGTTAATGTGCTGTGCCCTTGCCTGCATTGATGTGCTGTGCCCTTGCTTGTCTGAATGTGGAATGTATAGAACAGTCAGCATTAGTTTGCGAAATGCTGGCAGGTCTTGCACGTCAACACTGGAAAGAATGGTGGACCAGTAGTTCAGGAAAGAGGGCACTGTATTGCCTGTGCTGTTAGAACTCTGCTGCCATTCAGTCAGCTGGTATACTGAAAATTCATCCAAGAGCTGGCTGCGTTCTTGCTTGGAGTTGCAGAGTCCCAGGCGGGTACCAATGTCTGGTATAATTGTGGTAGATAGCTGCAGCTTGCATGCAGAATCTAACAAAGTGCCAACATTAAGCAGAGGGTCACGTAATGGGAAGTTGTTCTTCATCTTAACTAGCACTGCTGCATAAAAAGCTTTTGACTTTTTTATGAAATTTCTTTGTTGTCCCAATGATGTCATCTGCATTTTCATCAAGATAGATCTCTGCATCTGGACCCACATGGATTTCAGTGTCTGGCAGTATATTTCCTTCATCTTTCAGTAAAGAATTACTGGCAGATACAGACTGCAGACATTCTCTGGCAGCAGGTGGCGTCAATAACCTGCTAGCATCGGTCTGCATGGTTTTCATGATGTCATTGTTCAGGTTCATCAGCTGACTGTCCCTGCTCTGCATTTGTATGTTGAATTTATGCAGAGGTTCCACTGCATACTGTAAAAAAAGGAATCCCAACTTCACCTCATGACTTTGCAGTCTGTCAGCAATGAGCTTCACTTTAGCTGTGAGCTGTTTCGAAGATCATAAAATAAGACTTCAGAGCAGGCCACATGTCCAACATTCTTTTAATGACCTTGCTCAGACTCAGCCATTGAGTTGGTGCGTGCTTTATGATTTTCAATGGCTCTATTTCGACAAAAAGAGCAAATTCCTTTAACTTCTGCTGGTGCTGTGCACTGCTGGAAAAATGACAGTAAATGTCTGATATTAAGTCATCAATGGGCAGTGCCATTGCTTTCACACACAATTTCATGCAGAGATCTGCCAAATGGCATAAGCAGCCCATGTGAATAAGACTGGGATTGAGTTCTTTAAGGAGGGATAAAACAGAATTTATTTTGCCAATCATGGAAGCAGCATTGTCAGATGAATATGCAACCATATTGCTCTCAGGAATATTGAATTTTTGCAGTGTTTCACGAACACAGTCAAATATTGCTTGCCCAGTTCCAGCTACACAAAGGGGCATATCCAAGAATCGCACAATATTTCTGCCCAAGCTCTGGTCAAAGAAACCAATCAAAATGATGAGTAGTTTGTCATCCCCATATCAGTGCTCTGATCTATGTATAAACAGAATGGAAAAGTGCGACACATTCCTGCCACATCATCTTGGTATTTTGGCCCCAAAACATCACGGGCAATGCAGGCAGCCTTTGTAGCCCCACAGGTCATCTTTTTTACCACCTCTGCATTCGTGCAATATTTCTTCATATACTTCAACAGATGATCCCCAGCAGTGAATGGCAAGTTGTGTTCAGCCAGTAGTGAAACAAAGGCTACTTCAGCCTTAACAACCTTTGTGTTCCCTAGTTGTGAGGCAAACATTTCAGTGACTTTTCTTCCTGCAGCATGCTTAACACTCTGTTTGTGCTTTTCTGAATCCATGTGCCTTTGTAGATCATTGCGACGTCCATGGCCAACACTGAGGTTGGTGGCACAGACTTTGCAGAAGGCAATTCCCGGGCCACGCTTCCTCTCCATCACCCAGCTGAAGGACACTTTCCAGCTGCTTTGAAAGGATGTCATTCTTTTTTTCTTCTCTGGTGTTCCATCTGTGGAGAAAAAGACAAAGTGCTTAGTTTGTGTTCAGACAGAGAAACACACTTGACATATTCTTAGTTACACTCTAGAATGCTAATTGTTCCACATACTACTCCCCCCCCACACCAAAGTTTAACTTTATCTCCCTTGGCCTGTCACTACAGCTCAGTAAATCAGGACTCATACCAGCTGAGGCAAAAGGCAAAACTTTTTCTGGTAGGATTCCATCTTATTTTACAACACTTACTGTATACTCTACAAGTTTTGTAATGCAGGACAAGTACCATGTTAAGATATGCACTGCTTGGTGTACATTTCTTAAGTGCAGAGGGGTGAGCAACATATAAAGGAAATTGGCCATCATGTAAACTGCTTACTAGGTTTTGACCATTTCATTTCTTTCACAGGTTGTGGACCAATAGCAGTGTTCAGGAGTGGAATATATGGTTAAGCATAGAAAACTGTCAACTTACTCTTCTCAGTCACCACTGGACATTTGCCTAGAAGAACCGGTGCTGGTGCTGGTACAGTCTTCTCCTGGTTCTGGAACTGAGCTATTGCCATCTTCAGTGAATCCTGGATTCTGCCTGCTCTGTGGAATCAAATGAGATGTATGGAAGAGAAAATAAATAAAGGTGGCAGAAACATTAATATAGTAAATTTCAACTCATTTGCAGTAGTAGCTGACCCTCACCTGTCCAATCCAACTCAAGTCAGGAGTCTCAGGATGGAGGATTACTTCACCACTTAGATACTGTTTCCAGAATCACATAACATCATCACATATGAGCCATCAGAAGGTTGGATGCTAGTTACCTGTCCAATCTACTCAGCTTCCTGAGGATGGCGGACAAAGGGTACGCACAGTATCCACAAACTGGATAGATCTCAAAATGTATGCGTGTGTGTGTGTCACTTGTGTTTTTACAAGATACATCTGTAAATTGATGTATAAATAAAAACAATTTTCAACAACATTTGCATGCCTTTTATTCATTTCATTTCCTATTCAAAATCAGCACAGAATAATTAATAACAACTCACTGCATGAAATGAAGCTCCAAGCCAGGCCTTAGAATTCAGTTCAGGTTTGATACTATTCCATGTAGTAAGCTGCAATTAGCATCTCACGTAGCAGGCTGCTGAGTCAGTTGGACACTGTCACTTATAAGTTAACAGGTAGTTACAGCACAGTTTGTGAAAATAGTAGTGTTCAACTGACCCTGACTGTCATCATATGAAGTGCTAATTGCAGCCTGTTAAATGATCAGCAGCTGCTAATGTATCTTGGCTAGACTTGATCACATTTTGTCACACATGCGTGACACCAGTTACTTACTGCCCCCCCCCCCTTGGAATGCCCACTTGAGCCTCAGTGTCTGGAATTACTCATCTTAAAGTCACAGTGATGAAGGAAACAAAAAAAAAATGTATTTCCAGTTTTATACAGGGAGTGCATATACTACAGTGTTTATAATAACTTGAAACTTTCAAGTACCTCAAGGGAGTTGACAAGTCCAAGAGTGTAGCCTCTTTCAGAAAGATATATGCAAGGGCAAGGTGGCACAATTTGTAGATAGAGGGGGGACAGCTCAGGGTAATGTGAGGAAGTATATTTGTCACAGAGAGGGTGGTAAATGCATGGAACAGCCTTCCCGAGGAGGTTGTGGAGTCAAACACAGTGAGGGAATTCAAAAATGCATGTGACAGACATGAGGCAATTCTAGTGGAGGGTAGGATGTTGATTAACCCTTCATCATCCCTGAAAGAGGGACCACTAGTCTCACTGGGCCTACTCAATCAACACAATTCAATAAATGATCCAGAGACAAATATCCTTGGTCAGCTGGAAGATTATTGTAACCATGCAACCAATGTGACAAGCAAGTGCCAGCATCATAGTGGCAAGTTAAATAGGTATTATGTGGGCATATAATATTCTGTAGAACACGAACAGTAGGCACTAAATGCTTTGATGTACTCAGGGAAATGCTACTAAATCAAGGCACAGAATCCTAGCACTGACACAACCTACCCAACACCACATATTTTATTTATTTATTTTTTGCAATTGTTTCACCAGGAAAGGCACTCTGAGCAAAACGATGCTCGTCTCCCGGTGCAACCTGGGGGAGGGGTACACAGGGAGGATAACACGCAGGTCATCACAATAGAGATAACGTTAAATAGATATAAAGAGTTACATACGCAATAAAGATACATTAAACAGATATACTGTAGCTTGGAATTACTTGGTTACAGCATTGGGCAAACATTCAGTATTAAGCATAAACCAGTGTATACATCAAGTTGAGACATACAACCTATCTACACCGAGTAAAGATTGTCACTGAGACTACAGTCTAGGCAGGACAGTGAAGGCAGGAGTGCAAGAGGCGTGAAGTGCCTTTGGGTATATAAGCCAGCTTCCAGAGAAGGGCGTGCCACTGGTAGGCATGGGAATAGGTAGGGGGAGGGAGCCATTTATTAAGGAGTGCAGGCACAGTTTATCGCGAGGTAGTTTGCCAGTGCAGCTGATAGGGAATAGGTAGAGGAAGAGTGTTGGATTTTGGGGGGGAGAGCATTCCAGAGTTTTGGGAAACGGTGAGAGAAGGCTGTTGTTCCAGCTGAGGTCTTATGACTGGGAATGTTTAGTAGATGGGTGTCAAGGGATCAGAGGGAGTGAGGTGGAGTGGGAGTGGACAACAGTGAGGAGGAGAGGTAGCAGGGGAAGGTGCCAAGCCAGAATTTTGAGACAAACTTGGAGCAGTGTAGTAGTCATCGATTTTCGAGGGAGAGGAAGGCGAGGAAATGATAGAGTTCACAGTGGTGAGAGCTGGGGGGAGCATTGAGGGCGAAGCGGCAGAAGGCATTGAAAAGGGGGTCTAGCTTAGATAAAGTGGCTTTAGGTGCTGCGCTGTAGACTATGTTGCAGTAGTCAATCGAGGGAAGGATCATCTTCTGCACTAGTTCCTGTCTAACTGAGAACGGGAGGCAAGAGCGGTTCCTGTAGAGGGCACCTAGCTCGGAGCAGAGTTGCTTCATGATAGCATCGATGTGATCGGAGAATGTAAGGTGGTGGTTGAGCCATACCCTAGATAACGGAAGGAAGCAATGTCTTCCAGGGTAGTCTCATCCAGTGTGTGGAAGGACGGGAGCGAGGGGAGTCAGGACAACCTCTGACGCATGCCGAAGGACATGGTAACTGTCTTTTTAGCATTGAGCGCGAGTTGGTGCAACCTGAACCAGAGTTGAACTTTATTGAAATCGTCTGGAGGTTGGATGCTACTTCATCCGGGGAGGAGCTAGAGGCAAACAGGACGGTGTCATTGGCATACATGTGTATAGATGAAGCTGTGCAGATCTGAGGCAGGTTGTTGAGGAAAATGGAGAACAGGATGGGGCCCAGGAGTGATCCTTGGGGGACACCAGTGGTCAAGGGGAGAGGGGGGGATGTAGCATCCACAATTCTTACTGATTGTGTTCTTCCTGATAGATAGGCACTGAACCATTTAGTAGCTGAGGCAGTGAGGCCGGCATCCAAGAGGCTAGTTAATAGCAAGGAGTGGGATACAGTGTCGAATGCTTTAGCAAGGTTGACAAATATAGCCGATGAGAACTGGTCCCTATCCATGCTAGAGAGGATGAAGTCAGTGAGCCTTAGCAAGGAGGAAGCAGTGGAGTGGCCCAGTCTGAACCCAGACTGGAATGGTGAGAAGAAGTTTGAATCAGAGAGGAAGGAGGTAAGTTGCGTGAGTACTAGGTGCTCTTGTAGCTTGGCCAGGACCGGGAGAAGAGAGATAGGGAGGTAGTTTGCAGTGAGGGTAGGGGGCCCCCTTTAGGGAGGGGGATAACTGTGGCATGTTTCCAGGCCTTGGGGATAGTAACTGTGGTGAATGAGAGGTTTAGGAGATCTACTAGAGGTAATGCTATGATTGGTGTAGAGAGGAGTAGGAATTTGGTGTCCAGCCCATTGGGGGAGTTACTTTTAGAAGGGTTTAGGGCCAGGAGGGCTTCTGATTGTGTCATAGTTGGAAGGAGAAGGTGCTAGGCCTACGCGAGTACGAGGTATTGTCTGCAGTGGTATTGAGTGGGGTAGTAGGGTGCAGGGAGGAGATGATAGTTGAGGCACAAGAGGTAAAATATAAATTGAACTCTGCAGCCACCACCCCTGGATCAGAGAGGAGTGAGTTGTTTGCAAGTAGGTGCGGAGTGGGATTTGCCACCGGGGGGAGAAGAGAGAGTGGATGACCTTCCAGAATTTGGAAGGGCTATTTAAGTTAGACTGGAGGGAGGAGTTGAAATATTCAGCTTTAGCGAGTCTGGTTGCTGTGGTACACTTGTTACGTAGCACACAGTATTTTGTGTAGTCTTGTGGGAGGTGAGAGGTTTTATGCACTCGCCAGGCTTTGTCACGAGCATATTGACAGGCTACGAGTTCTTGAGTGATCCAAGGCAGGTGGTTACCATGAACCCTGGAATGACACAGTGGGGCGTGCCTGTCCCAGACAGTGAGGAACGTGTCTTGGAAGTGAGCTAGGGCGTCATCAATGGATGGGGCAGGGATGGGCGAAGACTAGTTAGCGCGCGGGCTAGGTCTTCGTGCACGGTGGCTAGGTTGAGTGATTCGTATGAACATTGGAATATGAATTTGGGGGCAGATTTGGGGTGGTGAATTTTCCTGATAAGGTAGGTAATGTGGTGGTCACTGAGGCAGTCAGGGAGCAGACCAGCTTGGATAACCCGGTGGGGGTGGGAGGTGAGTGCCCAGTCTATGAGCGTGTGGTTCATAGATTTGGGATTTAATCGGGTAGGTTCAGTGATGGATTGAGACAGGTTCAGAGCAGCAATGTCTGTTCTGGTTTTGCTGAGGGACTGGGATAACCAGTTGTGGTTAAAGTCCCCCATGATATATAATTCCCCCTTCGATGATAGAGAGGAGATTTGTGCGAATAGGTCAGTGACAGCTGATGTTGGAGTGCCTGGCTGGCAGTACACACCAGCTATGAAAATGGAAAGTGAGTGGGGTAGTTCCAGTTGAATCATCATGAGTTCATGGGCTTTTGGTGCGGACTTTGTTAAAACTACAGTGAAATGCAGGTTGGCATTTAAATAAATGGCGATGCCACCACTTCTGCTAGCCCTGTCTTGGCGGATCATGGTATAACCCGGGATAGAGACAGAGGGCTCATTGATATTTTTATTTAGCCATGTCTCAGTCAGGATGATGCTATCAGGGGCATAGTGGGTGACAAGCACCTGGAGGGAGGCGATTTTGGGGGCGAGGCTTCTTATGTTTAGTTGCAAGAGGCGCAGGCCACAGGGGAGGGAGGGGCCACTGGGGTTTGGGGTGGTGGATGGGTTTGAAGAGGGTCCAGGCAAATTTGGTAGGGTAGGGGAGTGGTGGGGGCCTGGGTTAGGATGTATATCCCCTGCTGCGAGGAACAGTAGGGCAATAGTCAGGTAGTCCCCAAAGAGTTGAAGCCACCAGCAGGTGTTTGAGCGACATCTTGTGTAGGTGCGCAGATGGCTGTGGGAGGTTTGATGGGGGGTAAGTAGTGTTAGAATTGACCATGTGTGGGGGGAGAGGGAGGGGCAGGGATGTATGATAGAGTGGACCCACGTATGGCTAAGGTGAGTGGTCATATCAGAGTATGGGTGATGGAGTATTCTTATAAGATCAGGTAGTAAAGGAGGTTGGGTTTGAGGGTAGATTTGAGGGGAGAGAAGGTTGGCAGAAGCTAAAGAGAGTAAGAAGGGAGAGGTAGGCTATCTGCAGAGAGATTGCTACTGCCCCGCAGCAAATAGGATTTATGGAGGAGGGAGAGGTTGAGGGAAGTGCAGACTAAGCACCGAGGAGATATCAAGTTGCCAGGAGGTAACAGTGCCCTCTAGCAGCCAATCTGTATAGGGAGCTTATGGGAAACCAGGGAGATGGTGGTTTTTTTTCCCTCATATATATCTATATATATAGATATATATAGATATATATACATATATTATGGTAGCACGGTAGTGCTACCATAGTTAGGGTTGAGGAGCCATTTACATGTTAAACCTAAAATTTTGCACCTTAATAACTTTGCAACCGTTCAATGGATTTGCCTGAAATTTGGAATGCACGCTCAAGACCCATATGCCTTGGGATCTGCCAAGTTTCCTACCAGTCAGGTATATGGCTGCGGAGTTATTAAGTGTGATCTGCGTGCGCGTTTATGCTTTTTTGTAATTCTATGGTCGTCTCTACAGGTCACACGGTTTGCGCCATGGGTGTAGCCAGGCATACTCCAAGTACTCCATGGTGTGCAATTTTATTTAAGGGGGTAGCAAATAGGCTCTGAACTGCTTCCTTTTCCATGAAAACTAACAAAACAAAATGCTGAACCTTTCTATAATTTTATTCATAGGAGTCAAAACTAGAAGGACTGATCACTAATACTGTCTTTGCATCCCAAGGACAATACAATTTTACAGACTCTGGGCTGGTATGTGGGTGTCTTGGGAAGCAATGAATGGCATTTATATTTACCCATGCATGGCAATAACCATTGTCATGAGATACAAAAGTTGTATTTATTGTGCCAAATGAGGCAACAAACATGGCCCTGGTGTACATTTGTATATTGTCTGGCTACACCAGGGTGGGGAGTAGCACACCCTAACAAGTGGTGGAGGGGTAACAGTGAGTCCACTTGGTGTGCAGATCTGAAATCTCTGGCTACACCCCTGGTTTGCGCGACCAGTCTGAAATCTTCAGGGAATGTGCGGCCAGGGTCCCGATGTGCCTTTTGAAGATTTCATGAAAAAATATTAAATGGTTCAAAAGTTACTCAAAAACAAGTTCCCATTATAAGTCAATGGGAAAAGTTAACAAAAAGTTCGACAGTGTCATAAATGCAGTTTTACTTTCATAAATGGCCTTTTACTGCCATAATCCGCCATTTTGTTTTCAGTTGGTGATCAGAAAAATGCTTGGCATTTAAATTTGGGACCTCTAGCAACCTAATTATTTTTGTATTCACCTAGTCGGACCCTGAGGATGCTAGCCATGTCTCTATTTTGGGGTAAAATACCCCCAGAAATATATTTCAAATTTCTGGAAAAGTACTTTGTAAAAGTACTTCCGCTTGTGACACTGTCAATGAGTTTCTAAAGCTTTCGCAAAGTTCGACAGTACTTTCTAGGCTGTGGGAAAATGACAGCAATTCTTTGGCACCCTGCTGCAAAAGAACGGTTTGGTGTTTTGGCCTGAAATTTGGGTGGAACGCAGCCAACATCTCACAGATGTGCCTTTCAGTGTTTTATTGAAAAAATATTACACGGCAGCAAAGTTACAGCACTCCAAAGTTGACACTTTTTCCCATAGGATAACATTACGGCATCCGCCGCATTACAGGACTCCTTTGGCGCCCTGCTGCAAAATAACGGTTTGGTCTTTTGGGCTGTAATTTGGAGAGAAGAAAGCCAACATCCCACAGATATGCCTTTCAGTGGCTTGGTGAAAAAATATTACAGGGAGCCAAAGTTATGGCACTCCGAACTTCTCTTTTTTTCCCATAGGATAACATTACGGCATTCGCCGCGCCTTTCAGGGCCCGTATCTCGGAAATGGTGCGAGATACGGACTTTTCGTTGGGAAAAATGCTTAGCCCCATAATCAGCAGTAAATACAAAATTAGCCAGGAAAGTCATAAATCATATGACTTTTTTGTACTCACTGTCTTTCTCTATGAAGCTTTTGGGGAAAACCAGCTTGTGCGCTTACATTACTGTTACCGTTTCTGCTTGCGGTTCCGTACCCATTTCACTTACCGTTCATGTCTACGCCATCATGTGCGTTATCCTTTGCGTTTTCATTTGCGCTTGCGTTTCTGTTATTTTTACCATTTCTGTCTACAGTACTGTTTCTCCTTCTGCTTCGCTTTGCATCACCATGCGCATTACCACTTGTGTTTGCAGGCACAATGTTACTATGTGACAAGACATCACGTGGAGGGAGCGCCCCGAGCTTCCACTGCCGCATTACATTCACTATTTCTCGTTATCATTCTCAAAAATAAGGGAAATTAGAGGCAAAAAACTCCATTTAATGCATTAATTAGGGTTGTTCCACAGCGACAAAAGTGAGGAAATTCGGTGTTAGGGTCGAAGCCCCCAAGACCCCCCACCCACCCCTCAACCAGCATCGGGTGCGCATTGGGGTTGCTAGTCCTAACTCTCACCCCATTCTCCTATACCTCTGCTTCTTCACACATCTGATGGGGTGAGAGTTAGGGGCTGCAAGCCCAATGCGCACCCTGATGCCGGTTGGGGGTGTGGGCGGAGGTCCTAGGGGGGCTTTCAACCCTAACACCAAATTTCCTCACTTTTGTCTCTGTGGAACAACCCTAACTAATGCATTAAATGGAGTTTTTTGCCTTATATATATATATATATATATCATGAGATGAGGCACTATATAACTACTACCAGCTAAGGGTGGGAAGGTATTGGGGAGGCGGGTGGGGAGCAGTCACGAACCAACTGCGGGGATTAGCTACTGTTGCATTTCAGTGGCGAGGAGAGCTGGCAGCCTGTTTTCGTACCTGCTGCAGATTCCAGTAGTTGGCTGGGGGGGGGAGGGCAGCTCCTGCTTGGCCCTCATGACCCGGGACCCTCGGAGGATCCAGATGTTTGTGCTGTGCTGCTGTGGATTCCAGTAGTTGGCTGGGGGGAGGGCAGCTCCTGCTCGGCCCTCGCGACCCAAGACCCTTGGAGGATCCAGACGTTTGTGCTGTGCTGCTGCGGATTCCAGCAGTTGGCTGGGTGGGGAGAGGCAACTCCTGCTCGGCCCTCATGAACCTGGACCCTCGGAGGATCCAGGCGTTTGTACTGTGCTGCTGCAGATTCCAGTAGTTGGCTGGGTGGGGGGGGGAGGGCAGCTCCTGCTCGGCCCTCGCGACCCGGGACCCTCGGAGGATCCAGACATTTGTGCTGTGCTGTGGAGACAGAAGGAGAGGTAAAGAGATGTATTTATACCCCTCTGATCAGTTGCATTAGCATAAGGGCAGCAACACTCTGCTACGTAGTATGGCGCAGACAGTATAAATTTTAAAGGAAGCAAAATCATGTACTGAGGAAAGTATTAGCAGGCTAGCTGGAAAATCATGTACACAAATGCTCACCATCTGGGAAACAAGATCCCAGACCTGCAGGCAGTAATGACAGAAGCTAAACTGGACATAGTAGCCATTAGCGAGACATGGTTTACCAGTAACCACACTTGGGAGACTTCGTACCTGGCTATGTACTGTTCAGAAGAGACCGAGGTGCAAAAAGGGGGGTAGAGTGGCCCTTTATGTCAATGAAAATATCAAAGCTACAGAAATTCTGAATACACATAAGGAGCCAGAAGAACTGTGGGTCACCCTGGAAACAGGAAACGGGACAGCCATACGAACTGGGGTTGTGTTCAGGCCTCCAGATCAGGGGGAGGACATAGACACATTACTGTTAGAAGATATGCAAAACATGACAGCTAAAGGGGGAGGTTCTGATAATGGGAGACTTCAACATGCCAGATACAGATTGGTCAATACCAGCAGGGACATCTGCCAAAACTAGACACATGGTGGATTCCCTGCAGCGGGAGGGCCTCAAACAACTGGTACAACAACCCACTAGAGACAGGGCTATCTTAGATCTAGTACTGACTCACAGGGAAAGGATCACAGATCTCCAGGTCGAAGGTCACCTGGGGGCCAGTGACCATCACATGGTATGGTTCAGTTTGGCCACTAGAACAAAATCATCCTATTCCAAGGCAAAAATATGGGACTTCAGAGGAGCTCACTTTGATAAGATGGCCAACAGAGTTAAGCTAGCCCTGGCAAAAAGAAATACAGGTGAGGGGGTACAGGAAAAGTGGGCAAGCATTAATGATGCAATACTTAAAGCAACATCCCATTGTGTTAGTGAGAACAGGAAGTGCAAAAGACGAAGGAAACCACTTTGGTTCTCAAACACAGTAGCAGAAAAGGTCAGAGCCAAAAGGCTGGCCTTCAGGAAATATAAGGGAACGCAGCAGGATGAAGATAGGGAGGCATACCAAACTTCCCTAAGGGAAGCAGGTAAGGCAGTAAGGCAGGCAAAGGCCAAAACTGAGGAAACAATAGCACGAACAGTAAAAGAAGGTGACAAGACTTTCTATAGCTACATTAGCAGAAGGAGAAAGTCCAGAGGGGTATTGCTAAGATCAAAGGGGATAAGGGGGCATGTGAGGAGGAGGACCATGTAAAAGCATCTATCCTAAATAGATACTTCTGCTCAGTATTTACTGAAGAGAAGGTAGGGCAGGGCCCACAGCTCAGCACCATGGACACGGTGGGGGGGGAGGTGTGCACTAGTCCCTTCACAAAAGAAAGGGTCCTAGGAGAGCTCGATAAGCTCAGGGTGGACAAGGCAATGGGACCTGATGGTATACATCCCAGGGTACTAAAGGAGCTAACGGTGGAACTAGCAGAGCCATTATCAGAACTGTTTAGTGAGTCTCTGAGCACAGGAGAGGTCCCAGGAGACTGGAGAAGGGCTCATGTGATCCCGCTCCACAAGAGTGGTAGCAGGGAGGAGGCAGGGAACTACAGACCAGTCAGTCTTACCTCAGTAGTGGGCAAGATTAAGGAGACACTCCTTAAGGAAAGGATAGTGCAACACCTGGAATCCATAGGAGTACAGGATTCAAGACAGCATGGGTTTACAAAAGGAAGGTTCTGCCAAACTAATCTCATAGATTTCTTTGACTGGGTAACCAGAGTGGTGGACCAAGGGGGAGCAGTTGATGTTGCCTACCTTGACTTCAGCAAAGCTTTCGATACTGTTCCACATAGAAGATTGATTAATAAGCTGGGTAGCCTCGGGGTGGGTCAGACATTGGTCAGCTGGGTGGCAAACTGATTGATGGGCAGAAAACAGAGAGTGGTGGTAAACGGTATACAGTCAGAAGAGATGCAAGTCACAAGTGGGGTACCTCAGGGATCAGTCCTGGGGCCAGTCCTCTTCAATATCTTCATCAGTGACATTGCAGATGGACTGGAGGGTAAGGTTTGTCTGTTTGCAGATGACACCAAGATCTGCAACGGAGTAGATGATCCAGATGGTGTGGGCAGAATTATTTTTTTTTTCTAACTCTTTTTCTGGCCTCTCCGTCTCGGAATTCTCTCGGGCTACTGTACTCGCCTACTCGCTCTACCGCCCGCTGTGCTCCCCTACATCTTCAATTTCATCACGGCTCCCTGGGATGGGAGGAGGCAGCAACCTGGGGAAATCATGGGGCAGTGATGGGGAACCAGCATTAGGCGTGTGGCGAAGGCAATGACAGGGCCGTTGCCTATCCGAGGTGGAGGGTATTTTCTTGGTTACGCCCTCAACATTGGACATGCAATGCCACCCGGCCTGTGATGTGAGTGCTCTCACCCATGTCTGGAAGGCAGCTGCCGATGTCTGCCCCACGCTCATGAGCCCAAGAGCGTTGCAGTGCCGCCGGTTTCCACCAGGGGCCGCTGCTGCGCTGGGCTTCCCCATGATCCCTCCCCAAGAGAGGAGAGCAGTCCTACGGATGCTGAATCCTCTCTCTCCCCTGCCGACCCATGGTGGCCCGGGCTCGCTCCTGAACCCGGGTCGCTGGCACGTGCCGTGTGGCATCCAGCGTCTCAACCCTCAGTGCCATCGGGCTGGCTGGTGTGTGCAGAATGAGAAGAGATCTGGATAAACTAGCAAATGGTCAGAAGAGTGGCAACTGAGTTTAACGCAAAGAAGTGCAAGATCAGCACATAGGAAGAGAAACCATGAAGCCACCTATAGGCTGGGAGGGGAGTTGCTGGCAGTCACAACGGAAGAAAGAGAGTTGGGCGTCATCATCACCGATGACCTGAAATCATCCAAGCAGACCTCTAAAGCAGTAGGTAAGGCTAGAGGGATGTTGGGATGTATTAGAAGGGGTATCACAAGTCGGAAGAGGGAGGTAATAATCCCTCTTTACAAGACACTAGTTAGGCCCCATCTGGAGTACTGAGTGCATTACTGGAGGCCACACCTTCACAAGGATATTAACCAAATTGAGGCAAATTGAGTCCAGAGAAGGGCAACCAAAATGGTGCAGGGACTGCATCAGAAAACATATGAGGACAGATTAACTGAACTCAATATGAATACCCTAGAGCAAAGGAGGGAGAGAGGTGATATGATTGAATCATTCAAACACCTTAAGGGCATTAGCAAGGTGAAAGAGTCTAACATGTTTCAATATAAGAAAAATTGCAGAACAAGAGGACACAGCGTGAGATTAGAGGGAGGCTGATTAAGGGTAATGTGAGGAAGTTCTTTTTCATGGAAAGGGTGGTGGATGCATGGAACGGCCTACCTCAGGAAGTGGTGGATATGAATACAGTGCAGGGCTTCAAACAGGCATGGAATAGGCATAAGGGAGCAATACAGATGAGTATGAATAGATAGGCAATTGACAGAGCAAAGGCCTATGGCACATTCATAAGGTAGAAAAAGAAATGGGCAGACTGGATGGGCCTTGCGGTCCTTATCTGCTGTCAACTTCTATGTTTCTATGTTAGCTTCACTGTAGTTAATTTTGGAACAGGAGTACTTTAAGTAGATTAAAATTAAGTAATGGTTTAACCTATATTAATCACACAGAACCCTATGTAATCACTCCATTTTAAAAGGAGCAAAATCATGAACAGAGGAAAGAATTAACAGGCTACCATCACTGTAGTTGGAACAGGAGTACTTTAAGTAGATTAAAATTAAGCAAAGGGAACACAATGTCTTTCTTAAGGCATTATCCAAGAGAGCTGGAAACTGAGCTATGAGCTTTAAATAGTCTTGGTAAAATAAACTATCTCCATTGGTGCGCTAACCTAAATTCGAATTAATATGGCACCAAGCTACTGTTGCGTTTCAGTGGTGAGGAGAGCTGGCAGCCCATTTTCGTACCTGCTGTGGATTCCAGTAGTTGGCTGGGGGGGGAAGCTCCTGCTAAGCCCTCACGACCTGGGACCCTCGGAGGATCCAGATGTTTGTGCTGTGCTGCTGCGAATACCAGTAGTTGGCTGGGGGGGCAGCTCCTGCTTGGCCCTCGTGACCCAGGACCCTCAGAGGATCCAGACATTTGTGCTGTGCTGCTGCGGATTCCAGTAGTTGGCTGGGGGGGAAGGCAGCTCCTGCTCGGCCCTCGTGACCAGGGACCCTCGGAGGATCCAGACGTTTGTGCTGTGCGATTCCAGTAGTTGGCTGGGGGGGCAGGGCAGCTGCTGCTCGGCCCTCGTGACCCGGGACCCTTGGAGGATCCAGACATTTGTGCTGTGCTGCTGTGAATTCCAGTAGTTGGCTGGGAGGGGGAAGCTCCTGCTCAGCTCTCGTGACCCGGGACCCTTGGAGGATCCAGACGTTTGTGCTGTGCTGCTGTGGATTCCAGTAGTTGGCTGGGAAGGGGAGCAGCTCCTACTCCGCCCTCATGACCCGGGACCCTCGGAGGATCCAGACATTTGTGCTGTGCTGCTGCGGATTCCAGTAGTTGGCTGGGGGGGCAGCTCCTGCTCAGCCCTCATGACCCGGGACCTCAGAGGATCCAGACGTTTCAGCTGTGCTATGCTAGTCAACACACAAAAATGGTTTGCACAGTACACTATTGGCTTTAATAAATCCCCCCCCTCCCAAAAAAAACTCCACATCTATCCATCATGGTCAGTTGCTGTCACAGGTTGTTTCTGGTTTGCTAAGTAATCAAATACAATTTTATTAATATCATTAAAGCAGTGGTTGGGGCTTGAGGGGGCTGGGTGACTGTGGGAGAACTGAATAAGCTACCAGCTCAGTGACCCAACCCCTTAAGTGCTTTAATGTTAAATTATTTTTATTTCCCAGTCCCCAGCCATGTAGTACCCTGCCAATAAGAATCCTGTAGAGTAGTATGGATAGGGTTAAAGAATTAGACATATTAAAAGAAACAGAAAAGGAAATAGACAATTTAGCCACCAGGAACTAGAAGCCAAACTGTAGTCTGTAAGGTTCGCATCTTACTTCTTCAGCAGCCTGAAGCCTAGTTTTGCATGCTGTTTTATTCATTTGGTCATTCACTTGTCCGACACCATATATTAGTCTGCTAGACATGTTTATATGGGGTCAATGATAATGGGCAGAAAAACAGGCAACTGGAGAAGTGAGTGAATGGCAACAGATGAATAAAACAGCATGTCAGGAAAAAAAAAACTTATGTATGTAACTACAACAAGCCCTGCCCCCATTTGTTTACAAATAGATGCAGAGTTTGCTGACCTGTCATCACCTGCATGCAGTTGCACACAGTTATGGTGATGCACACACAGTTTACTGCAGAGAGGCTTATAATTGTACATTATTAACAAGCTGCCTCGCATTATGCAGCTTGGTGATCTGCAGCGCCTTCTAAATTGGATGGCAACCACATAACAGATACTGTGCCAGGTTTAGCAGGGATTATAGTTGCATATAAAATAACTTTCTTAAACTTGTATCAAGATGTTGTTTTCATGGAATTATGTTTTATTCATTAGTCTACTCAATTACTTCTCTGGCAGTCTGTTTTCTGCCCATCAACCAGTTTGCCACCCAGTTGACCAACTTCTGACCCATCCCGAGCCTACCCAGCTTATTAATCAATCTTCTATGTGGAACAGTATCGAAAGCTTTGCTGAATTCAAGGTGGGCAACATCAACTGCTCCCCCTTGGTCCACCACTCTGGTTACCCAGTCAAAGAAATCTACGAGATTAGTTTGACAGAACCTTCCTGTTGTAAACCCATGCTGTCTTGGATCCTGTGCTCCTGTGGATACCAGGTATTTCACTATCCTTTCCTTAAGGAGTGTCTCCATAATCTTGCCCACTACTGAGCTAAGACTGACTGGTCTATAGTTCCCTGCCTCCTCCCTGCTACCACTCTAGTGGCACGGGATCACATGAGCCCTTCTCCCGTCTTCTGGGACCTCTCCTGTGCTCAGAGACTCACTAAACAGCTCTGATAATGGCTCTGCTAGTTCCATCCTTTTAGCTCCTTTAGTACCCTGGGATGTATGCCATCAAGTCCCATTGCCTTGTCCACCCTGAGCTTATTGAGCTTTTGTAGAACCCTTTCTTTTGTGAAGGGACTAGTGCACACCTCCCCCCCACCCCGTGTCCATGGTGCTGAGCTGTGAGCCCTGCCCTACCTTCTCCTCAGTAAATACTGAACAGAAGTGGGGAAAACTTCATAACTCCCTACTTTTTGAATTCTCAAATCATATGCAGTAACACATAATTATTTATGAAAGGCAAAAGACAATCATTATAAAAAGCAACACATCTTATTGATCATAGCTGTTGTTTAAAAGGTCACTCACATCGCCCCCCCGCCTCGCAGTTATGACCAGTGGCAGCAGCATTTCACTTGATGAAACTTGGGACACAGATGATTCTACAGGTCAGAGAACTGAACTTGCTGGGAAATTGAGGGTACTGCTAAAACAATTCTGGGTGATGAAATTTTACTGTTTTTGTGTTTCTGTACAGTCATGGTCATTCTACCATCAGATACTGAAAAACATTCATATGCTGTAGGAGTTCTGCTTTCCCAGAATGATACAGCCAATAAGTGGGAAAAAATGTATAACTCCCTACTTTTTGAATTCTCAGATCATATGCAGTATTTAAGGAAGCTGAATTTTCACAAAAATGTGCATGGTGGTGGAGCTTGACTTAAACAAGGGAATGCAGTTGCACTATGAACTCTGAAGTCCCAAATACTAATGTTTCTAGATTTAGTGCATTTTTATCTTATAACATAGGTTGGGAAGCAAGTTCAAAGCTGAAGTGTGGAACCTTTATAGTATAATGGGGAAATAACTGGGCTTTGAAACAGAATGTTATGTGTTTGAGCCCCACAGTGGGAAAAAGGTTTATAACCTGGCTTTGAACTAAATGTTAGGCATTCAATTTCCAGTATAGGTAGAATTTTCATGAATATTTATATTATTTAAATATAGGGTTCATGCAAGTCCAAAGCTGAATAAGATAACCTCCTGCAGTATGGGGTCAAGGTGCTGCTGGGCTTTGCACTAGAAGATCAAGAGGGCCACACAATGATTAGAATTTTTCATTAAAAATTTATATTATAAAACTATGTTTCTTATTCTTACATTATAATAAACATTCTAAATTATAGGAACGAGTTTGCTGCCTTGCTAGTGTCAATAATGCATGTGTTGTTGCTAGTAGGGCTACTGTTATGTTATAAATGCAGTGACGCTCAATCAGACCCATGAGATCATGAAACACACACACTACTGCATTAATTTGAACATACCTCGAGTCTCTATGTTGGTGTACTTCACTTCTATCTGCTGTTGGCTCTTGCTTCTACAAAGTGCACGATTCGAATCATCTGGCAGGCAGGCTGGCTGATTGCTGCTGTTTGACTGATGAGAGCGCTCCAGTCCAGAGTACCGGGCAGGTAGCGGGGTTGGTAATCTCTAGTCTGCCACCCAAAAGTCTTAAAAAATTAAATTTACAGCTACTTTTACTTTTAATGGTAAAAGGGCTCACTGCTTGGAGTCAGCAGGGTCGGAATCTGCAGCGATCGGATTCGGCAGAACAAGATGGGAAGTGGCACCATGTAGCAGTCACTGAGCTCTCTCTCTCTCTCTCTCTCTCTGAGTCAGTACGGTGGTCAAAAAATCAACTGCTTCAATTCAAATTTTCTCTCCGGCGCTCTGGAGCTCTCCTCAGCTGAATAGTTCCAAGAACACCGGAGAGGCTGCTTTTCTCCAGAGGTTTCAGACCTGAGAGGGGAATCAAAAGTTCAGATCCGAAGGGGTGGAGGTGCCAAAATGGGAATGAACCAAGCAGTATAGCCTGATTGGCTGAACAAGCGGTGATGTCAGTGTGCTTGCTTGGTGCAACACAGTTTAGAGTTTAGTGACACAGATAACTAATCAGTGACTTGGCGTGGACCACGTGGCATGTACTTTTTGGCAAACAGAAGTCTGACTCGGCATTTTTGGGGCAAGGCACAGTGAATCTGGGATGGTGGGGCAGCAGAAGTGAAAAAATGGTGTAAATACGGGACATCCTGGGCAAATCAGGACAGTTGAGAGGTATGATGACAAGCGACTGAGGTCGAGATAAATGGTCTGTATTGCCCTTGCTTCTGCCTTGCTACAGCTTTTGTAAATAGGAATCTGCTGCACAGACCTTCAGTTTGGCAGGAGCACACCATGTGCACATGTTTTGATAAAACAGGTATTATGTTGTGTCACTATGTCACTAGGTCTGTCCTTACTTCTTTTACCATTCTGTACATTGGAAAAAAAAATAGAACAGCATATGCTCACATGTCTAGCAGAAATCGTGCAACATCAGAATGCATGGGCAGATGCAGAGATTCTTTCAGCAACATCCACCTGGCAGACTTGACTCCAATTGCGATATGGCACCTGTTGCGTTTTGAATCAAGTTCTTTTTTTAACCATTTTTTGGCAGTCAGTAAAAGTGTGTGCTCTTACTCGCTTTGCTGTCTTAGGTGTCTGTTTATCTTTTGAGGGTGCTGTCATCAGTGTCCCAACATGTGAGTGCCTAGGGGTAAATTCAGAATTTTAAATGTGAAGCGAAAAAGTAATAATTCACTATTTGTTAAGTCAACACTGAAATGACAGGGTGTGTACATGCAATGAACATTGACTGAAATGCCAATTAAACATATAATAAGGGGTACCCAAGGTACACATTCTGTAGAGCATACATCACTAGCATACACACGTCTCACAAGTGGCACAAGTTTACACACATGGACCTGCAACATTTCTAGATATTTAACTCTATGACATATGGGAAATGTTCTCGGTTGTGGAGAGTGTCACAAGACGAAATTCTGTCCTCCATTGTGGCCATTGTCAATAGAAGAGTTGGACGTTTCGGCTAAGGCTTTAACGCTATGAATGGTTCGAAGTCCAATGTAATATGGGATGTTTAGAGTGTCTGGCTGCCACAGATGCTGTTGATCAGCCTTTCCTTCTGCCCCGACGTGTCAACACTTGGGTGTCCACCTTTGTTTTTCTGTACAAACTTTGAAATAAAGCCACACTTTAAAACATCAACCAGGCATGAAAAATCTTGATACTGCTTCCTAGGAGGAATTACTGGGCATCCCTCCAAAATTTCAGACCAAGCACTGCCCACAGCAAAAGTTCTCTCCCGAGAACCTGTGTTTAGTAACGGTCATTAGTATGCAAAACTGTGTTTTGTATACCCACCACTCTGTTTCCCATAGACAGAATAATATGGGACGTGTGCTTAGTAGTTAGAGAAGTGGCTGGGAGGTGATAACATACAGCATTTCAGTATTTATTATATTTTATGATATTTTGGCTCAGCACAGTGTGCTGTAGTGGCAGCTGAAAAAATCCAGAAAGTGGGGACAGGGAGACCACAGGTACTGTAGTAGTAGCACCACTGCCTGACCTGACTGGACTGCATGGTCCTAACACCACCTGCATAATAAAACTGTCATGGGCAATAAGGAATGGTGTGAATAAAAGTAAATAACCAGACGTCAGATACTACCAGACCAGACATAGATACACCTATCAGTCACTGTGCAAATACCAACATGGGACACCAAACCCACAGCTAAACAAACAGAAAAACAATATATTTGGAGGCTTCATAGCAGTCATCACATTGAAAAATTGATGCTGTAGTGATCTCAGAAAGCTGAACATTGCGTGCTCCAAAAAAAAAAAAAAAAAGAAATAGAAGAATAAGAAGAAAGGAATGTCCAATGAATGGGGGGAAGGGGTAAACAAGAGAAATGTAAGGAAATACTTATTCACATAAATGGTGGTGAATTTCTGGGACAGTATTCCAGTGGAGGTGTTTGGGGGCAAGAAAGAATGGGACAGGCACAACAGAATTCAAGTGGAAAGAATGAGGGAAGAGAGAAAGAGTTAGTGAACAAGTAGGCTCTGCACTGACACTGTCTTCAGGAAAGATTGACAGGTTGGGCCAATTGGACATTCTCTGAAGTCACAAAAGATGCTTCTCAAATGTATTGTCAGTCTACTTCGGATTTCTATACAACAGTCCACACTGTGCAAGGCTGGCTGTGCCTGTAAATTTCCATGAAGTGCTGGTGTGCCAGTGCTGATAATGCCACATCTTCCATTGCACTGCTCAATAATATCTTACATTTTCCATTTCATAGTAACTCAGTCTCGGTCAATCATAAAAGTGTACCAATGCCAGCAGTACATGCATTGCATTGGGCTAGAATCCTTTGATTGTGTGGGTTGTGATAATTTGAGCACCAGTGTGCTGCATTGTGGCCACCGCAACATGTCCAGATATTTAATCCTATGACATATGGGACATGTTCTAGGTTGTAGAGAGTGGCACTAGATGAAATTGCGTGCTCCATTGTGGCCATTGCCAGTAGAAGAGTAGTGTATTTCAGTTAAGGCTTTGACGCTGAGAATGGTTCGAAGTCCAATGCAATATGTAAAGTTTAGAGTGTCGGGCTGGTACAGAAGTTGTTGTTCTGCATTTCATTCTGCCTCGAAGTGTCAACACTTGGGTGTCCACCTTTGCTTCTGTGTACAAACTTTGAAATAAAGCCACACTTTAGAACTGCAATCAGGTATGAATATTCCTTTTACTTCTTCCTGTGAGGAATTACTGGATACCCCTCCAGAATTTCAGAACTAGCATCGCCCACTGCAAAAGTTCTCTCCTAAGGACCTGTGTTTAGTGACGGTCCTATGTATGTAGTACTGTGTTTTGTATACCACCACTCTGTGTCCCATAGACAATAATATGGGAGGTGTGCTTAGTAGTTAAAAAAGTGGCTGGGGGGATAACACAGCATTTCAAGATTTTCCTTATATTGTATGATATTTTTGCTCAGCACAGTGTGCTGTAGTGGCAGCTGAAAACATCCAGAAAGTGGGGACAGGGGGACCACAGGTACTGCAGTAGTAGCACCACTGCCTGACCTGGCTGGACTGCATGGTTCTACCACCACCGGTACAATCAAACTATCATGGGCAATAATGAATGGTGTGAATAAAAGTAAATAACCAGACATCAGATACTACTGGACCAGATGTAGATACACCTATCAGTCAAAGTGCAAATATCAACAAGGGACACCAAACCCACAACTAAACAAATAGAAAAACAATATATCTGGAGGCCGCATAGCAGTCATCACATTGCAAAATTGATGCTGTAGTGATCTCAGAGAGCTGAACATTGCGTGCTCAAAAAAAAAAAAAAAGGAATGAGAGAAGAATAACAAGAAGGGAACATCCAATGAATGGTGGGAGGGGGAACACAAGAAAGACACAAAAGGAAATACTTATTCACAGAAATGGTGGCGAATTGCGGGAACAGTCTTCCAGTGGAGGTGTTTGGGAGCAAGAAGGAATGGGATAGGCACAACAGAATTCAAGTGGAAAGAACCAGGGGAGGGAGAAAGAGATGGTGAACAAGTAGGCTCTGCGGTGACACTGTCTACAGGAAAGCAGTCATCACAGTGCAAAACTGATGCTCTGGTGATCTCACAGTGCTGAACTTTGCGTGCTCCAAAAAGGAAAAAACCAAAGTGAAATAAATGCAATGTGCTATGCTGGCAGTGTATTCAATGCATTGGGTTAGAATGCTTTTATTGCATGGGCTGTGATAATTTGAGCACCAGTGTGCTATGTGGTGGCACCGCAAAACTTCCAGACATATGAGCACTTCTATTACATGTGGGAATTGTTCTAGGTTGTGGACAGTTGCACTGGATGAAATTGTGTGTTGCATTGTGGCCATTGCCAGTAGAAGAGATGTCTGTTCCAGCTAATGCTTTGACGTGGAGAAGGGTTCAAAGTCCAATGCAATATGTGAAAGAAAGAAGAAGAAGAAGAAGAAGAAGAAGAAAGGAACATCCTATGAAGCGGGAAGGGTGAACAAGAGAGATGCAAATGAAATACTTATTCACAGACATGGTGGTGAATTTATGGGACAGTATTCCAGTGGAGGTGTTTGAGGGCAAGACACTCAATTTACTTGGATAGAATGCTTATAGGTGCTAATACTCATTTCACATTCGTATTCATAGATTAGCAGATGTGATACAAACTCCCCTCACATTCCTCCCTCATGTCCCAGATTTGCAAGACACACTAGCATGTAAGCTGCCTCTAGTTGCACCAAGTTAAATATGCAAGTTTGCAAAGTAAAACCAAACATCTGAATGAAGCATCTGTGAGCACTATGCAGGACTACTGAGGAATCCGGTGTCACTGTACTTACATCAACATTGTGCTGGTACTACTGTGTCCTGCAGGAGACTGTGCTGGGCTGGTCATGAAAGCAGCAGTGTACCAACCATCCCATCCAGTGTTGTCACTTTGTCCCTGGAATGGAGCTGCAGATTATTGCCCTCCTCAGCTCTTGACTCCTCACACAGTCCTGAGTCACACCCCTGGCAAGATAAAAAGAAAGTAACTAAATGATGGTCGCCCCTCTCCCTCCTCTAGGCTTTCCACTCATGGGCACCTGTTGCAAGGACCTCCGGGAACACACCCAAACAAGATGTGCTATGTGTGCAGTAATCAGGTGGCATAGACATAACGAGCTGGACTCAGTTGGGAAAGTATGTCATCATGCGAGAACTGTGTGCTTTACGAGCTCTTACTGGGGTGATACAAATAATTCCATTAGCATGAAGCATAGCTGCACTGCCATTTACAGTATATGACAAAAAAGGCTTAGTAACATGCCACACCACATTGCCTCATCCCGTGCAGCTGTACTGTACTGGACTAACATGGACCAATCTAAAGAAATCAAAGACATTAAAAATACGGGGAACATCACAGACATTTCTTTACTTATTTGGTGGAGTTCACTATAAGCTGGCAGAGATCCGTAGAGTGAGGCAGCTGTTTAATTGGCAATTTCTCTGATGTTCCAACACACTGCTCCTTCAAGATTTGAGCCACATATCAAAGAGAAGCAAAAGTTATAAGGAAACAGCTAGCTGCCAAGCTTCAGAACAAGTGCAGATACATAGTACTATCTAGAGGCGTAGACCACAGGACTGGGGACGGGTGCAGAGGTTTTTTTAGACCATGGCTGCATACTTCTCAACCTCTTGCCTCATGAATCAGGAACAAGGCTTAAAAAAAATCAGGGACAAAGACCCAAAATCAGGGACACATCTCAAAAATTGGTACTATCCTCTCAGAACGCTGATAGAATGAGGAAATTTGTGTTAAGATGCATTTTCTGAAGAAGAACAAGTCTATAACTTTAATGTTTGACATTATTTTCTGATTTTACCCTCCACTATTCTGTCCCAAAAATGCAAATTTTACAAGGGACAGAGGAAAATTCTGAGACAAAATCAGGGACATCCCTGAAAATCAGGGACAGTTGAGAGGTATGCGATGGCTGCTTAGCTGCTTGCAAGGTGTAAAACTATGGTCAAGTCATATCCTGACATTCACAGGAAAATGCTGTGGATGAGTGGTTTTAGCAGTACGGTTTGTAAATGTGTACAGCCGAGTGGCACGCAAGACTGTGCAGCAACATACTGCTACCTGGTAGAACACCCAACTGCTGTTGTTATAGACGGCATAGTTTAGGGCTGAGCCCTTAGCATAAATGCAGTGCCAACAGGTAAAAAAATTGATAAAAGAGAAGAAAAGAAATAAACATGTAAATAAATGGCTTTTAATAAAGGGAGACCATACAGGTATTTTTTTTCACTTATTAGGTGGAGTTTGCGATCAGCTGGCACGGATCCACATAGAGAAGCTCCACTGGAAAGATACGAAGAAAGTGACTAAATGATGATTGCCCCCTCAGTCCTCTAGGCTTTCCACTCATCAGCACCAGTCGACAGGATCGACGGGTACACACCAAAACAAGATGTGCTCAGTGTGCATTAGGCAGAAAAAAATAATGAAATACTGCAGAAATCAAGTGGCATAGGCATGGCAGGAAAATGCTGCAGAGCAGTGGTTTTAGCCGTTTGCAAATGTGGAAACTGCATTGAGATAACAGTAAAGTTAAATGCTAAAGAATTATATTCACTTTTAAATATTGAGGCAATTCTTTTTTATGCAATGAAGAAAATCTTTGCAACAAAAATAAATAATAGTATCTTATATGGGGCCAACGTCTTGGGTCCTGAAATTCCAATTACAGGTTTAGAAACTGTGCCGCCACATTTTGTTAGGTATCTTCTGGGGATTCCAAGTTGCATTCCTGGTACCCATTCATGAACTGAAATGGACCGGTGATCACTCTCTGCTCTTTCACTCAACTATTAAAAAAACAGTAATGATGCGGTCCAGCTCAAGAGTTCTCATACTGTTCTGGAGTGAGGTTATTCCCATAATCTTGAACAGAAGAAATATTTTGGGTGGTTATGTTCATGAGATAAAAGTCTGAAATGTCTGAGTTTGCAGTACATATATAAAACAAACAAAAATGAGCTGGACATTTATTGCAAAAATGCTATTGCAAGGATCAAAGATGTGTGGGACGGCTACACCACAAAATAAACTTGTAGGATTAGATGTCCTGCGGTGGAGTGTGTTCCGGTGTTGGGGGAGAGCCGGGGACATAGACTATAAAGTTAAACAAAAAAGAAAGACAAGAACATATGGAAAGAATCAGAAACTCTGCAATGTTATCAGACTATGCACTGATGAAGGACATTTGGAAAAAACAACCCATATTTATCTGTTTATTGGGAGCACAGGTGTCAGCTTGCGAAGCTCAAATTCCCGACTGCCGCTCTTAGAAAACAGTACCCAGATAGCACAAGCAAATAAGACACTGTAACTTAATAAATCAAGTAAACAAAAATGAATGCTAATTGCATATTTCCTTTTTTATATCACTCCTTCAGCTGGGGTCACGAAAAATAATCTGTTCATAAACTTGCAGCCTAAACTGCTCACAACAGAGCGGAAAGTAATCAGTTTCTGGACTATGTGGACAGTGTCTTTGAGCAAGGCTGCATTCCAAAGTAACATCGGCTATCTACATCACCTTGGGGACAGAGCATAGGAATAATATAATTTATGGCTTAGACCATACAAAAAGAGAGAAAAGGGCGCCCTTAAGTCTGCTTCTGAGTCTACAGACATGGTAACAGATGCAAATGGGGGTAAGGCATTCATTTTGAGCAACGCTTCAGCAGAAGACCCAGCTAATAAAAATAAATAAAATGAAAGCTCCCCATCACAGTACTGGTAGATAATGTGGAACATATGGCCAGTGACCTTACCAGGCTCACAAGAGAATGATCACAAACACAATAGGAACTACAGGAGATATGTTGCGCTGAAGGGGAAGGAAAATAATGAATGAATCCGTCTCTGAGGTTCATGTGAGTGCTCGCTGATTGGGGGGGCAACACATTAGCGTGGTGGGAGGTCCTGAGACAGCGGGGTAAAATTCAGGATGAATACAAAACTTTGAGTGCACTGAAAAGCTGGAAAACGGGCAAAATGAAACAAAGCACAGGAGACGAGGTAAACAAACAGTATTTTTATTACATGAAATAGACTACTGGGAATGGCTGCACAGTAAAAATGCATACATAGAAACATAGAAACATAGAAGTTGACGGCAGATAAGGACCGAAAGGCCCATCCAGTCTGCCCATTTCTTTTTCTACCTTATAAATGTGCCATCGACCTTTGCTCTGTCAGTGACCTATCTATTCATAGTCATTTGTATTGCTCCCTTATGCCTATCCCATGCCTGTTTGAAGCCCTGCACTGTATTCATAGCCACCACTTCTTGTGGTAAGCCATTCCATGCATCTACCACCCTTTCTGAAAAAGAATTTCCTCACATTTCCCCTTAATGAGCCCCTCCTCTAATCTCCTCTAATCTCATGCTGTGTCCTCTTGTCCTGCTATTTTTCTTATATTTAAACATGTTAGACTCTTTCACCTTGTTTATGCCCTTAAGGTGTTTAAATGTCTCGATCATATCACCTCTCTCTCCTCCTTTGCTCAAGGGTATACATATTGAGCTCCGCTAATCTGTCCTCATATGTCTTCTGATGCAGTCCCTGCACCATTTTGGTTGCCTTCTTCTGGACTGCCTCAATTTGGTTAATGTCCTTGTGAAGGTGTGGCTTCCAATACTGCACGCAGTACTCAGATGGGGCCTAACCAATGTCTTGTACAGAGGGATTATTACCTCCTCTTACGACTTGTGATACCCTACTAATACACCCTAACACCCCCTAGCCTTACCTACTGCTTTAGAGGTCTGCTTGATGATTTTAGGTCATCAGTGATGATGATGCCCAAGTCTCTTTCTTCCTTTGTGACTGCTAGCAACTCCTCCCAGCCTATAAGTGGCTTCAGGGTTTCTCTTCCCTATGTGCATGATTTTGCACTTCTTTGCATTAAATCCCAGTTGCCACTCTTCTGACCATTCTGCTAGTTTATCCAGATCTCTTCTCATTCTGCCCACCCATCTGGATCATCTACTCTGTTGCAGATCTTGGTGTCATCTGCAAACAGACAAGCCTTACCCTCTAGTCCATCTCTGAGGTCACTAATGAAGATGTTGAATAGGACTGGCCCCAGGACTGATCCCTGAGGTACCCACTTGTGACTTGCATCTCTTCTGACTGTATACCATTTACCACCACTCTGTTTTCTGCCAGCCAACCAGTTTGCCACCCAGTTGACCAACTTCTGACCCACCCCGAGCCTACCTAGCTTATTTATCAATCTTCTATGTGGAACAGTGTCAAAAGCTTTGCTGAAGTCAAGGTAGGCGACATCAACTGCTCCCCCTTGGTCCACCACTCTGGTTACCCAGTCAAAGAAATCTATGAGATTAGTTTGACAGGACCTTCCTTTTGTAAACCCATGCTGTCTTGGATCCTGTGCCCCTATGGATTCCAGGTGTTGCACTATCCTTTCCTTAAGGAGTGCCTCCATAATCTTGCCCACTACTGAGGTAAGACTGACCGGTCTGTAGTTCCCCGCCTCCTCCCTGCTACCACTCTTGTGGAGTGGGATCACATGAGCCCTTCTCCAGTCTTCTGGGACCTCTCCTGTGCTCAGAGACTCACTAAACAATTCTGCTAATGGCTCTGCTAGTTCCTCCTTTAGCTCCTTAAGTACCCTGGGATGTATGCCATCAGGTCCCATTGCCTTATCCACCCTGAGCTTAGCAAGCTCTTGTAGGACCCTTTCTTTTGTGAAGGGGGTAGTGCTCACCTCCCTCCCCCCTGTGTCCATGATGCTGAGCTGTGGGCCCTGCCCTACCTTCTCTTCAGTAAATACTGAGCAAAAGTATCTATTTAGGATAGATGCCTTTACAGGGTCCTCCTCCTCACATGCTCCCTTTCTCCATTAAGCTTAGTACACCCCTCTGGACTTTCTCCTTTCACTAATGTATCTATAGAAAGTCTTGTCACCTTCTTTACTGTTCGTACTAGTGTTTCCTCAGTTTGGGACTTTGCCTGCCTTACTGCCTTACCTGCTTCCCTTAGGGCAGTTTGGTATGCCTCCCTATCTTCATCCCGCTGTGTTCCCTTATATTTTCTGAAGGCCAGCCTTTTGGCTCTGACCTTTTCTGCTACTGTATTTGAGAACCAAAGTGGTTTCCTTCTTCTTTGCACTTCCTTTTCTGTCTAACACAATGGGATGTTGCTTCAAGTATTGTATCCTTAATGCTTGCCCACTTTGCCTGTACCTCCTCACCTGTGTTTCTTTTTGCCAGGGCTAGCTTAACTCTGTTGGCCATCTTATCAAAGTCAGCTCCTCTGAAGTCCCATATTTTTGCCTTGGAATGGGATGATTTAGATGTAGTAGCCAAAATTGAACCATACCATGTGATGGTCACTGGCCCCCAGGTGACCTTCTACCTGGAGATCTGTGATCCCTTCTTTGTTAGTCAGTACTAGATCTAGGATAGCCCTGTCTCTTGTGGGTTGCTGTACCAGTTGTTTGAGGCCCTCCCCCTGCAGGGAATCCACTATGAGTCTAGTTCTGGGAGATGTTCCTGCTGGTATTGACCAATCTGTATCTGGCATGTTGAAGTCTCCCATTATCAGAACCTCCCTTTAGCTGTCATGTTTTGTATATCTTCTAACAGTAATGTGTCTATGTCCTCCTCTGGTCTGGGGCCTGTAGACAACCCCAGTTCTTATGGCTGTCCCATTTCCTGTTTCCAGGGTGACACACAGTTCTTCTGGCTCCTTATGTGTATTCTGAATCTCTGTAGCTTTGATATTTTCATTAACATACAGGGCCACCTCCCTTTTGCACCTCGGTCTCTTCTGAACAATACATAGCCAGGTACTGAAGTCTCCTAGTGTGTGTTACTGGTAAACCACGTCTAATTTACTATGTCCAGTTTAGCTTCTGACATTATTGCCTGCAGGTCTGGGATCTTATTTCCCAGGCTGTGAGCATTTGTGTACATGATTTTCCATTGGCCAGATTTTGGTGTGTTAGTTGTTGAGTGAAGTTTGGCATCACCCTGTGCATCGTATGGGAGACAAACCTTTTTTCACCTGGTGATGCAATGAACTGCAAACACGTGAATTCCTGTTTCTGACCATTAGCTGAGGGGGAGGGTGTTCTTCCCATTCGAGTGATGGGGTGCTGCACCCTCCTCCCATTTGCTAGTTTAAATATTCTGCAAAGACATCAAACTTCTGCCCCAATGCACTGACTCCTCTTTAGTCAGATGCAGTCCATCAAATTTAAAGAACTTTCGCTCCCAGAACTGTTGCCAGTTCCTACAAATCTGTGTCCTTTTCCTGGCACCAGTCCTTGAGCCATGTGTTTAGCTCCCCTATCTCCCTTTCTCGACCTTCCGTCCATCTGCTCCCTTCTCCCAGACTGGCAGGATCTCAGAGAAGGAGATGCTGGACGAAATAGATGATAGTTTGTCACCCAGCCTAGTCAGGTGTTCCTTGGTCTCCACAACTGACCGGCTGGCGAGATCATAGTCCCTATGTGTACTAGGACATCAATGTTTTCTCCTGCTTTGTGAACAATTTTAGCAATGCAGTCAGTGTCTCTCCATGCTGATGTACCTGGGAGACATCTGACCATCACCCCTGGCTGGAGATGAGTATCAACTCCCCGAATCATGGAGTCTCCTATGATCAGAAGTTTTTTGGATTTCCTTTGTGCTTGTTTAGTTTTGGTTCCTGATTTGGGTGAGTATTGTTGTGCTAGCTCCTGTGCCGCAGTGTCCTGCTCTGCAGTGTCGTCTGCCTCTTTATTTGATTTCAGAGATAGAGGCAGATACCTGTCTGTAGTGTTTATATGGTTTTTGGAGGTAATGTGTTGGAGAGCAGAGAGTGATGGGGCACCTGATTTGCTCCTCCTAACCACCTGCCAACCTCCTGGACCAACTACCCTCTGCGGTCGAGGTTTTTCTGTTGGATGCTGGGGAAATGGGGGTGGTTCTTATAATGATTTCCTCTTCAATATGAAATTTGAGGCGTGCAATCTCTGCCCATGCTGCCCGGAGCTGAGACCTAAGATCTCCAAAGGCTCAGCATGTAGGACAGTGTCCTAAATCCTGTAAGACTGTCCTTCTGAAAATTGTTCCACAGTACCTGCAGTTAATGAAATCCATTCCAAATAAGTTGCTGGGTTTGTAACCTAGTCAGAGTAATTAGAAGGAAAAAAAATGCAAGTAATGGTTTAATTGTGCTTTGTTTAACTTGTTATAACAAGTTAAATTACTAGTGCCCTGTAAATGAGATCACCTTGTGGAGGCCCCACTGATCCGCCCCTTCCTGCTCTGCCACAGGAAATGTCACAACTGTGGTACCCTATAAAAGGAGTGTAGCGTGGGGTGGTTGGGGATGGGGTGGGTGGCTGGGCCCTTCCCTGCCTAAAAGAAGAACCACGGACGTAAAGAACAAGGAGGTACAGCAGAAACAATCAGTCAACAACAAATGCAGTAACCCTGAAAGCTTATCCTAATGTTAGATAAAACTGTAAAACCTGTAAAGCACCACCTGTAATAATTTCAGAGAAGATATACCCTGTAAGAAACACTTTGCTCCAGAGAAAAATAAAGCAGTAACAGAAGATATACCTTGCAAAAGACAATTTGAATCAGAAGATTACAGCAGTAATCTGTTAGCACACACCTGTAGGCACACCTTGTAATAATGCAGAAGAAGGTATACCAGCAACAACAATTTGAATCAGAGAAAAAATAAAGCAATGAAATGTTAGCAACAAACAGTAGCAATCCCTGTGAGTAAAAAATAAAAACACCACCACACAGTAAATCTGCTTAGCCAAACTAAGTCTTAATCCTTCTCCTTGCTCTGGTAAGTTTCTCTACTCTGCCTTTCAAGCAGTCTTAGAAGGAAAGAGCTCAGGTGAAGCTAGGTGCCTTGGCCAGCAAACCAAGTCTTCTACCTCAAGATATCAACTAACCTGACTTTTAACCCTTCTTTCTGTTGGAAATTACTGACAGTTTGCCAGCTCCACCCCACATACACACCTAATCCTTTGGAAGAGCTGTGGGAGGAAAAGCAATTAGCTCCTTCAATGTGAGAAGGAGACTGAAACACCTCTGAGACAACAAACCTTTTCAACAAACAAGAATAAAATAAAACACAGTGTCAAACAGTAATTTTGCTTAGCCCAATGATAAAAAAGTCACAAAAATGTAAGCTCCACCTGTAATACAGTAATTTCAGAGAAGATATACCCTGTAAGAAACACTTTGCTCCAGAGAAAAATAAAGCAGTAACAGAAGATATACCTTGCAAAAGACAATTTGAATCAGAAGATTACAGCAGTAATCTGTTAGCATTATCACCTGTAGGCACACCTTGTAATAATGCAGAAGAAGGTATACCAGCAACAACAATTTGAATCAGAGAAAAAATAAAGCAATGAAATGTTAGCAACAAACAGTAGCAATCCCTGTAAGTAAAAAATAAAAACACCACCACACAGTAAATCTGCTTAGCCAAATTAAGTCTTAATCCTTCTCCCTTGCTCTGGTAAGTTTCTCTACTCTGCCTTTCAAGCAGTCTTAGAAGGAAAGAGCTCAGGTGAAGCTAGGTGCCTTGGCCAGAACCTGACAGTGCCCCTTAAAAAGGTATATTTCTGCTAGCACTCCGGCACCAATGTGCTCTCTCTCTCTCTCTCTCTCCCCGAGTTCCTGCCTCACAGGAAAGTACACTGTCCACTGCTCTACACTGGTCTGGTACCAGCTGCCACAAGGATCCCACCGCTCTGCCACCAGTTGTGATGCAAATCCCTCACCAGGGACTTCCAGTTCACTGCCACCACCTGGGTTTTTTTTCACCAACAGGGCCCAGGAAGCCTGTTTCTGACCTCCTCCTTTGCACAAGGTCAGGAAGGTTAACACAGTAACTGTGGGCAGAGTGCTGTCTTGGAGATGGACTGCAACAGAGTCCAGTAGAAACAGAATCACCCTTTTAAATAACACACAAGCAGTCACTGATTGTATAAAAATAGACTCTTTACTAGAGTACTACAAGTATTTACAACAGAATGTATTTACAGGAAACAAAAGGGTTGCACATTTACTAAGAAGCAGAAAATACAATCACATTAAATAGACAGGTATTGTACAGCAGAAGTCTAAGCTGTCCTCCCCTACAAATCATTCACCTGCCCTAGCTAAAGAAGCACTTTCCCCTCATTGTGCTATCTTACCTCAGCTAGTCTTTGTAATGGCAGGGGCCCTGGTCTTTAGGTGTTTCAGTCCAAGAGAGTGAGCTTGTTTTAAGCCCCTCAATATATTACTTTGCTCCAAGTTGGAAGGGTCCTACTCACTCTAAGTGACAAGCCCATGTTGTCCAGCCCTCTTTGAGAGTGTGTGTGCATGTGTATGTGTGCCCCCATGCTTTTGCATTGCCTTGCTACCATAATAATGTCCAACTGGATCCTTTTGTTCAACATGGGAACACCTTCAGGAAGGATACCCTCACTGGGTTTATGGATTTATTGCTTTACTGCCGCCTGCCTGGCTTTTCCTGTCAACTTTCTCATAAGAACCATCAGACCTGTAATTTTACTTTTCCATATACGCTTGCTCATGTGATCTGGCAACCATCTTGTCTGAAGAAGATGCATAGTCAAAAAGAAAAACAATCAAAAGAATACATGGTTCTGGTCTCCTTTCCTCGTCACAGTGTTATTTGGCTCTGCCCCCAGGCTTACAAACTGCCGGGATCAACTATCCATCTCCAACCTTGAAGGAAGTGTCATTGATAATGCTACCAACTGTAAATATCTTGGCATCACTCTAGATCTCTCACTTGACTTTGCCCAGCACATTGCTAATGTGACTAGGATGGTTAACTGCAAACTAGGCCCTGTTTTCAGATCTAGCTATGCCCTTACCCCCTCTGCAAAAAAGACTGTTGTACAGGGACTACTTCTTCCAACACTTACCTACTGTGTTGCTGTGTGCCTACTCAGCTAAAACTCACTTTCATAGATGGGACACTGCCTACAATTACATTTGTCACTTTGCACTGTCGTCTCTCTGGCTTATCCATCGCTGTTGACTTTACAGAGACTTAAACTGGTTATCTCCTGTTGCCTATCATTCTCATGCCCTTGGTACTATCATGGATAAAATAGTTCATGCCGGAGTACCATCCTCCCTTGCCTCCCTATTGTCCCTTCTACCCCACCATACCCCCTTCACTCTGGGGAAGGTCCCTACTGTCTGTACCCAGGCACCATACAACTGTGGACTCCCAAGCCTTTTTACACTCTGCTCTTCCACTGTGGAACTCCCTGCCAGTCTCTATGGGGCTCTCCTCTTCTCACAATCACTTCAAGAGGGAGTTTCACTGCTATCTTCTGCTCTCCCATTCCTGCAGCTGCTCACCTCCTACTTTACCTTCCTGCTGCCTGCAGGCTTCATGGGTACTGCATTGTGATTATGTTCCTGCACTTATTATTTCTTTGTTCCTTCCCCTCTCCTATTCCCCTCTAACCCTTTCTTCCCTACTGTCTGTCATGATGCACTATGTCTTCTTCCTCCTCCTCTTCTAAGCCTTTGCCCTGAAGCTACTCACTCGTTATTACTATCTTCCAGAGCACTTAGAAAGTACTTGTACTTTCTGTAGTATATATTCAATATTGTTTAAATATTTCAAGATGTTGTGTTACTCTCAGCATAATCCCTCAGTCATATTGTTTGTAATTATTGTAGTACAAATATGTTTAGCTTTTGCATTTCTTTCAATGAAATCCTCTGATATAATGATTGCATATACTGCCTGCTGTTTATGCTAATTATTGTACACTGTACCCTTGCTCAATTTTCTCTTTTGTTTACTACGCCTTTTTACCTATGCAACTTTAACTGCTTTGTTCACAACATGTTGTTCAGATCATTTCCATACTGCTTGTTAATTATTCCTCTGTATTCTCTGTATGCTTTTGTTTGTACTCTCCCAGGTTGTACCTGAAAATAGGCATATATCATGTCTAGTGTACCTACCTGGTCAACAAAAACAAATAAATAGAAGCATTATATTGTTCTGGTACTTCTTCACTTATCATCGAGGTGAAAATATGGCACCAGGTTGAGAAACATACAGCCTGTTCCCTATGGGAAGACAAACCCTCCAGATTTAACAAGACTTCACTCCACTCTAAACATCTGAAAATGGGTTAAAGCCTTCTGTGGCTGTGGGCATAGCCTTTGGAGTTAAACTGGCCATCCAATTTATAAGAATTAATTAGGTGTCCTCTGCTGTGTAGGTAACAATAGAACAAAGCGTCTGTAAGACAGTACTGGTCTATTTCCTGTTGCAAAACTCTTTCCCTAACCTCGGAAATACTTTATTGCCAATGAGCTACACAAAGTTTGCAAGGTTAAAACTGATCAAGCTAGAGCAGCAGCCTGAGTACTAGCTGGGTATATTTGAGCCTGTCTTGAACAACCCTAATTTTTTATTGATAAAATACTCTTCCAGCCCTGCTGGAAGGATTCTGGCATGATCAGGGTATTTCATCTGATCTTCCCCTTACAAACACACTTAAATCCTTTGCAGATTTGCAGCACAAATTCTCTCTTCCCCAGACAGATATGAAGAAGTACAGTACCTGTACTTAAAGCATAAACTTAAAAAGGCTGAGGCCAGGCTATTTAGCTCCTTGTAAAGGGTTGAATGATATACTAGTCAGCTGGATGTCTAAGAATAAGAGGGTGGATCCTTCTGTCTACAGCTCTGTTTTACACTAAACTGAACCATCACTGGAATTGCATTGATTGAAATTGGAACAGGGCTTGCAGATGCTCATTTATCGGACTTCTGGGGAAGAGGGGCAGGGCAGCAAGATGGCCACACTGTTGCCCTGCTCTATGTTTGGGCTCTGATTTTAGCTTTATTTTGGGACTATTGAGTATTTTAATCCTCTAAATAAGACTATTTGGCCTGTTAAAAGTTGCACTCCAGCCAGTTTAATTATTTGCAGATTTTACAACCAGTTATATATAGAATTGTTTCTTGGCTGACCAGGCATTTAGGGCATTCTTAGGCATTTTTGGTGTCTTGCTATGCTTTTGTAGCAATGGACCACTCTTGGAGAAGCTGATTTTGATTTTTGAAAATCCCAGGATAGTGATTGTCAAGTGTAACTGAGGAAAATTTTTTGAGCACCAGATGGGGAGTCCTCGTCTACCGGGACTGAATGCTGCTGTTGTGACTAGCCTAATGTGCTAGTAATTATACACGCTTACATACTCCTAAAAAAGGTATGATATCGTTGCATGGGTTGGGGGTCTCAGATTTACCCTGAAGCTATGAAATTTACTACGTTCAGTGGAGCATGTCTTCTATCTCTTCCAGGTAAACAAGTTACCTATGGCTTCCTCAGTAATGTTAAAAGACGGCCAGAGTTATAACCCACCAAAAAAGCCTGGGAAGAATGCAGTGCTCAAACACGGGATGGACATTTATTGGAGTGTTGTGTTGGGATCGGAAGCTGTGGAGAGACTCTGCAAGGTGTGAGCCCTGCATTGATGGATTTGAAGTGAAATGGGTGGGTGACTCCATTTGCCTGATTCAGCAGCAAAACTTTTGAGGTTTTGAAGGATCCTCATAGAATTTTCCCATTACAGTAAACACTTTTATAACTGCTTTAAAGTGCCAACTTGGAAATCTCCTTGAACTATAGCAGTATGGAAAGTATCATGATTTGGGTACATTACATTTGTAAACTCTTTTTCTTGTTGCTTTGCTGACTGTCAAATTGTCTGTCCTTTCATTCAGGACTGTACTCAAACACCAAGTCAAACTGTTGTGTAAAAAAGTAAATTTAATTGTTGTTGGACTGTGATGCAGCCATTACTTTTGACTGCTTTTTGCAGTCCTCATAAAGTAATCTTGAACTCGAATGAATAAACAAGACAGCGTAAGGCATGAAAATAATAAGTGTGTATATATATATATCTCAAGGTCTCTTACAAATGTATAAATTACTTGATGGACTGTTGAGCGTACACGGAGTATTTTAACTCCCGCCAATAAACGCATGGACTCTGGAGAGCAAATGGAGCCACTTATCCTAGCCAATATATTGATGGACTCCTGTGTGTAAATGGAGCTTCTTAACCCCTGCTTGACTGAATATTATTTTTAATTCTGCTTGAAGATTTTAAACATTTGTCTTTTGGATTTTTAGGATGTTTTGATTTATGAAGTTCTAAAGTTACTTATAACAGTTTAAATTGTTAAGCAGGATAGTATATTTCTTAATTCAAAACAGGGATTGAACTCAATGAAAAATCCTCTGAGCAGTTTTGCACAAATGCTTGAAGGATGTTCTAACATATGAATGGTTCTTAATTTTATTTTATTTTTCTGTATGTTATAGTGTCAGAGTGCTGTTATAATTATAGATTTGCTATTTAAATTTCATTCCTTTAATATAAGTGAAACTATATTATCCAGGAATGTTATAGTAGGAAGCTTTTCTTATTAACTTGCTCAATATGCCTTAAGTTACTCAATTTACTGACCAGCTGCTTGAGATTTAATTCACTGACATGCTCCTGCTACATTTGCATAGGTGTTGATTGCCTTGCTTATGGGTTTCTCAGAATTTTGCCTGAAATTTGGGAGAGGTATTATCTGTATAATACTGTGTGCTCCATCGCATTTCCTTAGTAGGGTGTGTACAGGGTAAAGAAATGATTAATGGTCAGATTTGTGCATGATGAGACAGGACTAATTATTATCCTACATTTTGCAAGCTTATGAGTTTTCTGGGTTCTCAATTTCCAAGTAGGTGGCTATGAATCATAATTAGATATATGGTACACAGTGGTAAAACAAACCTGTAGTGTAATTACTCAGTGGCATCCTGTGGAATGTAAAATTGGTGGTTCCTGTTAAGGCATAAAGAGACTATATTGTAGAGTTTACTCCAGAAAATATCCAAAATGTTTTATGTGTTTTTTGGTAACAAACTGTGGGTTTGATGGAGATTCCCTTACCTGGAGATTAGACATCTTTTCTGGATTACCCTATTTGTGGGACAGGATCCCCCTGCTAGTTGGCATGGAAACCATGTACGGGACCACTTTTTGATATGGGAATTGGTCTAGTTAGTTATAACATATAGATCTTGGTCAGCTAAAGACATTCACAAACAGTATAGTTGAACATGTGTTGCTCCTATAAACTTTTAACTACGTCTGATCTATATAGCACATGGTATTACTGTAAGTGATTCACTGGAATTTTATACATAGATGTATATTTTTTAAGCAATAAGGCATGACCAGGGGTTATGTTAATGGTCTGTTAATCACCCTCTAGGGGTGTAATGTGGCACGAGGCATAGCCGAGTGCTACATGCCCCTAGAGGGTGACTAACTGACCATTAACATAACCCCTGGGAGTGCCTTATTGCTATCATAATAAAAATGTTTTTTAAATAGTGTTAAACCTTGTTCAGCATATGATTAGGCTGTACATGTATGTTAATCAAAGATTAACATAGGACTAATAGAATGTTTACAACCAATCAGAAAACTCTATTTCTCAGACGCTTTTTATAATATTACTTATTGGAAGTTTGTATAGTGTTCTTTTCTTGTATCATAATGACTTGTAGTCAAACGAATAAACTTAAACTGAACTGCTCATTAATCAAAATACCTGGGGCAAAGAGGCTGGTGCTACTTTTATAGTTCTGCCAATCAGACAGATGACCATGTGGCCAGACATCTAATAGATAGGCTAGTCTGAGAGGGTAAGGAAGCTGCGTGACTCCCTAAATCCCTTATGTGGACTTTGCTATGGGGTCTTTGGATTGGAGGAAAGCCAGTTAAGAGCACAGGACCACCATCCCTTGAAGAAGTCCAACAGGGTGAAATGTTGAATTGGGCTGTGAGGCAACTGGCATTTAATAAAGTAGCTGATTCTGTTAAATGTTTGTAATCTGATATTTTCCCTTTTAATGGAGGCAAAGTGCCAGCTATTGCTTAATTGGAGACAGGTATGCTCATTTGATTGCAGAAAGCATCAAAATAGCAGAGATTCTGAGGAAATTCTATTCAGGAAGGGACACATTAGCACATTATTAAAAATTGGGGGGGGCATGGTCAAAGCAGCAGTAGCTATTTTAAAGACAGATTTTGTAGCTACTTTTTCAATTAATGACTTGCGTCGTTAAAGATGGTCACCATTGGAAGTTTAAAAAAATCTTTCCCACTGAGGTTACCTGTTGAATGTACAGACTAAATTAATACTGGGAATGTGTTTTGATGGGGTTTCCACATGTTTCTGATGTCAAACAGCACAACATTGTACCAAGATATTTCATTTTTTTATGGTTGGGCATGGCACAGGATTGGGAACTTTTCAAAATGTCAAAATTCTGTGTCTTAATTTAGGAATAAAAGAAAATGAAAAGGAAATGAAAAGAAAATGGGTATATTGATATTTTTGGCAGAGGGACATTATTGTTAAAAAACTACTTGGTGACTAACAAATATTGCTGCTTTAAGTACCTGCTGGGAACGAGCATTGACTTACTGTTGCCGTCTCTCTCCCCCATCTTTCTTAAATTCTTTTCTGTGGCCTTTCTGATGACAGCATTTCCCTGTCCCTCTCGGAGATAGGGACAATTTCTGCATCTGTCTGGTATGATTGCCCTTCAGGGAAACTAGAAAATTGTGCTCTATGTTGTGTTTGTATGAATTACTTAGGGTACACGAGGTGCAAAATCAAACCTGCTGTTATATATTTGTAACAGTTATTAAAGTTTGCTTTCCCTAAAGAGTTTTCTGGGTGCAGAGCCCTCTTTGCTACATGCATATGAAGGATTTGTACTGTATCTGTGTCAGCATGTTGTAGAGTTCTATCATGTCTCATTGTATCATAATGAAATGCATATGTGTCTTCGCAGTTTATAAAACAAACATTTCTGATTGTATCATAATCAAATGCATATGCGTCTGTACAACAAAAAACAATGGCCCAGATATTCAAACTGCGCCAGTTTGTGGCGCAAGCCTGTGCGCTGCTCAAAATAGTTGCGCAGGGGTGTGGCCAGGGCGATATTCAACGGAGTTGCGCTATGGCGCAACTGCTTTGAATATCGCCCCCTGGCCACCCCCACTGTGCATGGCGCAGTGGAACTGCACCTCCGCAAGTGGTCAGAGTGGAGCATTGAGATGCGGTGGTGCAAGTTCCATTGCGCCATACACAGCACCTGCGATATTCAAAGGGTGACATGCAAATGGGGCCATAATTTATGTAAGGCGCATGGGGGGCCATTTGCATCTGATTACAGCCCCATTTGCATGCCATTAGCATGCAGGTGCGCCGATCCCCGCGCCTGGCCCCTGCCAGGCAGCAGCCATCGGGGACCGACGCCCCCTGCAGCCCGATCGCGGACGTCCGTAAGGATGTCTCAATCCCTGGTGGTCAGTGGACCACGATTAGCCGATCGTGGGCATAACAGTGTTCCAACCCCGAGTAGCCCGAGTCGCGGGCATAACTATCTAACCCCCATTAGCCGAGCGGGCATAACTTTTTATTCAACCCCAGTGATCGAGAGGCATCAGTAACTCCCCAAAGCCCAATATCCCTGGTGGTCCAGTGGACGAGCGGAGCCTCGATTGTGGTGGCATTCTTCACCCCCAAGTCTGAAATCCTGGTGATCTAGTGGACCCCCACACACCGCCCATGGAGCCCCACCACCCCGCTCCCCCGTCAGCGGCAGGCGACAGCACCCCACCGCCTGCCGTCTCACCGCCTGACAGCCAGTATGGCTGCACACCCATTGGTTCAGGACATGAGCCAATGGGCGTAGCCCATACCGCATAGTCAGTCCAGATATGTGAATGATTAGTACGGGAGCTGCACGCCCATTGGCTCATGCTCTGACCACGGGCGTGCAGCCATACTGAGCTGTCAGTCGGGCGGGTGGTGGGCAGCAGGTGGTGGGTGCTGCCAACCGCCAGCTGATGGGGGGAGCGGGTGGTGGGCTCCATGGGCAGGTGGGGTGGGGTCCACTAGATCACCAGGGATTTTGGACTGGGTGAGGAATGCCGCCCATGATCAGGCTCCATTCGGTCCACTGGACCACCAGGATATTGGGCTTTTGCGGGGTTACTGATGCCCGCGATCGGGCTAATGGGGGTTGATAAAGTTATGCCCGCGATCGGGCTAATGGGGGTTGGATAAAGTTATGCCCGCTGACCGGCTCACGGGGGAAGTTACAGCGCCCTGATCAGGCTACTGGGGAATACAGTTATGCCCGTGATTGGCTAATTTCGGTCCACTGGACCACCAGGGATATTGGACTTGGGGGCTACTGATGCCCGCGATTGGGGCATGGGGGCACCGCCAGTGCGGCAGGAACAAGTCGAGGCCACCCACAGGTGGCAGCTGCTGTGTTGCGCCTGCAATGCGGCAGCTCACCACTGGGTGGCCCTCGGCCTATTCTCCTTTCTTTGGCGTAACTTTGTGCAGGCGCAGGTAGGTTGTGTTCAGAGAACCTGCACAGCCCGGCTGAATATCGGGCTGTGCAGTTTATGCATGGTTCCTCCCCCTTCAGTTGCGCATGCCTTCATTATCATTGCGCTGTTGCTCAGCATGATTTCCGGGGTGCAACTGCCTCCTGCTGAATATTGCAGAATGGTGCAATTTTGGACTTGCGCAGGCGCAACCCTGTTGCGCATGGCTCAACTCTTTTGAATATCTGGGCCAAAAACTTTAATACGTTTTTTAACTCGGCTTTATGCAAGGTTAATAATATACAGTAGCTACAGATATACCATTGTACAATGCTGAAAGACAGATGTTAACAATATATTTTGTGAGATATCCAGAACATAGGAACGTATGCATCTTGTGAGGCAACACTAGCCCTCTGCTAACTTCTGCCTATTTGCAATGTGTACCTGTTATGCATTTCTACAGTACCAAAAGATGTCCTTAAATTGTGCAACTTGGAAGAAGAAAATAAAAACTAAACCATGGACATAATTGTCTGTGCTGATTATAAATGATCCCCAAATCTACTTCCTCATCTCAGACAATAGGAAGGATGGGGGAATGGGGGCCCCCTGGTGCATGACTCTATACTACTGCTACATAGAAACTTAGAATTTGTTGTCAGCTCAGGCTTTGCACACCAAGTCTGCCCATTTTGTCCCTGCCTATACTGTCACCACAAACCCTAACCGATCTACAGGTGTACTACGGTCTAGCCAGACTTCCCAATTATCTATACATTTCTCTTGGGTTAGAGCTCAGCTGTGACCCTCTGTTTGCTCCTTCCACAAATTAGTCAAGTCATGTCACTTTTATTTCTTAAGCACCCAATCCCGGTGACTCTGGGCACTTTACATAATAATGCAGAGCAGATCATAACAAAACACTCATTATTATTTATTTATTTATTTAGTTTTTGTTAACCAGGTAAGCACACTACTAGACAAAATAGATGCCTATTTTCAGGTGCGACCTGGGAGGTCACAAGGAAATAAGGAATCAGATTACAAAACAGAGCTCAGGTAGATAAATATACAGATATTTCACAGATGAGGCAGGAGAGGCAAACAAAAGAAGCATACAGTAACATACACAGGAGCAGGTAACTTAATATACAGACATTACTAACTGTGAGCAGAGAGGCAAATTTCAAATACCATTTCAAATACCAAAGGGTGCAAGCACAAGGAACACTGTGGGCAGGTAGGGCTAGGAAGGAAGCCGAGCACAGAGTCCGGGTAGGTGCCCCTCAAAGAGGACTGGTGGTATCCAGTGTGTGTCATTAGTTTAGGAGGGCCACTGGCATCAAGTGCAACTGCAGGCTGAGGAGAGCAGCAAGTGATCCCAGACGGAGTTATTGAAGCAGGTATGGGAAGGTGTAGTGCGAACAAGGGCAGGAAGGGAGTTCCATAATTTTGGAGCGCAAGACGCAAATGCTCTGTCACCCATTTGGGTGCTGGTATTGGGGACCTGGAATATCGCAGGACCATGTGTCCTTAGGGAGTAGGAGGAGGCGACAGGTTTGAGGAGCTCTGCTGGAACAGGAGGAGTGCCGTTCTTACCACCTTGTCAGTAAAACAATCTAGGACAAAGCTACGATGCTGGCCCGGTGGAATCCAAGTAAGCTTATTGTAAAGGTCGCAGTGGTGGGATGCAAGGGAAAGCAGCATATATTATTGTAGGCCATGTCCCATTTTGAGAGTTGAGTTTTTGCAGCATGAACAAATGTGATGAGTCCATAGCTGAGCATGGGAAGAAACACCCCACTCGCCAGGGCAATATGTGCAGTGGGGGTGAGACTGTTTTTTGCTCTGTAAGCCAAGCCCAACTTACTATTTACAGCTCTACATACAAGGTGAATATGCTAGGAGAAATCAAGTTGAGGGTCTAGGGTAACTCCCAAGTATTTGACCACGTTTGTAACCATCTTGGGGGAACCATCAGCGCTGGTAATATGCAAGGACACAGGGGACATTTTTAACTTAGCCTGGGAACCAAAGAGCATGGCCTGAGTTTTCCTGAAATTGAGGACGAGCCTGTTTTCTTTTAGCCAGGATTGTATATCACTAAAGTCAGCGTTAAGGTGCCGGTTGATGACACTAATATCACGGGAGTGAGTAAGGATGACCAGGTCATCTGTGTATAAGGTGGCACTGCAGAGGGATGGTACAGTGGGGAGATTGTTTACAAATACAGGGAACAAGATGAGCCCCAGGACAGACCCCTGGGGAACTCCAAATTTGACTGGGGTGAGCTTGGAGAGGGTCTTGTTAAATTCTGTAAGTTGCTGGTGTTCTTGGAGTTAATTGGAAAACCACCCAAGGACAGAGTGGATAAGCCAAGGGACCAGAGTTGCAAGCACAGAAGTGCATGATCAACTAGGTCGAAGGCCTTGGAAAGGTCAACGAAGATGGCACCAGTGAGTTTGCCTTGATCCATGGCAACCCTAACCTCAGAGGTAACCTCAGCAAGGTCACACCAATCTAAAACAATAAATGATCATAAATAATATTCTTAAAGCTCAACTCAATTCCAGTTAAAATCAGTGAACATTAAATGCTTGATTAAAAAGATGTGTCTTAAGGCCCTGCTTAAAGATTTCTGCGAGGGGGCCTCCCTCAATGATCATGGGAGGGAGTTCCATAACACCGGTCCCGCAATTTCAAAGGCACGATCTCCCAATGTTTTTAGTCATGCCCTTGGGACCACTAGGAGGCCCTCCACAGATGACCGTAGTGAGCACACAGGGCAAGCAAGTGTCAGAAGGTCAGACAGGTAGCACGGACCAAATCCGTATTTATTTATTTAAAAGTTTCACCAGGAAAGACATACTGAGCAGATATGCTCATTTCCAGATGCATCCTAGGGGAGAGGGGAATAGGATAAACAGCAAGTACAGCAGCAAAAACCAAATACAGTGAATAATGAAAATAGAATAAACATAGAACAGTAAGAATAAAAATAGGTAATATATACATTTACAAACAACAATAATAACATGAATGGTGCTAGGACACTAAGAAAACAACACAATCAGATTACATAATTGATATAGGGTAAGTTAGTTAATCGCAAATGAGCACAGAGGCAAAATATGGTGAGGGTGAAAATTAATTATATACAACTACAGGAAGGGGGAGTAAATCTTGAAGGAGGGAGTTCAGGATATGAGGGGAGGCAGAATGATGGATGCGAGATAGGAGGGCATTCCAAATTTTTGGGAAATGGTGTAAGAAAGCAGCCTGACCAACCGAGGTGGACCTTGGCGGGGTGGTTAAAGTGTAGTGGTCGTGGTTTCTGAGTGAGTGAGAAGAAGATAGTTTGAGGGAAATAGAGGAGGAGGAGAGATGTGGAGGGAGGGAGGGAGGGAGGAGGAAACCAGAATTTGGCAAGAAAGTTAGCACAGTGGATATGGTGCCTGTGGGCTATGGAAGGAAGAGAGAGAGAGAGAGAGAGAGAGAGATTGGTAGAGGGTTCAGTGATGAGTACGGAAGGACAGTCAAGAGCAAAATGGCAGAAAGAATGAAAAAGGAGTCCAGTCTAAGTAGGGAAGATTTGGGAGCAGCACTGTAGATGACATTACCGTAATCAAAAATAGGTAAGATTATTTTCTGGACAAGGGCATGATGTGCCAGCAGAGGAATACAACCACAATTTCAGTATAAAGCACCCTGTTTAGGGTGCAGCTTTTTGTGAATGGCATCAATATGCTCAGAAAAGGTGAGGTGCTGTTCAAGCCATACTCCAAGGTTCGGTAGTTAAGTAAGGCTTGGGGGACTGTGGGGTGGCGGGTGCTGAGTGGGAGGGTCAAGGGGGGAGGATAATGGCAGTAGCAACAGACATTGATGGACGGATTTATTTTTTACAGGGTGTATAAAAATGAAAAAGTCTAAGAGGGACAGTTTTCTTTATTTTAGGGACTGTGTACGTGCTGGGGCTAGAAATTGTGCCAAAGCCCAGCCACAGTGTTGTTCTAGAAAGCTGTGTGCCAAGCAGAAAGTTCAGGGGACTCTCAGCCTGCCCCATCCCCTAGACCACAGAGGAGCCCAGCGGAGAGGAAGACTTCAAAAGGCCTGTCAGGTGAATACCACATACAAAGACCTCAGAGGTGAAAAGTTGAAAGGCCTGACAGATAAAAATCAGCTGCTGGTCCCCTAGTGAACCCAGGCTTGCCCCCTCAGAGGTGTGTCCTGGTGAGACCTGAGGGCCTTGGAAATAGCCAAAGTGAGCCAAGGGGCTGTTACAAAGTGGAGGCACTGCTAGGATTTACTGCCACCTAATGGCCACCCCACACTCTTGTATTCTGAAAAATGTTGTACCCCTCTCCCAAATTGTTTCAAAAGGGAAAATGGCATTACAAGAGGTAGAGGACTGATGCATATTTGAGGGGTTGGACCCCCAGAAAGTGCTCTTGATAAAGAACATAGCTGAAGATAGAGATGAGTTTATTTTGGGAGTGCTGGAGGGGGCTCTGAAGGATTATGGGAGCTTGAAGATTTGGAAAGCAGCTACAGAACCAGGAACCCAGTTTAGAAACGTAAGTGTGAAAACTGAAAAGGACTTAAGAACTGTAAATGTGCCTCCCACAGTGGCACTCGAGGGGTTTCATGAGATCTAGGTGGTGATAAGTAAAGGGAGTCCTGCCAGCCCAAAACCTTCTTCCCCTCCCTTGTACCCCTATCCAACTGAGGGGATGGATTTCAAGCCCAAACTCGAGTCTGTGCTGGCTAGTAAAGGAAAGACCTTGCAGGATATGTGGACTTTGTTGCCTCTGGAGGCAACATCTGAAGAAACTGGGCTAGCCTGCCCTGCTAGTTCTATTTTCTCCGGCACCCTCCCTCACCTTATGGCGATAATAACAAAACTTGGATTGACTATGCTGTGCCTATGCTACAAGAATAGCAGTACTCGGAGGCCAAGAAGCATAAGAGGCTGATAGAAAGTTTGAGAGGACCCACTTTGGATGCTATCCAGTCCTTGTGTGCCACAGATACAGATGCCAAAGTAGATGAGTACCTTGTTGCTCTGGACAGTGAATTTAGGAGTATGGAGTCCTGTGATGATTTGTACTGGAAGTTTAAAACAACTAAACAACACCGGGGGGAGCCTCTCTCAGCTTACCTCCATAGACTGGAGTGGGCTTTGTAGAAAGTGTACCAAAAAGAAGGGGTAGAGTCTAAAGATTTGAACAAGGTGCATCTAGAACAAGTGTTGCAGGCTGTCCAATTCTGAGAGTTGTTGATAAAGTTATCCTTGAAAGAAAGATTGGCCTCTTCCACCAAGCCCTGTTGCAGGAGGTTAGAGAAGTGGAGGAACAAGACAAGCAATGGGGGTAGTCATCTACTGCCACAGCCAGTGCCCAAGTGTCAGACAGTGGGGGGCCTCATGGAGGCAACAGAGCTTCAGAAACTAATTCAAGAACTGAAAAGTGTAGTGTGTCAAGTGGGCAAATTTAGCCTCACCTCCAAGGAATCTGAGCCTTCAGTATCCAGCATGCCCATGTTGAGCAAGGTTGTGTCACCACTATCTGGCCCTGGGGGCAAGATTCAGATACAGTTTCACTGGAGGAATTCAATGCTTAATTGATGAAGTTAGGTAAAATGGTAGGAGATTCTATGAAACGCCCCACTCTGCAATCATCTATGGCCCCTGCCAAGGAAGAGAGGCATCCAAGAAGCTCTCCAGCTGAAACCTCTCGACTGCTAGCATGTTGACCTGATGTATACTGCTATCAGTGTGGGGAGGATGGGCATATCCAATACCAGTGTACATCCTAAAGCAAATATCAGAGGGTCGTAGTTGATTAATCCAAGAGAAACTGGCTACAAGCACCTCTAAATGAATCACCAGTGCTAAAGCTGCTAGCAGCATCAAAGCTAAAACTTCCAACTCTGCAGTTTAAGTGTCTAGGGATTGGGGCAAGATTGTGGTCCCTACCACAGATGTGGAAGCCCGAGAGGAAGGATGGCCCACCAGGGTACTGATGAATAGTGGCTGCCAAGTCACTATAGTGTGTAAGAACTATTATGATAAGTACCTTTCACATAAAAAGTTGGAGCCATCAGAAGGTTTGGATGTGTGGGGCCTCAATGATGCCTCATAGCCTCATACCCTCATATGAGGTTGGTCCGTATTTCGATCTTCTTCCCGGTGGATGTTGCTGGAAATCCCAGTGTGGTGGAGATGTGTGCCGTGGTGTGGCCACGAACAAGCATGTATAAAGAGATTCTGATTATCATTGGGACTAATGCCCATATGTTCCAGGTGAAGATCAGCTGCTGTCCATCTGCAATCTGCCATCGTGGTGCACCACCAACAATTCCAGATAACGCAACAGTACCATGTGAACCAAATCTGCCGAAATTCCTACTTCAAAACTGTAAGTACCTCTGGGCTGTGGCTCAGAAGAGTTACTATTTTAGCAGCTAGCTAGTCAGGAAAGGGCATTAAGTCCTGGGCAGAACTGTTGCCATCCTCCAAGTGGAGCCAGCCAAAAGTTAAAGTTGACTGTTTACAAGTTATTGGGCCCCAACATAAGCTCCTTGCTTCAAGTTAAAGACTATTGCCCTCCTAGCATGCTAGCACCCCCGGTGTGGTACCCATTGCAACAAACTGACTGTGACTTAATGACCATTTGGGGACAAGTCTGGTGCACCCACAGGTGGGGGGGGGGTGAGGGGAGAGAGTGGGGTACCAAGTGCTGTTGTATTCATTACTGTTGTGCTGTTTTCTCCCCTTATTTTACCACCTCCCCATAATAAAATGGAAAGTTGGTTTAGGTTACAATGGAGTATTGCTGGTTATTGTACACTGTGTACATTTACTGAGTGGGGAAGGTACTGTGTGGGCAGTTACTGTATTTTCCTGGAGGGGTGGTAACCTGCAGTTTATCCACAGGTGTCCTACATTACTACCCCAGGTGGAGGCACCACACCATTTCTTCTCCTGTACAACTGGTCCACTAGGGAATCCAGGCCGGCCCCCTCAGAGGTGTGTCCAGGTGAGACCTGAGGTTCCTGGAAACAGCCAAAATGAGTCAAGGGGCTGTTACATAAAAAAAAAAAAAGACTACGAAGGACAGTTTTCTTTATTTCAGGTGCCGGCACTGTGGATTGGGCACTTCAGTGTCAGTGTTATGTTTGGCGGCATGGAGGGTGGTCTTCCCAGTGTTGCACAGTGAAAACGGACAGGGTGGGGGGTAGTAGTCGGCACCGGGAATTAGGCACCCTGTTGTCTGAAAATTAATAAGGAAGGGGTGGGAGGGATTTAGGGTTGTTTTTTTTATGTTTGGGGACACAGGAGATGGGTTTCCTGGTGTTGCACAGTGAAAATGGGTGTATCTGGGGAAGGGGTAGTACTTGGCACCAGGATCGGGCACCTCCTTGTTAAAAAATTAAGAAGAAAGGGTGGGAGAGGTTGATTTTCTTTATTTCAGGTTATGTGTGTGTGGGGGGGACCACAGCAGGCTGATCAGCCCTGCTTGCTGGGTGGCTCTATGCAGTCAGTGAAACGAGCCACCCTATGGTTGAGCCAGCTCTTTCCTTTGAACTACATAAAATGTCTGCCCAGCAAGACCAGAACAGTGTCATGATCAGCCTGCCTAATAATTGGTCTGACACTGACGAGCCCCTTGCAGACTGCCCTGCATTGGTCTGACAGTGACACACTTCTCAAAACTCACTCTTATACCAAAATGTTCGCTTTTTGGAAGTGCAAAGGTGGATATAAAAAGGCTCCAAGTCTTGATCTTTCTGGGCTGCTTTGCTAAATCCACCCTGTCTGGAACTTGTTAGAGCATTTTCTGAGCAGAAGTGTGAGGAGTGCACCCTGTTCTTCTCAGACAGCGTGTCCTCCATTAGGGAGGGGATTTCTCCAGGTGGAAAGTTACGACCCAAAGGCGTTGGGCCTTGGGGTGACATCTGGTCAGCCTTGCTGGGGAGAGTTCTGGCCTTTCATGCAGAAGAGGTATGTGGGGTGATCTCGAGCTTGAGACCAACATGCTGCAGCCCGGGCCCGGGCCCGACACGATTACTTGTTGATTGTGTTGGAGCTTTGGGCCCGGTTTTTGCCAAGATTGTAAGGTGTTCTTTAGCAACGGGGTTTTTCCCTGAGTCTCTTAAAACAGCTCTGGTGAGGCCCCTTTTGGAAAAAGTATCTTTAGACCCAGACATCCTGACAAATTACCAACCTGTTCTGAATCTTCCCTTTTTAGGGAAGATTATCCAGAAGGTGGTTGCAGAGCAGCTTGAGACTCACCTTATTACTTCCAGAGTTACGAGCCTCTCCAGTCCAGATTTAGAGCTATGCACAGCCCAGAGACCACACTAGCATGGGTGACGAATGATCTGCTCAGGGTGAGGGATAGGGGAGAATGATCTAGTCTCATCCTTCTCGATCTTGCATCAGCATTCGACACTGTGGATCATGGGTTGTTGTTGGACAGACTGAAGGAGTATGTTGGACTCACTGTCAAGGTCATCGGCTGGTTTAAGTACTTCCTCCAGAGCAGGACCCAAAGGAGTGTATTGGGGAATTATGCCTCAGGCCCAGTGGCCCCCTCCTGTGAAGTACCCCTAGATTCTGTCCTCTCTCCCATGTTATTCACAATGTATATGCCGCCCCTTGGTAAGGTCATCAGGCAGTATGAGCTTGGGTTTCAGTTCTATGCTGATGACACCCAGCTCTGCCTATCTTTCACACCAGGAAGAACAGATGTGGTCGATGTGCTGAACAATTGCTTGGCCAAGATCCGGTCTTGGATGTTGTTGAATTGGTTGGGTCTCAACATAGGAAAGACTGAAGTGTTGATGGTGGAGTCGGGTTGGGGGGGGTTATATATGCTGGCATGACAAAAAAGATCACGACTGGCAATTCAGTGACAGGCTCCATGTCAACTGCAAGTTGCAGTCAGCATGGAGCCGCACAGTTCAACAGTGTTTTTTACATTGGGGGGCTTCACCCCCGAACCCCCCACCCCCCAAACTAAAGGATTCTAACTCCAGGTAGGAGTTAGTTTGGGGAGGGGGTGCAGGTCGGGGGAAGTGGCTGCCCCCTTCCAGCAGCATTTCTATAGCGACATGGTGCTGTAGTCGATATCGACGCATGTCACAATAGAAATGTTACTGTTAGGGTGGCATGCCCCTCTCTTGAGGATTTGGGGCTATATATTGGGACATCCAAATTGGAGGCGTCCACCAAGGTGAAACGTCTGGGCATCATTCTGGACAATGTACTAACACTGAATGCCCAGGTGTTGGCAGTTGTCTGGAATGGATTTTACCACCTCCGGAATGTTGCCCGAATAAAATCCCTTGTTCCTACTGAAGATCTGGCCACACTGATACCGCATTTGTCACTTCGAGGCTCGACTACTGTAACATGCTATATCTCGGGGTCGGGGGGGTGCACTGCTGTGCCTGTGCTGCTGCAGAACGCAGCTGCTTGACTATTGGTGAAACTTCCAAGATCATGCGATATTTCACTGGTGCTGCGTGAACTGCACTGGCTGCCTATGTGCTGGTGTATCTCATTTAAAATAGATCTACTGATCTTTAAGGCCCTACGTGGGTTACTTGGCAGAGCTGCTGCATCCCTACAGCCCCAGTCGCTCTCTTTGGTCAGCAGGAGAGGGCCTCCTGTGCCCAGGCAAGACTGAAATCTTTGGGGATCGGTCTTTGAGGTGGCAGCACTGATCCTCTGGAATTCATTACCCGGGTACCTGAGGGAGGCCCCCTTCTTTTGAGATTTTTAAAAGAGGACTGAAAACATTCTTATTTCAACAAGCCTTTGGGATTAACAGAGTAAACAGAGTTTAATTACAGCTTCTGGCTAAGAGAATAGTGAACATAATTATAGATGGGATTAATTATTTATTATATTTATAATTTCAGTGATGCTTAGATGTATTATCTGATCTATTATGATGTTTTTGCTGTAAGGGCGCCCTGAACCTTTGGGGAAGGGTGCCTTAAATAAATAAAATCTACTACTGTACTAACTGAAACGCTTCCCCTTCCCTACAGCAGTACTTAACTATAGACTAAACAAAACCACTACCTGAAACTAAATAATCAGCAGAAACAGAAACAAGCAATACAAATCTAGCAGAACGAGGACCTCTAGAACTATTTGTGAGTGATTTTGTTTCAGAAGGCTGATTGTAGATGGATTTTAAAGTGTTTTTTTTTGTTTTCTTTTGCTCAGACAAGCAAGGGCAGACTTCTCTCCAACTCTTTGTTCAGAAGACTGCACTCAACACAGCCTCCTCATGACATACAGCTCATTTTAGCACCATCTGACCTCCAGTCCCATAGTACATTGCAAACTTCACCTGTGGGCCCCAGTTCAGCAGTGAAGTTATCAATTTCGCAATTCATAAAGTTATCATTATACTGTGAACTGGCCATTTGCAAGGTAGATTAACTTTGTAAATTGTGGCAAATTCATTTGTAATGCAAATTTTTCCAGCTTTGCACACCACCACATCTGAGGCAGGGACAGTAGACTTTGTTTCACCTTAATCCACTTCCCCACTCATTCAAATTTGCTAAGCAACTTTTTCATTTTTCTTCAGAATCTTTCAGGGATTGGGATGGATAATGTTTGAAAAACAAAAGTCTAGGTAGTATATTCATTTTTAGTATCCCTGGTCTACGTAGGAGGGAAACGACAGCAGGTCCCACCATTGTATGTCTGCTGAGATCTCTGCCATTAACTTTTCATAGGTCAGTCTAAACATGTTGGACAGTTTAGGGGTATTCTGGAGCCCTAAATATGTAATAGTGTTATTCGAGACCCAAGCAAAAGGAAAGGTCTCCCTGAAAGAAGACCAGCATTCTCTGCTAAGTCAAATGGTCATGGATTTAGTAAAATGTATTTTGTACCCCAAGACTTGACTGTGTTCCCCAAGTATATGTAGTACCTCAGGAATAGACTGTTCTGTGTGCCTTTTAAAACACATGCCATCATCCACATACAATGAAATTTCTTGCATCTCCTCCTCTACTATAATACCATGGATGTTAAAATTACCCCTCATTGATTTTGCCAGAGGCTGTAGGCACAGGAAAAACAAGAATGGGGACAGTGGGTATCCCTGGCTTGTGCCTCTGAAAAGAGGAAATCTAGAAGAGTTCACTACACTCATCTTCACTATTGCCTCTAGTTTGCTATATAGAGTTGCCACACTGGCCTGGAAACCTGGACCAAAGTTCATAAGACCCAAAACACGTTTAAGAAACCACCATCTCACCCTGTCAAATGCCTTCTTGGCGTCCATTGATATTGCTAATTGTAGTTCTCTCAAAATTGCAATAAACAGATGTTAAGAAGGTTTCTGATATTGTCCTGCAGGACCTTCCCCCAATGAACCCTTTTTGACCTGGATTTACCAGGCCCTGCACAAACCTATGCAAGCAATCTCCTAATATGGAAGGAAAGATCTTCATATCCACTGTTAGAAATTATATGGGCCTATATGAGCTGCATTGCTCAGGATTATTGCTAATTGGGACTTTCAGTGATGTTAGCCTGAATAACAAGCTCCTCTTCCAAACCTGCTAGCAAGCCTCTTAAATCAGCGCGATTACTAAAATACCTTTATTACTATTGCCAGAAGGGGATGAAACTGATATGGAGAGAAGAGGCAAAATTCAATCCAGTTCCAATTCCACAGATGGAGACAGATGCAGAGGCCTCTGTTAGGACATGTATGGCTCCCAGGCCTTGTCAGTTGTCACATGCTCACAGGTGCACTCAACTAGAAAGAGGGCCCCCACGCTGCTGAACATGAACAAGAAGCTTCATATTTTAATCTCAGAGTTACAAGACTTTAGAAAGAAGTGCGTCTCACAACTACACCACTTCGAACAGACATAGTTAAAATTACAACCACAGCATTTCAAATGGACATCAATAAAATTACAAAACAGCAGGACGAAATGGAGGAATGACTTATCAAAACATATGGCTGGCTGGATTTTACAGAAGCTGCCATACTACAGCTCCATCAAGTGGTACACAGCTTACAAGAGAAAATGGAGGAAGCTGAAACCTGGAATTGGCATAACAACTTGAGGCAGTACGGATTTCCTCAGGAGGCCAAAGGACAGACCCTACTCCCATTTCTTCAGGACTTTTTGCACTCTACTTTAGACATTCTGCCAGATTGTACCCTAGAAATTGAAAGGGTGCACCAGATTCTTGGTCCACACCCAACAGTACCAAATGCTTTTTTATGTTACCCAGGTAAACGCTATTGCAGAAAGCTTGGCAAAAAAAAGGTCATCTACAAAATTCCAGAATATACTTTGATAATGATTACCCCCTACTATTCAGCCAAGCATGTGCTCCTAAGTACCAATTATGAAAATAATGAGAACTCCAAACCCTGAAATAACGTTTCCAAACCCCATATCCCTTCAGCATGATTATTTTCTTCCCAGAGGGCAAATGGACTTTTCAAATGGTAGAAGCAGCAGCCAAGGAACTTGAGACCAGAGACATAGAGGTCTCGATGCCAACCCTCAAGCAGCCACCATGCTCCATGGCAGGGAGTCTCGCTCAACAAGCCTGGCAGGCCAAATGAGGAAGAGGGACTAGAAAGCAGCAAGTCAAAGAAACCATGCAGTAGATTATCTCCCATCTCTGTGCTTCCCAGTCTACCACAGCCCAGCTGGTGGCATCTCCCCCATGAACACAAAGTTTGATAAGGATACAGTTCTTTTACTTTGGACTCATGGTTCTCCCCTCCCGGTAAGTGCTGTATACTTTCCCTTCCAGTTTTCATATCATTTCCTCTCTTTCCCAGGCTCGCAGTCCTCAGGGACCTTTCTGCCAGGACTGTAGCTGCATGCTGAGGCAGTGTGCTGGAGGTCTTGTATCAACACAGGGGCATGGTTGAACTATATTCGGAGGAGTGTGGGAAGGTGGCCGCAACCTAACTTGTCTCTCAGATTTAGAAGTCAGCTCAGTTAAAGGGAATTTCCATTCCATACTCTATGTTGAACTCACACTCCAGGCACAGCACCTTGTAATAATAATATTGTTGAACTGCACCTCATATTTAGGTTGCCTGGTCTGGTATCTGGGTCTGAGGTAGGAGCAGGGAGCAGCTCTCTGCACAGCCCAGACTCAAGCCAACTGCTTTTCCTGTGCACCATAGAACTCTCCACTCTAGAGGGGGTTGAGCCTGCTAGGAGATGGGACAGTAGTAGCGCTGTAACCTTCTGTCCACCTGCCAGCCATCCCTTGTCCACACTGCGAGATGCCAGCTCTGTGCTTGGAGCAAGAGAAAGCTAGTCTTGCTCCAATGTCTGAAATAAGTACTTGATTTGGTTTGAACATCTGAAGGAGCAAAAACCTCTCATCATGTCATGGAATGTGAACAGACAGTCGGGGGGGGGGGCTCCTTTACCATTACTGTTCAATTAAAATTAAAATTGCATCTACTGGCCCATGTGGATGGATGGTGGCACTAGGATTTGCACCCTGAACCTTGGGGGAGGGCTGATGATTGGCCTGCTGGGGGTTCTTGGGGAGGGGATGAAGATGGGGGGTCTCGGGATGGTGGACTGTGAACATGGGAGCTGGTACTGTCAACACCATGGCTCTATACTGAACAGCAACCTAGAAAGAAAATAAAAGGAGCATTAGATACTTGACAATTGTCTTAAGACTCAGTACTGTGAAAGTCCCCCCTTCAAAATAAGAATAACTACCCCTGGAGGTTACAGCCTTCATATTGCTACCTCCCCTTGATATAAGAGTTTCCTGTATAGGCACCATTGAGTAGGCCCTAATCTAAATACCTATCTTGGGAGTCCGCCAACCTGAGAACATGTTTGTTGCCTTTATGCCTGAATACCTGGACTGTAAATCAGCATGCTCAGTCAGATGTTACAACTGGGACCACGGGCTTTCAGATGTATTACGAGACTTCCTGGATGTTTAGCCTATCACCTCCCCTCTTTTTAAATGGGGACATACAGTACTTGGGTGATTCTGATGGGTTGTGGGAGCGGCACCCGTAATAAAATTCCAGCAGCTTTTGCATCTTGTTTGCACAGCATGTGAATAAAATAAAATATTGATTTTCCAAATGCTCCAGCTTTTGTGTCTTATGTTTGACACATAGTCCTGTGTCAGTTTGGGGGGTTTTGCGAGGCTTGCCTGTCTGCTCTGTTTGATTGTGCCTTATGCATTACCTACTGTGGGTGACCCCTTTTCTGTTGGTCTACCTAACATCCCTGCTCCACCTAGGTACATGTTCCCATGATATCTTATGATGAGACATTGTGGGGGTCCTAGTTCAAATGCAATACAGGCCCTATGAGTAGCCACTTTAACCCTTAGAGATATACCTTGGGACTTGTTCAGTGCCCTGCAACTTTCGCCTTTTCAGTCTGGAGCGGTTGTCCTTTCTGGGGGGGGTTGTCACAGAGCAGTACGGAAAGGGCCCTAACTGCAGTTTAGGCATGCCTGACACTGAATGTTGCTCTAGTAAGGTAGATACATGAAATGTTATCCTGTGGATGTTACTTGAAAAACTGATGGATTGGGGTCCTCCCTCTCCCAATATGCAAAGCTTATAGCTATAGCAGTGTGTGTGGTGGAGGGGCATAACGTCAAAACCCTCTACTCTCCCAAACCCACATGGCACTGCCATGGGAGGCCCCTCCTCAGGAGGCATAACCTCCATGCAGCTCCCATCTGCTGCACTCTAAGGCCTAGACTTTCTGGGCCTCTACCTTGGAAGCCTGGTTGCCATGCCTTTACAATTTACGCCCTGCAGGTGTTCATTACCCCACTTCACCCAGTTTCTGAGAAGTCACCTCAGCTCTATTAGTACCCCGATGTTGGTTTTCTATGGTTTCTCTCCCTTGGTTCTAGTTCACAAGGTTTGGCACCCTGTTGGTAAAGCCTGTTTGTTTTACCCTGGTTACAGTAAAATTGATTTGTTACATTGTGTATTAAACTGAATGGTGGTTGTGGGGATGGGTATCTCACCTTCACTGGGGCATGGGTAGTTACAAATCTCACCTATACTCACTAAATGTAAATACACTCAAGGACAGATCTGATCTATATGCAGAAAACACACCTGTCCAATCCCGACTATGACAGACTGGTAAAATTCAGCTTCACAATCATTTATTCCTCCACTCATAAGAAGGAAAGGGAAAGAGTGGTTGCCATTCTAGTGCCTAGACATACTTTCTTCCTAAAATACCAGCTCTTGGCAGATCCATAGGATGCCTGTTAGTGGAACTCTCCATGGAATGGAAGTTACCATAGCAAACTTATATCTACTCCCAGGGTCAGGTACACCATCTGTCAAGAGAATGTTGGATCAGACAGTTAGTCGCACAAGAGCAATCTACTCATGAGAGATTACAATATCACCTTGGACCCTAGCTGGGACGCCTCTAATCCCAGGCCCATTAGGCAGCCTTCCTCACATAAATTTTTTTGTTGCTTTGTTCAGGAGGTGGTCTGGACAGACGTGTCGGTTTCTCCACCCCTGCTCCAGAAATTTTCCTTACTACTTGTCAGTGCCTGGCACCTATTCCATGACTGATCAACGCTATATACAAACTGTACATGTTTTTCTTTTCTCTGACTATAAAATGGGGGATTTATTCCATTCTGACCATGCACCAGTACACACCTATTGGGACCTGGGAACAGAGAGGAGAAACAGCTGGTGGTGTCTTAACTCATGCTATTTAAAGTCCTAGGAGTTCAATCCATTTCTCCAGGACAAAACTGAGGAGATAATTTGGGATAATGACCCCAATGCCACCTCACAGGATCGCTGCTGGGATACAGTGAAGGCAGTTGTTAGGGGACATAGTATACAGTACATGTCAACCCAAGAAAAGAAACAACAAGAGCACCAACAGCAGCTGGAGGATACACCCCATTTTCTACAAGTGGCACATCAACAGGGGGACACTTCAGTGACCCCTTAGATGGCAAAGGTACAAGCTGAACTGGACATCTTATGCATCCAACAGATAGAAATATTACTTATTTTCTTCAGAAAAAATAAGGTAGGATCTAGGGCCTCCCACCTATTGCTTGCCAGCCATCAAAACAATGCTGTGTATTCACTAATACCTCTCAGCCTCTTAACATTGAAATGCATAGCACTGGCCTTCAAATTTCAGAGCAAATAGACAGAATGTCTAGCAGTTTCTTATTTTAAAAAATAATATGCCTAAAATAGTGGGTCCCACATATTTAGTGTTAAGAAATGCTTCTGTCAAGTAATAGTTTGTGGCCCGATTCACAAAGTACCGATGCTGACGCAAGCAGCGTATGCATGGATGAATGGCGCAAGGTGCAGCATGTGCCACTGGACTGGCCAAACCGCTATTCACAAATGCACACTGCACTGAATGCACCATGCATGCGCCACACTGCCTAGCACCATGGCAGGGGTGATGCATGCCATGCAACTTGGCACAAGGTGTGTTGCATCAGACGGGGAAAGAATATTCCCCAGTTCCCAATTCACAAAGTAGGGCAGAGCAGCAAATTTCAAACACCTGCAAGAATAGGGAAAGCTGGTCTAAAGGTGTCTAGAGATTTAAATGGTGCAAGCAGAAGGCAGTCTATGTGGCAACCCTCGGGAGGCAACACCGCAACAGCAGAAGGTCAGACAGACAGACAGACAGACATGTCAAAACATGTGATAATGATGTCTATGATGCATGCCATACAAGCCCACCGATGAAGGCATGCACAGTGGCAGGGTATTGCAGCCCATGGGCAGGGAGTAGTACCACAGGGAAGAGGTCGGAGACATGCATGCTAAGTCACACCACGTGTGTACCGGAGGCGTATGTCATATGAAGACCTGACGGAAGAGCAGTGTATTGCCCGATACTGCCTGGGCAAGGTGGCTATGGCAGAGCTGTGCCATGAGATATGTGAGGAGATGCAGACAAGGACACGCAAGGGGAGGGCAATACCCAGTGAGATAAGGATTTGCGCTACACTCTGGGTACTGGTCAGTGGTGGCTTCCAGTCACCCAGTGGTGATACTGTTGGCATATCCCAGCCCTCTGTGAGTCACTGCCTGAAGCAGTTTGTGAATGCACTAATGAGGTGCTCAGGGCAATACATCTACCTCCCAGGCACTGGACCACAGCAACAGGCTGTCAAACAGGGTTTCTATGCCATTGCTGGATTCCCATGGGTGCTAGGTGCTGTAGACTGCACGCACACTGCCATCAGGGCACCCACTGATGAACCACAGGTGTACATCATTCTGAAAGGCTTCCATTCCATCAATGTCCAGGTAGTGTGTGACAGCCAAGGCCACATCCTAGATGTAGTGGCCAAGTACCCTGGATCCTGCCATGATGGCCACATCTACAGGAACAGTGTACTCGGCAGGCCCTGGAGAACAACCTGCTGCAGGATGGGTGGCTAATCGGTAAGTCAGGCAAACAATACAAACACCACAGGGAAGCAGGGCAGATGCATGAGTGGCACATGCCACACATGGCAGACATGGGATGCTGGGCATAGTGTGCCCATTGCACACACACAAGGCAGGATGCACTGGATAGGGGCGTGACCATACATGGCAATGACAGCATGAGGGTGCAGTCACCAGAGGCATGCTGAACACATGGCAGAGGAATGTAACATGGAATGTGCTAGGGAATAGGGATGGTAGTGTGCACACATGCCATAGTGGGATACAACACATGCCTTGTGAAGCCAACAGTGATGCAGTGAATGGTGGCAGCAAGGAACAGCACACACCACAACAGGCTTATTGATGTACAATGCTGCACCGGGAATGGTGTCAGAGACAGGTGCCCAGGAACACCAGAATACAGACATGACAGGGTTGGAACACATATGGCCCATACGCCCTCAGTATGGCCATGACAACTAGCCTGAATAGCACAGGGCGCAGATACACAGGGTGACACGCACACACAGGTAACATGCAGGTATGTGAACACTAGCATGATGGTACAACACAGTGGCCTGTGTGGCACAAGAAATGGAAGGGAGAGGACAGTAGGGTATACCATATATAAAGCACTGAAGCAGCACACTACCATCCATACACACAGTGATGGCAGAGGGATGGATATGTGAAACACATGCCACACCTGCCATCAGGGGACAGTGGTATTCTGTAACAGAGTAGACACACCAGAGGGTGTAGACAGAATGAGAAGCGACCTGCAGAAACTTGAAGAATGGTCAGGGGTTTGGCAGTTGAAATTCAATGCAAAGAAGTGCAAGATAATGCATATGGGGCACAAAAACCCTGGCACAATATATCAGTTGGGGGGTGAGGATATAACATGCACCAAGCAGGAAAGAGATCTTGGGGTTGTCATCTCTGATGACCTCAAGGTAGGGAAACAGTGTGACAAGGCAGCAGGTAAAGCAAATAGGATGCAGGGATGTATAGGCAGGGGCATCACCAGCAGAAAAGGGAGGTCATAACTGGCTACACAAGACACACTAGTGAGGTCCCACCTGGAGTACAGTGTACAGTTCTGGAGACCATACCTACATAAGGACATAGACAGGGTAGAGAAGGTTCAGAGGAGGGCAACAAAGATGGTGCATGGATTGCATCACAAGTCCTATGAAGACAGGTTGAAGGAACTGAACATGTACTCCCTGGAGGAGAGGAGGAGAGAGGGGGATATGATAGGAACATGCTAATCTTACAGGAAGAACAGGGTGCAGGAAAACACTATTTTAAGCGAAAAAGATGTTCCAGGACTAGAGGGCATGGGATGAAGTTGGAGGGAGGACAATTCAGAGGAAACATGAGAAAGAATTTCTTCACAGAACGTGGTGGACAAGTGGAACACCCTGCCAAAGGAAGTGGTCGGGGCTGAAACAATCACGGGATTTAAGAATGCATGGGATAGACATAAAGGAATTCTAGAGGTCAGGGGTAAGGGGCAACAGACTTCTAGGAAAACAAACTGAACTTACAAGCTCAAACGGGCAGACTGGGTGGGCCATAGGCCCTTATCTGCCGACACTGTCTACGTATCTATGTATCTATGTATGGTATGCATATCCATGCACAGTGGTACAATGGCACTGGTGGACATGGTGTATATGTGAAGGGTGTGTAACACAGTGTACCATGGTATATGCATGTCAGCAGGCATGGCACGCAACTGTAGCAGACAGTGCTGGCACACCACAGCAACCATGTCAAGTGCCACGCACAATCAATACCTGCGACATGTGCAGCCATGTAGGCAGAAGGACCTAGCTCAATCCTCAATAGAAACAAATGCATACAACAACTCCAAAAATAGTTTTTGTTTAATATATATTATCTTCCAGAATGTGAGATTTCATGTAGTTGAGCTCCAAAGTTTTGTTTAGTTACATTTCAGAACAAAGGTTCCTTCATTAGACTGTGGAGGAAATTTCTATAAACAAATCAAAAAGAATAAATATGAGTTTCCAAACCTCAACAAAAAGCACTTGTTCATTTTTACAAAACAACTTTTTATTCAAGTAGACTTCAAAATGAAATTCATTTAAAGAACATAATTAAAACTCAGGTGAAACTAACCTGGAGAATGTCTATAAATCACCTAAGGTGTGTCTGACATGGAGGGGAGGCGATTTTCTCTATTAGGAATAGCCCAAGATTTCCATTATCTGTTTATAAATTAACAGAAAATATATGTTCATTTTTCAACCACAAATTCATTTTAACTTAAGTTTTAAAGAATATGGCAATAAAGAATAAACATACCTTAATTTATACCTTTTATAAACAACATCCCTGTAGGTCCTTTGCCCTTTACATCAAAATCCACTGCTTTATAATAAATATATATATATATATATATATATATATATATATATATATATATATATATATATATATATATATATGTGAAAGGACCAATATAGGATAGATATTTTCAGCCTCTTACTAAAATTGACATCGAGGAGATACCTCTTACCTTATTAGTGAACTATTCAGAAATATAACAGATTTAATTCTACATCTGTTTAAAAAGAGGTAATGTAAGAAGCACGCTTCCAAAAAAATCAAGTACTACTTGTTTAAAGTGTTTAGAATTTTTACCGAGAATAATCTTCTTACCTTTCAGTTAGAGTACTCCAAAAAGTGAAAAAATCAATGCAAATGTGGTCTCAGCGTACGTTTAAAACTGCCATTTGTTTCAAAATAAACCTGCCGCCCTTAGCAGACCACACTAACTCACTTCTAAAGTACACCTTACTTCTTTACAGGTGCTGATAAAGTGAGGGAAGAGGCCAGGCCATCCAGGTGAGTATGCAAAGCGTGCCAACGTTACTAAGTGACGAAACATAGTGCGGCCCCGTCAAAGCATTGAAACTCTCCAACGCTAAAGAGCAAGGAGATTCTCCCATTCTCACATGTACTTAACTTAGTACTGTATTTACAAAAATTCACAGGTGACATGCAGAACTAAAATTAATAATTACAATGTCATGATCATATAGGAATTACAGTACAAAAATATATACAGGATTATAATGCAGATAAGATAAGAGAAATGAATTAAAGCAGGAACAGTGACTCGGATATAAAACAAAACTAAATACTGTACTGTTGTGAAAAGCTATTATATAAACTGTTGGAAACAAGGTATTAAGAACTAGGTATTCTAATACCCACTGAAATCTAAATGAACATGATTCTAAAATAATTATATAGGAAGATTATTAAACTACACAGGGAAAAATAGATTTTAATAGAAAAACATTGATGTTCATCAATTATATGTCTAAATACATTTCATCATAAGTAGTCCAGTTCAAAGTTTAATCTAGTCCGTCTGTATCTTGGTAGATGTGTTCTCAAGGTGAAAATCCTCCAGGCTTCCCGTTTCAGTAAGACTGTTTCTCTGTTGCCTCCTCTCGGTAATTCTTGTATTTTTTCAATACCGAAAAACTTCAAACTTGAAATCGGATGTTGTCTTTCAATAAAATGCCCCGCTAAGGGAGACCTCAGATCCCCTCTTCTTATATTACTCTTGTGTTCAGTTATACACATTTTAAGTGGTCTTGTAGTCTCTCCAATATAATATAATGCACGTGGACAAACAATACAATAAATTACATAATCAGAACTACAAGTTACAAAATCTCTAATACAGCACTCCTTATCATCCCAAATGCTTTTAATTGTCTTAGTCTTTTTATCACTGTTACAATGAACACAATTTCCACAAGGAAAAAACATGTTTATGTCACTTTTCAACCAACCCATACCTTCTCTATCATGTTTCCAATGTTGTTTTCACAATCTTATTGCGAATTGTTGTTGTTCTACGTGCAGTGACCCAAGGTTTATGTTCAAAAATATTCTGGCCAGTCTCACTAGTTTGTAAAATGTTCCAATTTGATAAAATAATATGTTTGATTCTGCCAAAGCTTTCTGAGCATTGGGTAGACATAGTAATGGAGGGGGGGGGGGATTCGAACATGTTTCGAACATAAAACCTTGTCTAAGATCAAGCTTCTTCTTTCCTTGGAATCTACTTTTGCAGCCATGCCAGCAATGAACTGTAGGGGCAGCATACATATGTAACATGCTGTGCTTCTCCCTGCAGATGACCATGCATATCCCCAGCTGCCATGGTTGATGACACCAATACAACACCCAGTAGTGGCCTCCCCACACACTACAGTGAGGCACATGCATAAACCAGGAGTGTCATTGAACGCATGTTTGGGCAACTGAATATGCGCTTCAGATGCCTAGACAGGTCTGTCAGGGCACTGCAGTACACCCCACAAATGGCATGCAGAATAGTGGTTGCATGCTGTTTGTTGCACAACATTGCCAAAGCTGACCGCACCCCAATGCCTGAACCTGTGATGGAGCCAGTGGAGGAGGAGGAGGAAGCAGAGGAGGAGGAGTGGCACCAACAAAGACCACCGCATGTGCAAAGACGTGCGCAGCAGACTGTTGCTGAACAGAGGAGATGTGTCAATCTGATATTCAGCCACTTCACATAGAACCATTGATGGACATCCACCACCCTACACCTCATGAAGGTGTGGTACAACCAACAGGCATAGTAACAGCCACATCACTGAATGTGGGGAGACCGCTAGAACATGGCTGTCCATAGAACCATGCAGTGGTCCCCGTGTGTGTGTGTGGACGTGCACATGTGACCTGATCCTGGGCCCATGAATGTCAACAAGTCACTGTGCGGCCATGCATGACATGGAAACCCACACAATATGCCAGCCAGTCATGGGGCATGCCAAACAATACACAGTGGCAGCATGCCCTGCCCCAGAGAAGTATATGTGGAGGTGTAGCCGTCTGGGTCAACACACATGCCATGGCAGCATTTAACATATGAAGGTGCCCATGCCATGTGTGCAGCACTAGGCAGCAACATACAACTAACGGAGACTATATCCACAGATGCATGCATGCCACAGGATAGCAATGAATATCGGGAACCATCAAGTGAGGTATAACAATGCCCATGACCCACCCCCAATTAGTAGGGCATTCAGCCATACTGATATTGCAACCATACATGTGCAGCACACAGCATGTGAATACAGTAGTTAGAACATGTAACAGGTCCATGGTTAGGCAGTGCAACAGAAACCCGGAATAGGCCCTGGGAATGCCCAGTGGACCATCCATGAACTACATTAATGTACACAGTGATGGACAGGAATAGATGCAGTAAACACAGGCAACAATGCACAGCAGGGCCTGTGAGGTATTGTGGTGGGTACGTGAGCTGCAAAGCAGCCGCATGACTACAAGGACATTCAACACAAGGGAATGTGCAACCCACACAGCAACACATCGCATGACATGCAGAACTGCACATGGGTCACCATGCAAGGGACACACACACACACACACACACACACACACACACACACACACAGCCAGTCTCCTGCGGTATCAGACTACCAATAGTACCAGGGTGAGATACGTGGACAAGGCACCTTGCAAGGAGCCCACTAAGGGCCTGCATACGTAATGACATCACTGTGAACTCAACCAGCCTGAGGGAAGGATGAGTATGTCATATGGAGGACACGCAGCAGCATTACCCAGCCTGAGTCAGCTGCTCTGGGGCAGTCGCAGAATATGCAGGTAGCCATAGCGTGATAGAGTGACAGGAGCTATGCCGGTAGGGCCCTGTGTGACTCCCCCAAGTATGGATTACAAGAACCAGCCCCCAGTGAGGTGGTGGGGACCATTCTGCAGCAGCAATCCATGATGTACACCTCAGGAGCTGTGAAAGGGACTGTCAGGGTACTGAATCAAAGGGGCAAACCCCAGAAGGTCCATGTGTATGTACAGCCACCACTGAGGAGGACTGTGTGTGAGATGTCTGCCAAGAAAGCATGGAAATGTGTGCCCCCCCCCCACTGGGTGTTCCCATGCCTAATGGAAGGGGCAACAGATCTGTGTATATACAGAGATACAGAAGTGTCCTGGGTGTTTCCATGCCAAAAGGGATGAGTATCTAATCCATGGAAATGTGAGCATTCAGTGTTGTTCCCATGCCTAAAGGAGGGAGTAATGTAACAGTGAGTACAAACTGGGAGACAAGTTCCCTAGTCAGGTGCATGTTCTGGGGTGTGTGTTCCCATAGCTAAGGCTATATCACACCTGTCAGGAACCATGTTCACTGATGTGTGCAAAGTTAATGGACAGGTCAGAGTCTGTAGCATGTCCGAGTGGCATGAAGGCATCTGTGGTGTAACCCTGAAGGACTGGTGGGGACTTTGCTTGGTGCAAAGGGTGGCAGGAATGCAATCTGGAAGCCTACATGGCAGGGCCAACAGACCTGTCGATGGGCATCAGGATACCCTGAGCACAGGCCCTTGCTGCAGGCTGTGGTGTGTGGTATACAGCACATGCGCACATCTATGGGAAGTGTTCTGAATGTGTGGTACAGTACACATGAAATAACCCTTGTGTGATGGAAATGTGTCAGATGCATGGCAACAGTCCATGAGCAGACACCATGGGGAAGAGGAAGGACTTGATCCTGTGAAGCATTGTACCGCCCGGCACAGGGATGTGGAAGGGTAATGCACCAGTGTGCAGTGTCCGACCTTGGGGGTCCCCAGTTGCATTAGTTACAACTGTGTACTACGCCAAACTGCACAATCCCAGTTACTGCAGTGGACATCCTGACAATGTACATGTGTGGATGTAAACAGACCCCCTCAGTGGTTAGAACTGGCAAACGTCCAGCATCCCCTCCCCAGACCTGGCTGTAGTTACAGTGGTACAACATAGGTAATTGTACCCACAACCCCATCCCCTAGATAATGAGCCAGGTGTACATTCCAACGCTAGGGTTGGTACCATTCATGGGAATTATGCTAAGGGTAGATGGTAGACCATATGTGGGTACTAGTCCTGTGGTATGGGGTGCTAACCTGTCACATGTGGTGTGGCGGTAAACACACACACACACACACTCACACACACACACACACACGTGTATAGACAGGCCCACATGAGTGTGTCAGTGAATAACACTGCACTGCCGCAACATACACTGTAGTACCATGGCCAACCCAACATGTGCAACAGCACCATTCATGCTATGATACACATGTACAGTGGACAGCTGAGCTGCCAGACACTGCACAGCACACAATGCACTGGCATGCATGCCCCACACATAGGGACACAGAAAGCCCACGCATGTGTGTGATGACACCAAGATGATTACAACACAAACATGTGTCATCAAATGCAACAGACATTGAGCAATAGGAGACACATGTAACTGAACAGCAAATGCTTTATTGAGAACACAGCAGGATAACATACAGAGACAGGTGAGGTGCACATGCACCTAAAATGGCGTGCATGTGTAAGCGGCAATCCTAAACAAATGTGCTGTAAACAAACCCCCCACTTGCCCAACATCAACAGTAACATGAACATACATTGGCAATGGCTATCATGCATGGGTGATAACACACCCTGCATAAAAATTACACGCTACACATCCAGGAACAACACAATAGAAGAAAAACATCAATACACCATAACAACACAAGAAACATTCATGACAGTACATGAACGTCATGTAACCACCACAAGGAGTTGGCACAGGGTAGGATGTGTCCCACACAGCCGTGAGGGTGTGTGTGCTGCATACTGACATCTGGCCACAATGCAGCGCACGCATCAGATATGGGTGATGCACTATCTCAATGTCCCCCTTGTGAATTAAGGAAGTCTAGAAGGGCAAGAATATCTGCATGCAACATGTCGATGTGCAGCAGCTTTGGGCATATGTAGTCTCCCAACTGCCTTGCAGACAACATGTGCTCCTGCATGCTAGTTGCGGCAATGTCACTGGAGTCACCTCCCTGACCAGGCACGATGGCTACACAGATGGACACAGTCCCTGGCACAGAGGTGCCCTGGTCCTGTGTTGGCACAACACCAGCCACTGCAGTGTAACATAAATCCTGGGCCACTGTGTGCATGGTGGGCAGACACTGCACACATTCATCATTATCTCACTGCACAGTCCGCTGTCCTGGTGCAGCCCCATCCACTACTTCAGTTACCCCATGAATAATTGACTGGTCATCATCCGCTATGTCCACGTTTGGGCTGACATATCCAGGCCCCTGTTGCTGTTTCTCACTGGGCACCACTGGCCCACTGATAGCCATCGACACAGCACTGTGTCACAGTCCCATGGTCCACCCCCCTCGGATTTCTGCTCCTTGGCCACATGCTCCATGGCTGCCTGTGACACCACTTGCAGCCTCTGCTGTGTCTGTTGGCCATATGCATAGGTGTCTGCCCTCGTCAGCCATTCCATGGCCCTCACAAGGCCCATCCACTGTGGTCCCCTTACAGTGGTCCCTCTGTTCATGGGCCATCTGGCACTTGTGGAGAGATAGTGTCACTGTCACAAGTTGCTCTGTCACAGTATTGTACAGTCTTGACACATGCAATTATATCCATGTGGCATGTTGATGTTATACAGTATTATTCACTCTGTGAGTGTGTACAGCTGTATGGGCAGCCACACAGTGGGCCAGACCACAATGTGAATGAGACATAACAAGGACAATGATCACCTGTAGCGCACCTATGCTATCATGGCATTTGCTAGTCATGGCGAAGGTGCCACTGTCCTCTGCATATGGGTAGGCTGTACAGGTATGGCGGTACAACCGTACCATATGGCAGTGACAATTTCCCCAGTGCAGTTGACTGTACCATTCGCAAACTGGCACCCAGATGGGCCATGTAGGCCATGTGCATTGCATAAGTCATGCATTCGCTACTACGCCATGGTGACATATGTGCCCTGCATGTCCGAAGCATCACTGTGGCCCACACACACACAGTGGCAGTCACGCGTGTGGTGACAACAGTACCATGTGTGCAGGTGGGACTGTGGAAGCAGGCACACAAATGGCAGGCATGTGCATGGCCATGTTGCCATGGCATGAACTGTGCAGTCACAGGCAAGATAGTGTATGGTGACCCGTGTCCTGTATAGAAACCGACAGTGGGCAGATTGTAGCGTACCACAGTGCAATGTTCATTGCCATGTTAGTCCCATTCTGGCATATGACAACATCCCAGCAGTTCTGTCATGTGCAGCGGCATGTAGTCCCAGTACAGGTAACATCCCCATGCACACATCGCAGAGTGCAATGGGCAGCAGCCACAGACAGGTTGACTCCCCCATTGTGTGTGACACTGCATGTCCAGTACTGTTGCCATGGGTGTGTCCTGCAGTGTCAAGAGACACGTTCAGGTATATCGGATGTTGCTCTGTGCCACACTGCCTACAGTAGTGTATCTGGCCCACTCAGGCCCCATGTTGGCAGCACAGGCATATTGTGCACAGTCGGTCATACATTTGTGCAACTGTGTAAGCCTTGTGCCACCTGCACAGGCAGCAGCAGATACACCTGTGTTAGGCAGTGTTGCTCATGGCAGCATACCCCTATAGGGACACCACAGGCAGACATATCTGGCTCCCGGAACCGCTGATCATCCCTCTGCCGTTCACTGCTGTCATTGCCACCTGCCTCCCCTGCCTCACCGGCATGGCTCTCCACTGTTCAATCTAGGCCTGTAGAGACATAAGGATGTAATTCTATGTTTATTGTTTTGCAATGCATGGGACAGCCACTAATACCTGTATACTGGCCTTGGCTGTGTCTTGCTCCACCTTCCTGACATCCTGAGCCTTCCACCATGCAGCCGGACATCTGTCTCCTGAGCTATGCCGCTGAGGTGACTCATCAATCAATCAACATTTAATTTATAAAAAGGTGCTTTTCCTGCATTCAAAGTGCCTGTACAATAAAACCATAACATTTTAAAAAAAATTCATAAAAACATAAAAACATATAAATAGTTTATGTCCCCATAAAAGCTATAGCAAACAAATGTGTTTTTAATGCAGATTTAAATCTTTTCACAGTCAGGCTTTCATGCATCTGGTGAGGTAGAGAGTTCCACAGGGCTGGTGCCATAAAGGCAAAAGATCTTCCACCAAGCATCTTCAAATTCACCCTGGGAACCTCTAGCAATCCCTCGCCAGAGGATCAGAGTGAGTGAGGTGGGGGGGACAATAGGTAGAAAGGAGGTCTTTCAGGTGCTGGGGTCCTGGTTCGTGTAGGGCTTTATATATCAGTAACGTGACCCTGAAAGGGATATGCCATTGTATGGGTAGCCAGTGCAGTTCACGCAGCACAGGTGTTATATGACTGGATCTAGGGGTTCCAGTTAACAACCTGGCTGCCGCGTTCTGCATTAGCTGCAAACGGCGAACATCCACTCCCGGTAGCCCCAGGTAAAGGGCATTACAGTAGTCCAACCACGTGGTGACAAAGGTGTGGACCAGTGTTTGTAGATCTTCGGATGGAACCAGGTGCTTCACCCTAGCAATGTTTCTTAGGTGATAGAAGGCGGATTTGACAACGGTCGACACCTGAGTTTTCAGAGTCAAACCTTCGTCAAATACCACCCCTAAATTCCGTACCTGGCTTGAGGCTTTGAGCGGGTCACCACTAAGTTGTAGACCAGATGGTTTCCCCACCCATGAACCAACAGTCCTCAGATCTGGGTCCACAACCAGCACCTCAGTCTTCTCCGGGTTTAGCCTCAGCCAGCCAGCACTCATCCAGTTCTGTTTCTCCTGCAGGCAGCTATTAAACACAGAGACAGTATCATACTCCTGGGCGGGTACAAAAGGACATGTACAACTGAGTATCATCTGCATAGCAGTGAAAACTCAGCTTGTACTGCCTAATAATGTCCCCCAGGGGCAGCATGTACACTGTGAACAACATGGGGGAGAGCACAGAACCCTGCGGTACCCCACAGGGAAGATCACGAGGGGTCGAGGAATAAATTCCTGATATCCCCCCTCTGTGATCTTCCCTCCAGGAAAGTTGTAAACCAATTGAGGACTGCCCCCTCCAGTCCACAAGAGAACAACAGGCATTCCAGCAATACCCCATAGTCCACAGTGTTAAAAGCTGCTCAGAGATTAAGGATAACCAAGATGGAACGGGCTCTCTGATCTCTTGTCACCAGGAGGTCATTAAGTACTCACACCAGGGCAGTCTCCATGCTGTGCCTTTTCTGGAAACCAGACTGGAGAGGGTCATGGATATTATAGCTAATTAAATGTTTGTCCAGCTGCAAGGCGACCACCTTCTCAATGACCTTCCCTACAAATGGTAGGTTGGAGATTGGTCTGTAATTGGCAGGGCAGTCTGGGTCCAAGGAGGGCTTTTTTAGCAGTGGTCTAACCACTGCTACATTTAAGGGATCTAGGAAGATCCCTCTCTCCAAGGAAACCCAGACTATCCAAGCTAGCACTGGGCAGATCATCCCAGCACAACCCACAAAAAGGTGGGTTGGACCCGGGTCTAAACTACAGCAGGTTGGCTGCAAAGTCTGGACGATTCTCACTATAGCCATGACTACTGGCAGGCTGAAGGTAGACCAGATAGACCAAGTATTAGTACCACCCGGAGAGCCACTGTTGTGCCCTATGGGGAGGCATTGGCTGATCTCTATCCTGATAGAGGACATCTTATGAGCAAGGAACTGAGCAAACTCTTCACACTTTTCTTGTGACAATGCTCCTCCAGTCCTCACACAGACTGGATTGCACAGTCTGTCCACTGTCTGGAAGAGCGGAGCTGGTCTGTTCTTTGCTGCAGCAATTTCTCTGGACAGGAATTCTGCCTCCTTATGAGAAATTGCTGATTGATAGACCTCATAATGGTCCATCAATGTAAGCCTGTCCAACTCCAGGTGAGTTTTCTGCCAGTGTCTCTCCAACCTTCGCCCCTGCCTCCTTAACTCCCGTAGTGATCCATCAAACCATGGAGCACCAGGGAGGGAGGTCAATGGATGAACATGAACTGGAGCTATAACATCCAGTGCCCCAGTTACTGCCTCATTATAAGCCAGCACTAGGGGCCCTAGGGCACTGCTATCTAACGGAAACTCTATAAAGTTCAGTACTGACATAAGGCCTTCAGGTGTTACCTGTCTTAAAGGTTGGTACTGCACCATTTCCTTAAGGGTAGGCCCTTTTTGGGGGATTGCAAAACTAAACCTCAGGGCGTGATGGTCTGACCATCCGACTTGATCCACCTCCATATCAGAGATTTCCACCCCAGGTGAAACACCAAGTCCAATGCATGCCCTTTCTCATGTGTTGTGGCTTTAAAAACCCGTGTTAGGCCCAATGTAGCCGTTAACTGGAGGAGATCTTATCCAAATTGTGAGAGTTCATCGTTGACCCTAGACATTGAGATCCCCCAGAATTAACCATTTAGGGGACTCCAATACCATGTCGGCAATGAAGTCTGAGACCTCCTTCAGGAAAGCCCTCCCATCTCCGGGTGGATGGTAGATGAGAAGGATCCTGAGTCCTGCACCCGCAACAACAATGCACTCAAAGGAGTTGGTGCTTCCCACTGGCACTTCCCTGTGGCTCAGTTCCTGCTGAAAACAGGCTGTGACTCCCCTGCCTCTATGATCCACTCTCGGGCTGTGTACCATGGAGAACCCATCCGGAACTGCAGTGGCCAAAACAGATCCTGCCTTTTCATCCAGCCAGGTCTCAGTGATGCAAGCCAGATCTACTGAGGATATTAGATCTGCAACTACTGCAGTTTTATTTTAAATCAATCTGGCATTGTGTAACACTGCCTGAGAGGGATGGGATTCCGTAGATGGCCGCAGCACCTGCCCGAACTCTTCAGGACCCTTAGGTATGGGAACCAGACAAAGAGGTCCTTGATTCTGGTCCCATTTCACCCCAGGGTGCCTCCTACCCCTTACTGTTCCAATCCGCCCACCCTCTTCCCATCCCCCTCAAGGCCTCCAGGACCCATGTGTCTGCCACCTTCTGAATATCCCCAAGGCTCTACATTTGTGGTAGACTTGTGGTGGAAGAGAGGGACACTCGAAGGGGTGCAGGTCCCACAGCCTTGAGGGGGAGTACTGCCTGACTGTGGTAACATTCCCACGACACATTCTACAGGAACATAGCTTTAACTAATCACTCACTCACTCACTATCACTGTCACTAACTCCTCAAAATGCAAAGACTACTAATTTTAGCTCTGCCTCCCTCCAGCAGAGGTTGTTCCAGCGGTGGTGTACAGACCTCCCAGTCTGACACACGCCTGCCACCCTGCTTATTTTCTGGGCAATGGTACGCCACACCCATCTCCTCTCACTTGTTGTGGTCGCAGCACCAGGTCATGGCAGTAGCACATATGACCACTGCTCGATCAAACTTATGAGGAGCACTGTTTCCTTGTCAGTAAAGTTAGGCGAATGGGTCCAGTCTGCCATTGCTGTACCCTGCTGTGGATGAGTGGTACAACAGGCAGCTAATCCCTGCGCAATACTTGTGGGACTGTGGTGTGTGCCTTGCCTTTCCCACCAATGACATGTGCGTTCCCTGTCACATGCCACATCATACAACGCGGAAGCACGGTGCTTTGAGATGCAAAGCAATTTGCACTGCTGCCACGCTGTGTAATGCAACATGCGCAGTTGGACACTGTGGCACATTCAGGCACTAGATATGTGTGCACATGGGCAGAGCACACATTGCATTGCTGCCATGCCTGTGTGATGCAACATGTGTGATCAGGCATGATGACTCATTCATGCACTGGATATGTGTACACGGGCAGTGGATCACAGGTGAAGCTGTCACACCTGGACATCACAACATATATGGCACTGTGTAACACATGACAGTGTGTGCTGCTAATCGGGGCCCGGGTCAGCACCCTGGTGACATGGGCACCTATTGGGGCCCCAACACTAGTGGGGGGCCTACTAGGGCTCCATTGCCCAGGCCTCACAGACACCTACCATGGGCCCTGCTGCCAGTGTGCACTAATGCACACTGCAGGCCCTTGGGTATCACTTGGGCACGTTCAGAGTGCACTCATAGCCCATGGGGTGAGCATGGGTCACCAATATATCTGCACACCCTGGAGTATGTTAATGCACGTGGCACATGTGTTCTGGTAAGGCAACAGAGGTATATCATATGATAAGTTGTTTGCCACTGTAGACAGCACACACAGCCACTGTATTGTACCAGCGTGATATATGTCCCGCAGTACAGGTACAGAAAGATCGGAATGATGTTATGCAGCATGACATCAGACAGATGCACTAATGGACGTAACCATCACTTCCCTTGTCCATTCCATGCTCTGACCGTGCTGTGCATGGTTACCTCAGTCACAATGTTCAGGCAGGGCACACATACACAACATAGAGGAGGGCTATGGATGCCGGGGTTTGTGGAGTGCTGGCACAGGACTGTGCTGCACAGGCAGCACACTACAGTACATTGACACTGCACATGTAGTCATGTGCCATGGCCGGCATAGTGGGAGGGGGGAATGACATACCCACAAACACTGGCAGGGGGGACTGCAGCATGTGAGGGTCACACACTGTGCCACTGTCCTCTCTCACTCTCACAGGACCGCTCCCGCGAGGACTCACCTGATGGTCTATGTTGTGTTGGGCAGCATGCAACGGCAGTGCCGGGAGTGCAGCTCTGATGGCGTCATACACATGGGTTCTCTTAGATGTCACTCTGGTATTCCGGGATGACACACACGCAGTGCTGCCTGTTGGGTTCTGCATGTCATCCAGGAATGCCAGGGTGAGTAAGCCAAACCACCAATCGACAAGGTGGAACCCATTGGTTTGGATCTCCCTGTGTTACACTGTACTGTCCATGTTCTATCAGTAATGTTTCACCACCCCTGTGTGTGCACACCTAATGCCTGCATACTTTTGTCCTGCAATGTGCCTTCACTTTATATGGTCCGCGCATGTGCCACATGTACACTGTGTGCAGTTGCTATGTTTGTTGTGTTGTCACATCTGTCACCACAATGGCTAGCCACCCTGTGGTCATGCTGCACTGTAGCAGTATTTATTTATTAATTTATTGAATTTTATTGACCCACTAGAAGTCCCTTTTTCAGGGGCGACCGGGGGGGAGGGGGATACAGATGGTAAGCAACTGAAATTGAACCAGATTAAGCTGTTGGTGGTATTTTTAGTGAATGGGAGAAACTTGGCCAGGACACCGGTGAAATTCCTCTACTCTTTTTCGATAAGTGCCGTGGGATCTTTAGCATCCACCTGAACTACCACCAATCCAGGCAGATGGGACCTTGGTTTAACGTCTCATCCAAAAGATGCACCTCAGAAGTGCAGCACCTCTCTCATGCTGCACTACAGTGTCAGTATTGGGATATTAACCCAAGTGCCAGATGTAGGCCCCTTACCTCCATGGATGGCCCTTTCATGCACCACTGCCCATGCTGTTCTGTTTCCTGCCACCCTCCATCCTGCCTTTTCTGCGGTGTGTTACTGCTTGGCACCCCATGGATGGGGTCAGGTGACATTGCAGTGTTGCTCCTGCCTCCATGTGCCTTTGTCGTGCCACAGTATAGGGCATGTGGTGTGTCCTCATTGTGCACAGCCTTGTCCACGGTCCCCGTGGTATGCTGTGTATGTCGCATATTACCAGATCATGTCTGCCGACACAGCTCCTCCATGTGTCTGTTTTGTAGTCCTCGGCTCTGTGGGGGGGTATGTCCTGTTTCCGTTTCCTGCTGGAGCATCTGAGTGCATTGTTCTGTTGCTCAGACCGTGTATTTTCTGTACTGGTCTGTGTTGGTTCGCTACCCTCACATTGCAGCAGTAAAGGCATTTTCTGCACAGTGACGGGGCGCGTTGTACTAGCACGTGTCCCCTCCAGCCTCATGGCCTCCTGTGATCCAGTGCTGCTGCCCTGTTTGCTGGCCATGCTGTTACCATTGCCTATTGGCACTGTTTCCTGCAGCAGCACCAGTGATTGCTGTATGTTGCCCTCACCAATGCCTGGTCCACTGTGTGTGCCCGAGTGGTTCACAGCTACATCCATGCAACCTCCGGGCAATGGGCCACAGATAGTCACTATTGTTGTTTTGGCTGCATATTGGTTGATGTCTTGGTGTGTGCCTTGGACAGCAGCATCTACATCCCCAACCCCCTTGATAGGGTTCAAGGTGTTCATGTCCGGCACATGACTGCATTCGGCAGCCATGCCTGTGCCCTTGTTATCTCTGTTTGTCTGACATTGAGGCCCACATCCCCCTTCAACTGTATTCTCCACGTGTGTGTGTGTGTGTGTGTGTGTGTGTGTGCGGGGTGGGCTGTTCACTGGCAGCGTGTCCGTGCCATGGTGCTGTGTCGCTGCCGGCCCTGTTCTGTGCCTGTCCCCATTGTTCTGTACCATGCCTCTCTGTGGTGGCACACACACACACTCTGGCCATGTACTCACCTGCAATGGGCTGTTGTGCTGGCTCATGTCCTGTCCTGAGGGCTTGGGTGTTGAGTGTGCCACTCTCCATGGCATTGCTGCGTCATCCTGTACAATTCACAGACACCATGCTGCACTGTTTGTCAGTGGTGTGCTGCCCACTACTGTATGTGGGTCTCTGCGCTGTACCACCTGCGAGCAGCATGTTATGTGCCAGGTCCACTATGGTACTAGTGATTGCTGTAATGGCCTCTGTCTGCCTATGCATTGTGGCAACACCATGCTTCACAGCATCTGTTAGGAGCTCCATTGCCTCTGCCTGTCGCTGGGCACATATGTGGGATGCATGCAGCAGTGCCATGTGATCCCCATGTCTGCATGCCTCATCCTGTACCAGTGTCTGTATTGCATTACACATTACCTGCATGGTGGATTGTGCACACCACCTGTGCTCTACAGCAGCCCTGTTGCTCTCCAGTAGTGCATTGTGTATGCCATCCACTGCGTTCTGCAGATTATCCTGGCACCCTGCTACATTATGGAAGTACTGGCATAGGTCATCATCATTGTCATCATGTGGCTCTATGGGACCGTGCTGTGTAGGTGTGTTTCACACACTGTGTGCTGTGTAGGTGTTGGTTGCTGTGTGGTGGTGCTGGCTGGTGTGTTGTGCACCTGTCTGTTGCCACCATGCACATGGGCACTGCTGTGCTCTGTTGCAGGTGACACATCCCCTAGTGTCTCTTTGATGTGTGCTATCCTCTCCTCTCCTCCATGGTGGTCTCTTTGGCCAGGCTGGCTGCGTCGCTGGGTGTCTGTGTGGCAGCATTGTTGTCCCCAATACTTCCCATGGTCGACTGCTGTGTGGATTCATCTGGGTGTGTGACCACACTCTCTTCACCTACCTCTGTTTGCCACATGCCAGCACTCTCTATGCCACCACTCAGGTTTGCTGTGTTGTCCCCCAACACTGTGCCCCCTCCATTTGTGTGGGTATATAATGCATTGGCTGTGTTAGTGTTGTGCAGCCTATGCCGGCAGCATGCATTCATTACACAGCATTAAAGCCATTCATTCCTATCGTGTTGCAGTTGGGATGTGTTCTGCATGTGTTCTTGTGTGCCACTGTGTGCCACCATTCCATAGTACTGCACTGTTGTGGTTGTGTTCATGCCGGGCCATGCCTCTGTGTCATGGTCACTGTTTATTGGGTGTTCCTGTGCATGCAGTAATGCAGCATTGTGCCACACCGGGGCTGGTGGTCATGGCTGCCGGTTTATGGGTGTGTGTTTCCAGTACCTTGCAGCGTGCAGTGCCATGCAGCCCACAGGCACTGGACCATTGTCCTGTCGAATGGTGTACATGCATGTTGTGCCTGTTGCTCATCATGCACTGTGCCCATGCCATTCCTGTCCAGTGTTGTTGGTGGTACAATGTGTGCTGTGGCCAGTGTTGTTGTGTGTGTCAGTGGCAGGCTGTGCTGTCTGGTACAGCGTCAGTGCACACATGCATGCATGTGAGTCTCTGCGCCTGTTCTGGGACATGGGTGCCATGTGTGTCGGGCGTGTGCAGTGGGCACCCTGTGTATGTTGCACTGTGCATGTGCACCCCTGTCCTTTCCTCCATGTCCTGGTATGTATGTCATCCCTGTGCATGCCTATACATATGTACCTGCCTCATGCTATAGCCTGTACAGGTCCAGCTCACTGTCACCATCAGTGATGTGGGCACCGATGTGTACCACAACATGCTGCTCCTGTGGTGTCAGGAGGATGGGCTCTCTTTGGACACCACCACTCAGCCCTGTACATTGCTGGTTGTGGGCTAGCTTCTCCCTTGAATGCTTCTGCAGGTCATGGTATCTCTTCTGCAGTTCACGCTGTGTCCGTTTACAGGGTGCTACTGCATTGACTTTTGTTACAACATCACCCCATGCCTGCTGTCTGCTGGCACACAGCTCCCAAGTGCCACCTCTTGATAGCAGCAGGTCAACCTGTGAGAATGTGCATTGCATTGTTAGTCTGTTGTCTCAAGATGTCATTTTTACTGTTTTGATTTTGGTAATTTCTGTCGCCTTTGTCAGCCTCGTCCTGGGGAGGGGGTACAGACTGAGGCTGCCTGATTGTGCTCCATGTGGTGTTGTTGGTGATTTATGTTGTGCATGATGGTCATGTGGCAAGGACACTGGGGATACTGATGCCTATTACAGTGGTGAGCTGGACAAAAATTGTGAGAGATTTCAAAACCATGAAAGCCCCAGGAACTGACGGTTGTGGGCAGAGTTCTATAAGAACACTAAGGAAAAATAACATGGGGCCCTTGTTCCATACTATGAATGAAGTTAAACAAAGTGGGTCCCTTTTTCCCTCCTGGTCATAGTAAGCCATTTCCGTTATCCTGAAAGTGGTGGGAAAAAAACTGCATTGTGCCTCCTATCAACCAGTTTCACTGCTAAACGCTGACTATAAATATTTCATGATGGCTTTGGCCAGGATGGTGGATGGGCTCATGCCGACAGTAGTGGGTCTGGATCATACTGGTTTTGTCTGGGCTTGTACCACTACAGATGATATAATGTGTACCCTCCATGTCACCCACCAGATGCAGTGTTCCCCTTTTCTTTTAGCACTTTTGAGCCTTGATGAGATGCTGAGAAGGATGATAATGATTTGACTGGGTCTCCTGGCTGTTCTTGTACTCTGTGCTGTTGTGGTTGGGATTCCTTGGCCCTTTTGTTCAGTTGTTTCAGCAACTTTATGTCACACCCCAGGCCTCAGTTAAGGTCAACAGCCACCACTCACAGGAATTCAGACTCTACAGGGGGACTAGGCAGGGGTGCCCTCTATCCCCACCTTTGTTCGCAATATATATAGACTCACTGACTCAAGCCAAACTAGAATTCCAGACCTTCAGGGCCATACAGTTGGGAAGCAAGGAACACCAGGTGATCCTTTATGCCAGTGATGTGTTGCTTTAAGGTCTGGAACAAGAACTGGCAACAGTTTTTGACCGCCTTAATTCATCTGGAAGAGTCTTGAGATACAGGCTTGACACCACCAAAACTGAAACACTGGCCTTTAATTATACCCTCTCACAGAGGACAAGGGCAGTATTCCACTTCTGCTGGGACTTGGATAAATTGAAATACCTCGGTATCCAAACTGCTAAGACATATATGGTAGCTTATGACAAAAACTACAAGAGGTCACTGTGCCCCCGGATGATAGCTTCTTGCCAGCTTACCTTACGCTATCCCTGTGTTGTCCGCTCTCTTATCCCTCTTCTCACCTCTCCCGTCCAATCCACCCCCTACCATCTCCTCTTCTATCATTTAAGTCCTCCCATTCTTATCTCACTGTTCTTCCCCCCTCCCAGTATCCCCTGGGCCCCTGAGACCACCTACCCCTCACCAGCCTACTGCCACTCTTGGCCACTAGGAGTTGCCATTTAGCACCCCTGTTGTGGGCCGTCTCAGTGCTGTTGGACTGCTCCTGGACTGTGGACATCATCTCTACTCTCGGCATTCCCCAATTATCTCTGGTGAGTCTTGAACCTGGCACCTTGCACACCAGAGGTGGGGACTCTATCCACTGTACCAGAGTGGCACTAACACTAGGGGCTGACTACTCACCCTCTTCTCTGTTTCTTATTATCTGCCTTAAGCCTTCACCAATCATGTCTGCTTACCTCCGGCCTACTTGCTTCTCTCTCCTCCTCCTCCTCCTCCTTTTGCCTTCATCTAACCCTGGTGTCCCTGTTACCCCGCAGCCTCACTACTCTAGTGCTCCCACTTGTCCTCTTGCTCTCCCCTCCTTCTGGGCCACAGCTCCTCCCCCCTCCTCCTTCTTCCTCCACTCACCCAATAGGCCCTACTCCACCTCACCCCCCACCTAGACACTACCTTTCCTCCCCCCTTTGCTCCCTCTGGCAACTTATCGCTCAAGCCTTCCCAGCTTGTGCTGCCCTACCCACCCCCTGTATTCTGAAACCCTCCTACTCTTCCTATCTCTCCCAGCGTAAACTCTTCTTCTGCCACCCTCTGTCCAGGGCGGTTCTCATCCTTCTGCTCCTGACTAGTAACATACATCCCAATCCTGGTCCAGTTTACAAAGGCTCCTCAGTGGAATCCTCTGGACTTCATATTGTTTCTATGAACATCTGTAGCCTCCTTAAAAAAAATTGGACTCTCTCCATTGCTGGGTTGCTGTTCATAAACCTGACGTTATCTCAGTAGTTGAAACCTGGCTGTCAGACTCTACCCCTGACTCCCTGGTCTCACTCCCTTTATCGGGAGAACCGTGTTGGTAGGCGAGGTGGGGGGTTGTGCCATTTATGTCAAAGACCCTCTCGTTGGACTAGCCCTCCCAGCCCCTGTCCTTGACTTCAGGGCTCAGGCCCTAACCCTAAAACTATCTCCTGATCCCTCTAGGAGTCCCATCTACCTGACTTCAACATATATATACCTCCAAAAATTCAAGCACAGGCACTAGGCCCACTAATTGATTATCTTACCTCCCTACCCCACTCTTCCAACCAAATCCTTGTGGGGGGACCTAAACATCAATTGGCTCAGCCCTTCATCCACCTCCTCCCGTGACACTTTTGCAGCTATTGACCTAACTCAACTAGTTACCCAACCCACTAGAGCAAATCCTAGAATGAGCTCTAGTACACTCCTGGATGTGGTCCTCACAAAATGCCCTAACCGCATCTGCAATGTCCAAATCCTTCCTGACGGGCTTAGTGACCACTCCCCTGTTCTCTTCTGTTGGTCAACCTCCTCACCCAAATCCACAGCACAAACCACCCTTTGGTGGCATCTTACACCTGGTGGGCTGAAAAGCCTTAAGCAACTCCTAGCCCATATTGACTGGTCCCCTATACAAAACGCCCCGGATATGGACACGGCCCTAACCTTTTTTACCCACACCTTTAACTCTGCATGCAACATTTTTGCACCACTAACTGCACGCCGGTCCAAAGTAAGGCATGCCCCCTGGGTTACCCCCTCCCTGTGCCAACTTCTTAAGCATAGGGATAATCTATGGCACATTGCCACTGAAACCAGCCACCCAGCTGACAGGCAGGCCTATGCTGCTGCTCGGAACAAATGTACCTGGGCCATCCGCAAAGCGAAGGCTGAACACTATCAAGCCTCGCTCACCTCCTCATGGGGGAATGCCAGGACCTTCTGGGACAACATCAAGCAGCTGAATGGAGGCATGCGTTCCCCCCCACCCTCACTTATCAACATTGACGGCTCTGTCTCCTCAGACCCAGTCCTTATTGCCAACCACCTCAACAAATCTTTCACTGACCTTAGCCCTGTGCTCCCAGACAAATTCTTCGCCTCCCCTCCCTCCCAGTCTGTCCCTATTCTCACACGCCCCTTGTTCTACCTGCATCGTGTTACTGCCCGAGAAGTCAGACCTTACCTACTCAAGGCCTTAAAGAGTAACACTATTGGCAATGACTCCCTTGATCCCAGTCTCCTCTGTCAGGTTCTGGATCTGGTTATCTCACCAATCACCAGCCTCTTTAACAAATCTCTCTGCTTAGGGCAATTCCCCTCTGCCTGGAAAATTGCTACAGTCACCCCAACACACAAGGGTGGGGATAGGACTCTTCCTGGCAATTATCGGCCTATCTCAATCCTCTCTCCTCTCTCAAAGGCCTTAGAAAAAATTGTGTCCACCCAAATCTCTGAATACCTCGACAAATATAGCATCCTCTGCCCCAAACAACATGGGTTCAGAGCTGGCCACTGCACCAATACTGCCCTCCTGGAGTTCTCTAACTTTCTTCACTCCTCGCTGGACTCTGGCTCCTTAGCAGGTGCAGTGTTCATAGACTTATCAAAAGCCTTCGATACTGTCTCCCAACCCCTCCTGCTGGTTGCCCTTAGCCACTTACGCTTTGCCACTGGGCCTGTCCCCTGGTGCTCCAGCAACTTGTCTGCCCACTTACAATGTGTTAAAATTAATGGGACACTCTCCAGCACCTGCCCTATCCGCTCTGGAGTCCCGCAGGGCTCGATTCTTGGGCCCTTACTCTTTTCACTTTTTCTCAACTCCCTGCCTAGTGAGTGTACCGGTAAAATCCTACTTTATGCAGACAATGTTGTACTCTATGCCTCGGACCGTAATCCCGTCTCACTTCAGGACTCTCTGCAAGTATCCTACAATGACACAGAAGCCTGGTTCACCAAGCACAGACTCATAATTAATCTTAAGAAAACCAAAACCATGCTCTTTGCCCACCCCCAAAATAAATCTAGTAACTATCCACTCTTATTCCACTCCAGCTCAAAACTCCCAATTGAGCTAGTTCACTCTTATAAATACCTAGGTATAACTTTTGACCCTGCCCTCTCATTTCATGCCCACATCTCTGCCCTTGCCTCAGCCTCTAACACTCGGCTTGGTATCCTCTATTGTCATAAAAACTGTCTCCCCACTGATGCCCTCCGACTTGCAGTCACATCCTCTCTACTATCCCTAGTAGACTATGGCTTACCTGTGTATGGGGCAGCAGACCAGACTACCCTATACAAGATCTGCCTCACCTTAAATAAGGCATACAGGCTCATAACTGGGGCTCCTAGACTAACCCATACCTGCCTTCTTTACACCATGGCTAATCTGTTCAACCTAGATGAATGCCTCAAATACCAAACCTGCCTCCTAACTAAAAAGTCGCTCCTTGGTCTATCCCCACCTGGTCTGTCTGCCTCTATCCACCGAGCAAACCCTACAGTGCATACCCGTATATCCTGCAAAACTGCACTGGTAGTACCGAGGGCAAGAACCTCGCAAGGTCAAAGGGCATATCCCTACAGAGCCCCTTTTTGGTATAACACTCTCCCCATCGGGATCACTGATGCCCCCTCATTAGCTCATTTCAAAACTAGCCTTAGAAATCACCTGCTTTCTACACGCAGCTGTAGCTGCCTCTAAGCCTCTTCCAATTCTTGTTCCAGACAAAGCTCCCTGAGCAGCTCTCTGACCCCCTGTCCATCTCTACCTTTATTTGCTACTCTCTTCCCCACATTCCTCTACTCTGATGTCTTCCACCCAGCCTTATCTATGTCAGCCTACTGAACTAATCGGCATGTATCAACTATTTACTGTCAATCTTGTAATGCTCACCTGTAATCTTATTGAATACCATGTTTTGACATATGCTTGCCAATTAGCCATGTCTCTTAACAGTACTCTGCTTTTCTGTCTTCTTTGATGTTTGTTGTTTGCACTGTGTTGTCCTCTCTGTGACGAGATACCTTTGTAAATGAACCTCTGGCTCAAAGGTTGTTAAACTGATGTTCCAATAAATAAATAAATAAAATAAATAAACAAGCCATTCATGGCACAACTGCAGCAGGACTTCCTAAGATGGGGCACATTTCCACTAAGTTTGTCCAACATATAGAGGCAGTGAGGATGGTATCTTTGCCAAGGGCATTGTACTTGTTTCAAAATGTTCCATTGTCTCTACCACAGATAAGCTGGAGACTGTGGAGTAGGGAAATCTCAAGGTTTGTCTGGATGGGGCAGCGGCCCAGCATGTGACAGAGGGTACTAACACTTTCTATAACAGCAGATGGCCTGGCTTTACTTCACCTAAAATCATATTACTGAGCATCTCACCTCTGCTTTATCATGTACAGACACGTGGGGAACTCCCATACACGTTGGCTAGAGACTGAGAAAGAGCTTTTACTGACTAGACTCTTTGAAATGTCCTTGTATCATGCAATGTCAACCCTCCCTTAAAAGGAAACACAGAATCTGTGGCTTCAAGCACAGCTTAAGGTCTGGCTTTCCAGTAGACAGATATTCCGTCTTACCCTCTTCATGCCACTTCCCTACCTTGTTGCACTTTTGGAAACCTTCCAGCCCCCCCCCCCCCGGCCTGGATCCAAGATTCTGCAACTGGGAAAGATACAGGCTCCAGTATATTTGCTAGTTGATAGCTGGTGCTTCCCTGAGCTCATTTGCAGTGGTCCAGATGAAGTTTGGAGTCAGACAAACATAATTTTATTGATATCTTCAAACAAGGCATTACATTTCATCACTCCCAATCAGAACCCACACCGCAGATTCATACCCAGTAGTGATACACTACTTTGTTTCCTTCTTAAAGATGGAGGAACCACCCATATGATATCACAGATGTATTAGGCACTATCCACCTTCACAGGTGATAGCCTCCAAGAGATAGCAGCAATGTAAGAGGATGAGCTGGGCTGTCCCATCCCCCTGGAAACCTGATCAGCAGGCTGCTAGGCCACTTCCAGAGTTTCCAGCTCACACCAGTGGAGAAAATATGCCTGGAAGCAGTCAATCAGGTTTTTCTGAGCCTCAGTGATCTCTGCACATTACCTGCTACAAAGAAATCCTTCCTGCTGGTTCCTTTGTGGCGAAGCCTGGGCCAGACATACACATGTTCATAGAATCATAGAAGCTTGACGGCAGAAAAGGACCATACTGGCCCATCTTGTCTGCCCTTTTTTCTCCCCTACACCTCTCCCTCCCTGCAAGCCCCCACCCTCTACAGATACTCAGCCCCATATGCTTGTCCCATACCCTCTTGAATTCTTCCACCAGTTTAGCCCCCACCACTCCATCTGGTAGTCTGTTCCAGGGCTCCACCACCCTTTCTGTGATTATGTTATGTGGGATTGCCCGGTATTACAACCATTGCACAATACTCCAGCAACAGAACTGGAAGAACTTTACACCAGGCCAGTCCCTCTGACACTGGAGTTGTATCTGCTTCTCCAGTTCTCCGGGACCCCAGTGCTACGTACTTACTGAACATCTTAATAAGAGCAGCCAAGAAGGCTACCACCAAGATGTGGCTCACCCTACAGACTCTAGACCTGAAAACTTGGCAAGACATTGTAAAACCAACTCCATTGGCAGACTGTTCCACAGCTCCACCACCCTTTTTGTAAAATAGAACTTCCTTACATCCCTCTTAAAACCTTCCCCACCAGTTTTCACTCATGACATCAGGTTCTTGACTCTGTACTCATGCTGAATAATTACTGCAGTTTGCCTTGTTTGTTCACTTCAGAAACTTAAAAGTCTCCATCATATCCTCCCTCTCTCACCTTGTCTCTAGCAAGTACATGTTCAGTGCCTTGAGATGATCTCCATAAGATCTGCCCTGCTGGCCCAGAATCATCTTGGTCACCCTGCATTGCACTGTCTCCAGCCTGTCCCTGTCCTTCTTTAGGTGAGAGCTCCAGAACTGAGGACAGTATTCCAGGTGTGGCCTGTTCAATGACCTGCATCGAGGTAGTAGCACCTCCTTTTTCCTGTTGTCAGTACCCTTTCTGATATATCCCATCATACTACAGTATTGGATTTTATAGGCCTTGTTGCACAGGCTTGAGTATTTGAGGCAGTCACTAATGGTTACTCCCAGGTCCCTTTCCGCTGCTGTACTGCTCAGTTTAACCCCTCCTATCCAGTAGTTTGTCCTGGGTTTTTCCCCTAGTTGCATAACCTTGCACTTTCTGGTGCTGAATTTCAACTGCCAAAGCTTAGACCACCTCTCTGGCCTTTGTGGTTCCTCTGCATCTCCCTGATCCCTTTGTCATTTTCTAGTCTAGCACAGAGCTTTGTGTCATCTGCAAAGAGATGCAACTTCCCCAGATGCCCTCTCCAATGTTTCTGATGAACATATTGAAGAGGGCAGGACCCAGTACAGATCCCTGTGGCACAACACTCGTGATCTCCCTCTCTTCTGATTTGACCCCATTTATCACCACCCTTTGCTGCATCTCCTTCATCCAGTTTCCTATCCATCTAACCATGTCCTTGGCTGCCTTCAGGTTCTCCAGCTTCTTCAGCAATCTTCTGTATGGCATCAAGTCAAAACCCTTGCCAAAACTGAAGTAAAGTAAAGCCACAGCATTGCCCTTATCTGCTACTTTTGTTACCCAGTCAAAACAAAACTATCAGATTAGTCTGATAGCACCTCCCCTCCACAGATCAATGCTGTTTACTATCCTGTTGACCATTGCTGTCTAGATAGTCCACAAGGTCCTCTTTGATGAGTGACTCCATCAGTTTACCCACTACGGCTGTAAAGCTGACAGGTCTATAATTCCCCAGTTTTTCTCCCCCCCCCCTTGTATAGCAGAACTACATCCACTACCCTCCAGTCCTTTGGAACTACCCCTTTATGAAATCAGCTACTGAATAGCACTACTATGGGTTTAGCCAGTTTTGCAACCAATTCCTTGAGTACCCTTGGGTGCATTCCATCTGGCCCTGGAACTTTATCTACCTTTAGGGCTTTAAGCCCCTTCTGGACCCTTATTAAATTGTACAATGCAATGTGCAGATGATTTAATAAACATGTATTAACAAAAAAAGGATTATTGTTGATTATTCACTAAAAATATTACCAACAGCTTAATCTGGATCAGTTTCAGTTGGTTTCCATCTATATCTCCACCACTCTACCCAAGACAAGGCTGAAAACAGGCAGAATTGCCCAGTACTCCTTTCCAGGTCAACAAACAAATAACATAAATCACTCAATACATACATACATACATTACATACATACATACACACATACATACATACACACACACATACATACATACATACACACATACATACTTAAATACATACACACACATACATACAGTACATACATACATGCATACATACTTACATACTTACATACATACAGACATACATACATACATACATACATACTTCAATGAATAAATGAATGAATGCTTCCCCTATTTTGGTATGATGTGATCCGTACCTGAAACCATGATAGAGGTCCCTCTTTTCCTCCCAGCACCTCATTATATACCTGGCCCAGTAGTGGAACCACTTTGGGGGCAGAGCCCTTATAGAACTCTGCCAGGAGTTTATCTTCCTAGGAGCGTTACTGCTTTTGAGATTTTTAACAGCCTTTAAAATTGCTGTTAGTGTGAAGGGTGCCTTAAGCTGGTCGCTGTATTTATCTGCAACCATTTCAGCTGCATCTTAAAAAAAATGTTTGCAACGTCCACTGAAATTTATCTTCCTGGTCCCTAGAGTACAACTGTCAGTAATAAGTGGCAAAGGTTCTGGAAATATGGATAGGGTCAGAATGCCTCTAAGGGCAAACTAGGAGCCTGTCACCTCTGAATACATATTGCAGGGGAGGAGTCAGTCCTTTGGAAACAACTTCCGGTCAGAACCATAACTGCTGCTAATGCATTAACGTGATAAGAGATTTAGAATTAGTGGGTGACTTAGTTGTATTGCTGGGATATAAAAGTCTCACATTTACACCGCAACAACAGAAAAATAAAATTTACAATAAAACCATAAACATTATGGTAATGCAGTAAACGGTGTTTTTAGTTCTGAACATAACCATCCCTTTAAAAATACACAACACAACACACCACACACACACACACACACACACACACACACACACGTAGCTGTTACAACAGTTGTGCACACACAAAGGGTGTAAGTGTGATTAGCAGGATAGGGCAGCTAAGCTGCAATATTTCATTTTCAGTGGGGTCTTGCTAGCACACATTTTTACAATGTGTAGAGTTAGCACCACTAAAATGCAGTATCTCATTTTTACTGGGGTCCTGCTTTTATCAGTTTTTACAATGACGTTACCCAGAATAGTTCAGTTAACATGGAGTATCTCATTTTCAGTGAGGTCCTGATTGTACCCATTGTTACAGGTATCTTCCCAATAATGACCAGCTGAGCTGCAATATCTCATTTTTGGAGGGATCCTCCTTTTTACAAAAGCAGGTTGTTATTTACACAAGTTGTTATTTCAGTAGAAGATGGGGATTTATGATGTCAGCATGGAAACTCGGAGCTGGGTGAGTTGCTGACATCATAGAGAGCAGCCTAATGTTATTCACAATGTAGTTACACAGGACAGCTCAAATGAATTGCAACATCTCATTTTCAGTGGAATCCTGTTTCAACCTGCAGTGTGAAGTACAATGGCCCCTGAATCAAAACTCTAGAGCACAGTCAGCAACAGTATCGATTTAGCACTGACACATTGACCACAAATACTTTATAATCACAATGCAAGAATGAATCAATTATTGCAAAAGTCAAACTTCTGTTCATTATTTTGGTTACACTGACACAGTACTTAGGCACCAGTTTTCAGATTCTTCAATTGGCAGCCTGTTTGGTCAGTTAGTTAGCCATTTCAACTAAAGAGAAAGCCGGCATTTGGGATAGGCTGTCAGTGTTGGCATTAAAAAGAAGTGAAAGGCAGTACTGGACATGGACTTCTGGTGCCAGCATTAAAATAGTGAAAGCAGACTCCATGAAACATAGCTGCACCTTTACAGCTTACCCACCTAGCATAGATAATATGTAGGAGATCTCTTACCTGGGTCCTGGAGAGCCATTAGGACTCTCGAGGTGACATCCAGAAGTACCTATCATATAGAAACAGTGATGGGGTCACAAAGGCTCTGTAGTTCATTAGCAACAAAATAGGACAGATAGGGAAACTTAAACATAAAACAATACGTATCGGTTACAGTGGGGATCAGTGTCCTGTTACATCGGGGATGTCATCCTGTTAGACCATTAGAAATAAAGGAAAAACGAGTCAGTATGAGGAAAAAATATTAAGAGTAAAGATAGAGTTGTGGAGAAGTACAAGAGCTACAGGAAAGAAAATGTGCAAAAAAAGAGACAGAAACTAAAAGAAAACAGACCGGAAATGAGGCAGCGACAAATAAATATAGAAGAAAAAGCAACGGGGATGCAGGTGTTCAGGTTTACCCTTCAGTTCCTGGGTGGCCTTATTTAAATATTTATAGCCCTCGCAGTCCAGTGGGCTACTATAGGTCTTCAGGCATGGGGCCCTTTTCTTTTAAAAGAGTATGCTTGGATGCTTGACATATAATGGATCCAGGAAGAGTTTCCCCAAATAAAATTCACCACAGGAAATCATGTATTGCAATTATATGGGCAAATGCTTAAATCTTTAAAAAGAGCAGGATCTTTACCCAAAGGCTGATGTCCCTTTGGAATAGATTAATGGCATCAGCTGATTCTACAGATTATTTAAAAGTAGATTAGACCCATTTTTTTTTTCAACCATGCTTTATCTCTCTTGGGGTCCAGGTGAGTGGGTGGCCCATCAGCCCTGCCCCTGCTTCGCTCTGCTGGCGTCCACCTCCCTAAGTCCACTGGAGCAGCCCCCATGGATTGCCACCCCATAGTAAGGCTGGGGAGAGGTCCAATCTCCCACTCCTTGGAGACACTCATGCAGAATTTCTGGTGACTGGGTGACAGCATGTGTCAGTGCGTGAGCAGGCAGAGCTTCATGGAGCATGCCTGTCCCCTTCTTCCTTATTCTACCTTTCCCTGCTGCGGGGACCTGTATGGGCACCATACAGAGCCACAGTCCTCCCTTCGAGTCACTCGCTACCTGTACATCCACTGGACCTCCACCTGGTAGCAGTTAGAGACCGAGGCAGCTTCCCTCCACTTCCCAGGAGAGAAGAGCAGTTCGTTCTTGGGATGCTCAATCCTCTCCCACCCAGCCAACTCCAGCTGTTTTCTTCCTCTTACTTAGTGCATCTACCTGTTTTAGGATTCTAAAATAGTGACACACATCATAATATCTGAGTTATGCTGTATGGACATAAATGGTTAAGCTTAGTGCAAGATCAAGACAACTCCAGGAGCCAAGTTAAAAATGACATATTGAACAGGCATATCTTTTCAATGAGCACAAGCTCATTCTGATTCCTCAGTGAATAGTGACACCAACTAGAACAGATCACAGGCCATCTTCCAGCCTCCTACTTTTGACACATTACAAGTTGAAATGCATGGCAGTCCCTTGAAGGACTATTTCAATTATACTACAAGACTGAATTTTAAAGACACACATAATTAAATGCACATCAATCCCAATTTCAAGAAATTATCTAAACAAGATTGCTGTTTAAACACACATTAGCAGCTCTCCCCATCACACACTTGCCTGTATTAGAACAGAATTGATATTTAATTTACGAAAATGTTAAGGTTTGTCATTATGATTAAAAAAAATTGATACACTGTTGCCGTACCAGGATAGGACATTGAATGGAGGCCAATGACTTCGATAAAAAAATATGTATATCTGAAATCACTGACTGTAACCTACAGAATATGTATATACAGTAATAACTGCCTATCGTTTTTTTCCCATGGGGAAACTGGGTTGTAATTTTATCGTTATAGCCAGTTGGTTATAATAACAAACATGCATCCAGTTTCCCTAGCTTGGCGCATGTGCTAACTACGAACTTCCTCTTCTCTGCCATTCCCTGCCATCCTGCTCCTCAATGATCTGCAGTTCACCAACAGCAAAAGTCGATGGTAAGTTCTTTTTTTTTTAAACAGAAATATGACTGGGCACAGAAAATGTTTATTTTCGCACGGAAATTAAAAAAAAAAGTAAATACTGCTTTACTTCATGAGCCGAGCTGCTATGGACTGCACTGAAACCCCAATGGTCTGTGGCTCGGCTCCGTATAGATATACATTTATTTTTGTATAATTGCTGTGGTGAAAAAATGATCCCCAGCAATTATACAAAAAAAAAAAGATGGGTAGGTGGCTAAAACTTGGATTTTACAGACCCCCTCGGAATGGGAAGCCTTAATAAACCCCTCGAGCTTCGCTCTCTGGGTTTATGTGGCATTCCACACCTCGGGGGTCTGTAAAATCCTTGTTATAACCACCTACCCATCCATTTTTCCAGTGCTGAAGAATGGTTCACTGACCACAAATTGATTATTAACTACAAAAAAACTAAGACAATGTTGTTCTCCAGCCCTCAAAACAAGTAAAAACCCTACCCCCTCTCAATTTGCAATGATGAGGGATCACTACTATAGCTTGTTTTGCATTTTAAATACCTAGGACTCACGGTCGGCAACACACTCTCCTATACCTTCCATATTGACAACACTGCCAAAGCTGTTAACACACGCATAGGCCTACTAAACAGGCACAAGCATTGCCTGACTCCTGAGGCACTAAGTATCGCAGTGTACAGCTCAGTGATATCCTTAGTGGACTATGGACTGGCGGTCTATGGCTCTGTCTCTGACACATCCCTAAGGTGCATCAGAATGACACTAAACAAAGCCTGTAGGTTAATCACGGATGCTCCATGACTGATCCATACTTGCAACCTATACACCCAAGCTAACTGGCTACCTCTCAGTGGAAGACTAACATACCAAACTTGCCTATTGACCAAGAAAATCCAATTAGATCTGTTACCCCCTGGGGTGCAGCAAGTGCTTGTTCCGAGCATCAACCCCTGCCCCACTTGGAATTCTGCAAACCAGTTCTTCACTATCCCCCATTGCTGTACCTCTCTTGGCCAAAGATCTTTTGCATACCAGGCCCCCCTGTGGTTCAACACCCTACAAAATAATATAACCAACCTGCCCACACTTGGGGCATTTAAACTGTCCCTAAACCAGCAAATAGTATCTGGTTCCTCATGTTACTGCTTCTGCTAATGCTCTTGTTGCTCTTTAGGGGCATTTAAGCTGTCCCTAAGTCAGAAAATAGTGTCTGGTTCTTCATGTGACTGCTTCCACTAATCCTCTTGTCACCCCTCTTTCGTCCTCCCTCCCCCACCTCACTACTCCCTCCCCTCTCGAGACCCATCCCCTTAGATAATCCCCCCTTTTTTCTTCACTACCTATTCTCTCCCACAATCCCCACCCCTTGCACTCATTGACAGCTCCTATTTTCTATATCTTGCCACTCTGGGGTGTGCCCCCTTAGTAACAGACCATCTCCCCCGATTACTGTACACGACAAGGCCACTGTGCTGCTCTCTCCCATTGTTTTCTGGACTATTCCTTCCCCTGCCTGTACTTTACCTGACAAAGCTAGGCTATGCCCTTAGCTGCTTATATGCCACCCCTCCTCCTAATTTACCTCCCCATTCTTACCTCAGTGTTGCAACTTTGTATACTGTCTTACTGTATTCACTGTTATGCTGTTATCTTGATGTCACAACTGTTGTAATTGCAAACTGTTTATTCCTATGTATGTTGTTTCTACCTGACGTGGAACCTATGTACAAACTTTTAGCTCAAAGGTGTAATCCGAGACCATTATTCTCTATGTAATATTCATCACTGCTGGGCTTGATGGAGTGCATGGTACTATATGGCACAGGTATTTTATTTGTTTTGGATTGCTCCCTGGATTCCAGCACTCAAGCACTTCATAACATAGTATAAGGCTGCAAAAGTGTGTGTTCTCCATGGGGGAGGGGAGATTCCCAAGAAAGGGTCCGTCCCTCGTACAGGAATGCCCAATGAACAGTAACTTAGTATGCCTGTGTCAACATGAAAACCTGTGACGAGGCCTGAAGGTGCTGAGGGTTGAGGCACTGGATGCCACACCTTGCTCCATGCCAGTGACCTGGGTTCGGGAATGGACTCGGGTCACTGGGGGTTGGCAGGGGCGGAGTGGGATTCAGCGTCCGTGGGACTGCTCTTCTTCTCTGGGGAGGGGGGATACCAGTTGTCGGCTCACTTGCGACCTCTGGTGGAGGCTGGGGGTGGTGAGCTGGCACTGCACTGCAAGGGGTGACGTTGGGGCACAATGCCAGAGGGAGCACATGCGGACACATGCGCGCTCCCCCTTGGTGTCCTTGCATGCCCCTGTCATGCTGGCCAGAAAATGGGAAAAACCTGGTGCTCGGTCACAGTGACTTGATGGCTGTCTGGGGATGCCTGGCCTCGGGGGGCACCCACTGCCAAGTACTGGATCCTGGTTCGGTGGGGAGTGAGGGGGACTTTCTGCCACCTCACCACAGGGGACAAGCCACATGGGTAATTGGGCAGTGGGAGCTTCGTTGGGGGCCGAGACAGAACCGGATGGTGGCCGGAGGAAGACGGATGCCGGGATGTGAAAAATGCAGACCGGAGGTGCCAAACAGGTAAAAAGGACTAACAAAAAAATAAATAAAAATAAAAGCCTGTGATAAAATAAAAGCCCTGCTAGCACTTTCTGGCTGGGAAAATCTCCACTCTCCTGATTTCCCTAACCTTTTCTCATGATTTCTGAGAAAACTTAAAAATATGTCGAGCTGGCCCAACATCTGCAGCACATTCTTGTGGATAAATCAGAACTGGAGCTACTAATGTGGCTAGAGCTGAACTTTAGAAAGAATGTGTAACTTTGTTTTGCTACATTGCAGTACGTGGTTTTTTTGTCTTTTAATGCACAGAAGTGTTTAATCCAAGATGAGCATAGTGTAGTGGTAATGTGGTATGTGCATACCTGGGTGTATACTGTTGCACATGGATTGAGCCATATTATGCGCTTGCCAGGGTATGCAGTAAGGCACGAGGCAGAGGCAAATGTGTTAATGTAATAAAGGTGAGTATATATAAGGTTGATCACACAAAAGTGACACGAGGTTTGCAGAATAACTGCACTCAGAACTGTACATAGTGATCGAGCAAAGGTATGCAGTAACCTGGGTAGACACTGAGGCACAATGCAGAGCCCAGTGTGTTCATGTAACCAAGGTGAGTGTATATCAGAAGTTGACCACACCAAGTGACTAGGTTTGCAGAATGATTCCACTCACAAATGTACTTGGTGATGGAGCCATAGTATGTGCTTACAAGGTTATGCAATGGGACACAAGGCAGATCAAAGTGTGTTCACACAGCCCAGGTGAGCGTATATCAGAGGCAGATCACAGAAAGTGACAGAAGGTTTTCAGAATAAATGCACTCGCAATTGTACATGGTGATCAAACAATGGTATGCAGTTACCTGGGTAGACACTGAGGCAAGAGGCAGAACTGAGCATGTTCATTTAACGCAGGGTAGCATATAGCAGAGGCAATTACACAAAGTGAGACAAGGTTTGCAGAATAAGTGTAGTCACATTTGTACATAGTGATGGAGCCATGGTATGCACTTTCCTTGGCATACAGTGAGGCACAAGGCAGAGCCAAATGTCTTCATACAATCTAGGTGAGAGTATGTCTGAGGCCATTCACAGAAAGTGAGACAAGGTTTGCAAAATAAGTGGAGTCGCATTTGTACATAGTGATGTAATGGTATGCTCTTTCCTGGTTATGCACTGAGGCATGAAGAAGAGCCATGTGTCTTCATGTAACCGAGGAGAACATCTTGCATAGACCAATCACAATCATCCTCCACCAGTGCCACGTGGTCTTCAGCATCTTGGATCTGTTTTCCCCTGCGTGTAATTTAGTGTTTAGCCATTTAAATTTGGGTTGTGTCTCACTTTGTAAATACCTTATTTCTTGGAGAAGTCTCAAATCTGGATTGGAAGAGATGCTCCATCTCCACATCGGTGTCCACTTCTAGGCCAATCACGCTGACGGGTGAAGGGCTGTGGCTGGGCAAACTCTGTCCCCTCCTATGCCTCTCGATGCCATTAATGCCACTTTAAAGGACTATCTGTGCAATTAAGAGGGGTTTGTTTGCAGATGATTAGCGGAGCTTCATGGCTAACTTGCCATCCAGACAGTGATGTCACCAGAAGTCTCCAGTGTAAAGACATTCTAATCTTTGGTGGAGCAGCTGCAAAACTAGTAGGTCCCCCAACCCAACCTTACCTCATGAAGGCAGAACAGCTAGAGCAGAGTCATCCACTCCTCACTCCTGGTCCTCTCCTCTCCTCTCCTTAAGGTTACCACCTGTCTTAATTTTCACAGGACAGTCCTGATTTGGGCAGCTGCGTCCTGCAAAAACACATGAAAAATACTACATGTCCTGATTTTATAGTAGAAAAAATATTTTCTAACTTTCCACTAAATGTTACAGAAAACTACAATATCTTACCTAAAATACCTTACAATGATAAGAAACAATAGAAGCAACTAAAAAACTGCAATACTTAGCCTTAATTATGATTATATAGAGAAAACAAGTCTGCTGCATTGGTTGTGGTTACGTACTGTCCTGTGAAAAATCATGTTTCAGTAAGAAATGTCCCACTTTGGGCTTCTTAAAAGGTGGTAACCCTACCTCTCCTCTCCTCTCCTCTCCTCTCCTCTCCCTACTGTACCAAGTGAGACAGTCAGCCCCAGATGAGTACTGAAATGAACTTTGTTGCTTGAACCCCTGTGTAGTCCTCCACTGTCCACTCCCAGCTGAGCTGATGATTGCACCAGGAGGTCAGTGCTTAGGTGGCAGGTCAGGTCAAGGATTCAGCAACACAACAGAAGCTCAGTAAGACCAAGATCAATTTTATTGCCAGGGAAATTGGTATCCAGTCAGACTGATTTTTATACAGCAGCACCAGGCAAGACACACAGGGCAGCAGGGGCCATGATGGGAAGCAAACAGAAGGCTAGTGAACACAGTTACAGTGTTTTTATTAGTAGTCTGCCTGGCTGCTAGAACTTAAGGTTACCAGCTATATATATATATATATATATATATATATGTCTCCACTCAACTCTTGGGCTGTGGCAGTGGGGCATTGTAGTCACTCCAGTTTCTCTTACTGAATCCAGCAGTGCACATTGTGAGGCGGTCAGTGGTTAGGTATCCGACAGTTTCCATGGTCTCTCTCTCTCCCTCCGCCTCTCTCTCTCTCCCTCCCCCTCTCACTCTCTCCTTCTAGGTTCCTCCAAGAGTGGGACAAGTTGAAAAGGGCAGCAGGGGCTGCCCTGGGAAGTGGGCACAAAGCCAGTCAACACAGCTACAGCTCTTTCATTAGTAGCCTGCTGGCTGCTAGAATTTCAGGTTCCTAGCTGTTTCTCTCTCCACTTGAGTCCTGGACTGTGGCAGTGGCACGTTGCAGTTTCTCCAGTTCCTCTCACTGAATCCAGCAGTGCACAGTGCAAGTCAAGAGGCAGTCAGGTCTCTGACAGCATCCATGGTCTCTGTCTCTGTCTCTCTCTCTCTCTCTCTCTCTTTTCAGGTTCCTCCAAGAGCAGATCAAGTTGAGCACGCCAGTTACCTGCCATGCCCTGGACTATATGGGGCACAAGTGTACCTGAGAGTGGGCTAGGAATTAATATCTTGCAACCTGTGATGACACTGGGGTCAGAGAGGGAGGAACAGGGGGAGAGCAAGTTCAGCTGTTGAGGTGGGAAAGAGAAGGAACCGAAGACCCACACAATTGGCTGAGCTAGTGAGAGAAATGGGTGAACAAGATGAAAGAAAAAAGTGCACTTGGGGGAGAGAGGGACAGATAAAGAGAGAGAGAAGAGGAGGAAGTGGACTGATTCCTGCATACTGTGTGTACTTCAGTTCCACTCACTAGTTGGAGCGTGGACCAGACAGCTGTGACATGCTAGGTATTTTGTCACATCCCCAGACCCCTTTTTTTCTCTCCTCCTTCTCCTCCTATTTGCTGTATGTCTGCATAGCTGTGGCTATACAGCCGTACAAAAATGTAAGACACCTAACAATAACAAGAGCAATTCAGAAGACAATTAGGAGTAATACAACATTTCTGAAAGAGAGCTAGTGTGCAAAGGTAAAATATGGCATTGTTCTGTGTACAAAACATGTGAACAAAAATGCATTATTCCAATCCCTACTGCTTTGTTACAGAAGAACCATTGATTCTCCAGTCAGGTTTTTTTACTTTTTAGTTATTTTTAGAAGTGTATTTTAGTCAATTTTTTTCAATTGCGCTGGTTTAGCCAGGGTTTTCAGTAAATTGTGGTTCTTCACGTTCCTGTTTGATTTGTAGAAACCAGAGAATATCCTATTTGGCTCCGATTGTATTCCTATCTATTCGGCTACTAAACCCTGTTCTTCTTTTGCTGCTATCAGTGGTGTACTATTTTTAACTATCCACTTTACAGAGTACTTGACTTTCTGTTTCTGTCTCTGCCCTTTCACCTTAATTAATCAATTCTTGTTACTGGAGCCGTGATTTGACCTTTGGCACGGTTTCCTCAGTACAAAAGCCATTTTGTGCTATTAAGCATTTTTGGGAGAACTGTTTTTATTATTACAAGGTTCTGTCAAAGTGGTATGTCAGAGAGACCTTGTGGACCATTAAAAAAAAATTACAAATTATTTCCAGCTCCTGGCAAGTGCAGACTGTCACAAACTTTGTTTAAAGTGTTTACATCCACAGCACAACTTTATAAATTGTAAGTCCTGCCATAATTTTTTGCCCCAAAAACCTCATTTAAAAGGGTAAAAGTTTTTAAAAAGAACCATGCCTTCTCAGGCTGCCTATGTGTCACTTAAAAATAATAAAAAAGGCTCTGAGGGTGTTCCCAAGAATGGTGGAAAGCATGCATCAGAGCGGTCCATCTCCTTATGTGCAGCAGCAAATAATGTAAAAGTTGACAAGAAAGAAGAAAAAGCTGCAGAGCCATTAGAAAGGCTTGGTAAAGATGGTTCAGATATTAGGGTGTCCAAAGGGGGCACCCTGAATCTAGTGGTGGCAAAAATAAAAATAAAATAATAAGATACCTGCCCCCCCAAGACTCCAACTTATCTACCTGTGGAGAAGGAGAAGGAAGAAGAATGTTATGTGCATATGGAGGAAGGTGACCACATGGAATTAGATGGCACACCTGAGCAAGGTTTCAAACTTCCTCCATGGCAAATTAAGAACTGCTCATCTTTTCCCTCATTTGTCAGATAAATGGTTGATACCCTCCACATCTCCCCACAAGAAACAGAGGAGGAGGATGAAGAGGATTCTGATTTTATGGACATGTTGGGAGTAGCTCCATTACGAAGTATGTTACTTCCTATATATAAACCACTTAAAAAGGCCATAGGAAAAATCATGGCTGTACCTATTTCGGCCACAGTCATCAACCAAACAATTGAGAGAAAATATGAGGCGGACAAGCACAGAATGGAGTTTGGACTTTCTGTGTGCCCATCCTGATAATCATGGAGTAGTCCAGGCTGCTGCTTGTGACAGAACAAAAACCACTGTATCTACACAGCCCCCTGAAAAGGACTCTGAAAAACTGGGTATTATGGTAAAAAGGCAGGTAGTTTATTCAGCACATATAGCACAGTGCCAGAAAGTACTTTGGAACACAATTCTGTCACTGGCAGAAAGAGCAGATGATGGCTTGACACAGGACCTGATTGCCACAACAAGATTTATTTATTCATTTTTATTTATTTATTTATTTATTTATTTACTTGTTTACCAGGTGGGTGCACTGATCCAGGGGATTGTTTTCAGGCACAACCTTGGTCATGAACATGGCACATTAAATGCACAATTAAGTTACAATAACTTAGAAAATATATAGAATGTACAAATACATTTACATTAATTTAGAAAAATGTTAACAGGTGAATAGAGCAAACAGGAAATACATGGAATGCTTCAGATAACAGAGACAGATGCAGAAACAGTGCAAGCAATGTAATTTGGATACAGAATACACAACTTGAATACAATTAGTATACTCAGGGTGCAAGTGCAAGATGTAGCAAGGGACAGAACATCCAGACCTGGAAAATAAGTGCAGGGCGTGGTGGAAGGCTAGGCCTGGGAGTAAGGGAAGGGCTCTTTGCAAAGGGTTGTCTGGCTTAACACATACACTTGGCTTCTACCAGCACCCAGGCAAGTAATTACTACCGTGAACTACTTCACTCCACTACATCTAATCCGAAGAGATATTGGTCTCAAATGAATGAGATTCTAGGGAATGACAGGCCGCAGACTCTAAGGGAAATTCTGGTAAATCATGTCAACTGTAATAACCCCTCTACTATCACCAAAGCCTTTAACTCTCTCTTCACTAAGCTTCCCAATATATCTCAGGTCTCACCTCATGGCTCTCAGACAACACATCAGGATACTGCTGATGCCCCTCCACCTTTGATGCTAGCCCCTGTCATGCGTTCAGAAGTCTTAAAATTGCTTAGCTCAATTTCAATCCACGGCAGTGTGGGTCCTGATGTCCTCCAGCCAAGGATCCTTCATCTGGCTGCCTCCCTTTTAGCAACCCCTGTAACTAGACTCTTTAACCTTTCCATCTCCACCTCTACTGTTGCTCTTATAAGGAAATCTGCCAGAATTATTCCTGTGTTCAAAAAAGGTGACCCTAAGCTATGAACCAACTATAGGCCCATTGCAATACTGCCAACCCTTAGCAAACTGCTGGAAAAATTAATCCATGGACAGATCTCTTCACTTCTACTTAAGTTCAAACTTCAGTCTCCTGTGCAGCATGGCTTTAGGCCTGGACATAGTACTACTACAGCTCTTACACTGTTCACTAGTGAGGTTAAGACTAACATGGACAATGGACTACTTACCGGTGCTGTATTCATTTACCTCACTAAAGCGTTTGACCTGGTTAACTATCCTCTGCTACTAAGCAAACTCCATTGTCTAGGTGCTACTGGTTCCACCTTATCCTGGATCAGTAGCTATCTCGGCTGTCATTCACAATCTGTCTCCTTCTGTAAAGTCCTCTCATCCTCTTCTGCCATCTCCTGTGGTGTCCCTCAAGGCTCACTACTTGGCCCCTTGCTCTTTTCCATTTTTGTTAATGATATTCCTGCCTCTATGCCTCACTGTCAGACTGTCATGTATGCTGATGACCTGGTCCTCTATGCTGCTTCTATGTCCATTGATGACCTCAATGATCACCTATCAACCTCCTTTCAACAAATCCAATCATGGCTCTCCTCAAACTATCTAATCCTTAATCTATCCAAGACTCAGGTCATGCTCTTTGGGTCCTCAAGAAAAGTCAGAACCGAGTCCCCCCATCTGCAGGTCCAATGCCCTGATGAGTTTGTCATAACAAATACTGACTCCTTTAAATACTTGGGAGTGACACTTGACTCCCCCACTCCACTTCACCTCGCATATTAATGAGGTTTGTATGTATGTCAACTTTGAAGATTGGAGCCACTTACAGAGTACATCACTCCCTTACCACTGCTGCTAGGATTTCCATAGCCCAAGGTGTACTGCTCTCTGGACTTAAATATGCTCTACCTGTCTTTTCCCATGTCAGTGTTGGTGTTCTACGTAAATGAGATACCACTTACAACAACATCTGCAGATTTGCCCTGTCGGCTCCCTGCCTCACCCACCATTGTCTGCTCTACTCTGCCTTGAACTAGCTGTAACCCAATGACTTGCACTCCTATACTCTTGGATGCTTCATTGACTCCTTAACCTGTCAACCCCGTCCCAACTCGCTTGCAGCAATGTTAAACCTGGTGACCTACTCTCGCTCTGTAAGGTCTTCTGCCTCTCCCCTGCTCTCCGTCCCTATCTGCGCTACTAAAATGGGTGAGCAAGCTTTCTCCCACTTTGCTCCCAAATTCGGAAACTCCCTCCCGCCCATATTAAGTGTTCCCAATCTCACGATACTTTCAAAAAAGCACTTTTCTCTCACTTGAGTGCACTTGGTGCTTGTAATTGCTCCTAATTCTTATTCTGGTTTTCCAGGTTGCTCAATGCCTGCCTCGTCCACATCATGCTGCTGATTTTGTGTACCGCTCGACCTGTCATTGTTTTATTACACACTCCTACATGGGTGTTTTACTTCAACTGTACCTATGTTTTGACCTTTCCTGCATGGGGCCCTGTTATTTGTGTTTGGTTTTACCCTTGTTATCCTCTGTAAATTCTGCTTCATTGTTATTTTGTATTCTCCCTGGTTGTGCTTGAAAATAGGCAGGCCATTTGCCTAATGCACTTACCTGGTTACCAAAAGCTAATAAATAAATAAAATCTGTCTTAAAAGTGAGGTGCGAGTCATGGGAGTGAAGGGAGGCAGGAATAGTATTCCAAAGTGAGTGGGCTGCGATGTACATGGCCTTGCTACATTGGCAAGTGGAGGTCCTCTGAACTTCAAGAGGCGGGACCGAGGACTGTGAGAGGCACCTGGACGTGGTTTTGTGTGTGATCAGGGATGAGTAGGGAGACAGGTTGCCACTTCTAACATTGTCTGTGATACATCCAAGGGCATAGTTGTACCTTAGTTGCAGGGGGAGCCAGGCTATTGACTGGTAGAGGGTGCAGTGGTGTGTGAAGTAAGGTGCCAGTAATGTAAACCTACAGATGCTATTATAGGCCACATGTAGGCTTGTGCACAGGGGGCAGGAGGAAGTGCGAGAGTAGATCGGGGCTCAGTAATCTACATAGAAACATAAAAACATAGAATTTGACAGCAGATAAGGATCGCTTGGCACACCTAGTCTGCCCATTTTCCTACCTAACAGATAAGTTGCAGATCCTAGTTAACCAACAGTTTACTTCCTTCTACCCCCCACTAGGACTGCCTTATGTCTGTCCCATGCATTCTTGAATTCCCCCACTGTTCTTGACTCCACGACCTCCTCAGGGAGGCTGTTCCATGCATCCACAACCCTCTCCATGAAAAAATACTTCCTCACATTACCTCTGAGCCGTCCCCCCTCTATCTTCAAATTATGTCCCCTTATTCTTGCACATCTCTTTTTCTGAAAGATGCTACCCTCTTGGACTTTGTTGATTCCCTTGAGGTACTTGAAAGTTTCTATCATGTCCCTTCTCTCCCTTCTTTCCTCAAGGGTATACATATTAAGCTCCTTTAGTCTTTCTTCATACTGTATGTCTTCTAGTGCAGACCCTGCACCATTTTGGTTGCCCTTTTCTGGACAGCCTCCACTCTGTCTATGTCTTTGCGGAGATGGGGTCTCCAGAACTGTACACAGTACTCCAGATGGGGTCTCACCAACTGTCTGTACAGAGGGATAACAACTTCCTGTTTTCTACTATTGATGCCTCTCCCTATGCATCCCAGTATCCCCAGCCTTCCTTACTGCCTTCTCACATTGCTTGCCCACCTTTAGGTCATCTGATATAATTACCCCCAGGTTCCTTTCCATTTTTACCGTTGTCAGTATCTCACCCCCATTGTGTACTCTTCCCCTGGCCTTTTGTTTCCCAGGTGCATTGCCTTGCACTTCTTTGCATTGAATCTGAGCTGTCATACATTTGACCATTCCTCCAACCTTGCCAAGTCCCTTCTCATCCTTTCCACTCCATCTTGTGTATCAACCCTGTTGCAAATCTTTGTGTTGTCTGCAAAGAGACTTACTTTTCCTTCCAGTTCCTCTGCAATGTCACTTATAAATACATTAAAAAGGACCGGTCCCAGTACTGAACTCTGAGGTAGCCCGCTAGTAACCCTCCTTTCTTCACTGTGGACTCCGTTTACTACTACTACCCTTTACGTCCTGTTGTCTAGCCAATTTTTTATCCAGGCTGCCACCTTGGGACCCACTCCAAGGCTGGTTAACTTGTGTATTAATCTTTTGTGTGGGACTGTATCAAATGCCTTGCTAAAATCTAGGTAGGTCTTGTCCACAGCCCCTCCCTGGTTTACTACTTTGGTCACCCAGTCAAAGAAATCTATTAGATTCATCTGACATGACCTTCCCATCGTGAATCCATGCTGCCTTGGGTCCTGTGCCCCACTGGCCTCTAGGTACTCAACAATTCTTTCCTTCAGAAGTGATTCCATCATTTTCGCTACCACTGAGGTCAAACTAACCGATCTGTAGTTTTCTGCCTCTGTCCTGCTCCCACTTTTGTAAGAGAATCACATCTACCCTCCTCCAGTCCTCAGGTACCACCCCATCCTCCCATGATTTATTAAAGAGAGTAGTCAGCGGTATCACTAGTTCTACCCTTAGTTCTTTTAGAATTCTTGGGTGAATCCCATCAGCCCCATTGCTTTGTCCACCTTCAATTTTATTAGTTCTTTCAGAACCCTTCCTTCTGTAAATGGACTGGTATCGACCCCCGTCTTCAGAGTGATTCTCTTGTTTGGTTTAGGTACCTCCCACTCCTCTTCCTTTGTGAATACTGAGCAGAAATGTTTGTTCAGTATCCCTGCTTTTTCACTGTGACCCTCTGCCTACATTCCCTCCCCTTTATTAAGCCTCAGTATCCCTCCTTTGGTCTTTCTTCACTGCCTATTGTACCTATAAAAGGTCTTATCCCCCTTCTTAATAGAGTTGGCTAACCTTTCCTCAGTTTGGGCCTTTGCTATTCTGACTGCCTTCCCTGCCTCTTTCTGCTTTAACTGATAAAGTTCTCTGTCCTGCTCCTTCTGTGTTTCCTTATATTTCCTGAATGCTATCCTTTTCTCCTTAACCTTCTCTGCCACCTCTTTTGAGAACCATAGCATTTTTTTCCTTTGTTGTGTTTTGTTGATTTGCTTTACACAAAGGCTTGTTGCCTTTGTGATGGCTGTTTTGATTACTCCCTATTGTTCCTCCACCCCTCCTTCTTGCCTGCTTGCTAGTGCTTTTCTGAGGCACTCTCTCATTTTCCCAAAGTCAGCCCTCCTAAAGTCCAATACTATTGCTTTTGTATGGCTTGATTGTATGGCTGTGTTTATCATGAACCACACAGTTTGGTGGTTGCTTGTTCTCAGATGGCTACCCACTTCTAAATCTGAGATTCTTTCTCTGTCCCCATTTGAGAGTACCTGGTCTAAGATTGCTCCCTCCCGAGTGGGTTCCAATACTAGCTGTCTGAGGCATGCCCCCTGTAGGGCATCAAGAATGACCCTGCTCTTGGATGTGCCTGCAGCAAAGGTGCTCCAATTAACATCTGGCATATTCAGGTCCCCCACCAACAATATCTCCCCTTTTTCTGCCATTCTAAGGATGCCTTCTATCATTTCCTTGCCATTCCCTCCCCCTGAGATGGGGGTCTGTATACAACCCCCATGCAGCTTGTGGTGCCATTTCCTGTCTCCAGGGTGACCCAGAGTGCCTCATCTGCTCCCTGTTTACTCTTTAGTTCTGTTGCTTTGATCCCTTCCTTTACACAGAGAGCTACTCCTCCTCCTCTTTTACCCTCACTGTCCCTCCTGTAGATTGTGTATCCTGGTATGTTGACATCCCAGTCATGGTTCTCTGTGTACCATGTTTCTGTGACTGCCACAATATCCAGGCAATCCTCTTCCATCAAGGCAACTAGTTCAGGGAGCTTGTTACACAGACTATGGGCATTGGTACTCATCACCCTCCACTTTTTGATGGCCTTACCACTTTTAGCCCCATCCCTGTCCTTACTGCCTTTGCCTTTTTTTTTACATTTACCTCTGTCCTGCTCCCTGACTTCTCTACCTTGGTGTTTACCTCATTAATTACCGTGTTTTGTGGGGGGTGGCTGGGATTTCCCTGCTCCTTTTCAGTGATTCCCCCTTGGCTAGTTTAAATGCTTGCCAGTGAAGCATTTAAATCTCTCACCTAGGATCTTGGTTCCCCCCCCGGAGAGATGTAGACCATCACACCAGTATAGGTCTGCATCCCTCCAGGTGGCTCCCCAGTCCCCAATGAAGTCAAAACCCTGAGCTCCACACCAGTTTATCAACCTTTCATTGAACTCCCTGGTGAGGAGTACCCTAGCATCACCCTTGCCATAGACAGGCAGCACCTCTGAGAAGGTTACCGTATGCGCTACTTGTCTAAGGCCCCTCCCCAACTCTACAAACTCCTCTTGCACTGCTCTGATCCCCTTCCTAACCAGGTCATTTTTCCCTAGGTGGATAATGACATCCAGCTCCCTCCCTTGTGCAGCTGCTCCCACAATCCTGAGGATTCGCTTCCTGTCCCTCCAAGCCATGGTGCCAGGCAGACACCTGACCTCCCTTACCCCTTCCTCCCCCACTTCTACCCCCCCAATGATCAAGTCCCCCACCAGGAGTTGTTTCCTTCCCCTGCGGGTCCCATGCCACCCTCCTGTGGGTCTCCTTTGTGAAGGTTCCCAGCATCTTCCTTGGTCTCCACTGCAGGTGCCTCCATAGAGGAACCACTATCCACCAGAAGAGTGTATGAATTGTGGAGAGGTACAGCTGGAGGGATTCAACTCTGTTCCACCACCCTCTCCCCCCCCTGAGCCCACCCTGGTCCAGCCTCTCCTCTTTCTTGGCAACCTCTGAGGTAGTGGCATTGGCCCTGGTGGTCCCTGGGTGGGGGAGGAGGTTTCCCTTAGGCTATGGCTAGGCTAGCCTCAGGGGAAAGGAAGTGTTTGAGTCTGAAACCAGCCCCAAGATTCTAGTTGACCCATCTTACAGTGATGTTGATATGTTCCGAGAAAGTTAGGGAGGGGTTCAGTGTGACACTCAGGTATTTAAAATAGGGTACATTCTGTGAGAGAGGGGGCATCGGGTGAAAGGACTGTGAAGGAGGAATCTGCTCTAGCATGTTTTAGGAGGTTGAGTTTGGATCCCAGAAGCATGGCTTTGTTTTTTTCTTGTTAACTAGGAGCCTATTGGACAGGAATCATTTGTTGGCTGCCCCATAGTTATGGGTGAGTGTGGTGGATGGGTTTGCTAGGGTCTTCTCACTGTGATATAGTACTAGATCATCAGCGTAAAGTAGGGCCTGACAGGAGAGGCTATCAGCAGGTAGGGAATTAATAAAGGGAGAAAAAAGCAGGGGACCCAGAATGGAGCTCTGGGATACTCCAGTGGATACTGCCATGGCCGAAGAGGTGGCTGCCCCTATGGTCACTGATTGGGATCTACCCGAGAGGTAGCTCTGGAACTATGTTGCTGTGCCAACTGAGCAACCAAGGTTTAGCAGTTTGGCGTGGAGAAGATCATGGTTGACCAAATCGAAGGCCTTTGTCAGGTCTATGAACACGGCACGTGTGGTGTTCCCAGTGTCCATGTTCCTGAGGAAGTGGTTTATGAAAAGAGCCAAGGCAGATGTGGTGCTATGGTGCTTCCTGAAGCTGTGTTGTTGTGGGCATAGTACATTGTGTTTGTTGATGTATTCAGTGATCTGATGGTGGACTACCTTTTCCAGGAGTTTGCTCAAGTGGGGAAGGATGGAGATAGGCCTATAGTTGTCAGGAGGGGGGGTCACCTGCCTTGAAAATGGGGACAACTTTGGCATTCTTCCAAATGGTGGGCATAGATGACGAGGACAAGGCAAGGTTGAAGATAAAAGTCAGGGGTTTAGAGAAGCAGGGAGCGATGAGCTTAAGAAAGTGAGGGGAGAGTCCATCGCTACCTGGGCTGCCTTTGTTAGGGAGGCTCTTTAATAGTTTGAGAGTATCTCCGGATGAGATAACTCTGAAGTAGAAGGGAGGATTTGGAGTGTCATCAAGGGGAAGGGGGGATCAGCCCTGGATGCCACAGAATATCATTTCCACACTGCAGTGGACACTAATGACACTGCTGCCAGAGTTTTGGCTCATGTATCATTAAGAAGGATTTCCTGGCTATGGACTACCATCCTTTCCCAGGATACACAAAGCAAGGCTATGGATGTCTCCATTGAGGGAGAATAATTATTTGGTGGCAAAACAGAGGCCTACATGAAAAAAGTGGATGAGTACAAAACCACTTTCAAAAGTAACAATGAGAAGGAAAAGGCCTTTTCCTCTTGCAGGTCATATGGAAGGGGAGGCAGAGGCAGGAGATACTTCCCAAGAGCCTATGTCTCTTACTCCCCTTATGAGTACTAATTACAAAGAGGTTACTATGTGGGAAGGGGAAAAAGAGCTTTCAGGCCCAATGCTGCCGCTCCAGCACCAAAGCCCCAGCCAAAAAAAACAAACCCTAATAGTTTTGCCCTGGTCACCAAACCATTGCCAGAGGAAGGCAGACTAGCACATGACTTCCAGAAATGGGTAAACATTACCACAGACAAGTGGGTCTGTAAGTAGTGGTCTGAGGATTGTGCCTGCCATTCAAACACTTTCCAAACCTGTTGAAACACAGAAGGTTTCCTGCTCACTCTCCCACAGAAAAAAATCTACAGGAACTGGAAGTAAAAAAACTGTTAATATTAAAAGCTATAGAAAAAGTGACCCATTTTAAACCTCAGGTTTCTGAACAAGCATGTTAAAAAATAAAAATTCAAGATGGTAACAGTAGGGATAGTGATACCATCTTTGCAGGAAGGCCATTGACTGGGATTCCTGGATCTGAAGGATGCCTATTTTCATATCCCAGTCAGACAGTCTCATGGAAAATACCTCAGATTCAAGCCAGGGAACTGCCAGTACCAGTTCACAGCTCTCTGATTTGGTCTCACCTCAGCTCTAAGAGTTTTCACAAAGTGCCCGGTTGTGGTGGCAGCACATCTGAGAAAACAAGGCATGGTGGTTTTCCCCTACCTGGACAACTGGCTAATCTGACGGAACACAGAACAACAGGCAAAGTACTCAATTCAGTTGGCAAAAGCACCTTGGAGAACCTGGGATTCTTGATAAACCTGCAGAAGTCCCAGCCAGAGTCTGCTCAGGTACTGGACTTCATAGGAGCAGAGCTAAAAACCCTGCAGGGGAAAGTTTTCCTCTCATAGGCCAGAGTTACAACTTTAATACCAACAGCAGAGTCTTTCACAGTAGGCCAGCCAAGATCTGCAAGAGACTTCCTACTATCACTAAGGCACATGGCCACATCAACAGCTGTTGTTCCATGGGACTGGTTCCAAATGAAAGATACCCAGTACCACTTAAGGACAACTGGTCCCAAAGATGGGATCCACTATCTAAGCTAGTTCCAGTGACAAAAGCACTAGTGGAACCTTTAGAGTGGTGGAAGGAAGAAAGCAACCTCACAGAGGGCATTCCCTTCCTTCAGCAATCACCAATAAGTAGTCTTACTATGGATGCCTTCCTCTGGGGTGGGGCACCCACCTACAGGACCTCTCAGTGAGTGGCACATGGAGCCCACAGGATTCACTAGAAAGCATAAACCTCCAGAAGCTCAGAGCAGTACTGCTAGCAATGCAATATTTCTCCTCCCAGCAGCAGGGTCAGATTGTCTAAATCAGGGCAGACAACACCACAACAATGTACTACATAAAAAAGCAGGGAGTAACAAGATCTTCAAAACTGTTTACAGAAGCAATGAGGAACTGGGAACTGGTATATTCCTTAGAAGCAAACATACAGTATTTGCAGTGCATCTGCTATGCAAAGACAATGTTCTTGTAGACTCCCTAAGTAGAATCAGCCAGGGGAATCACAAATGAGCATTAAACCAGCAGGTTCAGACCACACTGTTCAGAGAGTGGTGCACTCTCAACATAGATCTTTTAGCATCTTGGAAGAATTATTAACTCCCACAGTTTTATTGCTGACCACCTGTCAGAGGAACAGTCCCAGAGGACGACCTGGTACTGGACTAATCATTCAGAAAGTGCTCCTGAAAAACTGAGGAGGGAACCTGCAACAGGATCATGATAGCTCCAGAATGGGTCAGAGAGGCTCGGTACTCAATGCTCTGGGTCCTGTCCCACAAGAATTCAATAAACCACTCAGTCACAGTCTGATTACTTTTTCCCAGGGCAGAATAACATTTCTGAATTCCAGGGCCCTTTGCCTGAGGGAATGGTTCTCGAAGATTTATAATTTTCAGGATTGTCCTGAATGTCCTGAAAAGTCCTGAAGCAAGGTGCTTAGAGTTTTAAGGAAATCCGCTACCAGGGAATTTTATTCCTCTAAATGGAAATGGTGCCCCCCCCCAAAAAAAAATCCCACTAGAGGTTGTCTATAATTCTACAATAGCCAGTACACCTACAGTCATTATGCCTATACTCTTCAACTTTAAAGGTGCACTTAGCAGCAATATCAGCATACATATCTGCTGGTAAGGGAAAGTTGTAGGCCTCACAACCCATTTTCAAAATTTTGTTTTAGAGGCCTAAGCCACTTGTACCCACCAGTGAGGAACTGTGTCTTGGGCCTCAACATATACCTTGCCCAGCATATGAAGGCTCCCTTGAGCATATGGAAACAGCTGATCTGAAGTATGTCACATGGAAAACAATATTCCTGGTTGCAGTGACCTCTGTTAGGAGGGTATGTGAACTGCAAGCCCTTTGCACTTAGCCAAATTTCATAATTCACAACAGGGGTAAAATAATTCTTGGAGCCAACAGAAAATTCCTTCCTAAAGTGGTATGTGAATTCCACCTGAATTAGTCAATGACCCTCCCTCTACTCTATCCAGAGCATTCTAGTCCAGGTGTAGAAATGTTTCATGGCCTGGACCTAAAATCAATCCTGACTATCTGCATGGACCAGACAAAAGATGTCAGGTCCCACAGTACCCAGCTTTTTGTTATCTATAGTGAGGCTGGCAGAGGCAAACCAGCTACAGTGAGCTCTGTCTCTTGCTAGATAGTCTCTGGCATTCAGTTCTGTTATGGAAAAAGTGGAAATAAGTGGAAATACCACCAAGAGGCTGAAGGACACACTCCACAAGGGGTACCTCTCCTCTGTGGCATCCTCAAGGGGCATCCCATTGTTAAATGTTTCCAAAACAGCTACCTGGAAAACAGTACACACCTTCACGAAGCACTACTGTTTGGATATATAGTCCATAAGGAATGCCAGCTGTGGAACTACTGTCTTGCAAAACCTTTTTCCTAACTAGATTCTGGACCCAGTCTCCCAAGGTACTGCTACCAAGTCTGTACAAAGTGTAAACATTTAAGTGAAGGATTCCTGGGGCTAGAAGAAACAATTACTCACTGTAATACTATTGTTTCTTCTTAAGGGATTCTTCACTATGTTTACACTCCCTAACCCTGCCTCTCTTTCGTAGGTTCACACAAGAAGCTGTTATTTTTTTATTGAGGATGCTCGATCATTGCCTTCGCAGTTCCTACAGCTGTAAGTTTGTGTGATGCTTTGTATGACAACTTTTCTCAAGTCAACCTGCAATTTATTTGGTGTTTCTAAAAATGATATGGAAAATCTTTCTAAATTGTTTTAGTAGCCTTTTAGCTAGTTTCACTAGCTGCTGCTCCACTCTGGCCTAGAAACAGAGCTGAGCAGTGGCCAGAGTGGTGCATGGATGCAGTTTGAACCTACTGTACATTCCAAATTATAGAACATGGGTTCTGTCTCTGGGACATCACATTTGGATGAGATGACTGCATAAAGTGTAAACGTGGTGAGGGATCTCTTAAGAAGAAACAACATTACTACAGTGAATAATATTTACTTACCTGCTGTTTACCTAGGCACAAGCAGGAATCTACTTGGGGAAGGAAGCATGGCCTTTCTCCTTCGAAGTTCCTCCAGGAGTGGGTCAGGGTGAGTAGGGTAGTTACATCTGTGGTGGTTGTCAGGTCTCTGGCTGTGTTCATGGTTTTTCTCTCCTTCCAAGTTCCTCCAAGAGTGGGTCAGGTTGAAAAGGACAGCAGGGGCCCTGCTGGGAAGTGGGCAGCATACCTGAGTATGGGAGCTAGTAATTGTTACCTTGCAACCGGTGCTGATGTGGAGTGCTCTTTTGCTTTAACAACATGGTGATTGGGACAGGGGAGAGAGAAAAGAGAAGTGCACACTGTTCGGGATAGGGGGCAGGGAAAGAGAGAGAGAGAGAAGCAATACGGTGATCAGCGGAAAGGGATTTTTTTGTAGAGTGGTGGGGCTGAGATAGAAGTAGATCAAGGAGGGGGGAGACAGAAGAAGAAGAAGAAGAAGAAGAAGAAGGGAAAAAGCAGACTAATTTCTCCACTGTATGTGCTTCAGCTCTACACACTGGGTGAATAGGTGAATACAGAGCAAACAACTTTGATATGTTGGCCCTTTTTTCCACTCCTCCTTCCATTCGCTATATGGCTGCGCACAGCTCTCACTATACGTCTGTAAAAAGTATAATTATTCACAAGGATAGGTCAGACTCACTCACTACACATGTATGATAGCAATGAGCAGACACTCAATTCCTGATAAATATTCTTCCATTTTTTATTTTCAGTTGCATGCCACTATATACAATACACCAACATTTTGTAGCCTTGCACCATTTCCTCAGGATTTGTGGCTAAAACTTTTTTCTGTTAGAAAACTTATGATACCCTTAATATTGTGTACAAACATGACTGCAACGAAGGCTGAGGTATAAATTCTTGTCTGCATCTTTGCCTTCTACTAGGATACCCTTATAGATGACTGTAGCATTCCATTAATTTATAGTTAAGTATTCAGTTGTCAGACTGTTCTCCACCGAGCCACATTAAACTCATATTGTTATAATCTCTTAATTAGCAGCCTTATTCAACCATTTCTGTCTACACTCTGCAGTTTAAGAAGATAGTATGGGTGGGATATTCAAAAGGGTTGCGCCATGCGCAAGTCCAAAAGTGCGCCATTCTGCGATATTCAGCAGGAGGCAGTTGCGCCACCGAAAACATGCTGAGCAACAGCGCAATGCAAATGATGGCATGTGCAACCGAAGGGGGTGGATCCATGTATAAAGAGCGCAATGCGATATCCAAAGACTTGCGCAATGCGCAACAGCGGACCAGCCGGAAGTTGCGCCCCAGCGGAAATGAGCCAAAATAAAAAGGCTCAAGGAAGCGGCGCAAGAACACCACAGGGATGCCAAGTAGGGAAGAGAGAGAGAAAGACAGACAGTGACAGGCCAGGGCAGGCAAGGGAAGCAGTGTGGGCCATAGGCTGCAGAGGCCAGCGGGGGGGGTGCCCGGTGCAGTGGAAGTAGCAGTCAGGACAGCGGGGGTAACAGAGCAACATCAGCCGGGGGGGGCACAAGCCAGGGAGATGGGCAGTGGCAGCTTCCACATGGAAGTTGTAATGAGGTGGGTGAGAATGCAAGGTGCAGGGGGACGTGGCCGTGGAGGGGCCCATCGGCGGTATGACCCCAACAGGCAGTACCGTGCCCACATCAGCTTTGAGTTGTACACAGATGTAGAGATCGTGGGCTGGTACCGCCTGAACAGGGCAATACTGCGGCAGCTCTGTGAGCTGTGCAGTGATGTGATGCAGGCACCCTCACGATGGAGCCATGCTCTGTCAGTGGAGACCAAGGTGACAGCCTGCATGTGCCTGCTCGCCACGGGCACCTTCCAGAGGCCAACAGGGGACACCACCGGCATTACACAGTCGGCCATGTCACACATCCTCACCCAATTCCTCAGTGCACTGCTGCCACATGCTGCGGAGCACATCCATTTCCCCAGCACCGTGGCAGAGCGTACAGCAAACATGCAGGCGTTCCACAGGGCAGCACGTATGCCTGGCGTGCTAGGGGCCATAGACTGCACCCATGTGGCCATTTGCACACCACCTGGCCCCGATGGGGCAACCGATATGAATCAGAAGGGCTTCCCCAGTGTCAACTGCCAGGTGGTGTGTGATGCCACTGGGCGTATAATCAATGTTTGTGCCACACACACACTGGTGGAGCACATGATGCCTTTATATGGCATCAGTCTGCACTGTGCCATCGATTCGAGAGTGGGGACATCCCCACAGGCCATCTAGTGGGTGAGTACGCATGTAGGGAATGCAAACTCGGGGCAAGGGTGGGAATGCCACAGGTGCCATGGTAGTGGCACACAGGGATATGGGCAATATGGACCTGAACATGAGACTGATCTCCACTATCTCCACACAGGTGACAGCAGATACCCACTCCGTCCCTGGCTGCTCACACCGTAGCGGCACCCCATGACCCCATCGCAGCAACGCTATAATGAGGCTCATGCCACCACACGCAACATCATTGAGCGGGTGTTTGGGATGCTCAAGGCACGCTTCCGATGCCTAGACACCTCCTGCGGTGCCCTACAGTACAGCCCCTCAAAGGCTTGTGGGATATTCCTGGCCTGTTGTATCCTGCACAATATGGCCAATGACTGTGGGATAGCCGTACAGGTTGAAGAGGGAGACAGCGATGGGGACGCCAGCGGCGCCGGTGTTGATGGTGATGTGCAGCCCCCCCCCTTGGACGGCGGGACCCCCGACTGATCCGGCAGGCCCAGCTGCACCGGGACACCATCACGGAGGAGCATTATGCACAACACAGGTAAGTCAAGGGGCCATGTGCAAACAGCACTGTCCTGGCACAACCCACAGACACACAGAGTAACACACCAGGGGTGCATGACGGCAAGGAGGGTGGAAGGGACCAGGCACACAAACACACCATCAGGGAGGGGCGAACAGTCATATGGACACACACACACAAACACACACAGGCACAAAGCGTACATGGGCAGGTGCACAGCAGAGCAGGAACAGACATGGCAAACACACAGATCCACAGACCACACCCACCACCTGTACTGTCCAAGCACGTGTGTCAGATGCTGGGCACCCTTGCACCTTGGTGTACAGTACAATGCAGGCATCATCATGCACACGCACCTGTGGACAGCAGTCGGGATGGTGTGCAGGTGGTCCGTATGTTGGCGTGATGGGCAGGGCACCCACCAGTGCACTGCCCACCATGACGCACAGTACACAGGGCAGCAGCAGACAGGGCCCGCGCAGGGAAACAGGTCAGTCATGTTGCACCATTCCACGGCCACGCGGATGTATGGGTGGCCCGCTGCGACCCAACAGCACTGGCAGGCTGAGCAGGGCCATATGAGGTGGCACCGATGGACCACCAGGGGTCCCACTGCGCGATCACGACCTTGTCCGCACTGGGGTCTGTAGGATGCCAAACATACCTGCACTAGGGGTGCTTGGGATGCCCACAGCAGAACCCGGTGTCGACAGGCCTGGTGTCGCACGGCGCGAGAGCGAGGAGTGGAGAGCGTACTGTGTGGGGTGCGTGGTACAGGAGCACCTGCGTGTGTGCCCAATGCAGCCACGACAGCGACCAATGCCTGGGTCTGCCTGTCAATGGCGGCGGTCACATCCATCCGCATATGGACCATCTCTGCATGGTCCAGAGCACACTCCCTGCTGTGCCACTCCACAGCCGCACACAGTGCCTCCACAGATGTTGCAACCCGCCTTTGCTGCTGTACTGATTCCCGCAGCAGGCGGGTGTGCTCGTCCAATGGGTACTCTGCCACAACAGCATCCTGTCCCCCAGGGTGTGGAAGGTCCTGATGCACAACACCCCTTGAGGGTGGGCGCTGTTCGTCAGGACCAGGAATGGGCGTATCAAAGGGTGGCTGGCTTGTGCCACCGCTGGACACTGCACCCCCAGACCTGGTGGGTGACTGCTGCTGCTGCCCCTCCAACCGCTGTGCCCCAGGGACCACTCGTTCCACCGCTGTGGCCGCAACAGTGCCAGACACCTGCACAGCCACCGGTGCTGCCCCACCGGTGCTGACAGGCACAGCCTGAGACTGTGCCGACATGCTGGCACACAAGTCGGAACCAGCAAGGCCCAGGGGCATGTGCTGGCCTGCTGTGTGTCCGTCATGGGACACACACATGTCACTGCCCATTGCAGTCCTTGCATCATCAATGGTGCAGGTACGAGCTACAGCCACAGTCACAGCGTGCTGGCATGCTTGCATGCCAGACTGCTGAGACACAGGCTGTGCACCCCCCCACACCCGAATCACTGACACCAGAGTTGGCAGCCCAGCGTGCATGCTGGTGCAGTGCATCCTGGCTGGTGACAGAGGTGGATGGACCCTCCTCCATGTCCAGCAGGTCATCCTCACTGCCTGGACCCACCACCACCGTCCCCTGAAGATGAACAGGATCTGTAACAGAAAGAAAGGACATGTGAGTGCATGTGAACAACCTCCCCCACCCCAACACCACCACCATGTCATACCATGCAGTGATGGGCTTCCACCTGTCTGGAATCCACCTCCTGGTACGCCCCTCAATAGCACTGCGCTGCATTGATGCAGCCAGTCGGTCCTCAGCCGGGGTCAGCTCCACCACCACTGGCTGGACCCCGCCAGTGCCAGCACGTGCCACCCTGAGGGCTGCCACCTTCTCCTTCAACCTCCTGCGGTCTGTCCCAATCTTCTTTTTGCATTCCTGCATGGAGCGCTGGTGGCTTCCGTGCAGGTTCACTGCCCAGGCTACCCCCTCCCATGCAGCCTCATGGGCCTGAGGGGTGCCCCGCCATCCACTCAGTAGTGCCTCCTCCTCCAGGTAGGCCTGGAAGAGGGCCTCAGTCTCTGCCGTGGTGAAGTTGGGCCTCCTCCTCCTTCGCCCACCATCCTCACCCTCACCTTGGCTCTGCTCGGTCATGGCGTTCTGTATGGGTGGAAGTGGACACCTGTCACTGTGCAGTCTACAGCATTATCCCATGCCCATTGTCCAGAACATCCACAGCATCAGCTCACCTCTCACACCAGCAAGTAACGAATCTGGCCAGCGCAGCCCACTGTCGCACTTTTATAGCGCAATGCATGCAAATTAGAGTGGAGCAACTGTAATGAGATGCAATCGTGCCACCGCGCCTTTGAATGGCTGATCAGATGATTTGCATATTGTCGGCTGAATATTGCGCCATTGCGCTTTCCGCAATACGGTTGAGCTGGCTGAGCCAATAGCGCAGATCTGTGACTGTGCGGTACACTGCATTGTGCATGCCCAGGTAGCTTATGCAGGCATCTGCCACACTGATGATGTGCTGTGCGCGATCGGCAATTCAGGCCATGGCCACCATTGTGCCAGTGGCGTTACAGCACTGGGCACTATATGGCGCTGTGGCACTACTGCGCAATAGTCCACTGTGGCACTGTCACGCAGGTGGTCGGTCGTGCAGGATGCGTAGACGTCAGATGGCGCTGTGCGTGGCCTTGCGTCATAGACCCCTGACCTGGTGTCCAACCTTTGCCCCCTGGCGCTGTTCGGCTGCCATGTGTATGGCCCTATTGCGCTGTCTGGTGACAGCGCTATGTGGACCGACGGCGCTGTACGAACAGCGCGATTGGAACCTATGGTGGTCTATTGCGCAACATTTCCATGTAGGGTTGCCACGCTGCGGGGCGCCATATTGCCTGCTGTAAAGTTGGAAGCATGGCATGCAGGTGGGCAGTCCAATGGAGCCCGGTGGAGGTGGCCAACCTGGTGGCCCTGGTAGAGCCCCACTATGGGGCACTGTATGGTGAGGAGCCCCTCACCATGGCTAGAACCCAGGTCTGGCTGCAAGTGGCCAATGACCTGGTGGGGGTCACTGGGCGGTGCCGGTCTGCTGAGCAGTGCCAGCACAGGTACAGTGACCTCCGCAGGAGGGAGCCTGACCTGCATGAGCGGCTACGGTCACGTGCCAGGAGGGGCGTTGTGCCTAGGCCAGGTGGGTGTACCATCTATGCATCTGTATTCTCTGTAGGGGTGTGAGTGTGTTTTGGTGGCTGTGCATGGGTGATGGCTCTGACATGATCGGCTGTGTCAGTGTGTGTAGGTGTGAGATGCATGGGTCTGGCTGTGTGGGCAGACATTCTCACTGGGGCAGGGGGCAGTCTGCTTTGAAGTCACACTGATGTTTTTCTCAACATTTGTCTCCCACAGGCCGGGCAGAGAGGATGCAGGCACGGGATGAGGAGGGCCGTGGCAGGGCCCCGGTGCCGGTCGGTGGTGCTGCGAGGGGTGGGCCACAGCAGCAGCAGAAGCAGCAACAGCCACAGCTGCTTGCAGAGTGTGAGTATCATTACATCATGGATGCTATTGCATGCTGGAGGGGGTGGGCATGATCACAGGCGACATTCATCACTGTCCAGTGTCACTGCACGTCTGTGTGTGCATCACTGGTGGTCCATGCATGCACTGGGCACATGGCTGTGGAACTGGCATCGCATCACATTGCCACGTCACTTGACAGCCTTGTTTGTGCTGTGATGGACATGGGCAGTGTGTGTGTGCAGTGGTGCACATAGCTGGTGCCGCCTGGTTGGGCTGGCCATGTGCATGTTCACTGTGGGTGGGTGCATACCATCACAGGTGTGGGACATTGGGCTATATGGCTTGCAGGTTGGGTGGTGTTCAGGGTTGTGGTCAGTCACAGCCATTGACAGTGTTCCTATTTTCCTAGGCCTCATTGTGCTCCAGAGGATAGAGCAGGCACTGCAGCAGCTCACCCAGGTGTCCATGGACAACAGGACCATCCTCCACGACATCCAGTGCCATGGCCTATGGAGGAGGCACAGCCAGACACGACGGCACCAGGTGGCAGAGGGCCAGCCTGCTAGGCCAGCTTCCCTTCCACTTCACCCATCCTCCCACCCTGCCTTCCCTCTCCAAGTTGTTCATCCTTACCCCTTGCCCACCCCTACCTTGTCCCCTACCCCCTCTTGTAAATAGTTTTGTTGTTGTTAATTTTGTAATTTACATTTTCTAATACATATATATTTTGATATGAATACTGTGTTGGTCTCTGATTTGCAGCTGGCTATGGTTGCTCAGTTGCAGTGTGTGCATGCCATCTGGGGTGGTATGGTCCTGGGTATGTGTGTGTGTGTGTGTGTGTGTGCATGGGAGGTGTCTCCGGTGTGGCAGTGACTTTCTGTTGGTCTTGCCATCTGCCCACCCACTACTGGGTGCACAGGGTGGGTCTGGCTTGTATGGTTCTCTGCTACACGGGGTTGACATGTGCCGGGGGGGATGCATGGTGTTTTTTGCAGTGCCAGTCACTGCACATGGGTGGTGTCTTGGGGTCATGGTGCAGGGTGTGCTGTGCGTACAGGGGGGCTGATGTGCACTGTGGCTGTCAACCTCCTGTGTGTGGCAGTCTCAGCCTGCCAGTGGTTGTGCTGGGGTGCCATGGCCCTGCTGTGCTTTGTTGGCTTGTCCCCAAGGCCAGTAGATCATCCGTCCCACCCCAGTGATGCTGTGCTTGGGGTGTGCAGGTGTCTTGTTGGTTCTGCAGGTGTTCCTGTGCCCATGTGTGGCATGGCTGGTGGTGGGCCCCAGCCTGCCTCCCTGGTTGTGCAGTTCCATTGCTCTGCTGGGGGGCTCTGCTTCGCCTGGCACCTCCTGGACTACTCAGATGTGCTGCCCTTGTTCGCAATGGCAACCTTCTGCTCAGCTTCCCTTCCTGGTTGTGCTATAGCGCAGTTTCAGCGATATTCAGACATTGGTTGCTTGCGCAATTTGTTCTGCTCCATGTTTGAATATCGCGTCTGTTGCGCATATGCGCAACTGAATTGTGCTTGCTCCTGCTGTTGCGCACATTTTGGGAGCAGTTTGAATATCTGGGCCTATGTCTCCTGCAAACAAGCACTAAGCTAAACATTAGCTTTCCAAATACTTTCTCTTTGCAAGTTAAATATTTTCTTATTTATCCATTTTTATCCTTTTTTAATTTTTTTTGTTTGCTATTAGTTCCATGAATCTTTCCAAGCTACTGTTAAAACTGGAAACAATGTCATTCTTTAAAGTGGGCTTTTACTTTCTGCAACCTCTTTTGGTTCAATTTACCCTTACAGCTTCATACTAACCTAATTTACAGTTTTTTTATTATCTGTTCATCAATTTTACATTTGTTTTCTATTTTTTTATTGTTCGTATCATTCTGTTTTTCATTATTTATTTGTCATTTAATTATTTTAATTCAGAGAGTGGTCAGTCAAGGAGGTAAGAGGAGAGTGATGCAAGTTGCTGCTGATTCAGGAGATTCTTTAAATTTTAGTGGGGTTTCTGTGTGTGTATGTGTGTGTGTGTGTGTCTGTGTATCTGCTATGAGGGTGAGGGGGTCATTAGGATAGCATTGCCATTTTGTGAAAAGTGGGGACTTTATGACACTGGGCAGTATGTAACACATGGCTGTAGCAGTAAGGGCAGTGATCCCTTGGTCATGAGAATGCATTTAGGAATACATACATACATACACAAGGCTGAAGCTGCAGAATCAAAATACATAAGCTGAATTGAACTGGTGTGTGTATAGTATGTAAACATTTTCTCAAAACAACATAGCAACCATCAAGCACACTCACCCACCATCTCAAAATGCATGCAAAATCCTCCCTTCCCACCTTTGCAGGTGCCATCCTGCATTTAAAAAGAAAAACAATATATGGTAGAGGTTGACCGGAATAACACTTCTCTCACCACTTCATCTAGCTGTCGCCTGAAAACATAGTGCAAAGAACCATTAACATACAAGCTTCCTCGCATCAATTGCACAAATCCTATTGTTATAATTTATGAGATACAAGTAAGAGTGACTTTATTCCAGAGGCTATGTGTGTTGCACATCCACATGACTGAGAGCTTAAGCATGAAAGAAGGGACTGCCTGTTGCCTTTACTTTGTCTTTTATTTTAAAAACACATTGTCCCCACCCGCATTGCCTACCACCTTTCTCTGGTGCCTTCATGGTCCCCAGGGGATTAACTCTACCTAACTCTAACCTAATGGTAGGCAACACCCATGCATATACCCACTAGTGACATGACTGATACTTGCTATACTTTTGCTAAGTAGCTCAATGCCCCACCCATGGCATGAGCTACTTAGCAAAAGTATGGCAAACATTTTAAACACATTTGTTCTAATTGTAGATGAGTCACCTACAAATTGTTTTGCAGTTTTATATTAAAGAGTTAGTGTACTGCATAAAAGTGATATTAGTTTTTAAAAGCAGCCAGTCATTACCTTTTATATCTGACATTTATCTGACATATTTTTTCTTTTCCCTTTGGTTAATTAGAAGATTGTTTGCTTGACGTTAGTAGGTGTGCTGCATGGAACAACACTCCCTGGCAGCTGACAAATCTAGCTCTGTTCCACACTCTACATCATCAACATAGTGACTTCACTGACTGTGACATCACTACTGCTTAGGAACAGCCACTCAGTAGCTGCCAGGTCAGTCACCTGTGATGTCACTGCCAATTAGATCACAATGCTGATGATGTAGTGGGGGAACTACAGATAGATACTGTATGTCAGCTGCTAGGCTGAGAGCTGTTCCACACATCCGACACAATATTATCATGTAAATAAATTTCCAATGAACAAAAATAGAAAGAAAAATACTTCAGAAATAAAAAGTTACAACTGACTAATTCCTATAATCTGTATAATTTTCCAGTCCGTCTGCTTTGGTTCCACAAGCTCTTTAACAATAACTAATAAGGAAGATAAATAAAATAGAGCACTGCTGCTCAAGTCCTGTGCTGTACATAGTCATAATGATCCCACAATGGTGCTGTAGCACCATACAATGGTATGGGAATTCATTTACTATTATTGGAGCCTATGCATGATGGTGCACCGTGCCTATGTGATGCAGATCCAAGGCACATAGCCACTCCACATCCAGTATATCCCCCCCCCACATGGGATGCAGTAACTGGGGCATGCATCCCCTAAGCACCCAATCCTCTGGCTGTGCAGACAGCAACACACTGGAGGGGGCAAGGGGGTCTGCAAGCACTATGCGTCATGCACAAAGGCGCATACTGCATTAAGTGGGGGGGGCATAGCGCTGAGAGGGATATGCCATGAGGGACTCTGCTATAACTGCCATATGTGGCCTAGCCTGCACTGCCACAGAGTCCCCCCCATGCCTGCTGCCATGCCGGAGTGATGCCAGCAACATGTGTGTTGCACCCCCCCAGCATGTCTGCCCCATCCCGTGGGGACACCCAACACCCACCCACCACAGATGTTGTCGCCCTCTCCTGTGTTGGAATAGACCCCCCCATGGAACCAACAACACCCCCACCCCTGTACCTGCAATCATGCCAGTGCTGCAGTGATTGCAGGAGAGCAGAACAGTCCTCCAAACACCTCCTCAACCCCCTGCCTTACAATCAATGCTGGGGGCGCGCTGCCTATTAATAGGCTGCACGCTCTCTGCATCAGTCATACAGTGAGCAGTCATGGAGGTGTGTGGAGGGCTGTGCCACTCACCAGCAATCACCATGGCACTGGCATGATTTCAGGTATGGGGGTGGGGGTGTTGCTGGTACCATGGGGGGGTATCTCACCCCTGTCCAAAAATGGCTATTACAGGGCTCCAGGGCTGGGTCTGTGTCGGCATGCACCACTGGCCATCGGGGTTGGGGGGACCTCTGCCCAATTATGTCAGTACTGGGGTTCTGGGTCAGGATGGTGGTGGTGGGGGACTCTGGCATGGGGAGGTAATGGATGTGGGGGGGTCACTGCTGGAGATGGGATCCTGTTGGTGTGGGTATGTTGGGGTGTGCATTCGGTACCTGTCAGGGTTAGGGCACAGTTGCATGTGTGGTGGGGTCCCTATCTGGGGTCGGCTGGGATGCTGCCGGTGGGGTACATCATGCCATGGGGTGGGTATTGTGCAGGGGGGGGCCACAGGACAGAGTGGTGTGGCCTCATGGGTCTGGGTGCCTGCAGGTGCTATTCATGCACCCAGCCCCATGTTGCCCCATGCAAGGGATTCACTCCTGGACCCGATATGGGGATCCAATTGGCTGGCCGCATGGGTCCCCTACTCTGCCCCTGGCTGCCCTGCGTGGGCCTGGGTGATGGGGGGTGGTGATAGTGGAGCCATGGACAGCTGTTAGGGAATTCTGGCAGGTGTGCAACTGTCCATGGGTGTGGAGCTTTGCTGGCAGGATAAGTACCTCTTTCATATAATTCCTGCCCGGTCATGCATAGGCCTCATTTATTTAACGTTTATGATTACAGGATGAGTTCTCTGAGATGTACGAATCATTTACAAAATATATCATTTTACAAAATACAGTACAAAGACGTTATACATAGCACAGTAAATTATCAAACATCCAATCAAGTAGCGAAACAGTTACAACAGAGCTGAGTTTTTAACATGTCAAGTTTTGCAACAGCTATTCCAAGCATAGAAGGTGCTGAAGGAGAAATGTGCTCGGTCATAAGCAGATGAAAGTGCAGGTAACAGGTAATAGGAATTCTAAACATCTCACAAGGCGTATCTTTGAGAAGGTGCCACCAGCCGATCACATAGACATGAAGCAGTTTGGTTATGTATGGCCCTGTGGACCAAAGAAAGCCAGTTTAGTTCTCTCCTGGAGGAGGGGTGGTAACCAGTTTAGTCTCTGAATGAGTGAACAATTATGTGTGTCCCATTTTTATTTTAAAATGAACCATAACAGTTAGTAATAAACTACATTTAGGGGAGCTGAAGCATGACGATAAATGGTATCCCCATAATCTAGTACTGAAAGAATTGCTTGTGTGACTAAGCGGTTTCTGTTGATTACAGTTAGGAAGTGCCAGACTCATTTTAAATGGGCAAGGCAAGACCGAATTTTGGCAGTAATTTACTTAATATGATTTTAAAAGTGAGAAAGGGATCAAAATAAACAAGGGTGTAGACAGGCATACTCACTGTACACATTTGTGTACAAATTTGTTGAGTGCCTGTCACAAACCATACCTTTCTGTTAACATTTTCATTCTAATCTGTAGTATTTGGGTTAGTGTAGGCCACTGAGGAGTGTCTCTGTTTAAACTTCTGTTGTTTAGGAGACAGATACATGTATAACCTCTGCAGAAATTAGAGGAATCAACTGACAACAATCAGACTTGTTTGGAAGGGGTTACCATTTGTAGAGGATGTGTACATTTTTTTATGGGGGTTGTAACTGGTTGAGATTGTGTACAAAATGAAATTTTCTGGCAACACCACTGAAAGTAAAGCCACAGGTATTCAAATTTGGTGTTTTGTTTTTTTTGCCATTCAAAATCGGCAAATTAATCTGCAAACCATTTTACCAAATTATCAAAATCATGGTGCAGTGTCTTGGATAAAGTAGCTGCTGATCATGAAAAGGAAGAGGCCAGTGTTAGCTGCATAAAGACACACTGATTATCTGTAAATGGCAGAGGGTGGAGGATTGACAAATAAACTGAACACCATGTGACCAAGATTAGAACCTTAGGGAACATCAGTAGTGACAGAGAGGAGAAGAAAGGCACCCATCACGAAAAACAGATTTAGAGTTCCCCTATAAGTAAGAAGAGAAGCATATAACAAATTTTTTAGAAAAACCATAACAAGAAAAACAAGAAAGAAGAATAATTAATCAAAGGCTTTAGACTGGTCTATGAAAACAGAACCCACAAAGCAACCAGAATCCAAGGCACCCGAGAGAAAGATCGTTCAAATCAATGAGAGCAGTTTGGGTGGAAAATCTAAGTCAGTAGCCTGATTGGTGAAATGAAAGCATTTAGTGCTGGTCTAAATAGTCGTTTATCTGTGTGAGTATGATTTTCTCCAAGAATTTTGAATCAATGGTCAAAAGAGAGATGGGTCAGTAATTACCTGTCACTGCTTGGAGCCACCTTTGTGGAGAGGGAATACCATGGATTGTTTTGAAGCAGAGGAGAATGAAAGGGTAGACAAGGATAAGTTAAATAAATTAGTCAAGGGTTGAATCAGTGTGTCGCTACTTAGTTTTAACAAAGAATTGTCTAGGATGGCCCACCGACACAGCGGTTAGGTTTCCCCATGCGATGCCGACAACCCAGGTTCAGATGCAAGCCCGGGGAGTTGGAGGACAGGCTCGGGCAAGGAGGATCAAGCATCTGTTGACTGCTCTTCTCCTCTGTGTGGAGGGTGGGATGACTCTTGGTGCTTGATTGACCCCTGCGGAGGCTGAGGGTGTCATGGCCAAGGCTTGCAGCTTCTGGGAGGTGTGCCAGATGTTGGAACATTGTGCCACATGTCATTGCACACCACACCTCCTAATTATGGGGGGAAAATGGCTGAGGCATGGAGGATGTCGGCCTCTTCCCACTGAACCCCATGCAGCTGACCAAGGAACTCTACCACAGGATCACCATGAGGCACTGTTCAGGAGTAGCAATGAGGGGCTCCCCAATGGCCCCACCCTGGGGAATAATCCAGGCTGCACTCCAGTGAGGCAGCAGGTAAGTCCTGGGGGATGCGGTGAAGTGGCAGGGATAGCAGGACCAATTGGGAGTCAACCAGAAAAAAAAAAAAAAACAGGGAATTGTCTAGATTGTCAAGTAAGAAAGTAAGTAAATTTTTTATTTATTAAATGCTATTCCACAAGTGACCATAGCGTTGTACATAAAGCTTTAAAAATAGTATCTATAAAAATCATTCAAATCTAAATATAAGCAGACAACTTCATAAATCAAATAAATGCCAGACTAAATATATACATTTTCAAGGCAGATTTGAAAGCCTTGATGGTCGAACGCTCTTGACTCTGACGAGGTAGAGAGTTCCATAGGGTCAGCGTGACAAATGCAAATGATTTTGCTTCAGAAGTTTTTAGACAGACCCTAGGAACCTCTTGCAATTCCTCATCAGCCGAGAGGAGAGGGCAGAAGGTAAGGTAAAGGCAAAGGAGAGCTTGTAAATGCCATGGTCCCTGTCCATGTAGGGCCTTGTAGATTAATAACCTGACCTTGAAGGTGATCCTCCACCTAACTGGCAGCCAGTGCAGTCCACGGAGTACAGGTGTGATATGGCAAGATCTCGATAAGCCTGTCAACAACCTGGCTGCCGCATTCTGCACCAACTGCAGGTGGTATAGGTTCACCCCCCCGGCAGCCCTAGGTATAGGGCATTGCAGTAATCAAGGCGGGTGGTCACAAAGGCATGGACCAATGTTGGAAGATAGTCAGGTGGGACCAGGTGCTTTATCCAGGCAATATTCCTCAGATGGTAGAAAGAGGTCTTGATGACAGCTTGCACCTGAGGCTTCAGTGTCAGCCCATCATCAAGTATAACGCCCAGATTTCGCACCTGATCAAAAGTTGTCAGCTGGCTGCACCCTAGCCTTAGCTCGGATAGCCACCCAGTGAATCTCGTCTCTACCTGATGACCTGGGTCCACAACTAACATCTAAGTCTTATCCTGATTCAACCTCAGCCAGTTGGCACTCATCCAATCCTGAACCTCAGTGAGGCAGTTGTTAAAGACTGAGACAGCATCACCCAGGTCAGGCACAAAGGACATGTACAGCTGAGTATCATCTGCATAGCAATGAAAACTCAGCTCATACCACCTGATAATGTCTCCTAATGGCAGCACGTACACCACAAACAACATGGGTGAAAGCACAGAGCCCTGTGGCACCCCACAAGACAGGGGGAGAGGAGCCGAGGAAAAAATCCCCGACTCCACTCTCTGAGTCCTGCCTGTGAGGAAAGAATGAAACCATCTGAGGAGGCTTTGTGCAGAATCTTTTTTTTAAGGTGTTCAATAAGCTGGCATCTTCAACACATTCATCTTCCCCAAGTAGAAACTAGTTCTGTTAAAAGAACATTCTTTAAGAGGCCTGGTTAAGGAAAGTGAAGAATCTTACCCTGTTTTGTACACAAAGTCAACAGGGCTTTAGTAGAAAAAGAGTTTAACAATTTGCAAGTGCATGTACCACCTTTTGCATAGGAGACAATTCCACCATAAGATAAGCTAGGGGAAGGAGATTCTGAAGTCACCCTCCAAACTGAATCTACTAAATGCCAATATTTTTAGGACTGTTCCTTGAGTTAACCATATTTGCTTAAATAAGATGCCTACAATTGGCAAATAAAGGACATGCAATAGTTCCAGGATTTACAAAACAAATTCTAAGATTCAGATGTGTTCAATTTTTTTTTGCCTTTTTATGTAATTTAGCCCAGTGCTTTAACTGAGAAACAATAATTGGGGTTACCCAAAGAACCTGCCTTGCTCTTACCCTTTTTCAACAGAAGGAGCATGCATGTCACAAACTTTTGAAAAATGACAAAGAAATCCCATGCTTCACTGACATCAGACCAAGATAAAAGGGTACTCCCTGAGGGACCTGGTTTAGGCCACTAATAAAAGCCTCAGGATAAAAATTTTGGAAACACTGAAACTGGACAGGTTTTAGAGGAAAATATTGGAGGTAGATGATTTCATGTGCATAATATTATAGAATGGTCACTAAAGATTTTACCCAAGCAGCCAGACTGCAAAACAGGGACGTCAAGAGAAACAAAAATTAAGTCAAGTATGGTAGATACCATACGGACAGAATAAATCTGAGTGAAATCCATAAGTTAATGCAGGCCTAAGGGAGAAAACACTTGTTTTCATTGCAAGTCTCTGTTTTCCTGCCAGTAAGCATTCAAGTCACCCAAAAGGATGTAGTTACCAAAATCCCCCAGGGAGCTTATTAGGGTTGTCAGACCCAAAAATGTACTTACTTTAGATTTTGGCAGACATTGCAGGCAACTCACAAGGAATTTCCTCCCAGCAAATCCACGGAGACAAAAATGGAAGTAATTTTGCCCCAAAGGGTGTCAGACTTAATTAAGGAAAGGGAATGGAGGAATGGACAAGTAAAACAGTCCCACCTCCATGTCTGTACCTATCTGACCTAAAAGTGGAGTAGTTTGCAAGTTTACGTTAATATCAGGAATTGAGGAACCAAGCAATGTCTTGGTTAGGGTAATAACCAAGGATCGAACAGTACAGGATCAGGCTAACAAGCAGTCATTCTTTGGTAAAAGAAAATTTGCCCATTTGAGTAATACAAATGGATTACATTTAAAATGTGACAAGTGATTGGCAGACCGCATCTATCTTGGGACACCTGAAAGATACAATTGGCAAACACAGCAGTGACAGATGCATTAATTCCATGCCCATGTGGGCAGCTGATGGTTTATCTCCCACCCTAAGAGACAGTTCAGTGTGATAAACTCACATGGAGCTGGCTAGCAAGGGTGCCATCTGTCTTCTTCAGTGTCTCCATTTTGTTGGATACTAAACCATCCATCCTAGTCAGTATCACCTTCATCATCTGGAGACTCTGTTCCATGTGCCACCCCATCTCCATACTTTGTGCCAGAATTCATCACCATTCTTCAAGAAGATCTCCCGGATACCCACTGCTGACCTTTTGGAATGCCTGGACAAGGATTCATTGGTCTTGGCACACCTCCATTTCTCACCATGCCCAGATGGGCAAATGTGAGTAGGGCAAACACACATTTGTTTTTTACTTTTTTGATCAACTTTTAGTCAGCTTGGCACAGCTTTGTCAAAGGAACTTGGGGACATCCAGGTAGCAGCCATATGTCATAAATGTCCTCTTGTTCAGATTGGTCCTCCTTCCATGATGGCTTCTTAGGGACTCGGACTGGTGGTGAAGCTAGAGGTGGTTACTTGGGGGCCTCTTGGGCCACTCTTACAGAAACAGCCTAGACCATTCAGGGGACCAGCACAAATCTGGGTGATAGCCTCTTTGGCTTTCCTCAGTGGCACCATAATATACACTACTTCAGGAGGTTGGGGCAGAGTTTTTCTGGGCCAAGGAACTGGTGGGAGAATTAGTAGTGCAGGTGATAGTACTATACTCTCTTCAGGTTCGGGGCCTAACTCAAACCCCCAATCACTGAAACCACGTGCGGGGGTGTCAGTTGCTACTGCACAGATGGGTTCCTCTTGAACTGAGGGGCAGGTTTGGTGACTGTAGCCAAAGCAGTCCCGGGACCATGAGGCCCAGTGTGCATCTTTGAAGCTTTGGTACCAACTGGTCCCTGCTCTGGGGCATTGATGAATTTGGACTCCCTTGTGTCCACCCCCAAAGTCTGGAGAGAGAGAAGTCTGAGATGCTGGATTGGGGCATTCCGTGTCTGCTTTGCAGTGCTCAAACAGGCTGACAGTCTGGACAATGGGGTGAAACTGGCTGCAACCTTTGCAGGGTCGGGGTATGAGTGCAGACAACAGTCTGACTGGAGGCCCCCTCCTGCTTCCATTTCTAGGGGGGTGGTTAACATATCAGTCACTTTGTTATATATCAAAGGGCCCTTTTAAATGAAAACAATCTCTTAATCAGCTTGAAGAACCCTGTTTCTAGACAGTTCAGTCAACAGTTCTTTTTTACTGTCTCAGTCCCTGCTTACTTAACTTGTACCTTTTGCTATTTCTGTGTTTCTCTTGTATGACACAGATACTGAGTGCTCCAGAGAGCCTTTCTCTTCCAATATGCCTGCGATGTTTAAAGTGCACAGTTACACACATATTTTATTCTTGGCAAGCAGCTGATTCAAATGGCTGGTGGTCTTCCCAAGACTGGTTTCCTGGTGTAGCTGTCTTATTTCTTTAGTAACAGGGTAAAACAGCACTGAATATTTTTCTCTATAGTTCACTGGACAATTAAGTATGGAGTAACCACTGCCATTGTTTGCTTGTGCAACATAGTGTAGTGCTTGTGCAGCTTTGATTGGTTGAGGCTGCGGAGCACTGTCAGTGGCTCACTGTGGTATCCAGTGAACAAGGCGACTGAAATTGTGTGCCTACAAAAACAGTGACTCAATTACAGCACCTGTGTTCATGGCTACCAAGCAGGGGGGTGACCGGATACTGGGGTGGGCGAAATACCAATACAGGAAGTATATGGGTATACACTTGCATGCACATGCATGGCGGAAGGAGAGGCAGGGGGGAAGGATGGTATTGGGAGGGGGTGTGGCAGGCAGCTGCTGAGCTGATCTGCTAGTGTGGTGGGTAGGGTGGTCAGCTGAGAGGCACAGGGTGCAGGGTTCGGGTCTGGTGCGGCATTTTTTTTTTTTGCTGGCAGGCGGCTTTACATTTTTTCAAGTTTATCACCTCCACCCCCCGACATGCACCCCCCAGAGTTGAAAATCCATAAGTAGTGGGGGTGCTGGGGGTATAGCATAGCCCCTGCATTAAAAATAAGACCTGAAGGTCTCGGGCACCATTTTTGTCTGCGCTGCAAGTGTGCATCACTGAAATTAATTTTCGACGATGTATACTTGCTGTAACGACGATCATTATTCTGTGATCACCATTATGACATGGAACTTCTCATTGCTGTTGGTAAGGTGATTGTTGTTAGTAAGATGGCTGGACTATGGTAATCAGCAAGCTGTTGTTATGTACACATGGTCTTTCACATTCTCATTCCTCAAAGGGGACTATCACTCTTTCAGTTTACCAATCGCAGAGAAGCGAAGGGTTCTATCCCAGAGGTGCCACAGGATCACGGTGCTCTTTTGCCATAGCTACCATAGCGAAGAGCCCAGAGGGAGAGATGTGAGCCACTGGAGAAGGAGAATTATGAGAGCAGAAACATGAGAGACAGAAGGGTGCTTGGGGTATGTGTGCTTAAGTACCAACTGGACAGGGGCATGGCATGGGTCACCCACTGATCCACCAAATTCTAGGCTTACAGACATACTATTTACTGGCTGATCAGGCAACAAAGTATGCAGTAACTACAGCAGTTGTTTGCTTGCACAATGTAGTATACTGCTTGTACAATCTGGATTGGTTGAGGCTGCTAATTACTGTCCCTAGCTCAGCACAGTTGGTAAGGTGATTGTTTTTAGTACAGTAAGTCAGTTGGACTGTGGTAATTGGTAAGCTGTTAGTACATACATGTAACATTTCATGCCGTCTGTCCCCAAAGAATGATACCATCCTTTTAGTGTACTGATGGCACAGGCATCCTCTTTAGGAGGGTTGTACCCCCAGTGGTACTGCAGGACCATGGACACTTTTGGCTAAAGATACCTTATGGAAGAGTCCAAAAGACAGCTGAAGGTAAAGACTGAATGATTAGAACATCGACTTCCAGTAAGAAGAGAGGGAAGGCTATGTATCTCAATGAACCTGATTAAGAAACATATAAGTGAACCACTATCCAAGATCCCAACTCTGTCAGTGGAAATAGAAATGAATCATTTAATAAACTAACTAAATATTTTATGACTTTTGGTATGGAGGAAAAGAAAACCTCCTTGTAGAGGAAACCACTGAGGATCCAGGGCTTTAATTCACCAATCCTTTTGGCATGACACAATACTATGAAACCCCAAGTCTACAGTTGGACCTCCGACATGCCACCAAAGCTACAAAAAAAAAAAACAAACAAAGGAAAATTGGACAACTTGACTACAGCCTGAATTTTGGTAGTCAGAGGAACTGAATGGAAGTGGCAGACTTTAGAGGATTTATTAATTTGCTCCGTCCTTCTAACAGGAAGCTCATCCTCAAAGAGCTGATGTCATATGACTAAAGGGATCTTATGTTGAAGACCCCACCCTTAAGAAAGAAGGCCAGGTTCCCTTAATAAAATATGATTAGCCTCCTCTGAGGAGCTGGACTTTGCTGTGGAGGAATTACCAACCTCTGGCCCATATGGAGGCCTAATCCTAGGCGAGTGTCACAGAGTTGCAGTCATATGACTAAAGGAGTCCATGGCGGTGAGAGTTCCTTGCCTGAGTAAATGGTTGAAGGACATGGTGCTGTTAAAGGAAGGGGAAGTGAAATGGGTAGAGACTCAGCATAGCGATAGGTATGTTTGGTGGACAATTTGGTTTCAAGCAGTAATAAGCTGCCCAAATGTTTGAAACACTGAGGATGTTACAGAGTTGATGTTGTATGACTAAATACCCCACCACCACCACTGAGGATTCCACCTTTGTAGGCTATATTTGGGTTAAGGACAAGTTTGGCTACTGCTTGGACTACAGCATGTGTTGGGCTGGACATACAGACTACAGCACAGAATGAGAAATCTGACTACCACTGATTCTTAAAAATGTAGTCTCTCAATGTAACCCCCGAACAAACTAGGACTGAAACTGAACACAGGAGGAGTGGTGGTTGCCCTTGAAGAGCATAGCACAAAGAAAATATTGAAAGATTACTTGTTAATGCATAAGATGATGGACTGGTGAATGTACTGGTGCAGGTAGGGCAGAAACTTTGAACTGGAGTATGTATGCCGGAAACAGACACTTCAGCCTGGCAGCACTAATACTCTTCTCTGAAGAGCAGGGATATAAGAAGGACCATTTGAGCACTTAAGGGTCTTGGCATGCTATAGTATGAAGCCATGGAGGGTAAAAGAATACTTGGCACTTGAAGAGCAGTTGTTTGGGCAAGTGTTCTAGTCATTAGGGTGGGAGCCTGATTGTTAGTGGGGCAAGTGGATGATGTCACTGGGGCATGTACTCGAGTGTCAGGGCAGATGTCTGATCATCATTAAGGCATATGAAATAAAGGAGCCGATGTCACATGACTAAACCTATCAATAGATAAAGTCAGATTAGAAGCACAGGATGGAAGACACAAAAAACAGCAGGAGTGTAACATAGCCACAGCATCAGGAATATCAAGTGAATGCCAGGAGAATGCAACAGACGCCTGATGCTGTAAAAAGGGAAGACAGGACAGAGGTAAAGCTGAGGTCAGGAGGAGCCAGAGGAAGCTGGGACCCAGGGCACAGGTGCAGCCCTAGTGGGCAGGCAGTGAATAGAGGTGCTGGCAGGGAAGACGGAGTGTTGTATCTAGTGAGGAAGGAGCATTGTTAGGCAGACATGGACCATAAAGGAACCATGTAGGTTGGAAGTGAGCAGCACTTCCAGGCGGGGATCTGAGAGAGCCTACTAAGTGGATGTGACCACCACAGACAAGCAGAATACAAGTGGAAGTGAGACTGCAGTAGAAAACAGAGGCATGCGGCAAGTGGGTGGACCACCCAAACAGGAAGTAGCACAGGAACCAGGATCTGGCAAAGGACTGGGAAGTCAGAACAAAGGAAGCAGTGCTAGGGGAAATGGACAGCCAGAGGAAGCAGTGGGCACCAGAAAATGGCAGCAAGAGGGCAATGATTAGGAGGCCCAAGTCAGAGGGCAAAGAAGTAATGCAGTCTAGATGCCAGAAGCATGGGTGTCATGAGATGCAGCTGCATAGCAGATGAGGTATGAGGAGGACAGGAGGGAGGTGAAGAGTCCAACTGCATGGCTGCTTGCAAAGAAATGAGCACCCAAAGGATGCTTGTGTCATGTATGCTTAAGAGGCGCTTGGTTGGGGGGGGGGCATGGCACGGTTTGCCGGCTGCCTCACTGCACCCCAAATTACAGCCTTATAATTCTTTCTTTCAACTCTGACTGAGCAACTGATGATTGCTGGACTTCTGCAGCTATATCTATACTGATCAGATTTTTTCTCTCTCTCTCTTCTAACTGTGTATTTCCTTACTGGATGAATATATGCAGATTGTTGTTGTGGGAACCAAACAGCTCCAGCTGACTCCTCCTCCTTGACTCCTTCTCCTTCACTGATTTCACTGATCTCGGGCCACTCCCTCGCTGAAACTGCTAACCAGTGGTGGGGGAGACAGGATCTTTGGCCTCATCCTCTTCATGTGAGGAGGGCCAGGTACACTCTTGCAAGCCCACAAATTAGGCATGGGCTTCTTCAGCAGCTCTGTACACCAGTGCCATCGTGGCAAAGTGTGGTTATGAATTTTAAACTGCAACAATTGTGCAACTTGTTTTCTTACTTGTAGGTTACATGATGGTAAATGCAGCTTTGAGGCCCACAAATGCACACTGTGGCAAATGCGGCTATACCTCAGATCCTAAACAATGTCCCACATGTAATCTCTCTCCTCAGCTAGGGTTCAGTGCAACTTCTGGGGAAGGGCACTTACACCAGGAATTTATGTTTTACCAGTCTAGGGAGGCCACCAACTTTTGCCAGGTGCCATTTTGTGGCCCAGGATCTTCTGATCTTCATATGTCCTCTCAGTCTGGCAGGCAGCTGTAAAGAGCAAGGCTGAAGGCAGACCTTAGGTGCATCACTTGTCAGGTCCTTGGGATGCTTGATCCTCCCCCCCCCCCCACTGAGCCTCTGACTCCCGAGGTCCCTCATGACCCTAGGTTGTTAGTACCACAGCGGTAGCACTAATGCTGTGCCGGCAGGTCAGCTCACTTTTTTCTGTTTTTTGTTCACCACAACAATTAGCTGGGGGAAGGCAGCTACAAGTTATAGCCATACTACAAGTGGATAAGGAGTAGGAGACACCCAGCATGAGGTAGGTACAGGGTTGAACAAAGGAAACAAGAGGCACCCTATCTAAGATAGGGTAACAAATTATTTTCAGAAATGCAAAAGGGAGAGGTAGGAGTACAACAGAAGAAGGAAGGAGGCAGAAAGGTACACAGAAGTTTCAAGAGACACTAAGCAAATGAAGGGAAAATCATAGGAGTGGTACAGTACAATGGCTGGGTTCTATGCAAAAACAGTGAAACTATAAGAACGAGTCACACATGGACGAATCAAACTCACCAAACACAAAAACCATGCATACCATCTACAGTGACCATCATACAGTGATTCCTGTAGTAAAATAACTTGGATGATACCTCCTACTACCAGCAATGGACACTTCCCATACTTATTGGTTCTGTCTCAGATGCTGATGGCAACCAAAGAGTGCCAGTCCCAATTCACTTGGCCAGAGTAGAAACAGCAGTGCACTGCATTGGTAGTCCCAAGTCTGCTTCCCTCTTGCCTCTGTCCCCCTAGTCTGACATCCTCTTTCCCTTGACACCCGGGTTTGCACCTATCCAGCTGATACCTCTGAACCCCTGCCCCACAGACCCTGCCAATGTCCCCTGTGGCCAGTACCCCCCAGGCCCCAAGCACCATCACTGACATATTAGATCTTCAGAGCCGGGGCAAGAATGCTATCATCTGGGGAGAGTTGGAGTACAAATTTCAGGCTGAATGCAGAGATTCCAATTCTATCAGTCGAGTCTGGGTTGCAGACCTCCAGAGACTCCCTCCTGATGCCCCCCAGCAATGCCTCCTACAACACTACCACCAGCAATGGACACTCCCCATACTTATATGTCCTCAACAACAGCACACACCTAAAACTGTCTGCAGGTGATCCAGATCACATCGAAACCACACTCACATTCAGGTTGTGGGGCTGAAATCTTTTGGGACATCTTGTAGAGTCTGAGGTGCTGTCCATTTGTACTCACCTCTCTGGATTGCATACAGAAGTTACTGGACTGTGGGCCAAACTGGCAAGGGTACGCAGGATCTTCTGCCCCACCCAAGGACCTCCAGGTATGCTGCCACTCTCCCAGAAGATCCCTGGGCAGAGGCAAAGCAGCTGGACCCTGATGGGCTCTGGAAGGGTAGGGGTGATGGGATGGGTGAATGATCCTCCGCCTATACTGCAGTAGAATTCCTTTCCCTTACTTGTAGGATGGGGCAGCTAAAAGGAAGCACCCATTGAAGTGGGAAGGGAGTAGGTGGGGGTCCTCAGAAGTTGAGGCCCCAGGAAGGGAGGAAGAGGCCCCCTGCCCAAAATGAAGCAACTGCTGGTGGGGGAAGCTATTGTCAGGGATTTGGAAGCAGGGGGTGAGAAAGACAGAGTGGTGGTTTGCCTGAGCGGCACTTAAGCTGGGAGGGATGTAGAGTGTATCCAGACTAAAGCTTTAGCAGCAGGAGCTGGGAGGGAGTTATGCATTGTTATCTATCTGTGGATGAATGGTGGCAAGGGGTAAAATGGGGTAGTGCAGGGTAACTTCATGGAGCTGGGGAGGGACCTCAAGCAGGTGGCATGGATGGCGGCTTTTTCCGAGGTGTTACCTGCGTACAGCTGGAGATTTGCCAGGGTACAGTACACCAGGACTTTTAACAAGTGATTGAAGGTATGGTGCATGGAAGAGGCCTTTGGCTGCATCATGGACTGGGGCGAGCCTGGGAGAATATGGCCTTCTGTAAAGGAGATGGTCTGCATCCATCCAGGAAGGAAACCACAATCCTTGGTCAGTGGTTTAAATGCTACTTGGATGCGCATTTAAACTAGCTGAAGAGGGGGTGGCAATAAAACCAAGGAAGGCAACAACTGCCCCCGGATAATGGAGCACCAAGGAGGGAGGGCTCAGTGGTGAAAACTCCCTTAGGGCAGGGGGTGCAGAAAGGAAGGGCTAGATACAAGACAGAAGAAAAGGAGAGTAAAACACAGGTAACTGAGGATAAATGATTGAAGGAAACAAGGAACGAGGAAGTTAAACAGGGAAGAGGAAAGGTAGGGAGAGCTTCAGGAAAACCACAGACAAGAATGGGAGGGGGAAGCAGAGCAATAGGCAGGGGGTAAAGAAGGTGTGGAGAGCCATATGTGCCAATGCAAGGAGTTTTAGAAACAAAATTCCAGACCTGGAGGCCATCATGGCAGAGAGTGACCTGGATGTAGTGGCCAAAACAGAGTCATTGTCACTAAGCACCATGACTTGGACTTGGCCCTACCTGGCTACTGTATGTTCAGGAGAGACTGGACAGCATGTAGGGTTTGTTGTATATGTGAGGGAGGGAATCAAGGCCATGAAGGTACAGGGGCACCATGAAAAAATTGAAGGGATGAAGGTGCCGTGGGTCACCTAGGAGAAAGACTCTGGGGCCATGGTTTTGTGCAGATCTCCAGCACAGGGAGAGGTGTTGGATAAGGTACTTAGGGAACCATCCTCAGAATGGCAAGTAAGGGGGAGGTGCTGCTAGTTAGTGACATCAATCTACCAGATGTGGAGTGGAGCCTTTCAGCTGCAGCTTTGGCAAGGAGTAGAGTCATCCTTGACTCTCTGCAAGGTGCTTTGCACAGTCAGCTAGTCAAGGAATCTACTAGGGACTTGACATTGCTGGACCAAATGTTTATAGACCGGGGCAGTGCTGTAGACATCAAAGTAAGCAGTCCCCTGGGTACTAGTGATCACTGGACAGTGTAGTACAGCATTAAGGCAGGAACAAACTACATGAATACGAGGGTCCCAGACATTAAGGGCAGATTTTAAAGAAATGGGGGACTGCCTCTCAGAGGGGATTGCTAAGGAGGGGTGGAGAAACAGTGGGTAAAAATAAAGAGGATATAATTAAGGAAGCTAACCTCTGTGTGAAGGAAGTGAGTAAAAGCAGAAGGAAAAATAGACCTTTGTGGTTCTTTAAGGAAGTGGCAAAGGTGGTGAAGGAAAAAGGGTGGCATTCAGGAGGTATAAGGAAACACAGAGGGAGGAGGATATGGAGGTATACCTAGTAAAGCAGTGGAACGCAGGCAAGGCGGTGAGGGGAGCAAAGGTGCAGACAGAGGAATGAATCTCCAAAGGGATAACAAAGAGGATAAAACTTTTTTCAGATACTTAAGAAGAGAAAAGCAAGGGACAAGATAGTGAGGATTCTCGGTCTGTTCTCTTAAAGCCTGGCTTGGCACTTACTATAGTTGCATTTTCAGTTTACTTTGTACATGTTTTTTATTTATTGCTTGGAGTCACTGTCTTGACCTTGCTGTGTTAACTATATCTTTGTACTGGTATTTCTATAATTATTGATTGGTGACTAGTTCGCACCCCTGACTGGGTAATCAACTGTATTTTACCATGCTATTCATCTCTCGTCATGAATATGTTTTTACCGTTCACTAGTATGTGCCATCTTGATGGCCCGGGTTCTGCCTGAAAACAGTCTAGGGGACCATTGTACCCATGTGGTTTACAACTTAATCAGTCAGTCAATAGATGGGCATAGGTGGCAGACTGTGCAGAACAGGACCAAGAAAAAGTGGACATCCAAAACAGGTACATCTGCTCTCTCTTTGCAGTGGAGGGAGGAGGAGAACAGACTACCTGGGAGTAGCAGGAATGGCGAGGGATGGTGGTGGAAACAAATCCATTTTCAGAGGAAAAAGTCAGGAAGGGGCTTGCAGTTCTGAGGGTGGACAAAGCTATGGGACTGGATAGGATATATCTAAGGGTTCTGAGAACTCTGAGAGGTACTCGTTGCCCCACTGACAGCCTTATTCAACAGCTCACTGGAAACAGACATGGTTCTGGAGGACTGGAGAAAAGCTGACATGGCCTCTCTACATAAGAGTGGTACCTGGAAGGAGGCAAACAACTATGGGCTGGTCAGTCTTACTTCAGTGGTGTGGAAATTAATGGAAACCCTGCTAAAAGAAAGTAGGTAGAGTATCTTGAATCCAGCCGGCTGCAAGACCACAGTCAGTATGGATTCATGGGGGAGGTCATGCCAAACAAATCTGATAGATTTCTTTGACTAGGTGACTAGGGAAATAGATCAAAGTAGGGCAGTGGATATGTTCTGTCTGGACTTCAGCAAGATTTTTGACACTGCGTCACACAGAAGGCTGGTAACGAAACTGAGAAGTCTAGGGATGAGATCCAAAGTGGTGAATTGGATTAGAAACTGGTTAACAGATAGGAGACAGAGGGTGGTGGTAAACAGTGCTCATTCTAATGATCAGAGAGTGACCAGCAGGGTACCATTGGGTTCAGTACTGGGACTGGTTCTCTTCAATGTCTTCATAAGTAACATTGCTGAGGAACTAGAAGGGAAGGCATGCCTGTTTGCAAATTATATCAAAATCTGAAGTAGGGTAGACACTTACAGTAGGATGGGGAAGCGAGAACATGCAGGAATTTGGGGAAACTCGAGGAGTAGTCAAAAGCATGGTGACTGGGGGTTTAATGCAAAAAGTGTAAAATCATGCACCTAGGGCATAGGAACCCATGTGCTGAGTATAGGATGGAGGAGGTAATAACAGTCACTAAACAGGAAAGGGACCCTGGGGTTATCATAGCTGATGACCTCAAAGTGGCAGGGCAGTGTGACAAAGCAGTGTGTAGGGCTAATGGGATGCTGAGGTGCATAGAGAGGGGTAGCTCCAGTAGGAGGAAGTAGGTGGTGTTGCCACTGTATTGCCTGCTGGTAAAACCCCACCTGGAGTACTGTGTCCTGTTTTGGAGGCTGTCATCAGAAAGGACATAGACAGGGTGGATGCTGTGTATAGGAGGACAACTGTAATGGTGCAGGGGTTGCATGAGAAGCCCTATGAGGTGAGACTGAGGGATGTACAACATGTATACTTTGGAAGACAGGAGAGTAAGAGGTGACATGAGGAAGGGGTAGTGAACCCCGAAGCACTGGAGCATCTTTCTGCAATAAATTTGTACCCATCTATGCCCATAATTTGTGCTGTATTCTTGTTTTGTTTGTGGAACCATTTAAGAGAGATGTGAGGAAATATTTCTTCAGTGAAAGGGTGGCAGACATCTGGAACAGACTACCAGAAGAAATGGAGCAGACAAAAACAGTAGGAGGCTTCAAGCATGTGTGGGATAGACATGGGGCATGTTAGAAAACAGGCAGTGTGGAGTAAGGGTCACCAAAGACTAGTTAGGGTCTGCAGAGACAGATTAGGCAGGAAACATTTGAGTAGACTGGGTGGAACAAGTGGTCTTTTTCTGCTGACAAAATCTATGTTTCTGTGTTTCAGCGCTCCAAACTTTAGTCCACACTGTTTTGGATGCAGGTAAACTGCTTGATGGCAGCAAAAACATGATAAAAGGAATCATTATTCTCCACTGACACTACTACCTTGACAGTGAGCAAGTATGCAGCCCACATAACCCCTCCCCAAACTGACCCAATGTACGGTTCACATAATCCACCACCCACCCCAAAATAACACATGCATATTTGGGTTAAGCCACCCCCCAAAAAAAAACACATGCATGTTTAGATTAAGCAAGCAAGCAAACAAGCAAAATGTTGTTTATAAAATAACGCTATTCGCAAAAGACCATAGCGCTAGCACAATGAGTAGTAAAACCACAGCTAAAAATCCATTAATAAAATGAATAAAATATCAGCATCAAAACATTATTCAAGATCCGGGAAAACAAGATTAAATAAAAATGTTTTTAAAGCAGTTTTAAAAGCTCTCCACCATCAGGCACTCTCTTTTCTGATGAGATAGAGAATTCCACAGGTTTGGGACCACAAACTCAAATGCTCGAGCCCCAGAGGATTTCAAACAAACCCTGGGAATCTCTAGCAATCCCTCATCAGTGGAGTGGAGTCAGTGGGTGGTAGGGATGAAGAATTTCTTGCAGATAGCACAGCCCCTGTCCATGTAGGGCTTAATATGTCAGCAATAGTGATGGGCAAAGTGGCCCCAATTCGCTCCGTGGAGTGAATCGCGGAGTGCTCCACAATGTGAAGCGGAGTACTTTGCGTTATTAATGAGTAACGCAAAGTCCATTGAAAACAATAAATTTGCGTTACTCCGCCTTCCCAAACCACTACTCCACCAATTCTTAAGGTGAAGTACAATGAAAACTATGTACTTCACCTTACATTGCCTTGTTTTTAAGCTCCAAAGGTGAATTTTTACAGTGTTTCATGGGATTTCAGATCACATGGGCTCTAGATTGTTCTGCACAGCCTCAGTTTGGGGTAGTGTGTGTAGGAAGCTATAGGAGACAATCAGTTCTGAGAGCTCTTTGCAATTCAAACCTTCAAAAAGCTGTTAAAAAAGCCTTTTTGAGTAATTTTTTTTGCTGAAGCTTTAGTTCATTGATTATAGGAAACCCTCCTGTGCTCATATCATCGAGCGTTTATTGTTTGTTTATGGATTTTGAATGTTAATGCACAACATTCAGTCTGTGTACTGAGAGACAGTGGAAGTGCGCTTTGGGTGAGGGGTATATCTGTGGTATAGGTAGATTAACTTGGAGAAAAAGACAGTGCTTTCTGTTTTGGTGATATTTTTCTTGTATAACTGTGTTAATGTACACACAGTAATATTTTCAATATTTCTTGCCATTTTTTAGCTGATTATTGTGGTGCAGCAGTGCATAATTTTAGTTTGTTTAAAATATGTGGTTATGTTACTGAAGTTTTCAATTTGCTATGCATTACTTAGTGTGTGTGTGAGTATGTGTGTGACGTGTCATCAAATCAGACACCTTTTGTTGTGCCACATAATAATTTCAGCAATGTGAACCTGCTATCCACTGCAGCTGTGTGATTTTTGTACTTCTTTGTGGTACCTTTACTGGTACTAGTAGTAGTGACTGTTACTGCCGCAGTACATAATTTTAGTCTGTTTAAAATATGTGGTTATATTACTGAAGTTTTCAATTTGCTATGCATTACTTGGTGTGTGTGTGCAACTATGTGTGTGATGCGTGTCATCAAATCAGACACCTTTTATTGTGCCACATAATTTCAGCAATGTGAACCTGCAATCCACTGCAGCTGTGTGATTTTTGTACTTCTTTGTGGTATCTTTACTGGTACTAGTGCTAGTGACTGTTACTGCAGCAGTGCATTACACTCCCTTCCCCCCGTGGCCTGCCCCAACCGGCAAAGGTATTCTTTTCCAGATTTGAATTTCTGATGGTGAGCAGTAGTTAGGTATTATGCCTTTGTGTCTGTTTCTCTTCAGTGCACAGTGTAATCTTAGTCTGTCTGTGCATTTGCATCTCTTTAGGGCCCAATCTCCATCTGTAACTTAAGTCACAGTTGTTCTTTGGCTTCCCTTCAGAGTACTGGACAGGTGTGGTGCTTAATTCTGCATGAACATTGTACTCATTAATATGCATTTTTAAGTCAGGACCATCGTCACGAGTCACTCGTGATACAAATCACGTTCTTCATCATCACGGTCACAAATGCAGTTACAAATCACGATTCATGATCATTCACGTTACAAATCACAACATTAATTTATTTTCTAGTTACTTGGATGTATTGTAGTCTCTCTCCAGGCTTCACCACCCCACCATTGTACTCATTGATACTTGTTTTTAAGTCTGGGAGTATTAAGCTACAGCTCATCGGGGAAGTACAGCCGTAGGCGGTTGGCATTCATGTTTCTTCATCATCGCAGTCACAAATCATGATTCATGATCACGTCATGAAACACAACATTAATTTTTTTACTAGTTACTTGGATGTATTGTAAGCCTGTTTTGTAGTACCTCTCCAGGCTTCTCCACCCCACCATTGTATTCATTGATACGTGTTTTTAAGTCTGGGAGTTTTAAGCTTCAGCTCATCGGGGAAGTGCAGTCGTAAGCATTCACATTTCTTCATCATCACAGTCACAACTGCAGTCACAAATCACGATTCATGATCACGTACAAATCACAACATTCATTTTTTTTTAATAGTTACGTGAATGTATTGTAAACCTGTTTTGTAGTATCTCTCCATGCTTCATCACCCCACCATTGTACTCATTAATGTTTGTTTTTAAGTCAGGGAGTTGGACTGTGTCTACAGTACATGCACAGACTGGAAAGAAGACTGACTGCACACATCTAGTTTAGTACAGTATACTTGCACTGCTCAGAATACAAAATGTCACGCATATGGAAGACAACAAAAAAGGGCATAATTACACACAAGGGTGGAGGAATTCATTTTATAACACAGCAAGGAAGGTGTGGGGGGGCACATAGTGTGAGGGAAAAAAAATAATGTGGGATCCCATGGTGATCCAGCAGCAGTTCCAGCATGGACATAATTTGCAACTGATGTACCTCTATCTGATCCTGCTGCTGCTCCACAGTACTCACCCTCTCATTGTTATCCTCAACAGCACTCCAGAGAACTGCCAAGTCAGCCTGTGTTACATGCAGTTCTCTGGGGTCCACACATTCTACAGGCTGACCTGCTGGCAGTGATGGTGGTGGGGGGGTGGAGGTGCTGGTGAAGCAGCAGGTGCTGCTGCTGTGGCCCACCACTTCTTAGGGATGCCACAATGCACAGCTGCAACTTCCGCCACAGAATGGCCAGCAGGTGCAGGCATAGTCCGTTCTGTGGCAGCCTGCCACTCCAATGGCTGGTGATTGAGCATATGGGTGCACTGGCCCTCAGTCCCCAGGTAAGTCCCCCGGGGGCCACGGTGCACATCCACCTCACGTAGGCAGCACTTGACCACACTGCTGTCCCCCCACACAGTAAAAAAACTGCCAAATAATGGAGGTGTGAGGAGGACCAGGCACAGGCAGGGGATGGCCAGATGAACTGGCAGCCGGCTGGTCACAGTGCTGAACAGGGATGGGATCCACACCTGGGCCCAATGGAATAGGCACATCTTGCTCCAGAGAGCCTGGACTTGGTGATGGTTGTGGTTCAACTGCCTCAGAGTCAGGACAGGAGGTGGTGCTAGTCCTGTTTCCGGGGGGGGGGGACACTCACAGGTATCGAGCAGTCCAACAGGAATGGGTGCCCATGCCCTCTACACATGCACATGGTCCAATGCTTACCACTACCATGCTCTCCCAGAGCTGCCCCCGCCCCAGACATTCCCTCACCCTGGTCCATCTCTTCTACTGAACTACCTCAGTCCAAGCAATTACTACTCACACTGTCACACAACACACACATACAGTCACACAGACAAACAACTAACTACTTATAAAGGTAAGAATATTAAAATTTACAGAAAGAACAAATTAAGTAAAAAAGAGTACAGAAAAGACAAAAAAATATAGCTTTTAAAAAAGCTGTTGGGTCTAAATCAAAGTTTAAATCTCCTCCTCGCTCTGATCTCAAAGTATCAGCAGTCACAAAACACACTACTCTCTCTCTGTCTGCACAGGAGAAAGTAAAAGTGTCTGCTTGCATGACTCACTTTCTAGCTGAAGAGCATGTGACTTACAGTACTACAGGCCATGTGATGTGTACGTGGGGAGGGGGCTGCCAAATCTGAAACACCAAGTGGATCACTTAGAATCATAATGAGGAATGCGAAGTCCATTAAAAACAATGACTTCGCCTTACTTCTCATTGCCATTCTGCCTTAACGTGAAGTGGTAATGACAAGGCGGAGTGAGCACTTTGCATTGCCCACTCCATGTAGTGGATTGGCAACACGAAGTGCCCACTTCGTGTTCACTCCGCCAGTGGAATTTAAATTTGCTGCATCTCTAGTCAGCAGGCTGATGTTGAAGGTGATCCATCACTGAACTGGCAGCCAGTGCAGGCCACGTAGCATAACTTTGGCATCAAGATAGATTCTCACAGCTAGGATCCCCACCCACTTTTTAGGCACTACAGAAATCAGCATGAAAAAACTGTTACCAGGCTTATTTAGTTCTAACTGCGTGTCTGTAGGTGATGTCCTTCTCAGTTTTCGAAATCACAGTCTGTTGGCGTGGAAATGACCTCACCTGCCAGAACAGATTTTGTCCAAGAAAAAGCAGTCTGATTTTCATGTACAAGAAGAGTGATATGTAACCCAAATGCTCTTGTTTCCATTAGTTGCACAGAATTGTGCACTAGAGTACCCAGACATCACCAGCTAAAGAGGACAGGAAATCATTTCTAATTGGCAACTATTTCTTAAGTTATTATTTTCAGAAATGATATTCATTCCTCTAAATTAATCATATTTAACTGTATGTGAATAAAAAAATTGATATGAAAAACCGTATAGTATATGGTTAGCCTTTGCTCTGTATAAAAATCAGCCTGCCCCAAATCATTGTGCGCATTCTGAACTGTTGTGCGCACTCCAAAGTGTTGTTGTGTGCATTCTGAACAGTTGTTCTGCACAATTCAAAGGTCATACAATTTTAAATTTCTCATTTATTCCACACCCAGTTACATACTAACCACCCATTGCCCAGCGTTATACCTTTTAACTTTCAAAAGGCTGTACGTTTGATTTTGATCACTGAACAGAACAAAGGAATGGCAAGAGTTTTTGTTATCACTTTTGTGGGGGGCTGTAACTCAGGTGCAAAAAAAACACATATACTATATAAAATAAAATACGGGCAGCCACACACAACTCAGCATGTGTTTCCATCTTGGGGTTGAAAAGACATCATGGACCTTGTGAGCTTCGCTCTCAAGGTTCATATGCTGTCGTCTCAACCCCTTGACGAAGACACAGTGTTGTTGTGTATGGTTGCCCATACATTATTCTCTATATAATAACTGGCTTAGGCTTTTTCCCATAGAGAAACCATGGTGTAATTTGCCCTTATAAAGGAGTGTTTATAACGGCAAACATGCACATGATTTCCCTTGCTGTGCACATGCTCATGCAGCAGCCCGACAAGTTGAGACCGCTCACCACTTCCGTGTCACCTGAAACAGAACCACCACAAGAACTCGGCAGTAAGTCCTTTTCTTTTCTTTTCTCCCACACCCATATACCCTGGGAACACACAAAGACCTGGAGAAAGGAAAATAAACAGTTTTAAAAAATTAAAATCTCGGCACCGGACTAAAAGGACTGACCGCACTTGGAGAATACATTGGAACCTGTTTATTTTATATAATTGTTGTGGTGAAAAAGCCTAACACAGAAATGATATAAAATAAAACACGGAGTGGTATAAACTCGAATTTTACACACACCCTTGGGGTTGGATGCCTGGATAAACTCCTCGAGCTTCGCTCTCGGGGTTTATATGGCATCCAACCCCTCAGGTGTGTGTAAAATCTTGCTACACACACCACCCTGTACTTTATTCTCTATATATTGCATTGTTTTGTTTTCAAGGGCAGCATTCTGCCACAGTTCTCCACCTGGAACCTGTAATCTGGAGTTTTAACTATGTCACAGTTTGTGCCCTGTACACTGGGCAAGGTTCTGATAGGTCAACAGCTCATAATTAGCATTCTATACGTAAACCGTGACATAATAAAAACTCCAAACTACTGGTTCCATGAAAAGAACTGTGCAACATGCTGCCCATAAAAAAAAAAAATTGAAAACACAGTTTTGCATATCATTGTTTATTCAGGTACAGTCAAATATGGATCATTTGGAGATATGAATTTCATTGCTGTATTTATTTATTTTATTTCGGTTTTGTTGACCAGGTAAGTGCACTAGACAGATTCTTGCCTATTTTCAGGCACTACTTGGGGAGGGGGATACAAATGAATGCTGACTGTCCATGAACCAGATTAAGCTGCTGGTGATATTTTTAGTGAATGTAAACAGAAACGTTACTAACTGCTGCCAATTAGCACAAATTCCCTGCCCCCTTTAAGTCAGCACAGTTTATTACAAGCTGAAACAGTGCAACAGGACAATCTAGGTTTGAGTCCCAACACAACTTACCGCCTACAGTATATAATACACAGATAATGTATATTGCTACAACACTTTGCACAGAGTTCTGATGTCATGCCTGTACTCAAATCTCCAAATGAAAGTTATATTTCCCTGCAAATGCTGAAAGAAGGTGTAGGATAGAATCAGTTACATAGGCTATAGTATCAAAGCATTTATAGTTTTCCATCACATACAGCATTCTGTATTGAATCCCCCAACCCACCCCTTTTATGTGCTAAGACCTTCATGGGATGGGACAAAAACTGTGAAAGTTATTTCCTGTCAGCCAGAGATGAGCCACTATAATATAATGTGAGCCTTGGGTGCTGTGATGGCTTGTTTTCTGTGCTGTAAGGAAATGATTTAAAGAGATTTTCCTGTTTCCAACCTAAAATGCGCAATTGGCATCAGCAGAATTCCATTACAGAAACTTCCCTGGAATGTCAGTTTCAGGACTGACTCTTTTATTGTTAATGAAGCATTTTCATTTTTTTTCTGGGTGTGAATTTAGTGCTCGTGGAAGGTGCTGGACTTACAGCACTGGAACCTGAAGTCTGTTCCTTCTCCACATAACAAATACAGCATGGGTGATCACAATGCAAGCTTCCCCACACTGCCCCACCAATGTCCCTGAATCCTGACTTGGAGGGATCACCATGCACAGTAGGTGAGAGGGTAGTTCAGACTCCATGCCCGTCAGTAGTGGCCAAAAGCCATTATCACCTGAAGGCTGTTCGCTGGCCTATGTGAAATAACTTGTGGTGGTCTCAGTCCAGTTCCCAGTGGGTAGGTGTCCACATCACAAAAAAAAAACACCAATACAGTTGGTATCCTTGCTGGTAGTCTTACATGAGAGACCAAGGTTTGAATGAAGTATTTTCATTAAAACAGGATTTTCTATCCCATATACATTATCTGTTCCCTTTACATATTCCTACCCAGAAGTCATGATCCTCTGCGTATGACATCAATACCTGTTGCTACAGAAATTATTTGGATGTCACAAGCAGAGGATTACAAGTTCAGCTCAGGATAAGCAGCAAGAACAGATAATGCCTAAGCCAAGGGGCAAAACTTATTTCCATAGAGATGTTTTTAGTAATGAAGAATGGAATCCCAGAAATTCAAATATTTTTGAATTCTATGAGAATGGAGTTCTGCTGACTCCAGCTGCTGTTTGCATTGCATAAAACTGGAAAATCACTGTAACACATGTTTTAGCCCTCACAACCAGACCTATACAAAGGTGTATATTGAGATTTAAAGGGCAGTAGTAGACCACGGAGCCCATATGAACTTCCCCTACCCCCAACTGCTTAGTGGTAGTATCCATGAATGTTCCCCTTCTACATATACATGATAATCCAGTCTCAACATGAAATCAGATTTAGTAGCACAGGTTATGGTTTCTGCCGGCAAATCATTCCAGAGACCTACCATTCTCTTTCCATAGATAACTTCTTTCTATTAGTTTTGACTGACATTGTTTTAATGCCTAACGTGTGCCCATGTGCATTTGTTCTCCTGTTTAAAGTCCAGGTTTAAAGTGATCATACGATCCCTATCCACGATATCATAAATTAATAGGAAATCACTCCTCATTCTTCTCCTTTTTAAGCTGAATATATTAAATCTTCTTGGTCTTTTGTTGTTAGTATACTTTTTATATATTCCAATTTACCACTGGAAGTGATAGATAGTAGAAGCAAACATATTTAAATGGCAAACAGATAACTATATGAGGGTAGGGAATATGATATGGTAGAATTGCTGAGAACTGGAGGGTTGTCTCAGGGGACATCTAGGCCTTTGGTCCACAGTATATGTTTTTTCCTTAAGACCCCAAATCAGCTTTGTCACCCTCCTGTGCACTCTCTCCATCCTGTCAACATCCCTTCTTGAATGAGGTGCCAATAACAATCAGGCATAATCCAGGTGGAGCCTGATGTGGGCTCTATAGATACCTCCCAGTACTTTTTCATTTCTGTTACAGAATGTTGCACCTCATATTTACCAGCACCCTGCTTCCTTCTGCTATAGCCATCTCACACTGCCTCAAGTTCCTTAGAGCCATTGCTATCTGTAGTTCTACAGTAGGTCTCTTTCCTCCTCTTTTCTATAGAGGTACTCCATTCATGAACTATGCTGCCCCCTGATGTCTAGAGGGGGATGTGCAACATAGTGAGCTTATCTACAGAAGACCTCATCTCCCACATTGTTGCCCAACTACGGATTTTTATCAAGGTCTTTCTGGATGGATGTGATATTTCCTCTGTACTCATTGGTTTTCCCGGTTTAGTGTCATCTGCATACTTCTCTAGCTAGTTAGGGATTTTCTTTTCATATCACTCATATAGATCTGGAAATTATTGGTCCCCCTGACCAATCCCTGCTGGATGCCACTGGTTGTCTTACAGTCTGATGAAAAGAATCCATTAAACTGTAACTTTTCACTCCATTTGTTAGGCACAGTTTTATCCATTTAATGATAGCCTCCTTAAATCCTAGGTTAACAGTTGTAATGATAATGTGGTTCTGCCAAGCTGGTTCAACAAGAAAGTTGTCGAAGTCTGGCACAGTGATGGGATTTTGCCAATGGTGACCATATGGCCTGGCAAATCCATTGACGGATGGCTACAGTGCACCAAGCATCAGGGCATTGTTGTATTGTTTGTGGGGGCTTTGACCCCTGCGCAGGGTCTCGGCCCCCCACCTCCCAGATCTCTATATATCTAACTTTGGGGGGGGGGTGATTCATGGGGCAAGCAGCCAAACTCTGGAGTCAATTAATCTGTTCATCCCTCCGACAACCTGTCCGACACTGCAGGTGTCAAACAGTTTGTGTTGCTGTGGGGGGTTCGTTGTTATAGCATCCCTGTAACAATGGTGTACAGAGTAGGACAAGGTCAGAGGTCATGCTAAAATCTTGGAGCATAGAATTCACTGCCTGATCTTTATCGAATTATCTGCTTACAGATTTCTAGAAATGTAAGAGATTAGTGATACAGAATCAGTTTTGGGGAAATCTGTGTTGTTTTGTATCCCATTTATTAGTGTCTGCCATGAAGCTGATTATTTATTATTTAAAAACATCTGCTTGTTCTGGTGGTAGTTAGGGTGGATGCTAAAGATTCCATGGCATTTCTCAAAAAGAGCAGGGGAATTCTCCTGGTGTCCTGGCCAAATTTCCCCCCATTCACTAAAAATACCACCAAGAACTTAATCTGGTTCAAGGTCAGTTGGCATCCATCTGTATCCCCCTCCCCCAGGACGAGGCTGAAAATATACAGAATTTGTCTAGTCCTCCTTTCCCGATCAACAAAAACCGAATAGATAAATACATTTATTTATTTCAAGAGTTTCACTAGGAAAGTCATATTGAGCTAAACACAACTTGTTTCCAGATTTGTCCGGGGGGGGGGAGGGGAAGAGGAGACAAAATAGGTGCACAAAAATGATTAACAAGTGGTACCAGTACAATTACAACATAATGCAACAAGCAGTGTTGAGATTGGCCTAACACTGATTATACGACCTAAGCATGGATGCAGCAGATGATACAGGACAACACTGGTTAAAAGTACATGGAGTGGTTTGACCTGGCATGGAGGTGTAGCAATAATTAGGAGATTGGAAAAAGCAAGAATGGGGAAAAGAAGGATGCAAGCAAATAAAAGAGTGAGATTGAGAAGCAGGTGGGTTGGAGAAGGTGAAGTGAGTCAGTAGAGAGACAAGGAGGGGAGTAAATGGGTAGGGGAAAGCAGAGTAGATAGTGCAGGGATCAGTTGTAGTTACAGGAGGGAGAGGTGAGGTTAAGCAGAAGAGAGGACAGAGAGTGAAGAAAGGAGGCAGCATGGATGGGTAAGGGGAGGGAGTTTCAGAGTTTAGGGAAGCTAAAGGAGAAGACAGTCTGGATGACTGAGGAAGTCCTGGAGAGTAGAGCAAGGGAGCGAAGTTAGATCTCCGAAGGATGTAAGGGGTGGGGGTTGGGAGAGGATAGAGGTGAGGTGAGATAACAGGGAAGAGCCAAGCCAGTATTTGACTATAAAGGAGGAACAGGGGGCTAGGCATCTGGCTTCGGGGGGGGGTTGGGGTGGAGAGGGAGGTGTAGATTGAGCAGTGGTGGGTGCAGGGTGGATTATCTTACCCTTAGTTATGGATTCCATAATTTTATTTATGATAGGCATCTGGCTGGTTGGTCTGTAGTTTGTCATTACTGCCTTTCTGCTTTTTTTATGTACAGGGATTGTACTAGCCAATCTCCCAATAATACTTTCCCATTTGTCAGAGATTTTACAATACTCTGGTTCAAAGGCCCTGCTAGTTCATTGCTAATCCTCTTCAATGATTCTGGTGAAGAACCAAGAGGGCCATCAGTCTTGTCTTCATCAAATGGTTTTATCTGATCTTTTAGCATCTGTAATGAGATTTCTAGACTAAGTTATAGTTCTGTACAGGTATCTGTTATAGCTTCTGGCTAACTGGAAGTTGAACTTTTAATGTACACCAAGCAGAAGTAATTAATAAAGGTCTCAGCTATATGTTCTTCATCCATATGCTTCTTATCTCCCTGAACTACAGGGCCCACTGCTCCACCTGTATTAATAGAATAATACAACAGGAAAATTGGAAATATAGAATGGTATGAGCAGATAGAGACACAGATTCCATCCTGTTTGCTCTGGATTTTTAGGTACCTAAAAACTATTGCCATCTGCCCCCCCCCCCCCATTTCCTTTAATCAGCTCTTTGAAATCATCCCAGTTGAACCCAGGAATGATGCTCAGATTATCCACTGTGCTAGGAAAGCTGTTCTACTTATCCACCACTTGTTCCATGAAGAAGAACTCCGCACAGTCTTTTTGAATTTGCCCCTTTACCAATTTGAGGTTATGGTCCTTTGTGGTCAAATTCTTCTTTTACTTGAAAAAGTTCTAAGTTGTTATGTATGTATGTACATATGTATGTATTTATGTAAATAAGTTTTGATAATTAGGTAGGAGCTCTAGACAAAAGCCTATTTTCAGGCCTAACCTGAAAAGTGCATATAATGCATACAATATCATCTACATTGGCTATAACGCATAACACACATTGGATGAAATCTAGTATACGTTCAGTTGCAAGTAGATGAGGCAGCCTACAGCAAATGCTGTCTAAGATTTGTTGTAAAATACATACCTGTTATATCTCTGTTATATAACTGCAACTATTTTATCATTGCACATACATGTAGATGTCAATTATATCCCCCTCCCTTCCCACCTCCAGTTAGGACACAGCAGGGTTCTCTAATCTTTTTTTATGTTTTTCTCTGTTGCCCCCAGATCATTTTAGTGACCCTCATTGTATGGTCCCCAGTCTATCCCGGTCCTTTTTAGCTTAGGGCTCTAGAATTTTGCACAGTGCTTGAGGTATGCCTCACTAGAGACCTTTAAAGTGGCAGAATCACCTGCTTCCTGCAACTGGTAGATGCTTCCTGCAACTGGTAGAGTCCGAACCTGCACAGCTCAACATTCCATTGGCTTTTCCATGTATCTTCATGCATCAGGTGGTGGCCTTTAAATTGTCACTGATTATTATTCCTAAGTCCTTTTCTTTCCTAAAGCACTCCACTTTCCCACAATTGATCCAGTTCTCCAGTTTTAGAATCCTGCTGCCATCATCTATGACCTTGCCTTTACTGGCACTGAATTCTATTGCTATTTGACAGACCATTTTGCCAGTTATTCTGCATCATCCTTTACATTCCTTACACCATCTGAGCTATCCATCCTGCTATAGAGTTTAAAAGAGACCCACCTTGCTTTGTAACCCTTCACATGCAGTATGCCATTGATGTACATGTTGAAGATGGCAGGACCTAGAACACCTTATTTATTTCTACTCTTATCAACAGATCATTTTAGTTTCAGTTTCTTTTGCTTTCTCCTTATCAGATTTGCACACCTCCTTTGTTTTTCTTTATATAGGTTTAAATCCTCTACCAAACCTAAATTGTTTATATTTTATGTGCTCTTTGCTCTTGTAATAATCAACTCGGGGATGCTGCTAGACATCCAGTGAGATCTCATACCTTTGGTTTTATATTTAGCCCTATTTGGCATATATACATATCCTATGATCTTTTGTTTGAATAGTTACCATGCTGTCTCTGTATCTTTCCCCTCTAGGTCTTTAGCCTGGCTTCAAGCCATGTGTTCACCCCTGATTTTGCTGATTTCTGCCCTGCTATATTGATGACATTTAGTAGTTCTTCACTCCGCTCCCTTTTGTAGGTTTACCACCTGTCCTGATTTTCACAGGACAGTCCTGATTTGGGCAGCTGTGTCCTGCAAAATAACATGAAAAATACTAAATGTCCTGATTTTACAGTAGGAAAAATATTTTCTAACTTTCCTCTAAATGTTCTAGAAAACTACAATAGCTTAAATAAAATACCTTAAAATGATAGGAAACAATAGAAGCAACTAAGAAACTACAATACTTAGCCTTAATTCTGATTATATAGAGAAAACAAGTCTGTTGCATCGGTCAAGGTTAGGTACTGTCCTGTGAAAAATCATGTTTCAGTAAGAAATGTCCCACTTTGGGCTTCTTAAAAGGTGGTAACCCTACCCTTTTGTAGTTTATTTTAATTCAGCAATGTTATAGTCACTATCAGCCAGGGACTCACACATGCTGCAGTTTGTTTACTTCTGAACTACAGAGAACAATATTTAAGATATTACCCCTGGTTGGAGATATTGCACATTAGCACAGACCGTTTTCTTTGATGGTTTCCAGTACAGATGACACTGTCCACCCCGCTTCCTGTGAGGTGGCCACCAGTATATTTCAGGCATATTGAGTCACCGATGATCGTCACATCAGCTGCTTGTGCTGCCTAATTAATTTTCAACAGAAGGGCCACATGATTGGTAATTTCAGAGCCTGGTGGCCTGCAACAAATATTTGTTATAAGTGGCTAAACTTAAGTGGGTCAATTTGGACCCATATGTATTTCATGTTTGTCTTTAGATTTTTTATTTCACCCAATCTGTCATAGCTAGCTGTATTTTTCTTAACTAACAGCATCACTCACCTACCTTTTTATTTTTACCTCATCTCTTTCATCCAACTATAGACACTTCTATCTCACTGGTGTCTTTCTCTGTCAACCAGTCTTCTGTAATTCCAATCATGATTGGGCTGCCCCTATGAATGCTTGTAAATCAGCTCTTTTGTTCTTGAGGCATCTCACATTATTTAGTTAGTTTCTATTAACTGGGTAGGTGTGCTAAACAATGAAATGTCTATTTTTAGCCACAGCCCATGAGAATACAGTTGGAAACTCATGGTGAGCAGAAAAGGCACCAAACATTCACGTGTAATGTACAGTACAGTGCAATGGTACAATACTCATAAGGTGGAGAAATAGAGAGACAAGGTAACAAAATCAAAGTAGAATTCATAGCAGTGGTTACAGAAGCATGAGGAAGAGACACAAAGGCAGGTCAACACTCAGCAGTAACTGCAGTGATAAATACAACTATATGTGAAACTAGCTATGGCATTTATTTATTTATTGAAATTTTGGGAATCGGGTGAGCACACTGGAACCTGAGGTCCCTTTTTCAGGGGAGACCCAGAATTAATTACAGACAATATATTCAGACAATTGACAGATACAGTGGTGGTGTTAGCTACAAGCAGAATATACTGACACTAGGCAGGCAAGGGGCATACTATACAGTACATGGTATTGGAGTACATTAATAGTTCTAACCTACAAACATCAAAAATACAGGGCTAGTACAGTATATTGAAGGAACCAAAGAACTTATCTAAATCACACACTACAGTACCATACAGATTAAGGCATATATGCACATTATAACAGAACATCTCTGTGGTCAAAATGGTAAGAGGACATCATGTTTAGAGCATCACTCAGTGATAACAGGAACAGTGATATCTTTCTAGAAGCAGAGTTTCCAACCCTTTTTTAAAACCACCGAGGGAAGAGGAGTTTTGCAGTTCTGCTGGCGTGAGTTCCAGTTATATGGTGCAGAGTGTGCAAAGGACCTCTTGTCTGTACTTGATTGTACCCTGGGGACTTCAAGCAGGAAGCAGGAAGCAGTTTGAAGATCGAAGTAAGCGCCTTTCGGGTTTGGAGACCAGCATACCAACTAGATTCAGAGGGGTTTAAACTTTTGTGAGCTTCATGCGAGGCATAGTAGGGGTACAACAACCTTCCTTCCAGGGAGGGTCAATTAAGAGAGGAGAGGACTTCACAATTATGTTTTTTTTTGGGGGGGGGCACAGGATGCCAAACAACTGATTTTGTTATGCAGAACCTTGAGCCTGTTGATCTGTGAGTTCCTAAGAAACTGGAACATGGGGGCACCATATAGTAGCATGGGAAGTTGGACACTTTTTGCAGTGGCAAGCCTCATCTCGTGAATAAAGATATTGCCAAGGCGACACAGCAGACCAATTTTTTGATGTATAGTTTTGGTGACATGGTCAGCATGAGGTCTAAAGGTGAACTCTTGATCTAGAAAGACCTCAAGGCACTTTAGCTTGTCAACGACTTCAATACACATACCAGAGGAGGTGGTTAGTAAGAATAGATGTTGTCCACAAAATGTAAAAACAAAAACAAGGTGCTGCATCAGCATGTGATCTGAAAGCAAAACAAAATGGTTATATTAAATGCACGCTGACAATAGAGTTAAGAATCTACATCTCGACCTTAGATCTTCTTCAGGAAACATCTAAAAGAGAAAAGAACAAAGTTAGCGTAGAGGGAAGGTAAAATAAGGGCTATGTATGTGGGTAAAGAAAAAAGGGAGGGTGACTCATGGAGAAGAAGTGATAGATGGCAAGATTAAGACAGAATCTGTGAAACAAGGTGATGATGGGAAAGACAAAGCATAATAGGAGTGAAAGAGCTAGGGAAGTGTTCAGGTGGGGACTAATTAGCAGGGCCTAGTAAGAAGGCTGAAAGGTGACAAATGTGGGGGAAGGAGACAGAGATGGAGACTTACGATGAAAATTAAAAATAAATTAAATGTGTACACATACAAACAGACTTTAGGGAAAGCAAGGGGTGGCTGAAAGATGTTAGTAGAAAATAAGTCTATCATTTAAACCAGAGGGCTGCTGGGAGTCAAGGCGGATAATCAGCTTGGTTTCCATGTTTTTTCTATGGTCAGAATTCCAGAAGCCCTGCTGAAGGACACAAACAGAAAGGTCATTGACACTGTGGTCCCTGGAGATAAAGTGAGATACAATGGGTTTAGCAGTGTCTTCATTCCTGATTGTTCTGTAATGTTCCCTGAAATGGTCAGCAAGGCATCTACCAGTCTCTCCGATGTAAATAGCTGCACACTTCCTGCAAAGAATACAATATACCACATTAGTGGAGGGTCATGAGAACTCCTTGGTGATATGAAAAACACCTGTAGGCCCCCGAATTTCAGTCACACTAGAAACAAATTTACAGGTGTAGCAGCGAGTTCTGTTGCAAGATTTGGTACCTGGTAGGGAGGAACTGTTATGAATAGGTAGGCTGCTTTTAACCAGGAGATTTCACAGGTCGGGTGGCCAGCAGTAGGAGGCAATAGGTGGTTCTGTAAAGGAAGCACCAATGTTGGGGTCAGTTTGCAAAATAGGAAAGTTATTGGTGATGATCCTGTGAAGAGAAGGTGTACTCTGATGGAAAGGAAGCGCTAGTGGAATTCACCGTTGTACTTGCATGACAGTATCCTTCCTGCGGGGGTTGAGGTTACGAGACATATTACTGACCCAGGAGAGTGCTCTGTCTACTGTGCTTTTAAGGTATTCCCTGTTGATAAAAAAACTATGCATTATTTGGTTCTGCTCAGCAAAATCATCCTCTTCACTGCATAACCTGCGAAGTCTAAGAAACTGTGAATAAGGCAGGCCATTCTTGACATGTTTAGGATGGAAGGAACTGTGGAGGAGGAAACGATAAGAGTCAATGAGTTTGTAATAAACCGATGTCTTCAGACCAGTGTTCTGTACTGACAGTTGGGTATCCAGAAAAAGCAGTGTAGAGGAGGATACTTCAACAGTGTTTTGAAGGAAGAAAGGATGGGCCGTGGTGTTATCTGTCCATACCAATATGTTTTTGGCCAAAGAACACTGCCTTTATTGTTTTTTTTGTTTAATTTAATACAAGCTTGTTGTCATACAGCCATTTTTTTAAGGTATAGAAATTAGTGGCAAGTTGGACATTGATTATAAGTACATCAGTAGAGCATTTACACAGAACCACACCATCTACACAAAGTAGTAAGTTACCCCCACCACAATTTTTAGACAGATCAATAATAAATAAGGAGAAAAGCAAGAGACCCAGGATAGACCCCTGGGGAACAGGGTTTATGTGATAATGGCGACTACTGAAAGGCAATCGGCATTATTGCGAAGCCAGAGTGATGAAAATCAATTTTGGCACTCTGACTCCCCAGCACACAGCAAAATGGTGTCAGGGACTTGCATTTAAATGTTTTATGCAGGGGGCTGTGCTCCATGCACCCCCCATGGGGGGCTTTATCCCTGCACCCCCCTACGTCAGGATTCTCAACTCCAGGGGCTGCATGTCGGGGGGAGGGGATGCAAAAACATTCAAAACAAATTCAGGCTGGGCACAACAAAAATGCACCAGCGCCCAGTCCTGAACCCAGCATTCTGCCCACCGAAGCTGCCAACCCACCCACCATGCCATGGGGCCTGCTTGGCAGCCCTGCAGCTTACTGCACATCAAAATCCTCCGCCCCTTGCTGAGGTATTTGCTCCTCACCTTCTGCGCTGACATATAGCGACATCCCATCGCTATATGCACCCCCCTCAACTGTTCCTCACCTCATCGGTAGTCCCAATGACAAGTGCCGGGACTGAGTCATCATTATTGCAGGTGCTCAGTCGCCGACACCCTTGTCATGGGCTACTGGGGAACACCATCTGTGATAGGTTTATGACCAGAGTGGATACCCTGCCTCACTTCCTGATTTCTGTTAGTCAGATAGTTTGAAAACCAGTGACTTGTGAGTTTGTCAAATCCCAGACATTTAAGCTTATGTAGGAGCAGTCTGTGATCAACCAAGCCATATGCTTTTGCAAGGTCGATAAACACAGCTCCAGTTAGCATCCCTCTGTCCATTGCCCCCAGTGTATCAGTGGTGAATTTAATCAGAGCAGTTTCAGTACCATGTTGTTTATGAAACCCATAGAAACATAGACTTTGATGGCAGATAAGGACCGCTAGGGCCATTTAGTCTGCCCATTTCCCTACCTACAGGATAGGCCGCAGATCCTAGTTAACCAACAGCCTATATCTTCCTGCCCCCCACAAGAATTGCCTTATGTCTGTCCCATGCATTCGTGAATTCTCCCACAGTTTTAGACCCCACAACTTCCTCAGGAAGGCTGTTCCATGCATCCACTACCCTCTCTGTGAAATAATACTTCCTCACATTGCCCTGAACCGCCCTCCTTCTATCTTTAAATTGTGTCCCTTGTTCTTGCAAGTCTCTTTTCTGAAAGATGCTACCCTCTTGGAGTTTGTTGATTCCTTGAGGTACTTGAAAGTTTCTATCATGTCCCCTCTCCTTCTTTCCTCAAGGGTATACATATTAAGCTCCTTTAGTCTCTCCTCATACGGCTTCTCTTGCAGACCCTGCACCATTTTAGTTGCCCTCCTCTGGACTGCCTCTATCCTGTCTATGTCCTTGAGGAGATGGGGTCTCAGAACTGGACACAGTATTCCAGATGGGTCTCACCAACTGTCTGTACAGAGGATAACAACTTCCTGTTTTCTGCTGCTGATGCCTCTCCCTATACATCCCAGTATACCCCCAGCCCTCCCTACTGCTTTCTCACATTGCTTGCTAACCTTAAGGTCATCTGATATGATTACCCCCAGGTCCCTTTCCTGTTTTGTTGTTGTTACTACCTCCCCACCCATTGTGTATTCTTCCCCTGGGTTCTTGTTTCCCAGGTGCATTATTTGGCACTTTTTTGCATTGAATCCTAGCTGCCATACGTCTGACCATTCCTCCAACCTTGCCAAGTCCCTTTTCATCCTTTCTACGCCTCCTTGTGTATCAACCCTGTTGCAGATCTTTGTGTCATCTGCAAAAGGCATATTTTTCCTTCCAGTCCTCTGCAATGCCACTGATGAAGACATTAAAAAGGACTGGACCCAATACTGAACCCTGCGGTACCCCACTAGTAACGCCTCTTTCTTCAGCGTGGACTCCATTTACAATTACCTTCTGTGTCCTGTTGTCCAGCCAATGTTTTACCCAGGCTACCACCCTGGGACCCACTCCCAGGCTGGTTAATTTGACTAATAATCTTTGTGTGGGACTGTGTCAAATGCCTTGCTAAAGTCTAGGTAGGCCATGTCCACAGCCCTTCCTGGTCTACTACTTTGGTCACCCAGTCAAAGAAATCTATTAGATTTGTCTGACATGACCTTCCCGCTGTGAACCCATGCTGCCTTGGATCCTGTGCTCCACTGACCTCTAGGTACTCAACTATTCTTTCCTTCCAGAGTGACTCCATCACTTTCCCTACCACAGAGGTCAGACTGGCAGGTCTGTAGTTTCCTGCCTGTGTCTTGGTCCCACTTTGTGAAGGGAATCACATCCGCCTTCCTCCAGTCCTCGGGTACCACACCATCCTCCATGATTTATTAAAAAGTAGCCAGTGGTTTCACTAGTTCCTTCCTTAATTCTTTTAGAATTCTGGGGTGAATTCCATCAGGACCCATTGCTTTGTCCACCTTCAGTTTTAGGAGTTCTTGCAGAACCCTTTCTTCTGTGAAAGGACTGGGATCAACCCCCTATCAAAGAGTGCTTCTGTTAATTGGATTAGGCACTTCCTCTGCTCTTTTGTGAATACTGAGCAGAAATATTGGTTCAGTATTCCTGCTTTTCACTATCCCCTCTGCCCACCACCGTTCATTCTATTCAGCCTCACTATCCCTCCTTTGTCTTTCTCGCTCGCTGATGTACCTGTAAAGGTTTTATCCCCTTCTTAACTGAGTTGGCTATCTTTTCCTCAGTTTGGGCCTTTGCTATTCTGACTTCCTCCCCTGCTTCTTTCTGCCTTAACTGGTACAGCTCTGTCCTGCTCCTTCTGTGTTTCCTTATACTTCTGGAATGCTATCTTTTTCTTCCTGACTTTCACAGCCACCTCTCTTGAGAACCATAGTGGCTTTTTCTTTCATTTTGATTTGTTTATTTGCTTCACACAAAGGCTTGTTGCCTCTGTGATGGCAGTTTGATAATTCTCCATTGTTGCTCCACCTCCTTCTAGCCTGTTTGCTAGTGCTTTTCTGAAACACTCTCCCATCTTGCCAAAGTCAGCCTCCTAAATTCCAGTACCCTCACTTTTGTATGAAAGCTTGACTCTGTAGCTGAGTTTAACGTGAACCACACTGTTTGATGGTCACTTGTCCCCAGATGGCAACCCACTTCTAAATCTGAGATCCTCTCACTGCCCCTGTTTGAGAGTATAAGGTCTAAGATTGCTCCCTCACAAGTAGGTTCCGAAACTAGCTGTCTAATGTCTGCCACCTGTAGGGCATCAAGAATGGCCCTGCTCTTGGATGTGGCTGCAGCAAATGTGCTCCAGTTAACATCTGGCATATTCAGGTCTCCCATCAACAGTATCTCCCCTTTCTCTGCCATTCTAAGAATGCCTTCCATCATATCCTTGTCCATTCCTTCCCCCTGACATGGGGGTCTGTACACAACCCCTGTGCAGATTGTGGTGCCCTTTCCAGTCTCCAAGGTGACCCACAGTGCCTCCTCTCCACCCTGTTTACTCTTTTGTTCAGTTGCTTTTATCCCTTCCTTTACATAGAGAGCTACTCCTCCCCCTCTTCTCCCCTGCCTGTCTCTCCTGTAGGTTATGTACCCTGGTATGTTAACATCCCAGTCATGGTTCTCTGTGTACCATGTTTCTGTGACTGCTACGATATCCAGGCATCTCTCTTCCATTAAGGCCACCAGCTCAGGGAGCTTGTTGCCCAGACTACGGGCATTGGTACTCATTACCCTCCATTTCCTGATGGCCTTACCCCTTTTGCCCCATCCCTGTCCTTCTTGCCTTTGTCACTTTCTCCATTACCCCTGCCCTTCTCCCTATCAACACCTCCATGTTGGTGTTTGCCACACTTACTACTGTGATTGTTTGGGGGCTAGGATTTTCCTGCTCCTTTCCAGTGCCTCCCCCCTTGGCTAGTTTAAAAGCTTGCCAATGAAGCATTTAAACCTATCACCTAGGATCCTGGTTCCCCTCCCAGACAGATGCAGCCCATCATGCCAGTATAGGCTTGCATCACTCCAGGTGGACCCCCAGTCCCCAATGAAGCCAAATCCCTGAGCTCCACACCAGTTTTTCAACCACTGATTGAATTCCAAGGTATGGAACACCCTAACCTCTCCTATGCCATAGATGGGTAGCACCTCTGAGAAGGTTACCGTGCGTGCTACTTGACTAAGGCCCCTCCCCAATTCCACAAACTCTTCCTGCACTTCTCTAATCCCTTTCTTAGCCAGGTCATTTGTCCCTAAGTGGACAATGACATCAGCTCCATCCCTGTGCAGCTGCTCTGGCAATCCTGAGTTGCTCCCTGTCCCTCAAGCCATGGCGCCAGGCAGACACCTTACCTCCCTCTCCCTTCCTTGCCCAGTTCTACCTTCCTAACAATGGGTCCACCACCAGGAGTTGTTTCCTTCCCTGCAGGGTCCCCTGCCACCCTCCTGTGGGTCTCCTTGTGGAGGTTCCCAGCATCCTCCTTGGTCTCCACTGTAGGTGCCTCCATAGAGGAACCACACTTTGCCAGAATGGCATAGGAATTGTGGAGAGGTACAACTGGAGGGATGTGCCTCTGTTCCACCACCTCACCCTCCCAGGCCCACTGTGGTCCAACTGCTCCTCTTTCTTGGCAACGGCAGTGGCACTGGTGGTCCCTGGATGGAAGAGGAGGTCCCACAAATCCTGGCCAACTCAGCCTGGAGATGAGCAACCTCCTCCCTCAGCCCAGAGAGGTGCCTGCACATGGGACAACACCGCATCCTCCAGAACATCTCCCGGAAGACTGCTGCTCCACAGCCACTGCACTGCACCACTCCAATCATGTCTTATTTCTGGCCCAACTGTTTGCAATCCTTACTCTTTCCTCTGCTTTTTTTTTTCTCTCTCTCCTTACTTTCTGCCTGTGTGCCCTTTAAGCTCCTGATTGTCCTGTTCTGAGACAAGAATATCCTATATTTCTCAGTAGACCACTTACTTGTTCAGAGGCAGACCTCCAGCAGCTAGAGGGGGCGGAGGCTACTCTTGCCCTTCTAGGATGGTGGGTCCTTGGTGGTTCTGTGATCACTCACTTCCTGCTCCCAAACAGGAAGTTCCTGTTGTCAGTCAAATCCTGTGCCTATAAAAATAGAACTAGCTTTGGGAGGGAGGGAAGGAGGGCAATATAGTCCCAGTAGAGAAGTTCAGTCACACAGCAGTCCTTTCTCCTGGTGTCTTCTGCCAAGCTATTAGCAGAATCTTTCTAAGGCAGTCTTTAAATGTAGCTTCTTTCTAGCTAAGCCACTCCCCTACTTACAGATCTTTCTACAAGTAATTTAAACCTCACAACAGTTAAGTCCTTTCAGTCACCTGAGACTTACACCTAGATGACTTTTCAGTTACCCATTCAGTTCAGTTAACCCAAACACACACTTTTTTTTTTGTTTTGTATGTTAGTTTTTTTACCCTAAATTAAAGGTCCAAATACAAAAGTTCTTCTACTTTAGTCCCAGCAGAAGTTCAGTCACACAGCAGTCCTTTCTTCTGGTGTCTTCTGCCAAGCTATTAGCAGAATCTTTCTAAGGCAGTCTTTAAATGTAGCTTCCTTCTAGCTAAGCCACTCCCCCTGCTTACCAGATCTTTCTACAAGTAATTTAAACCTCACAACAGTTAAGTCCTTTCAGTCACCTGAGTTTACACCTAGATGACTTTTCAGTTACCCATTCAGTTCAGTTAACCCAAACACACACTTTTTTTTTGTTTTGTATGTTAGTTTTTTTACCCTAAATTAAAGGTCCAAATACAAAAGTTCTTCTACTTTAGTCCCAGCAGAGAAGTTCAGTCACACAGCAGTCCTTTCTCCTGGTGTCTTCTGCCAACCCATGCTGCCTATCAGATAGCAGAAGGTGTGGTTCCAGGTAATCTTAAATTTGATTATAAACAAGCCTCTCCTGCACCTTGGCCAGAGGGCTGAGAAGAGATATGGGGTGGTAATTTGCAGTTGGTTCTTCGAGGCCTCCTTTATGGACTGGGACCACTATAGCCACTTTTCATTCTTCTGGTACTTTATCTTCAATAACGGATCTATTAATGAGCAGAGTGATGGGAAGAGCAATCACAGGGTCTGCAATGTTGAGTAGTCTGGGTTCCAAACTGTCAAACCCAGCAGAGCCATCAGCTTTAATTCATCTTGATAATGCATACACTTCTGTTTCTGCACTAACCTGAAGAGGAAACAGGGTTGTTGGTATCTTGTGTCATAACATTTTGGAAACAAGGTGTTGTGTATGGTTACATTTATCAGTGGAACTTAAGTGCTTGAATAGCTCCCTTTTAAAATGTAAAGGAGATTGGAATGCAGTTCTAGTGATTATCCTGCCCTGATTTCTTTATGGTGTTTCCTGCGTGTGCTTTAGTGAATCTGTGAGTAACAGTCATGTCTAATGAGTTACTGCATGCATGTAACGATGATGTGTGACTTCTTGTCCTCCAGCTGTCCTAATTTACTAGTTTAAAAATGAATGTCATTGTGACATGTTTGATTCTGTCTCCTAATATCTTAGATCCCTTGCATTTCAGATGCAGGCCATCTTTTGCAAACAGATCCCTTCTGCCCCCAAAACTGTCCCAGTGCTTAAGAAACATGAGGCAGGATTTTCATACCTCCGAGAATGCCGCGAGCCCCTGGTGCACCACACATATGACACATGGGGCTTGCGGCATTTCCCTGTCGGCGATCAGGATCTTCCATCTCTTGTGCCGATTGCTGCAGCTTAGACCACAGTTTTGTGGTCTAGTGTGCACCACCCCCGGGAGTCTAAGTAATGGCGCTTGTACCCAAGCATTGGCACAAGCACCTGTCGAAACTACACCCGAGAAGGTAAATTCAGGTGCAGTTGTGGCAAAGGGGGTTGGCGCACCACAAATGTTAAAGTCCTGTGGTGTAGGGCTGGACGCAAGTCCTTCGCCCACGTTTGAAAATCCTGCCCATGATGTTTTACCTTTTAGCCCAAAACTGATATAACGTCCTCGTGGATTTTACTGCTTTTTATCTGCCCATCAATGAGCAGGAGACTAGCAGGATTTCAGGGATAACTATTTTATAAACTCTTACCTTTAATTTTTGTCCTAATAACTCATAATCTCTCCTGAAATCATTGTCTAGCTTTTCACCAGTGTCATTAATACCAATATGATCCACTACCCATTTGTTATTTCCTCAAGTCTTTAGGATACTCTGGGCCATTGTTTCTAGGTTTTGCATTTTGGCCCTCAGGAAGCAAATTACCATCATACTGTAGTCTCTTTATATTGATCACATATGATTGAATCAGTATACGTAATTATCAAGTCTCCCATGAGTCTCTTATACAGTCTCTATTCAACCAAATGAAAGTTGTTTATTTTAATGCTTCATTGAGCTATGCTTGAACCATTGTTTTTTGTAAAAACATTGCTATGTAGAAACAAGGAAACCAGTGAGCCAGACACCAGTGAGCCACGTTGATATGGATTATGTAGGCATGCTCAGTATACTTGATGGACTTTTTTAAACTTTTTATTTGTAGGGCTTTTCAATTTCTAATATCATTTCAAAATTAAATCAATTACAGTCCAATTCTTCTTATATTTAAAAATAAAAATAATATTGTATTCAAGTCTAGTAGGAAGAAAATAATATGTACAGTACAATAGATGTCCACCAGACTGTGTCTGTCCAAGAAGGGATCAATAAGGTTAATTACAATGCTGCAGGAGTATATATATGTCCAGAATCGATATACATTCAAACATATTCAGCACTCAGAGTTAACAACATGTGTATAGCTTTAGCTTATAAGTATTAAAATTAATTTCTAAAAAAAATATTCGAAACATCTTTTTTTATTGGAGTGATAGCCACAAATACCAGGGTTAATCCATGCTATACAAGTTAATTTTCAAAAAATAAGAGAATGTGTATACTACGGAGAATCTTCTAATTCTAATTCTTTTCTTATTTCATGTTTTTTTTCTTTTCTTTTCTTCTGTTTTCTTGTTTTTATATTTTACAGTATATTCTTTAAGGTGCTCTAACTCAAAGAACAGCCTCTTTTTAGTTCCAGAAATCATGAGTCACTTAACAAGAAAAGGCATGGTAACAGTAGCATTTATTTCACTGAGCATTTCCTAATAAGCAGCAAATTGCTTTCTCCACTCTTGAGTGTCAGGCAAAATGTTGGGATTAAATATGGCACCCATGGTTGTAAAAAAACACAAAGGACCACTAGTACATGGAGCACAGTAATATGGTCACTATCAATGTCCAGTCCTGGTCTACTGTGTGCATTAAATCCACTGAGTAAAGCCCCTTCCTGTCATTCTCAACTTTTGCTCTTTCCATTCCCTTGACCTGTCTTCCCTTCATAGTAACCTAACCAATATTGATTGGAAGCCCATTACTACTGCCTCCTCAGTGGGTACAGCTCTGAGCTTTTTCAGCTCACAATTCTTGAATGTATGGGACCGGCATGCACCACTTAGAAATGCCAGGGTCCGCAGAAATCATCTCCCCCTGGGTCTCCACCAAACTCATTGCATGTCAACGTGCAAGAGACCAAGCATGGGCAGCATTTAAAACTTCTGGTGCCCCCCCACAATCCCCAGCACTATTGCTCGCTCTGCAATGCCTGCACCAGAGTCATCCTTCTTGCCAAAGTGGAGTACTTTAATGCCTCCTTCCACAAAAACATTAACAATCCATCCAAATTCTGGAAGGTTATTCATGCTTTATTTTCCCCTCCTGCCCAATCCCCCTTTCCCATCCTAAAAATAGGTGTCCGTACAATAGATGATCCTCCCTCCATGGCAGCAGAGTTCAACAACTTTTTCACTACCTGTGCCTCCTCCCTCTTTGCCTCTCTTCCCCCCAATGCACCCTCCATCTACCGGTTCCCCACCTCCTTGTATTTCTCTTTCAAGCCTGTCTTCCCTGATGACACCCTGCATGTGCTACTTGCCCTGAATCCCAACAAGGGCAAATGCCCTGATGACCTCAACCCTAAGCTACACTATGTTTCAGCTTACTCTACTGCTCATCCTTTGACCCATCTTTTTGAATCTGTCCTTCTTACATGTGACAGTACCTGATGCCTAGAAGTCTGCCACCATGGTCCCTCTTCCTAAAGGTGGGAACCCTCCAACCCTGGCAACTTCTGCCCTGTATCTTTGCTCCCCACTCTGGCTAATCTTCAAGAGCACCTGACTCTGGAGCAACTCTCCTCCTTCCTTGACTCTTCCTCCTTTTTCACCCCTTTCCAATCTGAAATCCGTAAAGTACACTCCACCACCACCTCCCTCCTTCAGCTCACTGACTTCATATTCTCAGGCAATGATCAGGGACACATGACCTTTGCCACCTTTGTTGATCTGGCCAAAGCCTTTGACACTGTCTCCCACTCCCTTCTCCACAGTATAGTGCAGTGGTTTAAGGCTCTGAACTGCAAACCTGGAGACATGGGGTTGAATCTCACAGCCCTCAGTTGCATACTGTGTGACCCTGAGCATGTCACTTAACTTCCTTGTGCTTCCAGGTCACACCTGTAAGCAAGCTTTCAGCTTAGTGTGTCTCTCCCGGTAAAAAAAAAAAAAACAAAGCTGAGTGCAGCTGGCCTCTCTGAATCCGCCACCAGCTGGTTCCCTCATACCTCACAGGCCAATCCCAGTCTGTTAGAGTCATCACCTCTATTTCCTCTCCTCTCCCAATCAACAAAGGTATCCCCAAGGTTCAGTACTTGGACCAATACTGTTTTCCATTTTTTTGAATGACCTACCTGATGCCTGCGTATCTGCAAGTATACACATGTATACAGATGACATGGTGTTATTCTCCTTTGGTAGTTCCCTCTCTGAGATGGCTACCAGCCTTCAGTGGGACTTTAACAATGTCCAGGGCTGGATTAGCACAAACCAATTCTCACTGAATGTCAACAAAAAATGGTCTCTATGACCTTTGGTACCATACAAAATCCGTCCAGGTCTGATTCCACACCTGCCTTCCATACTCTCACAGGTTTTATACTGGATGATGTCCCCACATTTAAGCACATCAGGCTATAGCTAGCCAGGAATCTAGACTTTCGGGTACACGTAGATGCCATCCACAAAAAATTACTCCCTAAATTTGATGCTCTGTACAGACACCACAGCTGCCTGCCACTGCAAGCCAGGAGAGAAATCGTCCAAAAAATGATTCTCCCAGTCTTCAACTTTGGGGATATAGTCTACAACTCTGCCCTTAAATCCACCCTATCCAGACTGGACACTCTGTTCAATTTCTTCTGCCGCTGTGTGCTTGGTCACCCTCCACTTACTTACTTACCACTGTGATCTTTATACCTTGCTCTCCTTTCCCTCCCTCAATGCCAGACGCCTGACACACAGCACTAATTTAGATGGGAAGTACTGGCTCAGTTCTCTGCCACCCTACTTGTCCTCCCTTCTATCAATCCCTCCTCTCTCCTGCTATATCCTCTGCACCTCCACACATAGAACGCTTGCTCTCCCCCATGGTGGACATCATCTGGTCGTGCCACTTTCTCATACAAATTCCCTAATATCTGAAACTGTCTTCCACTAGAAATTCACTCTGCACAATTCTGTCATTCCCTATCACATCTCTTCCATTAGCACACTGTTCACTGTTGCAACTGCACTTAATCCCTCCCTCCCTTTCTACTTCCAATCCCCCTTCCCCTTTCCCCAGCATCCTTATTCTTTCCCCCTTTGTAATGCCTCCACCTGTTCTCCAGCATCCCTACTCCTCATACCTCCTCCCCAACTAAATTCCCTTTCCCCAGCCTCCCTACTCTTATTCCCCCACTAATGCCTTCTCCGCCAATTTCCTGGTCATATCGGCAGCGGCCTCCACTCCCCTCCTCCCCCACCTAGCTTCTCGCCCATTCCCCCTTTCTACTCCCAATACACTCTTCTCTCTCACCACTATTTTTGCCAACGTTCTTGTCCTCTTGCTGGGTTCTCAACATCCTGAAGGGGAGTAGCTCCTCCTCCACTACCCCCTGCTCCTCCTCCATCCCCACCAACCACTCCCCTTGTTGGTATTGCCATTCTAATATGTTAAATATAGCACTTAGTAATCCCAGTATCCAGCCTTGCTCTCATTTAGCACTTTTACTGTGTATTCCAACTATCCAGTTTATATCTTACCGAGTTACCTGATTATACTCTTGTGTTCATAATATGGTTGCTCTGTATGATGTATTTATATACTGTTTTGTTTTCTTCTGTAGGTCACATCCAATGTTTTGGCCTCAAGTTTTGTTATTTTAAGTGCTCTTATTCTGCATCTGATACTGTCTGACTAAATCCAATAGTTGTCATGGATTGAAATGTATTGTAATTGAATTGCACTATATGTATTTTAGTTTAGGTATGTTTTCTTGCTCCACCCCCCCCGGACACTACAGGAAACGAGCTGTATACAGTTCACGTTGTCTTTCCCGGTGAAACCTTTTCAAATAAATATAAAAAAATAAAATCTGAAGAAGACTGTAGGTCATGGTCCTGGCATAGCCGATCCTGAGACAGAATTTTCATTAGCAACCTCATTATTCATATCTTGTCCATGAGAGAAGGGAGGCAAGTGAGTATTTTATTTCATTTTACCACTTACAACAAAGGGTGGCCAGGGTAATTCAAGGCCAGCAGGACAAATCTAATGAGGACTGGCTCAAGGCACTGAACATGTACTTGCTGATGACCAGAGGTCTGACAGAGACCTTCACATTCCTGAACAAAATAAGCAAGGGGGAACTGTGTAGAACTACGTAGCATGAGTAACACTTCAAGGACACGGGGGCATGAGTGGAAACTGATGGGAAAGAGCTTCAAGATGGATATGAGAACGTTTTATTTTAAAGAAAGGGTGGTGGAACCATGTAACAGTCTGCCAGCTGAAGTGTTGGTCAGCAAAACCATAAACGGTTTTAAGCATGGCTGGGACAGAATGGAGGGTATAGTGGTTACTCAGGGTAGTAGTAGTAGGGAGGGGAATAGGGAGGTGGATAATGAGGGCTAGTACTCTGTGTGGACAGTAGGTCTTGGGATTTGATAGGGAACTGCAGGCAGGCTGGATGGACCATTGGTCTTTTTCAGCCTTCCTTGTCAGTGTTTCTATTTTTCTTAGTTTCATGTACTGGCAAATGGTATGCCTTAAAGGGGAACAGTCAACACAAATAGCCCCACACCCAAGTGTGGGGCTGGTCCCAATTTTCACTTTGTGTGCAAACTTTTTTTAACTTATTGTTTACTGCCTCATAGTAGAGTATATCAGACTTATTTTACTTCCAGACTGACATTTTCTGTAACCAAAAATCCCAGAATCTCCTAGCGCTGCCATCAGAGCATCACTGCAGCAGTGGGAGATTAATAGTCTGCAGTGCATCTTAGAACTTTTATAAGCTCTGACCAGGGGCTAGATTCACAAAAAATCACAAAGGCAACACAAACCTTTGCATTGTGCTTTGCTGTTGCCCAGGTGTCCAAAAGTGCTATTCACAGTCGGACAGCACACCACCACACTATCTGACTGTGAACAGGGCTAGTCTGAGGCAGCAATAACCCTAGTACCACCAGTGCTACCCCAGTACTGCCACCCTAACATGCAGCCAGGAGCATGGGCCTGCAAGAAATTGTGCAGGGGAGCTATTTTCAATTCACAAAGGTGCAATGCAAATGATCACATTGGGCATGCAAGGCACTAGGTGGCCATCTGCATACCCATTATAGGCCCACTTTGGTAGGCTACAAAGACTGTAGACATAAACCTTTCCCTGGTGGTCTAGCGGCCCCCCCCATCACAGCAGGTAGTGTCCCACCACCACTCCCATCCTGACCCCAAGCTAGAGACCAGCACAGCTCTCCCTTCACCTCCATGGCTAGCCACCGACTGAGCTATCAGTGAATGCATACTGTATACAGTATGTGCTCACCCTCATGGAATGACAGCTCTCTCTGAGCTGTTAATCAATGACACAGAGCACATACTGGATACAGTATGTGCTCATTGACAGCTCAGTCAGTGGACAGTCATGGTGGTGAGAGGAGGGCTGTGCAGTGGTCACCAGTTTGGGCTCAGGATGGGGGAGTGGAGAGTGGGACACTACCTGCCAGTTTGAGGGGCAGGGGTCTGCTAGACCACCAGAGAAAGGTCTATGTTCACTACATAGGGAATCGGAATGGGGTGGGGCAATGTCACACTGGGGACTGGGATCAGGTGGGGGAGGGACCTCTAGACACCAGGGACATTTATTTATATACATGGACTGGGATCTGGTGGTGGGGGGGGAGCCATTGGGCACCAGGGAAATTTATTTCTATACATGGACAGGGATTGGGTGGGAGGAGGGACCACTGGACACCAGGGACATTTATTTCTATGCATTGTTAAGGATCAGGTGGGGAAGGAACCACTGGACACCAGGGAAATTTATTTCTATGCATGGATGAGGAGCAGGTGTGGGGAGAGGGAACACTAGACACTAGGGAAATGTATTTCTATACATTGATGGGGATCAGGTGGGGGGAGAGACCACTAGCCACCAGGTAAAATGGCAATGTTTTATTTCAGTGATCAGGATGGCAATTGGTAGGGGGAGGGACCACTAACCACCAGGAAAGACGGCAATTTATTTATTTCAGTGATCAAGGCAGCAGTCAGGGAGAGGGGGGACCACTAGCCACCAGAGAAACTATTATTTTCATAATGGGCCTGCGGTTGGCGATCAGGGGAAGGGGGACCTCCACCACCAGTGAGAATGTTTTGTATACTCAGGACAGCGATCGGTGGTGGTGGTGGGGTGCTGCCGCAGTACTTCTGCAAGCCACTAGTGTTGGCAAGATCTTGGTCTATGGTATTTGCTCTGCACAATGGGGCCCACAACAGGTCCTTGTGCAGAGCAAATGTTTTGTAAATTGGACAGTGCCGATAACCACGTCTCCTCCCTTTTATTTGAATTGAGGCCCCCTCCACACTTTGCTCTAGTGCAAGCCCAGTTTGAGCATGCAAACTGGGCTTTTGTGAATACCAATTTGGTGCAAAACCCGGTTTCTGCAGCAGTGGTGTAGCCAGGGATTTCAGATCTGCACACCAGGTGGACTCACTGCTACCCCTCCCTTGTTAGGATAACCTCCCCCCACGGGGTGTAGCCAGACAATCTACAAATGTACACAAGGACCCTGTTTGTTGTCTCATTTGGCACAATAAATACAACTTTTATATCTCATGACAATGGTTCTTGCCATGCATGGGTAAATACAAATGCCATGCATTGTTCCCTAAGACACCCACATACCAGCCCAGAGCCTGTAAAGTTATATTGTCCTTGGGATGCAAAGAGAGTATTAGTGACAAGGCCTTCTAGTTTCGACTCCTATAAATAAAATTACAGAAAGGTTCAGTATTTTCTTTGTTAGCTTTCATGGAAAAAGGAAGCAGTTCAGAGCCTGTTTGCTACCCCACTTAAATAAAATTGCACACAATGGAGTGCTTGGAGTATGCCTGCCTACACCTATGTTCTGCAGTGCAACTCAGGTTTGCCCCAGGGCAAGGTTTTGTGAATTTAGCGCCAGATGTCTACTCTTCCTGCTTTTCTCTTGTGGCTATGTACAGTCCTCTGTGACTGTACATAGCCATGGGAGGACAGCAGGACCAGCAAACAAAAGGTCAGAGCTTATATAAACTCTAACATGCACTGCAGGCTAGTAATTCTCCAACTGCTGCAGATCTGTTCTGATGTCAGATGCAGGGGATTCTGGGATTTGTAGTTTACAGAAAGTGGCAGCCTTTAAGTAAGCAAAATGAGTCCGATGCAACCTACTATAGTACAGTTCAAAATAAATTAAAGTGAAAATTGGGACCACCCCTAAAATTGGGTGTGGAACTGTTGGGGCCAACTGTTTCCACTTTAATTATAAAAGGTGGATTTTTTTGTTAGCAGGTTTAAAGCAACTTCAAAAAAAGTATTTCAGTAAAGTCACATAACGCAAAATAATCAGCATCCAGTACATTGTTAAACCCACTAGCTTTAGTTGTTAAACCCACCAGCAGACATTGTTTTCCAGTTCAATTTTTTATCGCAGTGATTATATATTTTGTGTATTTATAGTTGCTAAAGTATATGAAGTCAGAATTTTAACTTCATTATTTTTCTGCTATTTATCAACGTCTTCTATTTTTGCCTTAGTTATACTTAGTTCACCTCACACCCTTTTCATTTCCTGTTCTATTAGGACTCCTCTTTTTTTCTGTTAAAAGACAGTATACCGTCCTCCCCCTTCTCATCTCTCCACTTCCTGTTTCCTCTTTAGCACATACTTAATATCTTCTGTTGTGTTGTATTATTACAGGGGACTATAATTTTGTAGCAGTATTCCCATGTTATCCTTTGCGCCTGTAATCTGTATATACTGTAAAACGCACAAAATGTATCATCGACTGTATTCAGATGTTGTATATGTTGTGTACCAGTATATCTATACCATTGTATTGTTGTCCATTGTAATTGTTGTCCAGGACCACCTTGCAAACGAGCTTGCTCTACGATGAAAAGCCTGGTTAAATAAAGTTTGATTGATTGATTGACTGATACCCATTTAAAAAGGTCTGTGAAAGCAGATAACACCTCTGTTAAGGACCCAAACTCCTTCCTCTGGGTGGTCTTCAAGTGGATACATTTCGCAGAGAGCTTTTCCTGGTGTCACCAAACTCATTTAAGCTTGACAGCATGGTTGATGATTATGCACCATCAGAGCTGTCCGAGGTTATGTATGAGTTTTCAGTGTAAGTAGTCATCAATTATGCCAGCTTCCCCCAGATCCAGTATCTGCAAATAGACAAAAGCATCTAACGGGCATTTCCACTTTGGCCTATCCTTTTCAGAAGAGGAAGAGTCTTTTTTGCTGTTCTGCTGGGAATTCTAACTTTATACTTTGAACCCATGGTTTTCATTATTTCACCAACAGCAAGAAAAGAAATTCAGGCCAAGCAGAGAGCAATGTAGTGCGGCTACCCACTCCATCGCTAGCTTGGATTTCTTACCCTCATTGCCTGTTTTACTTTAAGTGTACTCAGAAACATTGAGAAATTGAGGGCCCAGTAAAGTAATAACTCAGAAGCACCAAGGGGTTGCAATGACCCTTTTATGCCACTCTTCAACCTTGCATCCCTTTGTAATGATTATGGCATGAAGTAACACCCCCATTCTGGTGCATGCTGTCTCTTGGACCCCTCACTTTAGCATTTCCTGGCATCCAGTGGTACCTGCCCTCACAATGGCCAACACATTCCCTGATGTACAGTGGCCCCTAACAAATTCCCAAGAGGTTACACGCTCATCACATAATGATTACCCTATCATGAACATACTTTATAAATCACTGCTCATGATTTAGTGATTTTTTTTTTGAAGTATGTTAACAAAACCTTTATTTGCAAAATAATGCAGAAAAGAGCAAGTCGATCCACCCATGAGAGCCTTGACATTTCATTCAGGAGTGCTTTGTCAAGAGAACAGGGCTTTCCTCACAAACATCTCTTAAGTACAATACACTTTAAGGGACAGGGGAGACGGGCTAAAAACATTTTAGAAACCAAGTTTATTTCAAGTTCATTCCTGTCCATATACAAGATCTTATAAGAACTGGTGCTGTAATAAAGCAGAGGACCCCTTTTTGTAAAGTTAGACTAGCCCCCCTTTCTTGCAAAGCCCTGATATATTGCAATGCATCATTGTGTCCTGTATTTTTTTTATTAATGTAGTACACAGTATGTTATCTATGTATAATTAATGGGTTCCGTTTTTTCCTATTGAAAAAAATGTGTATTAAATACCGTAACACCTGAATAGGTATTACAGCATTCACATGGCTCTTTTCTTTTTTAATTTAGTACACTTTATTCACACTTTTCAACAACATCCATATAGCACCATGGGTTGTTAGGCATATGCATTGTTACATGATATTGTGAGACATGCCATGATAGCCTTGTGGTTACATTGGCTAAAGTAAACATCATATATTCTAACATCCACTACATTGTCCCAAGCTAAGAAATCCCTCGCCCTCTTCCAAATCCTCCAAATTCCCCAGTTACCCCTCTGCCCTCTCCCATGTCAAGTGTGTACATTATTCTTGAGGATATCATCTTGGGTTCTACCTGTTAGCCAATGGATCCACTAACTATTGAGTCAGTGTGGATTATAAGCGGTAAGTAAGGCCTCCAAGGGGCCCCATCTGGGCTGATATAAGTGCGATCGGTTGCCCATATACAGGATATGCTTTTCTAATTGCAAAGAGGTAAGCATCTCTTTATACCATTCCCTCACAGACAGCTAGGCTTCTTCTTTACAGTGTCTCATAATAATGAGTTTAGTTACCGGCGAGACTAAAGCAATATGTGCCTTCCTGATTTTAGGAATACCTTTTGGCAGCAAATATAATAAACATATTTCTGGGGTAAAGAGGGAGTCCAGATCAAGCCATGGATCCAGCAAACGTGTAATAGCCTGGCAAAATGTCTGAACAAGTGGACAACCCCACAACATATGGCATAGCGAGCCGGGGGCCAGGCAACACCTGGTGCATACAGGAGAAGGGGCACACCCCACCTTATGCAGTCTGGCTGGTATGAAATACAAATTGTTCATAATATTGAATTGTATCATTCGTAATCTGTCCTGCTTTACCAAGGAGTAATTGTTCCTCCAGGCCTGCCCCCAGGTCACTACATCAGGTGGAATTGACAACTTCTGGACCCAATAGTAGCCAATCCCGCGGGGTAGACTAATGTCCAAAACCTGAAGTTCTTTATAAATCTTGGACACTGCATGGGATTTGCCGGCTACCTGCAAGAGCCTTTTCAGCTTCTCCGAATCTACACAGTTGGTGTCGCCTCTCCCCATGTGTCTCTTGATCGCCACTACCACCTGCCTATGTTTGAAGAAGTCCGTAATTGGGACCGAGTAACATGTTTGAAGGGTTGAAAATGACATCAGTTGTCCGCCCTCAAGGAGGTCAGCGACCTTCCTTTCAGTTAGAAACGGCCACAATCTGGGTGATATGGGTTTATGATCTATTTGAAAATGGGGATTACCCACAATAGGCTGATCCAAGGATGTGTGCCAGTTGCATGAGAGAAATGTTTGTATCTGCTGAAGGGCTCGGACTGACCATCCTATGGGAGTATTTCTCAATTTAGTAGGGAGCTTCGAGGGACTAACATAAATCAAGGAGGTGAGCTTACCCTGACACTGGGAGCTTATTGACTGTTCTATATCCAGCCACATGGGGGTATACGCCTGGTTCTCCCTGTCTGACCCTGTTCTTGACCAATGAGCTACCCTACTGAGGTGGTGGGCACAGTAATAGGTAAAAAAGAAGGGTAGCACTAGTCCACCTTGTCTTTTGGGCCCTGTAAGTTTGTAGTATGTGCGTCTGGCTTTCTTGACCTTCCACAGGGAAACAGTTATAACTGACTGTAAACAGTTAAACCACTTTTTGGGGAGATAGAACCCTAACATTCCAACCAGGTATAAAACCCTGGGAAGAACATTTATTTTTATTATGTTAGCTCTCCCCCACAGTGTGAACGGGAGATTGCTCCATCTCTCCAAATCCGATTTAACAACCTTGAGTATTTCTGAGAGATTCAATTTCATCATGACGGGGAGATCTCTGGCCACATGAATGCCTAAGTAGGTAAGAGTGTCTGGTGCCCATTCCAAACCGGTGCCATCTATGGACTCTCGAATGGTCTTGTCATTTAGGGGAAAGACTTTGGATTTGGATATATTTAGTTTGTAGTGGGGAAACCTCTCCGAAGGACTTAATCAGCTTCAGAAGTGCAGGGATCCCGACTACCGGCTCTTCCATATGTATCAGCAAGTTGTCCGCATAGGCAGATAAAGTATACTGTTGCTCCCCTAATTGAATTCCTCTAATTTGAGGAGAGGCATTAATTTTCTTGAGGAGGGGCTCCAAGTAAAGGTTGAACAGGAGAGGGGATAGCGGGCATCCCTGCCTTGTCCCCCTCTGAAGCTAAAAAGGGTCAGAAAGGGTGCCATTGCACCATACCTGCGCAGATGGGGAGGAATACAGAATCTGAACCCATTTGATGAATTCAGCTGGAAGACCATATCCTGCCATTGCTTGGAATAAAAAGTCCCAAGAGACCATATCGAAGGCCTTCTCGGCATCCAGGGACACCAAAACCGCCGTGGTATTGGAGTCCCTGGACACCGAGAGGATGTGCATGATCTTTCGCATGTGGTCAACAGATGATCTCCCTGCCATAAACCCAATTTGCTCCCGCCCAATGAGGATAGTTAGTACTGGACTTAATCTATTGGCCAAGACCTTCGCCAAGATCTTGATGTCAGAACTGATCAGCGAGATAGGACGATAACTGGTGGGATTAAGGGGATCCTTCCCCTGCTTGGGGATGAGAGTGATCAACGCTTTTAGAAAACTGTCTTCCGACATGCTCTCAGAGTGCCAATAATTGAAGACCTCTGTGAGCAGGGGGGCAAGCTCTGGTGTATAAACTTTGTTCAGGTTGTTGGAGAGACCATCAGGTCCTGGCGCTTTATCCAGTGCGAGCTGCTGGATGGCCTGTGTGACCTCCTGTACCGTTATCGGCTTGCCCAACATTTGGGCACTCTGAGGGGTCACCATTGGCAACTCTACTGTAGCTAAGTAATTATGGATAGTTTGGACATTGGGACAACTCACTTGATCGACTGAGTACAATTTCATATAGTAGTTCTTAATTTCCTCCACCACCTCCTTGGGTGACATACTGAGGTGGTTTCCCACTTTGAGACCAGCAATGAAGCGTGAAGCCCCTATCTGCCTGAGCTTCAGGGCTAACAATTTCCCAGCTTTTTCCCCAGTGTCAAGATATTTGATTTTGGTACGTCTCAGTGACAATTCTACCTTCTGAGTGATTAGGGCTGAGTACTGGGCTTGTAGTCTATGCAGCATTGCCCATTCAGCATCGGGGGACTTGTTATTGAGAGTAGCTTCCAGTCTCCGGATGTCTGAGAGCAATTTATCTTGTTGGGCTTTATGTTGCCTGGATCTAACAGACACCAAACGTAGACATTCTCCTCTCAGGGTGCATTTTGCTGCTGCCCAAACTATGTCAATTCTTGAGACTGAGTCCCTGTTTATTGAAAGGAAATTGGTAAGAAAATCTCTTATCTGCTGTATGGTCTCAGACTTCTGGAGTAGCTGGTTGTTAAACCTCCAAGCAAATTCCCTTCTATATGCTTCCTCAGAGTGAAATGTTAGTGAGACAGGCGAGTGATCAGAGATGATCCTCTCATGGATTTCGGAGCAAACTGTATGTGGAAGTGAGTGGGAACTTAATAATATAAAATCGATGCGGGATAGTGATTTATGTGGGGGAGAGTAAAACGTATATTGGCGCTCCATAGGGTGCAGCACACGCCATATATCTAGGCTATTTGCACCATTCATCAGATCATGAAGCGCCCTTTGTGTTGGGGAGAGTTCCTGTCTTCGAGGGTCAGATCTGTCCAGTCGCGTGTCCGGCACCACATTCCAGTCCCCTCTCATTATAGTTGTCACCGGTGGATTAGTGACTACCATACTCAATAAACGTATAAAGACGTCAGGAGCCTCTCCATTCGGACCATATATTGCTCCCAGTAGGATTGGTTTCGTCCCTATGCTGCCCAGCAAGATGATATATCTCCCATTGGGGTCGTATGTTTCCTTCTTTAGTATAAAGGGGATACTCCTGTTTATGAGGATAATGACTCCTCCACTATTGTTAGACCCCCCAGCCCCGAAAGCCTGTCCCACCCAGGCTTTGATAAATAATTGAGCATCTTACCATTTCGTGTGCGTTTCCTGAAGGCAGACTATCCCCACTTTTAATTGCTGCAGGTGTCTGAGAATAACCAGCCTTTTGCCCTTATCCTGGGCACCCTTGACGTTCCAACTGATAACCTTGTAGTGACTAGTCATTGCCAGGAGATAAAAAAAAAGAACCGGAGGGGTTAGTCCCTTACTTAACCCATTGACCCAATTAGGCTTAGTATAGTAACCTGTTCTGTGGTATGTCACGTCAGCCACTTTAGCCACACTTGACATCCTTCCCCTCCCCCATTAAGTCCTTTTCATTATTTATCGCCCTTATCCCTCCTGTTTTGCCCTCCCCTTCCAAATTAAACATTTTGCTTAATCCCTTTAGATCTCCCCCAGTTCCCCGGAACTGCAACTCCCAAGACACCACGGTACGCATGTCTTATCACAGAGTAATATGCACCATGCACCCCCCCCGCTCCCCATCCTCCATTGTACAAAAAGTATGCCCAACCCAAGTGAATTAGACAATCTCCTTAACCCAAAATTAGTGTGTAAACATTATGTAAATCTAAACAGACAGAACATAACCCTGCATAAAACATGTTACAGCTATAGGGTCGCTTGCCTCCCAGTGTCGAGATCCCCTAACAGAGGATGGCATGGGAGAAGCAAAGTAATAGCACTGAAAAGAAAAGATGAGAGGCTAAGTAATTGTAATAAGTCTCCATATGATTATTCTTGCTCTCGGTAGCTGGATTCAGCTAGCGCATGAACCGTAGACCCCCATGCCTCTGGCCACTACATAACCCAGCCGGAAGCTGCAGAAGCCATCAAGTGGCCCAGATGCCTCGTGAAACACTCGCAGTTCCCAGGGTTGCTTCTGGATCAGTCCCGTTTGTTCTTCTTAGTTATATACCCCTTCCAGTCAAATGGGCAACTTGAGGGGAAAGTCCCAGCTCAAATTATTACTGGAATATAGTTCTCATTTCTGTAATAGTAAGAGGCTCAGATGGGAATAAGCCTCCAATTCCACCGGCCCGAAGCAAAAAAGAAAAAAACCCTGTTTCTGTACTGTTTCTTCGGTCCACATGTCCTGCTATTATAAACAGAAGATTCCCGCCATCACCAGATACAATCCTTCCTGGCCCAAAGCAAAAGAAGCCCTTGGTTAATCCACCACCGTTCCAGGGCACACCCACTAAAGAAAAAGGCCTAGCTCCAGGAACCGCTCCCTCAGAAGTCATTGATGGGTAGACTTAGAACACCTTCCATGGCCATCCCTGACCACTGTCTGTGAGAGAGAAAAATTAAAACCAAAAGCCCAGACCACTTGCTGAATTTCACACTCTTTACATGTCCCGGGGGTCGTTGGTTAGACCGACAAAGCACTAATGCGTCCAGACACTCTATCACTGCGAGCCTTCATCAGGTACATCGTGCCCCTTTAATCACTCCATTCCTTTGAACAGATCCGGGAATAATTCTCGGAGCTCTGGCAGGGCTTGCTCTTTACTTTCAAAAGAGATCCATTTATCTTGATGCTTGATCTGAAGCACTGCAGGATATCGCATTCTGAAGGATTTACCCACTGCGATCAATTTAGAGACAATAGAATGATTTCTTGCCGTTTCGCTCTGACCGACTGGGGCAGGTCTTGCGTAACCCTCAGTCAGTGTCCTTCCCAGAGCAGCTCTTGTAGATTTTTGATTTTAGTCAGGATATGCTGCTTGTCTAAATAGTTGAGCAGGCGACAGATCAGGGTCGTGGGGGGGGAGCTGGGGGCGGGGAGGTCGTAGCACCCGTGCGCTCGCTCAATAACGTACGCCGCTCCATTTGGAGAGGGCCCGCTGTCTTTTCAAAGAATTTCTGAAGAAAAAGGATCGGGTTAGAACCTTCTTTTTCTGGCACACCAAAAATTAGTAAATTATTTATCCTACTCCTCCCTTCAAGATATTCTAATTTTTCTTCGAGTTTTTTCACTCTTCTCCCAAGTTGTGTAATCATTGCATCATTTCTATCTTGTTTTCTCTCTAATGAAGTGATCTTGACTTCTGAATCCCCCACTCTCAAACTCAGGGCCTGCACTGAGGTTTTGACTTGCTGCATATCTTCAGCGATCTCCGAAATGCACTCTTGGAGCAGTCTCATTACCTCCAGGAATCTCTCCTCTGATAGAGCTGTAGAGGAGGCTGGGTTTTTGCTGTCTCTCGCCTGCTGGTGTCAAGGCCTCTTCGCGACCTGCTCTTTTTCCAGTGTCGTTGGTGGAGAGTGTCTCTGTGTCAGTTTCTTCATAAAGACGTCCATTCCAAAAGGACAATTGTCCACTACGAAGTTCTAGTGGCCTTAGGGTATAGGTAAGGCACACTTTTTGTGATGAGGTTTGGCAGAAAGTAAAGTTCACTCAATCGGAGGTGCGGAGCTATGGGAGGTTGCTGCTGCCCTTCATCCTGTCATCACATGACCCATGATTTAGTGATTTATAAAGTATGGTCATGATAGGGTAATCATTATATGATGTCACACTTGTGTTTGTATTTAAATGGATGTTGCATATGGTTTTGTATCACGCCCCCTTGAAGGCACTCTGCCAAGGTGCTAGGGGCTCCCACAAGCGGTGATAAATAAATTCAACATTTTGTTGCTAAGTGCTGTGTGCAGTCCGCCTTGTTCGTTTGAGAGTGCAACCTCTTGGGAAATTTGTCATGGTGTGTTACAAGTTTGTCTACCTTGGTTGTGAACTCCTCCATGTGTGAGTGCAGTAATTTTGCTATTTGTAACATTTACAGTGGTCTCTATCCTTCCTCACCTTTGTCACAAGCACCCCCCACCCTGATCCAAGCACTCCTGTTGTATAGAAGGGTATCTCTTCTCCCTCACCATGCCCTTAGTGTTCCTTGGTGTCTAGTGATACTACCTTCTGTCACAAGTCCTCCCACCCTGGCAGATGCATTTCCTGCTGTCCAATGGTCACCCCTACCCTTCCTCACCTTTGCCACAAGCACTCACCCACCCTGATCCAAGCATTCCTTTGTGTAGAGGAGTATCTCTTCTCCCTAACCTTGCCCTTAGTGTTCCTTGGTGTCTAGTGCTACCACCTTCTGTCACAAGCCTTTCCACCATGGCAGGTGCATTCCCTGCTGTCCAATGGTCACCCTCTAACCTTCCTCACTATTGTCACAAGCACCCCTTACCCTTATTCAAGCACTCCTTGTATGCTGTGGTGTGCCTCCTTCCTTACTCCTGCCCTTGACATTCCTCTGGCATCTAGCATTACCTCCCTTTTTTCACACATCATCTGCCTCATCTTGATTCATGCACTCCCTTGTGTGCAGTGGCATCCCCCTCCCTCAGCTTGCCATTATGATTTTCCTTTTGTCCAATGGGACCCTCCCTTTTTGTCACAGGCCCCGCCCACACCCTAATCCAAGCACTGTCTTGTGTGCAGTGGTATCTGCCTCCCACACCCTGCCTTTAGCATTCCCTGTGTCCAGAAGTAATCCCTTCCTATCCTTTATAAGATATGACATACCCATTTCTTTACCCTGCTCTTGGCATTCTTTGGCATCTAGTAGCACCCTCTCCCCCTGCCCTGATGTAGAGTAGCTGAGCCTTGGGGTCTAGTGCTCAAAACACATCCCAGAATCAGCACCCTTATCTTTAACCAAATCCCACTCACAACACCCCTCCCACTGCAACCACCACAATCCACTACTACCCCCCTAAAACTACCCCTACATGCACACTCCGGACACACAAAACCACTAAATCCCTACTCATTCAAGATCACATCCATTACGTTTTTAACATACCTTAATAATCTAGCACCAGACACCTTATGCACAGCTAATTAATTAACACATATATACCCCATACACTCCTAAGCAATTCAGATCACAGACTCCCACTAAAATATCAGTGCTAAAGATTATTCAGGTCCTTTGAGCAGCAGTCCAATCAAGTCCAATAACTTCCAGTTAAAACAGCAACCCTATGACCTGTCATAAATAAACTGTATCCAAAATATGCCAGATGAGTCTGGCCAAAGTGTCTCTGCTCTCACCAGAGACATTAGACAATTAACAGATGAATTGCCAGTGCACCACCCCTACCACAACTGGCTTCTTAGCCACATGTGTTCTGGGATGTTACAAAGCAGCTTTCGACACAGGGGGAAGGAACAGGAACAAATGAATCATTTAGGTCTCTCTCCTCCTCATGCTCTAGTGTTGCAGTTTGCAGGCCTGTTCCTTCCTGGGTCAGCTTTTCCGTACGCCTACAGACTGGTATCCACAATTGCTTCCTACTTTCTGGCTCCAACAAGGCCCCAACAGAGAAACTGAGCCACAACCATGCCACACAATTCAGTGACTCCTCACAAGGCTGTAACCAGTCCTATTCTGCTTGCACTGCTCCCATGGCAGTTCTGCAGCTTGACTTTCCAACTCTCTCCACCCACTCTGTGCAACAACAGTTTGTTGCCCGATTGACAAGCACTCCATTCAAGCCATACTGTAAATCTGCCATACTGACTTCAGGTGTAGAGTGCTGTAAAATCATGGCATTCTCAACCACCTTTCTGGTTGTAACAGTGGCGTTTTCTCAAACACTGCTTTCAGAAGAGGCAGAACCACTGTTGTGGGTCATACACAGAAACTAAAATTGCTGCTGAAAGGATCCACATTATGTTCAGTGGCTCACACTGCTGGCACTACTTTAGAATAATAAACAACTGGAACTCTTGCCACTTACTCACGTAAACTCTGACCTAAGCTAAAATGCCCTACTACCACCCCATCAGATAAGGATATACTTTAAGCTCTTTGTTATATACCTTTATGATTGCCCCCTTTATCTGAAGATTTCAATATGTATAGCCTTTCCAGGACTATCTGTACACCCTGCCTTATCTGCAATTAAAGTTTTAGCTCATGTGTATGACATGTGTTTTTTGGTCAAAACAGGTACAGATGAAACAAATTGTTAAAACTTTTGACACCTATTCAAGGATGTCAGGATCCAAAACTAATTTTTGAAGAGTAAAGATATCCTGATTGGTTATACTCCTGATACAACACCAACTCCTTCCTTCACAGGGATAGCTATTTCGACTACCCCTTAAAACATTCTGGGAATTTTATTTAGCCACTCCAAATCTTGCCTCCCTCAGCTGGGGAGAAAGCTTTAGAACAAGCTTTAAATGAGTTAATACATTGGAAAAATGGAGCACTGTCTAAATCTAAAAGAGTGCTTTTAATCAAAACGCTGCCTATTCCTATTTTTCTACACTTAAGTCATATATTCCCCTCCCCCCACCCATTTGGATGCCAAACTTTACAGTCCGTTCTTTCAAGGTTTGTGGATAAGCTGGCTTAACCCTGCCAAATGGGGAATTACATACCATTTGGCTAAAGATGGAGGTCTTCAGATGGTTAATCTATTGGCTTTCTTTCACTGTGTATTTTTGGTATGTAACATCTCTCTAGTTTTTTAATAATTCTGATAAGTTTTGGGTTCCCCGAGTGGAAGAATGGCTCGCAGCTTTGCTAATACAATGGGGTACATGTTGTTTAAATTCCCAAACCCTGCTAGACAACATCATTTTCATTTCCATGTCCCTGACCACATCCAGTTCTCCCAGTTACTAAGGTTAATCAATGGAAGGTTGCAACCCAGCATGAGATTCTCCCTAGGAAAAAAAATTGTATGCCTTAATCATGGAAACAAGATTTTCAGTTCCCACCACCTTTCCTCATTGCCCACAAGGACAGGAGGACTCAGCTCTGAAACAACTTTTAGATGACTGGATCCACAAAGATACATTAAACATAACATGGCTATGCATCCACGGTCAAATGGTGTCAGAAACTCATATAAACATTAGATGAAAGGTACTGTCCAAGACTATCTCATTCAAATGTCCTAGGAACACAGGAACATTTTTTGTTCGGTTGTCCTTATGCAGTTCAGTTTGGCACACTTTAGCAGGCCATTGGCAAGAGTGCATATTTTCTCTACCCACCTATCAAGGAGTGGTTTAGGTATGTAGGTAGCTCTTTGCATATATCTTTGCTGCCTATAAATATTATTTATGGCAAGCACACTGTGCATTTGTCATGCAGCAAAATGTATTCCTCTGACTAAAGTAATACAAATTATTACTACGAGCTTGAAAAAGGTTTGTTATTCAGAACATCAATATACATTGGTCAATACCAGCAGGAACATCTGCCATAACAAGACACATACTGGATTCCCTGCAGGGGAAGGGCCTCAAACAACTGGTACAACAATCCACAAGAGACAGGCCTATCCTAGATCTAGTACTGACTAATGGGGAAAGGATCACAGATCTCCAGGTAGAAGGTCACCTGGGAACCTATGATCATCACATGGTATGGTTCAATTTGGCCACTAGAACTAAATCATCCCATTCCAAGGCAAAAATATGGGACTTCAGAGGAACTGACTAAGATGGCCAACAGAGTTAAGCTAGCCCTGGTAAGAAGAAATACAGGTGAGTGGGTAAAGGCAAAGTGGGCAAGCATTAAGGATGCAATACTTGAAGCAACATCCCATTGTGTTAGGAAGAAAACCAGAAGCAAAAGGAGGAGGAAACCAATTTGGTTCTCAGGAACAGTAGAAAAGTTTGGAGCCAAAAGGCTGGCCTTCAGGAAATATGAGGGAACACAGCATGATGAAGATAGGGAGGCATACCAAACTTCCCTAAGGGAAGCAGGGAAGGCAGTAAGGCAGGCAAAGGCCCAAACTGAGGAAACATTAGCACAGACAGTAAAAGAAGGGGACAAGATGTTCTATAGACACATTAGTGAAAGGAGAAAGTCCAGGGGGTATTGCTATGATCAAAGGGGATAAGGGGGGGCATGTGGAGGACCTAGGAAAAGCATCTATCCTAAATAGATACTTCTGCTCAGTATTTACTGAGAAGAAGATAGGGCAGGGCCCACAGCTCATCAGCATGGACACAGGGGGAGGGAGGTGTGCACAAGTCCCTCCACAAAAGAAAGGGTCCTACAAGAGCTCATTAAGCTCAGGGTGGACAAGGCAATGGGACCAGATGGCATACATCCCCAGGGTACTAAAGGAGCTAAGGGTGGGACTAGCAGAGCCATTATCAGAACTGTTTAGTGTGTCTCTGAGCACAAGGGAGGTCCCAGAAGACTGGAGAATGGCTCATGTGATCCCGCTCCACAAGAGTGGTAACAGGGAGGAGGCAGAGAACTACAGACCAGTCAGTCTTACCTCAGTAGTGGGCAAGATTATGGAGGCACTCCTTAAGGAAAGGATAGTGCAACACCTGGAATCCATAGGAGCACAGGATCCAAGACAGCATGGGTTTACCACAAGAAGGTCCTGTCAAACTAATCTCATAGATTTCTTTGACTGGGTAACCAGAGTTGTGGACCAAGGGGGTGCAGTTGATGTCGCCTACCTTGACTTCAATAAAGCTTTCGATACTGTTCCACATAGAAGATTGATTAATAAGCTGGGTAGGCTCAGGGTGGGTCAGAAGTTGGTCTACTGGATGGCAAACTGGTTGGTAAGCAGAACACAGAGAGTGGTTATGAACAGTATACAGTCAGCAGAGGTGCAAGTCACAAGTGGGGTACCTCAGGGATCAGTCCTGGGGCCAGTCCTCTTCAATGTCTTCATCAGTGACATTGCAGATGGACTGGAAGGTAAGGTTTGTCTGTTTGCAGATGACACCAAGATCTGCAAAAGAGTAAATGGTCCAGATGGGGTGGGTAGAATGAGAAGAGATCTGGATAAACTGGCAAAATGGTCAGAAAAGTGCAACTGGGGTTTAATGCAAAGAAGTGCAAGATCATGCACATAGGGAAGAGAAACCCTGAAGCCACCTATAGGCTGTGAGGGGAGTTGCTGGCAAACACAAGCGGAGAAAGAAACTTGGGCATCATCATCACAGATGACCTGAAATCATTCAAGCAGACCGCTAAAGCAGTAGGTAAGGCTAGGGGGATGTTGGGGTGTATTAGCAGGGGTATCACAAGTTGTAAGAGGGAGGTAATAATCCCTCTTTACAGGACATTGGTTAGGCCCCATCTGGTGTACTGCATTCTGTACTGGAGGCCGCACCTGCTCAAAGACATTAACAAAATGGAGGCAGTCCAGAGAAGGGGAACCAAAATGGTGCAGGGACTGCATCAGAAAACATATGAGGACAGATTACTGGAGCTCAATATGTATACCCTAGAGCAAAGGAGGGAGAGAGGTGATATGATCAAAACATTCAAACATCTTAAGGGCATTAACAAGGTGAAAGAGTCCAACATGTTTCAATATAAGAAAAATAGCAGGACAAGAGAACACAGCATGAGATTAGAGGGAGGCTGATTAAGGGGTAATGTGAGGAAGTTTTTTTTTTCACAGAAAGAGTTGTGGATGCATGGAACAGCCTACCTTAGGAAGTGGTGGACATGAATACAGTGCAGGGCTTCAAACAGGTATAGGATAGGCATAAGGGAGCAGTACAAATGAGTATGAATAGATAGGTCATTGACAAAGTAAAGGCCTATGGCACATTCATAAGGTAGAAAAAAATAGGCAGACTGGATGGAACTTGCATTCCTTATCTGCCGTCAACTTCTATATTTCTGTTTGCCTAGTGTCTCCTTTTGGAACTTGTGGGCAGGTTGCCCATGAGTTACAGATTTCTGAGGAATGGCACACATGACTAATTCAGCTTTTTTTTTTCACTGTGTCTTTTTCTTGTCTTTTTTCTGATGAGTTCATGGGATAGAATTGTGGCTACAGGTTTTCATTTTGCTTGTACTTTTTTATATCTGACAATTTTCTCTCTGATTTGTTTTGTATACAATTTTTATTTAATTTCATTGAAGAACAAAGTACAATTCCCAGTGGGTCACATTATTTCTTTTTCACTACAATTTTTGATTAAAAACAAAATAAAGATACATAAGTTCATGGCTGGGGGTTCCCCCACGGAGATACAACACTAAAGCAGAAAAGTACTAAGTAAAAGTATGCAGTATCACTATTACACATGCATTAGTAGGACACACAGAGCAAGAAATAAACCTGATCTAAGAGTCTGCAACCTGTGGAATTGTACATTCTGTTAAACAGTACAGTTCTTGCAAACTTAGATAAAATGTGCAAAACAGCAGTCAATCAAAAACATAGGTCTCTATCACATGCAGTCCAGGTGACCTCCCCTCATCAGGTTCGGACTTGGACTTAGTAAACAAGAGCTCTCTACTATATGCCTGTAGAAACTTATAATGACAATAAAAGAATTAATATGCATGTCATTAATTTATTTGGACTAGAGCTAGACACATAAAAGTATTTTCCATGATTACAGGTTGAAGTGGGGCAGTAAAAAACACTCTACTCCTGCTTGTGTCGCCATATACTTTATCTACTATTGGTAAGTCTGTTTATCTGCTCCCTAGAGACCTTTCTGCTGTCTTCCTCTGAGCAGGGATTTACAATATAGACTAAAGGTCCCACCCACATGGTATGCTCAGCAATCCACTTATTCCTTATTCATCCCTTTCTTGTATTACTTATAGTCTTCAGGGGAGAGGCCCCTTCCTATGTCATGTGGTGTGGTCTCTTTTTATTTTATTTGTTTATTTATTGAAAACTTCAGGGATTACCTTTAATCACAAGTGCTCATTTGCAAAGTTTCCATTTCAGTACTTATTAAAACAAAATAAAATACATGTACAATAAGCAGTTCCAGAGGAAATGTTGAGTCAGGCTCAAAGCACTTAAGACAGAACAATTACATATCGTTTTGGAAAAAATCCATACAAATCATTGTATAAAAAGTCACAGATTATGTACAGAGAGAAACCATATAAAACAGTTCAATATTTACAATTGCATTGGACTGCAAAGGCAGGCTGCAAAGATCTCTTAAACTTGATTAAACTTGGGGAGATTCAACAACGTATCAGGTGATACATGTAACCAGTTAGTGGCCCTAATAGCAAATTATTATTTGCCCAATTGAGTACGTCAGAAAGGAGGCCATGTTCCTGGTTTTGTATTAGTTGGAGACAGTGTGGAAGCAATTTGTTAAAGCAGGGGACATTAGGCCCAAGAGAGCCTTTTTAACCAGAAAACAAGTCTAGAGCTTCATTCAGTTAGTGAGTGCATAAAGGGTACAACTACTGTATGAGTGCAGTTATCTGCCCCAAGAACAAAGTGGCACACCTTGTAACAGATCAGGTTTACTCTGTTCAGCACTGTGTAACAGACAGCTGTGTAGAGAGGGAGACCATAATCTATAAGTGACAGATAGGAACTGACCACAATAAGACATCTAGCATCCCCAGTGAGATTGCTATGATTATGGTACAGGGACCCAGACTTCTGTTAACTATGGCCACTAGATTGTCAACATGGGGTGCAAAAGACAAGGTGTCATCCAGAGTTACTCCAAGGTATTTGAAGGCCTCCACCTGTTCAAGGTTTTGGCCTTGACCAGTTCGGATGGCAAAGGGTGGAACTTTCCTCCTCCTCTTCTCTGGGATGCTACAGCAGAGCATTGTTTTTGTTTTTTTGTAATTGAGGACAATTTTGTTGTTGGAGAACCAGCTTTCAAGTGACCTAAAGTTACTTGGAGAGTGGCAGTAAGGCTGTCAAGGTCAGGGTTTTTGAAATAGATGACTGCATCATCGGCATAGAGAAGTATGTTGACTGTCTTTACCAGACAACATGTCTCCCATGGTTCTCAAATCTCCTTATACTGTATTTCTGTGGTGCCTCCTAGACCTGTATATTACCCTGAGGTAGGAAGCTGATCTAGACAGTCCTGACCATCACTCAGTAATGGTTGGTGGGTCTACCTGCACCAGTGCATAAGGATATATCTCCTGGCCTCCATGTCCATGACATATAACACAACAACATACTGCTGGATTCCTCGATGAAGTTGGGAGGTGACCCCAAAGATCCAAAAGGCTGGAGAGGAATTCATTTGACACTTCATGATCTCCTCTGTCCTTTGTGTCACTGCTAACCAAAAGGACTATAAGTGTGAGCAGAGTCATATTGTTGGCCTATATCTGCAGGAGAGTGTTTGCACCTCCAACATTTATTAGGGAGTGGAATGCCTATCCGGACTAATTTTGCAGATGTCCTGTGCCATCTGCCCATCACTTTTTTGGTATTAATTGGAGTCTGGGTCCAATATTCTAGTGTGGGCCCTTTTCCAGTGTTGATCCCATTATTCTGGAGACACTACTATAGACAGATCTTGGTTCCACTTAACTCTCTGGGAATCCCAGTCTGGATAGCGGTAAGACTGAATCTCTATATATTATCCTACCTTCATCTTCTGACAGGTGGACCATGATACTCTGCATTTCTGATGGGGGTATATAGCATTTCAGGTTAAGCCAGCCACTCATACCATGTCTGATCGCAGAAGCCTCCAGTAGTCTGTTGGCACAGGTCAAACTCCTGTTTGAGATGAGCAAAGGACTTCAGCATACTGTACTTCCTCATCACTAGGTGCTACACCATCAGCATACCTTTGTCCTGCCACCCCTTCCATGAGATCATATTCCCTTCTTCTAGTGTGAGTTTAGGATTATACCTTTGGGGGCAGTATAGCACAGTGGGTTAAAGCTCTGAGCTGAGATCTGGAGACCTGGGTTTGAATCCCACAGCCACCTAGGTACATACTATGTGATCCTGAGCAAGTCACTCACCTTCCTTGTGCTCCCAGATCACATCTGGAAACAAGCTTTGGCTTAGTGTGCTACTCTTGGTTAAACAATGTTCCCTTCCATAAGAGTTCAAAAATTCCAAAAGAACTGTCTGACCATTTTTTCAATCTCATGAGTTTCCACCATACCATTCTGGAAAACAGCAAAGTAGGGCCTATTGGTACCCTTTTTGGGAAGGGATCCAGTAAGGTCATGCTTACTGGAATATGACCTGAGATAGCTTGTTCCACCTCTGCCCAGATCAGCATATTCACAGTGAGTACATCTAGCCAGGCCATGGCTTCCTGGGCTCCATGAAATATATAGTATGCCCACATCCATGGGACATTTCATTCCTCATATCAGGGGGAGACCTCAAGATTTTTTTTTTACTAAAACAAAGGGACTGTGAGCCCCAGATAAATGTTGAAATCAAGCTACCAATGCAATTCCATAATTTGAGGGTCAAGGGAATGGGAAGGCTAATCAAACAATACATCAGTCTGGGGAGGGCCATCATCTTGAAGGTCACAATTTTTCCAGGTATGGTCAGATTAAGTTTATGCCTTCTGTCTGTTTCACTGGAGAGGTCTGTAATTAACGTGGTAAGGTTGGCAGATACAAGGATGGGCCTGGTCTGGACTTTCCCTTTCATTACCACCAATCTCCTTTCGTTATTGGCCACCGAAATGTCTATCACTGTTGGCCTCCCCCTCTTTATTAGTATTGACACTCCCCATTTCTTGGACATGTAGCTGCTGGAGAATTCCTGCCTCACTCACCCGTTTGCTAGTTTTGCACCTTCTGCCTTTAGGAGGTGGGTTTCCTGTAACAGGGCTAAGTCACACTTTACAGTTTTCCTTCTTTTTATAGGGTGGCTGATTCCTTGTACATTCACAGACCGCATTTTAAGATCAGTCATTTGAGCTGCTGAAGACTGTAGTGTATGCAAAATCTGAAAAGATTTTACAAATGTTACTCTGGGGGTCTGTATCCCCAGCTGTTATTCACCAAGAGTGGCCTATTCAAAGCCTCCCCTCCTAGGTTCTTCAATGGAATTGTGATCAGAAGAGGACCAGGACATAATTAAAGGAATCCCTGGAAGGAATAGGATAGAACATTATTGTCTGTAGAACTATATATAAGTAGAGGTTTGCACAGCTGCCTAATCAGAAAATTCTGTGCTATACCTCCAAAAGATGTATGCTATCCCTGTGAACATAAATTATTACTGTGTAACTCAGAAAACAACAACAGGAACAGGAACTGAATACTTTGCTTGTAAGCTTGTCTATTAGAAATACTTTGTGTCAAACATCTAGGAGAAAACTGCTTTGTACGTGTTACAATCAAAGAACCATAAAACATAGCTAGCCTTCAAATTAAACTGAATTGTGTTACAGTGATGGAGGGGGTGAGATTCTTCCCCAGTTCCATTTGCCCTCCCCCTGTAGCTCTTTTAACCACCCAAGCTATATTGCAGTTCCCTATACCAAACGAGCTATCTACCACAGCTCTAGCCCATGTAAGTCCATTTTCAACTTGTCCCCAGTTAAAACTTAGCAAAGAACATTGCCCATACAATGAATCCAGGAAAGGTCTCTGGGGTGCAATCTTTTCCTTTATGTAGAATCATTTGAACAGAACATTAGATATTGCAAGTGTACAAGCCTTTTACCACTTATGTCCTGACTAGCCCCTCAGTCTACATTCGGATTAATGTGGAGCTGGCTGAAGGAATTTTTTTTTGGGGGGGGGGGATGAGAAACCTTTTATAATGGTACTCAGGATATTTAACGGCCCCATTGAAACATAAACAAAACAGACTACAGATAGGGTTCAGGGATGACTCATACCTGACACCTTTGTCTGAAGAGGAGATTAATGATTGTGAGGTATAAGATGGAAGACAGGTTCTGGTCCAGTCTAAGGTATTGGTTTCTTAAGCTTATGAACCTTAGGTGTTGACTGCGGTCTGCAGTATATTTTTCCAATTAAGGAATACCTGTATCTCCCAGATTAGACCCTACCTAGTGCAAAAGGACCTGATACCCTAGTATATGCGTTTGTGACCACGAGACTGGATTACTGTAATGGTCTACACCTGGAGTTATCTGGAGGTTTGGTATGTCACCTGCAGCTGATGCAGAATGACGCAGCCAAAATGGTGGCAAATGTGTCGTATAGAGATCAAATTAACCCTGTGCTGCGGCAGTTGCACAGGCTTCAAGTTAAGTTGCATAAAAACAGTAACCCAACACCTTACAAACTACTTCTGGTGATTGCTTCGTTAACATGCAAAGCCCTGCATGGCTCAGGCCCTGCCTTCCTGACAGACTTCTTGGCTTGGTATGCTCCCAGCCGCTCTCTCCGCTCCACTGAGGAGCTGTTGCTAGACATCTCGAGATCATGCCTGATACAATCTGGTGGTAGGTCTTTCTCTGGCAATTTGGAACTCCTAACTTTACCATCTTAGGAGCTCTCCCCCGGGTGGAGGCATTCAAATAGGGCCTGAAAAGTTATCTCTTTGAAATGGCCCATGGACCTGTTGATTAGTTCATGCCGAAACAGTACCACTGTATATTTCAAATTGTTTTTTCTAAATTTTATGATGCCTAATTTTTTCATTTTTGTTCATTTTTTGTTAAGCACCCTGAGCCCTTGTGAAGGGGCACTAATATGTGTATGTGTATATGTATGTATGTATGTGTATATGTATGTATGTATGTGTATATATATATATGAGACAAAGAACCTCTGTGCACAAACACTGAGGCAAGGGTTACCCCAAAGGGCATTTGGCTGGGAAGCCAAATTTCAAGAAAATACAAAATCACACATGCCCCCACAATGCAAAGCATCATGGGCTACATATGCAAATCACCACAGAATGTTATGCTGGTCCAACTTTAAGCAGAATTGCATGGTGCCAAAAGGCCTCTCACACAGTTTGCAAAGGGTGCTAACAGAAGACATAGACACGTGTTTCGTCCTACCAGGACTCATCAGTATGCCTCATCTGTTTGACACCCCAGTGGAATGGACCAGCTACCCTTAAGGCAGTGTGCCTTGGATATGTTGTGGTGAACCCATTAAAATAAAAAACTATTTAAAAGACAAAGAACCTCTGTGCACAAACATTGAGGCAAGGGTTACCCCAAAGGGCATTTGGCTGGGAAGCCAAGTTTCAAGAAAATACAAAATCACACATGCCCCCACAATGCAAAGCATCATGGGCTACATATGCAAATCACCACAGAATGTTATGCTGGTCCAACTTTAAGCAGAATTGCATGGTGCCAAAAGGCCTCTCACACAGTTTGCAAAGGGTGCTAACAGAAGACATGAACACGTGTTTGGGTCTCTACAGGACTCATCAGATGCCTGCCAGGCACACTGCCTTAAGGGTAGCTGCTGGTCCACTCCACTGGGGTGTCAAACAGACGAGGCATACTGATGAGGTCCTGGTAGGACGAAACACGTGTCTATGTCTTCTGTTAACACCACCTTACTAGCTCTGGCCTACTGAGCAAAGACCAGCACTTCTGCTGTGTGTGCTATAACCATGATGCTTACATGAAATGCAGTCCCCGAACCCACTATATATAATATATACACACACACACACACATACACACACACACATATATATATATATATATATGCCTTTCCTTCAGGCGAATCTACTTGTGTGCGTCCTATCATTTGTTTTTTTATTTATATTTAATTGATTTTTAAATTTATAATACAACAGAATAACAAGAATAAGATTTAATCACAATCATAGAATCTAACATTCTTGTATGGCTTGTCTAGACCAAAACCATATTGGGGGAAGAATATTTATAAACTTAAATTTCATATGAAATTTATAGCAGCTAACTATAATATATTCAGTATTTAAACTATTTATTTATTCATACATGGTAATTCTTAAACTGCATACCTGCTCAACCATCAATAATAAAAGTTATCATACCAACATTTCTCACCACAATTCAATACGTATAAAAATATATGTGTAACCCCTTCGCAAATGGGGGTTCCCAAAAAGTATTCCTTGAGCTTGCCTAAATGCTCACTGCCAGGCTGGTGTCCTGCGTTTTAACCATTTAAACGTCATTGCCAAAGAGCGCCTGTATAGCCTCTGTGTACTGTCGCTTTAAGAGCCACTTAGATTGCAGTAATAATTAATCTGGAAGGGGGCTGAGTGTTTCTATGCTCGAGTCCTGCCCGGACTCTAGAGAATCACTCCATTTCTGCTATCGCTACTTGCGCAGAGGGAGCTCTGTTAAAAAATATAATCGTTTACTGGTTATTTATTAGAGTGTTAATAATATTGTAGTTTGTCTAACCTGCCTTCTTTGCAACATGGATAGTTCTCTGAATCTCCACCATTTTGGTCCTGGACTGTTGAAAATGGGCCAATCAATACCTTGGGAATTCTAAAATGGCGCCTGCCTACAGAAACTTGGTGGGGGCAAAACTTGTAGGAATTGTAGTTTTGGGCTTTTGGTGCCTAATTGAACCTGGAGGGGGGGGGGGCCCTTGTTGTGACTGACAGATCACTCAGCCAACCAAACCTTTTGGATCCTAGGGAAAGTCCCAGGTTTGCTTGCAGTTTAGTCAGATCTAAGTTGGGAAATGAAGAAGCAACAGCTCGAGACAGTCGAGCAGCTGTGATGCGTAGTTTCGCGCGGGAGAACTGTGGAAAGGCTTGAGTTTGGCATTCTTGTCTGCCTGCTGCACCCAGAGAGGGAGAAGAGAGTTATTTTGGACTGAATCCAAGTTTGTGAGAATGAAGTAAGCCACTGAATGGTGACCAGGCTCCAACCTGAAGACCAAAGATTTGCTGAATGCGATCAGCCTCTCAGGATTTCCAGCCACCTCTGAACTCCCGGTTTGTGCAAAGACTCTGTAATTGCGTCCGGGGAGCCATTGGCTTGGTACAGTGGAAATTTCCTTACATGTAAATGTGCTGTGTGCTGTTAGTGGGTTGGGATTTGGTTCCCCACTGTGTGTCTGAACTGTGTTTTGCTTGCTGGAGGCTGCCTCCAGCTCCACGGACTGAAATCCGTATTTATCTCCGACTGGCCTGGGCCTTGCCACACTGGCCCAACCAGACTACCCGCTGCACAGAGAAAGCCATCGATGAGAGACCTGCATGGAGATCAGCCCCCTGCTCCACGTTTGAACAGGAATGAAGCCTCGGTGATTCGTGTGGGCCCTGCTTCTCCTGGCACTCCAGATCAACAACCTGCAGTCTCGATTTTCATCCTGTCTGTGTTCATTATTGTTTATCGTGAGTAACCATCAGGGTACCTCCCTGCAACAATAGCTTAATCTAAAGTGTGTCATCTGATTGTCTTGCTGACTTTTCTTTCACGAACTTAGCCCTCCGGCTCCGGATTACAAATAGTGTGTTGTGCATGTTGTTTTTTTCCATCACAGGGCCCCTACCAGCTGCGTTGCCGGCCTACACCAGACAATGTTCCTGGCTAGCCCACCTGTTTCCTACCTGGGTACCCAGGGTGTGTGACTGTGTAGGGACTCTGACGTGAATGCATAACTGTCTGATAAATGTAGCTTTTAAGCCAATCAACCTGATTACGCCCCTCCCTTGTTCAAGTCCCCTGAATAAATCAGATCTCTTTTTACCTTTAACCTGACTGTGGTTCCAGTTTGTGCCAAGAGTACTGTACTGTTGCTATTTGCTGTGCATAACCTTGTTTTACAGGGGGTCCCTAGGGTCGAGCTAGAGGAATCTGCCCTGGTGGTAAGTGCAAACGGTGTGGGTACTTGTACAGTGTACAAGAGGTATTGTGACAGTGATTATTGTGTATTGTTCCAGCCACTAGAAGGGAAAGAGGGAGGTTACAGTGTCCCGGAGGGCTGCGCCCAGGGTAGCTTGACCACTAAAAACCCTGATCTCCAGGTGGATGCACCCGTTTCAGTACCCAGGCCCCTTAACCTGCTACTAGCCAAGCAGGCAGGGGTAGTAGCCCTTGGGATAGTGCCACCTAGGGGTTACATATGCATATATATATTCCCATTACAGTGCTCCATCAGTCATTGCATCATTATTAATGACCACTATATGATCAATATATGAGCACTATGTCACTCTTTCTAATATTTCTACCACAGCTATTAAAGTGTAAAATCTTGTTACTCATGTAGCCATCATGCTTATCATTTCTTCTTCAGATGGTGTTGGGGATTCTGTCTCATTTATACTTTCTTGATCATATTATGCTCTAATAAATGCAGTCACCTGGTCTATATAGTAGGAAATGTGTCATGTCCTTTTAAATTTTATACGGCGTTTTGCTGGGGCAAAAAGCTGAAACTCTGCTCCCATTTCAAGCAACTCCTGCCTATAACCTAGAAAATGACTTAGTCTCTTCTGAGCAGAAAAAGAATAGTCCAGAAAAATCAGAAACCTATTTGACTTATATATAAGTGGAGCCTTAATTTCTGACAGCCGAATGATCAAATCCCAATCCATTTCCAAAAGCCAATGTTAGCAGTATGGTTGATTTTTGTTGGGGGACTGGGTCTGAAACAATTTGTATGGTCCCTTTTTCCTGATGTATGGATTTCAGTGGAATTCTGTAAGCATGTGTTATAAAGGGAAGCTTGCCTTCAGGCAGTTCAAACATATTAATAAACAAATCTTTAATCATAAGAATCATAGGAATTTATTCAGGTCAATAGCGTAAGCCTTTTTAGACCTGAGCGCCTAAAAGATGACTGCTCTACAGGTGGACATATAGTGTTCATCTAGTGACTTTTTAAAGTGGGTCATGGTTTTACACGTTACCACATCCAGTGGTAAAGCATTCCACTCTGTCACTACTCTATGTAAGAACCACATCCCTCTCAAATTAGTCCTATAATGTTTTCCTCCTAACATTTTACAGTGTCCCCTAGTTGGTATGGAATCTGGTCTTGCTTTTAGTCCTGTACTTCCCATAAGTCTTGATCATTATGAGCCTTAAACACAAGGCACATGTCACCCCGGTGCCTTCTGTACTGTAGTGAATAAAGCCCCAAGTGCCCCAATCTCTCCTGATATGACAGCATGCTCATGTTTTCCACTAATTTAGTCGCTCATCTCTGGATCCCCTCTATTCTCCTTACATCAATCTTTCATTGGGGGGCGCACCAGGGACATATAGAGTGGGATCACCGCCTCTTTATCCCTGCTCTTTATATTCTTCTTAATTGCTGCCAAGATACCACAGCTTTTCCTAGCAATGTTCGAACAATGATCTGAAGGGCTCAATTTGTTGTTGACCAAAACTCCCAAATCTCTTTCAACAGTTGTATGCTGGAGTTCATTTCCCTCTATGTTATATTTAAATCCTTGGTTATTTTTCCCCGTGTGCATTATCTTGCACTTATCCAGGTTAAATTGCAATTTTTTTTCTCCTGGTTCCTGTAGCTAACTGGTCTATGTTATATTAGAACAGCTTCACGTCCCTACCATTTGTCACTAAAGCCCCAATTTTTATATCGTCTGCAAATTTTACCATCCACGCTGTGTTAGTACAAGTAAGAGATGTAATCATTATATTAAATAACACAGGCCCCAGCACCGAGCCCACTGGAGCTCCGCTGGACACCCCCTCCATCCCGAATGGTGCCCCTTTATTATTACTCTCTGCCTCCTGCTAGTCAACCATATTGAGATCCACCTTATCAATGACTCATCCAATTTGATCTCTCTTAGACTAGATATGGGGTCACAGTGTGAGATACTATCAAAAGTTTTTGGAAGTTGACATATAAAACATCCATAGCTATGTTATTGTCTAGCACAAAACTAACAGGGTTGAAGAAATGAAGCAGATTAATAAGGCATGAGCTTCCCTTACTAAAGCCATTCTGGCTTATATCTGTATAGCCTTCCCTTTTAAAATGTTCTTCTATCTCGTCTTTTGTTGTGGCTTCCGCTATCTTGCCTACAGTAGCATTAATGCTTATATAGGTCTGTAGTTAATGCAGAGTGATTTTGAGCCCTTTTTATGGACTGGTATCACATGTGCGGTGGTCCAATCTTCTGGGACCACCAATTGCTGAATTGATGTTTGAGCTATTACCTGTATGGGTCTACTAATAACGTTAGCCAATTCTTTTAACAACCTTGAGTGAAGGTTGTCTGCTGAATCAAGCTTCACAGTGGCAGCAGAAACATGTCCCGTATTGTCTGGAATTTTTGGTCTAACGTACAGTAACTGACAAACCCACCTCTCTCAGATTTCTGTATCTTCATTGATTCTCCTGTAACTCTGTCTTACGTGTCATAGCATAATTATCTCTAATTAGGTTTGCCATTATCTCCATTCCCAACATTTTATTTTTTTTTCAATCTCTTTTTTGTTTGATTCTACATCCTTAGCAATACCCTCAATCTTTTCCTAGTTCTGTTTTGTGTCCTTTTGAAGAAAGTTAATCTTTTCAGGTATTGCATTACATTTTCTATCAAAAGTTTGAGTTCACTGAATAAATTTCTCTAAAATTTCACCACTGAGTCTGTGGTTTATTTGGTTCCAGTAGTACCAGCAGCCATGTAACTTTCAGTGAGGTAAATTTGCTTCGGGGATTGGGTACGTTTAATGGCTGCAGCTTTGATGTTCCTGCTGCAGTTTCTCTTGCTACAGGCAAAATATTTCCTGGAGATGGGGGCTTTGTAACACACAAAGGTGTTGAATGTGCCCTCGTTTTTAAAGTTGTTTTTGGTGTAGCCGATGTAAAGATAGCTGTATTTATTGCAGATGTTTTTGGAGAGCTTGTTGTGTTTGGATCCTCCACAGGCTCTTGCAGGTCAGCAGTTGGCATCTCAACCATGAGACTGGAGCATCTCTTTCTGGTTCTCCTCATGCCCGCTGTGCCGATGTCAGATCTGAGGAATTTTTCTAATGGCTTAATTTTTGGTGAGGCAAACTCTTCTGATGAAGTTGAGGACAGTGTTTTCCTCTTATCAGCCATATAGTTTTAAAACAGAAATTTTCTGTTTTGAAAAAAAATGCCAACATCGAGCTCTTTCCCAAAGCTGCTACCTTCAGTCATGTTAACTCCACCCCCGTCAATGTCTGAGACTCTCCTCCCCTCCATCATTATGAAGCCTGGCTTTATTTCAGACTTACTTGGTTGCTGCTATTATATAACTGATGAGCCAGACCTCAAGCAACTAGACTGAGCCAGGTTAGCATCCCCCCTCCCCCCCGGAAGGAGCAAGTGAATTTACTGGATTTGGCCCTGCATTCAGAAGTCATGTATTTGGGGGAGGGGGGGTCTGGATTATTACGCCCTCATATATCCTGGCAGGAACTGAACTGTCAGTTTTAACAGGACCCTTCCTGCTGCCTTCCCCTCATGACCTTCCACTCCCAACCACCATTGCAGGCAGTTAAGTGGGTGGCCCTGCAGAGTTTTGTTTGCTCGTGCCATCTCATTGCAGCAGTTAACATCTGCTTTTCCTGTCATTGTGCTTGCCACATTATCTGCATGCATATCCCCTGCTCAGTGAAGCCACTAGTTGGAAGACAAATGAAGTGCTAGAAAAGGTTTTCAAGCTAGAAAAACAACAATCAGACAGCTACTGTAGTATGCCCACAATAGTGTTCCAATCTTACCACCACCCTGATTTAAATGCTATGACAATTTCATTCTCAGCAATTCCCCAACCCAACAAAGTGCAATTAAAACAGTATGTTAGTTACTATTTAAAAAAAAAAACTGCCATTGCCTGTTGAGCTAGCCAGTTCCCTCTCTTTCCACTTACCCATCATTCATAAGTTCTCAGACAGGTAAAGATAACAAGAGTGCCCCATTCCTCAGTGAATTACTGTTACACTGACTCATATGACTGATGTGTGGGCAACACTATGTCTCAGTGAAGTATCCTTCAGGTAGAAGAAAAATCAGGTTAAAGAGACATAGGTAAAACTGGTGCGGATAGCAGAAAGTAGGCTATCTAAGTCCTGATAGCACTGTTCAATTTTACATAAAAACAGTAACACAAAACCATATGAACTCCTGGTGAGCATCCAGTATCCTCAATGGATGTCAAATTCCTCAGTGTTGCATGGCTTCAGCTGTGGCTCTGCCATTTTAGGTCTCACTGTTGCTCCCTCATTGATGGCTGGCCAGCTTGGCTACAAGGAGGTTCTATCTTCAAGTGGCATTAGGCTTCCAACTCTCCAAATTCCATCAGTCCCTCTGGCTCTGGATAGTCCAGTCTTTCAGTATCATCTTCCAGTTTCCATGGTGCTTTGTTAGGGGGCTCTAACTCATATGATGGAGTGCTTGAACCAGGAGAGGACTATCTGGATCCCTGACTCTTGCTTGTTTCTTGTTCTGTTCCTTCCCTGCTGCTTCTGCCACTTTGGTTTCACTGATTGCCAATGTTCTCTGTCTTCTGATTAGGTGACTCAGGTGTATGTAGCATGTTTTGTATTATGGCTAGAACCACAGATCGGAGCACCAATCTCCCCCTCCTTCCTTGCTGGGCCTCCACTGTCTGGGTTGTTGCTTATATGGGCAATTCCAGCCTTTTGAAATGTTCTGTTTTATGAAGTTAGCTGCCCCTTCATTGTCTAGAATGAGTGCTACTTGTCTGACCACATTAGTTGGAGGGTAGCTGATTTCCAGAGACTGCATGGTAGATTAAGATTAGTGTAGCCCCCTCCCCATTGTCTAAAGGTATGGAGGTAAAGTGTCCAAGGGGAGGGGGCGACCACTCAGCAGATAACTCATTACCAGAAAATGGCAGTGTTTACCTGGTCTGCAGCCTCAGAACTTCGGGGGGGGGGGTGCCCTCCACTTGAGATTGTTAGCTGTTAGAAAGGAATGGTTGTTAATTGGCAAGCAACAGTTCATGAATGAGTCCAATGTCCACACAAAATTTAAAAGAATAAAATCCATTTAATGCGGTGGGGGTACAATCAATAACCATTGCTACATGGAGCTGGGGGGGGGAGGTGAGTTAATGGAGGCCAACATGCAAGTTCACGGGCACGAATTATACCAAGCAGCATAGTGATAAACTTGACTGATATGGTCTTCCACTAAATTTCTCATTCCTGGAGCTGAATTAGGCTTCACAATGGCAACAGAATTGGTGGACTGTATAAGGCCATGGTACACCCTGATGCAGCTTTTGCTTAAATCTCTTGCTCTCTCACTTCTCACATCATGAAGAAGGGTGCTTCTACAGGACACATTTCTCAGTCCCTTTCAGCACTACCTCACCTCTCCCAATGTTCCAGCCAGGGGACACAGCCCGTTTTGACTCTCGGGTGCAGCTCTCAGATTCACTAATCAGTTCTACCCCTTTTTCTCTCTCTCTCTCTCTCTTTCTCACTCTGTACCAATTCCAGCTTCTTGGTGGACTCTTGGACACTAAGGATCACTCTATGCAGGTCACTGCTGGGCAAATCTAGCAAGCCACTGTGCCACTTTCAGCAGGCCACTGCAGGCACTTTAGCAGGTGACTGCGGGTACTTTAGCAAGTCACTACATCTCCCTCCTTAAGCTGTTCCCACATCTCTGCGGTCATGGCAGGGAAGGTTTCAGCTCCCTTCAAGCAAGTGTAAATAGACCTAATTCCAGGGTAACAGTTCCCATGTCCGAACCGGAGCTAGGACTCTTACTGCAGCCACCTTCCCACTGCAAACTGGCACTCGCCAACCATGTAACAAGCTGGGCCAGGTGGGCTGGGGCAGACAATCACCCCTACCCTGGCTGCAATCACTGTTCTGTCCCTTCCCTTCTCGCACTCCCATGGGGACCTCTCTTAATCCCGCCAAATCATCCCAATTTATACCAGCTGTGCCTACCCCAACTTCCTGACCTGCAGGCAGTCCCTGGTGGTGAACCATTTAATTTCTAGTAAGCTCTCAGAGGGACCTTACAGTAGCAGTTTTTTTTCCACAGAAATTAAATCTTTCCTTCTGCCAGCAAGGTATTTTGAAAAATCTTGAAACAGGAAGATGCAATGTCCGTTCCAATACAGAGGACCTTTTTTCTGACTAGGAATGCTCGAACCAGGAGAAGACTATCTGGATCCCCTACTCCATATGAGATTCTTAATACTATAATGTAAAAAGTAAACCAAAATCGGTGGGGGAGAGTTTCCCTGGTGGAGGGGGCTTCGGTGCAAAGGTCCTTTGGGCCCCCTACCACCTCCAAGTGATTATCCCAATAGTAGTTCAGCAGTTGTGGGATTAGGGACTGTAAAAACTGATTAATGTCCTGTCCCTTTTATCCCTCTGGCATCCCAGTGATCCATGTATTATTGCAGTACACTTAGTTCTCCAGGTCATCAACCCTGGACCATAGTAGGCTGATTTGTTTTTCCAAGGCCTCAGTGTGGTCTTCCTGAAGCATGGCTTTGGATTCAATTCACATTGTAAAGAGCTTGTTATTGGCAGTCCTTATCTCCACCACTTTAACCCTCTGCTCAACATTTTATTTATTTATTTTTTGATAACATCAGTGAATGACTTCCTGATCGCTGGGATATCTTTGATTAATGTTTTCAGCATTTGTTTAATTTTATTTAGATCTGTGACTCCAGTTGTGGCCTGTTATGCTGGTTCCATGGCCTGAGTGGATGACTCAGCCATTCCCGTTTCAGCTTGCAGGACCTGTCAGTGCTGCTCAGCTCCAATTGTGACAATTTCTCAGCAGTTTCATTACCATTTTGTCACAGATACTAACTGGTTGTATAAATCAAGAACTCTGATGGTAGGTGAAAGTGGTGGATTTCTGCAGATTTTTATAAGGGCTCATCAGAGATATTCAGTTAGGTGGCCATCTTGGACAGTAACCTGCGACTGACCCCTTCTCTCCGATTTCTGTTATTTTGTATGATATTTTTTGTTTTCAATAAAATTCCCCTACTTCTAAGATAAGTGCCATGGGATCTTAAACTTCTACCTGGACAGTCAGTAGAGATCGTCAGAAGGGACCATGGTTTAACGCTTCATGACCCCTCAACTGTCACCCCTAAGTGCTGCACTATGGTGTGAGTATTTGGTATTAGCCAGGAGTGCTAACTTTTGTTTTTGGATGAGGGGGACTTAACTATAGGTCAGTGGTCTAGGAACACTCATTACCAGTTTAAGGCACACATTTGGGGAACTTTGGTGAGGAGAGACTTGAGCCCCACAGCCCACCATTGTCAACCCCCATGGTATTAGAACATGTTCCTGGTGTGGGACTAAAACACACGTTTTGCTGATCTGGCAGACTGGTTCACCCAGGTTGTGGTGACAAGAAAAGCCACAACCATCATTAGGGTGACAGCACAATGCCTATGGCGAACACTGCACCTGGCAATTGTGCTGCCTGCCCCCCATCGTGCCCAATGCCCTGGGGCACATTCTGGCTGTTTGTGGGGGACTGTGCACCTATACCCCCCATACTTAAATATAATCACCTTCTGGTCAGAAGTGAATGGGTCAAGGGGTGCAACACCTGGACGGCACTATCCCTGTAGGGCGCTGCAAAATCCAGTTCACCAGCATGACAGGTGAACTGGTTGCAGTGCCCTAAATATGGCACCCTAATTGTGGTGCACACATAACAGTATACCGGCAGACCCAGAGGCAAATGTGCAGCTGACTGAGTCACTGACACTGCTACTTTGCCTGTCTATTTGTACAATGCCCAATGCTACTACAAAGAGTTCTCTGCTGCTGGAAACATAAGTGAGAAATAGCTGTACAGCAGTACAGCAGCACCACATGGAAAATACCACATGGGCAACCATGCATAACAAGGCTGTGTGTGCATTCAGGAGTTCTGCTGACATCATAGGGACCTTGAGAACAAAGCTCGAGATATTCCTGATGTCATCAGATCCTAGTAATGGAAACAAAACCGAGCTGTGCATGGGCTGCTTATATCTTATCTTGTATAGTAAATGAGTTGAGACATAAAATAAAAAAAATGCTGTTTCCTTCCCAAAATGTCTGGTGTTTAATGTCTTCTTATTAAAAACAACAACAACAACAAAAAAGAAACCCATTCTCACCCATTTAACGAAAACCCACCTGGGAGAGGGGGAAGGTTTTTCTAAAATGAAGAAACAACAGAAGATTTTGTTTTAGAGAAGTGTGTGTGTGTGTGTGGGTGTAAAATGAAAGTCCAATGGCAGGTGGTATCAGTTTCCATTCTCATTAAGAAAAAATGGTTTTATCACAAAAGGGTACAATATAAGGAATAATGTATGGGCGACCATACACAATGAGCATTTGTTTCCATCTAGGGTTAACATACCAGCTAGCTCAAGAGGTCCATGCTGTTATTTCCTTGAACTTTACTAGCTGCTCACTGACAGGCAGCATGGTTTCAGGAAGCAGCACGGCACAAATACTGCCTTGGTTAGGCTGTCAACAGAGGTACTGGAAGCCAAGGAGGGCAGGCTTCCAACAGATGCTAGTTTTTTGACCTCACTAAGGCTTTTGACCTAATGAACCACAAACTGTTGCTAGATAAACTTAATTGAGTATCCCATTCATTCATACTTTGATGACGAATAAAATATTGATTGAGTGATTGATAAACTTAAAGTCCTGGACCTGGATAGTCTATTCTATTTCTGGTTCTTTCACTACCTATCAAACAGATACCCGCTGGTAAAGTGGAAAAGTGCTCAGTTGACAAAAATGCCTGTAACCGATGGTGTCGCGCAGGACTCCATGCTGGGCCCTCTGCTGTTTTTCCTATTTGTCAACAATCTTCCTACAAACTGTGGTGCAACTAATGTTCTGCTCTATGCAGATGATGCCGTTCTGTACAGGTGCTCCAGTGATGCTGCTCAGCTTGGCTCTCAACTTGCTGATGACTTTTGCATCTTAGAAAACTGGCTTGTGGAAAACAGATTAGTCCTTAATATAAAAAACAAAACAAACAGAAACTGTCCTACCATCCTTGGCGCTGTCAGGGGACATCTGTTACCTATAAGTACATCCATCATTGCAACCACTGAGGTGGTCGACTCAGTTAAATACCTTGGAGTGCACTTAAACCAAGAATTCATATTTGAATGCCATATTGAACATACCACCAAGTCACTGCACCAGAAAATTGGGCTGCTGTATCACCTGATCAGCTATTTGACCAGCGACTTGCAGTACTCCATTGCCAATGCCACACCACTACCAGCACTTATGTATAGTACCCTGATCCTGCAGTCCTTCAGAGCTTCAGAAGTTAACAAGTTAAGAGTCGTGTGCAATGAAATAGGCCAGTTTGCTGCTGGTGCCCCATCAAGGGCACATCACTGTGAGATCTTCCACTCCCTAAACTTGGCCGCCTTTGAAGGGAGGTTTAAATATACCCTCATTTGCCTTGCTCACAAAATTATCCACAGTGCATCCCCTCCCCCCAGCCTTAGGGCTGTACTAGCCAAAATATCATGCAGGAGAACACTTAGATCCTCCAGTCACACTCTCATAGAGGTTCTGAGGACGTCTTCTGTGGGACTGAGAGCCTTTACACAGTCTGCCTCCTCCGCCTGGAATGCCCTCTCTGCAGTACTTCAAGAGTGCTCATCCCTGGTGGCTTCAAAAAAAGGGCTCAAGGTACTTCTCCTTGAGTGTAGCCTATGTGTTTGCTTGTGCTGAAAGGTTGCATTAGGGTCAGCACTTGATTTCCAGTGTCAGACAGTTTGTGAAGTAACTTGAACCTGCCTTATCATGTACATCCTACTGCCCTTCTCTCATTTAATTCCTTGTCTCTGTGATGCCCTCGTAATTTGCCTGCCTATCTTTTATAATTAGATATTTACCAATTTTTTTCTCTGTATTTACACCCTATTTTTGCTTCATATATGATTCCCATTGTCTCCTGCTTGTATACTATGCCATGTTCTACATACTGTATGTGTAATTAATCCCAGGTCACCCCTGAAAAAGGACTTTTAGTTTCAATGGCCTACCCAGTCAACACAATTCAATCAATCTTAATCCTGAGATGTAAACACAAGGCAAGATATGTATGGTGACCCATATGTTATTTGTTAGTATATGGTTTATGGATTACATAGTTTTAACTTGACAAGTCAGAAAAGGAAGATTTTCATCACAGACATCTCCCCCATTATGCCACACCTTTGGAACTGTAAACCATTGGTGTCAGGATCACTCAGAAACTTTTGCTAGCTGGAGGCATCCTACGATGACATGCAATGCTTGCACCTGTATAATCATGGTGGCCCCATTGCTCCTCAATTCTTTCTTCCACCATCTACTGCTTACTGGACCTGCAGAGAAACAGCACCATCATTTCTATAATTTATTGTTTTTTCTACTAACTTACATTGTCAACACTGTCCTTGTAAAGAATGCCATCAATGTAATCTTTGCTTGAGGTTTTGTAATATGATGCCTACACTGTGTGTGTTTGCTACTTGGGAAACCTGTCCACAATATAAGGGCCTGCAAGATCCACCAGAGCTTTAAACAGTCCACAAGGAGACGATGCATGAAGGCTGTGGAAAAACCTTCATTGCCAAAAACACGGCATCTCAAGCGATGGCTGCATGCTCCATGATGACATATTACTCATGTTCAACTGTCACTGGGAAGCATACTCCCAGGCAGTTGGCAACATTGCTGCTGCCATGATTAGTGGGACTGTAGGGGCAGGCTAGCATGAAAAACATGGACAAAACAATGTTGTTAATTCCCTCCGCCTCTAGCTGTCACTGTGTGCATTGGGAGACACATGCTTCACTGGTGCAATCAAGATCTCCACTAAGGGAGGGTAATTCCTGATTGTTGACTGCTCCTGCAGCGTTGATTACAGTCCTCCAAACTGTCAATGAGATGCTACAGTGATGGTGACTACAGTCCCTTCAGTAGGGCCTCCCCTGTCAGTACAGTCATCATCAATGGGACATGGAAGCATGCCTACCATTCCCCCATTGCAGCTGCCACTTCTGTTACTGGCTTTATTGATTACCATCATTGTCACTCAAGACAAGAAAGTAAACTATAATCCTAATCTTCTGAACATGGAGAAGGATTTGGAGGATCCAGAAGGAGAGGAAGATACTATGTCTGCTTATAAGGCAGATGACTCTATGGTCTATAACTCCAGGTCTCATCCTCACAATCCCTCTGCTAAGATTTTACTCTGACAAATTTCAAGAGGTCATGAGTCTTGAAGGTGAAGGAGAGGACTCCAATATTAATACTTCAATGGAGTTTCTGGAGATCGTGCCTGCACCTCCTATTGTGGTACCTCCTGTATGTCATGCATAGCCAGATGATTCCTTTACTGCCCGGCCGAGGCCTCACACTTTGCTTGCAGTCCCTAGATTCACTGATAAACAGTGCCTGCCTCCATCTGTTGAGCCATACAATACTTACCAGCTAACAGCACTACTTTTGTAGTAAACTTAGCTGGTCATGATCTCTCTGAAAACCCTAGAATCCTGGGTTCTTTGCCTCCTGACGAGGAACCTGAGAGGCTGGATACTGTGGACAACAGAATTTATATCTCTTCATCCATGAGCCTAGGATTTGCAACTTCTTAGGCATATGGGATAAATTATCATGATAATGGCACTCCACAATGACTAATTCTCAAGCTGCTAGTCCTCCAAAGGCTGATCTGCCTAACACAGCTTCAGCTAGTTTTGATACCATCAGCAGTCCCTTGGCCAGAGAAGTAGCCTCATTTGAGGTCCCCCAATCCTAAATCCCTCTTCCTTCCATTCCACTGTTGCCTCTCAGGGTACAAATGGAGGGAAGAATCTATCTTCATCTATCAAACTGCAGGAAGATACTACTGACGAGTGGGTCCTGTAAATAATAGAAAAGGGTTATGCTTTGGAGTAGCTGTCCACCCCTCCAGTTAATCCTCCACCTCCCTTTTCTTATCCTCTGGGCCACTTGTCCCTTTTAGAGGAAGAAGTGCAATCATTTCTTAAAAAGAAAGTTATCAAACTCATCCCTCCAGTGGGAATGAAAACAGCATGCTAGCCATAGCACTACTTGATTCCCAAAAGTGGACAGGTGACCTACGGCCTGTACTGGACCTATGAGACCTGACCAAATTAATTGAAAATACAATGTTTCACATGATGTCTCTTCAGGCTATCATTCCCATGCTGCAAAAAGGGACTGACTCTGTGCAGTAGACATGAAAAGTGCTTCCCTTCATGTCAAAATCAGACAATGCCACAGACAATACATTGGCTTTATGCTACAGGACAATCATTACCAGTTCCAGGTCTTGCCCTTTGGCTTACCCTCAACACCACAGATATCTACTAAATGTTTTGTGGCTATGGCTCAGCCCTCTGGAGAGAAGCGCTTTATGTCTTCCTATATTGGGATAACTGGTTACTGAAAGTCGTGTCCAGGGAAGTAGTTCAATACACATTGTAAAAAACATTACACTTGTTCAAGGACTTAGGTATTATGGTTAAAATGCCACAATCAGTACTAGTTCTCCGTCAACACCTACAGTTCACTGGCATAGTGCTAGACACAATGGCGGGCAGTGCTTTCCTGCCTCCAGACACAGCTGAGGCCTTGGTTGCCCAGGCCCAGCTAATACATAAGAGTCATTCTGTAGCTGTCTGGACAATGATCCATCTCCTGGGACTCATGACCACTGCCATATGCGAGTCCCACACTGAACACTTTGAGTACAATGGGAACAATTGACAGATGACCTGGAACCCATGGCTCTCATCATGTCTCCTTTTTGCTCTGCCCTGATATGGTGGAAGGATCAGCTGCACATATTTCAGGGTGTCCCCTTCTTCCCAATGCCGGTTCAGATAGCAATGGCTGCCTCCAGGTCAAGATGGGGTACCCATCTAGGTCATGTCAGCTCCAGAGGGTCATGCATTGACCTCATTTCAGTTCTCCAAATCAGTGTTCTAGAAATGAGAGCTGCTCTATTTGGTCTCCAAGCCTTTGCAGAACACCTGAGTCCTGGCCCCCTGTTGATAAAACCAGATGATGTCAGAGTGATACACTATATCAACAGGCAAGGGGCACTCAGTCTTAACCCCTTAGTAGGAAAGTCATGAGAGTATGTGTAACACCCTTGTTACCCAGGGTTACTAGAATCCCAGTAAGACCTAGTGGTAGGCAGGGAAGGCAGCTTGTGAAACTCCAGTTAAATGGATTTCACACTGTTTCACTCTGTTCTTAGTCTCAGCTGAGACTGAGGGATGACATCACCATAGAACTATCACAGCTGCATGAGCCACAATGGAATCTGCAGCAGGGAGTTGGAGTAGAATGTTGGGAGGTTTGAACAGTAGTCTGTAGGTCAGTTGGAGTTTGGAGCTGCTTGTGAAAGGAGCACAGCAGCTCTGTGTTAGGCTCTTGGAGCCTCAGCCCTGACATAGGGCTACATTTAGGAAAAAGGTGTGTGTTTCCACCAAAAGAGAGACACAGAAGCAGTTTTAAAGTGGTGGAGACTTCTGAACCGGGTCTCAGTGCCCCATCCCTCAGGGGATGGGGCAGAAAAGATTAGCCTGTATATTCCAGGGGCATCCCCCTGGCTACTGCTAGTGGAGAAGCTGCCTTATTTGGTCCAAGAATTTGGGGAAACTAGACGATTTTGTGATTCACCTGTGGGGCATCTGCAACCGGAGGGTGAGTTTCTGCTGTTTCTAAAGGGCCCATGTTTTCACCCAGGACTTGTGTGATAGTGGGGATTGGACTACTGAAGTAGTGGGAGGCCTAGAGTAATGGGTTTAGCCAAAAGTAAAAGTATGTACAAGTCCAGCACATAGGGGAAGTCAAGATATGTAGAGGAGATGTGACATACGTCTACATTGCCAAGCTTTCAGAAAAGAGTTGTTTATCTTCCAGAGAAATGGCCGGGTATGGATTGTGGGAGCTGGAGGTGGGAGACACCCCATCTTTAGTAACCAGGTCCACCTCTACGGATTTGCTCTGTGGATTTCTACTTTGCCTCATGCACTTGGCCAGTGATGAGGGAAGTACCCAGACATGGGATTGGAAGGAAAATTCCCTCTAGGAGTCAAAGGCTCTAAGGTAGTTTGGGGAGCCACCAATTGGATAACTGGTTCATTCTCATAATGGACCATGGATCAAGTGGCCGTCGGGGGAGCCGGGCCAGTAGGGAAAACCCAAGTAGTGTACAAGTCGGGCTGTGTACCCAAAGCTCCGTGCAAGTCTGGGCTGTGTGCCTGGTGGGTTTAGAGCCTGAGGGCTGGAAATATGAAAAAGTGTTCTGTTGTCTCTAATCTGCATTACCAGGAATGTAGCCCCGTGGGGGTCCGTCTATGCTTTGTTTGTTCAGCTTGGATGTGAATAAAAGCCATACTTTAGAATCCCATTCCCGGTTTTGGACATTACAGTTATTGCTTCCTGTGTTCAGATTTACTTGGGTGCCCCTGTGCAAAGTAACCAAACCTAGGCCACCTGTGCCAAGTAACCTAGTCCTCCCCGAACCCAGTCCCCACCAGGTACTGCTGTCAGCTTCAACAGCATGCCACCTGTCATTTGCAAAAAGGCAGGGGTCCAAGGGTTACATATGGTACTGGGCTCTGTATCATGGCCTTCAACTATTGGCCATGTTTCTCCAAAATGTCCAACACAACTTTGCAGACAGGCCGAGTCAGTCTCCATCATGGAAACATGAATGGGAACTGCTAACCTCCATAGTACATGACTTCTTCACAAGATGGGTTCTCCAGAGTTGGATCTTTTTCATCTCCACACAATGCAAAGATGCCACACTACTTACTCACTCCAGGACCTGGAGTTTTCCTGCAAGACACATTGCCCATCTCTGGGACTGGGAGGTTCTTTTAGACATAGAACCCCTCCAAGAGGTGACTGATGTATTGCTTGCAGCGGTAGAGTCTTCCATGAAATATGTCTTTTTCTTTGACATTGAAGCACTTCTCCATATTGTGTACTTCTTGTTATGAGGACCCTTTTTTGAGTCATGTCAGTACCATACTGGCATGCCTTCTGTTCCTATTGCACTTCAGTGTACATTAATCTTCTGTTAAAGTTTATTTGGCTGCCATTTTGGCTTTCAATGCACCTGTTGATGGGCACATAGTAACACATCTAGAGGTGACCCATATGTTTTCAGAGGGTATTCTGCAAAGTTGTCCACTGCATGTAAAACAGTTCCACCTTGGGGCTTGAATGTCAAATGTGAAAAGTAGTCTGTAGCCAAGTTTCAGCCTGCTACAACCTGTAAGATGCTTTTATTTTTAAGGAAAACATTGTTTTTGGTACCAGTGAGTAGGGAGAGGGTGTCCTTGCAGAAAAGTCCTCATTTTCTACCTAACATGATTCCTGCTTTTATGTTTTTTTGTGCGTGTAGTGCACAAGAAACATACTGAGATAGTAGAGCATTGCAGAGGTGTGGCAGTGTTGTGGCCAATGCAGTGGAAGCTTTAATGGGCGCATCCCTTGGCCACCAATTAATGCTGAAGCTGCCAATGATGGCAGTTTCAGAGTGAGCGCCGCACTTGAAAGAAATCTGCTGCTGCAATCAGGAGCAGTTTCATCATTGCAGCGGCAGTCCCCCCTCCCTTCCAACCAGGCACACAGCAGGACAGCAAATTTAAATGTTAACTCCCTCCCACTGCTGCTGCCTACCCTGCACCCTCTGTTCTCTTCCCCCTGCTGATATCGGGGTGCTCAATCTGAATGTTAGCACATAGCCCCCCCCTCCACCCATTAATGTAGCACACTGGGAGCACATCCCAGTGTGCCAAAAAATACTTATTTGATGTTTCTAACAATGGGATGCCCACTCCCGGTGTCAGATGCACCACTCCCCCACACTCCTATGTTTTCAGCTGACCTCGGGGTGCCCAATCCCCGGGTTGGCATTGATACCCCCCTCCAGTATTCTGGCACACTGGGAGCCCACCCCAGTGTGCAGAAATCCATGTTGTTAACATTTCACCTGTAAAAAAGAAAACAGTACCATAACATTTTTAAACCTGAAAAAAAAAAAAGTAAACGGTCCTCGTCATTTCCACTGGCCCCCCCCAACCCGCACCCTGCCTCTGCACACCCCACCTGCCTGCACCCCCCTCACCCATACTTATCTCCGGAGGTTGGAAGCAGTGATCTTCTGTGGATCGGGAACATGTCTGCACTGAAAGACCAACTGGGAACTGAAGAAATGACGGTAAGCCTTAAAATGGCAGTCAATGGGGGGGGGGGGTTAACCTAGGTTGATATTGCAGCCAATTTTTGGACTTTTGGTCCCAAATTTTCAACATAGGGTTCTTGGGACCCCATCTCATGAACAATGGCACTGTCATTTTGTTTCTCAGTCCTGAAAGGTGATTTCACGGTCGCTGCGCGGAATCATCTTTCGGGACCAATTAATGAAACGACTGTGCTACTGTTCATGAGGTGGGGTCCCAAAATGTCCTTGTTGCAAATTTGGTGAAATAACTCCCAAAAATTTCTGTATTACAAGTGTCCATTGTGCAGTTTCTAGGCATGCTCATAACTTCATTAATTTTTAATATTTTCACTCCAAATTTCCAACATTGCCATTTTTTTCACACCCCTTATGAACAGTACAGGTGTCATTTTTCATATCCTTCTCAAAATGTGTTTTTCCACCTGTGGCACAGAATGGCATGGTTGCTGTGAAAAATCAACTTTCAGGACACATTAACGAAATCACAGTGCAACAGTTCATGAGGTGAGGTCACAAAAAGGCCATGCTGAAAATTTGGTAAAAATATTCCAAAAAATGAGTTACAAGTGTGTGTTGCACAGTTTCTATGTACACTTGTAACTTCACCACTGTTTCATATTTTCACCCCAGATTTTCAACATTGCCATTTCTTCACACTTCTTCATGAACAGTACAGCTGTCATTTTTCATATCATGCCCAAAATGTGTTTTCACACCTGTGGCAACCAATGGCACACTCGCTGTGCGAAATCACCTTTTGGGATTGAGTAACGAAATGATACTGCCACTTTTCATGAGGAGAGGTCCCAAAAAGCCCATGTTGAAAATTTGGAGCTAAAATACCGACAAATGCCCAGGGTGTTAGGATTTCCAACTGTAATGCCCACCTTGTACAGACTGACAGGCATCGGGGGTGTGAGTTGGGGTTGTCTGCTGTAATACTCATGCCATTCCACTCCCACCCCCACCCTGCAGCCACTGACAGGCATCGAGATGTGTCTTGGGGTCTTCAGCCCTAACGTTCACCCCATTCTCCTATACTACACCCATCTCAGTTTATTGCCTTATGGAATGAGGGTGAGTGTAGGGCTGAAGACCTCAAGGCACACTGTGACTCCTGTTGGCGCAGGGTGGACTGAGGTGAAATGGCGTGAGTGTTATGGCCAGTGACCCAAAGGCACACCTCCAATGCCTGTCAGTCTCTCCAGGGTGGGCGTGGGGGATGGTGTTACTTCAATATTTCACTGTCATTCCTATTATGCTTCTCTTTAACTCCTGCGCTACCAATGTCAGTGCCACCAAGCAAACATTTAGCATTGACAAATGCTTGTTTACATTATCTCAATTCTTACACCTTCCTGTGTATTACCCAGAGCATCCTAACAGGGGTGAGGCTTTGCTCCATACACCTCGTGTACACAGAACTGTGTTTCTATCTTGATCTACTAAGAATTGCAAAAAGTCCTCTCAGCCTTTCGTTTAGTTCCCCGCGGAAAAGAGGGCAACCCTATAGCTAAACATTGCTTGATAAAATGACCGGCTACTTATACTGAATTCATTAGAGGAAGTATGGTAAGCAACTTCCTGGTGCAGTACCTGACTTCTGTACTAAATGATATGGTCACCCTGGCAACTGACAGATGCACTGCTGCCATATGGAGCACTGTGCATACCTTCCCTATGCACTACTATCCTGACATCATCTCTCGTAGATGTGCTGGCTATAGTCTAGCAGTGCCGCAAGACAGCCTGCCTTGATTGCATATCAGACTTTGCCATCCTCCCTGGGTACCTTGTGTACTTCTTGAGAATCGTTACAAAGATTCGTCCCATGCAAAAGGTGTCTTCAATGAAGATAGAACACTTACTGTAATAGTAGATCTTTGAAAGACACTCCTCAATTGGGCCATGGCACACCCACCTTACTTCCTCTTTTCTACGGAATCAGCTAGCAGATCTGTCTACTGCCTTGTTTGGAGGTGTCCATAAGTACTTTATGTATACTGTAGTTTAATTTCAGTCCCATGCCTCTCCTTGTGTGCCTGGTACTGGTTTGGGCTCCTGGTTCTTCACAGTAAGAGGCCTTCTGAAGTTATCTCCAACCAGGAACTGAGGAGCAATGGGGCCACCCATGATTACATAGGTGCCAATGAACTTTTGCTAGTTGGAGGCTGCCCATGAGCACATGCAACACTGAATGTTGCATGTTATCATGGGCAGCCCCCTGCTAGCAAAAGTTTCCAAGTGGTCCTGATGCTGGCGGCTTACAGTTCCATAGGTGTGGCCCAATGGAGAAGGTTCTCTCTAAAGGTGAGTAACTGCTGTATCCTGCTTGTGAGTGCCAAAAAGGAAAGTGATGCAGGCAGTGGTAAGAGTAGATGCAGGCAGGCTGGGCTCTGTAATAAGGAAGAAACATTTTGACGGTGTGTTTTTTTTTTTTTACCTTTTTTTAGCTTTTGAGTAACAGTTTACAGCTCCTTCTTTTAATCTGAGTCACAGAATGAATTGGTGATGTTTATTTGTCTTGTTTTCTCCAGTCAGATGTGGTAATTCATTATTTTAACTTAAACGCTGGATCTCAACACACAGTTTTCTCCAAAAACTCACATAAACTGTTCCCTGTCTGGCATTTGCTTGGAAAACAAATGATGCTGACATTTTTTTTCAGCAATGGATGCTTGTTTTAGTGAGTAAAAAGCTGCTGAAAGAGATCAAAAGTGGTAGGAATTGGCACAAGAGGGAACACAGCTGCAGCTGATGATAGAACATGCACAACAACAATTTTAGAACATTCCCAGCAACTTAGAATATGCACAACAAGATTTCTGAGGTGACTGATTTCTATGCATAGTAACTAACCATATATAATGTATGGGGAGCCCTTATTATTATTACCTGAAAGTCAACTTTTTGCAATGTTGTTATGGTATCATTGTGATGTCAAGAGGTTGTTAACCCCTCCTGATTACATCACAGTGATACCATAACAATGGGAATGAATCAGTGCATGCACAGCTTTCAACTAGCATCTCACAATGAACAGCTGCGGCAGTGAGAGCTGGCCCTAATGGAGAGTGGCGCTATGTGAAAAAAAGGAAAAGGACACTTTTCGTTTAACTGGGAGTCACTAGTGTTTCTTGCCCCATACACTATAAAACATAATGGCTGGGATTTGTTTAATAACCATGCTAAAATCACCTCTCGAGGTTGCCAAGGCAACAGTAATCCTCTTGAGCTGCACTCTCGTGGTTTACTATGTTGTCGTGGCAATCTCTCGAGCTGATTACAGCATGGTTATTAACCAAATCCCAGTCATTATCTTCTAAACTATAGCTATTTTTGATTTTTGAACAGTAGCATAACAGTTTTTTAGTTAGGGTGGAAATCCATGCCACAAAGGGTAACAGGCTAGGGGTAGCAAGATGGCTCAGTTGGTAGCACATCCACCTTTGTGTCAGAAGGTTGTGTGTTCTAGTTCCCCACAAGGGTGCATGCAGACATATTCAGGGTGCGCATTTATGTGCAGTTTGATTATATAAATATATTTACTTATTAGTGTTCATTATCAACTACTGGCAGAACTTCACACATGTGAATAATGGACCATGAATAACAGAATTTCGTTAATCACTTTCCAGAAAGATTCTCAAAAGAGCTTCTATGTCAGAGAAACACCTTCCTTTTCCTCTTCTGTCTTTCCTCATGCTGCCACTTCGCTCACGCTGTCACAGAGAAAAACCACCAGTGCGAATGACTGAGTTGTCATCATTTAAAAGAAAATACCACGGCACAGTTTTATAACTGATCGAGAGTGGGTCTTCCAACAGCAAACCCCCCCCTCCAAGACAACTCACTCAATGAAGCTCGGGTGTGTGTGAGAGCACTATAAATACTTTATTATAAAATGGAGAGAAAAAAATACATAACCTGATTGTTCAGACTGAGGCTTTAGCCAAGTGTAAATCTCAGAACATACACATAGTTAAAGAGCCACTGTCATGTCAGGTACTAGTTCCCTACAGTCGATCACTGAAATAGTGATACAGTGATCTAATTGGTAATTTTTAATGAGTTGCATTGCTAAATATGTTGAAATCAGCTGTTTACCTTGCAAGCGCTTGAAGCACATCCACGCTGCAGTATACAAAGCTGATGTCCGAGAGGCGAGCGCTGTGACGTCAGGTTGGGAGATATGTGCCCTTATTGGCTCCCGCGCATAGCGCTAGTACAGTGGCGGTAAATGAGACAGCAGTATTTTGCGTAATTTTTGAGGGGACTGTGTTGTTAGACATCTATTGAAGCTGACAGTTTTCAGTAGTGAACTAGCTGTAAGCCTCATGTGTGTGGTGTCAAAACCTTTATTTTGCGATGATCGTGAAATCATTGCTGTTGTGCTGTTTAGAGTGTGTGCTGTAAATCCCTATGGAGTACCATCACAGTGCAGCGTTGTGAATGTGGCAATATTGATTTCCGCTGTATTCAAGGCTGTGATAGTGTGGCTGATAGTCATGTATGATATTTTTATCAATTTTCCCAGTTATATTTTGAGAACAGATCTATTGAGTTTGTTGTTAGACGTGCCCATGTCAGTGCTTCTTCATGAGCCTGTGTGGCGTTCCTCTGGGGTATTTATGCAGAACTGTCCTGGCCATTCAGCCACTGTAGTACGTAATTTATTTGCAGTATCGTAGTATTGCAGTGGTACATATGTTAGTACTAATGAAAGCTCATTTCTTTATGTATTAAAATGGTACACTGTGTTGTGGACATGAATTTGTTGTCAAAATGGAACACTTGCTATGCTTTGAAACACAGTGGTACAGGATTTCAGTAACTGGGTGTGGGTTATTGGGGGGGGGACTTCGGCTTATATGCATCCTCTCAAATGGAATAGTATTTGTGGACTACATGGGAATGACATTTGCTCCACGTAGGGGATGTGTAGGTAGTGTGTGGTCTACATTGACCAGGTACCTAGCAGTGTGAAAAGGCACAAGGCAGGTGGAAGGCAACCATGCACAGTTTTGCATATGTTGCACTGAATACATATTTTGTGCTTGGTATATTGCAGTACGTGCATGGGGGGGGCACCATGACAGGGCAGTAAGGGGATATGGTACTGGAACTCAATATGTAGTGCAGTGTGGCACGATAAGGTGTAAGGTGTAAAAGGGAGTGGCTCTTCAGTGATATGCTGGAAGACAATGACGAGCAGAGGGTGGTGCACACAATTTGCATTTCGTTGATTTTGAGGTTACTGATGGCTGTGGGTTGTGCAGGTCATGGCTAGAGGTGTGGTGCATACTACTGAAATAAATGAAATAATGAAATGGTAGTTGATGAATGTTTGATTTTTATTGTCATTTCCCTTTTCTTTTACTTGTCAGAAACCAGTGGCTAACATGGTAAACACGTGTGTTGCATATGGGTGTTCAAATACTCATAAGCAACAGGTCAGTATGCACAGATTCCCATTCGATCCAGCAATATTGGCTAGGTGGAATCATGCAGTGTCTGCTGCCCGTCTTGACTGGAGAGGCCCATCTAAAAGTAGTGCACTGTGCAATGCGCATTTTACAGTTGATAGTTTTGAACCAATGTATGCATACATGAAGGAGTTTGGTATCACTACAGGCCGTGTCTGCAGGCGTTTAAAAAGTGATGCTGTTCCAACAGTGTTTGCACATGCTCCACTTCCGGGTACCCTGTGCAATGTCCCAAAGAAATCACGAAAGTCTGAAGCAGTCAAAAAAAGGGAAAGACAACCGGTAGGTTATGAAATGTTGAAATGGAAATGACATTGTCGGCCAATGAGTATTTCTTTGGTCATCCTGTCTCCCCGTATGTCCCATGTATTGTGCGTGTCCCCTGACCCTCTGAGATCAATGGTTTTCCATCACTCCTCTCCGTGTAAAGGTTACTGTTGTAGTGATAGGTACAGTGGTGCTGAGGGTTGAGGCGCTGGGTGACTCACTTCATGCAAATCCTGCGACCGGGGTTTGGTAAGGAACTTATGCCGCTGTAGTTTGGGTGAAAGGAAAGGACTGAGAATTTGTACAACCGCTCTCCTTTCCTCTGATAGACAGTCATCATAATTGTACCATATAGTGACTACTAGTGGTGAGTGGAGGTCAAAGCTGCTGCCTGTATTAAAAACAGGATGTCTCTCCTGCTGGTGTGCACAGGACCATGCATGCACCACACTGGAGTGTATTTCATTGAGTGGCCGGTGGGGGGGTGTTTAACAAGCCAGAAAAAAATGCGACTTTGTGGATATGCCAAGGTGCCACCAGCTTACTGGCCACACTACCGTTGTTGTACTCTCCATCCTGTGACCCCATCTACTGCAGTCCCAGGTACATTACGTTGTATATAGAGCACCATGGTGGTGGGCCCTACCTCAGGGTGTTTTGAGGGGAGGGATTTCTCAAAAGCTAGCTTCTGCAGATACACTGTGCTACACTACTACCCCCCCTGTGTTTGTTGTTCCCTCCTCAATTGCTGTTTGTTACCTGTGAACTTCTTTTTCCGAAAGAATCAGCCAAGGGTGCACAATGAATTGTGAAAACAAATGTGTGTTGTCTGATTTGTGACTCACTACTGCCTTACTTTTACCCAACCCACGGAGGGGCCTTGCCGTGGTGTTGGGCTTCTGTAATGATTAATTATTGAAGTCATAAGGCACAACAGGATGTGGGTTATTGTGGATTTACCTGTGCTTTGTGGTGTGTGTCACAGGGTGCAGCAGACTGACTTAACCACAGAAGAAGTGGGTAAATATCCCAATAACTCACCTCCTGGACTGCCTTCATGTTACAATACAATGTAGTCAGGTGTGAAACAATTTGATACTGTGTTTTACTATCTTATTTATAGATGGCATTCATCGGTCGTGGGCTATGCATGACTTACCTGCAGTCATATGACCTGCTTACTCCGATGCATGTACAGGACTTTCACACAGCATTGTATAATTTAATCCTTACAACTAACGCCTCCGTTTTATTAAACTTTTTTCATTCCATGCACTATGTGAGACACATGCAAACAGCAGAACATTGTGAATGACCACGACTACTAAAAAAACATTTGATGACATACTGTAGTTGAACAGTGTCATCACTGTCATTAATCATTATGTCGCACGTCATGTTACACATTCATATTTACCACTGTGGAGGTACAACACAGGTAGTGTGTGTGTTGGATACGGATGACAACAGATGTTGCTGATTACACCAAATAAGTGCTGTATAGTGATTGTCAGCGTATGAGAATGGCACGTAATATCAACTTAAAAAAAGGATTGCCAAGTCTGCATTACGAGGCGGTGATGGCACTGAGGTGTTACGATGTAGTCATATTTGCAAAGCAAACATGGATGCATCTCACATAATCAGCAACATTTTGTTGTGGTTCATGTTGGATACTTCATCTATGATAAATTGTTTCAAATCACAATAGACTACAACCAACACATTGAAGCTACGTGTGGAAACGATGCATAACATCGACATTCCATTGATGAAGCCTGATTGGTGACAGGAATGGGTGAGTTTATCAATGCTCCTTTCTATTGTTCCGGCTAACAGATGTATCACTTCTTCATATGTTACCAGTACCACTATCTTGACACAATTTACAAAACTGACATATATGCGTTTACTGCATGGCAACTGTACACAGCATAGCTATGAAGCGGTAACTTCACTGCATGACATGCATTTGTGGGTATAGTTATTCATATCTTCAACTGATTCTCAGTTAGTGGTAGTGCATGTGCATGTGCATGTATGTTTATTCAGCATAGATTGCTGTCATTTACTCAATTTCACAATGGTGACAGAGACCAACACATAACCCATGTAATGTTTCACGTGCACTGCAGGTTATTGACATGCTTCTTGAAGAATCTGCCAGTAAACGACTTTGAGAAGAAGTACTGAAACATGACACAGTAGAACAACAGTTTGTCAGTGTGCCATGTCTTATGATGGAGGCTGAAGAGAAACCAGGCAAGAAAGATGCTGAACTGCAGGTTTATCCAAGGGATGTGCTTAATACCTTCAACAAGAAGATTCAGGTGCACATTCGCAGAGTAAATCAAGGTATGTAATCTGCAGTTGTAATGTACTTTTTGTACTTGTTTTCATTCTTCATTGTTTCAGACATCTCTGTATTGTATTTGTACAAAGATGTGTTTTGGTGTCCTGCCGATTGTTTCTTAAGGTGTTGGCATCAACAGGTGAGCATTAGCAGTTCAATAATGCACTGTTGTGCACAATTCTGGAAAAATCTATGTATCAAAGCAGCAGTTCTCTACAGTATAATGTTCGATTGTATGGTGGAGTGCTGTTTGTTATGCAGTTCCATCCATTTCCAAATGCTGTTGTGTCACACTTCAAATGTAGTGGAAGGTGACTCCAAATGGCTGTGCCACAACAGTGTTGTACAACCTTGCGATAGTACATTACTTATTTTCATCTTGAAATCACTGCAAGATAAAGACACATGTTTCAATTAGTACTATACACTATTAAGGTATACTGGATGGGAAACTTTGCATAAGCACTGTGTTATGTCACTTAGTGGTACTGATTCCCTATGACCTTGATAGCCCAGCTGGAAATATGCATGGTAAGAAGAAAACCAAGTTGTCAAAACACAGTGGATATGCACACAGTTGATCATCCTCCTATTATTATTGTAGTGTATAGTAGTGTGTGAAATATGTGTTTTGTGACTTTGACTGTTTTCAAAATGAAGGTGACAAGTATTGTGATGTGGTTCTACAATGACGTAGTAGCACAATATGGTACAATCACATTCATGACACTTGAAGGTGTGGCACAACAGCATTTACTGTAGTAAGACATGGAAATCTATGCAGAACAACACTGCACCATACAGTACATGTAGGGCACTGTATGGCAGCACATCCATAACCACAAGGATTCTAGCAGGCATTGTGCTGTCAACAGCGCTGTTGGGTGGGTTTTCATTTCCGTACATAATGACAGTATCATCTGTTACCAAGGAAACATCTCGATACAAGAATATCCTTGTTGTGTATGACTGGTCATACGCAATCCCCTATGTGCTGCACACTGTGAAAAATTGCAGTACACTGCAGTCTATGAATAACCACTGTGTTTTGCGGCCTGTGGGTATCGAATACCAGTGACCGATTTGCATTGGTTATTGAGGTCAATGACAGGCTCTGTTTGCAATGTCCCTGTACACCTCTTCAACCTCCCTTCACTCCATCCCCCATCCACAAACCTCACCCCGCCAGGATGATTTTCAACCTTGCTTAACCTGCATCCTAGGCTCCTTCATGACCTCTATGGCATCTCCCTTACAGTAGCATTGTACTGCCACATCCAGGTCATGATGCTTAGGTGAATAAATTAATGTTCACCCTTATATGGTTGAACTGCATTCCATAAATAATAGTTTCTTCCCACTATGATGGTGACTTTCAGTTCATCCTTACTGTTGGTTCTCTATGCTGTATGATAAAGCAATGAAAACTGTGATCGCCATCAGGGATAGGCTTCTCAGTCATTTCCTACATTCAGCATCTGCAGGTGTTCAGGTGAAGCCTCTCAAGCGGGACATTGGCATCCAATGTGTTCTACTGGATAATAAATGTATGAACGACATTGATGAAGATGTTGGCACAGACATGAATGACATGAGCGACATGGAAGAAGATGCAGAAAATTCAGAAGATGAAGATGATGATGACTATGTTCCATCGTCTCAAAGCAGCAGTGATGACAGTGCATGCTACCAAGAAAGTAATGATGGAGTGGATATGGACTCATCATTCACGATGAAGCCTGAAGACACACTGCAGTCTGAAGATAAATTTCTTGTGTTTCAGTCTTGCCTTATAAAGCTGCTGTCATGGTGCCATTGTCAGCACTGTGGAGAAACTGGTTTTGTGTTTCGTAAGCGAGTAGTTGGAAGCCTACTGATTTTGACAACAGCATGTGAAGCATGTCATAAAACATCAGTGTGGCATAGCCAACCATATGCGGGATCAATTCCAGCTGGCAATATACTTCTGTCTGCAGCAACATTATTCTCTGGTTCTACAGCGGCAAGAGTGACTCGTCTGCTTACGTTTGTGGGCATACAATGCTGCTCCCCTAGGACATTCTTCAGGCATCAAAGTAACATCCTACTGCCGTGTATCAGTAAAGTTTGGAAATTAAAACAGGAGTGGTTGATTGCAGGACTACAATCTGAACAGTGTGGACTAATCTGTGGTCATGATGGTCGGTCAGACAGTCCCGGACATTGTGCTAAGTATGGCACCTACTCAATGATGGAACTGTCTGTGGGCATTGTTCTTGATGTCCAATTAGTGCAGGTATGTCCATGCATGGTTGAACATAAATGGTAATGATCATGTTCATGACTCATTATCTTCACAGATGTGTTTATCAACAGTCTTGCTAGTACAACTGACTTCTCACTACTTATTACAGCAATGGCTGCCATGAAGATGTCAGTGGTATTATCTGTTGCCTTCACAAACCTGTGCATGCGACAGTGCCCGGCTCCGTTTCAGCACCTGAGAAGATTATTTTAAGTACTGTCACAGTTTGAAAATACTGGCTTGCATTGTAGCTTAGTGCTTCTGCATCATGGGCCTCAACTGGTTTCCCAAAAAGTCAAGAAACTACGGTACACCTTGCACTATTGTGCGGCCTAGCGCCATATTCATTATATAGTGTATGTTACAATGTTATCATGTATACAATTCCATCCCATTGATTATGCTGTTCCACTGTAGTTGTAATGTCATGGTATGTTATTGTACCCTGCTGTGGTACAACATCATTCTGTAACCCCTACAGTGTACATGACTTGGTGGTATTTTTCAATGAAAAGAAGTCACAAAACAGTGAGTCGAAACATTCAGCACGATTGCAGTGACCCGTACTCCTTGCTGTGGTCCCGCTCCGTTTTTAGCGTAACTGTGCCACAGATTAAAAAAAAAAAAAAAAAAAGTAAATTGATAGTTTGGACACACGGAGCCGATGATGACAGCCGGTGTCAAAGCTGTCTGCTCGCCCACCCGCTCGCTAAATGGATACGACAATTTAGAATTCATTTTTAAAAGCACTGCCTGTTTCCACAAATCTGGTAGGAGTTCAAGGGGCAAAAGTTGTTGTACTATCGATGTGACATCAGAACGATAGTACAACTTTTTTGACCTTTGAACTGTCCTACGACAGGATTTGGAAAACCATCGTTTTCCATCCACAACAAACCCTAACCATATACTATAGTTTTATAATCAATTTCATGTTCTCTTCATTTTACATAGAGCAATGAGTGTGGTGGGAGTACCCACATGGAGCTGGAAGGGTTGCGGCGATGCGTGAAGGCCATCATAGACTGGGACTTGGAAATTTAAAAATTAATTACTGATAGACATTGCCAGGTATCCAAATGGGTGCGTGAAAACATGCCAAATACCGATCATTGCTATGACGTTTGGCATGTCTCAAAGGTATGTAACCACTGACACCCTTATGTTGGACTTGATCACTGCAGTTGTCCTCACCTCCTCCCCTCCTGAAATTATTTGCATTTGCCTCCTTTCACAGTTCAGTCAAGGCAGGTCAGTTCCTGGCCATAGCTTTGCCCTTGACGGAGCTGCCTTCCGCCCATGGTGACAACATAGACTGAAATGCATACCTGAACAGCAGGTGGCAGTTTGGCAGGAGTCCGACGTGAATGAGCTGGAAATGTGACATGGCCATATCCACTGCTGCCCTTTTCATGTTTGCAGGCAAAGGTTGATTTTAACTTTTGTTCCCTGATCCACCCAGGCACGGCATGCAATGATGCCATGGCACACAGCAGCCCTAGGGGCGTCAGCCATGCTCGCCACTCCTTGCGAGTTGGGTGTGTTGAGACATTATGCATTCAGTATTGGGCGCCCATGGGTCATGTGTACTTGTTAACATTATGTGATCTGTGGAGCATGTGTATGTAGCAGTACTGTGCATTCCATTTCCTCTTGTGAGAATTGCATGTTACCAGCACAGTTTAGCAGCCCACAAGTAACACTGTTTGTCACTACCGACATGCAGGCATTAAAAAGAAACTAACCACGATCTCAAATACAAAGGACTGTGATGCTCTTCGACCATGGATTACCTCCATCTCGAATCATCTGTACTGGTCCGTTGGATCTACTGCCGATGGTGATCAAGACACTGTCATTGCCAAATGGAGATCTGTGGCATTGCATGTGCAAAACATTCACAGGCACAACTTTGCAGAATTCAATGAATGTGCACATGGACAACTAACTGACACTGGGAAAATGAAGCGGTGGATTCCGGCATGTAAGTACATTTATAATTTATTTCAGTGCTTCCACTGTGTTCACAATCATGAAATAAAGGTGATTTTTGTCACGGTCAGCAAAAAAGCCAGTGTATTGAAAACTATAAACAATACTTATTGTTCCTACTTTATTAATGTGTGTAAGGAGAATGTGATAATCAAGCAAACTTTGAATTCGTTTGTTTTATTCTTTATTTACGACAATGTTTGTTTTACTGCCCCGTTGGAGTGTTTTTATACTGCAAAGGTAGCAGCCATGTTTGTAGTGGATGATCAGTTTTGGCAGTAGGGGGATAACTGACATGCCTGTGTTCCAAATGCTTATTGATCTGTTTTGCTGATTCTTCACTGCTGAGCAGTACGGTCTTCTTTTTAATCATGTGTACACCATACTTTACACATAAATAAGAGTAAATCAGATGACATGATTTGACCATGACTTTTTCTAAGAACTTCACTGGTGACATCTGCGAGTATTACATATTGTAAAGTAATGTTGTCCTTTGTGTGTTAGCCTCAAAGGTGTCCGTAGAGTTGGACAAGTTGGTCAACAACACTCATCTGTGTAATGACATCTCCAAACTGTCACCTGACACCAGACATCTGACCCTGAGGCATATCATTCCCTTTTTCTTCAGTTTGCACCAAAGATGGTCGTGTTTTCCTATGAAGGAATGAAATGCCGGTAACAGCCTTGAGAAATTAAATAAGTGCCTGCTTGTACTATGCATGTATTTAGCTAAGCATGTGTATCTGCTGTTGTTTGCAGTACAGTCACACACATTACAATGAAAATGACTCAGGTTTCCTTTCTTGTAATCCTTATCAGTAGCACGTATTGGGATTTAGAGGTGTTGAAAACTTTTGAAATTCCTTTCCATATGGGAACTGGGTATTGCTGTATTGCATAGTACAGTTCACAGTCAGCTGACACTGGTTCATGTAATAACATGTACTTTTTCATAATTTTCAGTGCATTGCTAGCAGCTATGCATTACAATGAAAATTCAAAACGAAAGCAGGCAGCAACTAGAACTAGTTACCAAATGATCAATCACTTGACAGAGTGTTACAATGAACAATGAAACTATAATTACCTGTTTACCTTTTTTCCCATAGGGAAACCATTGCGTAATTTGTTGGAATGAAGGAGTGTTCATTACGGCAAACACGTGAACGATTTCCCTCACTGTGTGCATGCGTCCGCCGCACTTCCTGTCTTCACGACACCGTGCCTGCTTGGGGAACCGCAAATGGACAGCAAACCGCCACCTTGACTAGACGCTAAGTACAAAAAAGAAAAAAAAAAACTAAATCTGCCTCAGTCAGTGCTGTGCACCAGATAAAAAAAAAATAACAAAATAAATAGGCTGACTGCAGCCACGCACTTCTCCTTCACCGAACACCAGCTGCACAGCTATATTTTATTTTATACAATTGCTGAGTTAAAAAAAGAAAAACACAGCAATTACATGAAATAAAATATGGGTCTGTGTGAGTAAAATGGAATTTACACACATCCTCGGGTTTAGATGCTTCACATAAACCCCTCGAGCTTCGCTCTCAGGGGTTTATGTAGCATCAAACCCCTCATGTGTGTGTAAATTCCTCGCTATACACACCCAAAAATTCCACATAATTTTTCCTATATATAATGAAGTGAACGTAAAGTCATGTTATAGGGTATTGCATGACTTCCCAATACTGTGACAGAGCAGCGTGTTGAACACGCAACAGAAAACTGATTCAGGAGTGCTAAGGAAGCATGACCTACAAAACTTCTTGAAAATATGGAAACAATGGGTGGCCTGTGCTATCACTGTAACGGATAACAAAATGTTATGAAGGACACATTGTTCAGAAATCATATTTGTTAGGAGAACATGATGATTCGGATTGATATATGGAGAATGTCACGTTCGTCATATACGGAGCTTTGGCAGGTGGTGGCGGTGGCGGTGGGGTGCGCACTGAGATAACACATACATGTTTAGTGACCACTGTTGTGTGACCATTCAATGTTGGTGTGTCTGCTCAAGCACCATGACCCAGGTTGAGAAACATTCGAGGCATCAGGTGCAGTCAAAGTGGGACAAATAATAGTGCTAATGGAGCACTGCAATGTAACAAAGATTACAATACAGATGCGGTCAACCGTGGGGTGACATCCACTTGTCACTCTATGTGACAGCTTTTGATGCAGGATCTGACTCCTGTAAAAAAGGAGTATCCATTATAGTAGCTCGCAGAATACCATTCAGGCTTATTCAAGAACTAGCTGACCCTCACTGCAGAAACATACTGTGGTGCAACGGTCACAGTGCTGTATCAATGGAGATGAGGGATGGATATTAACAGTGCACTATGTTCCACTGTCGTATGCAAACAGTAAACATGCTGCACAAAAGTGATACACAACCCGAAGAGTGTGCTGCCACTACCAAGTAAGTACACAGCATGCATTACACAGCACCCAACAAAGACTCTGTTGCAAGTATTGAACAGAAACACATAAGTGACACTTGTGTACTGTGCTGCAAGTACAATTGCTGAAAAAAGAATGCAGTGCTGTTCATAACAATGTGCAACCTCTACATTGTGTTACTCAAGTGGCATGAGCAACATATGGGCTATGTCATCTTCAACATAACTATATCACATGAATGCAAGGTGACTGTAGGTGACTTAGAGGGCACATCTGGGCAGATTACATCACTGGCAGGGTTGTGAGTAACATGATCACTGCAGCATAATGTTTATGGGAAATCATTTCCTGGATACATAGCACAAAGATTCGGATGTCCACAACTACTTCCATCAAACACAGAGACAGGGCTGCATTTTAACCACAGAGGAGTACTGTGTGTGTAGGAGTGGCATGGGGGAGTTTGGGGGGGGGTTAGGGTTCACAGGACAACATGACACAAACTGGAACATAGCGACACAATCTAGTTTTAAGATGCAGGACAAGTGACATTGCTGTGAAATATATGTGCCAAAATTCAATAACTGACATTGCTACATACTATTCATGGGAGACAGGAGAAATTCATAAATTGAAATCACAACACAGAGTTGTTATACCATGCTGCTACTTGCACACTGCTCTACAGACATGTTGCATGGTGTGCAGTATGTGCAAATATTTCGTAACACACTGTATTACACTGTCGTCTCCCACAGGAGTTGTGTACATTCCTCACAGTTCTGTAACATTCAGTTGTACAACATACACATCACACCTCCTTATAGCTGACTGTGCTGATTTTCTAATTCATAAAAAGCTGTATATCCATTTATTATTTACTAATACTTCATACAAAGCAGTAATCAGACAACTGTCAGTGGTCAGTAATGCAGTGAATATCAGAAATGACAGATGAAGTATGGTATGTCCTGACACCAGTTACACGCTAGGACTCGTACATTGATAAACACATTGATTGCAAAACAAGATTTCATCATGCTTTCATTCAGCATTTAGGTTAGCAGCAACAAGCACTGACCCCAGAAGGACACACTTTTGCTGATTCGCCCTGACTGCGTCTCCACTTCACACTCGGAAGAGTATCTGAAGCAATCACGATGCCTAACTGCGTCGCACCACTGTGATCCTAACATTACATCACAATGCTGTGTCAAGGCAGTGGGGAGTCATGCGGATGAAGGGTGGATGTGCGTTCACGAGCACTCGTTGTTTTTATTTTTTTCAGTATAAACGGACACTGTACATGGTCAACGACAAGGCGATTCTACACTGCGGAATACCGGGAACACAAAGATCAATGAAAATTACAGTAAGTCTACCCTGACAGTTGCTCTTTAAAGTCCCAGCTGAACATTGCCTGCCCCATAACATCCACTCAGTGTCTCCTTGGGGCTTTCGAATGTTCATGTGCTCAGAAACCGCCATTTGTTTAAAACAGCAAAGCGGCAACTGACAACTGTACTGTCTTTAAAAAAAAAGTCATACCTTAGCCTCCGAGTTGCATTCAGTCCCAAGAAAATTAATTTTTTTTTGTAACGTGGAGAATACCTCATTTCAATTATTGGTGGTTCCTTGGATGAGTATCTCTGCATAGCTGAAATCGTTAACTCCGACAGAGTTTATTTTGGCAGCCACTACCGTGACCTGCAATGACCTTACACAGACAGCTGCAACTGATGGGCCGACAGTAGTTGCTAAAATGGCAGTAAAGGATAATTTGGAACTGTTATCAAGTGGATGTGGTATCAAATGAGCATGAGAAACTACTGAAATTTTTATTTGAATGCTGATGCCATAACATAGAGCATGCGCGGTTGCACTATGCAACAGCGCATTCTCATGCTCGTTTTGATACCTCAGCCGAGCCACTTCATAATACTCAGGACACTAAATGCTGCAAATATGTTTAATAACTCCATATTGCCTCATAACAGATGTAAACATGTTTACAGCAGCTTCCCAACAAGGTTGAGCCCAAATGCGCATGGCACCATGCTTTTGCTTTTTGGGGGGGGGGGGGTCATAGTCAGGTTATGCTGGTACTGCCAGATAATCACTGACTTTGCATTTTTTTTTTAAATAAACTAAATTCTTTTCAACAGCAGAACACAGACATCATTCCTTAGACAAAAGCTGACAACAGAATCTATAAGCAAATAGCTAACAAAAATCCCCACATAAACTAACAGTGTCCTTTTGTTAAATGCATATATGTTTGCAGCCAGATGCTTAAATCTTCACTGTCTGAGTAATTTTTTAAACAACAACATGGACAGTCAGATCGCTGCAATTGTTGCCTTCATACACTAGCATGGGGGGCTATTAAGATAATTTCTGGCTTGTGATAACAGAAGGCAGTAATTGGGAGAGTTATAAAGGGCAGCAAAAAGTGTTATTATTTTGTATGGTACTGGGACTGTTTTGTCATTGGTGGATGAACAAAACACTAAAATCCATTAAAGATGCAGTGGATATTTATTTATTAGCAATACATACTGCATTTTTTTAATTTATTTTATAATATCAATAATGCACTCCAGGGGGTGTGAGGTTGTGAGATTCACACATGCCTCTGGTGGTTTAAGGCACTCGGCCTGTGGCCATGTGCCACACCACACCAGAGGCGTATGTAAATTTCACAACACACACCCTGTCATGCATTATTGTTTAAATCTACTGCTGTATTCAGACTCTGACTCTCTGTGACAGCAATCTGCTGACAGAACCCAATAGCCTACATAATAAATATGGCGCTCCAGTATTCAAATCGTAAGCACTCTTTTCTTTTAAGCCTTCCAACTGGCTTGTCTGTTGACTGGCAATATCAGTTTATTTCTGCCTGTCGACTGGCATCCGTGATTGAGAAATGCTGCTCTTTACTACTCAATGATTTCCACTAGTTTGGATTTACGGCAGCTGGGGTTGAGGAGGCTGAACTATATGACACTATTCAAAATGGGAAAAATATGTTTAGAAATGTAAAAACATTTTCTAAAACAGTAAAGATGAACAGTTACTAACAGAAAAATTCTCATTTTGTTCTTCTATTGCAATAAACTTTATACAGTTCTGTATTGCTGCCACACTCATTCTTTCATGCAAAAGAATAAAAAATTAATAACCCAAAGAACCAGTAAATATAAAAAATAAAACATGGGGTTGTGCTTAAACTGCCAGTGCAAGTGGCCAGAGTGGAGCAGGGGGATGCACTAGTGCAAGTTCTGTTGCGCTAGGCGCAACAACCCTGATATTCAAAAGTGCACATGCAAATGGGTCCATAATGTATGCAAGACACAAATGGGGCCATTTGCATTTCCTTATGGCCCCATTTGCATGCAGGTGCGCCAATCCCCGGTGACTTGCACATGGCGCCCTGCCAGGCTGCAGCCATCGGTGACCGACGCCACTGCACATCATGGCAAAGTGCTCCAATGCCTGATTGCGGGCATGTGTTAATGTTAAAACATGTCCAATATCCCTGGTGGTCCAGTGGACTGCTCACAGCCAATCATGGGCATCAGTAAATAACAATGCCACACAAATCCAACCCTGGTGGTCTAGTGGTGCCCCTCCCCACCCGCCCACTGAGCCCGCTCCCCGGTCAGCAGCGGGTGGCAACTCCCACCTGCTAGCCACCTGCCGACTGACACCATATGGTAGGGCTGTACACCCATTGGTCCCAGTGTGTGCCAATGAGGCGTGCAACCCCTAAATACCTACCTGTTCCAGATATGAATGGATCATTCACACATCTGAACGTGTAATCTGATAAAGGGCTGCACGCCCATTGACTCATGCTGTGGACCGGTGGGCGTCACAGCCTACCATACGGTGTCAGTCAGCGGGCAGCAGGGCAGCTAGCGGTGGGAGCTGCCACCGCCCGCTATCCGGGGCAGGGCGTGGGGCTCAGTGGGTGGGTGGGAGGGGCACTGCCAGACCACCAGGGTTGGATTGGTGGCATTATTGATCAGGCTGCGAGTGGTCCACTGGACCACCAGGGATATTGGACAAGTATTATTACAACATATGCCCGCGATCGGGCTGTGAGCGGTCCACTGGACCACCAGGGATATTGGATGAGTATTATTACAACATATGCCCATGATCGGGCTGCGAGTGGTCCACTGGACCACCAGGGATGTTGGACTATCCATTTTCTACGTATGCCCGCGATCGGGCATGGGGGGTGCCACCACGACGATGCAACCTGAGCTCGGGTGGCCACCCACAGGTGGCAGCTGCCATGTTGCACACTGCAATATGGCAGCTCACCTGTGGGTGGCCAGCTGTTGCTCCTTTTTTTTGGTTATTTGTGGGGTAGCGCAGGTGAAGCTGCGTATGCATGGCTCTGCACATCCTGGGCTGAATATCAGAATGTGTGGAGTATGCATGGGCATGCCCCCCTACCTGCACTGCATACATTACTGATGCACTCCGGCACATTGGGATTTGTGCCAGGCTCAATCCCCATTTGAATATCGCACCAAGGCGCATCAGTGGGTTGTGCATGGTGCAGCTGTGTTGCGCCATGCGCATCGCTTCTGAATATCTGGCCCAGTATGTATAAATGTCAAATATTATCACACTGTGATACTATTTCTTGTAAAAAAAAATCATAGTGTGATTTTGTACCAGGATTTACATCACTGTGCGTAAGATACATGGATTTATCCACTACTCATTTGTCTCACCCTATTTTTGTGTGTGTGTGTGTGTGTGTGTGTGTGTGTGTGTGTGTGTGTGTGTGTGTGTGTATATCCGAACACGTTGTTTTATTACCTTACATAAATTGGTGGGGAGTGGGCAGAAGTTTGAGAAAGTGTGCACAGTACTGAACTTCCTTGCTACACTCCTTGTGCACTGTTAGGGATGCTGTACTATCTAGGTGTGCTTCAGATTAAGCCTTAAACTGAGGCCCCTTCTGCCCACCTCCAGTGCAGTTTTGATCGGGTGCATCCAGGTGTAAGTAAAAGAGTCCACGACACTTTTCACAAGAGCAGGGTTTTTATTCAAGCCCTGGCCACAACTGGCTTTTCCTTAAAACTATTTCTTGCAGTTGTGCAGCGCTGCGTGTGGGTGCTGGTGTGCAAAATGACTGCCACTACACTTTTAGGTTTACAGTTACCTCACATCCTCTCATTGATTGTAAACCGCTCTGGGATACAATGTATATGAAAAGCGTTATATACCTACTGTAAACTATTAATTCTTCTTCTTGACCTGCTGGTGGCAGCACTTCACTGCAGCACTCCAAAGATCAAATTGACAGCCTAGGCTGGACGCAAACATTGCAGCTTGTGGCTGTTCTGTACTAGCAGAGGATGAGAACGTCATTTGATCAGACAAGTTAATCACCTCGATTGATTACTTTGCTGAGATATGATTCCCTCCAGTCCATATCAAGTTCATTAATCTTCTTTAATAAGCTCATCTTCAATGTAACATGGATTTTTTCACTATTGTGTTTAGTGAGTAGTAACCTGAGAATGCTATACCTTGCTCTTTATAATTAGCTCGCTGCTAAATACTTGTATTGCCATGCTGTGCCATACAGAGTTGGAATTACACTTCATGAGCTTTGCGAGCTAGGGTGCCAATAAAGACCCTATCTTAGTAATGAGTCCCCTTCCCAATTATAAGTCAATGGCAATGATGCGTGACCTCACTTCGGAGCTGGGGGGGGGGGGGGCTCTGGTAAGCCCCCTTGTAATGCCAGTACTGCTTAAAGAATCGCGTATTTTCGTATTCAGTAAGCAACTTCATAAAACCTGAAGTCTGTAGTGCTGCCCTCCTGTCCAGGCTTCCAATCCGAAAAAAATGCTACTTTGGGCACACAATAAAGTTGCTCCATAGGCGGAATCAAGCAATAAGGAGTTTAATATCGAGTCTACTTTGACGGATTTTTAAACAGGTGTGAACTATAAGGACGAAACACATTTGCACTAAACGTTTCTTTAAGTGTGTGATTCTGGCAAGGTTACAAATGTGTGAAGAAATAAAAATGCCCTCCCCCTTAAAAAAATGTCACAGTCTTCTCCTAACCATGGAAGTGTCATGCAGTATGCTACACAGACAAGAGATGTTTGCCCCTTCTGAGCGTGTTCAAATCATTGGAAAGAGGTCGGTGCTCCTTTTGGTGAAATATTCTTTATTCATTGTATTGATGTTCTAGGTCGCACCTCAGAAGTGCAATGCTATTCAGAAAACAGGGAGTGAATCAGCCCCCCAACCCCCAATGCAGGACTGACAATGCACCACTTGTCTGTGCCCCCTTCCCAATTTTTTCTCTAGTGGATATGGGTGCTGACGGGTGGTGGGTGGCGGCTGCAGAGATCAAGCCTCCCCTCCCAAGTTCTAAAGTCTTCTCTGCGCGTTGATAACGCGCCTTGGACCCATGAGCTACGTCCGCACCCCATTTAAAGTCCGCACTCCTGCTTGGAAGGATGGTTGAAAACCGGAAAAACGGAACCTGACTGGACAGGTAAAGGCTGGACTGGCCGAACCAGCCAGACACGGCGCAAGTTCCACCAATTGTGCTGCTCCACATAGTCCGGCCAGTCTGAGTTTTATCCATCTGGTCTGGTCCTGTCTGTTTGCGTTCTGGAGGTCTAGTTTTTTTTTTTTGGGACAGGGGGAAAACTGGACCGCAGTAACCTTACCGGACTAGATCGGTAAAAGCCGACCGCCCTGTCCAGCCAGACTGTCCCTACCGGCAGCATTCGTGCAACTTGAAGTTGCGCCCTGTTCGGCTGGACCGGCCAGTGGCCGATGTCCAGTATCTGGAGGTTCAGCGTTCATCAAATCCCCTAGGGTGCGCAGTCTGTCCTAGCTTGCTGCTAATCTGTTGCTTAGTCATTGGCAGAGTCCACAGAGGGTGGGGAGACTGTGAGGCGCGTCACGTTCTCCATAAAACCCCCCAGCAGGTTCGCCCATCCATTCAGTCAGAGCAGGAGCAGCAGGGAGCCACTAGTAGTATCCAGAGAGGAGCCAGCGATTTCACTGTGGGGCACCATGAGCAGACTTGCTGTCGTGTGTCTCGGGGCCCTCCTGGCCCTGCTACTACAGGTAAGAAGAGGCAGAACTGTTGCGTGGGGGGTCTATTCAAAGTGACTTACTTGGGGGCTCACGGCAATGGCTAGGAACCCAACACCAGGCGCTGGGAGGGACTGGCACATTTAAACTCATTTTAACAAACGCTATGGGAACGCTGGTAAATGTTACCCATACAGTAACTAAATAAGAATGGACTTTCAGTTACCAGGCTGGGAATCGCAAAAGGATATTTGAGAAATATTTGAAAAACGGCATTATTATTATTTTTTTTTGTTAAATGAGTATTTCGGTAAGAGTAACATAATTTATTCCAGTTTGCCTAAGCACTTTTCACGTAAAGCAGTTCTTTACTTTTTTCTGATTTTAGCAGACTTTATCATTATAATGGACAACCTGGATGGATAGACGTTATTATATAACGGGTAGACTGGATCCTTTCGTACCGAAACAACCTAATGTTTTATGTTGCTGTAGCTTGTATCTTTCCCCAAAGGGGCGAGATAGTTTGTACGAAGCACGTAAATAAAATTGCATTAAATTGTTTCGCCCGGCATCTAGTCCTAACGGGACTACAGTACAGTAGGTGTAAATGTAAAGAAAGTAAGGTAACCATTTCGAACTATACTCCCTCGCTCTCTCCTGCGCTTTATTCTACTCCTCAGGGCTTGCTTTTTTTGCACTGTTTTTTACAACGACAACCTGTTCCAGTGCTTTCATTTGCTCTTTGAGATACCTTTGTTACAGTTGATGTGCGGGTACCTTCCTACGTGATGACTGTTATAACTACAGTAATTGGTTTAAATCTGCCCGATCCAGTCGATAGATTTAATTTAATTTCTGACTAAAATGGGGCACTGCATATTTCTTGAAATCAGCGCCTTATGTGGATCGGCGCCACCCCACTCTCTGTTCCACGGCGGGGTCTGGGAGCCTTAGGATGTATGATTTCATCGTCTACACCGTAAGAGAGACAAAACCAGATTGATTTAATTTAAATTAGTTGGAGTCGACTGGATTCTTTCTCGAAAACCGATGGCAAAGTGTGACCTGCAGAACTGTGATGTGAAGTTTCAGCTGGGTTGGCTAGCACAGCCAAGGGTGCAGTCCCATGGTTGGGTGGTGGCACTCCCTCTGCAGTCCCCAGCCCAGGACTGGATCTAAGACTTTGTGCTGAAACCCCAGGCTGTACAGAGATCTATCAGGGTGTGCTGGGAGGGAGGTCCTGTTTGGGCGATGTGCACTTTGTGCCTTTTCTGAGCTGTGGATGTCCTTCCTAATGCACTGTAAATGCTATGAGCTACAAAGGTTCATTTCAGAGTTGTGGGGGCTAAGCCTGCCTGCCTCCCCCAATCATAATTCCAGCATTATTTGGGGGTAGGGACAGAAGAGGGAAATATCAATGCAGGTTAACTTATCTCTTGTCTTGTGATTCTGAATCTTGTGTTCTAATGTCTTTAAACTGCTACTTAGCAGAATACCCTCACTGTCCTAAATTCTTTTACATTTAATTTGTTGTAAATGTATTGACACATTTATGTTTATTTTTTAATGTCTTTGCTACTTCAGACAAGTTGCAAGGCTCAGAATACAACAGCAGGGACTACAAGCAACACTAGCACTATCTCTTCGAAGCCTAGCACAACCATCAGCAGTGCCGTAACCACCAACAATACATCTCCTGGGGCCTTGCGCAGCCCTATCACCTCCCTACCCAGCACCATCTATCTGCTGCCTCTCCTGCTCCCTGCCGCCATCCTTCATCTCTTCTGCTAGGGGTCACAGCCCACACTCATATTCAGGGACCCAGCAGCTAAAGAAATACCTGGTCCATTGATAGTTTTTTGCCAGCAGACATCCAGGATCTCAGTAGCTACAACGTGGTCAATTTAATTTTTTTTATATATCATCACCCAGGGACCCAGCAACTATAGAAACACATTGGTCAAGCTTTGCTTCTGCACGTCAACACCTAGAGACCCAAGGACAATAGAAATAACCTGGTTATTCAATACAAGTACACACTGGCACAGCACCAAGGACCACCAACTAACGAAAAAGCCTTGTCAGTCAGATGTAGCGGACCAAGTAGTCCTTTTCTGCTGACAAATTTGATATAATCAATACATCTACGAATTGATAATGAAGGACCCAATAACTATATAAACAACTTGGTTAATCAATACATGTGTACATTGACATTATAGGACCAGCAACTATAGAAACAACTTGGTCAATACATACATCAACACGGTGTCACCCAGTGACCCAGCAACTATAGAAACACCAGCACCAACAATCCAGTATCCCTACTTTGGGGGTCTTAAAATCTAACTGGTGTGGAAGGCAATCGGCAAGGAAGCAGATGACACACAACTGTTGCAACTTCCAGGATGACCACTCAAAAGAAAATTGAAATTGACCCAAGTGAAACCATCCTCCTTCATTTGGAGAGTAACATGATCCAGAAGCAAGAGTTGTACTGACAGGCGCCACTTCTCCAGAACCACTTGGAAATCAACAAAAGGCTATGAGAACATTTCACAAGAAAGAGTAACATCCAGAAATTGCTGCTAATTCAGAAAAATAACCTGGTGAAAAGTTTAGGTCATATCAAGGAGTTATTGAATGTCTTGATTAATTCCTAACTGAGCAGGGACGTTCTGTTCAAAGCAAGAAGGAATGGCAAGCAATAACATCCAACTTGAACAGTTTTTTTTTTCTGAGGAGGAGTACAGGTTTGGGTATAAGTATTTCATTTTTGTCCCTCTCCCCTTCCACGTGGAGACCATACCTCTCAACAGCCCCTAATTTATGACCCCAAAATGTCCTTTCTCGCTCCTGAAATGGAGGTTTCTGTTCCCAAGGATGAGGGATTTGGAAGCACTGAAGCTGAAGTCTAGTATCCAGTTTACTTTCAGAAAAGATTATCTTTTATTAACAGCTTTCAGGGTTAAAAACTAGCAATAGTGGCATGGCATCCAAGAGTCTCATCTTTTTCCCCTGATTTTCTTTCAACTCTTGTCCATGATTTATGGACCAGAAGGTTGGGAAATATGAAGGAAAACAGCAATCAACAGGGAATGTGCATAAGTAACCAAAACAAAGCATCAGTTTAAGCAACAGCTCAATCTGGTTCAATTTCAGTTGCTTACCATCTGTATTCCCCCCCGTCGCCCCTGAAAAAGGGACTTCTAGGCCCAGTGGGCTTACCGGGTCAACAAAATTCAACAACAACAACAAACAAACAAACCAAACAAGTTTTTAGCTGACCTGAGAAACTGATTTTTAATTTTTTTTTAACCAATTAGGATTAACGAGGGGGTCAGGGTTAATGACTACTGAGTTACTATAGTCTGAAGAAGCAGTTAGGTCTCACTTTAAAACCAACAACACTTTTTAAGAACAGTCTAGCTTTTGATTCAAAGGGATATCAAACATGCGCTGGAGTTCCGATGCGCTCATGTACAGAATCCCATTCCTTTGTTTCTCTGGTGCCTATCAATGTGTAACACAGGGACCTCGTACACCTTCCAATTCTCTGTATTTGTAAAAGTCTACACTTGGTCTTAGGTTTACACAATTCTTTCAAAGTTGGCTACTTGTCTTAAAAAGCGATAAACAACTGAGAATAACTTGTCTGAGATTTAGTGGGGAATCATGCCAGGATTTGTAGACCCTTACCAGTCTTTAAAAATTTGAAGTTAATAAAAATGCACACATAACTGAGGATGGTTACATGTACTGGAGGAGACCCTACTCTATGCTATGTTGATAGGTTTACATGTACAGTAGCCAACAGATATTACATAAAATCTAGTTTATAGAAAAGTTTTAAAAACTATCTCCAGTTCTCACTTTTTATGTTCTTATTGATACTGTACATGTTTTCAAATGGAATCATGTTTGAAGTCTTTTGTACATTTTCATCACAGTTTTAGAAACAAACATTATAAATCGCAGTTGTTAATGGATTTCGACAACAGTTTTTATTAATGGTTTACATGTTGACATTCTGGGATTCCTGGTATTCATATTTTTTTAAAGAGCATAAAGTATACAAAAAAATCATGTGAGGTTAAGCCCATATAAATATGAACAAATGAAAATGAGAAATGAAGTCAGCTATTAAAGCTTTTCTAAAATACCAAAGCTTTTCTAAGATACCCAGTTGTAATTTTGTGACATGTATCACTTACAGTACATGTAAACTCTATGGTGTAGCATAGTGCTGTGTGTCTTCTGCATGTAAACTCCTCATTGCCTATAGTGATATATCAACTTGCTATATTTATAAAATTACAGTCTGGTGCTAAAATAATAACTTTCAAATGAGGAGAACCGTTTTTTTTTAAATGCTGTGGTATGCGAATGCCAGATTCTAAGAAAAAAATAAAAGAAAAAAATGGTGGCTTTTTTGAATCACTTGTATAACTGCATCAAGAAATGCTTACTTTCAATTGTAAGGATGCACTTTGTACAAGTCTTTTACTTATCAAACACTTAACAGTGAAGATTATATTCAAGAATATATTGATATGTTTTCTTTCTGTGAATATGTTCACACTACTTTATATGTTTTGTACACATTGCATTGTTGTATGTCATTATTTTGTTGAGCTTTGATTCACATCACCTATGGATAGTGATGTTGGGGAGCTCATTTTAATTTGAAATGTAAATAAAAATAAATTTACAATAATTTGGGAAAAGGATGTATTTAACAATGTTTAATGCCAACATGTTTGAACATTTGTAACTTTCAAGTGCAAATAAAAATATTTAAATGTCAGTAACATTTTGTGATGTGAACACTTTTTTAGTCTTGTGATATTCCAGACAGTTCTAAGTGCCAATTGTGGATCTGATATCGGGTTTAAGAATGAGGGCAAGACTTTCAGAAGGGTCAGACAGGGACACAAACGTATGCTTTGACTGCGTCTGCATCCACTCAGTTTGTGTCCAGGCCATCCTACTGCTGTTTTCACAAAATACATTTGTAGGGACAAAAGACCACTATCTGCAGTAAAATTATGCACAAAATATGAGTCACAGCACTTTTGTTGCAGTTTCGCCTTTTTTTGTTTAATTTTATTAATGCTCCTGACTCTCCTCAGTTCCTGACCCCCTCTTGAGCCTCAACCACACCCAGCCCCATCGCCTTGCCTTCTCCCAGGGCTTACCTTTCACCATGTAACCCCGGTGGCTTGCCCTTCACAGTGGAGTCCTGTGGCTAGGCCAGTTCCTTTGGGTGTCTTTATCCAGTGGTCTGGGGAGATACCCAGTTCGGCAAGTGCAGGGCCTGTGAGTGCAGCAGGGGTGTCATGCTACGGGTTGGGATTTTCCTTTCTGTTTTCATCCTGCCCCACACAGGCTGCTTGAGTGCACATCAGCACACATGCATGAGTGCATAGAGTAGCACCAGCCTGTGTCTCTCCTCTCCATAGCTATCCATTGTGCTACCTGTGGTCATCCAAATGGCAATATGGCCGCAGAGCAGGCTTGCCCTCTTTGCTCAGAGGAGGAGGCCATCCTCTAGGGTGCTCAGTCCTCATCCTCAAGCTGGTCCTTGATGACCCCCACTCGTTTCCGAACACAGGTCACTGGCATCCAAGTGGGGATGCTACCATTGTGTCGACAGGCCAGCAGCCGCATCTTTTTTAATACAAAATTTAGATTCAATTGGACTACAAATTGGACTTATTTCCATTTTGAAAATAGCGGCAGGTGGATCAAGGACAGATCTGTTTTAAAAATACTGCCCTAAGTATGTTAGTATGTATGTCTACTAACATCTTTTATTTAACTATATCATTTAATGGAGGCTGCAGGTCAAAGTTGTTGGTTTTCTAACAGTACAAAGAGGAATGGACCCAATCCAGAATGCCCCAGCAGCTGACTGGACAAAAGGCCCTACTGGTTTGGGGATACTTGCTGTATAGCACAGCATAAGGAAAACAAAGTTCTTTTTAAAACTTATTTGTGTTTATAGGTCTGTCAAGCTGTGGCCTTAGTAGCTAACATGCTTTATTTTCATAGTTTGAGCATGCTAGCTGCAAACATTACAGCTAAAATAAAGTAACACATAATCTACTGGCCCTATTGTGTACTATGCAAAACATGCACCCCTCCATGTGTGACTAGGAAGTATTTAGATATGTTTTTCAGACAGCGCCAATATGCATTAAAAAAGAGGAAACAGATCATGTTACAAAGACAGAGGCTACATTAAAAAAAAAATTAGCATTTTTTTCCTCCAGGGTTTTACAATGCAGTTCTGTTAAATGATCCATATCTGTTTCAATAGCTCTCATGTGGAAAGCAATAATTCATGACAGGGTGTGGTATGTCATGGGATATTATCACGGCTTGGGTTCATTGTGAGGCAAGAGGCCTAAGCCAAGGGTTTCATATGCATTAGAAGTGACAATATCCATGACATGCCACGCCTTGGAGTGTATTATTGTTAATATGCAATGGACAAACCAAGAGAAATCCCAGGTTTCCCATTCCTCTTAAAATCAAACTAGAATAAATACAATAGGTGCATTCCACTCCAAATGTAATAATCAAAGGAATCAATTTATTATTATAATTCCATCAAGACACTCTGAAGCTGATGTTTCATGGCTATGTGCTCCTGAAAAGACATAATGACTTTATTCTAAGATGTGTAGGTATATACAGATATTAAAATCCATAAACAGTTACATGTGGCATGCAAATTCCTACAATCCATGTAACAGACAAGTAATTGTAAGGTTGCTACCTTATATTGTTACTTTACTCAGTACCCAGTTAGATTAGTGTTACAGGAAGAGCACCAGTTAAAAGAGTGCTAGTCCTTATAACGCTACCATGGACAGCGAGGGGGGATGTATACCTACTGGGTCAATATGCTGTACACTTAATAGCATACGACAAAACCGCAAAAGAAAAACAGCATGGTATAGGACAGTGAGAGGGTGCAATACTGCAAATGGGTCTGTGTGCAGTACTGCACCCTGTCACTGTCCCAGGCAGAGGATAAGACCTCTGCTGAGATGGGGATCTGCCAAGCAGTTACTGTGGCTTGACAGGATGAGCCACTGGCAGCAAGGGAAGCAAGCAGTACATTTGGGACTGGGTTTGATTCCCGGTCCTAGATACATGGAATTTTTCATTTTTTCTCACTTTGTGTGATATTTACTTTTAACCCCCCCCCCCCTCAGAGTTAGTTATTTTAGTTGAGGGGGGTGTTCTGGGGTAAACAAGACTTATGCCGCAAGCAATATATTGTGCTGTATTGGCAGCGCAGTATATTGCTGCAGCATAATGTTTTGCGACAGTATGACCCCGTGCCAATGTACAGCGCTTGCTGTATGCATTCCCTTGGTTGCTGTCTGTGGTGCTGCCATAGGACAAGGGCAGCAGAATACCAGGGGTTGGCTGAGCTGCTCCTGTGGCATGTCTCTTTCCCCTTTAAGGAACACCGGAATCTTCAAGCTGGCTCTTCCCACCCACCCGTGTGGTATATACCTCGGCTCTGCCCCATGACGCCAGATCTTCCTTTCCGCTGGAAGATTCAGGTTGCCTCCCTCGTGCGCATGCATTTTGTAGGCCCTGGCTTTCAAAACTTCTGATTTACCGAAATTAAAACTTGTTCGAGTTAGCGATCGCGCTTTTGCGTCTTCAATCATGGAAGAAAAATCTTCCTCCAGATTTCGCCTGTGGTGTGGAGGACTGGGGCATGGAGTAGCTTGGTTAAAGACAGTGGAGACCATGGTTCTAATCCTGGTCTTTTAAAGTTTTGCTAGAATCGGGCCATGGAAACAGTATTCCACGGCTCCACAAATTTTAACTTGCCCTGTGATCCACACCCACCCAGAGTGGGAATCTTTTGGTATGGGGGTGCAGGGGACTTTGTGAGGCAGAGCCCCCCACATGGGGGGGGCAGAATCCCTCACAAAAACAAGACTTATGCCCCATGCAATATATTGTACTGGTACTGGCAGCATGGTATATTGCTGCAGCATAATGTCTTGCAACATTATGACCCTGTGCCAATGTACAGCGCTTGCTGTATGCACTCCCCTGATTGCTGTCCATGGTGCTGCAACAGGACAAAGGTAGCAGAATACCAGGGGCTGGCTGAGCTGCTCCTGTGATGTGGAGGGCAGGGGCATGAAGCAGCTCGGCTAGAAGTAATGAAGACCAGAGTTCTAATCCTGGTCTTCTAACATTTTGCTAGAATCAGGACTTGTGTTCTTTACAAGGGGCCATAGAAGCAGCATTCCATGGCCCCACAAATTTTAACATGCCCCGTGATCCATCCCCCCCCCCCCCGGTGTGGGAATCTTTTAGTATGGAGGTGTGAGGGGCAAAGCCCCCTGGAAAAATAAAAATGATGGCATTTTTGCAGCACTGTTGTTGCAAATGGCATTCTTGTTGGCTATATTCAGAACCAGTGCCCTTTAATCTCATACAGTCAGTTGCCCTAACGGTTATATTTCATAGTTTAGGAAAGTATGAAATATAACTGTGAGGACAACTCACTGTTTTTTTTTTTCCTGTTTAAAACTGCATATACAGTAGTTTGTTAAATAGCATATAATGGTGTGTGATGAATTGCCATATACAATGTGGGCATGTTGCTGCATAGTAGTAGGCCAGTTTTGTTTACAAATGGTTAATGGTGTTCTAAAATAAAATACAATCAACTCAATATAAGTGTACAAAGATACAGTCACATCCTCAGACTTATGCCTATTTCCGAGAACTCTATACATGAAACTTTAAGCAAATGTTTATTGGCAATGGATGAACAATTTATTGTTATCTCTGTGTTTCTATGTATATGCATACTTAACATACCACTGCAGAATTTTAGCTCTGAATAAGTGGTGCATAGCCACAAAACATCAACTTCGGAGTGTCTTGGTGGAGTTATAATAATGATAATAATGAATTTATTTCTTTGATTGCTAAATTTGGATGGAATGCACCTTATTCATTCTTTTTGGGTCTATATTATAATGACGATCAACAAAGGTGAATGTACATTGAAAATAAAAATAAATGTACATCGAAAATAAAAATGCACCCCCCTTACTAAAATAACAAACTCCAGGGCGGGGGTGCATGTCGGGGAAGGGAGAGAATCAGGATGAAAAAACCAACACACAGGTGCAGAAAAGCACAAACTGTTGTTCTCTACCCCAGCCCTGAATCCTGCACCCTCCCCACCAGAGCCAGCCACCCTAACCACCACACCACTAGGACAGCTCGCTGGCTTACCCTCTCACCCCCCTTCACGTGCCTTAGGGATACCTTCTGGTATCCTGTCACTGTTCCTCTTGCCCTGCACTTTCCAGTCGCTACCCTTTCAGGGTAGCCCACAACACAGGCGATGAGACTGAGTAGCTCATATTTGAGTCGCTCAATCTCAGTTGCCCTTTTGATGGGATATCATTCTTTTTCTATAGTGTGATGAATCAATTTTTATACATTAAAATATAAAAACATTTTACACGTATTTTTGTAGTGCTTTTATGTGTAGCATAGAATCATAGAAACATAGAACATAGACTTTGATGGCAGATAAGGACTGCTTAGCCCACCCAGTCTGTCCATTTCTCTAAGTATTGGATAAGCTGCAGATCCTAGTTAACCAACAGCCTACTTCCTCCTATCCTCCTCTATAATTGCCCTATGTCTGTCCCATGCATTCTTGAATTCCCCCACTGTTCTTGACCCAACAACCTCCTCAGGAAGGCCATTCCATGTGTCCACCACCCACTCCATGAAAAAATATTTCCTCACATTGCCCCTGAGCCACCCCCTCTCTATCTTCAAATTGTGCCACTTTGTTCTTACACATCTCTTTTTCTGAAAGATGCTATCCTCTTGGACTTTGTTGATTCCCTTGAGGTACTTAAAAGTTTCTATCATGTCCACCCTCTCCCTCCTTTCCTCGAGGGTGTACATATTAAGCTCCTTCAGTCTCTCTTCATATGATTTCTCTTGCAGACCCTGCACCATTTTAGTTGCCCTCCTCTGGTCCTCCTCCATCCTGTCTATTTCCTTGCAGAGATGGGTCTCCAGAACTGCAGGCAGTACTCCAGATGGTGTCTCACCAACTGTCTGTACAGAGGGATGACAACTTCCTGTTTTCTACTGGTGATTCCTCTCCTTGTGCATCCCAGTATCTCCCCAGCCCTGCTTACTGCCTTTTCACATTGCTTGCCTACCTTTAAGTCATCTGATATGAGAACCCCAGGTCACTTTCTATTTTTATTGTTGTTAGTACCCCCCCTGTGTACTCTTTTCCTGAATTTTTGTTTCCCAGGTGCATTACTTTGCACTTCTTTGCATTGAATCTAAGCTGCAGTACTTTTGACCATTCCTCCAACCTTGCCAAGTCCCTTCTCATCCTTTCCACGCCTCCTTGTGTATCAATCCTGTTGCAGATTTTTGTGTCATCTGCAAAGAGGCATACTTTTCCTTCCAGTCCCTCTGCAATGTCACTTATAAAGACATTAAAAAAGGACTGAACCCAGTACTGAACCCTGCGGTACCCCACTAGTAACCCCTCTTTCTTCAGAGTGGACTCCATTTACAATAGAAACATAGAAACATAGACTTTGATGGCAGATAAGGACCGCTTGGCCCATCTAGTCTGCCCATTACCCTACCTACAGGATAGGCCGCAGATCCTAGTTAACCAACAGCCTATTTCTTCCTACCCCCCACAAGAATTGCCTTATGTCTGTCCCATGCATTCTTGAATTCTCCCACAGTTTTAGACCCCACAACTTCCTCAGGAAGGCTGTTCCATGCATCCACTACCCTCTCTGTGAAATAATACTTCCTCACATTGCCCCTGAACTTCCCCTTCTATCTTTAAATTGTGTCCCCTTGTTCTTGCACGTCTCTTTTTCTGAAAGATGCTACCCTCTTGGACTTTGTTGATTCCACTGAGGTACTTAAAAGTTTCTATCATGTCCCCCCTCTCCCTTCTTTCCTCAAGGGTATACATTAAGCTCCTTTAGTCTCTCCTCATCACGGCTTCTCTTGCAGACCCTGCACCATTTTAGTTGCCTCCTCTGGACTGCCTCTATCCTGTCTATGTCCTTGGAGATGGGGTCTCCAGAACTGGATGCAGTACTCAGATGGGGTCTCACCAACTGTCTATACAGAGGATAACAACTTCCTGTTTTCTGCTTCTGATGCCTCTCATGCATCCCAGTATACCCCCAGCCCTTCCTACTGCCTTCTCACATTGCTTGCTAACCTTAAGGTCATCTGATATGATTACCCCCAGGTCCCTTTCCTTTTTTGTTGTTGTTACTACCTCCCCCATTGTGTATTCTTCCCCTGGGTTCTTGTTTCCCAGGTGCATTATTTTGCACTTCTTTGCATTGAATTCTAGCTGCCATACTTCTGACCATTCCTCCAACCTTGCCAAGTCCCTTCTCATCCTTTCCACGCCTCCTTGTGTATCAACCCTGTTGCAGATCTTTGTGTCATCTGCAAAAAGGCATACTTTTCCTTCCAGTCCCTCTGCAATGTCACTGATGAAGGCATTAAAAAGGACTGGACCCACTACTGAACCCTGTGGTGCCCCACTAGTAACCCCTTTTTCTTCAGAGTGGACTCCATTTACAATTACCTTCTGTGTCCTGTTGTGCAGCCAATGTTTTACCCAGGCTACCATCCTGGGACCCACTCCCAGGCTGGTTAATTTGACTATTAATCTTTTGTGTGGGACTTTGTCAAATGCCTTGCTAAAGTCTAGGTAGGCCATTACCTTCTGTGTCCCGTTGTCCAGCCAGTGTTTTACTCAGGCTACCACCCTGGGACCCACTCCCAGGCTGGTTAATTTGACTATTAATCTTTTGTGTGGGACTGTGTCAAATGCCTTGCTAAAGTCTAGGTAGACCATGTCCACAGCCCCTCCCTGGTCTACTACTTTGGTCACCCACTCAAAGAAATCAATTAGATTTATCTGACATGATCTTCCCACTGTGAAGCCATGCTGCCTTGGGTCCTGTGCCCCACTGGCCTCTAGGTACTCAACAATTCTTTTCTTCAGAAGTAATTCCATCGCTTTCCCTACCACAGAGGTCAAACTGACAGGTCTGTAGTTTCCTGCCTCTGTCTTGGTCCCACTTTTGTAAAGGGGAATCACATCTGCCTTCCTCCAGTCCTCAGGTACCACACCATCCTCCCATGATTTGTTAAAAAGGGTAGTCAGTGGTTTCACCTGTTCACCCCTTAATTCTTTTAGAATTCTGGGGTGAATTCTGTCAGGCCCCATTGCTTTGTCCACCTTCACTTTTAAGAGTTCTTTCAGAACCCTTTCTCCTGTGAAAGGACTGGGATCGACCCCTCTATCAAGAGTGCTTCTGTTAATTGGATTAGGCATCTCTCCCTTCTCCTCTTTTCTGAATACTGAGCAGAAATATTTGTTCCGTATCCCTGCTTTTTCACTGTCCCTCTCTGCCCACCCACTGTCCATTCGGTTCAGCCTCACTATCCCTCCCTTTGTCTTTCTACACTCCCTGATGTACCTATAAAAGGTTTTATCCCCCTTCTTAACTGAGTTGGCTATCTTTCAATTCGATCAGGATGGGGTGCCCTTTGCACGGCGGGTGGTGGTAGGATCAAGGCAATGGGGTGCAGAAGGCACCCTGGGATTAGACGGGAGTTAGGGAGAGGCCAGACATGTTTAGTTCCTGTCACCAGAGTTTCCACCAGACCGAGTGGTCAGGCAGCCAGAGGGGCTGCACTGTCCACCAGTCCCCTGAGGGTGGTGCTTTGCAATGCCAGATCAGTCAGAAACAAGACTGCAATTATAGCGGACTTGCTTTCTTTGGCTGATCTGGCTTGCATTACGGAGACCTGGATTGGTGATGTTGCTGGCCCAGTTTTAGAGGCTGCCATCCCGTCCAGGTATACCGTAGTGCACTGTCCCAGAGTGGAACGCAGGGGTGAGGGGGTAGCCATCTGTTTTATATCTGAGCTGGGCTTCACTGTGTACCCAGTGAGAGCACCATATTCCTTTGAATGTGTGGCCATTCATGGGGGTCTGGGCGCAGGCTGCTTGATTCTCCTGATTTACCGTCCCTCTGGGGTGGTGGGAGATTTCTTGCAGGAAGTGACCGATTTCATCATCGGGGAAACATTGGAGGCCCCCAGATGTTTGGTGTTGGGGGACTTCAGTGTTTGGGCCGAGGATGAATCCTCTCAGTTTGGTTATAACTTCCTTTAGATGATGTAATCTCTGGGCTTTGCACAGGAAGTTTCTTCTGTGACCCATCAGGGTGGCCACATGTTAGATTTGGTGTTCTCACTGGGGCTTGAGATAAATAGTCTCAGTATTGATGGGATCATTTGGTCCGATCATTGCACGGTGAAGTTCTGGTTCGGGGCCCTCCCTGGTAGCCCTCCCCCTGCAGAGATGGTCAGCTATCGCCCTTTGAGGGGTTGACCCCTGAGGGTTTTTTGGCGGTGACTGACCTATCTAGTGTGGACAGTGCATGCATTGGGGTGTGCAGTGGATGCCATACAAGGCGCCGATTGCGCCGAATCTGCACCAGTCTGTGTACGACCCAGGTCTTCTCACTCTTGGTATGTTGGGGAGCTCAAGGTGATGAAGACCTTGGGTCGGAGATTAGAGTGCTGCTGGTGGAAGTCCCGTCTGGAGGTGGACAAACTGGCCCTGCGTGCGAACTATTGTGCATATCAGGGGGCAATCAACCGTAAGACGGCAGAATTCCTGTCCAGGGAGATTGCCACCGGGAGGAACCAACCAACCAACTGTGCTCTTTCAGACTGTGGACAGGCTTCTTCATCCTTCCTGTCTACAACCGAAGGTAGCTTTTTCAAGCGCATTATGTGAGGATTTTGCTCGGTTCTTCTTGGACAGGGAGTCTGCCATCAGGCAGGAGGTTCCGCCAGTGGACCTGAATCTGGCTGACAGTGGTCGCCATGGGTGACTGGAGAGCACTCCACCTGGTTGGGGTGAGTTTAGACCAGTGGAGGTGGCTGAGGTCAGTGAGATTGATTCCAAGCTGCGGCACACCTTTTGTGAACTGGACTCAGTGCCAGCTTGTTTCTTAATGAGATATGTTGACTCAGTTGGCCCGGTGTTTGCCTTGATTGTCCTGTATTCCCTGTCAGAGGGGGTCTTTCCTGATGTCTTGAAGGAGGCATTGGTGAGACCCCTTCTGAAAACACCATAGTTGGACCTGACGTCAAGGCAAATTACCATCCTATCTCCAATCTCCCATTTTTGGGCAAGATTGTTGAGAAGGTGGTGGCGCTTCAGCTTGAGGAGCATCTCGTGGCCCATGATTTATATGAGCTGCTCCAGTCTGGGTTTCATGTGAGGCATAGCACTGAAACTGCACTAGTTCAGGTGCATAATGATCTCCTTTGGGCTAGAGATCGAGGGGAGGGGAAGGGGCAATTCTTGTTCTCCTTGATTTCTCTTCAGCATTTGACGCAGTGGACTATCAAGTGCTACTTGACCACCTAAGGGAATTCTGTGGACTTGCTGGCACCGTTATCTGCTGATTTGAGTCTTTTTTATCTAACAGGAAGCAGAGGGTAGTGATGGGGAATTTTTCCTCCTCCCCTGTCAACCTGTCATACGGAGTTCCCCAAGGTTCGGTCTTGTCACAGATGTTGTTTGCTGTGTACATGCTACCCCTGGGAGACATCATTAGGAAGTATAGTCTGGGTTTTCACTGCTATGCTGATGATACCCAACTGTATCTCTTCTTTGCCCCTGGAACATCTTGTGCAGTAGAAGTGCTTAACAGCTGCCTAGCTGAAATCAGTGACTGGATGGCCTCCAGCTGGTTGCGACTGAACCCCAGTAAGACGGAGGTACTGGTGGTGGAGTCAAACAGAGGGCATGATAGGTTGGCCTCTGGTGCAGAGACAGGATTTTGTCTTTGCTCTGAACCATTGACTGCCTCCTCTAGGGTGCATGATCTTGGTGTTATTCTTGACAGCGGTTTGACACTTGAGTTTCAGGTGGTGTCCGTTGTCCGTACCAGCTTTTATAATCTGAGGAATATCACCAGAATAAAGCCCCTAGTTCCGCCACTGGACCTCCCCACTTTGGTGCATGCCTTCATGATGTCCAGGCCTGACTACTGTAATGCACTCTATCTCGGGGTCTCTGGGGGTACCCTGCATCGACTGCAGCTGGTGTAGAATGCAGTAGCAAGGCTGTTGACAGGACACTCTAAATATTGTCATATTACCCTGGTGCTGCGTCAACTGCACTGGCTGCCGGTTAGGTGGAGGGTCCTCTTTAAGGTGGGTTTGCTCACCTTTAAGGCCCTGCATGGCCTGGGCCCTGGCTACCTGAAGGACCCTCTTGCACCTGCTGTCTCAGTCCGCTCCCTCCACTCCTCCTCTAGGGGCTTCCTAGCGATTCCCAGGACGAGGTTAAGAACCGCTGGTGACAGAGCATTTAGTATTGCCGCCCCTGTCCACTGGAATTCGCTTCCTCTAGCTGTTAGGGAGGTGCCGTCTGTTGAGGTTTTTGAGGCCCACCTCAAGGCCTTTTTGTACAATCAGGCCTTCCCAGACTATGTTTTATAGTTCCTTACCTGTCTTTCTAATAAAGATTAATCTGATGTTAATTTAGTCTTAGAGACTTTAAATGCTGCTGAAGTTGAGGGTAGTTAATTATATAGCAAATTTTGTTTTAACTTGTTCAGATTATTGTATTTAATTGATTATTATTGTGATGTGTTGTATTTATTGATTAATGTACGGTGCCCAGAGCCTTTGGGATGGGCATCTTTTTAAATAAAATGTGCCTTGCCTTTTCCTCAGTTTGGGCCTTAGCTATTCTGACTTCCCTCCTTGCTTCCTTCTGCCTTAACTGGTACAGCTCTCTGTCCTGCTCCTTCTGTGTTTCCTTATACTTCCTGAATGCTATCTTTTTCTCCCTGACTTTTCCCACCACCTCTTTTGAGAACCATAGTGGCTTTTTCTTTCATTTTGATTTGTTTATTTGCTTGACACAAAGGTTTGTTGCCTCTGTGATGGCAGTTTTGATGTTTCCCCATTGTTGCACCACCCCTCCTTCTAGCCTGTTTGCTAGTGCTTTTCTAAGGCACTCTCCCATCTTGCCAAAGTCTGCCCTCCTGAAGTCCAGTACCCTCACTTTCGTATGGCTTGATTCTGTAGCTGAGTTTATCATGAACCACACTGTTTGATGGTCACTTGTTCCCAGATGACAACCCACTTCTAGATCTGAGATCCTCTCACTGTCCCCATTTAAGAGTATGAGGTCTAAGACTGCTCTCTCATGAGTGGGTTCCGAAACTAGCTGTCTGAGACATGCCACCTGCAGGGCATCGAGAATGACCCTGCTCTTGGATGTGGCTGCAGCAAATGTGCTCTAGTTAACAACTGGCATATTCAGGTCTCCCATCAACAGTATCTCCGCTTTCTCTGCCATCCTAAGAATGCCTTCTATCATATTCTTGTCCATTCCCTTCCCCTGACATGGGGGTCTATATACAACCCCTGTGCAGATTGTGGTGCCATTTCCAGTCTCCAAGGTGACCCACAGTGCCGCCTCTCCTCCCTGTTTACTCTTTTGTTCAGTTGCTTTTATCCCTTCCTTTACATAGAGAGCTACTCCTCCCCCTCTTCTCCCCTCCCTGTCTCTCCTGTAGGTTATGTACCCTGGTATGTTAACATCCTAGAAAGTGATGGATTTTCATCGATAACAATGTTCCATCATACACTATAGTTAAGTAAGCTGTCCAACACAGCATTTATTGTATGAATAGTAATTATTGCTTGTTGCTGTTCTGTTTTAATTTTTTATCTCCTTTTTCTTTTTCCAGAAAGCTAGGAGGTATGGGAAGGAGGAGAGTCCTGGATGCCTACCACATATATTTAAGGGAGAAAGGTATCATCCCCTTCCATAATGTAAGGGAGCCATGGCGTCCATTTCATCATAAATAAATCTATGTTATCATTAAGACTGTGTGTGATTTTTTTTCCCATCTTGTTCACCTTGTATACTAGTTTGTGCCAGTTTATTGTGGAGGGAGGCTGTGGTCAGGTTTTAGTACTGGCTTTACCTGCCATGGTTATCAAGATTCATAGCAGGTACTTTAATTTAGGATTTTTAAGAGTTGGGGGGAACAACATAGAGGATAATCGGTAGTCACTTATCAGAAACAAGCTGGTTAGTTCATTGAGAGGTTGCCTTGGCGACCGCAATAACCTTGAGAGTGAAGCTTGAGAGGTTTGGTCGCCAATGGCAACCTCGAGATGCAGTAACTGAGCTTGTTACTGGTAGGTGACTAGCAATTGTTTTTTACAGTGTATGGTCTTTTTTGTTTTGTTTTTAAGGAGGGGATGCCAGCAGAACAGGAGCAATGCCAGTTGGGGATCTTGTTGCTCCTCTCCCGCACTCTCATGCTGGTCACTGCCGCAGTCCCGCTTACAGGCAGTGCTACCGCTTATTTTTTTTTCTTTTCTTTTTGTTATGACCGCTTTATATTTAAATCAAATGGGGCTAAACAGAGAGAACCCTCAGAGCATCTACCGGATCCCTACTAACATCTGCCTACCCTAGGGACTGCTGTTTACTGGACTGCTGCCACACCAAGGGATCTGCTGACTGCTTCACTTCAGTAGAGTTTTTTTTCTTTTTAAATTGTAGAGCACGAGAGGGAACTCATTCCATGTTGTTATGCTGCAGTAGCTACGTAGCTAGTGCAGCATAACAACATTTAGAAAGTGATGGATTTTCATCGATAACAACATTCCATCATACACTATAGTAGTATAGATGTCTGCCTGTCATACAGAAGGGTAATGGGCATTATGTCTGTGATGGCCTTATGCACTTCTGTCTAAAAGGGCCAGAATGTTGAGCAAGTCCATAGAATGTGCATAACTGCATATGATTTTTTATTTTTCTTTTGGTAACCAGGTTGGGCCCACTAGGCACAAGTGCCGGTTTTCAGGGGTGACCCAGGAGCACTAGGAAAGTTAAGTGACTTGCCCAGAGTCACACAGTATAGAAATGGAGGTTGTGGGAATCAAACCCTAGGCTACTGGATATATCAAGCTCCTTCTTAGTTCATTACTCTAACCACTAGGCTATATTGCTATCTCCTGTTATGTGCTGTCTGTTCCCCATATTGCCACCAGCATGAAACTTTAATCTGTGTCTGGTATTTCACCTTTATAACTGGGGGTTTAAAGTATCTAATCTGAAATTTCCATGAAAATTCTCTTAGTTTTGGGGAAGAGGTAGCTTTACTCGATTCCTCTGTTGCTTTATCCCAGTGTGCATCCAGGAGTTGGCTATTACATTCTTGGGACCATTTTGGTTGTATAATGGTAGTGGTTTTGTGGTTTTGTTCTAGCAACATTTGATACAGTTCTGCTATAATTTGCTTGGGTGGGGCACCTTCCATTGTCTGTTCAAGAAGTTGTAGTAGTTAAGGGGGGTATTGGTGTTCTGACTTCTGGTAGTTAGTGTTACTATGTAGTGTCTGATCTGTAGACATCTGTAATGGTCAGTTTTTTGTAGGTTATATTTTGTCTTAAGTGTTTCAAATGATAGTGGTTGTCCAGCTTCCATTAATTGGAAACAATGCACCAACTCTTCTCATTCTCATCTATGACACCCTAGGTCTATTGTTGGTGGGAGGAATTTGGTATTGTGTCCTATTGCTGTGTGTAGTTGAACACTGTGTTATTGTGCATTTGCAGGGCTTTTGCCCAACTGTCTAAGGTAGAGTAAGTGTATGAGTGTTCCTTTTTGGAGGGAAACAGTGTCTTGAGATGTACAAAAAGTACCCAGCTTAGTGGTTGTAGGTGGTCCTGTGCAGGTTCTGTCTGTTTCCAGTGACTTTCATACCCTGGGGCCAACCAGCAGAAGGCTGTGCAGATTTATGCTGCTTGGAAGTACAGGTTTAAGTTGAGTAATTTCACATCTCTTTATTTTTCAGTGGAGCTGCAGGATTTTCTGCATTACTCTAGGTCTTTTACCCTGCCAGATAAATCTGGAACTTGTCTTGTCCCATGCTGCAAAGTCTTCTACAGGGATATAGATAGGCAGAGTTTGAAAGAGATATAGTAGTTTTGGTAGCATGTTCATTCTGATTACCTCTGTCTTTGGTTGAGTCCTAGGGGTAGGACGCCCCATGCTTGTATATCTTTTTGAATTTGCCTAGTGATTGGATTATAATTAAGAGGGAGAAGTGGGGGGGGGGGGCTGTGTCTCGATAATTTAACCCCTAAGTATTTAAAGGAAGTGAGTTCCTATCTGAAGGGGTAGTGCTGTTTGGTGCAGTCAAAGGATGTATAGTGGAGCAGTAGGGTTTCTATTCCATTTTGTTTGAGTTTGCAGCTGGCTACCCTTCCAAATCTCTTCAGGTTCCTGTTAGTCAAGTGGTTGCTTTGATTTGTTATAACTGTAATTTTAAATGGCAATAATATGTCTATAAAAATAATCTCCATTGATGTCTATGGGGGCGCGCGCACATGCTGTTCGTTTGCTGACATCACCAAACATGTGTGTGTGTGGGGGTGTTGGCACATTCTGAAAGTGGCTGCATTTTCAATATTTTCTTAGGGGGCTAAAGTTATGGGTGATATATTTTTAAAACAGGGCAGTAATATGTAGGAATGTTTGTACCTGGACACTCTGGACCAGGTAGGCTATGACATATGATTGGGGGGAGTGGGAACTTGGCAGCTGCTTTTTAATGATGTAGTCAGAGAGAAACTAAAAAATGCTTTTAAAAGATACAGTTGCTGGGGTTTTCCATCTGACTCCAGACATTTGGACAAGCTGTCAGCCAGAACCATTTATGTTACAGACTGCACATTTGGTGTCATTTACTCCCTGTAATAACACAGACAAATCTCCTCTAAAACTTGCTTCCCTTCACATTCAGTATGTCTCACAGGATCATACAGCTTCCAACATCCTAGATGAGCTTAATAGAGAGATACAGTACTGGCTTACATCACATGGTCTTTTTGTAGGTTTCATTGTGGCTGACACTGATGTAATCTGAGATGACATTATATGCTGTGGTTGTTAATGCAATTTTTTGAGATTTTGCATTATTAAAATTAATTTGGTGATATTGACATCTCAGGTCCTAATCCCACCTTCAGCCTGTGGATGTACATTGATTGTAATGGTTCACTATGTACTTAGATAAACCAGTACATAAAAGGCATAAAAGAAGAGGGATTACACCAAGAGCCTGCCCTCTGATACTTGTATGAGGGACACTTGGTGAGCTAGCCACAAGCTACTCCAAATCTGAGTAATATCAACGTTATTCATATTGAAGAAAAAGGAAAAGAAGAATCCACATTTATATAGTATAGTGCTTTTCATACACACTGTATCCCAAATCACTTTACAAGCAATGCTAGACTAGTCATGAAGTGACTGAATGTGTAGTGGCAGCCATTTCACACATCAACACTCACACACTGCCTTGGATAACTGCATGAACCAGTTTTATGGGAAGGGGAATGTTGGCCAGGATACTGGGGAAAGTCTCCTACTCTTCCTGTAGGGGGAGGTGCTGTCAGTTGTTTGTCTGTTATGGTGGACAGACTCCTGGAGGAGGATGCTGCTGGTGTACCTGCAGGGGAGCTGATCTCCACGCCTGCAGGTCCAGCTATGGAGATCCGAATGGAAGAGATGGCATGTTCACCAAACAGTGCTATGCTTTTGGCAACGATATGTTCATAAACTTTACCATCAGAGACTGTCTCTGTCCCAGAGCAGGAAGACGTCTGGTTGCAAGAATTATTATTAAAAAAGAAAGGCCTTGTTGAACATTCTCAATGAATACCCAGAAGAAGCAGCTGGGAACTCAGAAACTGGTTTGACACCTATATTGCAAGAGGCGGTTTTGGCAGTGGCCCCAGCTGATTGTGACAAGCTGGGATCAGCCAGGCCACAGGGTGTTAATCTCCAACAGACACCAGAGGAGAACACAGCTGTTCTGCCCTCAACACCACAAAACCTGCTGATGCCTGAATTCGACACTGATACCACAACCTTACCAGCACAAACACCAATGGAATATGAAATGATCGAGGCAGATTTGTCACAGGAGATTTCGGAAAACAGGCCTCAGCAGCACGATAACCAACAAATATCAGAAACTGTAAGTACATTTGTTACCTGTAATTTGCCTGTAAAAGACAATCCAGCTCCTAAACCTGAAAGGATACTATGAAGTGGGTGGGTGACTTGTTCCCAACAGAGACAAGTTGCAGCTAGTAATTCTACTCCCTGGTCATTGGAAAAAGTATTAGTGGGTGCAGGGTGGAAAAAAAAAAAACTCAAAGGGAACTGGATATCAGAAGAAGCCTGTAGTCTCATTCTGGGAGAGAAGGACTGTACCGCTACTTCTATGATTAAAAAGGCAATCATAGAAAATAATATAAATCTAAACCCCATAGAAATATTGTCCCAGGATTTTGTGACTGAATGAGACATGGACCTGCACCAGAGGATGTTGTTGTGGACTCTGTAATTCCCCTCAGAACAACACAACTTCAGGCTCTCCAGGAGAAGAGCCCAGTCATCCTTCTGATAGGTGGGGGAATTGATGAATTGTGAGCAGCCAGTGGAGGAGGCTCACTAAGACAAAGCCTCTGCACAGCACTTATGGTCACAATTTGGGGAAAAAAACATTTCTTTTTTTAATGTGGCTCCTGCACAAAGAAGAAATGCTGTAAGACTGTAATATGTGGGTGGTTTGGAACTACCTCCAGACCGTATTTATGTGGGCCGGACACTAATTAAGGAATCCATGAGTTTTTTTTCTAATGAAATATATGCATTGATACATACTTCAGGGGATTCCCTCTTCAACATCACTTTTAAAACACCCACGGTCTTGGACAGGTTCTGGTCTGGGTATGAGAAAATGAAGTATTCTGCTCCATGGCTTCCATTCCAAGCCATCCCTCTTACTAAACCTGCCATAAAAGTGATAACTATTCTTTTCAGAAATGAGGGAATAAACATTCACGATATTAAGCACTGGTTAAATGAAAAGTGTGAGATTCTGGTATCCCCAGAGCCAATACTCACACATCTGGACTGAGGGGTGGAAATTTAAAGTTAAATTGAGACTAACAGCACAAGTTCTACAACATCTACCAAGCTGTTTCTTTCTGGGTCATGACAGAGGCCATTGTCTTTACCCTGGCTAGTCCAAAACTTGTTTCAAGTGTGGTTCAGCTTTACACCTCTGTCCAGCTTGTGACAGAATAAAGTGAGTATACCGCCCCCGACAGCGACATCAACACTGCAACCTACATTGCTGTCGAGAAAATCAACAGTTCATGACAGGTCACTGTGTTGGTGCCCCTGAGACAGGGGCACACTGTCTCCCAGTTCTGCACCCCCTCTTTATGAATCAACTCCAACTTGGAGTTGATTATAATAAGTACGGAGTGTGTGGGGGAAGAGCCCCCCACATGGGGGTTCAGGGGGCAAATCCCCCCCACAATTGAAAAATGGACCAGGAGACAATTGAGATTTATGTCATCCACAACTTGCAGTCAACATAAATCCCATCACTGTGATGCCAGTCTACGAAAGTGTTGTTGAAACGGCATCGTAGAGCCAATAAAGTGTAATCTTTATTTATCCTATTGTCATAACAGTTCTAATTGTACTAATGACCTTAAATGTAACTTGTGTGAGGAGACTGGACACGCATACAGAACCTGTTCATGGGCAACACACAATCGGACAGATGGGCCTGACCAAGACCCCATCCTTACAAATGCACAAAAAACAAGTGTGGAAAGACAGAGACAACAACGGGATCATGAAGAAGCACAGTCCCAACCTTCAGCCTCCTCATCATTGCAGAAGGTCATGGTTGCAGCAGTTGCCCCTGACCAACCTGAAGAAGCCCAGGTACGCACATATGCAAGGGGCAGTGAGTCACCACAGGTCAATGACCCATGCAGACTAACATCCCTATGAAGGTAGTTTCAGTAACCAACCAAGCTGAGGAACAAGAGATGTCCTCTTGCATGCAGACAGCGGTGACAAACAAAAAAACCGCCCCCCCAAAAAACAACTTCATAAATCAAACTTCTCAAACAAAACCTATAGTAAAATGGCAAGAGGTTTCCCTAAGCAATAGATTTGATGCACTAACTCCAGAAGGGCAGGAAGCAGGAGAGTCCGAAACATCTTCCACAGTCTCTTCAATATTTCCCTCATCTGAGTTGGAGGATGATTATCTGCCTGAAGAAATACGAAAAGTGGGAAACAGATCTTTAGGGTCCAGAACCCGGAGTAGTAGCAAGAGAAGGAAGTGAACTTCATCTCTAAATGACCTCCACAGCATCTCTTACCATAGCTACATTCAGAATGAACAGCATTAAAAACCCTAGAAGATGCTTACTAGCCTTTTCAATAAGAAGAGACTTAAAACTTGATATCTGTTTTTTACAAGATACAAGATTAAATTCTCCTTCATTAATAAATGCAGCTAAAAAGCTATGCTACTGAGGCCCCTCATACTTCTCATATGGAATGGACTTAAGTGATGGACTAGGGATTTTATTTAGTGGGCACTCTTGCTCAATTACTAGAATCATGGACTTTGTACCAGGAACAGCAATGTTTGTGGACTTTCAATATAATAGCAGTTTGGAGGGCCATTAATATTTATGCCCCCCAAACTAAAAAAGACAAAATGCATCTGCATCAAAAAGTTAAAGCATTTTAATGACCACTAGATCTATCATCTGGGCTGGGGATTTTAATTGTGTTCTCCAAAAATCAGATAGGGGAACAACAACTAATAAACTGTATTGTGATTCTAATGCCTTACTGAATATTCTAGAATTAACAGAGTTGCAAGACACCTATAGATAAATACATACCAGTGGGGGTACACATTTCATAAAAGCACACTAGCAACTAGAATTGATTATATTTTTGTCTCTTATTTTCTATATGTGCAACAAGCAAAGGTTATTCCTATGGAACACTCAGACCATATGTTATTGATAACCCATATAAGTTATTCACAACAACAATCATTCGGGGGGGGAGGGGTGGTGGTATTGGAAATTATACCATGGTCCCTTTTTTTGTAACAAAAAGTACAGCAAAACATAGTTTTATTGCAGTTTAAATCATTTTTTTAGTTTATTCTTCCACCATAAAATATAGTTTCTTGCTGCTAAGACAGAATATTTAGGAAAACCCCAAGCTCAGACATATGCTGGGGTTACTTTATTAGGTTTTATGTGGTATTTAAGTATGTGGCAGGGAGAAGTAGCAGAAGGCAGGGTGTGAAGGGGCAAGCAGTTTGGCTGTCAGTTCTGTACAAATGCAGCTCCTTACTGCTCAGTCAGAGAAATAAAGCGGATAGTGCTGTGAGAGAGAGTGAGCAGTAGCAGTGCGAGTCAGTCAAAGCGCGTTGTAGGGAAATAATGGAATTGTTTGAAAAATTGCTAGGAATGTATGGGAAGCCCCTGCAAGGGGGTTGTAGGTGTCAGAAGAGAGAAACGGAATGAGTGAGTTGTGCTGCGCAGTGAAGGGGAAGAGTGATGTTGGACGATTAAAAAAAAACAAAACAGCAGGATAGCTGCTACTGAACCCAAGGAAGGAGGAGCTGTGTGCATAGGCGCGTGCACTGTTTCATGGCTTCGGTATTCGGCCATGATACAAATTTTACTGCTCAATTCAGGATTATTGAAATGGAAATGGTCACTGGAGTTGTTGAGGCTGTGAGTGACAAGAGGGAGCATATGAGGGAGCATATGTGCAGCACCGAAGTGTTGGCTAATATTGAGGTGGAAGCTATTTTTATTCTTATTTAAACACGGGTCACTAGTACAGTTGAACTGTGGGGCAGTGGTCTAGATTGGGACAAGAAGTCACTAAACAAAAAGTTTGTTTGTATACACAGTGGCAATGGGGGGAGTGTTGTGGGTTGTTCATTCAGTACTGTGGGTTTTTTTTAAACTTTTTTAAAACTCCCGCTTTACCATCGTGGTTTAATGGGAGTCAATATGGTGGATTTCAGAGCTGATCTTCAGGGGTCAGATGGGTTCACATACTGCTGATGACTGGCACCTTTGCTGTGGGTATATCATAGGGTTAACCATGGCAGAAAGGTGCCAGCCAACCTATCACAATATGGGATTTTTCATTTCTTTTTATGCCCATGGTATAATATGTAATAACCATGGCACAAGCATGTTCTATTCCAGAGCACACTATCATGGATCATTTGATCGTGTTAAAGGAAATTTTTGAAAGAGGTAATGCTGACAAATTATAGGGTTTTGTTTTAACAGTAGACCAATCCAAAGCCTTCGATTCAGTCAATCATGACTATCTGTGGTACACTTTAGAGAAATATGGAAATATGGTATATCTCAAGCTTTTATCTGATGGCTCAAGTGTATATACCAAACGGCCACAGTGAGGTCTATTGTTAATGACTGGAGAGGGTATCTAATCCCATTAAAATGTGGAGTCAGACAAGGCTGCCCCCTGAGTCCATTTCTGTATATTTTTGGCATTGACCCCTTGTTAAGAGCATTGAACTCATCCCCCTCATTCAACCCTTGCAGTGGGAGGAAGGCCTGACACCCTATAATGCTATTGCATATGCAGATGACCTCTATATTCTGACTGCCATTAAACACTCAGCAGAAGAAGCTCTGAATATTTGTACCACATATGGAGAATTTTCAGGAGCCTCTCTTAACCTTACTAAAAGCATTGTTAAACAACCTGGAATTGTTGACCCTCATGGTTCAGACAGCAGGTATACAGCTTACTGATAACCCAGTGAAAATTTTGGGAATAACTTTTGGAATAGGAAATATGGATATATTCAACTGGGAGCAAACATTTAATCAAGGAAAAGCTCTTGTGGCCCAATGGAACCAGTGGCAAGTGGGGAAGAAAAAAAGAATTGTATTGATTAAGACATATTTAATTCCCCTATTTCTTTACCTTAACTATGTCTTCCCCCACCCAAATCCCTAGAAACTACTCTATTTAGTATCTTTTTTTCGGGCTGTATGAGGGAGCCGCCTGGACCCCATTAATAGAAATATCTTGTATCTCCCCATGCAAAAGGATGGAGTAAATATGGTGAACCCTCTTGTTTTCTTTTATTCTAGCTTCTCTTTTACAGACCTTTTGCCTTTACTCTTCCATACTGGAAAGAGTTGGAGCAATGTTTTGTTTTTTACCTGTCAGACTTGGTTTAAGAAATGGGACTCAGGGCATTTAAGAATTTTAGGTTCTTCAGTACTGATTCCTCCCTATATTAGGGAAATATTTCAGAAGCTTAAGATTTGGAAAATCTCAAGCAGCATGATTTTGACACTGCACAGGAAGGTACTATATGCCCATATTATAAGTAGCAATTATACTGAACCCTTCATTTTTCCTTCTTGTCCCCCCTCCACTTCAAAACCATTTGATAGACCTCCTGACCACTACTAGAATTCCACCTAAAATGTGGGATGTCCACTGGCTTTCCTGTCACAATAAACTAAATGTAAAAGCCAATCACAAACATAAACGGTGGGATGAGAGGCAGTGCAGCAGTCTTGTGCTATCAATAGCTCGTGACTACAGAGCATCTGTATTTCACATATATATATATATATATATATATATATATATATATATATATATATATATATATATATGGGTTTTGGCAGTCTTTGGCATGCCATTGGTCTGAACCTTGATTTGCCACCACCTAATATAAAGTGTTGTTTTATGGGTATTATCCATGGAATTGCAAGTTGTGGGACAAGAGCACTCTTCATGTTATTTTTACTGTTATCAAATGGTATATTTGGAACTCCAGGTATTTATATACTTTACAATAAAAAAAATATTACCCATACTGAACTGATTCCTAAAATTACACAGGAATTACAATCTATTTATTATGCTGAAGCTAAACATGTCATCAACATTTTTTTAAATACAGCATGAAGAATTATGTTATGGATAACTGATTCCGATACACCAATCACTTGAATGTTGTGTTATGCTTTAATTTCTCCTTAATTGTTTTTGCTTGCTGTTTACATTTATTTTCAAAAACGGTTTCCTTTCTTGTTAAATTCTTTCTTAATTTTTGGTTCTTTTCTTACTTTTTGTAGACGTATACCTTTTGTTCATGACCGGTTGGTTTCTATTTTTGTTCTGCAACCATTGTAAAAATTGTTTCCTGTATGATTTTCTTTCCTAAATAAACTCCCCATCTCTTGTGCAAAGTGCATTAGTTTCTTTTACTTCCACCTGGACATCCACCAACATAGCAACAGAGATGGGTAGAAGGGACATTGTGTTTAACATTTCATCTGAAGAGCAGCACCCACCAACAATACAACAGCCCCCTAGCACTGCACATAGATGCCAGAATTTAGGTTTGAGCCCAATCATGATACTAACATACTAACATACATACTAACATACTAAAATGCCAGCAGAATAGGCCTAATGATCTTTCGTGTCTGCTCGTTTGGTCAGCCCCCACCCTGGGTGCTGACCTTGCTGTCCCCCTCGCCTTCTCTGGCTTCTCCCTTCCCAGTTCCAGATATTCTTGCTGCATTGGATTTTGCTTCCTGAGCCCTTCCCCTGTACCTGTCCCACCCCCTCTTGAACCCCTCCACTGTCTCTGCCTCCACCAGCCCCCTAGGTCGTGCATTCCATGGCTCTACCACCCTCTCAGTGAAGTAGCACCTCCTCCTTTCTCCCCTGAATCTTCCCCCCTCCAGCTTCCACCCATGCCCTCTAGTGGCCTCCTCCTCCTTCCTTCGAAGCACCCTCACTGTTCCTCCCCTATTTACCCTCTTCATGTACCTGAAGACCTCTATCATGTCCCCCCGGTCCCTTCTCTCTTCCAAAGTGTACATATTTAGCTCTTCGAGCCTCTCCTCATAGGTCCTGTCCCCCCAAGCCCCAAATCATTTTGGTTGCCCTCCTCTGGACCCTCTCCAGGAGGTTAATGTCCCTCTTTAAGTGCGGCCTCCAAAACTGCACGCAGTACTCCAGGTGCGGCCTCACCAAGCAGTTATACAGAGGGAGTATCACTTCCCTCCTCTGGAGGTGATCCCCCAGCGATGCATCCCAGCATCCTGTTGGCCTTGGCTGCTGCCTCCACAAGTCTCAGAGTTGTTCATCTTGACATCCACCACCACCCCAGGTCCCTCTCAGCCATTGAGACTTGTAGTATTCCCCAGGGTGTACACTTGGCCTGGGTTTCCGCCCCAGGTGGAGTACCTTGCATTTCCTGCATTAAACCTCAGCTTCCACTTTCTAGACCATCTTTCCAGAGCCTCCAGGTCCCTTTGCAGGCCACCCTCCCTCCCTCCCATCCACCACCGCCCCCCAGTTTCGAGTCATCTGCAAAGAGACTCATCTCACTCCTGATTCCTGTCCTTCTGTCAGATAAGTAGGGCGCTTGAACAGAAGGGGCCCAAGGACTGATCTCTGGGACCCCACTAATGACCCTCCTTGGGAAGAGACTATCCCACCAACTATGGCCCTCTGGGTCCGGTCTTGAGCCAATTGCCTATCCATCGGATCGTCTGGTTTCCCACCCCATTTCTCTAGTTTATCCAACAGGCCCACGTGAGGAACAGAGTCAAATGCCTTGCTGAAGTCTAGAAAGAGGACATCCACTGGTCTACCCAGGTCCAAGGCACTTGTCACCCAGTCATAGAACTCCACCAGGTTTGTCTGACACGATTTCCCGGATGAATCCATGCTGCTCATCGCCCAGGCACCTGACTTATCCAGGTCCCCCTAGCCTCTCCTGACAATGCCCTCCATCACCTTGCCCACCACTGATGTCAGGCTGACAGGCCTGTAGTTCCCTGCCACCTCCCTTGATCCCCTTGTGGATAGGCACTACATGCGCCACCTTCCAGTCTTGGGGCACCACCCTGTCCTCAGAGAGATGGTGAAAGCTCTGCCAGGGTTTCGCCAGGACATCTGCAAGTTCCTTCAGCACTCTAGGATGTAATTTATCCAGCCCGGTGCTTTCTCCGTCTTAAGGGGCTGAGGGCTTCCTCACCTCTCTGCTGTGATTTCCACTTCCAGTACCTCTTCTCCTGCTTAGCCCTCCCACCACCTGCCAGTGATGCCCCCCTCTCCCCAGACCTGCCGATTGGTAGGGCCCCCTCCTCATTATCTCTGTCTCCTCCCATGTATGATGCAGCATCCCCATTTTCCTGGTGAAAACTGGAGGTGAAGTACCATTTAGTACCTCAGCCTGCTCCTCTGGGTCTTGTGCCCATCTCTTCCCTGATTTAATCCTGCTAATCTGCCCCTTCACCCTTCGCTTTCCCCAATGTATCTAAAGAACCCTTTTTCCCTCTCCTAATTTCCCTGGCCAGGTTCTGCTCCTTCCTTGCCTTAGCCACCTCACCACTCTAGTGGCCTTCTAGCCATCAGCTCATACTCCTCTTGATCCTTTCCTCCTTGAGCACTTGAATTTCTTATAGGCTGCTTTCTTTCCCTGACCACCTCCTGGACCTCCCTGGTCCACCAACAGGGTTTTTGGGCCCCACCGTATTGCCTTACTCTTGCACAGGTGCTGGTAGCATCCTGCACCCCTCCTGATGATTTCCCACCTACTATCAGCGTCCCAGTCTGACCCAATCCCATCCAAATGCTCCTTAAGGATCCTTCCCATTTCCTTAAATCCACCCCTGAAGTCGGTTACTTCCATCTTTGTGCAGCCTTCTACCCTCCTAGGTCCAGGCAGAACCAGATCGTGGCATGGTCACCCCCGCCATGGGTCCCTACCTCCAGGCCCCCAATCTGGTCGCTGTCTGCCAGGACCACATCCAGTAAATTTGCTTCTCCTGGTCGGTTCCCTCACTTGCTGAGTTAGGGAACGCTGGTTTGAAAGACATCCAACAACCTCTGTTCCTGGTCACAGAGGATGTCATAATCTCCCAGTCTGTTCCTGGCATGTTTAAGTCCCCAACACCACCACCTTTCTCTGCCCAGTCTGCAGTGTCTCCTAACATCTGCCACCAGACTGTCCTCCAGCTCCTCCGCCAGGGCAGGGGTCTATACACCACTCCTATTTTACTCTCTTGCCCCCCTTGTTATCAAGGTGACCCAAATCGCTCCACGGTTCCCTCCGCCTCCTACTCCCCTATGCCAATGCAGTTTTTACTATCATTGCCCTCCTCCCCTTCCTCCCCCTGTCCTTCCTGAACATAGTGTAACCCTCCAGGTTCAGGTCCCAGTCATGTTTTGCAGTGGTCTCAAGTCTCAGTGACTGCTGCCACATCCACTGCTCCCTCAGTTAACATCGCCTGGAGCTCAGGCATTTTATTGCCCAAGCTCCTGGCATTTAGCAGGACTACCTTCCACCCTTTCCCTATAGTTCCATTTCCCATGCTCGTGTCCCCTTGGGGATTCTGTTTTCTCCTGGTCTGCACTTTGCCAGTTGGTCTTTTCCTGCAATCCTCCTGGTCCCCAAGGGGGTGGAGACAGAGTCCTCCTTTATCGGCATCCCTCTGACTGCCTTTTCTCCCATCCCACCCCCTTCACAAGTTTAAACCCCACTTAAAGTTTAAACCCCATGATGTAGGACTAGAACCCACGACCTTCTGGCCCCGAGGCAGAAGTGCTGCCAGCTGAGCCACACTGACACGTTGGAGTGAACCTGCAACAAAAAGCATATCTTTGCAGTAAACTGGAATTGGTGTCAGTTGTTCCTACAAGAGTTCAGGCATTCCTTGTCTGGCAGAGAGATTACTGTAAACTGTGCCATCAACCCCATGCATACCAATGGACCTCATATGGCCCAGGAGCCTTGAGTAAACCCAAATCTAACCCCTGAAACCGCAATTTGTAAAATAGTTGGGAAGTGTTTACTGGACTTGGCCATATGGTCAGGATTTACAAATATCTCAGATGGAGGTTTATATTTAAAAGGCCTTTTGGTTTGGGCTTCTGTTTTTACAAAGCATTGCTAACTGATTTATTTTTTTATTTAATTTCGTTTTTGTTGACCGGGTAAGTGCACTAGACAAATTCTGCCTATTTTCAGGCACAACCCGGTGGAGGGGGATACAGATGGATGCCAACTGACCTTGAACCAGATCACGCTGTTGGTGGTATTTTTAGCAAATGGGGGAAATTTGGCCAGGGCACCAGGGAAATTCTCCTACCTGAACAGCAGGGGGAACCTCTGGGCTGGCCAGCACTATGGCCAATCCATCTGAGACTCCAATGGAGAAGGAAGGTCAGGAGAAGCCTGTGCAAGACTCCTCTAATGGTGCTGGACTTGAAATAGATCCTGGATCTCAGGATGTGTTGATTAATTTGGAGCTTGAATTTATTGAAGAGAAGGAATGAATGACAGAATCGGAAGCAAAGAACGCCAAAAGAAATAAGGTTGGGTCCATTCTTTTTATTGCTTCAAATGACTCTGGACAGTTGGTTGAAACACAAACAAGGTTAGCGTTTTTAACCCTGGAGAAAGAAAAGCAGCTTAGGCATCTCTGAGAGCTAGAAGATGCGCTCTCATCATTACAATACTCGCAGACAGCTGTCACTACACCAACTGATGCCTTTAGTACGAGTGAGAAAATGCCTGTAGAGATGACTCACCCCTTGAGTACGCAAGAGAGTCTCGAGGAGATGACAGCAGTTAAAAACAAGGGAAATGAAGAAAAGTCAGAGGCTGGCAGTCAAAACCGAGACTTATCTGTGTGCCAAAAGGCTCCCGGATCTTGTATACAGGGGAAACCACTGAGACCTCAGAAGCAGCGTTTGGGGTCTGGATCAGCTGCACAACTAAAAACCAGCACTAAGCAGATACCACCAAAAGCGACAACACCTCATAACCCAGATGAATGAACATTTTCATTTAAGGACAGACCCTGTTATAAAGAGTGGGGAGAAATAATGGAAGCAGAACTAGGGACAATAGACTGGTTTCCCAAAATTGCACTGGAAAAGGCAGGGTGGGAGCAAGATTCTTCAGGGAAATGGTCGCCTGACCCGAAGGATTCTTCTTATCAGGAATTACTGAAGAATTCTGTGGCCACCAACAATGTGCAGCAAGAGAGCTCCTCCACACCCTGGGGTAATGTTTCTCAAGACACTGTATTTTCTGAGGAAAATTTTAATAATGTTGAAGTACCGGTACAAGTTATTGAAATAGTGGTAATTGATGTGCCTCCTGCAGAGGGGGAACTTGAGAAAGAGAAACAGATAGAAGGGGATAGGCAGGCAGAAAGAAAACCTCCAGAACCAATCCTTAAGATGTCTGACCTTTTTGCTACCAGGGAAGAGCCGGCCCCCTGATGCAATGCAGTCGGGCTGTTGTATATGGGGGGGCTGGAAGAACCTCCAAATAGAGTATACAGTATATAGCCAGGAATTTACTAAAAACATCTATGCAGTATTTTTCTTCTGAAATTTTTGCCCTTATAAGTCTAGGGAACAGGAATTATGATGTAAGTTTCAAGAGTATAGCAAACCTAGAACGCCTCTGATGCAGGGCCCATGCACCTGCCCAGCTCCTTTTTCCTGGGAAAAGACAGACGGTCAATTTTTTACAGTGGTCAGCCTCGGTCATGTTTTAAGTGTGGCTCAAGAGCTCAGCTCAGCCTGCGACTCTACACATTGTAGCCACTGTTTAGGGTTTGGACATGCATCTTCTGCATGTCTGAACCTATTCAAATGCAATCTGTGTGAATGAACAGGGCACGCCTACGAGTGCTGTCCCTGGGCATCCCACAATAGAGAAGACTGTCCATCTCAGTAAGGTATATTAAAATGGGGCCCAGCATCAACAAGCCAAAAGGGTGGCTGCACAGGACTTACATAACATAGATCTTCAAACTAATCAAATCCTGGTAGAGCCAGTGCAGATAGACCAGATGGAGGTCATAGTAGAAGAACAAGGCCCTGGGGGTTCTCAGGTAGTAGTAGATCACCCAGCCCCCACTGCAGAAGGATCACAGGAGGTTGTGGATGTGGAGAAAAGAGTTATGCCACCCCCCCCAGACAAGGAAGGGGCTTTTCAGACAGTTTCTCAAAAGAAAAGACCCAGATCAGGGCGAATAGTTCAGAAATCTAAACAAAGCATGCTAAAGACAGGACAGGAAGCAGTCTCTTGGAAAACAGGGAAGAAATATGCTACTCTATCAAAGGAAGAAACAGACAGAGATTCAGAAGGAGAAGAATCAGATTCCTCATCTATTACATCTAACACAGACACAGAAGGGAGTGGGGAGGGATCTATTGCAAAATGAACCAGACAGCGAAGAACTTCTAAGACCCCTTAGGAAATTACTTTCTGTGGTTTAAATAAATTCCCTGATGGATAGGTTCTCCATTAGTACTATCAATATCAATAGTATAAAAAATGAGAAGAAACATCTAGGAGCTATGTTTTATTGAAGTAAATTACAGAGTGACAGTATTTGTGTGTTAGGCATACAGTTGAAATCCAACCATGAGCTACAGTAGGCCTCAAAATCCTGACCACTGGGTCCCTCCTTTTGGTCCTCAGGAATGGAAGTATGCAATGGGGTAGGTATTTTATTCTCTAACTATCGTTTTAAAGTGTCGAGGCTGGTACACATTCATCCTGGACGGGCCTTAATGTTGGATGCCTCTTATGATTCCTGTAGATGCAGAATTAGAGCTATATTTGCTCAACAGACAAAAGCCCAAAGGGTTTCCTTATTTAAAGACATCCAGCTTTTCTTGCACACCTCCAGACTAGTGTATTGGTTAGGAGATTTTAATTGTGGCCTATCAAAGGCAGATAGGGGCTAACAAACAGAGAAAATATTTTCTGACTCAGATGCTTAACTAAACATTCTGAATCATACAGCGCTAATTGACGCCTATAGGAAAGTATACCCCAAAGGTGGATTTACCTATCCCAGAGGTCCTTTTAAAACTAGGATAGACTTTATATTTACATCTGCATTAAATACACAAGAGGTACAGGTTATTGCTTGCGAGTTTTCAGATCATATGATTATTAAATTAACAGTACATGCAGGGACTAACTCACAATGCAAAAAGCAATACTGGAAAGTGAACGAGTCTGTGTTAACCGACCTCCTGCTTAAGAAGGCATGGGAAAGGGAGAGGGCTGCCAGGCAATCTGTAGTTGAGTGTTATTCTGAAATAGTAGACCGGTGGGAAGACACCAAAAAATCTTGGTGTTCCTTTTTATGTTTGCTTGCACGCATGTGCAAGAAACATAGTGCCAACATCCAAGTTTTCGGAGGTTTGGCAGTCGTCTTCCAATTCAGTCAGTGTGTTTGCAGGCACAGCCGCAGTTCTCCAATGAATGCTGCAGCTGTCTATGATAGCAGTTGAAAATGCAGTGCTGTACAGTTAAAAGGGAGAGCTGTCCCCTCCACACGCACGCACGCATTCTTCGTGCTCATGTGCTCCCAGCCACAGGACTTGTAGGCTGACGGGGTGCCCAATCCCCGCCAGCTACATGCCCCCCAAAAGTGTTCCTGGTGCCATGCTGGGAGCCCACCCCAGTGTGGCACAAGTCCGTGAGTATTGATTAGGTGCCCAATCCCTCGTCGGCTCCAGGCCCCCCCAAACAGTTTTACAGCTGTCACGCTGGGAGCCCACCCCAGCATGGCACAAGTCCGTATGGCTGATGGGGGTGCCCAATCCTCTGTTGGCTCCAGGCCCCCCCAAACAGACTTCCAGCTGCCACGTTGGGCACCCACATCAGCGTAGCACAAGTCCTGTGTCGTCCGTCCAAGAAAAAAAAAAGTTCCCTTGGCGGTCTTCCTGACCACCCGCACCCACCCACTGTACACCTTGCCTCCCCAAACCCCCCTCACCCCATACATACCTCTGGAGGCCGGCGCAATGATCTTCGGTGGACTGGGAACACGTCTGCACACTTCAAAGCTGACCACGAACTGAGGAAATGCCGGTAAGCTGTATAATGCAATAAATAGGGTTTTTTCAACTTTAATGCATATCTCAGGCATTCTTTGGAATTTTGGCACCAAATTTTCAACATGGGGTTTTTGGGACTCCTTCTCATGAATTCTTGAACTGTCATGGCGTTAATGGGGCCCGAAGGGTGATTTCGCAGTCACTGCACGAAATCACCTTTCAGGACTGATTAATGAAATTACAGTGCCAGTGTTCATAAGGTGGGCTCTCAAAAGCCTATGTTGCAAATTTGGTGAAAAATTCCTAAAATGACTGTTTTATTAGCTTGTTTATGAGTTCCTACACACGTCAGAAGTTAGCAAAATTTTAATATTTTCACTCCAGATTTTCAAAATTGCCATTTTACCACACCTTCTTATGAGAAGTACAGCTGTCATTTATCACATCTCACCCAAAATGTGTTTCCGCGCATGTAGCGCACAATGGCACAGTTGGTGTGTGAAATCAATGTATGGGACACATTAAGAAAATTACAGTGACACTGTTTATGAGCAGATGTCTTAAAATAGCTATGTTTAAAATTTGATGAAAAAATTCCTAAAAATGACTGTTTTACGAGCATGCGTTGCGCAGTTCCTACGCATACTCATAAGTTCACGAATTTTGAATATTTGCACTCCAGATTTTCAGCATTGCCATCTTACCATATCTCCTTATGAGAAGTACAGCTGTCATTTTTCATATGTTGCCCAAAATGTGTTTCCTTGCATGTAGCACACAATGGCGTAGTCGGTGTGCGCAATCAATGTTTAGTACAGATTAAGAAAATCACAGTGACACTGTTCATGAGCAGAGGTCTTAAAATGGCTATGTTTAAAATTTGGTGAAAAAATTCCTAAAAATGACTGTTTTACGAGCGTGCGTTGCGCAGTTCCTACGCATACTCATAAGTTCACGAATTTTGAATATTTGCACTCCAGATTTTCAACATTGCCATTTTACCATACCTCCTTATGAGCAGTACAGCTGTCATTTTTCACATGTTGCACAAAATGTGTTTCCCTGCAAGTAGCGCACAATGGCACAGTTGGTGTGTGCAATCATTGTTTGGGACAGATTAAGAAAATCACAGTGACACTGTTCATGAGCAGAGGTCTTAAAATGGCTGTGTTGAAAATTTGGTGAAAAATTCCCAAAAATGACTGTTTTAGGAGTGCACGTCGCGCAGTTCCTATGCACGCATGCAAGTTTTTGAATTTTTTATATTTGCACGCCAGATTTTCAACATTGACATTTTATTACACTTCCTTATGAGCAGTACAGCTGACATTTTTCACATCTCACCCAAAATGTGTTTCTGCACATGTAGTGCACAATGGTGCAGTTGGTGTGCGAAAGCAATGTTTGGGACAGATTAAGAAAATTACAGTGACACTGTTCGTGAGCAGAGGTCTTAAAATGGCTATGTTGAAAATTTGGTGACAAAAGTCCATAAAATGACTGTGTTACGAGTGAGCATTGCACAGTTTCCACGCACCCTCATAAATTCATGAATCTGTAATATTTTCAGTCCAGATTTTCACCGGTGGCATTTTCCACACTTCCTTATGAACAGTACAGCTGTCATTTTTCACAACGTGGCCGAAATGTGTTTTCACACTTTTAGTGCAGAAATGTGTGGTCAATGTGGGAAATTATTGTTCGGGACAGATAAAGAAAATCACAGTGACACTGTTCAAGATCAGAGGTCCCAAAATGCCTGTGTTGACAATATGCTGTAAAAATCCCTAAACTAATTTTTCATTTTACGGGTGTATGCTGGTATAGTTTCTACGCACGCCGGATCAATACCTAGTTTTTTTAATATTTTCACTGCAGATTTTCAACATTGCTATTTTTTACAGCTCCCCATGAATGATACAGCTGTCATTTTTCACATCCTGTTCGGAATGTGTTTTTGCACCTGTGGAGCTAAATGCCGTAGTCGCTGTGCAAAAGCAGCTTTCGGCTAACAAACTGATATTGCCACTGTTCATGAGGTTGGGGTCACAAAAAAAAAATGTAGAAAATTTGGAGTGAAAATACCAATGAATGCCTGAGGCATTAGGGTTTCTGACCATAATGCCCCATTCTATAGAGAATGACAGGCATCAGGGGTGTGTCTTGGGATTTTCGCCTATAATGCTCATACCATTCCACACCCTGCAGCCAGTGAGAGGCATCAAGGTGTGCCTTGGACTCTTCGGCCCCAAAGTTCACCCCATTCTCCTATACCACACCCATCTCACCATATTTCCTGATGGAATGGGGTGCGCATATGGGCCAAAGACCCCAAGGCACACCGTGATACTTGTCGGTGTCTGCAGGGTAGGATGGGTGAAATGGCGCGGCTGTTATGCCTGATGCTCCCAAAGTCACACCCCAATGCTTGGCGTCTCTGCAGTGTGGTGGTGGGGTTGGCTTCAGTTCAGTACTTCACTGCACGTCCTATTATGCAGCTCTGTAACTTCTACACTACCAATGCCAATGCCAGCAAGCAAACATTCGGCATTGACAAATGCTTGTTTCAACAGTGATCACGTTCCAGATCTACATCTGAATATTTAACATACTTACAGTTTAGGCGACAGTTGCAGAGTCATTTCCCAGATGGAGATTACAGAGCAGGATTTGAGTACACAGGTTAGCAACCTGAAAGCCCAAATGGTAGCACTACAATACAATAGAGCAAAAACGTTACAACAGGAACTTAGATTTGGTACACAGATAACAAAAGGCTCTTTAGGCCCTTATAAAGAAAATAAGAAAAGGATTGAAAATAGGATAATAACAGAACTTACTTCCTCTTCAGGAGAATTAGTTAATTCCCCACAACAACTACTAGAAGTAGTGCAGGAACAAGTAACCCAGACGTTTGGTACCCCCCCCCACCAGAACCAGAGATACAAGAGATTCTAGAATCATTAGGGTTGTCTAGGGTCCTGGAAACTGATGCTCAGGATTTAATTACAGATGTAACAATAGAGGAGGCTAAGACTGCTATTTCACAGTTAAATACAGCTCCAGGCTCTGATGGACTGGTAACAGGTTTCTATAAAACATTTATGGCTAATCTCTCACCTGCATTGGTAATTTTGTATAATCACATTTTAAAGACTTCAAAATATTCAGCATCTATGAGGGATGCAATATTAGTGCTCATTCATAAAAAGGGAATAAGGCACGACATTGGAAACTGGAGGCCTTTAAGCCTGTTGAATTCTGATTTAAAAATTCTGAGCAAAATATTATTGGCAAGATTAAATAAAGTAGCGCACCTTTTGATCAGCCCTTTTCGAACATGTGCAATTCAGAATAGAAAGCAAAAAGATAACTTAATTATATTACAGGACTCTTTTATAAAGGGAATTTGGAACACAAAAAAGGGTATGTTCTGAGTATGATCCCATACTGAGTTAGTAGGAATACCACTTATTGAGTCCTTTCAAGTTAAAATATTAGCATATGCTGATGATTTGGTTTTGGTGCTCTCTAGCACATCTTTGGAAGTGGCATTAATAACGGTGTTAATACAATTCTCCTATCTGTCAGGGTCAAAAATTAATTTTGGGAAAAGTAAGGGGGTAATCTTGGGTAATACCCAGTATGACCTTCAGGTATGGGGCTGGAATTAATATAACAACAGAACTTATATATATATATATATATATATATATATATATATATATATATATATATATTAATATTAGAGTTAAATTCGGACCAGGAAATATGGCTCATTTAAACTGGGAAGTTAAGGCTGAGCAAGCAAACAGGATGGTAAATAGCTGGAATGGGCAACAAATATCAGAGAAGATTACTTTTATTAATTTCTTCATTACAAATCGGGTTTACGATCTTTGAGTCAGAGACTCATTTACAAAGGCACCTCGTCGCAGGGGGGCAGACATCAAGACAGTCATTACAGTGCACATTAAAACAGGGGATAATATTACAGGTGCAGTAAAAGGAACATTTAACATAGATACACTTAGGTTACATAATGTAGTAGTTTTTATGTTACTTAGGTTACATAATGTTACAAAATTGTGAGTTACACTCATGGATATAGTAGGTCCTCAGAGAAGACAGCGGGTTACATCCCTGTTTGGACCTAGTAGGGAAGGAGTAGGTCTGGGGGAAGGAGAGGCTGTCCAGTGGACGTTGTCGAGCCAGGGAGCAAGGCGGGTGGGAACCACAGGTTACAACAGGGGGTTAGTTGCACCTACAACAGTGGGCATTAAAGATATGGTTCTGAAGGGCTGTTTTGAAGGAGCCAATTTTTGGCAAGTTGGAGATGCAGCTAGGGAGGGAGTTGAACCGGGGGTGGGGGTTAGTAGAGGAAGGATCCCTGGACAAGAGAGGTCTTGGTTCTGGGCACCTTGAAAGTGGCCTTAACAGATCTATGGGTGGTGACGGATGAAGATGGCTGCTGAAGGGAGGTGGAGACCCGGGGGGGGGGAGTCCTAGCAGTGATTTCTTAGCGAGAAGGCAGGTCTGGTAGAGCAGTCACTCCTCAAAGTTGAGAAGACTGGTGGTAGTATAGAGAAAGCAGATGTGAGTTCAGCTGGGGGCACCAGTCAGGAGCCTACAGGCCTTATTGATGGAGAGCTGGATTTTGGAGAGGGCAGTGTTGTCAGCTGCAGCGTAGATGGGCAAGCCATAGTCCATGAGGGACAAGATGGAGGAGGTGATGGCCAGCTTGAGAGCAACCTGAGGCAGGCAGTCCCTGTGCCGGTATAGCAGGCCAATCCGAGAGTTAATGGTGTCTGACAGGGCATTAATGTGGGTGTGGAAGGAGAGGGCAGTATCGAACGTAATGCCTAGGTATTTGTATGTGGTCACTTGTTCTAGCGGGTGCAGAGTGCTGGGCATAATCAAGAGGGGGGGTATTTTTAGCTTTATTTTGGTGGTGGGAGAAGAGCATTGATTTGGTTTTCTTTAGGTTAATGACCAGTCTGTGGTCGCTGAACCACCTTTCGTCTTGGTTGTAAGCTTGCTGGAGGGATAATTGGGGAGGTGGGATTGGGATGTGAGACAATGAGGAATGCATCATCGGCATAGAGGACCATTTTACCAGTACATGAGCTGGGGAGGGTGTTGCGGTAGAGACTAAAAAGTATTGGACCCAGGATGGAGCCCTGAGGGACCCCGGAGTGAATGGGAAGAGTGCTGGGGAGGGAGCTGCTGATCTTGACACGCTGGGATCTAGCAGAGAGGTAGCTAAAGAACTAGGAAATGGGACCACCAGAGAAGCCAAGTTGGTGGAGAGAGTCGAGTAGAAGGGAATGACAGACAGTGTCAAAGGCCTTGGAGAGGTCAATGAACACTGCTCCTGCAAGGCTGCCAGAGTCGACAGCAGCATGCAGGTGTTGGGAGAATTCCAGAAGAGCCATGGTTGTACTGTGTCCTGAGCAGAAACCGTGCTGCTCTGGGCACATAATGTCATACTTGGTTAGGTATTCAGAGAGTTGGATCAACACCACTTTTTCAAGGGCTTTAGAGAGTGGGGGGAGGATGGAGATGGGCTGGTAATTGTTGGGGCTGGATCGGTCCCCACTCTTATGTATGGGTGTGATTTCTGCAGTTTTCCAAGCACTTGGGAACTGACACAGGCATAGAGACCGGTTTAGAAGGTCAGTCAGGGAGACTAGGACTTCGTCCAAGACCATACGGAGGATCCTGGAGTCGAGGGGGTCACTGCTGAGGTTATTGCTGCCTAAGGCTTTTAGCAGGTGTGATCTGGCTTCTTGGGGGGATAGGGTGCACAGGTAGAATGGTGGGCAATGCAGGACCGGAGGGAGAGAGGTGGGGATTGGGTCAAAGAAGCTGCTGGGGAGGACCGAGCTTAGGTCAGAGAAGGCAGTGTTAAGGCAACCAGCTATGAGGAGTGGATCTGTGGTGGGGGTACCACTGATGGAGAGCTGAGATAGTGGGGGTGAGTGAGACTTCCCATTTAGCTCTTTCATATTATCCCAGAAGGTCCGGGCTGAATCCCAAGTGGAAGTGAGGGTGGTCTGGTAGTGCTCTGCCTTGGCCCGCCTAATGGCCCAAGTGCTCTTATTGCATTCTGCATTGTAGGCCTGTCTGTCAGATGCCTTTCCAGAGTCTACAGCAATGTGCCAGAGATTATCTCAGTTTTTGAGTCTCTGGAGGAGGGGTGGGGTGATCCATGGGGCACTGCATTTTTTGGGGCGGATCCTGGTGAGGGAGTGAAAAGGTCACAAGCCTTACAGAAGGCATTTGTGAAGTGGTCAAGAGCTGAGTCAATGTCAGGGGCACGCTGGATAGGGGACCAATATAGCTGGGCTAGGTATTGTTTTAATTTTCTGAGGCTGCCAGGGTGTAAATGGGGCATAGATTGGCCTGGGACACTGGCTTCAGAGTGGAGGATGACCAGAGACAGAGGACTGGGGAGTGATCACTAAGAAAGTTGGGGAGGACAGTGACATCCCGGATTTTGTAGGGGCGGTTAGATATAACAATATCTAGGAGAGTGCTGTGCCAGTAGAGTGGTTGAATCTGGTGGGCTGGGTAACTAACAGGGACATATCCAGGGCAGCAAAGGAGTCCCTTATATGGGAGGCAGTGGAGGCAAGCCAGTTAACATTGAGATCACCTAGGATGACTTGCTCCACTTTGTGAGGGAGAGATGTGAGATAGTCAATGAGGGACTGGACCGCTTGGTTTTGATTTCTCGGGGGTTCGTAGGAGACCTTGAGGAAGAAAGGGCCTTGGGCAGGGTCAGGTGTGATTTCTAAGGTGAGGGCTTGGGCTCCATAATCAAGTTTAGGAGCTGGGAGTGCCTGACCTATAAGGGAGTCCCATATGAGTAGTAAGCAACCACCACTGCTTTTGCCTACTCGGTCTTCCCTGTAGATGGTATATCCAAGGAGAGTGATAGCGGAGTCAGGGGTGGATTTGGAGAGCCAAGTCTCTACCAGTGCAATTATGTCAGGTTGATGTTGAACGACCCAGCACTAGAGGGCAGCAGATTTCTGTAGGAGACTGCAAATGTTTAAGGATGCAAAGTGGAGGCCAGTTGCAGTACAGGGTTTAGAAGGGCTGGAAGCCACAGGTCCTGGGTTTGGGTGTACATTACCAGATAATTATAACAGCAGTGTAATTATTCTGCTTAGTGGCCGGTGGCGATGGAGACCCTTGTGTCAACACCCAGCTGAGGACTTTACAATCAGGGTGCATGGGATAGATAAAGTGTGAAGGGTGGGAATGGCAGGGGAGAACTGGGTCCAGGTCAAGCTGTGGAGGGTGGAGGGAGTGGGGGGTGTTGGCAGGGTGGGGGTATTGGGGGGTCACGGGTGTGTTGAGGGTGGGGGAAGGCCGAGTCACTGTGGAGTAGTCTGGGGATGAGGTGCCTAGTGTGGAGGAAAGGTGCTCCAGTTGGTGTGAGGTCTGTACCAAGAGGGTGAAGGAGAGCAGACTTAGTAATGGACAGTAGGTACCCATAGCAGCTGAGCAGTAAAGGAAAAGTGCCAGGAGTAGTACAGAGTAAGGAGATGTAGAGCAGCTTTGGAATGGTTGGGGGAAACCCCTCTAGTGGGCAAAAAGACTATAAGCTACAAATGGGAAAAATCAGTATCAATCAATGGGGGGGGGGGCCAAAACAGATGAATAGTGATAGTCTGACCACACAATAAGTGAAACATGACAGGAACTGTATTGTGTTGGATAGGGTTAGTGTGCTTATAATGGGGTCCTCTATTGGCTAAAGGATATAATCTGCTAATTGAAAGTCAGCAAAAAAAAAAAAGAACAGGCAGGGAGGTTCTGAAGCAAGTATTTTTTTTGGGAGGGGCACTGCAGCAGCCTCAATGGGACACCAAGGTCAAGGATGCAGCCTACAGACTTACAGCTCTAAGAGAAGGGGCACAGTGCCCAGGGCAGATAGCAAAATCACAGTACCTTGAGACCTCTCTCAAAACTTAAATCAACTCTTAAGAAATCTCTACATCAGACTAAACATTACTTAAAGTGAGAAATCAAGAACATGTCAAGCAGAGGTCAGTCCTAGCATTAATTTCTTGGCAGCAGTTCCTAGAAGACTTCTGGATTGCTGCACAAAGTGTGAGAAACACTGGCAAACAGGGGCAAGTGAGATTCCTCTAGGGGTAGATGCCAAAATTCAGGGTTCCAACCTGTACCTTGCTTGGAGGGTGAGCGTTGGGTAGCTTCTCTTTGTTTTGCTTACCAAACTGCAGAATGCAGTTTGCTTGAGAGGAGAGAGCCCGGAAGGGCAGAGTTGTCCCCTGGTGAGATAAGGTGAGAAGATGAAATTAAATAGCAGGCTTGGAGGGGAGGGCAGTCAGAAAAAAAAAGAGAAATTAACAGTATGGGAGGGGTTGAGAATTAAACAAATAGTTTAAGCAGGGAAGTCCTGAAGCAAGTTGGGGAGGACACTGCAGTTTGCTCAACAGGAGAGAGCAGCAACCTCAATACAGTTGTGGAAGGGGCTCTGATTAACACTGAGGCACAGAGTTAAAAAAAAGAACAGGCAGGGAGGTTCTGAAGCAAGTATTTTTTTGGGGGGGGCACTGCAGCAGCCTCAATGGGACACCGAGGTCAAGGGTGCAGCCCACAGACTTACAGCTCTAAGAGAAGGGGCACAGTGCCCAGGGCTGATAGCAAAATCACAGTACCTTAAGACCTCTCTCAAAATTTAAATCAACTCTTAAGAAATCTCTACATCAGACTAAACATTACTTAAAGTGAGAAATCAAGAACACGTCAAGCAGAGGTCAGTTCTAGCATTAATTTATTGGTAGCAGTTCCTAGAAGACTTCTGGATTGCTGCACAAAGTATGAGAAACACTGGCAAACAGGGGCAAGTGAGATTCCTCTAGGGGTAGATGCCAAAATTCAGGGTTCCAACCTGTGCCTTGCTTAGAGGCTGAGCATTGGGCAGCTTCTTTTTGTTCTGCTTACCAAACTGCAGAATGCAGTTTGTTTGAGAGGAGAGAGACAGAAAGGGTAGAGTTGTCCCCTGGTGAGATAAGGTGAGAGGATGAAATTAAATAGCAGGCTTGGAGGGGAAGGCAGTCAGAAAACAATAGAGAAATTAACAGTTTGGGAGGGGTTGAGAATTAAACAGAAATTGTTTAAGCAGGGAAGTCCTGAAGCAAGTTGGGGGTTGGGGAGGACACTGCAGTATGCTCAACAGGAGAGAGCAGTAGCCTCAATACAGTCGTGGAAGGGGCTCTGATTAACACTGGGGCACAGAGCTAAAAAAAAAAAAGAACAGACAGGGAGGTTCTGAAGCAAGTTTTTTTGGGGGGGGGGCACTGCAGCAGCCTCAATGGGACACCGAGGTCAAGGGTGCAGCCCACAGACTTACAGCTCTAAGAGAAGGGGCATAGTGCTCAGGGCAGATAGCAAAATCACAGTACCTTAAGACCTCTCTCAAAATTTAAATCAACTCTTAAGAAATTTCTACATCAGACTAAACATTACTAAAAGTGAGAAATCAAGAACATGTCAAGGAGAGTCAGTCCTAACATTAATTTCTTGGCAGCAGTTCCTAGAAGACTTCTGGATTGCTGCACAAAGTGTGAGAAACACTGGCAAACAGGGGCAAGTGAGATTCCTCCAGGGGTAGATGCCAAAATTCAGGGTTCCAACCCGTACCTTGCTTGGAGCATGAGCGTCGGGCAGCTTCTCTTTGTTCTGCTTACCAAACTGCAGAATGCAGTTTGTTTGAGAGGAGAGAGCCCGAAAGGGCAGAGTTGTCCCCCAATTAAATTAAATCACTGCTGATTCCACAGTTTCTATATATCAGTTATATCTTCCCCCTCCACAGTCTATTAGCGCCAGTTTTTTAAGGGTGTTTTTTCAGGCCTTTTGGGGTTCTCGACTAAACCCCATTAAGAGGGAATTTACATATTTGCCAATTAAGGAGGGTGGAGTGGGAATGATACACCCTATCACCTTTTTTATAGTATGTTTTTGAATTACAACATATGCCCAGCACTATGGCCCAGTACTAAAGAATGGGTATCCCTGACCCAAGAATGGTTGAACCCGTATATATTTGTATGGAAAAGTAGGAAGATGTGATCTATTTCTTTTAAGACACCAGAATATGGGAAAGAATGCATCAAGAATGTTATAAGGTGGAACATTCCCCCAGCACAGCTACTGACTATAGACTGGAAAGGGATTTATAAAGCTATAATAGCTATAGAAAGAACGTCACTAGTAGAATTTCCAGGATGTACAAGTATTAGACAAACTTATGTTTTACAGCAGCTGTCAAACTCCAGGTTACCGTCCTTTGTTTGGGATTGTATCTGGTTAAGCAATTATGGCAGATTGGGAGTGAAGTGAAACAACAAACATAAGCAGCAATCAGAAAGACACTGCCCTAGAATTACATATTCACAGAGGATGGAAACTCAGGAACGTCTTTTTTGGGGATGTCCCTATGCTAGCTCCTTTTGGATATATTTGTCACAGTCCTGGTCAGATACCCAATTGGCAACCCCTTCATATCAGGACATTATGTATGGGCCAGAGGACAATAGATTTTGCAGATATCATAGTGACACGATGTGCATAACCTTTGTCTAATTATTTCTTATGGCGGTCAAGGTGCATGTTAGTATTGCAACAAAAAACAGTCACCTACCAAGAGTTCCTGAACAATATAAACTTATCTTTACAGAATGTACAGAAAGCAGATGTGAATAGATTCTTTTTAGAAAAATTACAACATCTATGGTTAAATTGCATAGCTTGGTTAAACTAAACACAAATTAAATGTTAAAGTAAATAAGTAGAGCGTATCGTGTTAAAGTCTGTCTAACATGGAATTAGGATGTGTAATGAATATTAGTGTTTGTTTGGATTTTTCTTTGTGTAATTAAGTTCAGTGATAGTAAAAATTTCCCTACTCTTTTCGAGAAGTGCCATGGGATCTTTAACATCCACCTGAACTACCACCAGAACAGGCAGACGGGGCCTCGGTTTAACGTCTCATCCGAAAGACTGATGTATTCTGCTTTTTGAATTCTGTATGGATTGTTTATTTTTTGTTCATTCATTCGGGCCCCCCCCGAAATGGACATCTGATATCTTTGGGGTTATCAGGACATCAAGTTTTAAATAAAGTAAAAAAATAAATAAATAACTTTATTGCACCACTGCTGACCAACCATGTACAACAATGTGCAGTGTTATCGTGCCTGAATTGTCTTTACGGCTGAGTACCCAAAGAAGCACTGGGTACTTCCTAGATAGTAACACTGGTACCAGTGGGCTGAAGGTAGTCCACTCAGTACAGGAGGGCTAAAGCAAGCAATTGTACTGAGTATTGTGGTGGTGGTGGTGGTGGGGGGTGGGCATGGTTTAAGGGCTGAGCCTTGGAGAGCACATAATCATAGCTCAGGGAATAAGATTATTTTGGCTGTGCCTTAGAGTGCACCAAAATGTGTTTGAGGCAGAAGTTAGCATGGGCCTAGAAGGCCACAGAAGAGCAATCACCAGTTAACGTGCTGTACCAGCCACCCCATTGCTGCTTATCACATTTTCTTCCATTTGAGACATGATTCCTGCCCTAAATAAAATTCTTTGCTCTGTGTTTGAAAACCCTTCATGGGTGCTATTTAAGGTACAATAGTAAGTGCACATTTAGTTTTTGGGGAATGTCACTACAGTTTATTGTATCACGGATGGGGTGAACTAGGTGGGAAATGAATATGTATTGTATCCCAGGGCTTGTACTATACTCATAGAGGGCACACTTTAACTTTACTCTGGGTGGAGGTAACCCACTATTTTGTAACTTAACCTTGAATATGACCCCCCCCACTATAATGGAGATGAAAGGACAAATGCCCCTGACCTTTGTAGTGCCCACAAGGCAAGGGTCTTCTCTGAAACATCTATGGAGACTTGGTGGCATTGTACTGTTAGGTTGTCCTCAGACCCCTAAGGCAGCCATGTTGCAAAGAGGATGTTCCCATTACATTTCTATGTTTGGGTATGCTATGAAGCTGGGGGGTAGGGGTGTTTAAGAGGGATGTGAGGAAATAATTCTTCACAGAAAGGATGGTGGATGCCTAGAACAGACTGACAGAGGAGGCAGTGAGGCAAAGACAGTGGGGAGTTTCAAGTATGTGTGGGACAGGCACTTGGGTATAATAAATAGAGGTAATGCAGCATAGCCTTGAGGTTAGAAGACTGAGGTGTGAACGAGCTTGGTACATCCAGCAGACTAGACCTGAGTTTGATTTCTCACAACCTCCACTTGTATTATTTGTGTGACTCTGAGCAAGTCACTTAACCGCCCAGTGCTCCCAGGTCACCCTGAAAACAGGCACTTGTGCCTAGTGGGCCTTACATGGTTACCAAAGACTAAAATAAAATAAAAAATAAATAAAAAAAAGAGAGGAGGGAGGGAGGCACACCTGTGACCAAATAGATTCCAGGGTGTAGTGTTATGCAGGGAAAATAGGGCAGAGTAGGTGGGCCTACCAGTCCTTTTCTGTTAACACATTCTACTTTTCTAATACTCTAAGATGCTAAGTGAAAAATAAAAACTGTTAATTCTTAATTAAAATCTTTAAGGGGATTTGTGGGCGGTTGGTCTACAGGCTAGCTGGTTCTAAGTGTGAGCTGGCTGGTCTAAATTATCCTCAGGGGATCTTTCCTGTGCTGCATTGGCTATTTCCCCCATGCTCTAATAAATGGGGTGTCCCTCATTTGTTGTGATACAGGAACTGTATTATTTATGTGCTATAACTGTTGTTTGGGTCACCTATGGATCTAATGTTTTTTGTAAGTTCTCTTGTAAAACTGTAATAAAAATATAATACAAAAAAAAATTGTGCAAGTAAACACACTGTTTTCTACAGTGTTATATGAGCTTGTAGCTCCATGGTTAAGCATGCGGCCCTCATTATTAGGGTCAGTGTCTCATAGTCCCTCATTTTTATTGTTCACGTCCCTTCTTTCAGTGACAGATGGTTGAGAGGTATACCTGTGTCTTCATGGCACCTTGAAAAGGTGGTTGTCCCTGCAACGGGGACAGAGAGTGAACAGCTAAATGTGTATGTTTCACAAGCAGACAAACCTGTAAACTATACATTGACTGTACCATACCCTAGTCATCAGTATGAATGTGCCCAGTACCGTTATATCCTACCAATCATCTTACCTTTAGTACAAATTCACCCAGTACTTTATTTCCTCACCAATCATCTTACCAGTCATTCCAATTACATTTCATCAGCAGTCCTACATACAGAATGTTGCCCCATGTCCAGTAAATTACTACTTTTCTCTTCATACCTGTGCACTCAGTTTTTGAGACATAGTCCCTAGAGACTAATCTGGCAAAAGGTGTGTGATTCTTTTAGGTTAGTTGTGATGTTATAGTAAGTGAGGTTGCAATGCTGATGAGGTATGAAGGGAACTAGAACTAGATATGTCAGCCTTCAAGTCTTTGTCCCCAATCCACATCTGGCCTCGTCTTTCAGGTGTCCCAATGTCCTTCCCTCTAGCCTGTTTCCCCCTATTTCTCAACCCAAATGACCTTTAAATAATGATCAGTCTAGTAGTTCCTCCCACCCCAGCATGGAAAACATCACCTCTACACATTCTCCATCAATGACATCAGCAAGTGCACTGTTTATTTTATTTATTTAGTTGTTTAACCAGGAGTAGCACACTAAGCTGAAAGCTTTTTTACAGGAGTGACCTGGGAGCACAGGGAAGTTAAGTGACTTGCTCAGGGTCACACAGTATGCAAGTGGAAGCTGTGGGATTCAAACCCAGGTCTGGTCTACTGGATGTCACCAGATCTGCAGCTCAGAGCCTTAAATCACTGCGCTATACTGTCTCCCAGCCTGTGGCTGACCAAACTCATGGTTCTGTACTGTTTTTTTTTTTCAATTCTTGTTATGCACCTGAGGGGGCTGCAGGAACAATGCCGACTGTTGGCATTGTTCCTGTCGAAAATGGAATATTTTTGCAGGGCAGCTTGCCCCTCACCTACATCTCTAAGTAACCAACTCCGGTTGAGAGTTGGTTCCTGGGTGGGGTGCGAAGCACCGAGAGTTGCAGCATCGGTGAACAGCGTACCATCACAGTGACCTGGCAAGATTTGTCACTGTGATGGTCTTTTCTGTTAAAATGTCATTGTGGTGGTGTACTACCAGCTGGGGATATACCCCATTCTTACTGGTCATCCCCTTTCAGGTTTGTCTCTTTTGCTCGTGCCAGCTCCAGTGACCTACTGGGGCAATACAGGAAACCATGGCTTGCCCACCATGGGGGAGCTAACCCCAGTCCCAAGGGGGAGGACAGAGATGCTCATCCTGTTTCTCCTCATCCCCAAGAGTGGGATAGAGGCAGTGCTTGTGAGTGTTCTGGTGTCACTGTGTTCATGCTATAGGTTTTTTTTTAGTGAAGTTGCACCTGGAGATGTGGATGTGCAATGACATCAGTAGGGGGGGCACGTGCACTCCTGCACACACCCTACAGATGTCTGCCAATGTCTTCCCCCACCAACGTGGTCCAGTGCTGGTGCTCTACTCCCAGCCTCCTCTGGGAGTTGATCTTATGCCAGGAGCCACACCCCAGAGCCCCTGGAGAAGGAGGAGGAGGAGGAGATCAGTCGTACGGACACTCATGCTTCCTCCCCCAGCTGGCCCTCTGACCTTCCCGGCTCATTCCGAAACCTGAGATCACCAGCATCACAAGTGGTAGCGCTACTACTGCACTGGAGGGCTGGCGGTTCTGTACTGTTTTAACCCCAGGAACCTATTAGTATATATTCACAATATTCATTCATTACATAGGACAGAGATGCCCTGGAGACAGAGCTCATGCTAATTATGAAACTTTAAAATTAGAATGAAATTCAAACTCTGCCCTGTGGTCTCACTCCTCCAAGCATCATAATGTCAGATTTGTTTTTCTGTTCAAGATAGCAGTCTCCCCAAAGTACAGTTCCACTCTTCTGGCCAGTCTTCAGTTTATTTTTTACTTTAATTAGTTTGGTTTAATTATTTCTTGATACTCTGCATTAGTTAGGGTGCAGATTTCAATTAAACTGTTAAATTTTGTGGTTTCTCTGGTTCCCTGATTGGTTCCCAGGAACTGGAGAAGGCCACTCTAAAGAATGGCTTTCATCCTCGAGGAACCGCTTTTTTATGGTATTTATTTATAAAGTTGGAGATAACAACTGATTTTCTTTTTACTTTACATATTTTTTTCTACTTCTTAATGCTTGGTTCTGTTTTAGAGGGAACCATTCGAATTTTTCTTCTAATCTCTACCTGAGGAAAAAAACTTAAGTGGTTCCATTTGTAAAAGAAGAGAACCACAATTCAAAATGTATAAGCCCTTTTCACATACTTTGGCTTAGTTTAAATTATTTATCTAAATATTGGGAACCAATAATTATTCTGCATTTGGTATGACTGACAGACCTAAAAAAAAAGAACAGGACTAAAAGGTTTTACAAATTATACTAATTGTTTTTGGCTCCTGGCAAGGGCAGTCTGCCACAAGCTTTGATTAAGGAGCCTGGATCCTGGCTATGAATTGTGATCTCTGTAAAAAGTTTTGCCCTAAAGCACAAAAAAAATCTCAGAGCAGGCACTGGAAACAGTGTCTGCAAACAAAAAACCAAAACAGAAAAATGTGTGTGCAGTTGTCCTGAAAAAGAAGAGGAACAGACAGTTGATTTAAGTCAAATGCCCTCAGCAGAGGCCATGACAAGGGTATGTGACAAGGGCGTGGCAAATTTTTTCAGGCCTTCCAGGCTATGGGACATTTTATGAATATGCCTGCCCCCACCCTAGGCTCTGTTTCCATACCAAATGCCTGTGGAGGAGGAAGAAATGTATTATTAAGATGAGAAGGAAGAGGTAATGGAATGTCTTGAACCAGATGGTTCCCCCTGAGCAGGAATTTGTCTTTCCTTCCAGTTTGTCTGTGGATTATAAATCCCATTATTCCTTTGTAAGGCAAATAGTAATCACCCTCGACATCTCCTCCCATGAAGCTGTGGAGGATGAAGAGAAGGTTGAGCTCATACATATCACAGGTACATATATATATATATATATATATATATATATATATTGCTGTTTCTCCTTTATTGCTGCTCTGTACATTACTTTACTGTATTTATAGTGTTTCACTTGTGAATTTCTACTTGTGCTATAACTCAGTGTTTCCTGTACTCATGTACTATTGTGTATTTATTTTTAGCTGACCCCCCTCCTTCCCCCAAGTCACACTTGGAAATGAGCCCCTTGCTCAGTGTGCCTTCCTGGAAAAACTTTTGAATAAATAAATAAGTAGATATGATGGGTCCTGCTCCCCCAAGAAGGTTGCTACTTCCCACGCTCAAATCCCTCAAGAAAGCCACTGACAAAATCACATCAGCACCTACCTCAGCTGCTGGCATTGGCAAGGAAATTGAAAAAAGTATCAGGTGGGCAAACAAGAGATTGAGTACCTGTATTTACACCCTGATCATGGAGGGCATGGTTTGGGCTACTGCGTGTGAAAAGGCTAAAGTGCCCTTCTCTGCCCAGCCTCCCAAGAAGGATTCCAGAGAGCTGGATACCATGGCCAAAACAGTATTTACATCAACTTCTTTGTACCGCAGGCAAGCAGCTTCCCTGGCATACACAGCTCAGTACCAGAAGGCACTTTGGATCTCTATACTGGCACTGAGCAAGAAGACAAGTTGTGATTTGGCACAGGACCTAGCTGACAGAGCTAGATCAGTAACAGATGCAACCAAGTACCAGCTCCACATTGCAGTGGACACTAATGGCACTGATTCAGAGGTCCAGGCCCATGCAATATCCTTAAGAAGGTTTTCCTGGCTTAGAGCTACCATCCTATCCCAGGACACACAAACTAAAGCCATGTACTTCTCCTTTGCGGGAAGCTCCCTGATTGGTGAGAAACCAGAGACATATATGAGAAAGGTGGGTGAGTACAAAACCACCTACAGGACAATATTGTGAAGGAAAAAGCCTCCACTTCCTACAGTCCTTATTGAGGGGGAGTAAGGGATATGGATTTCTATTCAGTGCTTTATGGTCCTTATGAGTGTGTACCCCAAAAAGTTACTACAGGGGTAGGGGCAAAAGGGGCACCTGGTGTGTAGCTGCAACACCAGCTCCAAAACCCCAACAGAAGCAAAACCCCTGACAATTCTGCCCAGGTCATCCATCCATTGTCAGTGGCAGAAAGGCTGGCTCACTACCTCTAGGAATGATCAAAAATCACCACAGACAAGTGGGTCCTAGAAGCAGTGGGTCAAGGTTTGTTCCTACAGTTCAAAAAATTCTTCAAACTGTAGAAGCCAAAACTGTTCCCACCTCACCACCCAACAGAAAGAATCCTGTTGGAGCTGGAGGTAAAGAAACTGCTGTAAACAACAGCAGTGGAGAAAATCTCTGTCACACAATGGGCAAGGGTCTCTTCTCCAGATATTTCCTGATCCACAAGAAAAATGTGGGGTTGCGACTTATTTTAGACCTGAGATATCTGAACAAACACATAAGAAAGGAAAGATTCAAAATGGTTACACTGGGCTCAGTGATACCATCTCTGCAGTAGGGGGGACTGGCTAGATCAACTGTAACAGAAAGATGCCTACTTCCACATCCCAGTCAAATCCACCCACAGAAAGAACCTAAGGTTCAGGTTAGGGAACTGTCAATGCATCCTATCCCTTCAGCCTCACCTCAGCACCGAGGGTTTTTACAAAGTGCCTAACTGTTATGGCTGCATATGTAAGAAGACAAGGTGTGGTGGTTTTTCCCCTACCTGAATGACTAGTGGAAAAAGGAAGCAGTATAGCGCAGTGGTTTAAGGCTCTGATCAGCAAACCTGGAGACCTGGGTTTGAATCCCACAGCACCCACTTGCATACTGTGTGACCCTGAGCAGGTCACTTAACTTCCTTGTGCTCCCAGGTCACATCTGTAAGCAAGCTTTGGTTTAGCGTGTCTCTCCTGGTTAAAAAAAAAACACAGCAGGACACAGGGTGCTCTATACAACTAGTGAAAAGCACCATGGAAAAACAAGTCTTCTTGATAAACCTGTAGAATTCATAAACATCATGCTCAAGTATTAGACATCATAGGTGCAGAGCTAGATACCCTGAAGATGAAGTCCTTTCTTCCACAAGCAGTGGTAGTAAATATGATTTCCACTGCAAAATCCTTTAGAATTGGCCAGCCAAGGCCTGTAAGAGATTTTCTGCAGCTGCTGGGATGCATGTCCTCTTCTAGTGCAGTGGTACTAGGGGCCTGGTTACAAACAAGAGGTAGTCAGTACCATTTAAGGGACCACTGGTCCCAAAGATGGGATCCTCTGTTCAAACTAGTGCCAGTCACAAAAACTTTGCTAAGGTTATAAGGTCACTAGAGTGGTGGAAGGAAGACAACAACCTCAGAGAGGGTATCCCCTTTCTCCAGCAATCACCTACAAGTATCTGCACAACAGATACTTCACTCCTAGGGTGGGGTGTTCACCTGGAGGATCTCACTGTGAGTGGTGCCTGGAGCACACAGGAGACCCAGGAACATGTGAACCTCCTGGAGCTCAGGGCAGTGTTGCTAGCAATGCAAGCTTTTTCCTCCTAGATCCAGGGCCAGTCTGTCCAGATCTGAACAGACAACACCACAACAATATATCACATAAACAAGCAGAAAGGAACAAGACCCTCAAGGCTATGCATTGAAGCCATGAAAATCTAAAACCTAGTCTATTCCCTAGGTGTAGAGCTATCCACGATATACCTGCCAGGGAAAGACAATGTCCTGGCACACTCTCTAAGTAGAATATGCCAGGGAAACCATGAATGAACTCTGAACTTGCAGGTAATGGCATCAGTGTTCAGACAATGGGGTACACCAGAAATAGACCTGTTTGCTTCCTGGGAGAACAACTAGCTCCCACATTTTTGTTGCAGGTTCCCATTAATGGGGTCAGCCCCAGAAGACTCTGTGGTCCTGGATTGGACGAGGAAGTTCCTATATGCTTTCCCTCTATTCTCACTCCTGCTAAGGGTACTCATAAAGCTCAGGAGGGAGCCAGCAACAATGAGTCTGATAACACCAGACTGGACCATGCAGACCTGGTACTCCATACTCCTGGCCCTGTCCAGCAAGTCTCCAACCAGCCTGCTACCGAGACACAACTTGTTGACCCTGTCTCAGGGCAGGAAAACATTCCCAGACCTTAGAATCCTACGCCCCAAGGCATGGTTCTTGAGGAACTAGAGTTCTCTAAATTTGTCAGAGGAAGTTAAAAGAGTGTTGAAAGTTTCTAGAAAACCAACAAGAAGGAAAGCATATGCTTCAGAATGGAAGAGATGTTCATTCTGGTGTGCTCCCAGAAAGATAATCCCTATGCAGTGACTCAGCAGGTTGCACACTCACCTCTGAAGCTGGAAGATCGAAAGGTTGTGGGTTCTAGCCCTACACCAGGTACTTGGGGGTTAATCCCAATACTGACAATGTAGTGCATCAAGAGGTGGATGGTGAACTCCTGAGGTGCTGTCATTTGGAAGAGACATTAAACTGAGGTCCTGTCTGCCTGTTCTGGTGATTGTTCAGGTGGACGTTAAAGATCCCATGACACTTCTCAAAAAGAGTAGGGGTGTTTATTAGGGGAAAACAATTCAAACATATAATACATCACAAATAAAGAAAATAGTGATTACATGAATAAATACAGTTTAACTTGGAAAACAAAAATTAAATATGTACTTTTTCATATAAAGAAAAATAAGCATTCATGCCATTAACTTGAAAAAGGAGGGGAAAAAAAAAGAAATCTCAATGACTACATGAAGTCCCTAGAATCCAAGTAATATAATCCAAAACATATTCACTGGGGCTAGGTGGACAGTAATATCTAAGTAACTGGTACATCAGAATCTGTAACCCATGATATGTTTCTTCAGGCTATTTTAAGGTGTTCATTAGTCATTTTTGTAGCTTCACTGTTATAGCTTTTCTGTAATACCCTATTAATTTTGTTAATCAGCTCTGTATGATTTATTTATTATTTACAAGGTAAGTAAACTTCAAGTGTTCCATAGGAACCATTTAATCACAAAGACAATTATGTGAAGGATACTTTTATTCCACCTGACTTTTGTCCTGTGTAATGACCAAACATTAAAGCTCTCATAAGTAACTGTAGCAAACCATGGTTCATTCCAAGAAGTGGCCAATAAACTCCCAAAACCTAGCACATGGAGCATGTAAAAAATAGGTGATCAATGGTTTCTAACTGCTGTATGCATCCTGGTCTACTACACATTCTTTCCTCCAGTTGTTTATGTTTCTGGTTGTCCTTAATATTAATTTTATCATGGCAACTTAGCCAACGAAGGTCCCACATATGTTGGGACACCCTTTTCTCTTTATCAGATGTAAAGGTTCAGCAGTGTATTGAGGTGGACAGAGTGGAAAAGTAACTGATTCCTGAAAATGTTTCTCCAAAACCCAGGCATACCCAGGCAGTTCTCGAGACCCAATCTCCGCAAAGACATAAACAAGATGGAGGCAGTCCAGAAGAGGGCAACTAAAATGATGTAGGGTCTGCACTGGAAGACATATGAAGAGAGACTTAAAGAGCTTAATATGTATAGCCTCAAGGAAAGGAGGGAGAGCGGGGATGTGATAGAAACTTTCAAGCACTTCAAGGGAATCAACAAAGTCCAAGAGTGTAGCATCTTTCAGAAAAAGGTGTGCAAGAACAAGGCAGCACAATTTGAAGATAGAGGGGGGTGGCTCAGAGGTAATGTAAGGAAGTATTTTTTCAAAGAGAGGGTTGTGGATGCATGGGAACGGCCTTCCAGAGGAGGTTGTGGGGTCAAAAACAGTGGTGGAATTCAAGCATGCATGGGACAGTCATAAGGCAATTCTAGGGGGTTGGGGTAGGAAGAAGTAGGCTGTTGGTTAACTAGGATCTGCAGCTTATCCATTAGGTAGGGAAATGGGCAGACTGGGTGGGCCAAGCGGTCCTTATCTGCCATCAAGTTCTGTATTTCTATGTATGTTTCTATGTTTTAGGTAATAAAATCTGACTGGATATTGTCCATGATTTTAACTTTACAAACATTTCTCTTATATTTGGGGGGATGTTCAAAGCTCGTCTCAGGGGCCCTAATCTACCTGCATCCCACTGTTGAAACAACTGATGACATGAAAAAAATAGAAGTGCTGACCATTCCTGTCTCTTATAAATCAATAAAGGCTGAATACTGGCATAAAAGAAAATACAATAGAAAAACACAGTGGGGTTAATCATCCCCAGTCCACTCTTTGTCACTGAGAGATAGGTGATATTTGTTTTTTGGTTTTTTATAAATTGAATAAATTTTATTAAAGAAAATAAAGAAATACATGAGTCATACTTCTCATACAATGTCTGGTAAACAAATATAACATTATAGTATGACAGTGCAAGTTGTTATACACTGAAAAACAGGTGATATTTCTTTTTATAGGGTTTAATCTAGATCACCATACAGCTTTAAAAAAAACTGAGGACAATTGTTTCCATTAACCTGGGTGGTGGAAATATATAAATGATGTAAAGAAAAACAGGTACATGATACATTTTTAGTAGGTATACTCTTTTTTCTTACTGAACTGATCCCTATTCCATTGTGCAACTAAATGTTTTCCTTGTTGAATTCTGTTCTTCCAGTTAACAATGTCCATTTGTATAGAACCATAAGTAGTGAATAAAATGTGTATTGGTTCTTCTGATATCCTAAGTCCTGCTATGTTATTAGCCTGTAGGTTGTTAAAGCCTAATTTTCTCCTTGAACACTTAGAAATATTCAAAGATGCTCCTGAACAATGGTCATATATTGTACAGAATCTAACCGCTTCTTCAGTGGACCAAAGCCATATATCACTGCTGCTAGTTTCATTGACCTGGCTAAAGCTTTTGACTCTGTCTCTCACCCTCTCCTTCAGAAACTTATCTTGATCAACCTTGCTAAACCTGCAGTTGACTGGTTTTGTTCTTACCTCCAAAATTGACAACAGTCAGTCCAAATAGATGATGCACTCTCCAGTCCTCTCCAAATCCTCTCGGGGCTCTATTCTTGGCCCCATCCTTTTCTCTCTTTTTATCAATGACCTTCTCTTTGTCTGCCATTCCTCTAACATACATATGTATGTGGATGACACTGTCATCTTTGCCTCTGGCCCATCCCACGACAGCGCCCTCCCCAATCTCCAAAACAATTTCAACTTAGTTCAGTTCTGGTTCCAATTAATCCAGCTCAAACTCAACACAAAAAAGACAGTTAGCATGTTTTTTTCCTCCAGGCAGAAGCTGACCTCCTCCCAGCCCCCTCCCCAATGATCACCACCATGGATGGTTCTCCCTCAAGATAGTCCCCACTTTCAAGTACCTGGGTGTTTGGCTGGACAGTCACCTTGCTTTCTCTACTCACGTCGACACCATCTGTACCAAACTCCAGCCCAAGCTTGCTGTCCTCTACCACCACAAAGCCAGCCTCCCTCTCCTAACTCGATGTGAACTACTACTTAAAGAAATTTTGCCAGTCCTGGACCACACTGATGTAGTTTATGGCACTGCCCCAGCCTCCTTCCTCTCCAAACTTGACACCCTACTCAATTCCTTCTGCCACTTTGTCACCACCTCTCTTCCTCTTACTCATCACTGTCTCCTTTACGTTTCTCTATCCCTTGCTCTGCTTTCCCAAAGGAGGTTGATCCACAGTACCTCTCTCATTGCTAAGTATTGGATGAGCTCCCTACCCCATACCTATCCTCTCATCTCACTCCTGCCAAGCCCACTACCTACTTTATATGCCATAGGAACTCACACACTTTCTCCATTCCCTGCCCTCACTCTACTGCTGGCCAGTCTGGCTTCCCGTGCCAGCTCCCTCTACTCTGGAACAACCTATCCTCCGACCTTCACCTTACCTCTCCTCTCTCAGCCCTCAAAAGACCTCTCAGACTTCTTCCCTCCCATCTGTGCCCCCACTGCTCCTGAACTCACCAGTCTCACAGGCCTCACAGGTCTTCCTAGTCGGTGTTGTCTACCCTTCTGATCTCAAGCTCTTCTACTGCCTGCTCAAAGTTCCCTGTCAGGGGCCCAAACATGTCAAAATATATCAATGCTTAACACACATTGTTATCAATGCTCATTTCTCAGTGTCTTACCTAAAGGAAGCGGTGGTGACACCAGTGTTGAAAAAGGCATCCTTGGACCCCGACTCCCTGGCAAACTACAGACCTATCTCAAACCTCCCCTTTGTCGGGAAGGTTATCGAGAAAGTGGTGGCAGCCCAGTTGGACAACCATCTTACCATCCATAACATCTACGACCCTCTTCAATCAGGCTTTCAAAAGAGGCACAGCACTGAGACTGCGCTGGTTCAGGTCCTCAATGATCTCCTGATGGTGAGAGACCAGAAAAACAGTCCATTTTGGTCCTTCTGGATCTGTCAGCAGCATTTGACACCATAGATCATGGGGTGTTGCTTGAGCGCCTGAGATGTATCTGTAGCTTTCGGGCCTCACACTGCTGGTTTACTTCTTCCTCACAGGTAGAACTCAGAGGGTGGTATCGGGGATTTTTTCCCTCTGATCCCACTGCTCTGACCTGTGGGGTGCCTCAGGGCTCTGTGCTGTCCCCCATGTTGTTTGCGGTGTACATGCTTCACCTCGGAGGCATTGTAAGATGATATGAGCTGGAGTTTCATTGTTATGCCGATGATACCCAGCTATATCTGTCTTTTGTGCCTGACCAGAATAGAGCACTCTCAGTGTTTAATAACTGTCTCAGGGAGATCCAGGATTGGATGAGGTCCAGTTGGTTGAAGTTGAACTCAGGGAAGACGGAGGTGCTGGTCGTGGATCATGGCCACTGGATTGAGAGGTTGGGGGCACCTCAAACCTCTGGTTTATTCCTGGGGGATGTGGAGCTCCCGACCTCTGAACAGGTGCGAGACCTGGGGGTGATCCTTGACGATCAGCTGACATTGCGTACACAGGTGTCAGCGGTTGTTAAGGTATCCTTTTACCATCTTAGGAACATCGCCAGGATCAAGCACCTTGTTCCATCCGGCGATCTACCCATCCTGATCCACGCTTTTGTGACCTCACGTCTGGACTACTGCAACTTCCTTTACTTTGGGCTGCTTGGGGTTGATATCCACCGCTTGCAGCTAGTGCAGAACCTCAGCAGCTCGTTGTTAACGGGGACTTCCTGCCCTTTCATATTACACGGTTCTCCGAGATCTGCACTGGCTGCCGATTCAGTGGCGGATCACCTTCAAAGTTAGACTTCTGACTTACAAAGCCCTACCACGGACTGAGCTGATTACCTGAAGATCTTCTGGTGCCTTACCTGCCATTACCCTCCCCGCCATCGAGGTTGCTAGAGGTCCTGAGGGCAATCTTAAAATCTTCTGGTGCCCGAGCTTTTATGTTCGTGGCGCCACCTCTGGAATTCTCTACCACGTTGGATTAGAGAGTGCATGACGGTGGAGAGTTTTAAAAGGGGCTTAAAGTCTTTTTTATGGAGCAAGGCATTTGCAGATAATTTGGAGGCTGATTAATTTTGTGTGGTTAACTGAGTTTTTAAATATGTTTTAATATGTTTTTATTTTGTATTTTATTGTAATGCGCCTTGGTTTTGAGAAAGGCGCATATAAATAAAGTTTATTATTATTATTATTGTATCTACTGTAGTATTTTAGCATCTTGCCTTTATTCCATTGTACCATAAAATACTAATCTCCTGTAAACAAGTCTTTGATTGTATTGTGACACTTGCATTCTGTATTGTAAACACTTTTATTGACTGTATTGTGACATTGTTTACTCCTGTATGTTCATTGCACCTGGGTTACACCGGGAAATGATCCTCAGCTCTGTGTGCCTTTTCCGGCCACCAATTGTAAATAAAATAAATAATAAAATAAATTGTTCTTTCTGGACTAAAATGCAGAGATTATCTGCATATGCAATAGCTTTATGAGGAACTCTAATCTCACGTGTGTGTGTATTTGTATTATAGTTGGAGTGTCATTTAAGACTCTTAACAAGGGATTGGTGCAAAATGCATTTAATAGAGGGCCCAAGGGGCACCCTTGTCTTACTCCTGTCCTCACTGGGATCATGGGTCCCTTCCATCCATTCATGCTAGGAGTGACAATCATCATTTTTTTTTTGATTATTCTTTTTATCACCCCTACGTGCGCCTGAGCTGCCTCTCCTTCAAACTTCCAAGGTCCAAAGGCATTATCTCTACTATCTCCCCTTCGACCACCTTACCTCACATTTGCAGCCGTCCATGCAGTAGCCCCGGTGTAACCCTTCACCGGGTGGGTCCCTGCTCCTCTGAAGGGGAAGGCACCGGTGGGGAGGAGGCACCAGCACACCATTTTTCCTTGTGGTCCCAGGAGCTGCTGACGTATTCTGTGGTTTCTCATCTTTGAGGATGCCTAGGGCTGGCAGCCATCATCCGGCTAGACTTCCGGCGCGGATTTTCCCGATTTTCTGGTTCCCCCTAGTGCACTGCTTCTACATGAGCGAAGCAATCCCTAACCCTCCCCAGGATAGGAGAGCAGTCCGTCAGATGCTCAATCCTATCCTCCCCCCTGACGACCCCTGATGAACCAAGTCCATTTCCGAACCCTGGTCGTCGGCGTGGGAAGAGGTAAGGCGCCAGCGCCTCAACCCTCTATGCCACCGGGCCAGCTGCCAGTCATCATTTTATATAATCCCTGTATCCAGAATATGAATCTAAATAGAATGTCAAATTTTTGCAATGTGGTCCAAAGAAAGGTTTGATTGACTTAGTTGAAGGCCTTCTGCTAGTCCAATGATAGCAAGAGGCCTGCTCAAACACTTCTTTCAGTAAAATTAAGTGCTCTGTTATATTTCTACCAGGTAATACACTGGTTTGTGCTTTACAGATTAGGTGCTGAGCTTAGTGAAAACTGCTGCTAATTCAGTAGATAATTATTTTCCTATTACTTCATATAGCTCCCACATGAGGCCATCTTGCTCTGGTGCTTTATATGTTGCCAGTTTATTAATGGTGAATGCAATTTCTTCAGGTTGAATGTCCTGTACCATTTGATTCTCTAGGTCTAATGGCAGTATAGGAATGTTAAACATGTCTAAAAAACTTGCCGGGTCAGTGCTCACTTTCTGTTTAGAAAAGAGTTGAGAAGAATATTCAATAATTATCTCTAACATGACCTGAGGGTCTGTTCTAACTTCATTTTGTTGGTTCAGTAAGCTTTGCAAATGTTTGTGATCTACTCTATCATGACAGCCTGCCAAGGTGCAAATAATCCCTTTTTTTCCCTTGGGTACCAAATATTTGCTACTGCTACAACCTCTTTGCTTGCTGTTCATGGAAGGTGGTCATTTGAGACTTAATAGTCTGTATTTGTGGTGTAAAAGACTGCCCTGTCATATAAGAAAGTGTTAGCAAATTCTGTAGTTGTTTTCTGTTTTGTAATTAGATAAAGTATTCTGTACTTCTGGAAGATTTACTCTGCTGTTTGAGTAGAACTCTGAGGTCTTGAATAGTAATTTCCCACCAAAGGATGGGGTCTTCATGCATTATGAATACAGATTTTCGAGCCTGTGAAAAATACTGTGGGTGGGATATTCAGACTGCACCAGGCTGTGGCGCAAGCCTGGGCGCAGTGCAACTGGGATGTGTCAGGGCACTGACAGGGTGATATTCAACGGTGCTGCACCATGGCTCAGCACCGTTGAATATCGCTCTGTGGTCACCCGCATTGTGCATGGTGCAGTGGCACTGCACCAGTGCAAGTGGTCAGAGAGGGGCAGTGGGATGTGCTAGCACAAGTGCCGTTGCGCTAGGCGCATCAACCGCGATATTCAAAGGTGCACATGCAAATGGGGCCATAATGCATGCAAGGCGTAAATGGGGCCATTTGCTTGTCATTATGGCTCCATTTGCATGCAGGTGCACCCATCCCCTTCAACTTGCACCTGGTGCCCTGCCAGGCTGTAGCTGTCAGGACCAACGCACCCTGCATAAGCGACAAAGTGCCCCACTGCCCGATCGCAGGAAAAAGTATAAAACAAATACACTCTTATATCCCTGGTGGTCCAGTGGACCACTCACAGCCCGATCGTGGGCATAACTATAAATATAATAAACTCCTATATCCCTGGTGGTCCAGTGGACCGATCGTGGGCAGAAGTGTAAAAAAAGATTAGATCCCATCCCTGCTGGTCCGGCGTACCCTCCTTCCACCCTCCCACTGAGCCCTGTCACCCGCTCCCCAGGTCAGCAGGCGGCAGCTATCCCCGCAAGCTGATTGGCCGCCCGCCCGACTGACAGCGTACAGTACAGCTGTATGCCCATTGGTCCACAGCATGGGCCAATGGGCTTGCAGATCGTGCTATACTACACAGTTCAGATATGTGAATCACATATCTGGACTGGTAGCACAAGCATTTCGCTGCACGCCCATTGGCCCATGCTGTGGACCAATGCTACAGCTGTACCGTACGCAGTCAGTCTGTGGGCGGCTGGGTGGCTTGCGGATGGGGAGCCGCCACCTGCTACTGACTGGGGAGGAGGTGAAGGGCTCAGTGGAGGGTGGGAGGGGTACTGCTGGACCACCAGGATGGGATCTAATCTTTTTTTAGATTTCTGCCTGCGATCGGGCTATGAGCGGTCCACTGGACCACCAGGGATATAGGAGTTTATTATCATGCGTATGCCCGCGATCGGGCTGCGAGTGGTCCCCTGGACCACCAGGGATATAGGACTGTTTAATATCCTACTTCTGCCTGCGATCAGGCATGGAGGGGCGCTACCCGACGGAGGGTGCTGCCAGAGCTCGGGTGGCCACCCACAGCTGGCAGCTGCCGTGTTGCGCCCTGCAATACGGCAGCTCACCTGTGGGTGGCTGGCTGTTGCTCCTTTATTTTTTGTAACAACTGTATGCAGCACATGTAGGGGTTATGCCTGCATGAGCTCCGCACATCCCAGGCTGAATATCGGAATGTGCGGAGGTATGCATGGGCACGCCCCCCTACTGGCGCTACATACATTACTCATGCGCCCCAGCGCATCGGGATTTGTGCCACGCACTTTTCCCTTTTGAATATCGTGCCAGGGCACATCCGTTGGTTGTGCATCGCCATGCGCCACCCTTCTGAATATCCCACCCTTGATGTTTTGTGCCAGATCTGATTGTGCCAGAAGGGAGAAATTGAACCTCAAGTTTCTTGGTCCATTGGTAGGGGTAAATGCATTCCCAATTTGAATAAAAAGCATGTTGTGATCAGAATATTCTGCAATCATAAGTTGTGCCTTATTAATATGAAGTGTGCGTGAGATGAAAAAATAATCAATTCTGGTTGCCAGAGCCCCTTTGTGAAAGGTGGGGTCCGGTTTTCCTGTAACTGTAAGGTATACATCTATTAAAAATGTGGTATGAATTATAGATTTGAATACTTTTATGTTACAGAAGACTTTTTCAGTAGTGGTGTCCTTCCCTCTGTCTGACAAAGCTTCGTCACAATTAAGGTCACCACCAAATAGTACATTCTGTGCTGAATACAAATAGGGCTGTATTGTTTGAAAAAGCTCTATTCTTGCAGATTTCATTTGTGCCGCATAGGTATTGCACAAACGGTATAATGTGTTATGTAGTTTAACATCCAATATCAAAACTCTTCCCGGAATCAAATCAATTAATTTTATGAATTGAAATGGTATATTAAGAAATAGGACTGCAACCCCTGAACATGTGTCTGTCCCCATCGACTAATATGATGGGCCAACCTGCCATTTTTGCATTACCTGCTTCATTTCTATCATAGTGTAGATTCATGTGTCCTGTAAGAAAAAAATCCCTGTCCTTTGTGATTTAAGTTGAGAAAATGCTACCAATCTTTTCTGGTGGTTTTTGATAATATTGACATTAATAGTATGCAGCGGCAGGGATGAAGTCATTCAGTTTTGTTTAGCTTACATATTTCTGTACTCTCTGAACCTAATCAGAGTGGAGAGAAGACCAAAGGGAAGAATCATCTGAATCATTTCCTAAAGTTGCAGCAAGTCAAATGTGTTAGTTAGAGGCAGGCCTGAGGTTTTAGGTATTTTGGGGGTTGGCTGCTTCCATTTCTGTCTCCTTCTGGTTATCATTCTGACCATTGCTTATTCCCTAGGAGGCTTGGGGGGGATCCCTACCTGTCTACTAGACAGAGGCTCAGTGTGTTCAGTGTGGACATCTATGGCATTCTTGCTATTATCCATAATTTATACTGTAGGGACCCTCTCCTCTTCTCTACACTGGTCTGATGAACCTGATTGTGGGGGAGAGGGGATCGGATCTGTTATTATCTGGCTTGTGTCCTTGTCCTGCATGGCAAGGTGTAGGATTAGCAGTCTGGGGTGGGGGAGTATTTTCTGCGCTCTGAGCTATTGCTGTTATGAGGCGCTGCTTCTCACTGTCTGCTTGGTTAGGCTGGTTATGTGTTGTCCATGGCAATTATGGTAATTATGTCCCCTAGTTTCACATAGAGTGCAGATCTGCTCATTCGTACAAAGCTACTGGTGTGCCCCAGCTGATTACAAATCGTACATTTAAGTCTGTCACAAAGGCTACTCAGATGTCATGTGGACCCACAGGGGTAACATGCTTTAGGTGTCTCTCCCCCCAAAAAAGCAATTAAGTTAGTGCTAGAGTCAAGTGTCCATGGTGTTTAAAACCACTTTGATTTGCCATCCCCATCCATATTTGTTCTTATTTAAATATAGTTTCTGGGTTACCAACAACAGTACATCTCTGTTTTAACCAACACAGAAGGTCAGTCACACTGACCCCTTCATTGCGAAACAATACAGTAATCATTCCATTTGTTGGTTTAGTGAGAGGTATTACTTCAAAAGGGGACTATATTGGAGACGTTTTTAGCATTCTGTGCTTTTTCCCAAATTTTTGTAACCCACTACTCAGTTTAAAACTAACATTGAAGGTGGTCTCTCTGGAAACACATATTAGGGTATACATTTCTGCTGCTGTAAAGTTCATGGACCCCTTCAATAGTGTTTTAGCAACAAACATTCTGTCTGGAAATACTTCCAAGCTACCGCAGTACAAAAGCCTAACAGTATTATGTCTTTTTGTGTAACCCCTCTACAAATGGGAGTTCTCAAAAAGTCTTTCTTGATCTTGTTCAAATGCTCACTGCCAGGCTGATGTCCTGCGTTTTAGCAGTTTAAATGTACTGCCAGAGAGTGCCTGTATAGCCTCTGTGTACTGTCTCTTTAAGAGCTGCCTGGATTGCAGTCATAATTAATCTGAGAGGGAGCTCTGTTAGAAGATGTACATGTTTGCTGATCATTTGTTAGAGTAGTAATACTATTGCAGTTTGTTCTAACCTGCCTTCTTTGCAGCATGGACAGTTCTGTTTGTTTCCATCATCTTGGTCCTGGACTGTCAGAATGGGCCAATCAGTACATTTGGGACTCTGAAATGAAGCCTACCTACAGGGGCTTGGTGGGGGCCAAAACTTGCAGGAATTGTAGTTTTGGGCTTTTGACACCTAAAATAACCTGGAGGGGTAGCCCTCGTTGTGACTGACAGACATATCAGCCAACCGAACCTTCCGGATCTTGGGGAAAGTCCCACATTGCTTGCAGTTTCAGTTGGATCTGAGTTGGGAAGTGACGAAGTACCAGCTCGAGATAGTTTGAGCAGCAATCCATAGTGGATTCGCATGGGCGAACTGTGGAAACATCTGAGTTTGGCCTGCATGCCTCCCTGCTGTCCCTGAGAGGGGACTTGTGCTTTTTCTGGACTGAATCCGAATTTGGAGAGCGAATTAAGCCACTGAATTGTGACCAGGCATTAACCTGAAGAAGACTGAAGATTTGCTGGATGTTATCGGCCTGTCAGGACTTCCAGCTACCTCTGAACTCCTGGATTGTGCAGAGACTCTGTAATTGCGACCAGAGAGCCATTCATCTGGTATAGTGGAATTTGCTTACATGTGAATGTGCAGTGTGCTGATAGTGGGTTGTGATTTGGTTCCCCACTGTGTGTCTGAACTGTGTTTTGCTTACTGGAGGCTGTATCCAGCTCCACGGACTGAATCCGTATCCATTTCCATTTGCCTGGGCCCAGCTACACTGCCCCCAGCCAGAATACCTGCTACGCAGAGAAAGTCATCGACGAGAGACCAGCCTGAGGATCAGCCTCCTGCTCAACGCCTTGAACAGGAACAATGCCTCGGTGATTCGTGTGGGCCCTGCTTCTCCGGGCACTCCAGCTCAACAGCCTGCAGTCTCAATTTTGTCCTGCCTGTGCCCAGTATTGGGTATCATGAGTAAACATCAGGGTAGCTCCCTGCAACAACAGCTAAATTTAAAAGTGTTGTCATCTGATTGTCTTGTTGACTTTTCTTTCATGAACTGAGCCCTCCGGCTCCGGCTCCAGATTACAAATAGTGTATGCTGTGCACATTGCTTTCTTCTATCACAGGACTCCAACCAGCTGCAACATTCCTGGCTAGCCCACCATTTTCCTACCTGGGTACCCAGATTGTGTGACTGTGTAGGGACTCTGAACTGCGTGCATAACTGTCTGATTAATATAGCTTTTAAGCAAATCAACCTGATTACGCCCCTTCCTTGTTCAAGTTCCCTGAATAAATCAGATTTAACTTTGTTTCCATTTAACCTGACTGTGGTTCCAGTTTGTGCCAAAAGTATTGTACTGTTGCTATTTTCTGTGCTTATTCTTGTATTACAGGGGATCCCCAGGGTCAAGCTAGAGGAACCAGCCCTGGTGGTAATTGCAAACAGTGTGGGTAATTTCCTGGTGAAGAAAGGGTCATTGTGAAAGTAATTATTGTATATTGTTCAGGCCACTAGAAGGGAAAGAGGGGGGTTACAGTGTCCCAGAGGGCTCTGCCCAGGTTAGCTTGACCACTAATAACCCTGACCTCCGGGTGGAGGCACCCATTTCATTACCCAGGCCCCCTGACCTGCTACTAACCAAGCAGGCAGGAGTAGTAGCCCTTTGGATAGTGCCACCTACGGGTTACATCTTGGAGGCTCGCCGCTTTGAGTTTGTGCCTTCTAGTGGCCAAAAATGATGAATTATTGTTAAAGATTAATGGCTACTCCAGTAGAAATGGCTGTACAACAGTTGCTGGGGTGGTGTACTATGTAGATTGACCCCCAAAATGCTCTGCTTATACTGGATATTCCCCTGGGTACCAGTAAGGACACTGTAGAGGGAGCACTCTCTAAAGCTGAATGTTTAAAAAACCCTATGGTGGTGGGATGACAGGCTGATTTGATCGCCCAAACATTCATAACCTTGGTAGAGTGTAATGACCTCATGGACAGCTCTAAAGTGCCACTGACTATTGCCTCAGAAAGGGTCCTAGCCGCCTGGACTGTGATAACAAAAGCCAGTAAAGACCCTGGTGAGGATGAGCGCCCAACATTATCTGAGACTTTTGAAGAGAAATTTGTTAAGTTGTTGCTGGAGGAAGGGAAAACCATAGAGGACTTTAAGAAACTATTCCTGCCACCTGGGGGTGTTTCTTCCCCAACACCCCCTCCCACTCCAGCATCTGTTACTACCCCGCCTTCTGTGCCGTGCCAATGCTGGCCCCTATATCTGTACCCACCATTAATCACAACTCCCACCAGGCTGAGAATCTTCTCGGGCACCCTCCCCACCCCCCAAGGGGAGGATGACTGGGAGACCTAGATTAACTATGTTTCCCCCTTGGTACCTGAGTGGCAGTGTGCGGAGGCTGAGAAGTGGAAAAGAATCATAGAGAGTTTGAGGGGCCCCGTCCTGGAAGCCATTAAATTTCTGAGGTCCATGAACCCTGATGCATCTGCTCCGATGTACCTATCTGTACTTGAAGGCAATTTTGGGAGCATTGAGTCAGGGGAGACCTTTATGTGGAAATTCCAATTTACCAAACAATGGAAGGGGGGAAAGTTTGTCTGTGTATGTTACTCGCCTAGAAAGTCCTCTGCAGAAAGCTTACCGGAAAGGTGGGGTAGCCGCCAGTGATTTGAACCATGTGAGATTGGGGCACATACTGCAACATGCCAAGCATTCTAAACTGCAAATCATCCAGTTAAGGCTCCAGGATAGAAGAGGTAACCCACCTGACTACTGTGACTTGATAAAATAACTCTGGGAGGTAGAAGGTGAAGATGGAGATTGTAATTATGGGGTGAATGCAGTCCAAGTGATCATGGCACCGGAAGGCCCTTCCGAAATGGAGACCACTATAAGTGTCCTGCTGTGGGCTAAACGGTGGGGGGAGAAGTTGCTGAAGGAAGTCAGAAAAGTACAACCGGGTGCATTCACTGAGGTATTCCCTGCTGACAGAGACCCTGGTCCCTGTCAGGACGTGACTGTTGGGATGGAGTGCACCCTCAGGCATCCTCTACTGAGGGTGGCTTCTAGGCTGAGCTCAAGGAATTGACTGCCACCCTAAAGGCACTTTTGAGACATGGTACACTTCCGGAAGAAGTCGGATCACAATCTCCCATCAATGCTCCAGCATCCCCTGCTATGTTTTCTCCAAGGATGTCCCAAGAGCGTGTCATTTGTCACAATTGCAGCAAGGATGGTCATATAAAGAGGGAATACTGGTCTCAGAAGGATTTAGAGGAAGTGGTGAACTGGCTTCAAGGAGAGCTTCGGAAAATGAGTCAGTGGTCAAGGGTTGCATGAAATGACTGCAGTGAAGGCTTTAGCCATCCTAGCTCAAACTCCTCTGTGGCTAAATTGTCTGTACAGGCCCCTGCTGTTGTCCCTCCAGACTGGTCCAAAATAGTGAGCCGTTCAATGAAGACTACTGTGGCTGTGAATGGTATTCCTACTCGGGCTGTGCTCGACAGTGGGTCGCAAGTGACCACTGTATTTCAGGACTGGTGTGACAAACACTTATCTGATGTGCCATTACAATCCCTGGAAGGCCTATATGTGTGGGGGCTGAGTGACAAGTCTTATCCCTACCTAGGATATGTCCACCTCTGGTTGTCTTTTCCTGCAACTGTAACTGGTATAGAGGAGCAAGTAGAGACACTGGCCCTAGTGTGTCCCCCCACCGGACTGTATGATGGTGTTCCCCTGTTAATTGGAACAAACGCCAACATGTTTGGGAGACTAGCACAACTCTGCCTTGAGAAACAAGGGCAACTGACTTGATGGACCCTAAGAATTCCAGCCTTAGTAAAAAGGGCATATGACTTACAACAGAAACCCAATGAAGAGGACCCAAATGAGCCAGTGGGGATAGTGTGGAAAAAGGAACCTGACTCCTAGGTATTGGCCTCCAATGCCCAGTGCACAATCCATGGAGAAGTCCACTTAAAGAGAAACGTAAAGAACAAAATATTAATGTTGGATGCACCAGGTGATGGAAAGTTGCCAGAAGGATTATTGGTTAAACCCAGAATCTTGCCTAACCGTGCCCATGCCTATGCATGACGAGTGATGGTCCAGATTTGAAATGTGTCAGATCGGGAGGTCCGGGTGAACAGAAGGTGCACTCTAGCTACAGTACACTGTGCAGACGCTGCAGTACTACCCAATATCAAGTACTCTGGCCAAAAGGAGAGAGTGACCCAGGACTTATTTGACTTTGGTGATTCCCCGCTGCCAGCTGAATGGAAGGCTAGGATTAGCAAGAAACTCGCCCAGAGAGACCAAGTGTTTTCGTTAAAAGAATGGGACATGGGGTGTGTCCAGGGTGCAGAGCATCATATACGCCTGCATGATGACTGGCCATTTTGAGAGAGATCCTGATGCCTCGCCCCAGCAGACATAGATGATGTGAGGAGACACCTGCAGGAAATGCTTGCTGCTGGCATGGTACAGGAATCAAGGAGCCCATATGCCTCTCCCATTGTGGTTGTGCATAAGAAGAATGGGTCGGTGAGGATGTGTGTTGATTATCAAACCCTGAACCGGCAGACCGTCCCAAATCAATACACCATGTCCCGTATACAAGATGCCCTGGATTGCTTGAATGGGAGCAAATGGTTCTCAGTATTAGATCTTCGCAGTGGATATTACCAGATTCTGATGGCCCTGGAGGACTGTGAGAAAACAGCCTTCATCTCTCCTTTGGGGTTCTACAAATTCCTGAGAATGCCACAGGGGATTTTGGGCGCCCCGGCCACCTTTCAGCGACTGATGGAAGGTGCGTTGGGAGATATGAACTTGCTGGAATGTTTAGTGTACCTAAATGATGTCATTGTGATTGGGCGCACATTAGAGAAGCATGAGACCTGACTGTTTAAAGTGCTGGAGCGATTGGAAGACTTTGGCCTCAAGCTGTCCATCGACAAGTGCCAGTTTTTTCAAACCTTCATGAAGTATGTGGGGCACATAGTATCTGCAGAAGGAATAGAGACCTATCCCAGTAAGGTTGAGTCACTGACTACTTGGCCTCAGCCCCATAACTTGAAAGAACTACAACGTTTTCTGGAGTTCTGTGGCTACTACCACAGGTTCCTAAAAGACTATTCAAAGGTGATTTGACTGCTCCTGAATCTTACCCATGGCTACCCCCTACCAACTGTAAATACAAGAAAGGGGCTGTCAAAGAACCAGAGAAAGTGTACTTTCACACAGGTGAACCTTTTGGGCCCTGCTGGACACCCGAATGTGAGGCAGCCTTCCAAGAAGTCATGTACCAGCTCATGCACGCCCCCATCCTCACCTATGCTGACCCTACCAAGCCCTATGTGCTGCATATGGATGCTAGTCTGCAGGGCCTAGGAGCTCTGCTGTATCAAGACCATGAGGATGGTTTGAGACTGGTCGCTTTCGCCAGCAGTAGACTGACCCCGTCGGAGCGAAACTATCCTGTGCACAAGCTGGAGTTTCTTGCTCTAAAATGGGCCATCGTTGATCAATTTCATAAGTACCTCTATGGGGCAAAGATATCGGTGAAGACCAACAATAACCTGTTGACCTATGTACAGACTTAGCTTAGACTTAGACTTAGCTAAGTTAGACGCCACTGGGCACAGGTGACTCTCTGTCTTATCAGCCTATGATTATGCTGCCGAATACAGGCAGGGACTGAACCATATTGATGTTGATGCCCTGTCATGAAGGCCCGCTCCCAAGAGTGATTGGGTCAGGCTGTCTGAACCCGACATCCGAGCATTGTGCCAAAAGTTTGACAGAGATGAACAGATGTCTGCGGACACAGTGGACTGTCTAGTAGATTGCTTGGGCCCTCCTGATACCTGCACACTGGCTGCCTATTGCCATTTCTCTGCTCTAGATATTAGTGCACTACCTCAACTTCACAATGACAGTATTCAGTGGGTTCAATCTCAAGATCCTATGATTCAACCCACACTTGAGGCCCTGCGTGTGGGGAAAGATGTGTCTAAGTTGCATTCCCTTGACTTGCAAACTGCCCTATTGTTTAAAGAAGGCCCCAGGTTGAAGTTACTCAAGTCAGTTGTTATACAGAGAGACAGTGGATCATAGTGGTCAAGTAGACAAGCAACAATTGGTCCTACCCACAGCCTTTAAACACTTGGTACTGAGGTCCCTCCACAATTACATGGGGCACCTTGGTATTGACAGGACTCTCGATCTGGTACGATCTCGATTGTACTGGCCCAGGATGGGGGCCAATGTTGAGCACTATGTAAAGACCTGTAGTCGTTGCCTCCAAAGAAAAGCCCTGCCTCAGAGGGCTGCCCCCCTTGTCAATATCACTACCAGCGCCCCCATGGAACTGGTCTGCATAGATTTTTTGTGTTTAGAACTTGATCAACGGAATATTGACAATGTGTTAGTTGTTACAGATCATTTCACATGGTATGCACAAGCTTTTCCAACTAAGGAACAAAAAGCCTCTACCGTGGCCAAGGTGCTAGTGGAAAAATTCTTCGTCCACTATGGTGCCCCCAGCAGATCCACTCTGACCAAGGCAGAGACTTTGAAAGTAGGCTAATCAAGGAAATGCTCTCTTTGTGGGGGGTGCGGAAGTCAAGAACCACCCCTTATCACCCGCAGGGGGAACCTCAACCAGAATGTTTTAACCGCACCCTTCTAGACATACTGGGCACCCTCCATCCAAAAGACAAGCATAAGTGGAGCCAGCAGATTAGCACCTTGGTACACGCATACAATTGCACCAAAAATGATTCTACTGGGTTCTTTCCCTACCTCCTCATGTTCGGGAGGGAGGCCCGACTGCCAGTTGATGTCTGCTTTGGGGTCTTTCCAGATGGGGTCCGAGCCAAAAACTACCTGCAGTATGTACAAAAACTGAAAGCTCAGTTGAGCCATGCATATCAACTGGCCCAGACAATGGCCGTCAAGAGAAATCTCGCCAACAAAGAGAGGCACGATAAGAAAGTAAAGGCTCAAGAGCTACGGCCTGGAGATCGTGTGTTGTTACGCAATTTGGGACTACATGGCAAGCACAAAATTGCTGATAGTTGGCACCATCTTCCTCATGTAGTAGTTGGAAAGTTGGATGATCTACCAGTGTGCAAGGTACACCCAGAGAATAACTTCAAAGCTGTCAAGACCATGTACCGTAACCACTTGCTGCCTATCGGCCAAGTTATTATTGAAGCTGAGCCAGCAGATATTGCCTCCCTGGGCTGGTGACTAGTGCTGCTGCAAAAAAGAGACAGAGTTAACCTACCCCAGTAGTTACAGATTTAAGGTTTCCCCCCACAGCAGGCCCAGAATGATAGTGACTGTCAGTTCACCTCTGATGAAAGTGACTATGGTAATGCCTATCATCCCTCCTATGAACTGAGTCAGTTGTTTCGTGGAAATCCTATGCAGAATCATGGGGATGAAGCTGGGCCTTCTGGACTGCCTAACCCCCCCAGCTTCGTCCTTGGAGCCAATGCTCCCTGAAAGTGAAGTGCAAAGCATCACGTCTGGGGCTGCGGACTCCCTGTGTTTAGTGGAACTGTGTGACTTGCCCAAAGAAAGGGCTGATGGTCTGAGTTTCTTTGGTGACACACCAGAACTTGAACAACAATATGAGAGTCCTGACAGCCCTCTTTCAGTGCCACAAACCCTAATTATGCCAGAACCTTCTCTAAATGAGCAGAGTGTCGTGGAAACAGAGCCTACAGAGCAAGGAGCTGAGAGTGCTCACAGTTTTGACATTCCCATCCATGCAGAGGCACTCCTCACGAATGATGAAAGCTCCAAAGTTAGTGCTAAAAGTACAGAGACTGTGGCTGTTCCCCCCAGAAAGACTGGCCGAGCTGTCAAGCCAGTATTGAGCTTCAGTTATGATTCTCCCCGGGAGGCCAGTGGATTTGCCTCTCAATGTGGTTCACAAAGGTGTTTATATTTCTCAGAGCTCACTACCCAAACTGAGCTTAATGGCCAATTCCAGGTTAGTTGTTCTTCCTTCTCAGTATGGTGCCCCTACCCCATCCAGCCCCAAGTTAGCTGATAGGGAAGGGCCCCTTCCTACATTGTTTAATGTACAGGAAGTAATTACCTGAAGCAGTATTGTGATGTTACTAATGTGTTAATCATAGTGGAATCAGCATTACCTGTATGAAACATGCATAAGTATTGTCAATATGGATGTAGTAATGCGAAGTATATTGAAAGGTATAGTGATGTAACAAGCTAATGATATATATGTCTCGTTTACATTGCATTTTTGGTATTGTGATGGTACAGACTTGACGTGGATGCCAAGTTTTCTCCAGGCAGGGAAGGGTGTAACCCTCCTACAAATGAGGGTTCCCAGAAAGTCTTCCTTAAGCTTGCTTAAATGCTCACTGCCAGGCTGGTGTCTTGCATTTTAGCAGTTTAAATGTATTGCCAGAGAGTGCCTGTATAGCCTCTGTGTACTGTCTCTTTGACAGCTGCCTGGATTGCAGTCATAATTGATCTGAGAGGGAGCTCTGTTAGAAGATGTACATGTTTGCTGATCATTTGTTAGAGTAGTAATACTATTGCAGTTTGCTCTAACCTGCCTTCTTTGCAGCATAGACAGTTCTGTTTGTTTCCATCATCTTGGTCCTGGACTGTCAGAATGGGCCAATCAGTACATTTGGGACTCTAAAATGGAGCCTACCTACAGGGGCTTGGTGGGGGCCAAAACTTGTAGGAATTGTAGTTTTGGGCTTTTGGAGCCTAAAGTAACCTGCAGGGGAGCCTTTGTTGTGACTGACAGACAGATCAGCCAACCAAACCTTTTGGATCTTGGGGAAAGTCCCACACTGCTTGCAGTTTCAGTTAGATCTGAGTTGGGAAGTGAAGAAGTAACAGCTCGAGATAGTTCGAGCAGCAATCCATAGTGGATTCATGTGGGAGAACTGTGGAAAGGCCTGAGTTTGACCTGCATGCCTGCCTGCTGTCCCTGAGAGGGAATTTGTGTTTTTTTCTGACTGAATCCGAATTTGGAGAGCAAATTAAGCCACTGAATTGTGACCAGGCTTTAACCTGAAGAAGACCGAAGATTTGCTGAATGAGATTAGCCTGTCAGGATTTCTAGCTACCTCTGAACTCTGTGACCGGAGAGCCATTTGCCTGGTACAGTGGAATTTCCTTTCATGTGAATGTGCTGTGTGCTTATAGTGGGTCGTGATTTGGTTCCCCACTGTGTGTCTGTACTGTGTTTTGCTTGCTGGAGGCTGTATCCAGCTCCATGGACTGAATCCGTATCCATTTCTGTTTACCTGGGCCCTGCTACACTGGCTCAGCCAGAATACTTGCTATGCAGAGAAAGTCATCGACGAGAGACCGGCCTGAGGATCAGTCCCATGCTCAATGCCTTGAACAGAGTCAACGCCTCAGTGATTCATGTGGGCCCTGCTTCTCAGGGCACTCCAGCTCAACAGCCTGCAGTCTCGATTTCATCCTGCCTGTGTCCAGTATTGGGTATCATGAGTAAACATCAGCATAGCTCCCTGCAATAACAGCTAAATCTAAAAATGTTGTCATCTGATTGTCTTGTTGCCTTTTCTTTCACGAACTGATCCCTCCGGCTCCGGATTACAAATAGAGTGTGTTGTGCATGTTGCTTTCTTCCATCACTGGGCCCCAATCAGCTGCAACATTCCTGGCTAGCCTACTATTTTATTACCTGTGTACCCAGAGTGTGTGACTGTGTAGGGACTCTGAACTGCATGGATAACTGTCTGATTAATATAGCTTTTAAGCAAATCAACCTGATTATGCCCCTCCCTTGTTCAAGTTCCCTGAATAAATCAGATTTAACTTTGTTTGCATTTAACCGGACTGTGGTTCCAGTTGTGCCAAAAGTATTGTACTGTTGCTATTTGCTGTGCTTAACCTTGTTTTACAAGGGATCCCCAGGGTCAAACTAGAGGAACAAGCCCTGGTGGTAATTGCAAACAGTGTGGGTAATTGCCTGGTGAAGAAAGGGTCATTGTGAAAGTAATTAGTGTATATTGTTCAGGCCACTAGAAGGGAAAGAGGGGGGCTTACAGTGTCCCGTAAGGCTGTGCCCAGGTTAGCTTGACCACTAACAACCCTGACCTCTGGGTGGAGGCACCTGTTTCATTACCCAGGCCCCTTAACCTGCTACTAGCCAAGCAGGTAGGGGTAGTAGCCCTTGGGATAGTGCCACCTAGGGGTTACATTTGCAGGAAAAGTTGGTCCCGAAAGAATGAGGCACAAGTATGAGAATTTTTTTTTCCTGAATTTGGAGGGCCTTCATTCGTGGTTTGCCTGTTTTGCTGATTTGAACTGGTATTTCTGGAATAGGTACCCTGACTGACACCAGGAGTAGTAGTAGTTAAAGGGACACTGTCAACCTTTTTTGCATCATATTATTTCAAGGTAAAACCCCACATTTTATGACTGCTTACCTTCTCTAAAATTCATTAATGTTGCTGGTTGTTTAATCTGCCTCCTTGCTTATTAGAACTGAAATCCATGGAAATGTATAGTCATACACAACTTTGTTTTGCTCAGAATTGTTTACCTAAGCTTACTGCATACTTTCTGAACATTAGAAACACCCTCAAACAGTACAGCCACTTGTGATACAATAGTCTCATCTACTCCCCACTGCACAATGGGTAGCTAGAGAGTGTTGGGGGTGTCCCTGAGTCCAGGAAAGATGCAGTTGTAGATAGTCAAGAAATGTAAGCAAACATGTTTTGGTGTGGTAACACTAGTCTGGTTGACACTCAGTTTTTTACTTTTTAAAAGGAAAAAGGAGTCTGAATTAAACAACCAGCTACATTAGCAATCTCTATAGAATGAGAACAATCATAAAATGTTTTTTTTTAAACTCAGGACACTCTGAGACATTTGCAAGTCCTGTGAGAGGTATAAAGTTGATTTTTGAGTGAAGATTTCACCCATGTCCGCCTCTTCCATTTCAGATGTATCAATCCCCTAGTCTGGGGCAGTCTTGTTTCTTTATCTTGGTTCGGGAAAATACTTTTTCTGCCAGGTATCTGGACAGGGGATGAGCTTGATACCCACTGTCCTATTACCCCAGATTTCTCCCACCCAACCTCCCTCAGTGCTGCATCCTCTGTCCAGGGCTGCGTATTACTGGTGGTAGTGCTTTTTGCTGGGTCCCGTCTTAGGCCAGGTGCTTTCCCACCCATATTTACCATTCCCAGCGAGACCTATGAAGTTTTTTGTGCAAGATTCCCTTTAAACATGAACAAATGCTCCCCGCATGTGCCTGCTGAAAAATCAAAGTTCTGTTCCGTCGTTGAGACCAACGGGAGTTCTGAATGTGGTCGTCCCTCTTTGCTGAGTTCTTTTTGTATCTGGCTCTGCTCTGGGCTTGTTGCAGCACCTGAGGTCTGCAGATAGGCCTAATCTGTAGGCGTTGCCCCTGGCAAAGCATCAGCTTTCACTTTTTATCAGGCGATCACATCCTGGATCTCCTGCTGGTGTTGTTTAAAATGGAGTTCTTCTTTCAGTAAATCCTGCAGCCTGGTTTCTTCTGTCCTTGTCATGTCTTGGGCTTCTGGCATTCCTGCTGGAGTACTTCTCACTGGGTTCTGGGATGCTGTCGCAGTAGGCATTTGCTGAGTTTCTCTTTTTTCTCTCTCTTTGTCTGGGCTCATATCTTCCTTCTCCAGCTGTTTTGTGGAAGCGTCAAAAAGCATATCAGTCTCTGGCATTGCAGAGGTAACAGAGGAGACTGACTCCCCTACCTCCTGAGTGTCCATTCTCTCCGAAGTCTCCATTAGAGTGGCCATCCAAGATGGCCAGAGGTTCCCATACAGGCGAGTTGGGGAATTTTGTGGTGGAAAAAGGAGAAATAATTCACAATCATATCAAAACTGTATAGTGCATACATACATGCACTTCCCATAACCCAAATACCAAACATAGACACTCATAAAACCATTCCAAGTACTTAACTACTGATACACAAGTTCCTTGCCATGAAAGGACAGAAGTAATCAGTCTGCTGCCATAGTTACACGGTCAATAACAGTTGCCCACATCCTTTCCATAACTGTTGCAACTGGCTTCTGGAGCATTGTCTCAAGTCCTTTTCATAAACTTTCCTAAATTTCTTCTTGTACTGTCTTTAACAAAACTTCGTGTGGATTAAAGTGTTGCTGCAGAACCCACTTGCATCTGGCCTGCAATAAATAATACTTCAAAACTGCAAACAACTTGTAAAGTGTTTCTAGAAAATGTCTGCCAGACAGGGGATCAAATAATATAAACTAAATATCTGATAGGTAAAGGATCCAAACTGCTGGATCCCCTAATAAGTAGAAATGTAGTCCCAAAATTGGGTAGCATATTCACATTCTAGGAATAGATGTTCTTGCTTTTCTAAAATCTGATGACAACTCTGTCTCAAACAATATCTCTCCTGTAATGCCTTGTGTTTATTATTATTCTTCACATTCAGTTTCTCATGTTTGGTTAACCACAAGATATCCCAAACAAATACTGGCATCTTCTTATTCAATAACTGCTGAAACAACCCTAGACTATTTTGAATAGTGCAATAAGGCAAAACTATGTCCTCTGAACATTGTGGTTGTACTATCATGTCATAAATATTAGTCCTGTTTTGCATTTTCTCTATAGCATATTCCACTTTTCATGTTATCACCTGTTGAAACATTTCCCTTACTTTGAAACATAGAAACATAGACTTTGACGGCAGATAAGGACCGCTTGGCCCATCTAGTCTGCCCATTTCCCTACCTACAGGATAGGCCACAGTTCCTAGTTAACCAACAGCCTATTTCTTCCTACCCCCTACAAGAATTGCCTTATGTCTGTCCCAAGCATTTTTTAATTCTCCCACAGTTTTAGACCCCACAACCTCCTCAGGAAGGCTGTTCCATGCATCCACTGCCCCCTCTGTGAAAAAATACTTCCTCACATTGCCCATGAACCCCCACCATCTTTAAATTGTGTCCCCTTGTTCTTGCACATCTCTTTTTCTGAAAGATGCTACCCTCTTGGACTCTGTTGATTCCACTGAGGTACTTAAAAGTTTCTATCATGTCCCCTCTTCCTTCTTCCCTCAAGGGTATACATATTAAGCTCCTTAAGTCTCTCCTCATATGGTTTCTCTTGCAGACCCTGCACCATTTTAGTTGCCCTCCTCTGGACTGCCTCTTTCCTGTCTATGTCCTTGCGGAGATGGGGTCTCCAGAACTGGATGCAGTACTCCAGATGGGGTCTCACCAACTGTCTGTACAGCAGGATAACAACTTCCTGTTTTCTGTTGGTGATGCCTCTCCCTATGCATCCCAGTATACCCCCAGCCCTCCCTACTACCTTCTCACACTGCTTGCTAACCTTAGGCTATCTGATATGATTACCCCAGGTCCCTTTCCTTTTTGTTGTCGTTACTACCTCCCCCATTGTGTATTCTTCCCTGGGATTTTGTTTTCCAGGTGCATTATTTTGCACTTCTTTGCATTGAATCCTAGCTGCCATACTTCTGACCATTCCTCCAACCTTGCCAAGTCCCTTTTCATCCTTTCCATGCCTCTTTGTGTATCAACCCTGTTGCAGATCTTTGTGTCATCTGCAAAGAGGCATACTTTTCCTTCCAGTCCCTCTGCAATGTCACTTATAAAGACATTAAAAAGGACTGGACCCAGCACTGAATCCTGCGGTACCCCACTAGTAGCCCCTCTTTCTTCAGAGTGAACTCCATTTACAATTACCTTCTGTGTCCTGTTGTCCAGCCAATGTTTTACCCAGGCGACCACCCTTGGACCCACTCCCAGGCTGGTTAATTCGACTGTTACTCTTTTGTGTGTGACTGTGTCAAATGCCTTGCTAAAGTCTAGGTAGGCCATGTCCACAGCCCCTCCCTTGTCTGCTACTTTGGTCACCCAGTCAAAGAAATCTATTAGATTCGTCTGACGTGACCTTCCCACTGTGAACCCATGCTGCCTTGGGTCCTGCGCCCCACTGGCCTCTAGGTACTCAACAATTCTTTCCTTCAAGTGACTCCATCACTTTCCCTACCACAGAGGTCAAACTGACAGGTCTGTAGTTTCCTGCCTCTGTCTTGGTCCCATTTTGTGAAGAGGAATCACATCTGCCTTCCTCCAGTCCTCAGGTACCACCATCCTCCCATGATTTATTAAAAAGAGTAGCCAGTGGTTTACTAGTTGCCCCTTAATTCTTTTTAGAATTCTGGGGTGAATTCCATCAGGCCCCATTGCTTTGTCCACCTTCAGTTTTGGAGTTCTTGCAGAACCTTTCTTCTGTGAAAGGACTGGGATCGACCCCCTATCAAGAGTGCTTCTGTTAATTGGATTAGGCCTCCCCTCCTCTTTGTGAATACTGAGCAGAAATATTTGTTTAGTATCCCTGCTTTTTCACTGTCCTCCTCTGCCCACCCAACGTTCATTCTATTCAGCCTCATTATCCCTCCCTTTGTCTTTCTATGCTCACTGATGTACCTGTAAAAGGTTTTATCCCCCTTCTTAAGTGAGTTGGCTATCTTTTCCTCAGTTTGGGCCTTTGCTATTCTGACTTCCCTCCCTGCTTCCTTCTGCCTTAACTGGTACAGTTCTCTGTCCTGCTCCTTCTGTGTTTCCTTATACTTCCGGAATGCTATCTTTCTCTCCCTGACTTTCCAAGCCACCTCTTTTGAGAACCATAGTGGCTTTTTCTTTCATTTTGATTTATTTATTTGCCTCACACAAAGGCCTGTTGCCTCTGTGGTGGCAGTTTTGATGATTCCCCATTGTTGCTCCACCCCTCCTTCTAGCCTATTTGCTAGTGCTTTTCTGAGGCACCCTCCCATCTTGCCAAAGTCAGCCCTCCTGAAGTCCAGTAGCCTCACTTTTGTATGGCTTGACTCTGTAGCTGAGTTTAATGTGAACCACACTGTTTGATGGTCACTTGTTCCCAGATGACAATCCACTTCTAGATCTGAGATCCTCTCACTGCCCCCATTTGAGAGTACAAGATCTATGATTGCTCCCTCACGAGTGGGTTCCGAAACTAGCTGTCTGAGGCCTGCCACATGTAGGGCATTGAGAATGGCCCTGCTCTTGGATGTGGCTGCAGAAAATGTGCTCCAGTTAACATCTGGCATATTCAGGTCTCCCATCAACAGTATCTCCCCTTTTTCTGCCATCCTAAAAATGCCTTCTATCATATCCTTGTCCATTCCCTCCCCCTGACATGGGGGTCTGAACACAACCCCTGTGCGGATTGTGGTGCCCTTTCCAGTCTCCAAGGTGACCCACGGTGCCTCCTCTCCTCCCTGTTTACTCTTTTGTTCAGTTGCTTTTATCCCTTCCTTTACATAGAGAATTACTCCTCCCCCTCTTCTCCCCTGCCTGTCCCTCCTGTAGGTTATGTGCCCTGATATGTTAACATCCCAGTCATGGTTCTCTGTGTACCATGCTTCTGTGACTGCTACAATATCCAGACATCCCTCTTCCATCAATGCCACCGGCTCAGGGAGCTTGTTGCCCAGACTATGGGCATTGGTACTCATTACCCTCCATTTCCTGATGGCCTTACTCCTTTTTGCCCCATCCCTGTCCTTCTTGCCTTTGTCACTTTCCCCATTTACCCCTGCCCTTCTCCCTAGCGATGCCTCTATGTTGGTGTTTACCGCACTTGCTACCGTGATTTTTGGGGGGGCTAGGATTTCCCTGCTGCTTTCCAGTGCCTCCCCCCTTGGCTAGTTTAAATGCTTGCCAATGAAGCATTTAAACCTATCACCTAGGATCCTGGTTCCCCTCCTGGACAGATGCAGCCCATCATGCCAGTATAGGCTTGCATCACTCCAGGTGGACCCCCAGTCCCCAATGAAGCCAAATCCCTGAGCTCTGCACCAGATTTTCAACCACTGATTGAATCCCATGGTGTGGAACACCCTAGCCTCTCCTACGCCATAGATGGGCAGCACCTCCTAGAAGGTTACCGTGCATGCTACTTGTCTAAGGCCCCTCCCCAATTCCACAAACTCTTCCTCCACTTCTCTAATCCCTTTCTTAGCCAGATCATTTGTCCTTAGGTGGACAGTGACATCCAGCTCCCTCCCCTGTGCAGCTGCTCTGGCAATCCTGAGGATTCTCTCCCTGTCCCTCCAAGCCAGGGCGCCAGGCATGCACCTTACCTCCCTCTCCCCTTCCTCCCCCAGTTCTACTTTCCTAACAATGGAGTCCCCCACCAGGAGTTGTTTCCTTCCCCTGTGGGGTCCCTGTCACCCTCCTGTGGGTCTCTTTTGTGGAGGTTCCCAGCATCCTCCTTGGTCTCCACTGTTGGTGCCTCCATAGAGGAGCCACGCTTTGCCAGAATGGCATAGGAATTGTGGAGAGGTACAACTGGAGGGATGCACCTCTGTTCCACCACCCTCACCCTCCCTGAGCCCACCGTGGTCCAACTGCTCCTCTTTCTTGGCAACCTCTGAGGCAACATCAGTGGCACTGGTGGTCCCTGGATGGAAGAGGAGGTCCCACAAATCCTGGCCAACTCAGCCTGGAGATGAGTAACCTCCTCCCTCAGCCCAGAGAGGTGCCTGCAGATGGGACAACACTGCATCCTCCAAAACGTCTCCCGGAAGACTGCTGCTCCACAGCCACTGCACTGCACCACTCCCATCATGTCGTATTTCTGACTCCTTAACTGTTTGGAATCCTTACTCTTTCCTCTGTTTTTTTTTTCTCTTCTCTTTCTACTTACTTTCTGCCTGTGTGCCCTTTAAGCTCCTGATTGTCCTGTTCTGAGACAACAATATCCTATATTTCTCAGTAGACCCCTTACTTGCTCAGAGGCAGACCTCCAGCTGCTATAGTGGGCCGGAGAGCTACTCTTGCCCTTCTAGGATGGTGGGTCTTTGGTGGCTCTGTGATCACTCACTTCCTGCTCCCAAACAGGAAGTTCCTGTTGTCAGTCGAATCCTGTGCCTATAAAAGTAGAACTAGCTTTGGGTGGTAGGGTGGAGGGGAAGGAAGGATGGCAATACAGTCCCAGTAGAGAAGTCCAGTCACACAGCAGTCCTTCCTCCTGGTGTCTTCTGAAAAGCTACTAGCAGAATCTTACTAAGGCCGTCTTTAAATTTAGCTTCCTTCTAGCTAAGCCACTCCCCCTACTTACTAGATCTTTCTACAAGTAATTTAAACTGCACAGCTATCAAGTCCTTTCAATCACCTGAGATTTACACCTAGATAACAGTTCAGATAACCATTCAGTTCAGTTAACTCAGACAAACACACACTTTTTTTTGTTTTGTTAGTTTTTTTACCCTAAATTAAAGGTCCAAGTACAAGAGCTCTACTTCTTTAGTCCCAGTAGAGAAGTCCAGTCACACAGCAGGCCTTCTTCCTGGTGTCTTCTGCCAAGCTACTAGCAGAATCTTACTAAGGCAGTCTTTAAATTTAGCTTCCTTCTAGCTAAGCCACCCCCCCTACTTACTAGATCTTTCTACAAGTAATTTAAACTGAACAGCTATCAAGTCCTTTTAACCACCTGAGATTTACACCTAGATAACAGTTCAGATAACCATTCAGTTCAGTCAAATCAGACGAACACACAATTTTTTTTGTTTTGTTTGTTAGTTTGTTTGTTTTTTTACCCTAAATTAAAGGTCAAAGTACAAGAGTTCTACTTCTTTAGTCCCAGGAGAGAAGTCCAGTCACACAGCAGTCCTTCTTCCTGGTGTCTTCTGCCAAGCTACTAGCAGAATCTTACTAAGGCAGTCCTTAAATTTAGCTTCCTTCTAGCTAAGCCACTCTCCCTATTTACTAGATCTTTCTACAAGTAATTTAAATGGCACAGCTATCAAGTCCTTTCAATCACCTGAGATTTACACCTAGATTACAGTTCCGATAACCTTTCAGTTCAGTTAACTCAGACTTCTTTCGGAACTACCTGAATTTTGGTTAACAATCTGCCTTTTTTGTGTTCCCAGGCTCTTACACAAGGCTCAATCCAATCCAACAATAACATATACCAGTCCCTATTCTGTTTTACCCCAGGTTCAATAACATTATAATAGAGGAAGATACTATACTAGAAGGCTACATGGTGAATCATTCCTATACCTCCCTCCCTTATTCCTCGGTATGTCACATGCCACTTAATCAGGTTCAATCTGCTCCCCCACAAAGCCCTAAAAAACAAAGTAAATAATCTAATATGGAGTAGCTTTCGAAGGGGGTAGATATAACTAGCATACAAAAAAATTGGTATAAGTAAAGTTTTAATCAAAAGGATCCTCTTTTGTTTAGAAAGTGAGCCATGACCCTATCACACCAAAGAACTTTCTGCCTTTTGTAATTTCACTTCCTAATTCATCAGGGCTGCATTCTCAGTCCCAAACTGAAGCCCTAAAATTGTTATGGGTTCACTGGTCAGGGTAATTCCCGCATACTGTGGGACAGTCAGATGATCCCCACCTAACTGATAACCTATACTTTTGTCAGTATTAATACAAGAACCTGAGGCCTCTGAAAAAGCCTGAAGCCGTGCTTGTACTAATCCCAGTAGATTTTTGTACAATTAAAAGCACATCATCTACATAGGTCAACACTTTTAAAGGAGGAAAAGATCCCGACAGATGCACCCCTTGTATGTCAGGATCAGTCTGTATGGTTTGCAACAAAGGGCCAATGCCAAACACATATAGCAAAGGACTCTTGGAACATCCCTGCTTCACTCTTCTACAAACTTTCACTCTTGCACCTTACCACCCATTTACCCTTGGAATCACTGAAGCTTCCTTACACAACTTTTGAATCCAAGAAATATAAATTTGAGGGATTCCATATTGTTTCAAAACCAAAAATAAATATTCTTGAGAGAGGCAATCAAAAGCTTTCCATTGATCAAGACTCAAGACCAAACTGATGTCCCCCCCCCCCCATAATGTCTATAAAACAATTCCCGTAATAAGATCAGATTACCCTGTATACCTCTTTGGGGTATAGCATATCCCTGTTCATTGCCGATCAAACTATCAGCACAACTTGCCAGACGATTGGACAAGATCTTACTGAAAAATTTCAGATCTGAATTCATTAAGCAAATAGTCCTCCAATTTTGTAACTGTGACCTATCTCCTTTTTTAAGGAGAAGTATGAGCTCAGCCTCTACCAATGAACCAGAGATATTGGGACAGCGTAACAATTCATTAAATAGTTTCATCAGCTCAGTACATAAAGAGTCACAAAAGAACTTATAAAATTCAGCCGGAATGCCATCCAGACCAGGAGTAGAATTATTCTTTGCTGTATTGATGACAGCCCTAACTTCCTCCTCTGTTATTAAAGCAACCATCTTCGACTCCTGATTCTTGGAGATGTATTTCTTCTCCAAAGACTGTATGAAATGATCCATATTACAAACCATAGGCTCTGTACCAAAACTATCTGTGACATAATCATTTACAATGTGTAATATGGAAAGTTTATCTTTGTGCAGCATGCCATTCCTATCCACCATTCTTAGCAATATTCTTACTATCTTTAAATGGATCAAAAGTTTGTTTTTTGCTGACAGTACCAAACCGCAATTCTTGATTTAAAGTTTTGGCCCTGTCATGTTGAAATTGATACATATCTTTCTTTACTTTATGTATTTGAGAGCTAAAATCATGCCCAGTCATATCAGACAAAGAAATTAATCTATGCAATTGCTTTCTATGCTGTAAATAAATAAAACATTTATCCCTATTTTGTCTCCCTGCCAATTTCTGTAAAAAAGATTTCACATCCCTGTTTGTGTCTAGCCACCAGTCCTGCAAATTGTCATACAGACATTGCATAGAGAATCTAGTTTCCCATAAATTCTGAAACTCAGCAACCATTTTGTCCTGATTTAATAAAGAAACATTCAATTTCCATGGAGGCTTCCCATGAAAGAGCTCTGTATGCCAATGACAGTCAATATACACTGCTGAGTGATCTGAAAAGGCCAAGTCTGTGACAGCTGACCTTTTGACCTCCACGGATTGAGATACCCAAAGATAATCAATTCAAAATGTAAATCCCCCAGAACTATGCAGAGAGCAGTATGCATCTTTCAATTTAGCAGTAGCAGTAATATCTTTTAGAGCACTGGAATCGTAAAACAGTTTGTTGGTTTGTAAACCTCTATCATCTTTATGAATACTACAATTAAAATCCCCCCCCCCCATATTATCTTTCTAGCCATACACAAAAATGGTTGATTTCTTTTAAAGAGAGCTACTCTTAATGCCTTCCTCTGGGGAGCATACATATTAATTAGTCTAAGTCTCTGCCTCCTGTGGGACACATCTAGAATCAGCGCCCTACCCGTCTCCAGATGTACCAGTCTGGAAACCTTTAATTCAGTATTAGAAAACAAAATCCCCAACCCATCACATTGATCTTGACCCTGAGACCAGAATGTGACCCCCGAAGCCATTTAGCATTACACTGCACAATCTCTTTGAAAGATTTGATCCTTGTATCCTGTAAAAAAAATAATGTCAGAGTGTAATTGTTGTAATTCTTGAAAAAATACATCCCTCTGTATTCCATTCTTTATACTGTTGACATTAAGAGTTAAAATACAGAAGTCACACATGAGCTTTGAAGGATCAACAGCAGCCATTTAACATTGAGATCTGGTAGCCCATCTCTTCCTTCTAGAGCAACCTTCATCCATTTCTGAAGAAGTCCCTTTCAAAGAAGCAACCGAGGAAGTATCAGACCCAGAATCCCCGTCCTCTGACACATCGGTTGGTTTATCTATACTTAGAGGGGCATATTTATCAGATCTTAATAGCAACTTTTTTTAGTAATTTTCTTTCTTTCTTTCTCTTTTGGTTCAGGAAAGACTCCAACCTTCTCTCTTGTCCATTTTTTGTAATCTACTGTTGTGAAAGGCATCTCAGAAAGTAATACAGGTGGGAGAGGGGAGGCATAGATGACTGCCCCACAGCAAGCGGTCCTTCAGTGAAGTTTTGATCCACATCACGAGACTGTTCCTCCTGATCTATAGATGCAGTCTGCACAGCATTGTGATTCACGTCCTGTTCCTGGACCATCTGGACTCCTTCCATAATCAGTTCTTCATCCAGTTTGGGTGAAGGGGCATGATGCTGTTGATGTTCCCCTTCAGCTATATCAATCGCAATAGACTGACCTGCCCCAGCCTTATGCTTTTCCCCTTGTGGCACCAAATCTGTGTGCATGTCCTGTTCTTTTATAGTAGTCTCATTCTTCTTTAAATGTTCTGCCATCTGTTTTTCCGAGGCCTGAGCACAGCCTTGTTTCTGAGCCTGGGTTATTAAGACTTCCTGGGAGGGGCCATCACCAGAATTGTGAGAGGCCCAGGGACACTTAATATAAGAGTGACCTCTTTCCTCACAGAGGTGCATCAAAATAAATTTTTACAATTGACAGAAAAATGGCCAGTTTTCAAACAGTGAGTACACTTAGGAGTATCACAAGCATTACTAAAATGCAGTAAGGAGCTACATTTATGGCAAGACTTAGGCTGCTCAGGATAAAATAAGAAGGCCCTGTCTTTCGCTAGGAAAAAACAACCAGCTAGATGTGCAGTCCCACTGTTGGTGGTAAACAGTTTACATTTGATCTTCCAACCTCCATTCCAAAACTGTTCAGAGTCAATAACAGGTACTGGATGTTCTAGCACTTCACATCATTTTTTGAGCCAGTACAGGATATCAGCAATGTCTACCCCTTCATTTTTAAACAGTACAGTAATCATTCTCACTGCTGGCTTTGATATGGGATGGCCAAAAAGGGGTCCATAATGGAGAATCTTTTAGTGTGTATTTGATCCAAAATCTATCCAATGCTTCTACCATTTTGAAGCTAATATCATAATTGAAGTCAACCATATGTATCAAGGCAAAAACCTTAGAAGCGTAGAATTTCAATGAATATTTAAGTAACCTTCTGCCTATGTACACTCTATCCGGGGGGGGGGGGTCCTCCAAACCCCCTTTGTACAGCAATCTAATGGCATTTCTTCTTGTTCCTGGTTCTCTAGTAGAAGAGTTAAACAAATCTGCCATACGTAATAGGGGTTTAAATGTTTTTGTTTATTAGGATCCTGTAAAATATCGTGCCCCAGGCCCACAGATAAAGTTTCAGCACTGGCCTGCCATGCAGGCGTGTCAGGTCTCAAGTTACCACCAGTGCCCTCTGCAGCTACTGACTTTTGCTTACTAGGGCCAGAAACTGGAGCACTTCCCATACCAGTATCTAATACACCAACATCCTTAGGTAATCATGCAGTGGTTTCCCTCACCCCCATAGGATCCACAACAACATCTGTATTGCAAGTACCTGTTGTATGGGCAAACTTCTTCTGTGTTACTCCCCCCGTCTCAGTTATTGTCATAGTATTATACTCACAGATGTTCTTGTTTTTGGGATCTGGAGACCAACAGTTCTGTGTGTGCACCCAGCCCGTGGCCTGTAGTGTGGCCTCCGGTTGTTGGGCCTGCTCCCTCAAGTCCGATACCATTTCCTTCTTTGCACTGGATTGTCTGGCCATCTCCAACATTTAGCTTGTCATTCCTCTCCATGGTTTAGGCAATAAGTCCTGAGGTCACGATTCCGAATCTTCACCCGTAGGTAAATTCACTGATGCATCGGCCTCAACAACAATCAAGCATCCGGGCATTCGGATGTCCGTGATCTCTCTGGAGCTTTCTCCAGTAACAAGCTTTACTGGTACAATGTGCGGCACCTTCCCGTTCTGGTTTTCCACTTCTCCTGATTCTGGACTGTGCAAAACAACTTCCTCACCAACCTGATCACAAGGGTCTTCGTGATCCATAGTCAAACCAACAGGAATGTTGGTATCATGCAAAATACAGGCTGAGCCTTCAAGACCAGACATAATCGGAGAAAAGTTAATTTCTTCAGCTTGGGTCTCTAAAGTGATTGAGGATGGGGAGGAGACCTGCTCCCCTACCTCACTTCCATCCTGTCCCATAGACATCTGGGACATAGTGGCCATCCTCACTAGGACAGCAACTCCCCCTACTGACAGAGTAGGGGAATTTCCCTGGTGTCCTGGCCAAATTTCCCCCATTCACTAAAAATACCACCATCAGCTTAATCTGGTTCAGTTTCAGTTGGTTACTATCTGTATCCCCCCACTCCCTGGGTCACCCCTGAAAAAGGGACTTCTGGTCTCAGTGGGCCTATCCGGTCAACAAATTTCAATAAAATAAAAGTAAATAAATGCAGGCAGGTTTGCCTACTGTCTTGGATTACACTGTGCCCCTGCATTTCAAAATTTTGATCCTCCCCGCCACCCCAACTCATTCTTTGCTCCTACACTGTTGTTCCTGTTGACTAGTGCCTCCAGTACTGTACCTGTATCTCCCCTACACCTTTCCACTCCCCTTATCTCGTGGTCCCACGCGTATCAAGCATCCCGCCCCCCCCAGCACCAGCTCCCTTGACCCATGCCCTTCTCTCCACTAGCATGGTCATGACCTCATTCTCCCTTCTAGGACCTTTGACTAATCCTGACCTCCAGGCTGCTACCCCTTTTTCTGCACTGTGCTCCCTTAACGCACATCTCCTGATGGATGTCAGTAACTGGTTATATTTTGTTTTTTTCTTCTACTCGCAGAATGTATTTTCACCTTTACTTAATTTGATATTGTAATCACCAGGCATTGTTGAAATATTCATAGGAGTCATGCGATTTGTCTTACTACTAATTGTATAGCATTTGTTGTATTTTCTGTCTGTTCCTGTAACTTGATTGTATGTTGCTGTAAAAACGTGAACCTTTGTAAAAGAGCATTTGCTCAAAGGTGTTTTCCGAACTATTGAAATAAATAAATAATTAAATAAATACATTTCCTAGGCCTGAGGCCTTCAACCCTGACCATGCATTTGGCAGCAGTTTAAGTCCATGGCATCATAATCTATTTTCAAAAGTTTTTTAAACTTTGTACCCTTCTGTAAGGGATCCTATCACTTCCAGGGACTTAAATGTGTGTAGTGCTCAGCTGATGGACTCTCCCTTTGAGCATATGGCTGCTGCTTTCCTTAAATATGCCAATTGGCAAACAATATTCCTAGTGGGTATAACATCTGCTAGGAGCCGGCCTGGTGGCAGTGAGGGTTGAGGTGCTGGACGCCACACCTCGCTCCAAACCGGCGACCCGGATTTGAGTTCGGGCTTAGGGTGCCGGGGTTGGCCTGGGGGAAGGGCGAGGAGCTGATCGAGCTGCTGGCTGGCAGCTCTCATCCTTGAGAGTTTTCTGAGGGGCTCTTTGGAGTTTAGCTGCCTCCTGATGGAGGCTGGGTGGCAGCGTCACACACAAGGAGCCCTGGCGCTAGGCTGGGGAGGCTACCACTTCTGGGGTTTGGGATAACAGGAAGAAAATCAGGGAAAAAGTGGGGATCATGGCAGGATGATGCCTCCAGGGATCCACCAGGATGTGCAATGTGCTATAAGATCCTGAATGACCTTGGAGTCCGGTGAAGCTGGCTGACACAAGCAGTGGTCCACCTAGGAGGATAAATACAATGTACAAAAAAAAAAAATAACATCTGCTGGAAGGGTGAGCAAGCTCCAAGACCTCTACACAGATTCAAACTTCATAACCTTTCACAAGGATAAGATAGTCCTCAAGACAAATAAGAAATTCCTCCAAAAGGTGGTGTCAGAATTCTATCTGAACCAGTCAGTTACCCTTCCTATATTTTTTGCTCAGCAGTCCCACATAATGGAAAAAAATTCCACTGCGTGGATGTAAAGAGGGCACTAGGTCACTACCTGGACCACACAAAGATGTCAGGTCCAACAGCACTCAGTTTTTTGTCACTTGTGGTGAAAATCACCCCAGCATCCAGGAGAACCCTCTCATGCTGTTTAGTTTCCTGCATACATTTCTGTTATGAGAAAGCTGGTAAATTGCCCTCAGAGGCCTTGGGGCACACTTTACATGGGGCATCTCTGCCTCTGTGTCAGCATCAAGGGGAATCCCTGTTCAAGAGATTTGTAAAGCAGCTACCTGGAAGACAGTGCATGCCTTCACATGACATTACTGCCTGGATGCCAGCTTTGGAACTGCTGTCTTGCAGAACCTTTTCCCTAAATAGGTTCTGGATCAAGCTTCCCAAGGTATTGCTATGAAGTCTGCACATTATGAAGATATACTGATGGATTCCTGGGGTTAGAAGAAAAAATTACTCACCGTAGTAATGTTCATAGGTTCATAGGTGGATTACAAGTCAGGAGGTCAAGCAGACCTATAATGACTCACTGTTGTTTCTTCTTAAGAGATCCATCAATAATATTCACAATGCCTTACCTTGCCTCCCCTTCCAGAGCCTGGAAATAGGTTCAGACAAGTGTAGTACCCCAGAGTTCCTGGTGCCCTCCAAAAATGGGCATCCAGGTGCTCCAGGGCTTGTTTGAGGGTTAGGTGCCCCAGGGGAGGTGCCCCAGTATAGGTGTGCCCCAGGTTAGGTGCCCCCCCCTCCCAGAAACGTAAAGTCCCAGCTGGGCTTGTGTTTTTAAAATGTTTTTTTCCCCCACATTTTAACCCTGCCTGCTTCTCCTGTCACAACCCTCCCTCTCAGTTGCCTGGTGCCGGGAACTTGTGCTCATAGTTCACAGGTGTGAAGGCAGGCAGGCAGGCAGGGTCAGGTTCATGAGGATTCTGGAACAGAATCCTCAGGCCATTTGAATGGCGACTGCTGTTCAGTTCATCTAGGAGTAGTGGAGGGAGCAGCAGCAAGAGAGAGGGAGTGATCGGCTGGCTGGGGCAGAGCCAGAAGGGAGGGACTTATGTTAAGTTCCTGCATCTCTCCTGAGTGCTGGCTGGTCCAGCAGATCAGCGACTCCTCCTTCTTGCTCCGCATAGATGGCCTGGTGCCCGCAGTGGTGGAGACATCCAGTCAGGAGAGGCGGCAGTAGAAAAAAGGCTGCCCCTTCCATCCAGAGCCCAGAAGCAGTAATCCAAGGAGGCCTGTGGGAAGAAGCAGGTCCATGCCTCTCCATGATCCTTCTCCAGCAGTAGTCCTGGCCCTGAGGAGCTTGATATCAGCAGGGTGAGTGGCGGCAGCACCATGTCCAGGTGCTGGTCACCGTCCGATTCAAGAAAGACTTTTGTTTATTTAAAAAAAAGGGCAAAAAAAAAACATGGTCACTTACAGGCACTGACAGCAGCAGCAGCCTTTGGGCCAAGCAAGGGGCCCCAGTGAAACAGACCACCCACAGGGCAGAACAATAGAAAGGGCACTGTTTGAGCCAGAGACTGTAGTGGTAGGCAAGGCCCCATTGAGACAGGCCACCCACAGAACAGTGTTAAAAGAAGGGCTCTGTTGAGCCAAAGACTGTGGGGGCGGGTATGCCCACCAATAGAACTGCCTTCAGGGTGGAGTAAAAAGAAATCCCCATTGAGACAGTAAGAGAAGGGGCATGGGCTATGTAAATGAGTTCATGAATATTAACGAAGGCACTAGTGCACTAGAATTAAAGGGACAGTTTACCTAATGCATGAACCACCTGCAAAAATGCTGTTTAAAGGACTGTCTGATGTTTGGGACCCCTTCAGTTGCATTGTTTTCTGCCTGGTGTGTGGGTGCCACCCACAAACTGTGCAACAGCCCTACTATTCCAATGTTAGAATGCTGTGTTTGTACCCTGCAAGTACTTGAACTGTGTATTGCAACCTGCAGTTGCCCAAACTGTGTCAACTGAGTGCATGGAAAGCTTTGTTTGAAAAAACACTACCACCACAAATGTTTAAGAAATGTTTTATTGAGCCGCAACCCCAGCCTGCATGTGGTCTCCAGTGTGTCTCAGTCCTGATGTTCCTGGCTAGCTGTTCCAACCTTGTCAGTTCCTCCTGAGATTCCTGCTTCATCCTGCTTTGTCCTGTTCTGTCCTGGTAGCCCGGTGACCCTGGTGTGGTCTGAAAGGTTGGGTGATGTTCTTCTGTTTCTTTCCTGGAGGGGTGACCTGTTCCAGTGGTATGTTGGAGACCTGCAGGCGATGATTCTCACCACCTCAGTGGAGTTCTTCCAACAAGTATCCTTTGTTTGGTGTTTTTCTTCTTCTGCTTGAGTGTCCCTCCTGGAGTGGTACTGTCCTAGACAGCACAAGGGTCTCTCGACCTGTTCCCTTTATTCCCCCTAAAGGACAAATGCAATGGTGGTTGGCTTCAAAAATGGACTGCAAAGCTTTTGGCATGTCATGTTTGAATTAAAGCATAGAACTTAGAGTCATAATAATAGTTTCTCTTAAGCATAGAATTTATAGTAATAGTAATAATTTATTTAAGTATAGAACATAAAGCATAGAAGTGGTAATAAGTTAATTGATACTATAGATCTTTTAGATTTAAGATATTTTAGTTTAGATGTTGTTATTTTGGGAAGGTTTAATAAAATTTCCTTGTTTGCATTTGAGTCAGCCTCACGCCTCTCACTTGTATGTTTCCCGGCTAGTGGCAACTGGACTGGGTCCCCTTCCCCTAAATTCCCTGATGCCTGCTTGCCAGGCATCACCTGAAAAATCCACCTCCGGAAGGTTGGCGTAGCCAAAATATTCTTTCTATCCAAGTGGTAGCTGGGTGGACCTGCCCTGACCTGACCAGGCCATTTAGAGTGCGGTCGGCGTCAGCGGCCTTCCTTGTGCCAGCGTTACACAAGAATCAGTTCTTTTTTCCTTTGGCTTAAGCATTACATGTTACAGTGCCTTTTCAGCTGTTGTTGCTAAGTAGTCTGATTACAAAGTTTTTCATATATATCTCGTTATTCTACCTTAATTCTATTACTATTTTTAAAAATGTTAGAACAAATTTTATAAATTCTATTGGTAGCCATTTTGCTAGTTTAGTGGTCATATCTGCTCCTAGCTTGAAGAGCAAATCTGACATTAGGATGCTGGGGAGAGCAGGACCAGTCCTGACAGTCCTGACAGTCTGAACTTCATTCTAATACTAAAGTTCCATATTCAGCATAAGTTCTATCTCTGGAGTATCTTTGTCCCGCAGAATGAGTGCACATTAGTACCTGTGCATTACTGGGAGCCTGGTGCACATTAAAAGCATGTACCTGGCCTGTGCAGCTATGCAGCTATAGACAGGCACACAGGGCATGGCATTTACAGTCACTAGCCTTCGCAGGGTGCCTGTCCATGTCTCCCCCCCGGTGTGTTGGTGTGCATGGGGTGGATTGGTAAACACAGGTGGGCACCCAATCAGATGTCTGTCCCGGTCCACAAGTGGGATTCCCTGCTCTGCACAGAGCAGGGCATTGTGGATCACCATGTGTCCTAGAACAGTAAGAACAAAAAGCCATTGGCCAATGGCTGCTTCCAGCCCTCTGTACTGGACGGAAGGACTGGCACAATATTACGGGGGGGTTCTGGTCCTGCTGCAGTCGGTGGGTGTTGTCTTTTGGGGGGATGCAGTGGCTATGGCAGAATCCCTGTTTGCATAGCCTGTGCCCCACGTGCCTTCATGAATGTACGGAGTGAGGGCACACCCTTTGGTCACTCCCCTGGACCATCCATGCATGTAGCTGTATGAACAGCCAGGGGATTAAGTGCAGAAGGGGTGTATGCCCCTTTCATGAATGCCACACAGGGCTATGGACCCCTGATGCACAGCTTTTGGTTGTAAGGTTGCCTACATGCCACGAATATGCAGCATGTAGGCATTTCTTTTTTTCATGTATAAGGCCCATTGTGAATATTACTTATGGATCCCTTAAGAAGAAATGACATTACTACAGTGAGTAATTTTTTCTTCTCTATCAACAATATGATGCTATACTGTACTAAGCTGTAGCAGCCTAGTACTCTCAGTCACAGTAGTTCCTCTGAAAACTGACCACAGTGAGTAGGGTACAGTCTAGAGACCACATGGTCCTTCACTCAGAGATAGAAATAGGGTAAAAACAAACAAGGTATTGTACTGTACTGTTTCAAACATAAAATTGCTGTATTGGGTGTCCTATCAATTCAACCCGAGTCATTTCAACCCGGTAAATTCAGTCCCATGGCAATTCAGCCCAAGTCAATTCAGCCCCAGTCGATTCAGTCCGAGTCAATTCAGCTCCTGTGTCAATTCAGTCCCTATGTCAATTCAGCCCCTGTGTCAATTCAGATCTATGTAAATTCAGCTCCTTTTGGTTCTGCACGAGAATAAACATAACTAACAACATATGTAAACATATTTAAGCTTTATTGAAAGCTTTAAAACATATTTTTTTAAATTAAGTACACTTTATTGAAAATGTTAATTTGCACATACAGTACACCCCCCACAAAAAAACACTTTAGTTTTTCAACAACACAATGCTGACTGTCAGCATTGCGCTGTTGCTATGCTGACGGTCGACCCATTTTGTGTAGCCGCATCATGGTGGAACCATACTGGATATGCTGCTGGATATACTGTGTGTAATTTAAACAAAAAGTGTACCCAATCTCATGATTTCATTATTTAATTATACAGACAGAAGTAATTAGACGGCAGCTTGGAAATGGCACTGGAGTATGCTAAGAGTGAAAAGGGGAGAGACATTTTGCTGTACATGGGTACTGCTATCGAAAGGAGAAGTTGCTTGGTGCCAAGACATTGTGGAAGTGCTCAATTTATCACCATTCAAAATCACCAGGATGAGCTCATACGCTGAATGATGCAGTGGTACGATGTACCGATCATAACCAAGCACCTGATGCTGCTGGCAATGTTGTCAGATGTGTTATTGACAAAATGAAGTCCATTGTGGCCACAACACATGAGACGACACATACCATCATTTCTGGGGCCACTCAGGGACTTTCAAATGCAGTTCTAGCACAGCTGCCTGAGGAGCAGAGAATGAAGAGGACAATACATAGACACAGAGCAGCCATATCTGGTGAACCATGTAATCCAGCAAGTCTGCAGGAGCTATAAATCCCTGCTGCATACCATGTGACAAGTGCAGGTGATGCCTTCCTCTTGTTTAACAGTGGACCTGGAAATGACAGAATCCTGTCATTTAGCACCAGTGCCAATATATGCTTCCTCAGCATGTCACCCCACTGGTATGCTGACGGCACCTTCAAGGCTTCCCCACCACTCTTCAAGCAGCTGTATACCATTCATGGGGCTCATCACAACAAAGTGCTTCCTGCTCTATACTGTATGTGCTGCTGCCAAATAAGGCCAAGCAAACATACTTGCGATTGTTGCAAGAGCTGAAGAAGCTGCAGCTGGACCTTAGCCCACAATTAATAATGACAGACTTTGAGATCAGTGCTGTGTTAGCATTCCAAGACACTTTTCCAGGGCAACAATGCGCAGCTGTGTTTTTCACGTCAGACAAAGTATCTGGCGGCAGATACAGAACTGTAGACTTCAACAACAATATGGAGCTGATCCAGAGTTATCTCTGAATGTGAGAACATTGGCTACACTGGCATTCGTGCCTGTACACAATGTAGTGAAAGAGTCTGAGGCTTTAATGAACAGTGTGTATTATGGTGAGCATGAGGATTTGCTACATTCTATGACTAACTATTTTGAAGATGTTTGGCTGGGGAGGTTGGACAGAAGACAAAGGTGATGGCAGCCCAGATTTCTTCACAGTCAGTGGAACTGCTGTGATGCAACTAACCAAGGCATCCCGAGGACAAACAATGCTGTTGAAGGATGGCACAACAGTTTTGCGAGCCTCCTAAGTGTTGATCACTCCACAAAATGGAAACTTACCAATGCTATGAAAAAAGAACAGAGTCTGACAGAGACAATAATAGAGCAGTACATTACTGGCCGCCCACCACAAGAACCTAAGAAAGTGTACAAGAACTATGCTGAAAAAATTCAGCACATTGTCACAGAACACCATGCACTGGAAATAGTGAAGTACCTGAGAGGACTTGCACGCAATTTCATGTTTTAACTTATTGGATGCTTACAATTCTCTCAATATGTTTTAATGCTCCAGTGTTCAGCCTTTCCTCCTTTTTTTACACAGGACATTTGTATGTTGGGAGAGTACTCCACCCTTCCCACCATTAAGCAAAAATCCCAAATGGCAGTTCTATCCTTAGTCACTGTCCATTCTAGTATTCACACCTGAAGCTGCTGGAATGTACACACGAGGGTTGGGTGGGTTAGTTGGGGGTCGTTTGTGTGTTGTGCAGGTTAGAAGGTTATGTTTAGGCTTATTTGTGCTCTGTTCTTTTGTTTTTCTGTCTGGTGTATGTGATTGGTGTTTGCTGCATGTACTATATGTGCAAATTAACATTTTCAATAAAGTGTACTTAACTGCAAAAAAATAGGTTTTAAAGCTTTCAATAAAGCTTAAATATGTTTACATATGTTGTTAGTTATGTTTATTCTAGGGCAGAACCAAAAGGAGCTGAATTTACACAAGGGCTGAATTGACACAGGGGCTGAATTGACAGAGGGGCTGATTTGACTTGGGCTGAATTGACTGGGGCTGAATTGACATGGGAGCTGAATTGACCTGGGCTGAATTGCCATGGGGCTGAATTCACTGGGCTGAATTGACTCAGGTTGAATTTGCCGGGCTGAATTGACAGGTTTTTCCGTACTATATTGAGGAGAGAAGAGGTAAGCAGAAAAAACAAGCAATGTACACATAATGTCTCCATACAGTTACATTCCAACATACTGTAAAAGCAATGGGGTTTGACAATGAGGTGAGCAGGCTAAATACAGCACTGAAAAAAGCACCATCTGATAAATGGGATGACCACTAAAATGGACAAAAGGCTCACCACTGAGCCGTCCTGTTTAAATGGCTTCATCTGTTGTATACCACACATTACATTTAGATGTGCCAGGAAAACCATCTTCTAAACAGCAATAGGAAAAATGAAACAAGCATTTGTCAATGCCGAATGTTTGCTTGCTGGCATTAGCAGTGGAAGTGCAGGAGTTAGACAGATGCAGTATAGGAATGGCATTGAAGCATTGAACTGTGCCAACTCCACCCTCAACCTGTAGAGATGGACAGGCATTGGGGTGTGCCTTTGGGTTGTCGCCCATGATGGTCACGACATTTCACCTTACCCTACCCTTCAGACACTGACAAGTGTCGAGGTATGTCTTGGGGTGTTTGGGCTTTACATTCACCTAATTCCATAAGGAAATATGCTGAAATGGGTGCAGTATAGGAGAATGGGATGAACTCTGGGGGCAAAGGGTCCAAGGCGCACCTCGATGCCTGTCACTCACAGCAGGGTGGGGGTGGGGGTGGAATGGCATGGGTATTATTGTCAACAATCCCAAGTCACACCCCTGATGCCTGTCAGTCCCTACAGGGTAGGGCGTTATGGTCGAAAACCCTAATGCCCTGGGCATTTCTTGGTATTTTTACTCCAAGTTTTCCACATGGGCTTTTTGTGACCCCACCACATGAACAGTGATACTATTAATTCATTAGGCGAAAGGTGATTTTGCACAGCGACTGCGCCATTTGGTGCCACAGGTGCGAAAACACATTTCGAACAGGATGTGAATAGTGACAGGTTTACCATTCATGAGGAGGTGTAAAAAATAGCATTGTTAAAAATCTGGAGTGAAAATATACAAAAACTGGTGAAGTCACGAGTGTGCATAGAAACTGCGCAATGTACACCAGTATTGTAATTAGTTTGGGGATTTTTTACAGCAGATTTTCAACATAGGTATTTTGGGACCTCCGCTCATGAAGTGTCACTGTGATTTTCTTAATCTGTCCCGAACACTAATTTCCCACAGTGACCATGCTATTCTGCGCCGGAAGTGGAAAAACACATTTCAGCCAGGGTGTGAAAAATGACAGCTGCACTGTTCATAGGGAGTGTGGAAAAATGTCAATATTGAAAATCTGGACTGAAAATATTACAAATTCGTGAACATACGAGGGTGTGTGCGAGTCATTTTATGGACTTTTGTCACCAAATTTTCAACAGAGCCATTTTAACACCTCTGCTCATGAACAGCGTCACTGTGATTTTCTTAATGTGTCCTGAACATTGATTTCACACATCGACTGTGCCAATGTGCGCTACATGTGCAAAAACACATTTTGGGCGAGATGTGAAAAATGACAGCTGTACGGAGGCATGGTAAAATGGCAATGTTGAAAATCTGGAGTGAAAAATGCTAAAAATTCTCAAAGTTACAAGCATGCGTAGGAACTGTGCAATGCACGCTTGTAAAACAGTAATTTATGGGACTTTTTTTAGCAAATTTTCAACATAGGGTTTTTGGAGACCTACCTCATGAACTGTGACACCGTTGTTTTGTTAATCAGTCCCAAAAGGTGGTTCTGCACAGTGACTGCGAAATCACCTTTCGGGACTGAATAACAAAATGACAGTGACTGAGTTCATGAAGTGAGGTCACAAGAACCCCATGTTGAAAATTTGGTGAAACAATTCCCAAAAATGGCCGAGATATGCACCAAAGTTGAAAAAAAACCACATTTTTGCCATTATACAGCTTACCAGCATTTCTTCAGTTCGCGGTTGGCTTTGAAGAGTGCAGATGTGTTCCCGGTCCACCGAAGATCATTGCGCTGTGCTCCAGAGGTAAGTATGGGGTTGGAGGGTGTATGGGGAGATCGGTGCACAGAGGGTGGATGTAGGTTGGGGGGGGGCAAGACAGTCAACGAGGGACCGTTTTTTCTTACAGGTGTTGTTTTTTTTTTTTACAAAGATGACACAGGACTTTTGCCACACTGGGGTGGACTCCCAGCATAGCACGTGGAAGTCCATTTTTTGGGGGGGCTACAGTGGAGCAGATGGGGGATTAGGCACACACGTTGGCCATACAGACTTTTGCCACTCTGGGGTGGGCTCCCAGCATGGCACCTGTAAGTCTGTTTGGGGGGGGCAGTGGAGCCGACGGGGGATTGGGCACCCCCTTCGGCCATACAGTGTGCAGGGGGGGAGTGCATGAGCACACTGGGGTGGCCGATGGCAGTATGTAAATTGCCTGCCGACAGCAGTATTCAAATTGTCTACATGTTCCCACCACTGATTGTAACGGTCTTTTTTTTTAACTGTACGCCACTGCATCTGAACTGCTGTCATAGACAGCTCGGACATTTCTTGGTACAGTGAGGCCGCACCTGCAAGAAGGAGAAGGGCATTGGAACCGGGGTGGCACACCTACGAAAATTCGTATGGTGGCATTATGTTTCTTGCACATGCATGCAAGCAAACATAAAAATGCTTCAGGCATACAAAGGAGCAGCTGTGTACTTATAAAAGCAGCTGTATTTCAGGGAGTATACTAGTCATTGAAGGAGGGACTGCTGCCACCCACAAATACTGTAGAAAGGTGAAAAACCACAGGAAGAATTAGCAAGACTTAAATAAACAATATTTCCAAAACATTGGAACATTTGAATTCCAATCCATTCTTTTGGAATGATAGCATTTAGTTGAAAGCAGGGTCGTCATCTTTAAGAGTTCAACTAATCCTAATGTTCTTAACCTAGCCAAGGGCATAATGATCCCACTGTGTTTGTCACCTCTCAATCTGTTGCATTGGAAATGACTGCAATGTCATAAACTGAGGCTCATGACCTCGACTGAAGAATAAATATTAAGTGTATGTGAATGGTAAGGAAGAAAGATAATGTCCTAGCATAAATGCCTTTGGTAATAGAGAATACAATGGTTTAACATTGAAAACATTGTTTGGAATGACGCATATCCAAGTCCTGCTGCTGTCAGAGCTCCTGCTTAAGTGGTAAAGGTATGGAGGAGGTAGGATGCATTCAAATGAGCACACTCTCCATGCAAAAACATTACACAATGAAAGTAAATGCCATTATCTATGGGGGGAAGGGATTACCAAATGGTAACCCCTTCCTAAAGCCTACTTTGTAGTAAACCCTGTCTTTTCATGCAAATGTAGAGAAGAAAGATGACCACTGGTTCATCAAGTTCTTTACCCCGACAACTCAACAGGAATACCTTACACCCCTTCATCTGGTTCACAGAATGTCATACACATGATCTCTGGGATTGCTGCACTGCTGTGACATGGTCTCCAAGCATTCAGAAGGCTGGATTTTTGAATACAGTTGTATCATGTGGGATAAATGTCTTTTTTGCAACAATAAATGCTGAAAAATGGCATTTTAATTTGTTTCAATGCTTAGGAATTCAGAACGGTGGGTTATTATTATGTGTTTTCACCTGAACTTTGGATATGCTAGGATGCACTCTGGTGGTTTAGACAAGATGTTTATCATCACCAGAGTTCTTGATACTTAGTGGTGAAACTGTTGGATATGTTAGGAAAAGTTATCTCCAAATCAGCTTCACTGGGTCTCCAGAGTACCTCATTCTGTGCTGTTCTGAAATATTTATCTATTGCATGTTCTAGTTATTTTCTGCTCAGACTGACTCTGGGAGACAAAAACACAGCTGCAGCTCTGTTTTTGGGGTGTGGTGACTGCTTTCTGGAAAGACAGCTTTGTTTTTGTGGTGGTGGTGGTTGGGGGGGGGAGTCTTGCATGTTTTTTCTATGAGGGATCCGGCCCTTTGCTCCATGAACTGTACGACAATTATTGCCACTGGCTTGTAGGCTAGGAAGAGGTTCAACTCTCTGTCTTGTTCAATCAAGTATGCAAAAGGGCGGGCAATCCCTGCAACTCCTGAAATCACTTTGATGTTTTGCTGTGCCTACAAAAACACACAAAGAACTATTGTGTTGATGTCCCGAATGTAATTTGCATGCATTCATGCCATATGCACTGAAGTGCAGCCGACCTGTTTTGGGCCTCCTGGTTTCCTGAAACTGTAGAAGCTCACCTGAACTCACGTGGGTCCTTTGCAATGAAAAAAAAAACATGAAAGAGCTTCTCTGTCACAGTGGCGAGATTGTTTTCTGTACTGTGAGTTTCACCCTGTCCTCCGAGAACTAGACTGGAGGGCCCGCTTCTCCATATAGCGTACACCTCATTGAATTCCTGAAGCTTTGCTTTTTAGCCAAAGAACTGTAATATGCTGTATACATCCTTGTCTGTAAATGTCACTATGACACTTGATACCTAGTTTACAATGCCAGAGCAGGCAATATAATAAATGGTTTGTTTCAGTTTAACAAAATCTGCCAGCAGTTTGAATGATGTGAATGAAGTTTATTTTGCTCTATAGATGTTGGACTGTCATTGTAATTTTAGTATGTATTTTTGCAATGTCATACATTGAGTAGAATGAGAAGATGCCTTAAATTTTTTATGGTGAAAAAATAGAGTCCAATTCTTTACACAGTTTCACTGCAGTGCAGCTTTAAAGAGGTTTCCAGCCACTCTTATTACAATATGGGGTCCCTCATGCAAACAGTTCTAAAATTCTGAAGTTCTAAGTTCACAAGGTAGCCTTCATTTCTCATGCTGCGGGCTCTCTGATTTTATTTATTTATTTATTGAATTTTGATGACAGGGTAGGCCCACTGAGCCCCAAAGGTCCCTTTTTCAGGGGCGATCCGGGAGACAGAAACAGTACAATACAGTCAGGTAGTACAGGGTGCAAAGAAAGTAGACATGAAATTCAAGGTTACAATAAAGGCAATATTTCAATATATTGAATATAAGTGCAACAATTGAGGGAGTTGAGGCTTCTACAAAAATAAAACATTTTGACTTTCAATTCAAGTTAAATTTTTAATAAATTCATATGGAGGAGGGGAAATTGTTTAACCAGGAAAGGCACACTAAGCCAGAGCTGGTTTCCAGGTATGACCTGGGAGCACAAAGGAGTTAAACGAATTGCTTATCACACAGTATGCAAGTGGGGGCTGAATGGATTCAAACCCAGGTCTCCAGGTTTGCAGCTCAGTGTCCTTAACCACGACACCATACTGTCTTCATATGTACAGTTCTGGCATCTTTTATGTTTAAAAGATGGCCTTCTCAAGTCATTTGTTTGTCAGACCAGCTCAACTTCGCTTTGCAGTTCTTTAATCCAAAGAACTCAAAAATGACTGATCACCATAGGACGGACCAGAACTGTGCATATAAACATATATTTGAATGAAAAGGCCTATTTACACCTCTCTAACCATGGTGCTATTAGTGGTGTGGAGTAGATTTGACTATTTTTTCACTATAAAAGATTTTAGGCATCTTCTCATTTTATTTGGTGGTAAAATGTTCTAGTTCTAGTTCCATTAACATTTGAAAATGTTATTAATGCTGTAAATTAGATTTTTTTTCTCTAGGAAAAATAAGGCTCCCACATTTGGGTTAGAAATAGCATTGCAGATCTGGCTACTGTTAGTAACAAGAAAATAAAAAGAACTCATGGTGAACATCATAGGCGGTACTTAGAAAAACAGATTTCAAAGGTATCCTAATATTTTTCTTAACTGTAGCTGAAACTAGCTTTTTGGAAAAAAATATTTGTCATTACAGGCACACCTTCCCTTCCAGTTCTCTGCAATGGTACTTATAAAGACATTAAAGAGAACTGGACCCAGTAACAACCCTGAGGAACCCTGCTGGTTACTCTCCCTTCTCCCAAGTGAGTGCCGTTAACCACCCCCTCTGTCATCTATCCATCAGTCAATTTCACACCCCATATGCACCACCTTGGTTCCCACCCCCAAGCTTCAAGTTTTTTTATGAGCCTCCTATGTGGCAGGGTGTTGAAGGCCTTGCTGAAGTGTGAGCAGGGGCCTCACCAGAGGTATGAAGTTGGGGGTTATTGCCCCACAGTCAAAATCCTAACAAAAATAGGGGGGTTTGGAGGCATGCCCCTCTGGAACATTTTGAGATTTTTACCTTCAAATGGCGGATTTTCCTGCATTGTAATGGTGAAATATATGTTTGAGAAGCCTGGTTATCATGGCATCTATTAAATGGTACATGTGCAAAAATTTGGTTACTGGACCAGTGAGAACAACAGAAAGAGAGACGCCATTATCCCAGCAGATCTGCTGGGAAGGTTACAGTCCCCCACAGCGAATAAGTGTCCATTCAGACACCATTATCCCAGCAGATCTGCTGGGAAGGTTACAGGATCCCAGAGCAAACAGCCACTAATTCCACACTGCATAATTTTGAACAAGTCACTCAACATTCCTGCCCTTAATCTCTCTGCATGCTCTTTCTTGTCAATTTCTGTAGTCTTTGCATCTCCCTGTATTCTGCAAACTATCCCTCCCCTTCCCCCTCTTCTTGGATTCTAAGTAGTTTGTGGATGACTTGTATGATCGTATCTATGTAGGTTGCTATATAAAAAGGCAGCACAATTCTCTCCCTCCCTCTTTGGATTGTAAACCTTTCAGGAATACAGTGTGTATGAAAGGTGCTAAATAAATCAAAATTTCTTTTCACACAAGCCACAGGCACATATCTTCCTTCTCTAAACTGCCAAACAACTGTGTAAAGACTCATACTGCACAGCCTTTTAGATGTGTACCACATCTGTGCCTGTCTGAAAAATATACCTGCTGTGCAAGCAATGCCGACTGTTGGCATGGCAGTTACTAAAAGGTGGTCACCAATAATAACAAGCTTAACATCATTAACTATATACTGTACCTATGTTTTGCATTTATTGGTTTCTAGTTTCTAGTTATTTATTTGTTATTTTTTTATTTATTTTTTGCTTTTTCCCTGTTGTTGGTCTACTAATTGTTGCAGATAATGCAGTACTTATTTCCCTGAGTCTTTTGAAATGTATCTGACTCTCCCCTGCTAACCACACAATTGCTGTTTGTGGCATCACAGCCTGTTGTCATGGTGAGCACTATGATGTCATAAACATCAAGGGAAAGCAATTTGTTTATACAGAGTTTTTAGCTAGGCTACTAACATGAGCTGTAAACCTTGGAAAGAATCATTAAAAAAATAATTATCTAGTAAATTAGAATAGCTGAAACATCTTATTTATGAAAACACATGCTGAAGTGCAGAGCTGCTCTTTAAGGATTATGTACGCACTGTTTCTCATTTAGTTTCTGTCATGCCTCTCATGGACTCAGGTCACAGCATATTGTAGTGTAAAAATGTTTAGGTCATGTTGGTGTAGCTTTCTTCTCTTGATGATGTACCTCAATGTGTAAGGCATAATGTATAACCTTGCATTATGGGGCAATGTCTCAGTGGATTTAATTTTTCCATGTAGTTTATTTTCCATATGAAATGAATTCTCAAGTTTTCATGAACTGCAATAAAAATATAGCTCAGGAAAATAATAAACAATATAGAGCAACAGTGCTAGTTGACAATATCCTTAGTTCTTTCAACCCAGGAATATGCTTTACAAAATAATAAAAAAAAAAACATAAAGCAATCTCTGCCCAAGCAATAAAAGTACTAAGATGGAGGCAAATTGGTTTTGAGCAGGGAACAAATTGTTGCAGATACATAATTGCTAGATATTGTAATAGCAGCTTGACCTTTCACATTCTTACATTGGGCTCCATTGTGCCTAAAGTGACTACTGTCAACTCTTGTGATTATATTCTGTTGTCTGCTATATGAATACTTAATAATAACTGACAAGGGCCCCTTGGTTGCCTCACCCTGACCCTCTACACCTATGCCTTCCCCTACCCTCAGCCCTCTCCCCTTCTTGCCCTCTTCCTCCTATTGTTTCTTGAGTTACTCATCACACAGTCTGAGTTTGTCAAGCAAAGTTACTGTCTAAAACCATATACCTGTAACTGTTTTATTTTTTAGTGTCTGTTACCCTGTAACCATCATGACATTGTAAAAGAGCCTTGGCTCAAAGGTACTTTGTAATCCTAGACACAAATAAATGAATAAAATAAACTGTTTGGTCTTGATTATGCATGAAGATTGGTGGCTGTCAAACTCCCTTGTACCTACCTGTGTACAACAGGGGGTATATAATGGAGTTCATGACTCAAAACTGTCAATCCTGAATAGATGAGCTTTTTGTCTGAAAGTCCTTGTCCTTTTTCTGTTAAAGTATTTTAAACAGTCTCAAGCCAGTGTGGAAAGCCAATGCCATCCCTCTCATTTAATCTCACATAGTTCACACTTTATCACATCCATTTACCATTACAATTTAACAACTACCATAACCTCTTGTTGTAAAACCGGTATTTTGTTTTAATTTAAAAGTCAAAAACAGTTGAGACTTACCAGTTATTATAAAAATAAAACATGGGCAGGTTGGTAACTCTGATTTTTTTTTACACTTCTTCGGTTTGGGATATCTTGATAAATCACTTGAGCTTTGGTCTCATGATTTATTAAGTAAACCCCACCTCGGATGTATAAAATATCCTTGGTACACCCACTTCCTCATTCATCATTCTATATTTCTCTACAGGTGGTGCCATGACGTTTCTTGTAAGGTGGATTTATATTTGTGTATTGCTTTGGTATGAGCATGTGTGTACTCTATCTTTCTGCAACACAAACTAAGTAATTATGTACTTGCTTACTAAGGACTCCCATGGAAATGAGGTATTCTCTCTTATGGGGGCCAGCCTACCATCTACTTTATGCAAATTCCACATATACAGTATAGTTACATAAATGTTCTGATGAATGCAAGGATACATCTTTAGAATTGTTCTGCACTGAACTGCGACATGTTCTAATCATTCAGCAATCTTTTTACCATCAAATAATATGGATCTCAAAGCTCCTTTGTGCTTTTCTATGCCATTGTTGAAACAGTAACAGTATCCACTCTGATTGTTATCTGCATGGTACACTGTGCTGGTACTGCAGTCTACACTGCACTTCTCAACACACCCCATGGTTACCATTCATGACTATTATGTCATCTGCTGACAAGCCATTTTAAAATCCATTGTCCTGCAGGGTGTCTATTAAAAAATGCATTACACAACTGTGGCTGGTGGGTGAGCCAGCAAATTCTTATTACGTGTTTAATTCTTGTTCTCCATATTATGTTCTTGCCTCTGGCAGGTAATTTTATCTTTCCGGCAGCAACTACCTTGTGACTAGCCGCACAGATCCAAGCAGCATCCTGGCCATTAATACCGAAGTACTCTAGCTGAACCTTTTCTGCATGCTGTAGTAAAATTATCAGGGACGCTGAACATTAACATATAGTTAATAAGTTAGGATTACTACTTCAAAGACTGAAACAATGTGTGATTATCAATCATTCTCAGCAGTGTAAATATTTACCAGCTGAACCCCCCTTAACAAATCCCATTAATGGAGAGCAGGCTACAAATGAGCGGAAACCACACTGGATTGCATTAAGTTGGCCTTGAATGTCATTCAGAATTCATGCTGGCCTGTTTGAGAACATTTTATCAAGAACTGTTAATTAATGGTATGCAGTGGTCAAAAATAGGAACATTTAGATAGCAGAGTGTAAGCTGAATTGAAGTATTCATGGACTACAAAAAATAACTTCTTCCCATGCTTATTATCAACCAAAAAATATACAATCTGACTAGATAGCTCAGCATACTTATTTATTCCTGTTTATGAAGTGGGGGGTCATGAAAGCCCCGAATCCTTCTGACCTTAAACTACATTATGTCTTATGTTATTGTGATTCACTACTTATACTGTTAAGGGATTCATAAACAATAAATCAAAACACATAGCAGTGCGTGCAGTGTGCTGTATTACAAAATGGGCAATGATGGCTACTTCAAATACTGCTCTTTAATTGAACGAAGCCGATCACATGCCTATATGCATTCCCATACAAACTGCTGCATTTTCAATGCCAAAATTTATAGTACTGGACAATTTTATAAGTACAGTAATTTGCCTCTGGGTGCTGCATTCATTGGACGATACAGACACTCCTCAGGTGTGTGCTGAGGAGCACTCAGCCTGTGCCCTTAGGCCTCAGCACACAGTGCCTTTACTCACCCCAAAAATACATCCTGTTGTATGTCATTATTGCCCAAGTCTTCAGCACCCAGGAAGTGCATTAATTCAATGCAATGCACACGTTGACATGTGCTAGTATGTTTATAAACAGCTTACGATGTTTAAATTTAAACAACAGAAATAACAATGTTGTTAAATTATTGAAAAGTTAAATTTTAGGACTGCAGTGAGTGGATCCCTGCAGACCTCTTGTGATCAGAAAAAAGTGAGATTTTTTTCTGACCAAACAACAGTGTGAAAATGCTTTACAGTTGCCACCACGTCCATGAAGTACTCTGCTCTGTTCTGTGTGGTCACAGTGGAACACGGCACACTCCACTGTATCCAAGATGACCACCAAACTGTACTTCGAATGCGCTACTACTAGCACATGTGCAGTAGCATTCAGCTGCCATATTGGTCACGGAGGACTGTGCTGTGTTCTGCCATGACCACCAGAAAAATTGTTTGAATTATAGATATCCCCCCAATTGATCCTCCCTCTCAGCACCCCCACCCAGAAACATATGAGTGACACTGGGGGTGCCAAATCCCCCAGTGTCAGGATCAGGAACACTAATTTTTTTTTTTATAGATATTGCCCCCCCAATCTTCCCACTCAGCACCCACCCACTACCCCAGAAACATGACAGTTACACCGGGGGTACCCATTCCCCCAGTGTCATGAACTGGACTCCTCCTTGTTTTTTTTGTTTTTTTCCCTTTTAAACCTGCAAAAAAGAATCCCATCCCTCGATGTCATTTGCACCATTACTGTCTCCCCACCTGACCCTCCCACTCAGCACCCACCACCCGGCACCATCCCCAAGCCCTTACTTATTCATTGGGGATCCAATGCCCTAATCCTCTCTGGACCACAGACATGTCTTCACTTTTCAAAACCGGTCCACGAACTGAAGAAACAGGTATGTGGTTCAGTGAATTTCAATGGTGTTTTGAACTTAGTGGCATAACTTGGCCATTTTTTCATATTTTTGGTCCAGATTTTCAACATGACTTTTTTGGGACCACGCCTCATGAAAATTTGCACTATCATTAGGCAAATCTGTCCCGAAGGGTGATTTTGTGGTCCCTGCATGAGTCACCTTTCATGCAGGAGTTGGACATTTTCTCTGCCCTTGTTCATGAGGTGGGATCATAAGAAGGCTATGTTGAAAATTTGGTGCAAAAATATAAAAAAAAAACAACAAAGTTATGAGCCTATCTTTAGTTTGGCGATATGCAGGCTCTTAACTTTGGTAATTTTCAATATTTTTACCCCAAATTTACAACACAGCCATATCTTTACAGCACCTCATGAATGTGACAGCAGTCATTTTCCAAGCATACCTCTCAACCTTTTGTCCCCCAAATGTGGAACATTGCCTGTCAAAATGTGGAACAAATGGGCAAAATGTGGAACACTTAATCAAATCTTTACCTAAGAAGCTCAAAACACTGTTAACATGCTGCATTTATGTTCAGAAAGTTTGTTATTAATTGCATAATATATTTTTTGCATCATTTACTATGGATTTTTGCTTTAGAATGTTGACTTTGAATGTGGAACAAGTCCTCACAATGTGGAACAGGGAGCTTTTGTGAAGTAAAATGAGGAACGTTCCTCGTAATGTGGTACAGTTGAGAGGTATGTTTCCAAGTCCTGGCCAAAATGTTATTTCACATTCTGAAAGGTGATTTTGCAGTCCCTCCATGAAATCTTCTTTTGGGCAGGAGTTGAAAATGTTCTCTGTTCTTGTTCATGAGGTAGGGTCATAAGAAGGCTATGTGGTAAATTTGATGTGAAAATATTAAAGAACAACAAAGTTATGAGCCTACATTGCATTTTGTGAATTTAGACTCGTAACTTTAGTAATTTTCAATATTATTACCCCAAATTTCTTTGCTGCAACCCTATCGGCTCTGGCCAGAGTTTGTTTTAATGGAAGTTGAAAGCAGATCCAGCTTACTGTGTGGTTGTTTAAAATGAATCCAATCACAGCACATGATTTCTCTTACACATTTTATAAGTTGCTATTAGTTGGGAAGCAGTAGGAGAATATTAACACAAACAAACAAACAGACTTAGAATGTTGAGGACCTGTCAGTTAGTTATTCAGACATTCCTCACTTTATTATTTATTTGTGAAATCAGTTTACAACCTTTGAGCCAGAGGCTCGTTTCCAAAGGTACCTCGTCACATTAAAGACATACATAGAGTTTTAGCTTACATAGCATAGGTTTTGCGAAAAATAGGTGTTCATCAGAGGCACCACGTCACACTGAGGTCAGACAAAATACATTTAGGTTACAGGGTACAAGTAATTGAGAACAGGTGTTACACAAGTTAGTATCAAAAATTGAGCAATCTAATAGGCATACAATGAAACAGCTGGCACTGGCTAGGTTAAACATAGGTATGGTGTACCGGGAAGAGGTGGTGGGGAGGGTTAGGTGGAGAGCCGCCTGGTGAGCGTTGTCATGAAAAGTCGAGGTGGAGGCTGCCTTCAGAGACAGGAGCAACTACGAGTGTTAAAGAGTTGGTTTCGAAGGATGGTTTTGAACTTGGAGATGGTGGTGGCATTGGTGATGGGAGCAGGGAGAGAGTTAAACCAGGATGGGGCTCTGTAGCAGAAGGACCTCTGGCCACGGCTGGTTCTTGATCTGGGGGCCATTAGAGTGGTCTTGTTGGATGACCGTGTTGCAATAGTGGGCGGGATCCGGTGGATGGATGCCGTCACGCCAGGAGGGGAGAGCCTGAGAAGGGTTTTTTTTGTGAGGAGGCAGGTTTGATATCGGAGCCGTTCATCCAGGGTAAGGAGTTTAGCCTCGTCATACAGCTGACAGGTGTGTGTGAGCCTGGGGGCACCAGTAATCAATCTGCAGGCTTTATTCAGGGTTAAGTGAATTTTTTTGAGTGCAGTCGTGTCGGCAGCACCATAGACTGGTAGACCATAGTCTACAAGGGACAATACGGAAGACGTAACAGTGAGCCGGAGCGCATTTGGGGGAAGGCAGGTTCTATGGTGGAAGAGGATGCCAAGCCGTGTGTTAGTGGCGGATGTTAAGGCATCAATGTGGATGTGAAATGTGAGGGCTGAGTCGAAGGTAACCCCAAGGTATTTGTAGGAGCAGACTTGTTCCAGTGGCTGTTTGGTACTAGGAAGGATATAGAGTGGGTGGTTGCTAGCTTTGTTTTGGGGGTGGGAAAAGAGCATAGCTTTGATTTTTTTAAGATTGATGACGAGTCTGCGCTCCTTAAACCAGGCTTCGCATTATTGAAAGACTGCTGTAGGGTGTCCTGAACGGAGACGGGATTGCATTGGGTGGCAAAAAGGACAGCGTCATCTGCATACAGGAGAATTTTGCCAGGGCATGCACTGGGCAGGGTGTTCAGATAGAGTGAGAAGAGAAGGGGGCCCAGAATGGAGCCTTGGGGGACCCCAGAGTGAATGGGACGGGTATCAGAGAGTATCCCATTGATTTTAACACACTGCGATCGAGCGGCTAGATAGCTTGTGCACCATGCTAGAGGGCCAGCCGAGAGACCAGTGTGGCAGAGAGTATTCAGCAGAAGAGGGTGGGAGATGGTGTTGAAAGCCTTTGAGAGGTCAATGAACACTGCACCAGCTAGGGAGCTGGTATCCAGGGAGGAGTGTAGGAAGTTGGAGAATTCAATTAGTGCAGTGCTGGTACTGTGACCAGCATGGAAGCCATGTTGCTCTGGGCATAAGATGTTATGCTTAGCCAGATAATCAGTGATTTGAATGGCCACCACTTTCTCCAGGGCTTTGGGGGGAGGATGGAGATTGGCCGGTAGTTGTTGGCCGACGACCTGTCGCCTGCTTATGAATGGGTGTGATTATGGTTGTTTTCCAAGCCGTGGGAAATTGTCCCAGGCAGAGCGACTCAGTTGATTAGGCTGGTGAGTGGGCAGGACTTCATCTAGCACCAGCCTGAGGATACTGGGGTCCAGTGAGTCACTGCCGGACTGTTGCTATTCAAAACTTTGATTAGATGGGTCTGGCTTCCGGCAGAAATCTTGCACAGGTGGAAGCTGGGGTGCTGGAGGACAGGGGGAGGTTGGTTGGGGGGAGGGTCAAAGAAATTACTAGGGAGGACTGAGCTAAGGTCAGTGAAGGTGGTGTTGAGCCAGTTAGCTATGGTGGCAGGCTCGGTGGCAGTAGTGCCATTGCTAGTGAGCTGGGATGGGGCAGGGGAGCGTGATTTTCCATTTAGTTGTTTAATATTATCCCAGAAAGTCCGGGCCGAGCCCCAGGAGGAGGTAAGGGTGGCCTGGTAATGGTCGGCCTTGGCTTTCCGGACGGCCCAAGAGCACTTATTCCGGGCTGCATTGTAAGCCTGCCTATCAGACAGCCGACCCGTTTCAGTGGCAAGGTGCCAGAGGTTATCCCAATTTCTTAGTAATTGTAGAAGGGCAGGGCTAACCCAGGGTGCATTCTGCTTTTTGGATCGGATTTTGGTGAAGGGTGCAAAGAGATCACAAGCTATGTTGAAGGTGTGTGTGAAAAAGGTGAGGGCAGTGTCAATGTCGGTTGCACGATGAATGGGGGACCAGTTTATCTGGGTGAGGAATAGTTTAAGTTTTTGCAGCCCACCAGGGCGGAGGCACCTGCGGAGGGTGGTCTAGGCTTTGGGTTTGGGATTGGGGACTGCCCAATGAAATAGGATAGGGGAGTGGTCACTTAGGGAATCTGGTAGGACCTAGATGTTTTGGATTTTTTGAGGTCGGTTGGTGATAATAACATCCAGAAGGGTGCTGGTTCCTCTCTTAGGGTTTATTCTAGTGGGCTGGGTGACGAGTTGTGTCAGGTCTTGGGCGGCAAATGAGTCTCTAATCATGGAAGAGGAGGTGCTGAGCCAATTTACTTTAAGGTCCCCAACTAGGATTTGTTCCGTCTTATGGTGGAGGGAGGCCAGATAGTCAGTTAAAGATACCAGGGCCGGGTGCTGGTTCTTTGGGGGAACGTAGGCAGTGGTGAGATAGAGAGGGCCTCTAGAGGGGTCCAGGGTGAGTTTGAGGGTAAGAGCCTGGGCCCCATTTACAAGGGCAGGGGTGGGGAGCGTGTGTCCAAGTATTGTGTCCCTAGTGTAGATTGCACAGCCTCCCCCTCGTTTGCCTACTTGGTCCTCCCGGTATAAGGTATAGCCTGGGAGGGAGACAAATGAGTCAGGGGTGGATTTGGACAGCCAGGTTTCAACCAGGGCTATGATGTCTGGTTGATGAGCCATGGCCCAGCACTGTAGGGCGTCACATTTTTCAGCAGGCTGTATATGTTCATGGAGGCTATTTGGAGACCAGTGGGCGAGTGAGGTGGGTGGGAGGGGCAGGGCCTGGGTTGGGATGTATGTTCCCTGTCAGGAGCAGAAGGAGGAGAACTGCTCTGGTCAGAGGTGTGAGAAGGAGAGTTTATGCTGGGAGCGATAGGAAGAGAAAGGGGGTTTCGTAGCACAGGGGGTGGGTAGGGCAGCACAGGCAGAAAAGGCTTGAGTGATCAGATGCCCAAGGGAGCAGGGGGGGAGGAAAGGTAATGTCTGGATGGGGGTTGAGGTGGAGAGGAGCATATGGGGTGTGTGGAGGAGGAGGGCAGGCGGGAAGTGCCACACAACAGTCAGGCTGTAGTGCAGGACTCTTTACCTCTTACAGGCTCTGGCAATCCCCGAGTTCAGGCTCTGCTGCTGGGCAGAGTAGTGAATCGAGAGGGGTGCTGCAGGGACTATAAAGGAAGGGAAACAAAGGAATTACATTAGTATGCAGCGGGCTAGTTCAGGACCCTACAGCGCATTCGCCAACTATTGGGACTGTATCCCGATACAGAAGGCTACTGCACATGCGCAAGATGGTGGACACACACACTATACATTCTATGCAATTCTACCGAAGGTAAGCACTCTAACTACAGCATTTAAACAGCTTCTAAATCACAGGATAATAGTGCTAGATGATCAGCACACTAGCCCTTAAAGTAACACAGAAATAGACCCCAAATCCCTGTGCATTCAGACATGGATAGTCAGTAACTAACATAACCAAATAAGCCTCCTCAGTGCAATAAGGCAGTTGGGATGTCTAGTGGGATGCTGGTGTGCATAGGGTGGGATCTGACCAGCAGAAACTGGGAGATGGTGTTGCCTCTGTACAGATCACTGGTAAGACCCCATCTAGGGTATTGTATCCAGTTCTGGAGACCACATCTCCGGAAGGACATAGACAGAGGGGAGGCAGTCCAGAGGAGGACAACAAAAATGGGGCAGGGTCTGCTCCAAAAGCCCTATGAGAAGAGACTAAAGGACCTCAGTATGTACACCCTGGAAGAAATGTGTGTGGTGGTGGTGGTGGGGATATGAGCGAGACCTTTAAACACCTCGCAGAGTAAATAAGGCACAGGTGGGAAGTACAGTATTTTTCATACAAAAAGGTGCACAAGAACAAGGGGACATGCTATGAAATGGGGGGGGGTAGATTTGGGAGAAATGTGAGGAAGTACTTCTTCACAGAAAGAGTAGTGATTCCTGGAACAGCCATCCAGCAGATGTGATGGGGTGAAAACAGTGGTGGAGTTCAAGAATGCATGGGATAGGCATAAGGGAATCTTAGTGGAATGGAAGGGGTGGAGAGAAGGAGAAAGAGCCAGAAACCAAGTAGGGCCTGTGGTGATACTGTAGGTAGGGAAAATTGGAAGACTTAGTGGGGCACGTGGTCCTTATCTGCCATCAAATTCTATGTTTCTGTGTATGTTTCTAAGCAGTCCTAATCAAGTCACTGCTCTCTCAATTGCCACTTCATCTAACTTGTTGTTGACTATCAGTAGTTCCAGTGGTACCTCATGAGCAAAGCTGTATGAAATTTAGACCAAATTTAGCTTTAAAAAAATTTAACAATTAAGCTTAGATTTCATACCTGTTCTGTAATTCTTATCCTTATTTCTTTAGTACAGTACTAAGGACATTTGCACGGAAACATGATCTTTGCCTTACATGCTCTGGTTGCTTGTCTACACCTGAAATCACAGTGCTGTTTACAACATCATAGCCTTTTGCTGTTTGTTTGTTGCTTGTCTTAGCTGGAGACATACAGTAGAACTAAGCCCAGGACAATCAATGTATAATTAATTTCCCAATTGTTGGAATGGTGGAAGACAATGGGATAAAGGCTCAAGGATAGGCCACTTAAACATTCAGAACATTCAATCCCACTTTAGCAAGTTCAAGGCGAGCTACTGGGGGGCGTGGCCAAACCAACAACCAGAATGGCAGCTTAATCCTGGAGCTTTGTGCTGAATCTGTCTAAAATCTTGAACATCCCGCTCCCTGAGGTCGAAAACAGCCAAAATTTATATCCAGCAAGAAGAGACAATAGTATCACAGCAAAATGTCTAAGAGACAAGCTTACTTGAACTTTAAAAACAATGCTAGCAGGTAGAAAACTACTGGGCTGGAGGCCCTCCCACCTCGAGTGAGCACAAGAGCTAGTAGGGAAGAGACGAGACCGACCAATGTGCCAGACGAGTATGTGGTGAGCCCACTTTATTTAGCGCTAGAGAAACTGTTTAATGATCTAAAGTATGACCTAACCTCTAAAATGAATGCCGGCTTTGAAAATATGTCCGCACAACTGGCTCATCTACAGACCAACGTAAACTCATTGGGGAAGTTGGTGGAACAACATGCTACCTAGCTTACAGAATTGGAATCCAGGATGAGTGCTCAAGGGGACCTGCAGAACCAAACACAACCGGCACTCCAAAAAGCCAATGCAAAGATAGAAAAGCTGCGAGCTATCCTCAATGATCATGAAAACAGCACCAGAATAATGTGAGGTTAGTTGGCCTACCTGAGGGAGCTGAGGGCTCTGACTGTGCAGCCTTCTTCCAGCGGTGGTTCAAGGAAGTCTTACCCCTTTCGGAATCCTGCTTGCTTGTGATCCAAAGGGCACATAGATCCCTGGGACATAAGCCGACACCTGATGAAAAGCCGAGCCACATTATCATAAAGTTCCTGAGATACCAGGACAGACAGAAAGTCCTGGAGGCCGCGAGGAAAGTGGCCACATTGTGCCACAGTTTGCAAAAAATAAGCATTTTCCCCGAGTACTCTCGCATGCTACAGATGGAGTGACAAGCTTTCCAGCCAGTCAAGAGAAAGCTGCATGAGCTCAACTGGCCTTTCGCACTGGTGTATCCTGCCTGACTAATTACTAAAAACCAAGGAATCAGTAACAAATCTTTCACTAATCCAGAGGAAGCACTGAAATTTATTGAACGGGAGTCACAGGTACAAGCAGAGGGATCTAAATGACTGCAATCTTCTACTTTGAAGTGATTTCAGAGCAGGTACTGTTTCTACTTGTCAGGCTTGCCCCAGAGCGTTTTGACTGGTGAGTGGTTAGGGTGGGGTGGGGGAAACCAAATGGTTATCTATGGCCTGTAACTCACCAAGGCCCATCAGGCAGGGCTGTGCATTTCTGCCCCTCGCACTGCTGTACTCCTGCGGTGTTGCACTCTTGCATTATGCTTGCTAAATCAAACTTCTCCTGCTGTCAGTGATGTTGTGACTAGCTGAACATCCCTGCACAAATTGACTAATTGGCAGATGTTGTGACTGCAAATACAACCTTTGTGCAAGGAGATGCTGAGGACTGAGTATGCAGCATGGGAGCATAGACCAGATGCTACTACGCTTTTACTAAAGTCTTCTCCTCTAACTGTTGGACTTAATTTAACATGATAGCAGTTTTAAGTATATTTCATTGGTGTTTTTGTACGTTATATATGTGTTGACTAATTAAGTTGGCTGTTGGGACCTGGGGGGAAGGGGGAGTTTGCTGATGTGGGTCCCAAGGGGTTTACAGCAGTTGGCCATTATGGCCTGATATAATCAAATATATTGTAATAGACATGTACAGGTGGGGGCCACTATATGTTTTGGGGATGTTCGAGCACTGCTGGTATAAATCTGTATTTAGCATAAGAGAGATAAGATCTCTGGAGGGGTAGGCCTGGATTAGTGGGTCTTTTTACCCAGAGCCTGTCCCGGGGGTGACCCTACTACCAATTCCTTCATTTGAGCCCTGGAAGGGGCGGAATTTGGGTGAACACCTGTGGACGTGCAGAGGGGGCAGTTATAATGGCTAGATGAACCAGTCAGATGGCACTTCCACGAAAGTAAAGGGGATACCAGTCGCCCTTTCTGAGGGCAGATGGGGGTGACTGTGGGTAGTTTGGGGTCAAGTTAGTTCAAGATTTGCACCAGTTATGCTTACTTAGAGGTTCAAGGGAGGAAAATCATTCAGCTGTTTTGGAGCTGGGAAAGTGTTTCAGAGGAGGAAGGGTGGGAAATGTTAGTTGTTTGTATTCAAAAAAATTGTAGTCAGCATCAGGTTAGTGGTACAGGCTGGGCCCTGTTACCTAGGTTGAGTGTTCAAGGCACAGACATATTAACTAAAGGAAGCAATGGGTAGCTTAAGAGTCATTACATGGAACGTCAAAGGCCTCAAGACTGTGGTTAAATGGAAACGAATATGGACATACATTTACAAGTCAAAGCAGAGGTAGTCCTGATGCAAGAGCTGCACATGATGAACGATGAGGTGGATAGACTGTGGGCTTCATGGGGAGGAACTTTGATAGCATCCCCATTCACTTCTAAGGCAAAGGGGGTGGACATATGGTTTAGACCTAAGGTAAGGGTGCAAATACAATCCACCCAGTTGGATGGACAGGGGACATTTGTTATAGTAAGGGCTGTAGTTGAGGATGAACTCTATGTATTTGTGTCCATATATGGTCCTACAGTGGACTGTCTGGAATTCTTCCATCACTTGGCTAGTCCCCTTTCCACTTACCCAGATAAATTGATTGTTGGGGGGACTTCAACGAGTATTGGGATATGCACCTAGACCACTCCAAGCCTCCCACATGTAGGTCCCTAGACGCTCTGAGGCCTTGAGATGTATGGCAAGGGAGAGAGCACTCCAGGAGATGTGGAGATTTAAAAATCCCAACAAAACTGAGTTCTCTTTTTTTTCATGTGCACATTGGGTATACGCTAGACTTGATTACTTTTTACTTTCCCCATATCTGCTAAGTGGGGTAAAAAGTGTATACAATGGCCCAATTTTGATCTTGGATCATGCTCCCTCACATCTAGAGGTGGAGAGAGGCAAGGAGGGATGTGGAGTTCATCAGTGGAGACTTGATCCTACCCTGCTGAAAGATAAACTCTATTGGGAACAAACAACCACTAAAATAAAAGAGATTCTGTGGGTGAACAGGGTAGAAGACACCTCAGCCAAAACAACATGGGAAACCTTGAAAGCATACATACGAGGAGAAACTGTCTCATATGCTGCATTTAGGGCCAAAAGTGAGATGGCAGAGGAACATAGGTTGGAGAAATGCATAGTAGACCTGGAGGGGCAACTTGGGGGATGGATCTGATCTGGCCATCCTAAAAAAAACTAAAGGGAGAATACAATCAAATGTCCTCAAGGTGTATAGAGAGGGATATCCTGTTAGCTGGAGCAGGTCAACATTTTGAGGGAGACAAAGCTGGAAGATGGCTAGCTTGGTTAGTGAAAAAACAATGAGCAGATCGCTCCATCTTAGCCATCGAATCTGAGACAGGGGAGGTGACAACAGAAAAAATAGGCATAAATGACGCCTTTAAAAATTTCTATAAGACACTATATACATTGCAAGCCCCAGTGGATGCTAACCCAGGATCCTTCTTAGATAATATCCAACTCCAAAACCTGGAACTCCAGGAAAACTCCAACTTAGGCCATCCTATAGATTGAAAAGAAATCAAGCAAGCTATCTGGACCTCCAAACCAGATAAAGCACCTGGCCCGGACGGTATCCCCCTAGAATTCTAAAAAGAGTTTTGGTGAGAGCTGGGTCCCTTGATGACCATGATGCATTGGGAGGTACTGGCAGTGGGATCACTGATACCTTTGCAGGGTCTGGCTACCATCACAGTGCTTCCTAAGCTTGGGAAAGATAAAAAAAAATGTGGGTCCTACTGCCCTATTTCACTGCTTAATGCGGATTACAAGGTTATAGCGAAGGTCCTAGCAAAAAGACTTGAGGGGATCCTTCCCGGCTTGGTGCACCCAGATCAGAGTGGTTTCATATGGGGAGACAGGCAAAACACAACCTGCAATGAGCCCTCAATGTGATACATTATGGGGGCAAAAAGGGAGGGGACTGAACCCTGGCCTCCTGGTGCTCAACGCTGAAAAATCTTTCGACAGGGTCGAATGGGCTTTTATGTTCTCAGTGCTCGAGAAGTTTGGTTTGAACCCACAATTTCACACCTGGATATCCTGTCTGTATAAATCCCCCCAAGCTCAAATATTGACTAATGACAACCTGTCTCAGCCCTTTGATCTCACCAGGGGCACCTGACAGGGCTGCCCATTATCCCCCTTAATATATGTACTAACTATAGAGGTCCTGGCTATAGCCATCAGATCTTACCCTGCAATAGAGGGCTTTAAAATAAATGGGAAAAAACATGTGATCTCACTATTTGCAGATGATGTATTACTTTTCCTGGCAAATCCTGAGAGGGCATTGCCAGCATTAACTGCACTATTTAACCAGTATGGCCCACTCTCAGGACACAAAATGAACCGGAGCAAGTACGAGTGGATGCTGATGGTCGATGATCCCCAACTGATTCAAATAGAGGGGGGGTAACTTTGTCCCTCACTTGTGAAATAAAATACATCGGGGTACTGTTTCCCCAGAAGCAATCCAAATTGGGAGAGATTAATTATAAACCCCTCGCAACTAAGATTTAAGAGGAATGTGCTACGGTAGATGGAGGTCCCTTCCTCTGACACTTCTAGGAAGGGTCAACCTGGCAAAGATGCAGATACTTCCCCAGTGCTTGTATTTGATTCAGGCACTCCCAATCTGAGTTCCCTCCCGCTTTCTTAAATCAGTGGAAGGATCAGTTACATCGTTTATATGGGCAGGCCGTAGACCTAGAATAAAAAAATAAATTTTGTGACTCCTGACGGCCGAGGGGAAGGGGGGGCTTGGGCCTCCCAAACTTGAGATTATACAGTATTGCAGCACAACTAGCTCACATCACAGATCTACTGGAAGAGGGAGAATCAAGTAAGGCCTGGGTGGATATGGAATCGGAGGGACAGCAACTGACAATGTATAGTTGATACCTAGCCCTACTGGGTTCCGGGGGGGGATGAGTCTCTGGGAAATCCCTTTGCCAGATGTACAGTGACAGCTTGGCGGACAGCCTTAAAGTTAATAAGCTCCTCTCCACTGTTATCCCCGGAGGCCTCGATTCTACATACCTTGTGGGATGGGGGGTGAGGGCCCTGGTCCAGTATGGGCTGCCTTGGAGATCTGGAGGTGAAAAGGTGGCTTTCTGTTATCTCACCTGTATGAAAATGGTTTGTTTATGCCCTTCTCAAAATTAATCCAGAACTATCAGATAAGCCCTGCCCACTATCTTATCTGTCAACAGATTTGTTCTAGACTTATTAGTGGGGGCAGGGAGACTCCTGAATAATCTCCTAACTTGCACCCCTCTGGAGAAGATTTTTCTAATGTAGGCTGTGGAAATCGAATAAACCCTTACACCTGTGTTACAGGCTGCTGCTGGGAGCGACTCCTGACCCTCTGCAACATTTGAGACAGAAGTGGGATGAGGATCTAGATCACGAGAGACTGACAGGTGGGAACTGGTCCAGAGTACTAAAGAAGGGGATGGCATGTTCAGCAAATAACAAGCTCAGGGCAATTCAGTATAATATTCTTAATAAAATGTACTACTCCCCAGCTCTAGCACACAGAATAAACTCACAAAACAAGAACAATTGTCCAAAATGTGAGATCCATGAGGGATCCTTCTTTCATATGGTCTGATCGTGCCCTAAAATCAGAGGCTTCTTTCTGGACTGAGGTGAATGGTCTACTTAATAAGGTGTTGGAAAGTGTTTGCCCTGCTGACTCTGTCGATGTCCTTCTAGGGTTACCTAAGAGTGGCAGACAATATCAGTGCAAAACACCCTCTTAGAAAGCTAGTCTTTACACTGGGAAAACAGATGATTGCCCCAAACTGGATAAAATCAGCCCCACCCACAGTGGCAATGTGGGCAAAAAACCTACTTCATAACATGACATTAGAACACATACAATATCAGGCCATGGGTCAAATGCACAAATATGAAAAGATTTGGGCTCCTCTGGACAAAGCTCTGAGAGAGAGAGGTCTGGTTCCCTACTCTTTGAAGGAGATGCCCTTAGTACCAGTTATTGCCCGGTCCTGAGAGAAGTTGACGTTCCAATGAAGCTAAAAATTAACACCCAAAGACTACCCCAATAGGAAGCTGTATGACAACAAAACTATGCATGCTTCATAATATTTATAAGATGGGGTTAAGTGCAAACAAATAACCTTCTTTGCTATAGAAAAGGTGAATATGAAGTATCTGTTGTTGTATGTGTACCTCTCACTCTCCAATGCTATGAATTCTTGTATATTGCATATGAGATTCCATTGCTTGTATCAAAGTGCTGACTTTAAAATAAAGTTTACAAAAAAAAAAAAAAAGGCGAACTACTGGTTGCATGCCACTCCAGGCATCCAGGAGGGGTCGGGTGGAGCAACAAGATGGCCTCAGTGCTCCTCCGTTCCTAGCTGCAGACCTTCCACTTGCTCCCTGGTTGATTAATATGTTAATATATTTTAACAAAGTTAACTCTCCGGAGAAATGGGAATCCATTCGGTTAGATTCTTTCAAATATATCTCCCAAGATAGGCTGAAGCTTACACAGTATTGAATATTAAACAACATGTATTAGACACCCATCAAGTTGAAAAGAATAGGGAAGCTACCGGATGCTCTGTGTCCTAGATGTAAAAATGCTGAAGGAAATTTGGTTCATATATACTGGGATTGCCCTCAGATTAGGAATTTGTGGGACTTAATTAAGTCTAGGGTGGATCCCTTTTTAGGATTGGAGGATTTATTCACACCCGAGATTTGCCTTTTAGGGGATCTTTCTGTGGTTCCAGTCAAGATTCGTAGATACCACTTACTAACATACTAACATACTAAAATGCCAGCAGAATAGGCCTAACGGTCTTTCATGTCTGCTCATTTGGTCAGCCCCCACCCTGGGTGCTGACCTTGCTGTCCCCCTCGCCTTCTCTGGCTTCTCCCTTCCCAGTTCCGGATATTCTTGCTGCATTGGATTTTGCTTCCAGAACCCTTCCCCTGTACCTGTCCCACCCCCTCTTGAACCCCTCCACTGTCTCTGCCTCCACCAGCCCCTAGGCAGTGCATTCCATGGCTCCACCACCCTCTCAGTGAAGTAGCACCTCCTCCTTTCTCCCTGAATCTTCCTCCCTCCAGCTTCCACCCATGCCCTCTAGTGGCCCCTTCCTCCTTCCTTGAGCACCCTGACTGTTCCTCCCTATTTACCCTCTTCATGTACCTGAAGACCTCTATCATGTCCCCGGTCCTTCTCTCTTCCAATGTGTACATATTTAGCTCTTCGAGCTCTCCTCATAGGTCCTGTCCCCAAGCCCCAAATCATTTGGTTTGCCCTCCTCTGGACCCTCTCCAGGAGGTTAATGTCCCTCTTTAAGTGTGGCCTCCAAACTGCCGCGGTACTCAAGGTGCGGCCTCGTAATCAGTTATACAGAGGGAGTATCACTTCCTCCTTCTGGAGGTGATCCCCTAGCGATCCATCCCAGCATCCTGTTGGCCTTGGCTGCTGCCCTCCTACAAGTCTCAGAGTTGTTCATCTTGACATCCACCACCCCCCAGGTCCCTCTCTGCCATCGAGACTTGTAGCATTTCCCAGGGTGTACACTTGGCCTGGGTTTCTGGCCCCAGGTGGAGTACCTTGCATTTCCCTGCATTGAACCTCAGCTTCCACTTTTAGACCATCTTTCCAGAGCCCAGGTCCCCTGTAGGGCCACCCTCCTCCTCCCCATCCACCCGCCCCCAGTTTGAGTCATCTGCAAAGAGACTCATCTATCTGATTCCTGTCCTTATGTCAGATCGTGGCGGCATTGAACAGAAGGGGCCCAGGACTGATCCCTGTGGGACCCACTAATGGCCCTCCTGGGGATGAGACTATCCCACCAACTACGACCCTCTGGGTCCGGTCCTGGAGCCAATTGCCTATCCATCTGATCATCTGGTTCCCCACCCCCATTTCTCCCGGCTTATCCAACAGGCCCACGTGAGGAACAGAGTCAAATGCCTTGCTGAAGTCTAGAAAGAGGACATCCACTGGTCTACCCAGGTCCAAGGCACTTGTCACCCAGTCATAGAACTCCACCAGGTTTGTCTGACACGATTTCCCAGGGATGAATCCATGCTGTCTATTGTCCAGGCACCCTGACTTGTCCAGGTCCCCCAGCCTCTCCTTGACAATGCCCTCCATCACCTTGCCCACCACCGATGTCAGGCTGACAGGCCTGTAGTTCCCTGCCACCTCCCTTGATCCGCCCCCTGTGGATAGGCACTATATCGCCACCTTCCAGTCTTGGGGCACCCACCCTGTCCTCAGAGATGGTGAAAGCTCTGCCAGAGGTTTCCTGCCAGGACATCTACAAGTTCCTTCAGCACTCTGGGATGTAAGTTTATCCGGCCCCGGTGCTTTCTCCGCCTTAAGGAGCTGAGGGCTTCCCTCACCTCTGCTGTGATTTCCACTGCACTCTTCTTCCTGCTTAGCCCTCCCCACCTGCCAGTGATGCCTTCCCTCTCCCCAGACCTGCCGATCGTTAGGTCCCCCTCTCAGTATCTCTGTCTCCTCCCATGCATGATGGTAGCACCCCATTTTCCTGGTGAAAACTGGTGAAGTACTCATTTAGTACCTCAGCCTGCTCCCCAGGTCTTGTGCCCATCTCTCACCTGATTTAATCCTGCTAATCTGCCCTTCACCCTTCTGCCTTTCCCCAATGTATCTAAAGAACCCCTTGTTCCTCTCCTAATTTCCTGGCCAGGTTCTGCTCCTTCCTTGCCTTAGCCGCCTCACCACTCTAGTGGCCCTTCTAGCCATCAGCTCATACTCCCTCGATCCCTTTCACCCTTGAGCTCTTGAATTGCTTATAGGCTGCTTTCTTTCCTCAGACCACCTCCTGGATCTCCCTGGTCCACCAACAGGTTTTTGGGCCCCACCGATTTTCGCCTTTACTCTTGCACAGGTGCTGTAGCATCCTGCACCCTCTCCTGATGATTTCCCCACCTACTATCAGCGTCCATGTCTGACCCAATCCCATCCAAATGCTCCTTAAGGATCCTTCCCATTTCTTAAACTGCCCTGAAGTCGGTTACTTCCGCCTTTGTGCAGCCTCTTCTACTCCTCCTAGTTCCAGGCAGAACCAGACCGCGGCATGGTCACTTCCTGCCAATGGGTCCCTTACCTCCAGGCCTCAATCTGATCGCCTGGTCTGCCAGGACCACATCCAGTACCTGTCCTCCTGGTCGGTTCCCCACCTGCTGAGTTAGAACGTGATTGAAAGACATCCAACAACCTCTGTCTCCCTGGTCACAGAGGATGTCATAGTCTCCCAGTCTGTTCCTTGCATGTTTAAGTCCCCAACACCACCACTGCTCTCTGCCCAGTCTGCAGTGTCTCCTAACATCTGCCACCGGACTGTCCTCCAGCTCCTCTGCTGTGGGCAGGGGTCTATACACCACTCCTATTTTTACCTCTGCCCCTCCTTGTTATCAAGGTGACCTAAATCGCCTCCACGGTTCCCTCCGCCTCCTCTACTCCCCCTATGCCAATGCAGTTTTGACTATCATTGCTACCCCTCCTCCCCTTCCCTCCCCTGTCCTTCCTGGAACATAGTGTAACCCCTCCAGGTTCAGGTCCAGTCATGTCTTGCAGTGGCCCAAGTCTCAGTGACCGCTGCCACATCCACTGCTCCCTCAGTTAGCATCACCTGGAGCTCAGGCATTTTATTGCCCAAGCTTCTGGCATTTAGCAGGACTACCTTCCACCCTTTCCCTATAGTTCCATTTCCCTGCTCATGTTCCCATGGGGATTCTGTTTTCCCTGGTCTGCACTTTGCCAGTTGGCCTTTTCCTGCAATCCTCCTGTCCCCAGGGGTGAGACAGAGTCCCTCCTTTATCGGCACCCCTTGACAGCCTTTTCTCCCATCCCACCCTCTTCACAAGTTTAAACCCCACTTTTACCAATGAACCCTCTATTTTCAACTTAAGGATTCCTCCTCCAAATTGAGATGTAGTCTATCTCAGCATACCGCCTCTTATCCTCCCAGGTCTCCCCAATCCCCATCAACCCATACCCTCTGGCCTCACACCACCCCTGAGCCACTGGTTTATCTCCCAATTTTCCTTTGTGTTCTACTCTAGCCCTTGGCACTGGCAGGGATTTCTGAGAAGGAAACTGTGCATCCTATGTCATGACAGACCTGGCGATAGCCCTGAATCTTGCCTGTATCTCTAGCTCGCTATTTCCCTCAATGTCATTTGTACCCAGGTGGACCAGTATGTCTGGGGAACCCTCACAATCCTTTGCCAGCTGATATACCTCGTGTTTAGCCCTGTGCACCATTAGTCCAGGGAAGCATCTTGTTCTAACTGGCCAGGCTTCTCCCTCCCTATCCCATTTCATACCCCTGATCATAGAATCTCCCAGCAGGAGCACTCTGACCACTCCTTTTCCTCCATTCCCCCCCCTTCCATGTCCCTCATCCTTTCTACAGGCCCCTCCACCCAGCTGGCCTTGTTCCTCCCTATCTGGGGTGCCACATGCCACCCTCCATATTTACCATGGCCACCCCCTCCAGTCCTATGCCTCCTCCTGAGTATCCTTCTGTACCTTGCTAATTCCCCTCACTGCTCGCAACTGGTCCTTCTCCCCATCTGCTAAACTAGCCTGGCTCATCCTCCCTTCCTTCCTGTCTCCATTTAGTTCCTCCTTGCTCGTCGTGCTCCCCCGGCCTAAACCCTCAGCTCCCTTTACTGAATCCTCCTTGTACTTGGTCCTTCTCCTTTACCTTTCCTCCCAACTGGTCCTTCTCCTTGCATTTTCCTCCCTCTTCCCCCTGCCCATCCTGCTCTGATTCACTGCTCCCCCCATTCTCCTGCATTCCAGGTACCCCCCTGTTCTTCCTGCTATCTGGCCCCTGCCTCCTGCCTCCCACTCCCACTCCCTTTCTATCTCTAACCACCTCTGTCATGGCTACATCACCCCCCTCATCCTTGAGCAGAAGAAGAGAATTGAAGCGGTTACTGAGTGTAAGGTCTGATTCACCTCCCCGCCTTGCTTCCTTCTGTCCAGCCCTGGCCATCTGCCTACTTCCCTGAGAATGTTGTCCCTAGCCATGATAGCACTTACTCTTAAGAAACTTATTTTACGTCACTGGTTGGATATACACAATATCACATATGAGGAATGGCTATGAGATCTATTATTTAATCTCTGCACAGAACAAATTGATTCTTTTTTCCGCTATAGGAAAATATGGGAAGGCCTCCATACCTTATACCTTCTTCAGACTGGTGTCTCATCATAGACAAGATTTTTAGTGCAATAATCTGTTTAATTATACTTATGTAGCTACTCTGTGATTTCTGTATACGGTCATTGGATACTACGGTAACAGTTCTTAAAGGGATAGATGTGCCAAGCTGAGGGGTGGGTGTGGGATGGGGGGCACTAACATGGAGTTGATAGTCACAGTATTTATGATTGTACCATTGCAACCTGTACTTTCATGTTAAAGCATGTACGTCAAACTTAATAAATATTACATTTAAAAAAAACATATTTTAACAAAGTTGTCTTGAATGAAACTTTAGTTATTTTGTTCTACAGTCTACAGATAAGTGCTTATAAGTTGCAAAGCACTTCTACTACCAAAAGGTCAAGCTGGTCGACTGTTGGATTTTTGGCATTCCATCTGGATGTTTGATGGACTGGACTGGAAATGAAAGACTGGAAAAGAAAGCAAGAAAACCAGAAAAATGGGCAGCTATGGTGGCATTCTCCCCTAGTTGATGAGAGCTGACTGGGTTTGAAGAGGAACAAAATCAGGAGGTACGGGTGTTCTGCCTGTGTTGATGTGCTTTTTATGCCTTAACAAAAGATAGCTGACATCCAGTCAATGGTGAAATGTAATGTAAATGCCTGAATTCAGAGGAAAAGGAGCACAGCACGAGGAGCTCAATCCAGAGACTTTAATGCCCCAACATCCAACTTAGGAGTAAAAATGAAAAACAAGTGGGTCGGTGTCCTGGTTGTGTTAAAACTCACACCATGAGTTAAGAGACACTATACTATGCATTTACAGTCAATTCCCCAAGTTAATCTCTTCACAGAGGTACTGTATTTTATTTACTGTTGTACAGATTTGAGTGAGGTGCTAGTTCTTTGAAAGGAGTTGGGAAAGTCAGTAGAAACTTCGTAGGAGCGGCTTTTGCTGTGATAAGAATTGACGGACATCTCTCCTGGCTCATTGGAGGCCTTAGGACATTTGATAAATGACTCTGTTGCTACTTCTCTGAGACTTCCAGCATCGGAGCAAGTGAAGCCTACATATTCTGTACTTCTGACTTTTACTTTTTTTTCTCTGCCTCAAAAATATACATTTTCTATACTACGGATAAAGGATTATGTGGAATTTTTTGTGGAGGCAAATGTTTGGAATTTTCTTGGATGTTTGGGGTTACTAAACAATTGAAAGAGCAATTTGATCGCATTTGAAAATGGGCCTTTGGCTCAAGTTGCTTACCTGGTAAACAAAAGTTAAAACAAAATAAAAATAAAATGAAATTCATTAATTGAAAAAAGGCCAGGGATGATAAATTGCGTTAGCATCCTTTTATGAAGATTTAAATTTGATTCTGCTGTCTGTTTTGATATAATGTTAGAAATGTGCTTATGAGTTCAAGTTTTACATCTGTGTCATTATGAACTTTTTAATTTTTAATGTTATTGAGGTTAAGTAGATTATTAGCCCTACCCCTGATGCAGAAGCCAATTAATATATCTTGACTTATCTGACTCTCATGCAAAGCTGCTTGAAATGCAGCCAACTTTTAACTGTGTTTTAACTATGACTTTAAATCCATGTTTCCCTCTCTGTAGGCACTAAGTATACTATCCTTGGAGTGTCGGATAATAGAAGGGTGAGGGCAAAATGGGCTAATTGCCCTATAATATGGAGGTATACTTTTCGATGAGACAAATGCTTGACTATAAGGCATGCTCAATTAGTATGCTGCCCAACGATTGCACATAAGTTCATTAGGTTGCAAATTAGGTACTAGGATCAATTAGGAGTAGCACTGCACCTTATTGGCAAATAAACCACTGGCTGACTCTCTTCCCCCGATGTCTGGCAAACTTAAGCTGAAATGGCCTTTGAAAGACCTCCCAGGTTTTATTAGCCAGGGTAGACTAGAATACTGGTTTAGGACAGCTGTGTATTGCTGGGATGGGGTGGAAGTGTAGCCTAAGGTGGTTTTGACCAACATATAGTGGTGCTGATCATGTGATAGAGTCCCGTCCAATTATGCATCAATATGGTTAGTGCAGTTTGGAGAGAGCGGAAATAGTAATGTTCTTGGTTTCCGGCTCTTTTTTTTGGTGCAGTCCTCTGGGAAAGGGACTTGATGCAGGGGAGCAATTAAATAAAGAGAGTTACACCTGTAGAATACTATTCACCCCCAATCATGTATCTGCTATGGAAATTTTGTGGGGAATACATAGGTTCCTGGGAGCTGTTAAGTGCGCATTGGGACAGACTCAGTCTTGTACCCATGCCTTGCTAGCATGCACACACAAATGGATGTTTTGGTCCTTAATGGGGTGGGTAGGAAACCCTATTTGGCTAATGGAAGGTTAGCCTTGACTGTTAGTAAAGGCAGACTGGTACGATGGCCTTAAAGGGTATCCTGCTACCTAAAGGGAATCAGGAATGCCCTGGTGTTGTGAATTTGCCAGTATACTGTGGGTTATTAGAGCTGCTATAGCCCCAGTTGTGCATAGTTCACCTCTAAGCGAAAGTGTACCTGCCAAGTCATACAGAAAAGTGAACAGTATTTTGGGGAAGGACTTGTGTTCTAATGGGGTACTTACTTGAACAATGGGCAACTTGCTCCATGGCCCTTGTTATCTCAGGAGTTCTGCAATAATTAACTGATGAATGCTTTTATTTTTTAATGTCTCAAGTAATTTAAATGATATTATATTATCAGACAGCAATTTTAGGTATGGAAACAATAAATTATTGATTTTGCATGTAAAAGCCTACTGATTCAGAAAGAGGGAAGTATGTAAGTATGGCCTGTTATGATCCCATGACTGTATGTCCACATGTATTTACTATAGTTTTATTTAGGGCACTTTGCACATAATTTGTGAATAGCTTTTTTATGCTCAACAATAAAGTCATTGAACTGAATTGAAATTCCAGGCATGGGCTCAGTCAGGTGGGTTTTATACTGTATAACTGGGTTGAGTGAGATATGGTTGAAAAAACCTATCCCTAATGCACAGTTACCAATGGAAGGGTTTACATTATTCAGACAGAACAGGGCTGGAAACAAAAAATTGGGGAGGAGTGTTATTTTATGTAAGCAGTACATTTCAAATGCAAGAAACAGAAAAAAGAAGCCTATATGCATACAATTGACTTTTTAACAATAAAATAACTATTTGGTGGATCAGTGTACAAACATTTACTGAATATTTAACATGTTTTATAGCCCCTCCCCAAATCTTCAATAATGACTTATACATTTTTAACCATTTGATATCTCAGCACGATAATAGGAGGCAACACATAATGCTGGGTGATATCAGTTGGGATCTGTACGTCTTCCCAACACTTGGATGCCCGACAATAATTTGCCCAACTCTGTTGTCCCATCAGGGATGTGAGCCTGACATTAATAAGCCTGACAATAATTAGCCCGACTTTGTATCGTTTGCGTAATAGTTGTGGAGCTGTTCCTTTTATTTGCTCTGTACTTAGTTCTGCCATATGATACAAAGATACATGTTTCACAAGAGAACAAACTGTGGTGTAAGCAACAAGCAACAAACCAGAGTGTATGCCTTACTGTTACGATGCCCATAGACATTTATGTGTGAAACTGCAAACTGTGCCCTGAGACAGTTTTGCACCTCCGGCATTTGTTTGGGATGTTGATGCCCATGCTCGATATTTTTCTCAATTCAGTAAATGTTATTTCATTTAATGCTTTTGCAAAGCTCAGTCCGGGGACCACTACATGAAGTGTCACCAAGTTCCTGATGTACACATGATGTTTGCTCAGGTACGTTGTTATTTTTTCAGCAGCAGCTGTTTAAATTCAGGACAGGGTGAGAGACATTTCTGCTTTTCATTTTGGCTTTTCTATTCAAGTTTTACTTTGCAACAATATTTCAACATTATGTTACTGAGTTTTTTTGTTGTGGATTGCTGAGGACTCAGTGGACTGGCAGCAGGAATTGTGGTACCATAAAAACAACAGTGCTAACTATTGCCGGGATTTTGGTTGTCAGTAAAAAAGACCCGACGGTAAGATGAAAGTCGGGAATTCAGTGTCGGTAAAATATGCGTCGGGCAGTTACATGTTGAGAAGACATACTAGACCGTATCAGTCAGGATTGGAGTGCTAAACCTGAGAAAAAAACTGATAAGTGAATTGGCTTAATTAAATTTGTTCCAGTTCATACAGTAGATTTTTTAATTCACTTTAACTGTAAGACAGGCAACCACTCAACAACTGATTGGCTAATAACCAGCCATCCTAGTAATATTTCTGCAGTGGGATCTCTGTCAGACTCAGTATCAGACTATTTCCTGATCTTCTGTCTGAGAAAGTTCAAAAGGGAAAGGGTTCCACCAAAACTGATTGAGAGAAAGTGCATCACTAGGCTGAACACAAAACGATTACTCTTGGATCTGGTCTTGGCTGGGTGGCAGCAATTCAAGACACACAAGTGTGTCCAGGAGGCTGTAGCCCAGCTGACAGCGGTACTGTAAGGGGCCTTTGAAGCTAATATCCCCCCAAAAAAACAAAACAATGAATCAGAGGTACTTACTCCACTTGGTTATGATAAACCAGTGAGATAAAACTTGGAAACAGCTAGTAAAAACAAAATATGAGAAACTACTAGTTCAGTACAAGCAAAAGAAAAATACAGTAAAAAATGGACACACAATCACAAACGTTGGAGCAAGGCAGAGGCAGGAAACTACAGACTTAATAGTTTGACCTCCATGGTAGAGACAATGATGGAATCACTGCTGAAAGAAAAATTGTTGAGTACCTAGAGACCAGCGGGGCACAGGATCCAAGGCAGCATGGATTAACAGCGGGAATGTCATGTCAGATGACTCTAATAGATTTCTTTGACTGGGTGACCAAAGTAGTAGACCAGGGAAGGGCTGTGGACAAGGCCTACCTAGACTTTAGCAAAGCATTTGACACAGTCCCACAAAAGACTAATAAACAAGTTAGCCACAGTGGGAGTAGATCCCAGGGTGGTAGCCTGGGTAAATAATTGGCTGGACAGTGGGACACAGAGGGTAATAGTAAACGGAGTCCACTCCAAAGAAAGGAGGGTTACTAACAGGGTATCACAGGGTTCAGTACTGGGATTGGTTCTCTTTAATGTCTTTATAGGTGACATTGCAGAGAGACTGGAAGGAAAAATATGCCTCTTTGCAGACAACACAAAGATCTGCAACAGGGCTGATACACAATAGAGGGGATGGAAAGGATGAGAAAGGACTTGGCATGGTTCGAGGAATGGTCAGAAGTATGCAGCTTAGATTGAATGCAAAGATATACAAAGTAATGCACCTGGGAAACAAAACCCAGGGGAAGAATACACAATGGGGGTGGGGGGTTGGGAGGTACAAACAACAACAAAAATGAAAAAGGGTTTCGGGGTAGTCATATCAGATGACCCAAAGGTAGGCAAGCAATGTGAGAAGGCAGTAAGGAGGGCTGGGGGGATACTAGGATGCACAGGGAGAGGCATCACCAGTAGAAAACTAAAAGTTGTTATCCCTCTGTACAGACAGTTGGTGAAACCCCATCTGGAGTACTGCATGCAGTTCTGGAGATCCCATCTTCACAAAGACATAGACAGAATGTAGGCAGTCCAGAGGAGGGCAACTAAAATGGTGCAGGCTCTGCAACAGAAGCCATATGAAGAGAGACTAAAAGAGCTTAATGTGTATACCCTTGAGGAAAGGAGGGAGAGGTGGGACATGACAGAAACTTTCAAGTACCTCAAGGGAATCAACAAAGTCCAAGAGGGTAGCATCTTTCAGAAAAAGAGATGTGCAAGAACAAGGGGGCACAATTTGAAGATAGAGGGGGGATGGCTCAGGGGCAATTTGAGGAAGTATTTTTTCACAGAGAGGGTGTTGGATGCATGGAACTGCCTTCCTGAGGAGGTCATGGGGTCAAAATCAGTGGAGTTCAAGAATGCAGGGACAGATGTAAGGCAACCAAAATGGTGCAGGGACTGCATCAGAAGACATATAAGGACAGATTAACAGAGCTCAATATGTATACCCTTGAGCAAAGGAGGGAGAGAGGTGATATGATCGAGGCATTCAAACACCTTAAGGGCATTAACAAGGTGAAAGAGTCTAACATGTTTAGATATAAGAAAAATAGCAGGACAAGAGGACACAGCATGAGATTAGAGGGGGGCCGATTAAGGGGGAATGTGAGGAAATTCTTTTTCACAGAAAGGGTGGAGGATGCATGGAAAGGCCTACCTCAAGAAGTGGTGGCTATGAATACAGTGCAGGACTTCAAACAGGCATGGGATAGGCATAAGGGAGCAATACAAATGAGTTTGAATAGATAGGCCACTGACAGAGCAAAGGCCGATGGCACATTTATATGGTAGAAAAAGAAATGGGCAGACTGGATGGGCCTTGCGGTCCTTATCTGCCGTCAACTTCTATGTTTCTATGTTTCAATTCTGGGGGCGGGGGTAGGAGGAAGTAAGCTGTTGGTTAACTAGGATCTGCAGCTTATCCAATAGGTAGGGAAATGGGCAGACTGGGTGTGCCAAGCGGTCCTTTTCTGCTGTCAAAGTCTATGTTTCTATTTTACTATGGTGTTAAAGAAAGCAAAATCATCTTATTATTATCATCAACAGTTAAATAGTATCAATAACCTGAAAACATTCTGGGCTTCATTTAAGAATGTGTGTAACCCCAGGGTATGTCTAAAATGCATTGTCTGGTAGATGGGGATAAAAGAATGAAAGATGACAAAGAAATTTGCTGATTTTTTCAACACATTTTTAATTTTCTTTTTCTTTTTTATTTTATTTATTTGAATCTCTGAATTAAAACCTTTGAGCCATGGACTCATTTACAAAGGCTCCCCATCAAAAATGAATTATACAGAGGATGAAATAACAAACACAGGTACAATGTGTGAGATACAACATGAGGATAGATTGAACAAAACTCTAAGCTTAACAAAGTATTCTAAGAGCTATATACATATGGATAAATTGAACAACAAAACTACAGTATTGGGTTTAATGAAATATATTGAGTGCTATAAATATGGAGAAATTCAGAGGTTAATAGGAGGGTCTGGGGCAGAGGAGGTATGAAAATAGTTTAGTAGTAGTAGGAAGGAAGAGGAAGAGGAAGTTAGTGGGCAATAGAGGTAGGGAGAAGAGAGGGTAGTAAGGCCGGAGTGGGGATCCCTAAATAGAAGACAGTAGGCAGTAGTTACAGGACTAGTAAGGAAAAGAAGAGGGTGACCAAAGGACTGGTGGTAACACAAAGTAATGGCCCGGGGGGCCTTGTCAAGTGGGTGGCTGGAGAGTTATGTACTGAGGGTCAAAAGGGTTAAGTGTGACAATCACAGCTGTTAAGGTTTACTAGGTTTACTATTTTCCCCTTGCCTAAGAGGAATCATTTACAAAAAAGCACCCACATGCACACTTAGATCTACTTCCTCATCGTTATTAGCAATCGAGAAAACACAACGCCTATCGGGTAAGCGATCATTCACCTTCTCAGATCATTCTGCTTGGAATTCCCTTCCCCCAACTTACTCTCCTGCCCCACCCTATCTTCCTTCAAAAGAGAGCTTACCTCTTTCCTACTAACCCCCCTCCTCTGCAATTGCTTTAAATAACCCTTATAGCATCATTAATGCCTAGTCTATGTTACTCTGATAGATGTATTTTTTATTTTTTAACCAGGTATAGTACACTAAGCTGAAAGCTTTATTACAGGAGCGACCTGGGAGCACAAGGAGGTTAAGTGACTTACTCAGGGTCACACAGTATGCAAGTAGAAGCTGTGGGATTCAAACCCACGTCTGGTCGGCTGGATGTCACCAGATTTGCAGCTCAGAGCCTTAGACCACTGCGCTATACTGCCTCCAATGTATCTTGTAATCCACCTGCTCTCATGGTCCTGCTATATATATTGTATTATCTTAGTTATCCTGTTTATTTATATATGCTTAATGCCTGATCTGTTTTAAGTTATGTACCAGGCTTTCCACTGTAATAATTTTTGCAACATTGTTAAATCTCTCTGTATCCTGTATATTATTATTGTATTTATCTATTGCACTGTGTTCACCATTGACACCTGGGTCGTCACTGAAAAAGGGACTGCATGGACTCAGTGGACTTACCTGGTTACCAAAATTCTAATAAATAAATAAATAAATAGGTGCTGTCAAAGGCAGTTTTTGAAGTGGCCAATATTGGGAGTGGATTTGAAATCAGACTAGATTTGATAAACAAATTGAATATGATAATAAAAAAATGATTGCCAAGATTCAAACAAAACAGATTAAAGTTAGCTGGTATAGATCTAAGAGCACTTGATAACTTGAGAGTGAAATTCAGGACAAAATTTTAGCAAATAAAATTAAAACAGGACAAGAAAACAGAGATACAATATTACTATATGATCATTCTGGGCATTTATGTTCAGATACTAATAGTGTTTAGGTTGTTTTTAAAATTACGATACTAAGCTATACACCTCTGAATGCAGCCCAAGTGAGCAATAATTAGTTTATAATCCCCTTCCCTTTTTTCTCACAGTGAACTGGAAAAATTAAAAGCACCTATTCACAGATTAGAAACTGAAACTGCTATATCACAAATGAAAAAGGGGAATTGCACAGTAGAAGATGTTTTTTCCATATACTATTACCAGACTTTCAAAGATTTCACTTAGTCCTTCATTAGAAAAATTATTTAAAAAGATGCAAGAAACATATAAAATACCTCAATATTTTATGAAAGCTATAATCACGTTAATTCCAAAATAAGGCAAAGATTGACAAAGGGTAGAAAATTATAGACCTGTGTCTGTCCTAAACTATGATTAAAAAATGTTAGCTAAAGTTATTAACAATAGTATCTTACCTTTGTTGGATACAATGATACATCCTGACCAATCTGGTTTTATTCCAGGACAAAATATATTTACTTCTATTGACAGTATTCAATACATTGTAGAATGTGCAGTATATAACAACAAAAAAATCAATGCTACTTTTATTTCATTAGATGCCACAAAGGCACTTGATATGGATGAATGGTGATACCTCTTTCTTGTTATAAAACTATGGGGCTTTCCAGAAGAAGTAATTACAGGTTAATACAGACACTTTATAACACACCCATTGCCAAGTAAAAAATTAGTAATACTCTTAGAAAAGTATTTTTTTATGGCGATGGGTAAGACAGGGATGCCCCCTGTCCTCCACCCTTTTCATTATGGCTTTAGAAGTTTTGTTGAATGAAATAAGGAGTAATGCTACAATTACAGGCATACAATTAGGACAAAACAATACAAATTAAAAGCATATACATATGATATATTATTTCTACTTGAAAACCCAGAACAGAGCTGGTGTGTAGTTAAAAAAATAATTCAAAAATATCCATGCTTCTCTGGATACAAAATCAATGAAAGTAAGTCAGAGGTGCTGCCATTCAATCAGGCTAATATTACACAAATACAGGTTCTTTGACTTTTAATATCACATAAATACAGAAACTAAGGCAATAATCAGAAAAAAAACTGTATTGATTATTTAGGCATAAAACTTTGTAACAACCTTCAGGGATTGTATAATGCTAATTTTTTACCATTACTCAAACAAATTAGAGGAAGATTACAGTTATGACAGAAGATAAAACTTTTGTTATAGGGAAAAATAAGCATTCTTAAAATTATAATAATTGCAGATCTCTTATACCTTCCAAGCTTTTCTAACACCCTTACCTAACTCTTGGCTTATAAGTATTACTAAGTATATAAAATGTTTTATTTGGAATAATAAGACTCCAAGAACTGCATGGGTCTTAGCCGAGAAAGAGGTGGAATGCCAGGTCCAGATATGTTTATTGCCTGTTGTATTAAATTGGTATCGCATGGCCTTATAAAGACAATACTAATCTACACATGTAACACACTGTTACTTTAAACAAGTTTACAAATAAGATTTCAATTGATAATATGTAGTATTCTCCTAATAGCTATAAAAAATAAAATAGCACAATCACAAATAATTTTGTGAAAATTATAGATTGTTACCAGAAACAATTAACATGCATACAGAGGTTTCATATCTAACCAACTGTGGAACAATCTGAATGTTAAAATAAGCAGACTCCCATGTAATTTTCCTGAGTGGAAAAGTAGAGGCATTAACAGATGGTCACATTTTATTACAAAATAATGAATTTATACCATGGGAGGCAAGTAAAATGAAATATAATATACCACAAAAGATTTCCAGCAATGCAAGTGACTGTATCATATATACATCAAAGATTTTGGAAGGTGGGAAAAGGGCTCCAAATAGTGATCCACTTAATTTACAATTTTCAGACGAAGTAATGAAAAAAAATAAACAGGTCTTGTGGCATGGATACTAAAATGATTTCAAGATAGCCAAAACAAAATCTATAAAAAATTAAAAGAATCTTGGAATAAGGAACTGACAGTGGTCATAACAGAGGTCCAAATGGAACAATATTTTGATAATGTCTCAAGACTATAAAACAACAAGGAATAAATCAATTTAAATTATGATGATAACAAATGTTTATTTTACTCCATTTGTCTCATTAAAATGCATATTAAACAGGATTCAAGATGCTGGAGATGTGATACTACATCAGCAGGGTCTCTCTATTCCTTCTGAGAATGTAACACAATCCAAAATTGGTGGCAGGAATCTTTCCTCATAATTCAGAGGTTGGGATTACATATTAATAATCCCAGTTTTATAAGTATTATGTTTGAACAATATTATCATAGTCTACAAAATCAAAACAGACACCAACAAATCTTTAAAGCAAACTGAATAATGACAAAGATGTTCATTTTAAAATATTGAAAGTCAAGTGACCAACTACAATAATTTCCTAGAAGTGAATGGTAATTTCAATTTTTAACATGCCTATACAATATAAATTCTTTTGGGAATGATAATCTCTTTTGGATAATTTAGAAGAAAGATATTCCTTCTTGGACACAAGATATATTTGGGCTGGATGAGTAATTCCAATGCTGCAACGTGTATAAAAATTGCTTGCAATAATTATATGTTAATTTTACCTGTGAACTAATGTGTCATCCCTAACTGGCTGTGAAATTGTTTGTACCTTGTTCAATTTCCCATGTTCCCACTAAAAATATTTTTTTAAAAAGCTAGTTAGACCCTATGGTTCTTCATAAACATCTTCCAGTCAAATAGGTTCATGAAAGTCCTGAACGTCATCCCTTGCTGTGTTGTCATGTCCCTCTGATTCAATCCCCATAGATAAAATTCTAGGCATGTTCATATACACCATATTAGTGTTGGTTTCTGCTGGGATTGTATCCCCCAATTCCGGTCCTTCAAACACTGTGAATCACATTTCTCCTATTTGCATTTCAGTGTTTGATGCTGACTTGTTAAAGAATATTGGAAGTTTTAAATTACAGCTGTTATTTAATGAGTGCATAATATATATACAATACATGCTCATTATGAGCTTAGTCAGTGGCCAGCCATGGTGGTGAGAAGAGGGCTGTGCTGGCTGCCAGCTGTGATTCAGGATGGGGGAAGAGTGGTGGTGGGACACTACCTGATGAGATGGGGGGGTTAACTAGTCCACCAGTGATGAGTTACCTAAACTATCCAGGGGCTCGGGGGTGGGGGGGGTCAGCTGGGTTATTATTGATACAGTGAGAAGATGATTTGGGAGGAGGGACCGCTAGCTACCAGGGCTATTATTTTTACAACAGCGGGTGGATGATCAGGTGGGGTGAGGGACTGCTAGCCACCAGGGCTATTCTTTTTACAACAGTGGGTGGGTGATCTGGTAGAGGGAGGGAGGGACTGATAGTCACCAGAAATACTGTATTACATGAAGCGGGCAGGTGCTGAATGGGGGAACTATTGTACTATACAGCACAATGTACATGCACCACACAGGGTGCCAGATCTGTCCCAGCATTGTCCGGCTGTCCCCCTGACTCACCCCTTCTACCTCCCATGTCCCTTGTGCCCCCAGCCCACCTTTAGCAGCTACACCCTCCCTGCTAGTATTGCTCTGGGTGGGAGGCCATCCCTGTGGTGCTTCAGACAGGTGTTCCAACTACTTGGCAATGCTTGCAACATGCAGCACAGCCAGGGAGTGTGGAGCCATGACCCTCTTTTTTGTAGAGTCGGGCACAGGGTCCCTGGCACACCTGGAGTTTGCTGCAGCCCTAGATCACCACAAATAATCTAAGAGCTTTTGGAAATTGGGCCCATATCTTCCCACTAATAAATCTATGTTGGTTTAGGACAGTATAGTTCATAGATGATAAGTATTACTGAATATGCCCTCTTAGAAATGTCTCCATGATTTTGGACATTAAGACTAACTGGTCTGTATTTAATAACCTTACTCAATCAATGTTTTTAAAAATAGGGCAATTTATTGCAAATACCCAATCCCTAGGGATTGACCCAATTTTTAAAGAGTCATTTGGTAATTTATTTAGAGGTTTAGTTATAAGTTCAACTACTTACTTTCACACCCTAGGATGCATGTTATCAGGTCCTGGTGATTTTTCTGAGTCAAGATTTTTTAGCTCTGTAGTAATGTCTAGAATATCATTATGTTCTCCTTTCATGGTATTTTCCCCAATTTCTCCTCAACACTATAATTGCATATTCAAAATACCATGCAGAAAAAATGATTAAAAGCATTTTCTGTTTTGCTGTTTTGTGGCAGTAGCACAAGCCCACTCTTTAATACATATTGGCCAAAAATTATTATTAGTTTTTTTCATCAAGTTTATGTTTTAACAAAGTGCATTTTTGTCATCTGCTCTGTGTTTTGCTCAACCAATTTCTTCTTTTTTTCCCTTCCCTGATTAATCATTTGTGATGCCTTTGACATCTTTTAAGCTCCCCTTCTGCCATCAGACATTTGGTCTCCTTGCATGGTTTGAACACTCTTGTCTTGGCCTAATTACTCTCCTTATGTTTTCTTAACCACTGCGGAGATTTCCTTTTTCTTACCATGTGAAATATTCTTGTCCTCTAACTGCCTGAGTTTGTTTAGACAAAGATCCTAATTAGCCTTTACATTGTTAGTTGAAAATTCTTTACCCCTTCTACACTAATTTAACTCTTTCCTTATTGGCTCAAAGCTCTGCTCTATTACAATTATGCACTTTGGTGGTAACATTTAGACTGCCTGTTTCCCCCTTCTTTATAACAAACTGGACCATACTGTGGTCACTGTCCCAGGGGCTCCCTTACACTGCAGTTAGTTAAATAGTCACTGGTATTACTAAGCATCATATCCAGAATTGCACACTGTATTGTCTTTATTATCTATAACATCCTGTGCTGAGTCATTCTTATTTACTGAACTAATAAAGCATGTATCAACTAGAGCACTATCTGAATGTTTTAACCATTTAGTATCTCTAAAATTTGAATCCATCAAAAATCAGTCACCTTCCTTGCACCCTTTCTCACTTTTCTCAAATGAGAGAAAATGTGTGCTTTCTCTTTAGGGCTGCAATGGGTGGAGCCCTGCACACCTATTGCTTTCAAAAAAGGACTGCACATTCCTTGCATTCTTTGCAGCCGAACAACATGTTGAGGTGTCATCACAGTCGCCTCTGTGACTGTGGATCACTCCGGTCGCACTGCGCTATTTTTTACTGAGAAAAATATTGGGCCATCCTGATCGAGACACTGTAGGGTTGGGCACCCCCAGTGTCACTGTTATGTTTCTGCAGGTGTGTGGGGTGGTGGGTGCTGAGAGGGAGGGTCGGTGGGGGGCATATTCCTCATTTTAAAGAAAATAAATGGCGGTCAAGGTGGAATACTCCACCATATCCCGCACTCTGCTGTGCATGCGTTAGCACTAGCACATGCACATTGTAGTGCAGTGTCCATCTTGGTCATGGCAGAATGTGCTGCGCTCCACCATGACTGCCATTTTTTTCTTTAAAGTTATGCATATCCCCCCACCTGACCCTCCCTCTCAGCACCCATCCCCCTGAAACATAACAGTGACACTGACGGTGCCCACTTCCCAGTGTCATGCTCACCAATTTTTTATTATGAATACCCCCACCCAACCCTCCCACTTATCACCCACCACCACCAGAAACATAACAGTGACACTCAAGGGGCCCACTTCCCAGTGTTGTGCTTGCAATTTTTTTAATTATGGATACCACCACCCAACCCTTCCTCTCTGTACCCCCACCCAGAAACATAGAGTGACACTGGGGGGCCCAATCCCACTGTGTCCTGATCAGGACTTTTCCTTTTTATCCCCCCCATATTCCCCCACCTGACCCTCGCTCTCAGTGTCCACCAACCCACCCACCAGAAACAGAAGAGTGACACTGGGGGTGCCCAATCCCCCAGTGTCGCAATCCGCAGTCCTCGGGTTTCTTTTTTAAAAAATAAAACCCTGTGGGGAAAAAAAAGTCCATCAATGTCTTTTGTGGCCATTAAATTTATTTATTCATTTATTTATTAGATCATCAGTTTACAGACCTTTGAGTCATAGACTCATTTACAAAGGCACCTCGTCAAGAGGGCAAAACATCACAGCAAACAAATCAGTACAGTACATAACGCTTAGATTAAAAAAGCAACCAGTATTACAGGCATTCACTGGTGGTACACGCTTGGTAATAGGTAGACCACACTAGTCATAATATAGGTACATGAGTAACACATCAGGTAGCAACCAGAGATATTTTACTACATTAGTCAGTAGATGTTGCATGAGACCCCAGGTATATACAGCAGGTATATACAGCAAAAGTAGACAGGGCAGACCCAGCCTTGGGGTGAAGGGTAAGGGGCAGGTGGGCAATTATGTGCAGTTGCAGCAGCGAGTGCCTGTCAGATGGCTTTTGAGGGAGACCTTGAAAGGACCAAGCTTAGTGGAGTCAGCAATATTGGCTGGGAGGGAACTGAACCAGAAGGGAGCTTGATAGCAAAAGGATCTCTGGGCCATAGAGATCCTAGACGTAATTGTCCACCTAGGGACAAATGACTTGGCTCAGCATGAGGTTAGAGCAGTGCAGGAGGACATTGCAGAGTTGGGGAGGGGCCTAAGACAAGTAGCACACACAGTATCCTTCTCAGAGGTGCTGCCTGTCAAAGGCATGGGTGAGGCGAGGGTAATTGGCACCATGCAGTTTAATGAATGGTTGAAAAAATGGTGCGGAGCACAGGGGTTTGGCTTCATTGGGGACTGGGGTTCTACCTGGAGGACAACAGCCTATACTGGCAGGATGGTCTGCATCTGTCCAGGAAGGAACAAGTCTTTTGAGCAATCGGTTTAAATGCTTCATTGGCAAGCTTTTAAACTAGTCAAAGGGGGAGGCACTGACAAGCAGCAGAAAAATCCCAGCCTCTCCCTACAAAACAGGGTACTAAATGAGAAAAAGACCAAGGTAGAACGGTCAGTGGGGATGCTGCAACAGAAGGTAAAGCCATCAAAAAGTGGAGAGCAATGAGTACCAATGCCCGTAGTCTAGGTAACAAGCTTCCTGAATTAGTGGCCTTGATGGAGGAGGAACATCTGGATATCGTGGCAGTCACAGAAACATGGTACACAAAACCATGACTGGGACGTAAATATACCAGGATACACTATCTACAGGAGGGACAGGGAGGGTAAAAGAGGAGGAGGAGTAATTCTTTACATAAGGGAAGGAATAAAAGCAACAGAACAAAAGGGTAAACAGTGAGGAGAAGAAGCACTGTGGGTAAATTTGGAGATGGGCAATGACACCACAATCCACACAGGGGTTTTATACAGACCCCCTTCTCAGGGGGAGGAAATGGACAAGGAAATGATAGAAAGTATACTTAGAATGGCAGAAAAAGGGGAGATATTGCTGATGGGTGATCTGAATATGCCAGATGTTAACTGGAGTGCAGTTGCAGCTGCCACTTCGAAGAGTGCAGTTATTCTAGATGCCCTACAGGGGGCATGCCTTAGACAACTAGTACTGAAGCCCACTCGAGAGGGAGCAATATTAGACTTGATACTCTCAAATGGAGATGGAGAGAGGATCACAGATGTAGAAGTGGGTAGCCATCTGGGAACTAGCAACCATCGAACAGTATGGTTCACAATAAACACAGTAATACAGTCAAGCCATACAAAGACAAAAGTACTGGACTTTAGGAGGGCTGACTTTGCTATAATGGGTGAGTGCCTAAGGAATGCACTAGCAAATGGGCAGGAAGGAGGGGTGGAAGAACAATGGGGAATAATAAAAACTGCCATCACAGAGGTAATGAGCGTTTGTGTGAAGCAAATAAACAAAACAAGACGATGTAAGAAACCACTATGGTTCTCAAAGGAAGTGGCAGTGAAGGTTCAAGAGAAAAAGAAAGCATTCAGGAAGTACAAGAAATCGCAGAAGGAGTAGGACAGAGAACTGTATCAGTTAAAGCAAAAGGAGGCTGGGAAGGCAGTCAGAACGGAAAAGGCCCAAACCGAGGAAAAGATAGCCAACTCAGTTAAGAAGGGGGATAAAACCTTTTATAGGTACATCAGGGAGCGGAGGAATACCTACGGAGGGATAGTGAGGCTTAATAAAGGGAGGGAGGGTGGGCAGAGGAGACTGTGAAAAGGCAGAGATACTAAACAAATATTTTTGCTCAGTATTTATAAAGGAAGAGGGAGGTACATAAAACAAACAGTAGTAACACTCTGGATACAGAAGTTGATACTAGCCCATTTACTGAAGAAAGGGTTCTGAAAGAACTCTTAAAACTGAAGGTGGACAAAGCAATGGGGCCTGATGGGATTCATCCAGAATTCTAAAAGAACTAAGGGTAGAACTAGTGACACCACTGACTACCCTTTTTAACAAATCATGGGAGGATGGGGTGGTACCCGAGGACTGGAGGAGGGCAGATGTGATTCCCCTTCACAAAAGTGGGAGCAAGGCAGAAGCAGGAAACTATAGACCTGTTAGTTTAACCTCAGTGGTAGGGAAAATGATGGAATCACTTCTAAAGGAAAGAATTGTCGAGTATCTAGAGGCCAGAGGGGCACAGGACCCTAGGCAGCATGGATTCACAGCGGGAAGGTCATGCCAGATGAATCTGATAGATTTCTTTGACTGGGTGACCAAAGTAGTAGATCAGGGAGGGGCTGTGGACATGGCCTACCTAGACTTTAGCAAGGCATTTGACACAGTCCCACTCAAAAGATTAATATACAAGTTAGCCAGCCTGGGAGTGGGTCCCAAGATGACAGCCTGGGTAAAGAATTGGCTGGAGAATAGGACACAGAGTAATAGTAAATGGAGTCCACTCAGAAGAAAGGAGGGTTACTAGTAGGGTACCGCAAGGTTCAGTATTAGGACTGGTCCTCTTCAATGTCTTTATAAGCGACATTGCAGAAGGACTGGAAGGAAAAGTATGTCTCTTTGCAGATGACACTAAGATCTGCAACAGAGTTGATGCACAGGGTGGGGTGGAAAGGATGAGAAGGGACTTGGCAAGGTTAGAGGAATGGTCAAATGTATGGCAGCTTAGATTCAATGCTAAGAAGTGCAAGGTAATGCACCTGGGAAACAAAAACCCAGGGGAAGAGTACACAATGGGGGGTGAGATACTAACAACAACAAGAATGGAAAGGGACCTGGGGGTAGTCATATCAGATGACCTACAGATGGGCAAGCAATGTGAGAGGGCAGCAAGGAGGGCTGGGGGGATACTGGGATGCATAGGGAGAGGCATCACCAGTAGAAAACAGGAAGTTGTCATCCTCTGTACAGACAGCTGGTGAGACCCCATCTGGAGTACTGTGTGCAGTTCTGGAGACCCAATCTCACAAAGACATAGACAGGATGGAAGCTGTCTAGAGGAGGGCAACTAAAATGGTGCAGGGTCTGCACGGAAGACATATGAAGAGAGACTTAAGGAGCTTAATATGTATAGCCTCGAGGAAAGGAGGAGGGGGGACATGATAGAAACATTCAAGTACCTCAAGGAATCAACAAAGTCCAAGAGGGTAGCATCTTTCAAAAAAAGAGGTGTGCAAGAACAAGAGGGCACAATTTGAAGATAGAGGTGGGGGCGGCTCAGAGGTAATTTAAGGAAGTATTTTTTCACAGAGAGGGTTGTGGATGCATGGAACGGCCTTCCGGAGGAGGTTGTGGAGTCAAAATCAGTGGTGGAATTCAAGCATGCATGGGATAGTCATAAGGCAATTCTAGGGGGTGGGGGTAGGAAGAAGTAGGCTGCTGGTTAACTAAGATCTGCAGCTTATCCATTAGGTAGGGAAATGGGCAGACTGGGTGGGCCAAGCGGTCCTTATCTGCCGTCAAATTCTATGTTTCTATGTTTCCTTACCCTGGGGACAATAAGGGAGGTTTTGACAGTGCTGTGGGTGGAGACTGAGGGGGAGGCACGCTGCAGGGAGGTGGCGACCCCAGGGAGGAAGAGCCCTAGCAGGGTCTTTTTTACAAGAAGGCAGGTTTGGAAGCGGAATCTTTCTTCAAGGTTGAGCAAGTTGGTGGTGGAGTACAGCAGGCACATATGGGTGCACCTAGGGGCTCCCAGCATTAGCCTGCAGGCCTTGTTTATAGAGAGCTGTATTCTTGCAAGCTTAGTGTTGTTGGCTGCAGTGCAGATGGGCAGCCCATAGTCGATTAGTGACAGGACAGAGGAGGTGATTGCCAGTCTAAGGGACTCTTGTGGTAGGCAGTCCCTATGGCGGTATAACAATCCAATCCTGGCACCGGTAGCAGCAGAAAGGGCATTGATATGGGAATGGAAGGAGAGTGCCGAATCAAAGATAATGCCCAGACACTTGTAGGAGGAAATCTGCTCAATGAGTTTTAGTGTGCTAGGCAGTATCACGAGAGGGGCACCACTGGCTTTGCTTTGGCGATGCGAGAAGAGCATATCTTTGGTCTTTTTTAGGTTCAGGACTAGCCTTCGTGATGTGAACCAATGCTCAGCTCTATCAAAAGCTTGTCGGAGGGTGGCCTGGAGTGTGTTGGGGTTGGGGTCAGCGGTGAAGAGCACAGCGTCATCCGCATAGAGGAGGATCTTACTTGGGCAGGCCAAGGGGAGGGAGTTGAGGTAGAGACTGAAGAGGAGAGGACCTAAAATGGAGTCCTGGGGAACTCCAGAGCAGACAGGCCATGTGTCAGATAGGGTGCTATTGATTTATACACACTGAGTTCTGACAGACAGGAAGCTGGTGAACCATGCAAGGGGGGCCGGAGGAGAAACCAAGGCATCTGTGGGAGTCAAGCAGGAGAGGATGGAAAACCGCATCAAAGGCCTTGGAGAGGTCAATGAACACAGCACTGGCAGGACTTCCGGCATCAAGAGCAGAGTGCAGGAAGTTGGAGAATTCAAGTAGCGCAGTTGTGGTGCTATGACCTGCACGAAAGCCATGCTGTTCAGGGCACAGGATATTGTGCATGACCAGGTATTCGGCAAGCTGGTTGCCAACTACTTTTTCAAGGGCCTTAGAGAGTAGTGGGGGGAGGATGTTACCTGGGGTTCCTTGATCGCCGCTCTTTAGGATGGGAGTGATGATGGCAGTTTTCCATGTGCTGGGGAACTGTCCCAGGCACAGAAAGTGGTTTAGAAGCTCAGTAAGTGGGACCAGAATAGCATCCAATGTTAGAAGAAGTAGCCTAGTGTCCAGTAGGTCGGTGCTGGGGTTGTTACTACTAACTGCTTTTTGCAGAAGGGGTCTAGCCTCCAACGGGGAGATGGTATGTTGGTCAAAAGGAGATCTCTGGAGAGTGATCAGGGGTGCTACTTGGATGGGATCGAAGAAGTTACTGGGCAGGACTGAACTCAGGTCTGAGAAAGTGTGGTTTAGGCAGTCTGCAATGCCAAGGGGGTCAGAGCAGACAGTTTCATTAAAAGAGAGTTGAGAGGGGAGTGAGGAATCGGATTTCCCAGTCAGCTCCTTTACATTATCCCAAAAGTTTCTAGCCGATCCCCAGGAGGAGACAAGAGTGGATTGGTAGTACTGGGCTTTGGCCTGTCGAATGGCCTAAGTACACTTATTGCACTCAGCGTTGTACACTTGTCTATCAGCCGGCTTGCCAGATTCCATGGCAATGTGCCATAGGTTGTCTCTCATTTTAAGTTTGTGAAGGAGGGAGGGGGTAACCCGGGGCATGTTTTGCCTTTTGGTGTGATTCCTAGTGAAGGGGGCATACAGATCACAGGCAGTGCTAAAAATGCGAGTAAAAAAATCCAATGCCTCGTCTATGGACGGTGCAAGCCTGATTGGGGACCAATCCAGTTGTGAGAGGTACAGTTTAAGGTGACACAGGACGCCTGGGAGTAGGTGACATCACCAGGTGGTTTGTGGTGCAGGTTTGCTGTTGGCAGCGGACCAAGAGAATACGACCGGGGAGTGGTCACTAAGTGAGTTGGGAAGTACACTGATATCGAGCACTCTCTTGGGGCGGTTGGTAATGGTGATATCTGAAGGGAGCTGGAGACAGTAGAGGGGTTGAATTTAGTTGGGGTGGTGACAAGCTGGGACATGTTAAGGGTGGCAAAGATATCTCTGGTTTGGGAGGCTGTGGCAGAGAGCCAGTTGATATTCAGGTCACCAACAATTATCTGGGTAATTTTGGGCAGTAGGCCACAGAGGTAGTCAGCAAGCACCTGAATGGCGAGGTCTTTCTTTCTGGGGGGAATATATGCAACGGTGAGAAAGAGTGGGCCCTTACCAGGGTTGGGGGAGATTTTTAGTGTGAGGCTTGCACACCATTATCAAGCTTGGGTGGTGGAAGTGCATATCCAAGGAGGGAGTCACACATATAGACAGCACAACCACCTCCATGATTACCCACCCAATCTTCCCTGAAAAGGGTGTAACCAGGGAGAGAGATGAAGGAGTCAGGGGTGGATTTGGATAACCAGGTTTCGACGAGTGCGACAATGTCCGGTTGATGCTGAGAAACCCAGCACTGCAATGCAGCAGTCTTCTTAAGGAGGCTGCAAATATTCATAGGAGCTATGCCGAGTCCTTGAGCCTGGGCAGGCTTGTTCATAATGTTGGGCACGGGGACAGGGTTTGGATGAATGTTACCTGATAGAAGCAACAGGAGGGTGATTAGGCTCACAAAAGCGTGGAAGTGATTGTGGCATCTCCCCTTGCGACTGGACATGGGGCCGGGTGCTGGGGTGCAAGGGATGAGTAGAATATGAAGGGTGGGAAAGGCATACCCCCACCCAACCTTCCCACTCAGCTCACACCACCCCATACCCCCAAGCCCTTACTTACCAATCTGGAGTCCAACACCATAATCCTCTCTGGACCACAGGCAATTCTTCACTCTTCAAAGCCAGATCGCAAACTGAAGAAACAGGTATGCAGTTCAATCTAGTTCAATGGAGTTTTGGACTTAGTGGCATAACTGGGGCATTTTTGCATATTCTTGGCCCAAATTTTCAACATGCCTTCTTTGGGACCCTATCTAATGAACAATTGAAATGTCATTAGGCAGATCTGTCCTGAAAGGTGATTTTCCATGCATGAAATCACCTTTCTGGCAGGAGTTGAACATTTTCTCTGCCCTTGTTCATGTAGTGGGATCATAAGAAAGCTAAGCTGAAATATGGTTTCAAAATATTAAAAAAAAGTCTTGAGTCCACATTGAATTTTACAAACGCAGGCTCATAACTTTGATAATTTTCAATATTTTTCCCCTAAATTCACAACATTGCCGTAGCTTTACAGCACATCATGAGTGTAATAGCTGTCATTTTTCAAATCCTGGTCAAAATGTTTTTTTTAAATCCTGAAAGGTGATTTTGTGGTCCCTGCATGAAATCACCTTTTGGGCAGAAGTTGAACATTCTCTCTGCCCTTGTTCATAAGGTGGGGTCAGAAGAAGGCTATGTTGAAAATTTGCTGTGAAACTATTAAAAAACAACAAAGTTATGAGCCTGCATTGAATTTTGCGAACACAGGCTCATAACTCTGGTAATTTTCAATACTATTTTCCCAAATTCACAGCATAGCCATATCTTTACAGCACTTCATGAGTGTGACAGCTCTCATTTTTCCAGTCCTGGCCAAAATGTTTTTTTACACCTCAAAAAGTGATTTTGGGGTCCCTATGTAAAATCACCTTTTGGGCAGGAGTTGGAAATTTTCTCTGCCTTTGTTCATGAGGTGGAGTAATAAGAAGGCTATTTTGAAAATTTGGTTTAAAAATAATAAAAAATAATAATACAATTATGAGCCTACGTTGAATTTTGCAAATGCAAGCTCATAACTTTGGTAATTTCTGATATTTTTACCCCATATTTACAAAATAGCCATACCTTTACTGCACCTCATAAATGTGACAGCTGCCATTTTTCAAATGCTGTCCAAAATATGTTTTTTATATCCCAAAAGGTGATTTTGCAGTCCCTGCATGAAATCACCTTTCTGCCATGTGTTGTACAGTTTCTCTGCTATTGTTTATGAGTTGAGGTCATAAAAAGGCTATGTTCTCAGTTTGGTATTAAAATATTTAAAAACAAAAAAGTTATCACGCTATGTTGAATTTTGTAAAAACACAGGCTCATAAGTTTGGTAATAATCAATATTTTTACCCCAAATTTTCAACATAGCCATTTCTTTACAGCACCTCATGAACGTGATAGCTTTCATTTTTCAACTCCTGCCCCAAATGTGTATTTGCATCCCAAATGTTGATTTTGCAGTACCTACGTGAAATCACCATTCAGCCAAAATTTGAACATTTGCTCTACCCTTCATGAGGCAGGGTCATAACAAGGTTATGATGAACCTTTGGGCCCAGATATTCAAACTGTGCCACAAAGTAGCGCAATAGCAGGAGCAGGCACAAGTTCAGTGCGCCTATGCATAACACATGCGATATTCAAACACTGAGCAGGCCAAGATGCACTTGTGCAACACAACTGTATATCACGCCAACTGCGCCATGGCGCAACCAGGGATGTGCAGTGGTGCAGGTCTGATGCGCAGTAGCACAACCAGGGATGCGCAGTGGAGCAGGGCAGCAGTGCATCAGCACAACCAGGGATGCACAGGGACAGGATGCAGGGGTTCACCACCCATGGAAGATATGGACAGAGGAGCACGCAGCAGAACAGACATCGCCCACCACACCCCATGAACCGCACAACCTGAGGAGAGCTGGTAGAACCACCAGCCCATGGACACCAGCAACAATCCCACAGCTGGGGCATCGTGCTCCAGCACACCACCTGGCAAGCTATGACCAGAACACAAGGAGGTCCAGCCACCCCATGCTACACCGTCCCACCAATGCAGAGCACACCCTGCACAGCGATCCCCAGACACCCTGCCGAGGAGCAGTGCCCAACAGTGCATGTCACCCCATGCATGCCACCACCCCCACTGTGACAATGCAACCCTGTGCACCATGGAGCCATGCAAGGCAGCCCCACCATGAGCACCCTGCAGTGGCAGCAGCAGCCACCAATGCAACAACTGCAGACACAGTGCCACCCTGCACGCCCCCCCGAGGTACAGCTGCGAGACCGACCCTGCGTCGGCACACGAGGTACCCCACATGTGACAGGGCCTACCCCGGACCCCCCCACCAGTGGTACAGCACCCTGCACACCCACCCAAGCACACACCCTGTCCCAGCACTAACCCCAACAGCCAGCACAGATGCCCACAGTGGTGCATGGAAGCATGCTCCACACAGGATGCAACACAGTGCACGGACAGACACACACCCTTACCCAAGGGCACACCAACACAGGGACACAGTAGCGGGACAACAAACCCGCTGGCATGCAGCCACAGCAGCCGTGTACCCATGGCCAGTACCCCTCCATGGCACAGGTGTACCAGCCACCCTGCGCATTCACCATGAATCCGTACGCCACCAGCATGCAGCTGGAGCACAAGTGACAGACATTGGTGCACATCCCCTGCAACAGACACAAGCAACAGCATGGAGGGGGGACAACAACAGCAGAGGCCACAGTGCCACCCAAGGCAGATGTGCACCATACCAGTGACAGGAGGCAATCCGGCATTGCGGGTTTTAAAAGGGCTTTAAAGTCATTTTTATGGAATTGGGCATTCCCTGCTGTACTGTAATTTGTTTATTTTAAATATTTTATATTGGCTGCATAATTTTGTGTATGTACTGATGTGTTGATGTTATGATGTTTTTGTATAGCGCCTTGAAAATTTGAAAGGTGCTTAGCTAAATAAATTTTATTATTATTATTGCGCCGGGTACAGGGGGTATCCAGCATGGACAGCCACCACTGACATGCCAGCAGACCATGCATAACACAGACATGCAAGGGTGTCAGCTGCACAGGCCATGGCCAGTCTGACAGGGGTGCCATGGACACAGTGCATGCACCGTGGACCACTGTACACAGGCGTCCAGTGCACAGAGAACAACACACATACCACAGACAGTGACCGAGTCCCCCACCCACACCATAGGCAGGTCTCTGCCGGACACACACACACCCATGCCTGCACCACCCCTGATGTCATGCACACCACTGCAGCAAAGCACCTGTAGCCCACTGCAAATCAGAGACCACCACAGTTGTCATAACAAAATGCATGTATTGAAAAAGGTAACAAACAAACTTATTTACAAGTATTTACAAGGGTTGGGGGAAAGGGCCACAAACCAGGTGGGGTCAGGCATGGGGCAGGGGTGAACAAATGGGAGAGGGAAGAAGGGGTGTGAGGGTGGGTCCAGGGGGTTAGGTGAGTCAGGGGGCATGGAGGGCCTATTGTCTGCCCCGTTCTCTACTCCTGTGGTGCCTCCGGGTACTTCGTCTCCGGACCCCGTCCCACTCCATTCTCTCCAGAATCGCCAGGGACACCCACGCCAGCTGCAACAGCTCCTGCATGCCTCATTCCATGGCCATCCAGTGATGTCCACCTAGGACAAGGGAGCAGAGTCAATTCGTGTGACTGTCCATCCCTCTGCAGCCCACCCATTGTGCATGGCATACAGCCATGGGCCACGCTCCTGTGATAGTGTGCGAGCACCCACAGTGACCGCGTCCACAAGACCTGCCTACCCAGGTGCACACAACCATGCGGACCGCTGCACACACCCACTGCCCAAGTCCCGCACAGCACCACCGTGGCCATACAGTGACATGGCTATGCGGTGCAAAGACAGTGGCACAGCCATGTAACCGTGCATGCATGGACCACCAGTGATGCACACCCACACATGCAGTGCCACAGAACAGTGCTGAGTATACCATGTGGCGTGCATGGTGGTGGTGTCAAGGGCTGGTGGCCATGCCCCACCGCCAACCCCTCAACACAGCATGCACAGAAGTTCTTGGAAGAAAGGCACTCACCTGCATCTGCAACAGCAGGGCACTGCTGTACTATGGCCCCTCCACCTCATCCCTGTTGCTGGGCAGCATCCCTGTCTCGCTGTGCCCGTGCCTCCCGAGCACGGCGTCTCTCCTCAGGGCCTAGGGTGCAAACATGGAGAGGGGAACATCAGTACAAACCAGTAGCAAAGCCCCCCCCGGGGTGTGTGATCCCGCACAGCCCAGCCATGCCGCAACCCCACCACCACCACCATCATCGCCCACACTGGACAGCCCCCAACCCCCTGCATGGTGGACACATGCACACCGCGATACCTGGATGGATGGACATTACCAGTGTATGGATGGAGCACCTACCTGGCCGTGGCATGGCATCTCACCTGGCACGTGCCTGTAGTAGACCCAGCCTATCTGGGTCCCTCCGCCCGGAGGTCCTCATAGCGGTGGCGACACTGCTCTGTACTGTGGGCAATCCCAGTGGCCTCCTCCATTGCCTCTGCCACCTCCTCCCACACAGCACTTCTTGGCTTGTCCAAAGAATCATCCCCAAACAGGGCCCCAGCATGGGGCTCAACAATGGCCACAAGATTAGCCAGCTCTAGCGCGCTCCACTGTGGTGGTCTCCTGCGTGCCATCATTCATGCAGGCCAGATCACAAAATGGCGCTCTGTAGTGCACGTCCCCCATGTGCAGATGCTGTGTGGTACAGCACTGCCATTCCCCATCACTCTGTCACTGAACAGCATGATAGGGGTGCACCCATGCGGACGCATGGCACCTAGGGGGCAAAGGTCAACCGCAGGGTCAAGGGTCTGTCGTGCACAGACCACCACAGTGCTATTGGGACTCCCTGCATGTGACATGGTAGGGTGCCTGTGTGTGATGCCCTGCAGTGGCCTACCGTGCTGTGGCACCATGGCGCCTACGGAGCTCCAGGGTACGAGCACCACACACGTTAACAGCGCACTAGTGCTACTGGCACAGTAGTAGCCGTGCCCTGCACTACCTCCCATGCTCAGCACATCATCAGTGTGGCAGGTGTCAGCGTCAGCACCCCGGGCATGCGCCGTGCAGTGCCTACTGCGCACATCACAGAGCTGCGCCTTTGCCTGAGCATGCTCAACACAATTGCGCAAGGCGCAACAGCGCAATATTCAGCCAGCATATGCAAATCAGCTCATCAGCAATTCCATGGTGCAGCCACTGCATTAGCATCCACTTAAAGTTGCGTCTCACCTCATTTGCGTGCCTTGCGCTGTATACAGTAAATGTGACATGGGGCTGCTGAGGACATAGTTTGGTATTGCAGTCTATTGTGGTGGGTTGCATGCTGTTTGGAAGTGTCGACTGTGGTGTGTGAGAGATGCATGGGACTGCACAATCAAAGGTAACACCTGGCATTACCACAGGCTCTATTATGACAGAACATGAGGAAGAGGAGGAACAGGGACGTGGGAGAAGGAGGAGGCCCAACTTCACCCGGGTGGAATCAGATGCCCTGTTTGAGGCCTACCTCAACAGGGAACCTCTGCTCAGCGGACAACGGGGAACACCACAGGCCCATGCTGTGGCATGGGGTGAGGTTGCACACGTGCCGTGAACCAGCATGGCAGCCACAAGCGGTCCATGCAGGAATGTAAAAAGAAGGTCGGCATGGACAAGAGGAGGATTAAGGACAAGGTGGCTGCCATCAGGGCAGCATGTGCTGCACCTGGTGGTGGACAGCTGGATGTGCCATGCCTGATGCCACAGGAGGAGCGGGTGGCCAGCAGCATGCTGTGTTGTGCCATAGCGGGTGTTCCAGGTGGTGGCTTCCAGATAGGTGGCAGCCTGTCACTGCATGGTAGGTCCTGTGCTGTCACTGTGTGGGAGACAGGGGGAATGCCACAGGGTAGGGTGGAGACATTAACGCTACTGTGTTCCCTTACAGCTCCTGAGCATCTACATGGGTCAGCAGTGGTGGGTGTGTCCACCGAGGGCGATGCCCTGGACACGGAGGAGCACCCATCCACCTCCACAGGTGTCCGTGGGTCAGGACCACCGCATACCTGCCTGTCTGTCCGGACTGAAGATGGTGGTGCTGGTGCAGACGAGGCCCTACCTGTGTCCCAGCGTGACAGCGGCCATGGACTCCAGTATGCTGGGACATGGACTGGTGCCAGATCTGGCACCGATGATGATGGATCACACATCCTGGACAGTGGTACGTGTGGGATGCAGGATGGTCCCACAGCAGGAAACGGCACGGGTGTTGCCGTGGGTGGTGCTGCCGTGGAGGTCTGCGTGACATCATAGTCCCATCCTGTGCCTGTATGCCCCAGTGGGGCAACACTGGTGTGCGTCCAGGCCAGTGGGGCAGTTGTGGCCGCTGCAGCGGCACCAGTGAGCCCTGGCATTCAGCGGCTGGAGGGGCAGTGCCAGCAGTCGGCCAATGGTGATGGGGGGACAGTGTCAGAGGGCAGCATCAGTGCACCATGTGTGGATGTGCCCTGGCAAGGCTGTGGTGTGCAGCGCCCATCATCAAGGGGTGCTGCCCAGCATGGCCAGGAACACCACGATGGACAGCATGCCAAACCAGCGGATGACATCTTTGATGAGCACAGCCGCCTACACCAGGCTTCAGTGGATCAGCAGTTGTGACTTGTGACGGCGGTGGATGCACTCAGTGCGGTTCTACGCCAGACAGAGGAGCGGCACAGCAGAGACCACTGTCTGCTCCTGGCACAGATGGCCGGGCAGCAGGAGGATGTGACCGCTGCCATTGACAGGCAGACACGTGCATTGACATCTGTCATGGCCACATTGGGCACCCAGTTCGTTACCCATGCACTGCAGACATCATGCAGTGTCACGGCCACCACCCATTCCCTGCATCGTACAACACCTTCCATGTCAACACCGGGTTCGGATGTGGGCAGACTGAGCACGCCTGGCGCGGGCATGTTTGGTGAGCTGCAGACCCCTGTGTGAACATGGTTGCACTCCTGCAGCGTCACCCCGGGGGACCGTCAGTGCCACCCCATGAGGCCAATGGTCAGCCTGGCATGGCTGGCAGGTCTCGGCAGAGCCGCCCATGCATTCGTGGCAGCCGAGACACTGTGCCGGGTGACTAACCTGTCTCCCACCATGGCTTTTGTCTGCCACTGCCCTGTGTGCAGTGTGTTGTGCATCATGCGACGCACAGGTGGGGTACCCGGCCCTGCAAACGCATGGTCCCTGTGCACACCCCCCAGCTGCTGGCCACTGTGGCATGTGCATTATGATGCCCGTGTTGCACTGTACACCAGTGTGCAATGGTGCCGAGCATCTGAAACACGCACAGTGATGGCCAATGGGCTCGGTCATGTGTGGACCTGTATGTGGGGAGGGGTTGCATTTGAGGTTGGCGTGCTTTCTGCCCCTTGTGCATGTCTTGTGGGGTGTGTGTGTGTGCATTTGTGTGTGCGTGTCGTGTTTGGCCCTGCCCATCCCTGACGGCATCTGCGGTTCCACGCTCAGACCCATTTCCTTGCTGCCATCCACCCCTGGGGTTCGTCCATGCCTGTCTGTGGGTTGTGCCCTTGCCATTGGTGGTTGCATATGGCCCTGTGACCTACCTGTGTTGGCCGAAGTGCTCCTCTGTGATGGTGTCCCAGTGCAGTTGTGACATCCGGATCGGGCGGGGGTCCCTTCGCCCAGGGGGTGGCTGCCCATCACTGTGTGGACCAGTGTCCTCATTGTCCCCATCGCTGTGCTCCCCTTCAACCTTTACAGCTGTCCCACAGTTGTTGGCCATATTGTGCAGGATGCAACAGGCCAGGAATAGCCCGCAGGCCTTTGTGGGGCTGTACTGCTGGGTACCGCCAGACATATCCAGGCACCAGAAACATGCCTTCAGCATCCTGAACACCCGCTCGATGACATTATGTGTGGTGGCATGTGCCTCATAGTACCATTGCTGCAATGGGGTCGCAGGGTGCCGGTATGGTGTGAGCAGCCAGGGACAGAGTGGGTAGCCACTGTCACCTGTGTGTAGAGGGTGGACATTAGTATGGTGGTCTGCATCGCTCTGCCATGGGCCGTCAAGGCCGGTACCCATGGCACCTCTGACTATGCACCCCCCCACAGTTGCTCATGTCATCCTGCGTGATGTGCATACTCACCCACTAGGTGGCCAGTGGGGATGTCCCCACTCTCGAACCTGTGGCACAGTGTGGACTGATGCCAGATGAAGGCATTGTGTGCTCCCCCAAGGTGCGTGGCACAGACATTGGTTATGCACCTCCTGGCATCGCACACAACCTGGCAGTTGATGCTGGCAATCCCCTTCCGGTTAATGGAAGACACACCGTCCGGGCCAGGTGGCATGCGGATGGCCACATGGGTGCAGTCAATGGCCACAAGCACACCAGGCATATGTGCTACCCTGTGGAACTCTTGTATGTGTGCTGTGCGTTCCTCCTGTGTGCTGGGGAAATGGATGTGCTCCACAGCATGTGGCAGCAGTGCGCTGAGGAATTGTGTGAGTAAGCGTGATGCGGCCGACTGGGTTATGCCTGTTGTGTCCCCTGTTGGTCTCTGGAAAGTGCCCGTAGCGAGCAGGCACATGACAGCTGCCACCTTTGTCTCCACTGACAGAGCATGGCTCCGTCATGTGGGTGCCTGTATCTCATCACTGCACATCTCACAGAGCTGCCTCAGGATCGCCCGGTTCAGGCAGTACCAGCCCACAATCTCTGTGTCAGTGTAGTGCTCGAAGACGGTGCGGGCTCGGTACCGCCTGTTGGGGGCGTACTGCCAATGGGCCCTTCCACGGCCGCACCCCCCTGCTGCCTGCCTTCTCACACTCCTCATTACCGCCTCCATCTGGAAGGTGGCACTGGCCATGTCCCTGGCTGGTGCCCCCCCCCCGGCAGCTGTTATCCCGTTCTCCCCACTGTCCACTTGTGATACTCCCCCTGCACCCGGGTACATCTCCAGCCTTTGGCCGTCCTGAATACTGCCACTGCCCTCAGTCCACTGTGGCACTTCCCTGTCACTCCTGCACAGTAGCACAGGCTCCCTACTCCTGTCCTGTTCCTGGTTGTTTCCAGGTGTGCACTGTCCTGCTCATGCCCAGTCCCACTCACTGCTACCCTCTTCTCTGTTGCTGTCACCTCGCTCCCACCTCTGGCTTCCTTGTAGCATTCTTGCACCTCTCTCTTGTTCCTTTTTATTTTGGATTATTTCCGCTGTTGCGCAACTTCCGCTAGCTCCCCTATTGCGCATGGCGCATGCTGTTGAATATCGCACTGCGCCATTTATTTATGGTCCCCCCCACGGTTGCACATGCATTCATTACTATTGCACTCTTGCGCATTGCAACTTGCACAGTGCAGCTGCATCCCACTAAATATCGCACAATGGCGCATTTTCATACTTGCACTCGCGCATCTCTGTTGCGCATGGTGCATCCCTTTTGAATATCTGGGCCTTGGTGCATTAATATTACAGAAGCAACAAATTTGGGAGCCTACATTGCCTTTTGCTAATGAAGGCTCGTAACTTTGGTAATTTCAATAGTTTTACACCAAATTCCTTGCCTGCAGCCCTATCGGCTCTGGCCAGAGTTTGTTTATTTATTTATTTATTTATTAGATCATCAGTTTACAAACCTTTGAGTCATAGATTCATTTACAAAGGCACCTTGTCAAGAGAGCAATACAACACAGCAAACAAAACAGTACAGTACATAACACTTAGATTAAAAAAGCAACCAGTGTTACAGGCATTCACTGGTGGTACACGGCAGGTAATAGATAGATCACAGTAGTCATAATATAGGTACGTGAGTACCACGTCAGGTAGCAACCAGAGATATTTTATTACAATAGTCAGCAGATGTTGCCTGAGACCCCAGGTACACACAGCAAAAGTAGGCAGGGCAGACCCAGCCTTGGGGCGAAGGTAAGGGGCAGGTGGGGGATTATGTGCAGTTTTATTTGGTGGTCCATAAAAGATGTACATAGAAGTCCCTTGTTACTTTTTTCTTTCTGTGTCATTGAAAGAGATTCCACTCCCACTGATTTGCATTTTGTTCTAGCCACAACTCTAGCCCCAGTATTGTTGCTTACATAAATTGTTACCTCCCTCCTCTTTTAGTGCCTCTGTACCTTCTAAACAAGTGTGATGACTTAATTATTTTCAGTATAATGGAACTGAATTATTTGCAGTTTGAGAAAACTGTGATCTGTGTATGTAAAGATTTGGCAGCAGCAAGGCCAGAATAGGTGTGAAAGGTTTATTATGTGAAACAGCCTCAAGAAGGAAGACGCATTGTCACATAACTTGACCAGCTCTGCTTCAGGTATTGATGGAAAAGCAGAGCATGGCTAAATCTTCTGTTGTGTTAAACGACCTCCAAAAGGAAGTGACTTCCCTAGCAGTCCTTGGTACCATAGTATTGAGATGGAGGCAGAATCCCAGAACTAGGTTTGAAATCAGCTTCAGCCAATCAGATAAATTCTGGTTCAAACTCCACTGCACCTCTGGCTAAAGAGAAAAAGATGAAGGGAGAAAGGCATGTCAGCAGCTTGGTGGCTGTGTTGTGCACCAGCTGTAGACCCTGCAGTGTACCTCCACTGACCCTGAGATACACAACATTGCAGTAGTCAAGCCTAGACATCACAAACGTGTACACCAACATTGCCAGGGCTGAGGGGGCAGATAAGGGATCTAACTCAGATGATATTCCTCAGGTGATAAAAGATACTCCAGACTACTGCAGACACCTGAGCCTCAAGTGTCAGCCCCTTTTCCAGAGTGACCCCCAGATTTATCACCTTAGCAGTAGAAAAGAGCCTAGAGAAACTGAGCCAAAACCCTAGCTCCTTCTTGGTAACTGCCACTCTCTCCCTTCAGTCCCGCTCAGCAACTAACACTTCAGTCGTGTCAGGAATGAGTCTTAACCAGCTTGATGACATCTAATCCTGAATCTTGGCCATGCATTTATTTAGCACATCCACTGTGTAGGTGTTCCAGGTACAAATAAAAAATAGAGTTGGGTATCACCTGCATAGCAGTGAAACCCCAGTTCATACTGTCTAATAATCCCTCCCAGGGGCAGCATATACACTACGAACAACATGGGCGAGAGTACTGAGCTCTGGGGTATGTCACAGGGCAGTGCCACTGGGAGTGAAGAGAAGATCTCCAACGCCATCTTCTGTCAAATTCCTGTGATAGGACTCAAACCAGCAGGTTACCTTACTGGTGATTCCTACATACTCCCTTATCCAGTCCAGCAACAGCCCATGGTCCAGAGTGTCAAAGGCAGAAGAGAGATCAAAGATAGAGTATGTAATTCTGACAGGGTGCCTATATGACACAGAGGTAACCCTGGAAAATGTTTTTCCCTCTTTACTCCACTACAGTGGTGTTTCAAAGATTTTTGGGAAAACTGATTTGAATGCTTGTGGGTCAACTTATTCTAGGAGGGGATTTCATTGTGACTCTTACACCAGATAAAGATGCTCAGAAATGCTTAAAAACTACATTGCACCATCTAGACCTGATTGACACGTAGTGTAAATTGTTTCTGCCAGACAGAACGTATATCCACTACTAGGTGTAGCACCACCGCCTTGCCCACCTTAATTATTTCATATTGACCTGTGAGCATTTTCATTCAGTTCAAGATATGTCTTCTGGCCCCCACATCTCTCAGACCATAATTGCCCAATACTTAAATTGGATCTTGGGAGTTCTAGAAAGAATACCTTGTGGTGCTTTAACACTTCTCTCCTCTTCTTCAAGATGAGGAATTTTGCGCTTATTTGACAGATCTTTATCAAGGAAATCTCCATTGGGCCAGACCTTTGGAACTATAAGTCATCAGCATCAGGGTCACTCAGAAATGTTTGCTAGCTGGGGGCCACCCATGATAACATGCAATATTGGTGCCTGCATAATTGTGAGTGGCTCCATTGCTCCTCAGTTCTTTCTTTAGCCATCGACTGCTCATCAGACCTGCAGAGAAACAGCCCCATTGTTCTTTGACTTCATTATTTTTTTTTACTTTACCTTCACTTATTGACATTGTTCACATAGGTTGCCATCGACAGAACCTTTATTTCCTGTTTGTACCTGTGGTTACAAGATCTACAAGGATGACCCACACATAGTTTGTATTTGCTGTTTGGGCCTGTCCCACAAAATCAGGGCCTGCAAGATCTCTCAGGGATTCAACCAGGCCACAAGGAGATGCTAAAAGGAGGATGAAAAACTTTTGTCACCATTAAGGCTTTTCCTCTTGCTCCTGTTTTCCTTCCTCTTAGCAGTAGCCTTACACCTAGTGTAATGATTATCTGCCATCTTTTTTTGTTTAATCAATTTTGCACTTAACATGGCCATTGTGTGTTTTGACTTTTGCACTCTTCTTGTTACACTATATTTATCTAAGCTATGTACTGTTTTTATCCTTTGCTCCCTTCTGGCGGGTCACACCTGGAAACAAGCCCTGCTTCAGTGTGCATTTCCCAATCAGCAATTTTTGAATAAATAAATAAATAAATAAATAAATAACCAAAGGCTGTGGAAGTCACAGCCAAGGATGCAAGCTCCAAGCCAGCTTCTCCTTTATGCTCAACCACCTCAAGGAAGGAAACACCATGGCGTTCAGTGGTGCTGCTGCCACTACAGTTGCCAAGGACTTTGGACATAGGCAAGTATAAGTCATCGTGGAAGTCCTCCTCTTCTGGCCCTCACCACAAGAACAAAGATATAGCTCCTGTTTGCCAGTAAGGTCTAGATCTCCGCTCAAGCAGAGTAAGTCCTCATCATCATCTGCTCCAGCAGCAATGACTACCACCTCCCCTGACCATTGTTTAGACAACAAGGCCTGGGTCTGACTCTGACACTGCCATACTTACTATGGATGGTAAGCAGTCTCCATCATCAGGATCTGTTCATTTGAGGGTGGTAGTCCTGGACCCTTTACTGGACGCTATCAACTTTCAGGTTGTTCTGGCATCATTCTCTGAACTATTTGGACACCTGTTACCATAGCTCCCATTGATGATAATGACTATCCTGTTGACTGAGCCTCTGCCATTGGCACCATCACTGTTAATGAGATCCAAAAGCACACCTTTCATTTATCTGTCATAGCAACTGCCTTCATTGATTACCCCATTGTCATTCCAGACAGTAATGAGGTGGGCAATAATACTGATCTCCTTAATTTGGAGGAGGATTTGGAGGATGAAGAAAGGGATAATGATCCCTATGAGGAGGGTTTGCCTTCCAGCTCTAACATTTCCCCCTACAGTGGGACTCTGGTATGCCCTCCCAGCTCTTTTCCTGAGGTCCCACTTTTCAGGCTATGCTCAAACAAATCCTAAATTTTATGGGGTTTGATGTGGAGGAGGGCTGCACTAAGAAAAATTTAATGGAGTTTTTTGAGGTTCCTACTGCACCCTCTATTATTGTTCCTCCTGTTAAGCCTGCATTAGAAGATGTTACCTTTGCTGCTGGGTATAGGCCTAATACCTTGCCTAGAAAGGCTGATAAACAGTATCCTGTTCAATAGTTAAGCCTTATTATGCTTCTAAGCCTGAAACTGATCCTGTGGTTTCATGGCTGTTAATGACTACTCTAGTGCCCCTAGACACATGAGTACTTTGACTCCTGCCAAAGAATCCAGGAGACTGGATGTTATGGGCAAAAGAACTTATATAGTACCTCTGCATCCTTGAGCTTAAGACTCACTAACTACAATTTCACCAGTGAAATTCCGGCTAAGTCACGAATTTTGCTGTGTGAAATATTTTGCAAATTTTGCACATTTCACAAAATATTTCACTGGTGCGAAATGTGGAATTTCACTGGCAAAATGTGGAATGTCACCCATGAGTGGTGGAATTTCGTCCACGAGTGGCAAAATCCAGCCATTCACAGGCAAAATTCCACAATTTGCTGGTGGAAATTACATATTTCATACCCACAAAATATTTCATGATATGCGTGAATTTCGAAAAGTATTCTGTGTAACGAAATTTGAGGATTTCGCCTATCTCTGCTACCAGGCATACATGAATAAATATCAAAATAGCCTGTAGAAATCTGCTGTGCCTACCATTCAGGCTCTACCTGATGGTCTTGCCAAGGCTGACTTGCTTAAGACTGCCTCAGCTGGTATGGATACTGGCCAGCATCTGTTATGCTCTGCATATGATACTTCTGATGCCTCTGCCAAGGCTGCTGCCTCTGGCATATGTTTTTGGCGATATCACTGGCTTAGGGTGGGTAGGTTTGCTTCTGACATACAAATGACTGTGCTGAATGCCTCTCTTTGAGGCTCCAAGCTGTTTGGGAGTGATGTTGAGAATGCTGTATATAAGTTCCAATCCTCCAGGATGACTTTATGGTCACTTAAATCTCTGACCCCTCAACCCCCCAAGGGGTGCGGTAAGTGATCATTTTGTAGGCCTGGAGCCTCTGATAGCTGTACTTTATGTCATCAATCCCTTGGGTATGGAGGTTGTCCCCCTTGTGGGTCCCCTTCTTCTTGGTGCTCATGCAAAGGCACCCAAAGGTATCAGTCAAGGCGGTGCCCCTTCTGCCTCTGGAGCCTTCCAATTCCCCACTTTATTCCCCTCCAATGTTGCCTTCCAGTGTGCAGGTTGGTGGGGGAATCTCCCTTCATCTGTCAAAATGGAGGATGAACACAATGGATGAGTTGGTCCTGGAAGGGTGGAAACGGAGAATGCTCTGGAGCTGCTGTCTGTCCATCTAGTTCATCCTCTTCCTCCTTTTCTTTATCCTCTGAGTACTTTTCCCTTCTGATAGAAGGGGATCAGTCACTCCTTCACATACAAGCTATTGAGCCTGTTTCTTCCCAAGAAAGGAACAAAGGTTTCTATTCCAGAAACTTCCTGGTTCCCAAGTGGACAGGAGATGTGTATCTAGGGTTGCCACCTTTGGATGGGGCAAAAACCGGATCCATAGCTTCACCCCTAGCCCCACCCCTTTTCATGACTCATCATGCATTGTTCCTCCTAAGAGGCCATTTTGTTATATAAATAAACGATAACACTTAAAGCAGCAGTTCAACAAAAATGTTAAGAGACTGTACTTTACCCGTTAAGTTACTTTCCTAGGTTCTTCCTAGTCATCCATTTACTTATGTATTTATTTATTGACATCGGTTTAACAAATAAACATAAAGAGGTAAAATACATTTTTACAGATATGATCTGGGGGGAGACAAGGGGAATACTGTAAATAGCATGCAACAGTATGCATGGTATATAATAATACATAATTGTTTCCTGTAATCTGTACTTTATATCCTTTTCTGGCTCCTTTCCCTGTTCATGTCCACAGTACTATTTCAAAGAAAAAGAACTGACCATACAATTTTCTTGAGTAAAGAATATAATTTAAAACATTTAAAAATGCCTAAATTCTGTTAGAGATGAAAATGTTTACCAGCAAATGAAAGTGGAAGACAACTGGCTCTGTTACTGTTACAAAGGTGGGGGCAGCTGTGCTGCTATGCCACTAGGTGTAATGGAAAGATTAGGTTAGTAAGTGCTAATGTTGTTAATGGCCATACTTTACACCTCCCAGGCTGACTGCTTTCACAAACAAAGGGTTATAGTGACTACAGAACTTGTTTGTAAACTGGACATGCAGCTGAAACAATGACTAATATGACAACATGTGTTTCAAAAGTATGTGAGCACTCAAAATGGTTCAAAAACCTGACCAGCACACAGCAAAACCGGATTACCTGATAGGGACCCTGAAAACCTGATCACCAGGTAAAAAACCTGACAGGTGGCAACCCTATCTGCATCCTGTACTGAACTTGACAGACCTAAACCTGTTCATTGAATTAAAAATGGTGACTCTTCAGGCTCTCCTTCCCCTGCTACAGAAAGGAGATTGGCTCTATGCCCCAGATATGAAGGACGTATACCTTCATGTCAAGATTCACAAGTGCCACAGGCAGTATTTCTGCTTTATGCTGGAATGTAGGCATTATCAGTTCCAAGTCTTGCCCTTTCACTCATGCTTGGCACTATGGGTGTTTACAATATGCTTAGCAATTGTGGCAATGGCCTTTTGGATGAAAGGGCTTTATGTCTTCCCATATCTGAATAACTGTCTCCTGACGGCCCTGTCCTGGGCTTCAGTTCTGTATACATTGTCCAGACCTGGACAACTGCATGAGGAACTGGGTGTTACAGTAAATGTATTGGTGCAGTGCTGGACAAAGTAGTGGGCAGTTTCTTCCTGCCTGTAGACAGGATGGAGGCTCTTGTTGTGCAGACCCAGCTGATACACAGGAGTCATTACGTGTCTACTTGGATGATGCTACATCTCCTGGCATTCATGGCTCCTGCCATAGTAGTGGTTTCCTTTGCCCATCTCCAAATGCGCATACTGCAGTGGACTATTCTGATACAATGGGATCAGCTGACAGACACACTGGAGCAAATGGTACTCATTACATCCCCTCTCTTCCATGCTCTGGTATGGTACGATATCCTGAAAATTAGAGCTGGGAGAACTCGGTGAAGTTCTGACACTTATTAAATAAGAATCAGAACATGGTGGAGTTCTGATTTGTTCTGATTAGTTCTGATTATTTATAAATATTTGAAAAATAAATGCGATAAAATGCATAAAGGTGGCCAGAGTCAGTCATATCCAACACAGAGACCAAAAGAAAATGATTTAATGCATGATTTGTAAAAAAATTACAGTAAAACTGCTAAATAAAAGCAATAACTGCTAGCTGCTTCATAACTGGGTTATACTGGTGGCATATCCTGCTCAGGCCCATGACATGAGTGTGCTGGGAGAGTAAGAGAGCGAGAGCGAGAGAGAGAGAGAGAGAGAGACGGAGGGAGGGAGAGGGAGAGAGAGAGAGAGAGAAAGACAGACAGACAGATACAAGCACTATTTTGCCTGCTTGCCATGTACAGTGTACACACACTGCACAGCCACATTGAAGCCAAGATTAATTTCTTTATTTGTAATATCTGAGACTGTAAAATTTCTCTTTGGCCCCCAGTAGTCTCTCTCTCTCTCTCTCTCTCTCTCTCTCTCTCTCTTTCTCCTCTGGATCGTAGCACAAGTCAGATATTTATTTTGCCAGCCTGCTCTTGCCCTGTGTACACGCACAGCCACACTGAGGCCAAGAATAAACTTTATTTGTGATTTCTGTGACTATAACATTTCTCTTTGGCCCTCAATAGTCTCTCTCTCTCTCTCTCTCTCTCTCTCTCACACTCTCTCTCTCTCTTTCTCCTGTGGATCATAGCACAAGTCAGAGATTTATTTTGCCAGCCTACCATTGCCCTGCACACAATCAGCCACAGTGGGACCAAGAATAAACTTTATTTGTGATTTCTGTGTAACCTGCTTGTTACCCGGGGTTACTAGAATCCCAGTAAGACCTAGTGGTAGGCAGGGGAGGCAGCTTGTGGAACTCCAGTTAAATGGGTTTCACACTGTCTCACTCTGTTCTCAGTCTCAGCTGAGACTGAGGGATGACATCACCAATAGAACTATCGCAGCTGCATGAGCCACATTGGAATCTGCAGCAAGGGAGTTGGTTAGAACGTTGGGAGGTTTTGAAGTCAGTCTTCAGTGAGTGAGTGTGAAGTAGGGAGTTTGCTGAGAAAGCAGCTCAGTGAAGGCTCTAGGAGCCCCAGCCCTGACAGAGGGCTACTTTTAAGTAAAAGGGTGTGTGTCTTCACCTTAAAGAGAGACACAGAAGATAATTGAAGTGGTGGAGACCGCTGTTTTCGGGTCTCAGTGCCCCCTCCCTCCGGGGGGCAGGAAAGGGTTCCCTGCAGATTCCTGGGGCAACCCCCTAGTTCTGCTTATAAAGGAAAAGCTGCCTATGTGTTCCAGAGTTTATTTGGGAGAACAAGAAGATTTGTGAGTCGCCTGTGGGGCACCTGCAACGTGAGGGTGAGTGTCTGCTCTTGCTAAAAGGGCCTATGTTTTTCACCCTGGGACTTGTGTGACAATGTGTGGATTGAACTACTAAAATAGTGGAAGCCTAGAGTAATGGGCTAAGCAAAGTAAAAGTAGGTTCAATTCCAGAGCTTGTTGGGATGCAAATGATATGTAGAGAAGATGTGACAGACGTCTACCCAGAATCTACATTTGAAAGTTCAGTAAAGGAATGGTTCAGTTTCCAGAGAAATGGACGGGTATGGGCTGTGGGAGCTGGAGGTGGGTGGCCCCCCATCTTTAGTGACCAGGTCCATCTCTATGGATTTCTTCTGTGGATTTCTACTTTACTTAAGGCACTTGGTCAGTGATGAGGGAAGTACCCAGATGTGGGATTGTAAGGAAAATTCTCTCTAGGAGTCGAAGACTCTAGTGTGGTTTGGTGAGCCACAACAGGATAATTGGTTCATTCCTCAAATGGACCATGGATCAAGCGGCCGGTGGGGGAGCCAGGCCAGTGGGAAAAACCCAAGTAGTGTACATGTTGGGCTGTGTGCCCAAAGCTGCGTGCAAGTCTGGGCTGTGTGCCTGGTGGGTTTAGAGCCTGAGGGCTGGAAATAGTGATAAAGTGTTCTGTAGTCTCTAGTCTGCATTACCAGGAAATGTAGCCCCATGAGGGTCCGTCTATGCTTTGTTTGTTCAGCTTGGATGTGAATAAAAGCCACACTGAAGAATCCCATTCCTAGTTCTGGACATTACAGTTATTGCTTCCTGTGTTCAGATTTACTTGAGTGCCCCTGTGCAGAGTAACCAAACCTAGGCCCCCCTGTGCCGAGTAACCTCATCCTCCCCGAACCCAGTCCCCACCAGGTACTGCTGTCAACTTCAACAGCATGTCACCTGTCATTTTGCTAAAAAGGCAGGAATGAGGGGTTACATCTGTAACTATAACATTTCTCTTTGGCCCCCAATAGTCTTTCTCTCCCTCTCTCTTTTTCTCATCTGGATTGTGGCACAAGTCAAAGATTTTTTTTGCCAGCCTGCCCTTGCCCTGTACACTAACATCCAGCTACAGTGAGACCAAGAATAAACTGCATTTGTGATTTCTGTCACTGTAACATTTCTCTTTGGCCCCAAGAGTCTGTCTCTCACTTTCTCCTCTGGCACAAGTCAACAGTTTATTTTGCCAGCCTGCCCTTGCCCTGGGCCTGTACACAACTCTCCTCTCCTCTCTTTCTGGTATTCAATATATGTTTCAAACCCACATAGGACAGACTACAGGAGTCAGGCAGTTTGTGAGGTACTACTTACCTAAGTTGATCTCCACTCTGAGAACAAGACTGACAGCTGACCCAGAGAGTCACCAACCAACTGACTGACTGTCCAATCACAGTAGTTGCAGCCCATACTCAGCTCTCCACCACATGTGACTGTGATGTGTGGTCCTCCTGCTCCTGGGCTCAGCTAATCTCATTTCCTCAGTCTTTTGTCTTCCACCTGATGCCAACTGTTCCTCCTTACCCCACCCCATGGGGCACCAGGCGTGCAGAAAAAAAAGTCCTGCTTTCCATGGACCTGGAACCCGACTTCTGCGGTGAAATCCATTTTTATCCAGGTCCGTGGATTCAGGGTTCAATCCAAGGGTCCAGATTTCGGATGGAACAGTCTGCCCAGCCCTACTGGAAATGTGGGCTGTTTTACTTGGTCTCCAGACCTTCAAAGAACACTGCAGCCCTGGTCCCTTGCTGATACAGTCTGTCAGTGTCATACACTACATAAGCAAGCATTCTTATCACCTGAGCAGGGAGGTGATGGGAGTGTGTTACTGAGAGATGTCTCATGGCCTACAGTATCGGCTGTGTTTCTCCCACCCAAGTGTCTAAGACATCTTGGCAGACAGACTCAACTGGTTTAAATCCCTGGGACATGAATGGGAATGGATGACCTTCATCATAAATGACCTCTTCGCAAGATGGGGTCATCCAGAGTTAGACTGTTTTGCATCCCCACACAACACAAAATTGTTGTGTTTCTGCTCGATTGCTGCAAGCCAAAGAGGTTTTTTGGCTGAGTCATTTTGCCCGTCTCCTGGAAAGGGAGATTCCTATATGTCTTTCCTTTGATCCTTTTCATTTACAGGGTTCTGTTCAAACTGTGGGTGGAGCATGTCTCCCTAATACTAGTGGTTTTCTTCTGGCCTCATTAGATTTGGTTTCCGCTTTTACAGCATCTGGTGGTGGAGCCTCCTGTTCAACTCCCTCTTTGCCATGGCCTGCAGTCACAGGATTAACGGTCCCTACTACATCCAAATCAGTGATCCCTGCATCTGCATGCCTGGATCCTGAAGACATAGCCATGGCCCATTTTGGGGTTCCTACCAGGTGGCTGGTGTCTTGCTTGCAGCCAGAAAGCCCTACACAAGACACACGCATTCTTTGCAATGGAAGTGCTTCTCCATGTGGTGTTTTCCATTCTGTGGACCTATTTATGTGTCCTGTCAATAGTGTAATGGATTGTCTTCTGTCCCTATCCAACTCCAGTCTCCAGAACTAGTCTATTAAACTTACTTCATGCCCCATCCCCCGCTCACTCGCTCGCCCTCCTGCTCGTTAAGCAGACTAACAGAAAATGTTTTCTTTTTCCTTTTAGTTGTACCTGTTGTTACATTCTGTGCAGCACAAAAGATCAATGAGCTATGTCCGTGTTGGGGGGGGCAAAACAATGGATGACAGAATACGCTCTCGCTAACCGAGAGAGATGCCGCCATGTTTTTAAAAATGTTCCACCCGCCCACAGAGGGAAAGTGGCCAATGATGGACCACGCTGTTTGATTGGCAGTCCCAACATGGCCTGGCATCGAAGACTGATATGCTTTCGCTTTCCACTTTCAGTGATAATAGTATCGTTCAGAGCACTGAACAATAGTATTACAGGCTCTGAGAGATACTATTATCACTTTTGAACTGTGCTATTATAACTGGTGACCAACAGTATTATCACTTGCTGTCCGGTACTATTACCGGGAATTTTTTGTATGCTTTAGTGTAGTATTAAATTGCATATCCATATATTAAAAGATGCTACAATGCATTTATTAAACAGACATAAAAATAGCAGTGATAGTGGCAAACATGACTCAATGTTTTGCACAGGTCACGTGCTTTTTCAAGAGCAACAGACAAAGAGTTAGATCTATTTTTATAGTGTCATTCTTTAAAACATATATCTAAAAATGTGCATAGCAACTGAGTAGTCACACGTTTAGCATTTAGATTATAGATATATACAACAAAGTAATAAGGTGTTTTTTTTATGTGATTAGTGTGTATTGCCTGTCCTGTACTGAATGATTTATTAGCTGTACTTAACTGAAACTTTGAGTCATATTTGCCACTATCACTGCTATTTTTATGTATATTTAATAAACGTGTTTTAGCATCTTACAGTAAGCTAAGAGTTTTTTCTCGGTTTTGTGAGCTAGGGCTTTCATTACATGGTTGTTCTTCCCTTTTTGCCCGTGTGCTCCAAGTTTCTTTTTTGAGCTACCTCTATTCTTGTGGACTTGTTTTTTCCAAACAAACCTACTATAGGGTGAGTGTGGAGATCTCGAATCCTTGTGTGTCACCTCAGTGTGAAATGTAGTAAAGCTTGTATCCTACAACTCCGTGATACCAGCACTGGGGACCTGGATCATAAGGAGGACCGGATCATGGCACTAATGTGTGTCTACTATCAACCACTACATAGTGAGGATAGCCTTCCCTCCCCAGTGCTTATCACAAGCTATCCAAGACAAAGGTCCCTTTCCCGTCCGACTCCTGAGCAGCACCTGTTCTCACAGTGTGCTGTTACTGTGGAGGGGGTGACTCAGGTCCTCGGACTAGCCAAAACCCAGAAACTCCCAGGACCAGATGGATTTCTAGTGGAATTTTGTGAATTTTTTTCCTGCTGATTTGCTCCCACTCCTCCTGAAGACCTTTAGTTCTGTTCAGGCAAGCACTCCTCCTCCTCTCCCCTCTTGGACCAGGGCCACAATATATGCAATCTTGAAACCCAACAAAAATTCTAGTATCCTGGCCTCCTACCACTCTACAGCCATACTTTATATTTACTATAAAGTCAATATGGTGGTTTGGGCACATAGTTCTACATAAGTAACTTCCCGCGTTAATTCAACAAGATCAGTATGGCTTCATCAGACAGCAGCAGACCATAGAAAACATCCACTACATGTTGCTGCTATTAGACCATGTCATAAAATGCTCCATACCCACACTCTTACTCAGCTAAGATGCTGAGAAGGTATTTGATAGAATCTCCTGGGGTTTTTATGGGGGCACTCAGGAAGCCTATGATTTTCTGGAACCCTTCAAACACACTGGTTACCAAATCTTTATGCCTCCCCACAGGCTCGTGTGATGGTCAATGGCTCCTGTAGTACTCTGATCCTCTTGAAGCATGGCACCTGGCAGGGGTGCTGTCTCTGTCTCTTTCTCTCCCCCCCTTCTTTTTGTACTCTATATTGAGCCTTTGACTCTAGCTATGTGTACTAATGCAGGAACTGAAGAAATAACCCTGGGGGCACTGAGTTCAAAGTTGCACTCTATGCAGACACCATGCTGCTGACCTTACAGTATTATCACAAGAAGACTCAGGCCCTATGCATAAATGTGTGGAGTGCTAATGTACCATGTATCTGTGGCACATAGCCACCCCACACCCATTGTGCTGCCTGAGAGATACACAAAAAGGGGTGTGCATACCATACACACCTGATCCCCCTGCCATGTGGACAGCAATGCATTGGGGGCAGGCAGTGGGCACACTGGCACTACATGGCATGCACTACAGCATATAGTGATGTCTGCAGGGGGTGGAGGACTATGCAAGTTATGGCGGGGGGAACCTGCCATAATACCAGTACATGCCAACACACAAGCAGTCCCCCACCAGGTCCAGGCAGCCTGAGGCAAACCCACTGGCATAACAGCACCCCCCAGTCTCATATGCCTGGACCCCCCACACACACCTCGTTGCCCCAGGCACATCTCAATGTAAGGGTCACCCCCCCGCCATAGGACAGGCCCATCCCCGATGTTGCAGAAGCATCCCCCCCGCACCCACAGAGGAGCCCTAGCAGAACCCTCCCCTAGCCTGTGCCAGACACTCTGCCACTCCCAGTGGTGGCCTGTCCCTGGTAGCACCCAACATCCAACACCTACCCCTCCACATGCCAGCCCCATCCCTGTCTGCATGAATGCAGCCCCCAACACATGTGCACCCCGTCCCCGCCAGTGCAAGACGCACCCACCCCCCCAATGACATGTCACCCCATCTCCAGTTGCATAACAGAACCACACACACACACACACAGACACAGTGTAGCCCTGGGCAACAGTACCCCGACCCCGATGCCGTAACCTCTGCTGGAACAGTAATGGCCTCTGTGTGCTCCCCCATCCCCACGGCACTGGCAACATCCACACACTCCAGTCCCTGTACCTTCCAGTTGGTGCCATGGCTTGGGATGGCCAGCTACACAGCCCTCCTCACACCTCCTTGGGGCCGTCCGTACAAGTGATGCTGGGAGTGCAGCACCTATTCATAACGGCACATTCCCAGCATTACTTGGATGGCAGGTGGCTGAGAAGGTGTGAAGAGGGCTGTGCTGCTGGCTCTCCTGAGTCACTGAACTGACTGGTCACTACAGGTATGGGGGTGGGTGTTGTCAGTGCCACAGGGGAGAGGTCCACTGAACACCAATGGTGGTTGGAGGGGCCAGTATCAGTGGTCAGGGGGTGGTATGATTGTGCTGCACTGGGTGGGGGGGGCTGTGTGTACGGATAGGGGCATGCAGCATAAGTGTGTCAGTGGGGGTCTGCCTGCAGGGGTCCAGAGCCCCATGTGTGCCGGGGGGCCTGCAACCATAAGGCCAGTGCCCCATGTGTGCAGAGGGGTTTGAAACCATGGGGCCAGTGCCCCCTGTGTGTGTGGGGGTTGCAACCACATGGCCGGTGCCCCTGTGTGTGGTGGGGGTGTGTGGGTTTGCCATTCCTACACCGGGGCATGGTCACGCAGTTCCAGATGCCTGTGTTCCCTATTCATGCACCCAGATCCATGCTGGCAGGTGCAAGTGATCCACTATAGGACCCAGGATGAGCATCCGATTGGATGTCCGCCTGGGTCGGCTACAGTTGGCAGCAGTTTTGAAAGCTATTCTCCCTACAATTGCCTAAGGTTTGCCTGGTCTACACATCCTCCCCTTCCCTACTTCTCAAATGTTAAGCTTCATATTTAGGCCTCTCTGGTCGAGGACAGATGAATGCCTTTCAGCAGTTCTTGCTCTCCTCCTCCCACCTTGGGGTGAGGGCCTCCTAAGTGGGAGTCTCCCTTTGCTGCAGAGTTCACTCACAGCTCCCACATGGCATTCCTGTTAGATGGCTAGAGTGAGGGCCTTCCTCCAAATTGTTTTTCCTCTGAATTGGGTTTCTAAATTGCAGTAGCTGAGCCATCACTTAATGAATCACAAGCCTGGAGGGAAGGTTACCAACTTTATTTTAACTGCATATGGGCTTTATAGCCTTAGTCCAGTGCTAGTCATTTTGACCATAAATTGAAATTTTTTTCAAAGTCCATTTTGGGAGGGAAGGGATCATAAATTGGGCAGAACCAAAGGTCAGCCAATCCCTTCCACTTCACAATCCCTCAGCCACCCCCCAGAGCTCAGACATTTTATTGCATCTAACCGGGGAGAGCGTGGAGACATGCCCCATGATAATCTATGGAGGCATTCTCAAAACATTTCTTACATGTTAAAACAATATTTAATGAAAGTGTAAATGAAAGCCACTATGCAACTAATAGAACTCCTATTAGTCAGGCAGTGGCTTTCAGGAACGGCCTATTTGCTTTTACTATGTAGACATATTTCAACCAAGCTAGCACTTATTTTCTTGTTTTGGTATGGATTCTAACAGCATCAGAGTAATGGGGCTACTAATAAACTGGAAATGTTATTTGCATGCCATTTTTTTGTTGCATGAGCATATTGATTTCCCTTGACCTCTGTGACTTCCCATATTATTAAGTCTGGAAGGCAGGAAATTATGCAGCAATATAGGAATGTATGGCTATGTAACTATATAAGACAAGGTAGCATGGTAGCTCTAGTAAATGTAGAAGACAAAGAACCTCTGTGCGCAAACACTGAGGCAAGGTTTACCCCAAAGGGCATTTGGCTGGGAAGCCAAGTTTCAAGAAAACACAAAATCACACATGCCCCCACAATGCAAAGCATCATGGGCTGCATGTGCAAATCACCACAGAATGTTATGCTGGTCCAACTTTAAGCAGAATTGCATGGTGCCGGAAGGCCTCTCACACAGTTTGCAAAGGGTGCTAACAGAAGACATAGACCGTGTTTACGTCCTACTAGGACTCATCAGTATGCCTCGTCTGTTTGACACCCCAGACGAACATACTGATGAGTCCTAGTAGGACGAAACACGTGTCTATGTCTTCTGTTGGCACCTTTGCAAACTGTGTGGAGCCTGCACCATCTACTGGACCAACTCTGTTATCTATATGCAACCCATGATGCTACGTGTGGTATAATGATTATGACTTTCTAGTAAATGTAGCTTTTTCATATGAATATCTAGTTCCTTTGACCTCTGCGACCTTCCACTATGATACGGCTTAGAGGTCAAAAAATTATGCAGCTCTAATAGTCACTAACATATAGTTAGTATGTATGGCATGATAGTCGGGACAAGTGAAGTTAATTTTCTTGGGAGCATTTAGTTCCCTTGACCTGTGTGACTTTTCATTGGAGGAGGCTTAGATGTTGGAAACCTTGCAGCTTCAGTTAGTAAACATGCTATGTTACCCATTTAATTATATAAAAATAGAAAAATAAAGCAAAGAAAACAAAAATGAAAAAATAAAGAGTAACATAAGAATAAACACTTTTAGGTGCAAAAAACTGAGTACGCAGACAAAAGCTTGAGTCAATAGCAAATTTAACAGCCTGTTATTGGTTTCCTTGGTGGTTGACTTTACATAGCTATGATTTTCTATAGTTATGACAGCTTTTCAGATCGCACAGTCTGGGTTTTATGGATTGATTTGCCACGGGGTTTATGACATTGGGTATGCCTTCAGGTGATTATTAAATATGTGCTGCTGTTAGATTGTTTTATTTTTTTGTAATTACCGTGTGTGTTCTGTCAAATGTTGTAACACATACACCTGTGTACTGTTATGGTGTAAATTCTTCGTGAGCACATAGGACCAGCCTCCTTGAGGAAGTGCGCACACGCAAAACCAGTTGGGGCTTTCAGTGACTGTTCTACTGACTCCTGGTGATGGAGTTGGAAGCTGTTATGTATGAGAACTAAAGCACTGAATCTGCATTCCATCTATGGTATTGGTGTTGGTGTTGATGTTCTCTGTATTGGATACAATTAATATTAACTGAGCACGACAGTGAGTGGAGCACTTTTTTCTTCTGGTAGACGTATTCCAACAGCAACAGTAGCAAATAATGAAGGGAAGTAACCTAAGTGCCAAAAACCCTAGTCCCTCCTCTCACCAGATATACTGTCCAAGGCAGCAGCAGACATAGCCTTCTCCAGCATTGCCAGAACTGCAGACAGGAAGATTCAGCTAAACAAGTATGGCAACTGTGAGTTAAAGATAAATGACTACGGGGAGTCTGGAGGGAAGAAGTTAGAGGACAAAGGGTTATGAGAGCACAGGGGTATGTGCTGTTGCTAAAGAGTGGGCCTTGATGGTGACAGTGCCGGTTTGAATAGGGGCAAAGCCTGAGAGAGAGAGAGAAAGAGACCCACTGAGGACTGCAGGGTGCTCTAACCATCACAAAGCATTATACCTCTCTGGTTCCTTACACCGATCTTCATTGCTAGTACACCAGGTTTCTTTTATTCCAATAATGTCTAACTTTCAACTAAGAATGTTATCAGATCCTTTTCTAAATGTCATACAGTAATTTCAAAGATTTATTTGTTTGTTTTTGTTCACCGGGTAAATTTACTGAAGGCGAGAGACTATTTGCAGATTTAACCAGAAAAAGGGTTCTCATACAGATAAGCATCACAGATAAGAATAAATAAACTGTCAGTACAATAAACCATTATTATATGTTCAACAGTAGCTGGCAACAGCTTCAGTAACATTCTTTAAGGTCCTGCCAGTGTTGTTTAAGGGTGAAGCTAGGATTCTCCTGATCACTTATTTTAACTTGTGGTGAAAGGAGTGGTACAGGAAGGGAGGTTTTGCTTTGTGGGGAAGTGGGAACAGTTCTAGTGGGATAAGTGGCTATTCAAGCCAGATGGCCTCATTCTCACTGCTGAGGGGACTAATACTTTACCCACAGGTTTGATGCTTTTTTTGCTGGCCATTTAAACTGTTAGAGGGGAAGATGCAGCTGGTATTACCATGGACATAGTACCAGTTATTTTAGGCTCAGCGGGCACTCACCTGAATAACAAGAATCAGAATGGACCTAGCAAGGAAGTTGGGAAGGCAAAAAATAAAGTAGGGGTGAGGGAGGATCTATTAGGGACAGGGAGAATCGGCAGAGTAGGGCTAGCAGAACAACCGCCTGGAAAGGGGCCAGCTTAAACATAAGGAGCCTGGAGAAAAGAGATGGGGGACATCTAGGTGATGGTGAGTAGGGGCAGCTGGACATCATAGCAGTGACCGAAACAGGGGCCACATCCAACCTCAGTTTGGACCTTTGAGTTCCAAGCAATGCCATTTTCAGAAAAGACAGGCAGGTGGGGGTGGTGCTTTACATTACTGAGCATATTACTGTCTTGGAGGAAAAATCCTTAGGAGGGGAAGCAGGAGTAGAGTCCATTTGTGTACAGCCAGTAGAGCATGCTGTCTCTCTGCCTCCCCACTTCCCATATCCCATCAACACGAATGTGGGAACCAGAGCTTCCAAAAAAGCATGTTCCCAACCTAGGGATACTGCTGCTACTTTTGCCTTGATTGCCACCTTCACTTGTTGCCACAGTCTCAGCCAGAAACAAAACAAACATTGCTCAGTGGAGATTGTCTTACTACAGCTCCCTGTTGTAGAAAGTCATAGACTATACATCAGGAGCCACACTTGTGGACAAGAATGCTAACGTTCTATAAAGATGTTGGTTCCAAACATTTTAATAAATACAATAGAATAAACAGTTTACTCTAGGTTCATTTGCTGCACTTGTTAAAATTGTTTGAACTGACAGCTTTTAAGAACTTTAGTATTCTTGCCTAGGAGTGCTGCTCAGTGGTGCACATTAACTCACTCATAGCCAGCCTGCAGTACTGAGGCTAGAAGTTGCTGTTACCAAGAGCATGGAATTAGTTAGCCCTCTAATGCTTGGAGATGCCTTTACATGAAGTGACTGGTGTATCGCATCTACTGCCAGCAGAAATCCTCAAGGGCTGGAAAACACAAACCATGTTGTTTTTGAATGCTTTGGCATACAGGATTAAATGTATGAGCTGTACCAGTTTTTAGTGTAATGGTTTTTAGTGAACATTACAGTGTGGGTCAGGGGGTTTGTCACTGTGTGTATGTGTGTATAGGAACTTACATGTATACTGGAGAGATCATGTACCGTAGGGTTCTCAGTGTAGCACAAGGAACTGGTCTTGTGTGGTACAGGGGGGCCTGTCAGTATGAGACTGTGGGGGGCAAGCAGGTTTTCAGAGTGAGACTAGGGGAATGGGTAGGCTTATCAGTGTGGGACTGGACAGTGATGATATTTTTCTGTATTACACTTTCTATGTTAGACTGAAAAGTCAGTCCTCTTAGTGCCTCTGCTGGAGCAGAAGGACATAGTAAACCAAGTTGGGCAAGGTACAGTAATGGTGAGTGGTACCCCTTCTCAGATGCAATTGCTGGAGTAGGGATAACAAAGATACAGTCATTGACTCACAAGAGTTTTAAAGCGAGATGCCAGCACCTGAGCATTAAGGTAAGAAAAAGAAAAATTGTGTGTTTAATCTTTGTGGGGGGGGGGTGATTTTCTTTTTTCCAATGTTTGGCCAGAAAAGTTGCATTAAGTCAAAGCCTGTTTCCAGGCATGTCCAGGGAACACAGGGAAGTTAAGTGACTTGCTCATGGTCACACAGTTTGCAAGTGGTGGCTGTAGGATTCAAACCCAGTTCTCCAGGTTTGCAGCTCTGTGCTCTTAACTATTACAGTACACAGTGATCACATGTGCATGTTTTGGTTGAGGGCAACCCTGTTACATATGTACATTTCTTTGCTTTCTTTCTTATTCTGTCTCTGTTCTCTATACATTCCTTTCTTTTTCCACTTTTCCACCCACTTTTACTTTAAACTATACCTTGTCCTCTACAATACCCTTTACTGTATTTCTTCTCTCATCACTATACCCTTTGTACTCCTCTGCTTCTGTGTCTCTCTTCTCACTATTAGTTTCTCTTACTATCCTGACTTACAGTGTTTCTTTATTTCACCAGGTATGGCCTGAGCTGCTGTACGCCAACCTGCCCTCACAACAGACAGCTCCCCGCTTGGTCATGAGAGCCTTTTCGGCTGCCCTCCTCGCTGCTGCTGCACACCCATCCACACAACAGACAGCTCCCCACTTGGTCGTGAGAGCCTGTTAGGCTGCCCTGCCCAGAGCTGCTGCACTCTCACCCGCCCACACAACAGACAGGCGCAGTGATCTGGAACAGCCGCAAGCAACTACTTTGGCGCCTTTTTCAGTCTGAACTCCTGAACAGCTCGGGTCTGCTCCGAGTGCCGTATTTAGTGATTTAATGATCTAAAAGTTGGTACAGTATTACTGATTGTTTTTTAAGTTATTGCAATCACAAAATTGTCTGCATCTTTTGGGGTTAGAAGTGGGTGCTGTAAGTTACACTGCTGGGGTTCTGTGACAGAAAGTGGGAGTTTTAAGTTACACTGCTGGGGTTTTCATTTAATGGTCTGGGAGCTTTAAGAGTTGTTACATTATTAGGGTTCTCTTTTATGCTCCATGAACTTTTAGAAATTGATGCGATATTAAGGGCTTTAATACATTTATTTTGGCCATTTTATTCACACTCTGTGGAATGTGCTATTTTAATTAATTCCAGGTGCCTTAAGGGAAGTAAAACTTACAATTGCTGTGCACAGAACTGCTGATGTGTTATCGCCTGCCAGTCAGCGCAGTGATTGGATTTCCACTTGTGATGCTGGTGACCCGTGTTCTGGTAACAGACCCGGGAGGTCAGAGGGCCAGCTGAGGAGAGAAGGATGGAGCGTCCCGAGGACTGCTTTCCTTCTCCGGGGAGAGGGAGAGGAGTATGACTGGTGCTTGACGGACCCATGGGGGAGGCCAGGCATACCGCAGTGACAAGCGCCAGAATGTTCAGAGGGGTGGGGTGGATGCCAGATGTCATTGCACCTCCCCACCCCCAAGAAAAGCAATGAAAAATCTTTAGCTGCCAGCTGCCCAAGATGAAGCCCACTTCAGCTTCAATTAGCCTCCAGGATGGCACTCTGACCTATCCAGTCGCTTGTGGCACTGTTAGGGAGCCTGTGCTGCAACCCCACCCTGGGGTGTAAGCCGGGGGTATTGGAGGGTCATGGCCGATTTGGAGGTGGAAGCTCAAGATCCATGACAGGGCTGAGGTTCCGGGTGTCTGGCAGCAGGGGGGGGAAAAAGGCATACTAATTAAAAAAAAAAACTGCTGATGTGCTGCTTCTAGGACCTGCATAAATTAACAGTAGTGCTGTTATTCCAGTTCAGAACCCCACCTCCAACCAATCCATATTTACTTAAATGTTTCCTTACCCTGCTCCTCTGAGGGCTGGTTCGGCTGCCCTCCTTAGAGCTGCTGCACACCCACTCGCCCACATAACAGAGAGGTACAGTGATCTGGAATGGCTGCAAGCAACTACTTTGGCACCTTTTTCAGTAAGAAATCCTGGACTGTTCTGGACTGCTCCGAGTGCAGTATTTAGTGATCCCGCAGCCCCCACCACCACCACCCTTGGTGAACTCTGTGTTATTCCTGCTTGTTTATTGTATTGTATATATTCCTGCTTCCCCTTCCCCAGGATGCATCTGGAATCGAGTGGTCACTGCTCAGCATGCCTTCCTGGTAAAACATCTAAATAAATAAATAAATAAATATAGTGCATCAGTCCATTTCTCCATTAGCAGGTTATCAGTATCCACTACTAGTTGCTGCTGTACGTCATTCCTGTACCAACTCCAAACCATCCAAACATACTGCCTCTCAGTCTCACTATACTCACTGTCCTCACATGCCTATTATCCCTGCCTCCCTCCACTTACCCTGAACAACAGGCAGGTTATAACCTATTAAACAACACATTGAAGATACCCCCCTCACTCCACCGCTGACTATTCTGCCAGACAGCCAATCTTTCAATTGGATGATTGGTCCTGCCATTCTCCCTCACACTTTCCGTGCTTGGTAGCTAGCTCTGAAATTCCCTGCCCAGGTCCCCTCAGTACACAACCTTCAACCATCATCCTATCACCGTAAACTCCCATGTGCCATACATAAGCTCAAATTGCTACCAGTGCTTTTATTATTACAAGCTGGGGATATTGAGCAAAATCCTAGCCCAACCCTCCCTCCCACATGGATCAAACCTCCCCCACTCTCCAATTACCCCGAGGTTTAAAAATCACCCACCTAAACATCTTCAGCCTCCCACATAAACTAACCCTGCTACAACCCACTGTCCTAGCCTTAAGACCTGACGTCATGATTATACCCCTCCTTCACCTGGACTGCCAATTTTCATATTCAGGACCCGGGGTCAGAGGTGCCGGTTGGTTGCCGCGGTTTGGTGAACCTCCCCTGGTGGACTTCACACTCGTGCGTGTGCACCGTGTGGACTTATTCTTGTTGGACTTATCTAATGTGGTACCTGCACTGAAGGAGCTGCTGTCCCGCGGCGGTGGCTGAGGGGGGTACTTTTCCTGACCTTGGTAGATTTTGGAGGAGCCAAGACAAAGGAGCTTTGGTCGCCAATTTCAAAAATCTTCTCATGCACCCGATTGGCTCCTCAGTCTGCCGTGACGTCTGCCCAGCTGTGTCTTGGGCTGCTTCCTGAGCCCCACGGTTCATTCCAGCATACTGCGAGCGATCCAGGGAGGTGAGGGAGGCCCATTTGCAGTGGGTCCCCCCTTCTTCACCTGGACTGCCAATTTTCACATTCAGGACCCAGGGTCAGAGGCACCGGCTGGTTGCTGCGGTCGGGTGAACCTCCCCTGGTGGACTTCACACAAGTAAGTGTGCACCGTGTGGACTTATTCTTGTTGGACTTATCTGATGTGGTACCTACACTGAAGGAGCTGCTGTTCCACGGTGGCTGAGGGGGTACTCTTCGACTCAGCCACCCACCCCGTTCCCTTCTCCCCTTAAATGCTCTCCAGCCCCTTCCTCTAGCTTGGAGCCTATCACTTTCTCCTTTGAGTGGCCCAGTGCTAGGATTACTGGACCAGTGAACATACCTGTTAGTTGTGCACTTAAGCTTCTCCTTATTTGCTTGTGATCATATTACTAAGTACTACCTATGTATATGCTGCAACCCCGAGCCAGGAACAGCATCCTCTTGTATTCAAAACCAGGGCTAGTTAACTCCATCTGTGCATTTGTGTAACAACCTTTCTGCCAATATATATTAGAGCAAGAATTACTAGCAGAGCTTCCTGTACCAGGGCAATGCTTCCTGTTTCCCATCTATCTCTCTCCTGAGTCACTGGCCCTGTTCAGTAGCCCGGGGAAGACTGAGCTCTCTAGCCCCTCCCTCTTGCCTGGGGGAGCCTATTGCTTCGCTCCGTTGAGTGGCCCTGCGTTAGGCTTACTGGTACACTGAACATATCTGTTAGTTGTGCATGTCATGCTTCTCCTTGTCTCTGTCAGAGCTTGCATTACTAAGCACTAACTTTGTATATGCTGCAACCCTGAGCCAGGAACAGCATCCTCTGGTAAAAAATAAAACCAGGGAAAGTTAATCCACCTGTGCACGTGTGCAGCAACCTTTCAATCAATATATGTATTAGAGTGAGGCTAATCAACCAGAGCTTCCTGTACCAGTGAAACGCAACCTGTTTCCCACCCTTCTCCCCGGCCCGAGTCACTCGGCCCTGTTCAGGAGCCTAGGGAAAGACTGAGCTAGGGCGCGTCACCTAAGCTTCCCATGTCTTCTGCAGGGGCACTGACTCAGAACAAAGTCAGATTTGGAGGGCTGCCCCTTCCTGTGGCCTTCAGGATACCGCCTCTGACCAGTTGCTCTGGTTCTCATGGCTTGGCTGTGAACTCAGTCCAAAACCCTGGCTCTCAGGCCCCCAGGCCTTCTCTAAAGTCCCCCCTGCCTGGCTATCTGCCAAAGGCATGAAACTGGTGCACCTGAATGTTTGCAGCTTGCTATCTAACCTAGCAGAGCTAACAGCTTGGGTGGCACATTATAACCCTGATATATTGGGGGTCTCAGAAACCTGGCTGAAGCCCCACATCCCTGACTCTGCTTGTGCCCTCCTGGGTTACAATCTTGTTAGGCAAGACAGAGTAGGGAACAAGAAAGGGGGTGGGGTGCTGTTCTACTACAAGGCACACTTAAATGTATCTGCCATAGGACACACCCCTCACCCATCCCATACCTGTGAGTTCTTGCACGCCTTCCTCCTGCTAGGCAACACCAAAACGGTCAACCTGGTATGTGCCTACAATCCACCTAAGGGTGGTGTGCTAGGGCTCTCCTCCCTCCTCGACAGTCTCAGACCTATGGTTGGCTTGAATGAGCTATTAGTCCTAGGAGAGTTCAACCTTAACTGGGAGGGCTGTAATGTTTAGCAATATGAGCCCCTACTGGCGGGTCTTGCACTCAGTCAGCTCATTACTGAACCCATAAGGCTCTCTCCATGCAGAGACAAGGGCTCCCTCATTGACTGGGTGCTGAGCAACCGACCAGATAGAGTTGTCTCCCACGGTACATTCCCTGATGTAATCTCAAAACACTCTCCTACCTACTGTATCTGGAGCATCTCCTCTCCCAAGATTTCCCACAAAGTGATCCAGATGAGGGACTACTCCAAATTTAACATTGGAAACTACCTCTCGGTCCTACGACAGACAGACTGGTCCCAGGTCACTGGAACAAATGACCCCACTGGGGCCCTTGACAACATTCTCTCTGTCTTCACTCCACTGCAAAACAGGCATGCTCCCCTCACAAAAAGGAGGGTGAAGGGCACCATCACTAAGAGGCTGCACAGTGGTCTTTTCTTCCTCATGAAACAGAGAGACAAGTGCTGGACTAGATACAAGGCCTCTCTCTCCAGCACTGACCTCCTTGACTACCGACACCTGAGGAACTCCTACAAAAGAGCCATCCACTCTGCAAAGAGTGAGTTCTGTCAGTCTGCCCTACTCTCCTCGGCCAGAAACTCAAGGAGTTTCTGGCAGAACATCAAAAACACAGTGGGAGGCTCTGCCCAGGTCACTGACTTGCACATTGGCGGGATTAACTGCAACAATTCCCTCATAATTGCAACGCCTTTAACTCCCTGTTCACTGATCTGCCACCTCTCACCTATCAGTCCCACTTTCGTAAGGACCAGGACCTTCTCCCAGATGGGGGTACCTCCCGACCTCCCTTCTACCTTAGAGTAGTCTCAGTTATGGAGACACACAGGCTCCTCGCAGGGCTCTCCCCTCACCCTGGGGCTGGTTTGATTGCCTTGAGCCCAAACTACTCAGCCTAGGAGCTTCCTTTCTTGCCCGGCCTATCACCCACATCTTCAATATATCGCTAATGACTGGTACCATCCCAGACATCTGGAAAGTGACCAAAGTCGTCCCTGTTCTCAAGCAAGGAGACCCGAAGGATCTCAGGAACTACCGCACCATAGCGATACTGTCTGGATCAGCAAGCTCCTTGAAAATGTGGTAGCCTCTCAGCTCACCTACTACCTGCAGATGCATGATCTACCCTCTCCAGCACAACATGGCTTCAGAAAAGGGCACAGTACCTCCACCGCCCTAGCCGTTGTCACCTCTGAGATCAGGTCTGCAACTGACCAAGGTAAGCTGACGGGAACCATCCTTGTGGACCTCTCAAAAGCCTTCAACCTGGTTGACCACTTACTTGTGTGTTTCTCTCTCTGGTCCCTTGGCCTCTCCTCCCCCACCCTTGCTTGGATCAAGAACTACCTCTCAGGAAGACAGCAGTACACAAAGTTCAACAAGGCCCTGTCTGAGCCCTCTATGGTTACCTGTGGGGTACCCCAGGGCTCTGTCCTTGGACCTCTCTTGTTTTCCATATTCATAAATGAACTGCCCTCAGCCCCGGCTCATGGGCGAGCTACTCTGTATGCAGATGACCTGGTCATCCTGACCAGCTCCCAGGACATCTCTGTGATCAACGCCAAGCTAAACACTGACTTTGAACAAATTCAATCCTGGCTAAGGGATCACGAGATTACATTCAACCTGTAGGAGACTCAGACCATGCTCTTTGGCTCTGCAGCCAAAACAAAGTTGCCCCAGCCCCTCTAATGATCTCATGTGCCGATGGGTCCCTCTTTCATGTTGCAGATACTATCAAGTACCTGGGGGTGACACTTGACCCTCAAGTGGATCTCACTCAGCACATTCACAATGCTTGCAAGGCCATTAATCGTAAGTTGGGCCTTGCATACAGAGCTAAAAGCTTCCTCACCCCGGCTGCCCGACTCACCCTAGCCAGTGGGGTCCTTCTACCCGCACTTAGCTATGGACTTGTCACCTTCACCCTCAACTCGGAAAATCAGTCTCTTTAAATGGGACATGGCGTACAACAGTGTTTGTCGCTTCACACTCTCAGCTCCCCGCCTCACCCATCGCTGTGAGCTCTACTCCCGTCTTGAATGGCTCCCACCAGAAAAGCACTGCTCCTTTGTGTTAGGCAATTTCATTGACAATGTGGACAGAAATGCCACCCCATCTGCCCTCACTGCATCCCTCATACCTGCTAGCCCCTCCTACTAACTTAGATCCAGAGACTCTCATGTCCTCCAGGTTCCAAAAACCCGCACCCAGATGGGTGACTGGGCCTTCATGCATACGCACTGAGGGTATGGAACTCCCTACCAGCAGGCACTCGGTCCTCCTCCTCCCATCTCTGCTTTAAAGCCTCCCTCTGGGGGTTTCCTCAAATCAGCCTCCTCCTGCCACTGCACTTAATGAACCCTCTCGATCATTCCACTCGATCTGTCTCTGATGCTACCTCTCTTCTTTGCCAGGTTGGCGGGTCCCTGCACCTTATCCACATATGGAGCGTTCTGCTACCAGCTGCAATATCTGTGATGGGTCCTCTCTGGCCCGACTTCACACAAATCATGTTTACTGTATTGTTCTTGCTTTGGTCCTGTTCTACCTACTGTCATATCCTTCAGGACGATGTTGCCCTAGTATTGTTGTCTACTGCCATACCGTGCTGTTGTTGTCCCCCTTGCTTGCAATGTATATCCCTTTGATGTTCTTGTATTGACCTTGCCTTGTCTGCCGTCCCTGATTATATCATGTACTTGTTCTTTTCCTGTTGTGCTTGAATGTACCTTTGTAATCTCCCGAGCTGCACCTGAAAATAGGCACTTGGTGTCTAGCGTGCTCACCTGGCAAACAAAAGCAAATAAATAAATAAATACCCGAAACCTGGCTTAAGCCACATCACCTTGATGCTGAACTCTCGATTCCTGGCTACACCATCCTTTGCCACAACCATCTAGGAAATAAAAGAGGTGGTGGCATTGCCATGTACATCTCTTCCTTGCTCCAGTACTCCCCAGTTTCACTATAACTGCCCATGCAGACCATCGATGCCTTATTAATAAAACTTGCTCTTCCACACTCAACCCCTATAATCATAGCCAGATCATACTGTTGCCCCGATTCCCCTACGTTCGCTATCCCAGATCACCTGGCTACCCTAAAATCTCATACATTGAAGGGTGAACTATACATCCTAGGGGGACTTCAACTTAAATTGTCTCTCCAGTGCCAGTTCCAAGTTACGAAACCAAGTTGCCACCCTAAACTTGTCCCAGCAGATCTTAGAGCCCACCCTCTCGAACACCAAATCCCTGAACCATTCCTTCCTGGATTGGGCCCTTACCTCCCATCCACAATGTATAATTACCTCCGGCCTCCTACCAGACTCCCTAAGTGATCACCACATGATCTACATGGTAAGGAAAATATTCAGACCCAAGACATCACCCCCCAGAATAATACTTACCAGGTCCTACAAATCCCTTGACCTTGCCTCACTTCCAACTGACCTGGCAAATATAGATTGGTCCTTTATCTCTCAGGCTTCCTCTGTTAACGCAGCACTGGAGTATTTCAAATCTAGATTCCTGGAGGTGTGGGGCTATTAACGCCCCACTCAGGAGAGCTCATGTGAGGGCTGACCACCTGCCCTGGATCTCAGCTGACCTAATGGAATGCCTTAGAGCCCGGGACCAGGCATGGAAGTCTTTCAAGGCTTCTGGGTCTCCAGCAGATCACCAGAAGTATTGCACTCTCCGTAGTGCCTGTACAAAGCTAACCCATCAGGAAAAAGTCAATCATTTCAAAGCCTCCTTCCGCACTAAATTAAAACACCCATTTAAATTCTGGAAGGTGGTTAAATCACTTTTCTTCCCTCCTGCCCAACCCCGTCCCCTGCCCTGGGCATAGGCAGCTCCCCTATATCAGACCCTCTCACAGTGGCCACTGAATTTAACTCTTTTGTTATCAGCTGTGCGATGGCACTTTTATCCACTCTCCCGTCAGTCATGCCTAACACCCCACTCACATTCCTGCCTCCCAGTCCCCCCATCTCCCCCCACCCAGTCCCCCGGCAAGTTCCTTCTCATTTCACCATGTCAACCTGTCTGAGGTACTCAATGTCCTCCTCACCCTCAATCCTTCCAAGGGTAAATGCCCATTGGGCCTGAACTCAAAAATGATATACTTATCAGCCCCCACCATCACTAGCCCCCTAGCCTCTCTCTTCAATCTCTCCTTCTCTCACTTCCATCCCAACAGAATGGAAACCTGTCACAGTCATTCCTCTTCCCAAAGGTGGCAATCCTTCTGCCTCTGGCAACTTCCGCCCTATCTTCCTCCTACCCATTCTGGCTAAGATGCAAGAACACCTAGTCCTCCCACAACTCTTCTCCTTTCTAGACTCCTTCTCCTTCTTCTTCTCTCCCTACCAGTCTGGGTTTAGAAAATCACACTCCACTGCCACCTCCCTCCTAAGGGTCACAGGTGCCATACTTACAGGTATAGACAAAGGCCACATCACCTCGGCTATTTTTGTTGATCTAGCAAAGGCGTCCAACACTGTATCCCACTCCCTCCTCCTATCCAAGCTCTCTCTCTCTCACAGGGCTCTCCAGTGAGGCCACCAGCTGGTCCACTCCTACCTGGTAGGCAGGTTCCAATCTGTCAGAATTGGCCATCTCTGCCTCCTTACCCATGACTACTGGTGTACCCCAAGGCTCAGTCCTTGACCCTCTCTTGTTCTCCATCTTCCTCAATGATTTACTCACTGCCTGCCCACACACATCCATCCACAGGTATGTGGACGACACAGCACTGCATACATCTGGCCCCTCGTACACTGATGTGGTGATCAGACTCCAGCAGGAGTTTAATAAAGTTCAACACTGATTTTGCTCTAATCGGCTTTTCCTAAATGCTAAGAAAACAGTCTTCTTAACCTTTGGCACTAACCAGAGACACTCTCGGCTTCCCTCCCCCCCTTCTTCTACACCCTGGATGAGACTTCACTGGAGCTGCAATTGTGCAGTTTTGACTATGGTGATGTAGTCTATAGTGCCGCTCCCAAGTCCACCCTAGCCAGACTGGACCCTGTCTTCCACTTCTTCTGTTGCTTCGCCCTTGACTCTCCCCCCCACCACCCATCACTGCATCCTCTACCAGTCCTTTGACCTCCCCCCTCTCTCCAGAACTGGAGACTATTTCACTGCGCAAGTTTCACGGCTAAGCACTGGTCCCAGACCATACCTTCCTCCCTACCTCACCACAGTCTTAACTGTCCAAGACCCCCCACTCTACTCACTCAGGCACTATGACTCCAAACTCCTATCTGTTCCACACAGGTCCACTACCACTGGTCAGGCTGTCTTCACATTCTGCATGCTCAGACTGTGGAACTCCCTTCCTGAGGGCATTCAGAACTTTAACTCCACTCAGCACCTTAACTCCCTCCTTAAGGTACACTTCATCTCTACCTGCACATGTACCTGAGTATAATACATAATATATACCAGAACTAGGGCCTAGATTCTACTTGAACTGTGATTGTTGTGTTACTTTTGAGTATATGTTGTTTAGCACACTCTTATTACTAAATAGCATACTGAACTGCGTCTATATCGGTATTACTGTATTGCCTTTGCTTTATTGTGCACTTTAACTTGCTTCCCTTTCCCTAACCCTCAGAATGCATCTGGAATCGAGTGGTGGTGTGCTCAGTATGTTTTCCTGGTAAAACTTTTTAACAAATAAATAAATAAATAAATAAAAATCAGCTGTCTACTTATCAGATAAGCATCCATGTTATTTATTGTTAACACTGTGGTTTACTTATTGAGACATCCGACCCTTTGTATTTCCTCATAGCTTTCTTATCCTACTTTTCAGGTCCCTACTGGCTTTCCCATGTCCTCAAGATTCCCCGAATCGATCTAACCACATTAGTCCTTGTTTTAATTCTTTTCCCCTCCGTCACTTATAAAGCACAACAATTTCACTATTTAAAACTTGTTTTTATGTTTACTTGCAAAATTGTGAAGCAAACATGTTGGGAAGAGGCAGGTTCTGAAGGTGTGTCAGTTGCTGTTAATAGCTGCAGTTAGTATCCCAGCCTTATGTACCACTGTAGTGGGTGTCTGTGCCCCCAAAACTCATTAACAGGATTCCCTGTGGGCTTCTACTATTACCACGGGAGTGGCATCCAGTTGGTGGTACTTGCTGCATACATGTTGGTGGCGCCTACTGCCTGACTCCTTCCCCAGCCCCTACTTTAATTTTCTTGTCCCTCAAGGCATAACAAACATTCACATTAACAGCTATTACATTGGCATCTCCAGCTGCACCACTCTCTCCTGTTCAGCTCATCTCGCTAACTTGCCCCTCAGGACAGTAACAAGCAATCACGGGAATGACGGATTTGGTTGTTGGGTAGAAGAATGAATATTCTTTGGAGCCTCTATCGCCAGCTCCTTGTACTTTCCCTCCCACCAGCATGGAGCAAACTGCAGCCTGATCTCTGTATTGGCTGAAAGTCTGAAGTGCCAACGAGCACTTTTGCTCTTAGAGCATAGTCATACAAAGCTCAGCTACATTTCAGCTGCTCTGGGTTCAAATCCCACTTAGGTACATTTCTTTCTCATGTCTAAATTGTATTTTGGTTTTATACTAGTACTTCAACTACCCCTAATGTTGCCATAGAGCTGAGCAAAATCTTTAGCCATTTGGAAATACCCAAAGAAATCTTATTAGCTTAGGCAGCATTTAACTAAGCTCTGTAAAATGAGCTGTATCGGTTACTTGAATCACAGCAGAAGGATCACCCCAGTACCACCCATGACTGACAGATTAGTCTAAAGATTTAACAAGATCCTTAAGCAAAAGTTAAGAAAATTTGTAAATGAAGAAAGGTGTGATTGGGATATTTACTATACTTACTGTTCACCTACAAGAAGGAACCTCAAGTGATCATACGTCTGTCTCCAATATGGAAGACAGCAATGTGGCCACTAGATGTGGCAAATGAATTGTGTGAGGGGTATGAGAATCAGAAAGAGAGCATTACCAAATATATGGTAAACCTGAGGGTCTGCTTGATGAAATATTGTGATACTGCCCACACAAACTTTGAAAAAACCCAAATGGAACAAAAACTAAACTAACCCTTCAGCAGCAGTAACAACAGGCATCAGATTTCAGTTGACTGATTTTAAATTGCTGTGTGTTTTCTTAACTTGAATTTAGTTGCCTCAGTCGTTTTGTTGGAGCAGAAGTAGGGGTTTCTGTTTGCTGATAAATTGCTGTAACTTTCTGGCAGTTTCTAACTGGGTGTGTCTGTACCTTCAGTAGCAGTAACAGAAGGCATCAGATTTCAGTGATTAACTTGAAAGTTCTGTGAGTTTTTTAATTTGAATTTAGTTGTCTCAGTTATTTTGTTGGAGCAGAAGTAAGGGCTTCTGTTTGCTGACAAATTTCTGGAACTTTCTGGCAGTTTCTAACTGGGTTGTGTCTGTACCTTCAGCAGAAGTAATAGAAGGCATCCAATTTCAGGTGATTGACTTTAAATCACTGTGTGTGTCTACTGAGTGGTGAGGAGTGGTTTACTCTGCTTTGTTCTTCTTTTGTTACCTACAATTGGATGATTGTTTCTGGCACACAGCTACAGTTGAATAATCTCTCACTCCCTTCCCCAATCCCAGCCACCCCAGGCTCATCCGCCTTTAGAAGCATCCAGCATCTTACAACTGCCTGCCTGAAACAGGAATAGGTTAGCACAAATTTAAAACACAGCCAATCCGATATAGTTACTTACCAAAAAACAAAAAACAAAACAAACATAACACCTAGGGGTATAACTTGGATAGAGGACTAAGCAAGGTAGCAGAAGGCGCTAGTCTAAGAATGACTAACCTTGATTTAGAGGGGCAATATCCAGAGAGTAGGAGCAAGAAATACATTTGTAGTACAGGAGACAAGCACCAGGGCCATGAGATAAAGCTGGACAGCAGGAGGGCTTAGATAGGATATAGGCTTACATAGGACAAGGGTGAAGGCATAGTTAAACAGGGAATATGCAGGGAGTGATGCAGTGTAGTGGGTGCAGAGCTGCTGTGTTCAGGTGGGAATTCTGGATCATTCAGTGCTGCCCCATCTGTAGCCACCTCTCTGGGTTGAAGGTGGAGGTTGCCTGTCTCTGAGCAGAGTTGGCTAGGATGCAGGAAACCTCTGCCTCTACCCAGAGGCCACAGTGTCCACATCCACTAACTCAAAAGTTGCCCAGGTGGAGGTGTGAACAGACCACAGTGTGCTCTGGGAGGATATGTGAGGTGGGTTTGAAGTACATCCCCCATCCAACTTAGAAAATGCTGTTTTGAAGAAGCAAGAGAGTCCCACAAGGACACCCAAGGATGAGATCAAAGAGTGGTTCCTCTGAAATGGAGCCCGGGGGGGGAGGTAGAGGACACCAAAGGAAAAGGAAGCTACTCCTGGTAAGGGACTCAATAGTCCAGGGAGTGGAACTGGGGACAAGTAGCAGGAGGGAGAAGGAGGTCAAGTTCCTTCTAGGATGCAGAGCTCAGAGGGATGAGGAGTGAATCCAGAAGATCACAAGGGTGATAGTAAAGAGGGAGAAACTGGATGTCATTCTCCACCTGGGGACAAATGACCTGGCAAGGGATAGGGTAGAGCTGGGCAGAATACAGGTGGAGTTCAATGAGTTGAGGAGAGGCCTCTTCTTGGAGGGACTACCTGTCCATGGCAAGGGGGAAGGTAGGACACTCAGCAGCCAGAAGTTCAACTCATGGTTGAAGGGATGGTGTGGAGAGGAGGGGTTTGGCTTCATGGGACACTGGGGCCCCACCTGGAGGGATATGAGCCTGTACAAAGGTAATGGCCTGCATCCATCCAGGGAGGGACCATGGTCCTTAGTGAAAAGTTTAAGTGCTTCTCTAGCAAGCATTTAAACTATCAAAGGGGGGGGGCTGAAGGAAGGTTAGGAGACATAATATGCCCCACCTGAGAGCACAGGAACTACAGGGGAACTCAAGAAGAGAATAGAACAACAGAGCCCTTGGGTCACCACAAAGAAAGGAAACTGGGAGGGTCTGACAAGGATTGGGATCAGAAAAGGGAGAAGCATAAGACAGTAAAGCAGGGGAGCCATGTGTGCAAATACCTGAAGTCTAAGTAACAAGACAGGTGAACTCGAGGCTACCATGGTGGAATCTCGCCTGGACATCATGGCCATCGTGGAGACCTGGTGTAATGAAAACCAGAGCTGGGAAGTGGCCATACCAGGTTACAATCTATTCAGGAGGGACAGAGTAGGCAAGAAGGGGGGAGGAGTGGCTCTTTATGTCAGGGAAAATATAAAGGCCACAGAAATTCAAGGGGAACTGGGAGGAGGGGAAATTCTGTGGGTTACACTAGAAAGGAGTAAGGGGACAGCCATCCACACAGGGATAATATACAGGGTAATATACAGACCACCAGCTCAGGGGGAGGAGAGGAGATAGATATGGCAATGCTGCTAGCAATCTAAAGGATTGTGCACAAGGGAGAGGTGTTGCTGGTCAGTGATTTCAATCTGCCGGACAAGGAGTGGAGCCTCTCCGCTGCAACAGTAGCTAGGAGCAGGAATATCTTGGACTCCCGGCAGGGGGCATTCCTTAAACAGCTGGTCATAGAACCCACATGGGAGACGGCACTAGTAGACCTGGTGCTCACAAATGGGGACAGTGTGATGGGCTACAGTAGGGGAACACCTGGAAAGCAGCGGTCATGTAACAGTGTGGTTTAAAATAATAGAGGGGGAGGAACCAAGCCACACCAAGACAAGATTCCTAGACTTTAGGAGGGTGGATTTCAGAAAGATGTCAAAATGCCTAGAAGAAGTACTAATTGGAGTATGGGAGCCGAAGGGGGTAGAGAAACAGTGGGCGATGATCAGAACAGGGATTGCACTGGAGACGCAACTCTGTGTCAAACAGGTCAGCAAGGAGAAGAGGAAGAAGAGGCCACTGTGGTTTTCCAAGGAGGTAGCAGAAAAGGTTAAAGCAAAAAAAAAAAAAAAATAGCATTGAAGCAATGCAAAAAGACACAGGAGGAGAGGATAGGGAGCGGTACTGGGAAAAACAAAGGGAGGCAGGAAGACAGTTAGGGAAGCCAAGGCACAAACAGAAGGAGCAGCACTGGGCACAAGCCCAAGTGCCTGGTGTGAGACCTGGGCCTGAGAACGAACAGGTGCTACCTATTTGCAACAGCTATGAAACTGCAGATAATACAGTAGATACATGATACTACAGAAACAGAAACAGATCACAGCCAAGGTTGCAATGTGAACTAGTTTTTCTTCAAAGAGATAGTGACACCTCTGGGAATACGTTTTGTATTGGGACAATTTCAACATAATTTCATATGGTTTCTGTATTTGTTTTCATTCAACACTTTATTACTTCAAAGTTGTGCCTGAAAACAGGATCTGTGTACCATGGACTCTAGCCACTCGTACTCCTAATGTACATTTGAGTCCTCTGTGACATCATAACCAGTTCTGCTGCAACCAATTGTGATGTCATAAAAAGTATGACATCATGTGTAGGAAACCAGCAAGAACAGAAGATGTCCAATACACATTTCCTTAGAAATAATAGAATGAGGTGGGACGGGGCAAAGAAAAAGAAGACAATTGGCATAGAAATTCAATTGTAGCTAAACATTCCAATACCAAACGTTCTCCCAGTGACATGAGTGGCTCAGGAAAACACCTTATGGGAATAATTTGAAATGAATATAATCAGCACAAAGTCAGGGAACGGCTAAGATATACATTGTTATATTATGCCCTACATACCATGGGCAAAATATTCAAAGTTATTTAGTAAGCACTAACTGTGTTCGTGTTTCCCTGACAGTGGTAAGTGCCCCTAAAGTAGGATAATGGCTAAAAGTGCCATATTGAAAGGTACAGTTAGTCAGGCATGAACCTGTGAGTAAGCAGCACTAATGTATGCGACTCTGCCTCTAGAAATCGCCTGGCTGCAACTTGCATACAGGGGCTCTGGCATTTTCACAGGTTTGTTGAGACATTAAACAGCTGCTAGTGCCACAGTATTTGATGCCTCAACAAACCTGGTCTTAACTGCCATAGCACTCCCTCCATGGCAGTCTAGTGTCCACCCTTCTCCCTACTGCCATACCTGCCCTCCCTGGTAGTTTAGTGTACCCCCTTCAGCAATCTGTGCACTGACATATCTTTCCCTGGTAACCTAATGCTCACACAACCCCTGATCACCATTCTAATATTTCTTAAAGCCCTCATTGGTAGTCTAGTGTACTCTCTACCCACCCCCCATCACCATTCTGAATAATGACAATTTTTTTCCCTGGTAGTTTGGTGGTCCCCCATCCATGGATGCCCATGCCATATCCCCTCGTAGCACCAAGAAGGTGGCTGGCACTCCCCCACCACTCACCGCCACCGCCAGCCACTATGATGCACAAACCTCCTGCAAAATAAGACTAAGTCCCAATTCTGAACTACCATGCATGCATGCAGACTTACTGTACAGTAAGTGTATCACATGCACGGTGGCTCAGAATTAGTAGTTAGTCTAATTCACAGAAGCTGTGTGTGGCAGCTGGAGGTGATGGTGAGTAGTGAAGGAGTACCAGATGCCATTTAGGTACTGTTGGGGAGGCAAGGCATGGACATTTGTAGGGGAACCACTGGACTTTCAGGGAGAGAAAAATTGTCATTGCTAATAACAGCGACTGGAGGGGGTACACTAGAATACCAGGTAGGGCTTTAAGAAATATGGGAATGGCAATTGGGGTTGGTGGGACCACTAGACTAACAGAGAAAGATATGTCAATGTGCAGAACAGTGATCAGGAGTGGGGTACACTACAGCAGCAGGGAAAAATATGTCAGTGTTCAGAATGGCAATTTCTGGTGGGGGGTACACTAGACTAGAAAAGCCACAAAAGCAGAGCACTAACAAGAACAACAAGTGAGTGTGCAAACCTTTTACTGCAATTGCTCAAAGGATATACTCACTCCACTAGCAAAAAATTAGAACATGAAAGCAGGTTAACACAACCTTTTATTGCAGGGTTCACCCTAGAGAAGCGTGGAATTTTGTTTCCATCTGTGAAATTTCACGAAGCAATGATTTCTTCGCATTCATGTAACTTCACACAGCTCATGTGAAAATTCATGAAAACTTCATTTTGCACGAAGACTGTTCACTGATTGAAAAAATGGTATGTTGAGTTACTTTTTAAGTAATTCACGGAAAATACGTGGTTTGGTGGGGAAACATAATGTCATGGGTGAAAATATTCCACCTCCTGGTAGAATTTTACTGCAGGACTTGTGATGTTCTTTTTTTCTTCTTGAGTTGTTCTGAGATATTTTAAAGAAATAGGGAAACTGACTAAATGCATGCTCCACATATCTGGCCAGTATATGCTTGAACTGAGCATATCCTGGTCGTGGCTCTGTGCAGCCCATTGTCAGTCTGTACCGGATGCCATCCACAGCTCATACAAACTATGTTTCATTACTGTGGGGCTGCACATTGGGACAGAGGAGTAGGGGTAGGTCAAGTTGGCATGGGCCACGGGAACCCAATTGAATGCCCATGCTGGTCTACCAGTGGATGTCTGTCTGCACAGGGTGCAGGGAATGATGGGATGGGGCAGTCCACCAGCGACTGCCAGATCCCCACCAGAATCTGCGACTTTGATGAAAACACTGAAGTCTATGCCAGTGATGCACCCAGTGCACCATGGAGGTCCGTAGGTCTGCAAGCTAAAGGAGTGAGTTCGGTTGGGCCTATATGACTGAGATATGGCTGTGGGGAGGGGTGTGCAAAGCTGCTAATGCTGCACTTGGCAGACATAGTGGCCACTGCCTCTTCCAGCAATCTGCACCATGGAGATTGTGTTTAGAATGTGGCACATGTCCACACCCATCCCCTGGCCTGCCCCTCTCCCAGCCACATGCATACCCACGTGTGTGGCTTGGGACTGGGTGTGAATTGGGCTAGCTGACAGGGCTGTGGATTGTGTGGTAGTCCCCACATGTGCACATTGTGATGTCTGTGCACCCTGAGCCCTTATAACCTCCCCACTACAGGTCCAAAAAGGGGTGCTTTGGTTTTGGGGATTGGGCCCTAACTCTGAGCTGGAGACTCTAGAGGGGAGACAGGATGCAGACAGTAGGCAGAAGATTTTCAGCAGCCATGCAAATGATTTTTGGAATGAAGCTGGGATTGAAAAATTGTTTAAACAGGCAGAGATGTTACTTCTATTCTGCAGGAATAGGGCACATGCTCATATATGAAGTCAGAAGGTTTAGAAAACTTAAATCTAGTATTTTAACAGGTATGAAGATTCCCTCTATGCTGCTGTGACAGGGAAAAATACATGTACAGTATGTGGAATCAGAAAATGTAATGAGACATCATTTTGGTATTTAAACAGATAGCTTCCCTGTATGCTGCTGGGAGAGGGCAGCTGGTCTGTATATGTAGTCAGAACATCTGGGGAAGCTTAAACCTGTTATATTAACAGGTACAGGGATTCCCTCTATGCTACTAGCTGCAAAACTCAGCAACAGCAATATATGCCCAGCAGGATAATACAACATTTCTGGAGGCTTAAATCTGGTATTTAAAAACATATCCAGATTCCGTCTCTGCTGCTGGGACAGGTCAAAATGCCTGTAGTGGAGTCAGAAAACTTTAGAAAACTTAAACCTGGTATTTAAACAGGTATACAGAGTCCCTCTAATACCACTATGCTGCTAGGAGAGAGGAAAAAAAACTTTAAGAGACTTAAATCTGCTATTTAAACAGTTACATAGATTCATGCTATGCTGCTGGGACAGGACAAAATGCCCCAAGGAGACTTAAATCTCATATTTAACTAGGTATACACATTTCTTCTGTGCTGTTGGGATAGGACAAAATGCCTGTATGTTGAGTCAGAGAAGTTTTGGGAGACCTGAATCTGGTAGTTAAACAAGCACAGGGATTCTCTCTATATTATTGGCTGCAAAACTGATAAGCAGATATATATGTCTAACAGGGCAATACACTCAGGTAACCCACCCCCCTCCCAGTTCTAGGGGTCACCTTGTTGAGCTCACAAACTATTCCTGCCTTCCCCAGCTGGACCTCTGGATCCTGCCTTAACCCTCCAGTTACCCTTGGACTGGATTGCTGCAATGGAGGACTGTCAGGCAGCAATGCTGGTAGCTAGAGGAGCCCTGGGTGGGAGTTGAACTCAGACTGTTTTCTACAATGTGGCTGCAGTTGCACTTGATGACCCACATTTTTGACCCCAGGACTGTCCAGTGAGTCCAAGAGTGGGTTGAAGAGAAGTGCCACTGGCACGACAGAGGTGATACTGAATCCCAGTTTAGGCAGCGGAGTTGGGGAACAGAAAAACTGGTGGGGATGGAGAACAGGCAAAAGCTACTCATGCACAGCCACATTGCTATGGAGCTGGAGCTTTATTAGAAAAATTGGGCCATGTGATCACTGTGATGCTTGGACAGCTGGTTATGATTATTGTATGATATTGGTATTATAAATAAATGGTCAGAGTATGAAATGTCAGTCTGTGAAATTTGGCCCTTTAAATTACGAGGTGTTGTGGCATGTGGACAGCTGGTTCTGATTTCAATATGATGTTTTTCTGCAAAATAAAATGTGTAAGGGAGTGTCTGTCAGGAGAAAATGCTGTCTTGCTGAAATTGACACATCAACACCCCCCAGGGATAAGTTCAAAGGGCAGGAGGTAGCTTAAACTGCAGATATCTGAAATGCAATTACTTTGTTAAGTTTTCTTTGAAGCCCAGGAAATAAAATATCCATTCACGACGTACTCAGGGAAATCCTTTGATTTGCACTAGGTGTCATGAAGGAAGGAGAATATGCATGTGTTGGGGTGTCTCCCAAGATAGCCAGTGATTACATCAAACAGACTTTGATGTCTGTGTGAAGCAGGTCCCAGACTAAATGGGGAAGTCCAATGTGCATTTATTTGGACGGTCGTCCCAGGAAGCCTGGAATTACATCAAAGAGCCTTTGATGTCTGTGTGAAGCAGATCACAGACCAGTTTTGGCAAGTCACATGAAAAAAGAAGATTCATTTATGTCACCTATTATTTTTTTAAATGTCTTAGTAGGACATCCTGTGTTATAAAAAATAAATTTTAATACACCAAGGCAGAGTTAGGTGACTTCAGAGAGAAGGCCAGCTCAAGACTGCTTTTAAATATACTGAGCAGACCTTACACAGAGGCATTCATTTTATGGCAGAGAGAGAGAGAGAGAGAGAGAGGAACATCGAAGCACTGAAAGATCAAGAAAGTAAGAATACAATTAGCTAAGACCAGTCTGAGTGTACAGATTATAGGAATTTGCACTTTTAAACCTGTTTTGATTTTAAGACTGTATGTGTGGTGATATCTTGTTCTGTATTTTACTGTTTTCCTATTTTGCCTATTTTAAAGTAAAGATATATATTTAAAAAAACAGAAACTGGCTGGTGTCCCTTGAAGCTTCTTTTTATATAAGTGAAGCTTAGATGGTTATAGTTGACACTGTGCATGAGCTTATTGTGGTATCAAATTGGGAAACGGATAAGAGTTCTCTAGGTCTTGCATAGAGTTCTAAGGGTTCATTTTGTAATACCTGGTTAGATGCCCATAGGCAAAGATATCTGGCCCCTCAAAGACAAAATTATCTGAGCCTGACAATTGGGTATGCTAACAAGAGGTTATCAGTTTGAATCCCCTCCAGAACTTGGGACTAAGATGACTCGAACCCACAAAACAGACAAGAGGGTTACCTTGTTCTGTTAACTGTTTACAATTCTATGCTCAGAGGTTGGCACTTTGGGAGTACAGGGCTGACCTGCTGAGTGGGGTTGTGACAGATTGGTTGGCAGCGGTGTGAAAAAGTTTGGTGGTATAAGCTTTATTGTTCAGTGTGTCAGCTTGAGACTGTTCAGCTCACATGGAAAAAAGAAAGGCAGTGTTTTGTTTCAAAAGGAAACAGAGCTATACCCCTTGGCTTACAGTCAAGTTCCTAACTGTCTTATTTTTTTTTCTAAAGTGCCAGTCAGAGCATCAGGAAAGATGGCTCCCAACTACAGCAGGCACACTGTAGAATACTTAAAGCAGTTGTGTGGGGACAGAGGAGTCCCATTCAAGGTGATAGCCAGAAAGCAGACCCTCATAGATGCCCTGATGGTAGCAAATACCCAGAGCAGTGAGTCACCGACTGTGGCTGGAAAGGACCAAACCTCGAGTGTGGCAGGGCTAGCGGCCAGTGCTGTGTCCAGGTCTGGTAAGGAGGACAGCAGGGTCACTGTCAGTGAAGGGCCACAACAGCAGGGGATGGTCACCAATATCCTGAATCTGGAAGTACTCAGGCTGCAAATTGAGTTGCACAGGATGGAGCTGGAGTTCCAGGAGAAGAGAGAGTGAGAAAAGTGAGAGGCGGACTGTCAGGCAGAGTGAGAACGCCGAGACACAGACCATTAGGAGCATGAGTGCCAGTGAGTTGCAGAGGAGAAGATGGAGCAAGAACACTGAGACACAGACCATGAGGAGCAAGAGTGCCAGAGGCAACACGAACTGGAGAAGATACGACTCCGACCAGCGGCACCAGAGCAGGTAAGTGGCTTGGGTTTAACTGGGACTGCAGGACTAGGTTACAAATTGAACTCCAAATCAAATTAATAGCCGAATTTAAAGAGGGGGAGGATATGGAAGCCTTTTTAAATTCTTTTAAAAAAGTTTTTATTCAGGCTAAAATTCCTAGAGCATTCTGGAGCGTCCAGCTATCCCCGCTACTTACCGGGAAAGCTCGGGATGCATTGGATCAAATGGACAATGAGGACAGTGATGATTACAGCAAGTTAAAAGCTGGACTGTTAAAAAAAGTTTGAATTAACTGCAGTATCATACAGAGTTAAATTCCGTAAGCTCAGGAGAAGCCCTGATATGAGCTACTAGGAGCTAGCCACGGAACAACGTCAGTTTTTTAAAATGTTGGTGGGAAGGAATTGAGGCAAACTCTGTTGATAAAATTGAAAATGTGATTTTATTAGAACAGTTTTATTGGGCATGCCCAGCAGAGCTAAAAACCTGGCTAGAGGACTGAGATACCAAAACAGTGCAAGAGGCTGCTGAACTCTAGGACCACTATGCCAAGACCAGACCTGCTCAGAGAGTGAATGGGGTAGGCATGGCAGTGCAGAAAGGGAAAAGCACACCTTCAGGGCAGCTAAAACCCTCACTGCCTCCACCAAAACCAGTTAGCCCCAGGTTTCAGAGAAAAGATTTCTCTGAGAGAAGAAATGAATGCTGGTTGTGTAAAGAAACTGGGCATATTGCCAGACAGTGTCCCAAAAAGGCAAGCAATAATACACAACCAGGTGCTAGAATAGAAGTGGGTTGTTTGTGTGTCCCTGGAAGCATGCCAGTGAACATGAGGGAACACATGCACACAGTCATGGTGAATGGTGTACAGATGCAGGGGTTAAGGGACACAGGGGCATCCCTGACCTTGGTAAAGGGGGATCTGGTACAGCCTGGTCAGGTTATACCCAATAAATACATCACTGTACAGGACTTTGCGGGCTGGGAGAAAACATTGCCCCTCGCTAGTGTTCTCCTAGACTGGGGTGAAACAGGGGGAACTGTGCAACAGGTGGCTGTAGCCAAAACATTAGCAGTGGATGTGATCCTGGGTACCAATCTTCAGCAGGGGATGGTATGTGCAGTTATCCGTAGCCAAGCGGCAAGGGAAAATTGTACTCCCTGAACCCCACAGAAACCAGTGTGGAAACCACTGAGAGGCTGGTTCCCCAGGCTGTGTCTCCAGATGGGGAGATTGATAAAAATGGGGTAGAAATTTCCCCAGCAGCAAGTAACCACACAGCCACAGAGGGTTACTCTGAAGAGAGAGGGGTGACCCCTTGTCAGAGGGTTGGGATTGACAGTGATCCTGAAGGCCCTGATGCTAGTGCTAGGGACCCTAGTTTAGCGACTGAAGGGGACCTGTCCCATGCCTCAGGACTGTGTGAGGGGTTTGCAGCTGCTCAGATGAATGACCCTAGTTTAGAGAAGCTGAGGGCTTGGGCAGACTCTGACAGAACACAGGGAGGTGATGGCAGACATAAGGTTTATTGCGAAAATGGAGTAATGTATACTCAGGCAGTACAGACAGAGGGAGGGATGCTAGGCAGGCAACTTGTCATTCCCCAGGGATATCATGAGCAGTTGCTCAAAATTGCACATGATATTCCCTTGTCTGGTCATCTGGGAATTGCGTGCACTACGCAGCGGTTGACCCAGAATTTTTACTGTCCTAACTTCACCCAGCAGGTGAAGGAGTATTGCAGGTCTTGTCACCGGTGCCAAGAAATAGGGAAGGTGGGCAAGAAAACCCAAGCTGCCCTAATTCCATTGCCCATAGTGGATGAGCCATTCCAGAGGGTGGGAATGGATATTGTGGGGCCTTTAAATATCCCCAGCTCCTCTGGGAAGAGATTCATCCTGACTGTGGTGGATTATGCCACCCAGTACCCAGAGGCAATTGTCCTATCCCCTCTGAGGACAGAAAAGTGGCAGATGCCTCACTCAGGATTTTCTCCCATGTTGGGTTTTCACAGGAGGTAATCACCAATTGAGGGGGCTCCTTTACATTGGACCAGATGAAATGTTTATGGGAGAAGTGTGGGGTGGTGCAGAGATGCACAACACTGTATCACCTACAAGCCAATGGGCTTGTGGAATGATTCAATTGTACCCTAAAGTCAACACTCTGGGAATTTGCTGAACAACATGGGAGGGACTGGGAGAAACACCTTCCCCACCTGTTGTTTGCATACAGGGAGGTGCCCCAAGAGTCGACAGGATTTTCCCCCTTTGAACTCTCATATGGACGCTTGAAACGTGGGCCCCTAAACTTGATCCAGGAGGACTGGGAAGGCAAGCACGCCACCCAAGGAACTCCCATTGTGGATTACAGCCTTAGGTTTAGGGAAAGACAGAAGGAGCTTATGGGGACAGCCCAGAGCAACCTGGCAGCTGCCCAACAGAAACAAAAGGTTTGGTACAACCGCAGAGCCAGAGCTCACTCGTACATGATGGGTCAGGAAGTCATGGTCCTTATTCCGATCTGGAAATACAAGCTGCAGGCTGAGTGGGCAGGACTGTGCAAAGTGGTTAGGAAGGTAAATGATGTGAACTACATTGTGGAGTTACCTGACCGTAGACAGGCAGAAAGGATGAACCATGTCAACATGATGAAGCCATATGCAAATAGGGCTGACATGGTGTTTGCAGTGTGCAGTCATGGGGAGGGGAAGGATGAAGGAGACCCCCTTCTGGACTTGCTGGAAGAAAGTAAGCAGAAGTCCTCTATGGAGGCAGTAAAATTGTCTCCCCAGCTGACCCCGGCCAGATCCAGGAAGTAAGGGAGGTTTTAGCAGACTTTGCCCCTTGTTTAGCGCCAATTCTGGACTAACCCCCTTAGCGACACATGATGTGGAGACAGGGAGACAGACACCCATACAGCAGACAGCATATCAGGTGTCAGAGGCTGTCCAAAAGGACATTAGGAGGGAAGTGGAGGAGATGCTGGATTTAGGGGTAATCCAGAGATCCCACAGTCCCTGGGCCTCACCCATAGTCCTTGTACCTAAGCCAGATGGCTCAACTCATTTCTGTGTAGACTATCATGGACTGAATGCAGTCACAAAGTCAGATGCCCACCTGATGCCCCAGACAGATGAACTCCTGGACAAGTTGGCAGGGGCGACCTACCTTATGAACATTGACCTGACAAAAGGGAATTGGCAGGTAGAGTTGACAGACAGAGCTAGGGAGAGGTCAGCCTTCATCACTCCAATAGGCTTATTTGAGTTTAAAGTAATGCCTTTCAGAATGAAGAACACCCCAGCCACTTTCCAAAGGTTGGTGAACCAGGTGTTAAATGGTGCTGAGGAGTACACCATGGCATACCTGGATGACATTGCTATCTTTAGTATCAGCTGGGAGGAACACCTATCCCACCTTAGGGAAGTGCTGGGCAGGATACAGAGGGCCGGGCTCACTGTCAAAGCTGAGAAGTGCCCAGGCAGCCATGGGAGAAGTGGCATACTTCGGGCATGTGGTAGGCCAGGGACAGCTCCGTCCTAACCAAATGAAGATAGAGGTGATCCAGGCATGGCCCAGACCAGAAACGCAGAAGCAGGTCAGGAGTTTTCTAGGGACAGCAGGGTACTACAGAAAATTTGTACCCAATTACAATGCCCTAGCTGCTCCCCTATCTGACCTGACAAAGAAAAGGATGCCCAAGAAAATTACCTGGGGCCCAGCCTGTGAGGAAGCCTTTTCCAAACTAAAGGAGGCACTGTGCAATGCTCCTGTTTTGACAAGTCCTGACTATAGCAAACCTTTTATAGTTTAGACTGACGCCTCAGACGTGGGTATTGGGGCAGTACTAAGTCAGACATCCAGCCAAGGGAGGGATCACCCAATAGCCTACCTGAGTAAAAAGTTACTTCCCAGGGAGCAAGCATACTCCACGGTGGAAAAGGAGTGTCTTGCCATAGTGTGAGCCCTAAAGAAATTAGAGCCATACTTTTATGGGCAGCATTTTGTGGTGCAGACTGACCACAACCCCCTGGTTTGGCTGACACAGATGGGGGAAAAACAATGGTTGATTGCTAAGATGGAGTCTTGGTTTGCAAGGATATGACATGACCATTCTACATAGGGCTGGAGCGACCAATCAGAACTCAGATGGGCTGTCTCATGTGTGTGAGGATTGAACTGATTTGGGAAGCTCATCCCTTGCAGGGGATAGACCCCCCAAATTCAGTCTAGGTGGGGCTGATTGTGGTGCATGGACAGCTGGTTCTGATTTCAATATGATATTTTTTTCTGCAATATAAAATATGTAAGGGAGTGTCTGTCAGGAGAAAATGCTGTCTTGCTGAAATTGACACCTCAAAACCCCCCAGGGATAAATTCAAAGGACAGGAGGTAGCTTAAACTGCAGATATCTGAAATGCAATTACTTTGTTAGGTTTTCTTTGAAGCCCAGTTAATAAAATATCCATTCATGACGTCCTCAGGGAAATCCTTTGATTTGCACTAGGTGTCATGAAGGAATAAGAATATGCATGCATTCGGGTGCCTCCCAAGATAGCCAGTGATTACATCAAAGAGACTTTGATGTATGTGTGATGCATGTCCCTGACTAAGTGGGGAAGTCCAATATGCATTTGTTTGGACCGTCATCCCAGGAAGCCTGGAATTACATCAAAGAGCCTTTGATGTCTGTGTGAAGCAGATCACAGACCGGTTTTGGCAAGTCACATGAAGAGAGGAGATTCATTTATGTCACCTATTATTTTTTGAAATATCTTATTAGGACATCCTGTGTTATTAAAAATAAATTCTAATACACCAAGGCAGAGTTAGGTGACCTCAGAGAGAAGGCCGGCTCAAGACTGCTTTTAAATATACTGAGCAGACCTTACACAGAGACATTCATTTTCTGACTGGTAGCGAGAGGAACACTGAAGCACTGAAAGATCAAGAAAGTAAGAATACAATTAGCTAAGACCAGTCTGAGTGTATGGATTATAGGAATTTTCACTTTTAAACCTGTTTTGTTTTTAAGACTGTATGTGTGGGGATATCTTGTTCTGTATTTTACTGTTTTCCTATTGTACCTATTTTAAAGTAAATATATATATTTTAAAAACAGAAACTGCCTAGTGTGCCTTGAAACTTCTTTTTATGTAAGTGAAGCTTAGATGGCTATAGTTAACACTGTGCATGAGCTTACTGAGGTACCAAACTGGGAAACAGATAAGAGTTCTCTAGGTCCTACATAGAGTTCTAAGGGTTCATTTTGTAATACCTGGTTAGGTGCCTGTATGCAAAGATATCTGGCCCCCCGAAGACAGAACTATCCGAGCCTGACTATTGGGTATGCCAGCAAGAGGTTATCAGTTTGAATCCCTCCAGAACTTGGGACTAAGGTGACTCGAACCCACAAAACAGACAAGAGGGTTACCTTGTTCTGTTAACTGTTCACAATTCTATGATCAGAGGTTGGCACTTTGGGAGTACAGGGCTAACCTGCTGAGTGGGTTGTGACAGGTGTCAGCAGTTGAAACCACAGGATGTCATTAAAACTGATAAGGGGATCAGTTAATTAACTACCTTCCTTCCAGTGGTCATTTTATTACCTTTTATAACATGCTCAGACTTTTGAAGTGGAAACAAAATCTAAGCTGTATGATGTCAGGAAAGAAAGGGTAATTTAGCTGTTCCTATCAAGTTTAACACCAAAATGACAAATGCTGAGATTGTTAAATTTGAAGGAAAAATGGTTAATTAAGGAGTTATATATAGGAAATGTCTTTTTTTCTTCTGATGTCACATTAGTTAACATACCTCCTGGTAGAAAATCATGTTTGTAATTTTATGTTCAAAAAGGTGGAGCTAGATGACTCACAGAAGGGGCGTGGAGACACAGAGTTTAAACTGATACTTGTGCCTGAAATGTAAGACATATCTTGTTGGGCTCTTAAGAAACAAAGAACTGTCTAATTTAAAGGCACTTACAGAGGTAATACATTAGACAAAAAAAGATCTAAATGTATTGTGGTAGGAGTTTTGTTCTGTAGTTTTCTTTTTTTTTCTTTTATGTGATTGTGATGCTCTTTGATATCTGTTCTGTATTTTATCTTGCTGTTCTTACCCATTTTTAGTAAACATTTTCTTTAAGATACTGCCTGGGTCTCTTCAGTAATTTTCTACATGTTATTACTGAACGGATATTAAGTCTGACAACTGTTCAAGGGCTTGATGGTGTTACTAAGCTGCTAAAAGGTAAGACTATACCAAAGGTCTCTTATAGAGTTTTAAGGGTTCATTTTGGATACCTGGTTAGGTGCCCCTAGGTGAAAGATATAGTGCAACCCCCCTGAAGAGAATATTATCTGAGCCTGTACATTTGGGAATGCTAGCATAAGGTTCACCATTTGAATCCCCCCCCAGAACTTGAGGCTAAAGGTGATTCAGACCCAAAAGCAGACAGGAGGATTACCCTGTCTGTTACCTGTTCACACTATTGTGCTCTGAGATTGGCACTGTGGAAGCAGAGGGCTTGACCTGTGGAGTGCGTTTGTGACAGATTTGGTGGGAGAGGTGGGATAAATTTGGTAACACAAACTTTAACTGTTCAGTGTGTCAGCTTAATACTGTACAGCTCACTTGCAAAATAAGGCAGTGGTATATTTTTAAAAGAGAAAACAGAATATCATTTTACTTACAATCAAAGTTCCTCCCTGTTTTATTTTTTTTCAAAGTGCAAGTTAGAGTAGCTGTAGTTAGGTAAGAAGATGGCTTCCAACTACAGTGAGCACACTGCAGACTACCTGAAGCAGTTGTGCAAGGAGAGAGGAGTCCTGCACGAGGGAAGAGCCACCAAGCAGAACCTCATGGATGCTCTGATGGCTGCTGATGCCCAGAGTGTCAAGTCACAGACCATGACTGTAAAGGACCAAACCTTGGGCTTGAAGGGGCCAGCAGCCAGTGCAGTGTCCAGATCTGGTTTGGAGGACAGCAGGGCCAGTGCAAGCCAAGGGCCACAGCAGCAGGGGAAGATCACCAGCATTCTGGAGCCAGAAGCCATCAGGCTGCAGGTGGAGTTGTGGAGGATGGAGCTGGAGTTCCAGAGAGAAGAGAAGAGAAGTGAGAGCAGTGAGCCACTGAGGAAAAGAGGGAGTGAGAACAGAAAGAAGCTGACTGTGAAGAGCATGAGCACCAGCGAGCCACAGAGGAGAAGAAGGAATGAGAACAGTGAGAAGCTGAATGTGAACAGCAAGAAGCTGACCGTGAAGAGCGTGAGCGCCAGAGGCGACATGAACTGGAGAAGCTACAACTCCAACCATCAGCACCAGAGCAGGTACGTGGCTTGGGTTTAACTGGAACTACAGGACTGGGTTACAAATTAAATTCCAATTTAATGAGGGGAAGGATATGGATGCCTTTTTAAATTCCTCTGAAAAAGTTTGTATTCAGGCAAAGATTCCTAGAGGATCCTGGAACTTCCAGCTATCCCTGCTACTTACCAGGAAAGCTTGAGATGCATTGGGTCAAATGGACAATGAGGACAGTAATGATTACAGCAAATTTAAAGCTGCACTTTTAAAATAGTTTAATTTAACTGCAGAAGCACACAGAGCTAAATTCTGTCAGCTCAAAAGAAACCCTGACATGAGCTACGAGGAGCTAGCCATGAGACAATGTCAGTGTTTAAAACGTTGGTGGGAGGGAATTGAAGTAAACTCTGTAGATAAAACTGAAAACAATATATTGTTAGAACAGTTTTTTTGGGCATGCCCAGCACAGCTGAAAACCTGGCTGGAGGACCGAGATTCCAAAATATTGCAAGAGGCTGCTGAACATTTGGACCGCTATGCCAAGAGAAGACCTGCTATGAGAGCAAATGGGGCAGGCGTGGCAGAGCACAAAGGGAAAAGCGCACCTTCAGGTCAGCTAAAACCAGCACTGCCTCCACCAAAACCAGTTAGTCCCAGGCTTCAAAGAAAATATTTTTCTGAGAAAGGAAATGATTGTTGGGTTTGCAAAGAAACTGGAAATATTGCCAGACAGTGTCCCAAAAGGATGGGCAATATGCAAAATGGGACCAGGAAAGAAGTGAGTTGTTTATGTGTCCCTGGAAGCATGCCTGTGAACATGAGGGAAAACATGCACCCAGTCACTGTGAATGGTGTACAGACACAAGGGTTAAGAGACACAGGGGCATCCCTGGCATTGGTAAAATGGGATCTGGTAGAGACTGGTCAGCTTATACCCAATAAATGTGTAACTGTACAAGTCTTCTCTGGCAAGGAGAAAACATTGCCACTCACTAGTGTTCTTCTAGACTGGGGTGAAACGGGGAACTCTGCATTAGGTGGCTGTAGCCAAAACTTTAGCAGTTGACGTCATCCTTGGCAACAATCTCAAACAGGATGGTGTGTGCAGTTACCCATAGCCAAGCGGACCCCATAGAAGCCATTGTGGAAACCACTGGGAGGCTGCTACCCCACTCTGTGTCTCGTGATATGGAGACTAATGAAAAGGTGGTAGAAATGTCTCCAGTAGCAGTTAACCAAACAGCTATGGAGAGTTACTCTGAAGAAGGAGGGGTGACTCATTGTCAGAGGGTTAGGGATGACAGTGATCCAGACTGCCCTTATGCTAGAGCTAGGGACCCTAGTTTAGATACTGACGGGGACCTGTCCTATGCCTTGGGAATGTGTAAGGAGTTTGCAGCTGCTCAGAAAAGTGACCCTAGTCTAGAGAAGCTGAGGGCTTGGGAAGACTCTGATGGAGCACAGGGAGGTGACAGAAAACAAAGTTTATTGGGAAAATGGACTGATGTATACTCAGGATGCTAAGACAGAGGGAGGGGTGATAGGCAGGCAGCTTGTCATTCCCTGGGGTACAATAAGCAGTTGCTCAAGATTGCACATCATCATCTGGGAATCACATGCACTATGCAGCAGTTGGCCCAGAATTTCTATTGGCACAGTTTCACACAGTAGGTGAAGGAGTATTGCAGGTCTTGTCACTGGTGCCAAGAAATAGGGAAGGTGGGTAAGAACACCCAAGCTGCCCTAATTACATTGCCCATAGTGAAAGAGCCATTCCAGAGGGTGGGAATGGATATTGTGGGGCTTTTAAATACCTCCAGCTCCTCCAGGAAGAGGTTCATCCTGACTGTGGTGGATTATGCCACCTGGTATCCAGAGGCAGTCACCCTATCCTCACTGAGGACAGACAAAGTGGCAGATGCCTTGCTTGGGATTTTCTCCCATGTTGTGTTTCTGCAGGACATTATCACTGATTGAGGGGGTTCCTTCATGTCGGACCTGATGAAATGCTTGTGGGAGAAGTGTGGGATGGTGCTGAGGCACACGACACCTTATCACCCAAAGGCCAATGGGCTAGTGGAAAGATTCAATGGTACTCTGAAGCCAATGCTCCAAGTGTTTGCTGAACAACATGGGAAGGACTGGGAGAAATACCTTCCTCACCTGTTGTTTGCATACAGGGAGGTGCCCCAAAAGTCATCAGGGTTTTCCCCCTTCAAGCTCGTATATGGACACTGGGTATGGGGGCCCCTAGACTTGATCCAGGAGGACTGGGAAGGCAAGCACACCACCCAGGGAACTCCCATAGTGGATTACATCCTTAGGTTTAGGGAAAGGCTGAAGGAGCTTATGGGGACAGCCTAGAGCAACCTGGCAGCTGCCCAACAGAAACAAAAAGTGTGGTATGACCACAGAGCCAACGCTCACTCATACACAGTGGGCCAGGAAGTCATGGTCCTTATCCCAGTCCGGAAAAACAAGCTGCAGGCTGAGTGGGCAGGACTGTACAAAGTATTCAGAAAGGTAAATGACGTGAACTATATCATAGAATTACCTGACAGAAGATATACAGAAAGAATGTATCATGTCAACATGATGAAGCTATATGCTAATATATGCTAATAGGGCTGACATGGTGTTTGCAGTGTGTATTCCTGGGGCAGGGATGGATGAAAGAGACCCCCTTCTGGACTTGCTTGAAGAAAGCAAGTGGGAGTCCTGTATGGAGGCAGTTAAACTGTCACCCCAGCTGGCCCCGAACAACATCCAGGAGGTAAGAGAGATTTTAGTAGACTTTGCCCCACTGTTTAGCACCAAGCCTGGACTAATTCCTTAGCAATGCACAATGTAGAGACAGGGACACAGACTCCCATATGGCAGACAGCATATCAGGTGTCAGAGGCTGTCCAAAAGGACGTTAGGAGGGAGGTGGAGGAAATGCTCATTTTAGAGGTAATCCAGAGATCCCACAGCCCCTGGGCCTCACCTGTAGTTCTTATGCCCAAGCCAGATGTCTCTACTCATTTCTGTGTAGACTATTGTAGACTGAATGCAGTCACAAAGTCAGACACCCATCAGATGCCCCAGACAGATGAACTCCTGGACAAGTTGAGAGGGACGGCCTACCTTATGACTATTGACCTGTCAAAGAGGTACTGGCAGGTAGGGTTAACTGACAGAGCTAGGGAGAGGTCGGCCTTCATCAGTCTGATAGGCTTATTTGAATTTAAAGTAATGCCTTTCAGAATGAAGAATGCCCCAGCCACTTTCCAAAGGTTGATGAACCTGGTGTTAAATGGTGCTGAGGGGTACGTCGTGACATACCTGGATGACATTACCATCTTTAGTGCCATCTGGGAGGAACACCTGTCCCACCTTAGGGAAGTGCTGGGCAGGATACAGAGGGCTGGGCTCACTGTCAAAGCTGAGAAGTGCCAGGTGTCATGGCTGAAGTGGCATACCTCGGGCATGTTGTAGGCCGGGGACAGCTCCATCCTTACCAAGTAAAAATAGAGACAAGCAAGGCATGGCCAAGATCAGAAACACAGAAGCAGGTCAGGAGTTTTATGGGGACAGCAGGGTACTATAGGAAATTTGTACCCAATTACAGTGCCCTAGCTGCTCCCCTATCTGACTTGGTAAAGAAAAAGATGCCTAAGAAAATTTAATGGGAACCAATCTGTGAAAAAGCCTTTAGCAGACTGAAGGAGGCACTGTGCAGTGCTCCTGTATTGACAAGTCCTGACTATAGCAGACCCTTTATAGTCCAGACTGACACCTCAGATGTGGGTATTGGGGCAGTACTGAGTCAGACATCCAACCAAGGGAAAGATCACCCCATAGTGTACCTGAGTAAAAAGTCACTTCCCAGGGAGCAGGCTTACTCTACTGTGGAAAAGTAATGTCTGTGGAAAAAGTATGTCTTGCCATAGTGTAAGCCCTAAAGAAGTTAGAGCCATACTTATATTGGCAACATTTTGACTTACAAACTGACTACAGCCCCCTGGTTTGGCTGACACAAATGGGAAAAACAAATGGTAGACTATTAAGATGGAGTCTTGCCTTGCAAGGGTATGACATATCGATCTTATGTAGGGCTGGAACAACCAATCAGAATGCAGATGGCTTGTTGCATCTATATGAGGAGTGGCCTGACTTAGGGGGCTCATCCCATGTAGGGGATAGAGCCCCAAATTCAGTCTAGGTGGGGAGGATTGTGATGCTTGGCCAGCTGGTTATGATTATTGTATGATATTGGTATTATAAATAAATGGTCAGTGTATGAAATGTCAGTCTGTGAGATTTGGCCCTTTAAATTACAAGGTGTCAGCAGCTGAAACCACAGGATGTAATTAAAACTGATAAGGAGACCAGTTAATTAACTACCTTCCTTCCAGTGGGCATTTTATTACCCTTTATGACATGCTCAAAGTTTATGATGTCAGGAAAGAAAGGGTAATTTGGCTGTTCCTATCAGTTTTAAAGGAACACTGTCAACCTCCTTAGGTCCCAAACTGTCCCTCGTTTAAAAAAACACATTTTATGATTGCCAACAGTCTGTAAAGATTGCTGATGTAGCTGGTAGTTTGATTCTGACTCTTTTTTTCTTTAAAAAAGTGAGAAACAGACTGCCCGCCATACTTGTGTTACCACACAAACACAGGTTTGTCTACATTCCTTGATCAGCTCCAGCTGCATCTTTGCTGGACTTGGGGACACCCACAACACAGGTCTAGCCCCTCATGATGCAGTGGGAGTTTACAGCAACTGCCTCATGAGTGACTACACTGTCTGGGTATGTTTCTAATGCTCAGGAAGTATGTAGTAATAACAGATCCAGGAGTGTAAATAAAACAAGGTTGTTTATAAATATACATTAGCATGCATTTCAGTTCTACTAAATAAGGAGACAGACAAAACAAACAGCACAGCAATGAATGTTATGGAAGCTAAGCAATCATAAACTGTAGGTTTTTAACTAGAAATAATATGATGAAAAACAGGTTGACAGTGTCCCTTTTACACCTTAATGACAAATGCCGGGATTGCTAAGTTCAAAGGAAAAATGGTTAAGGAGTTATATATAGGAAATGTCTTTTTTTTTTCTGGTGTCACATTATTTAACATACCTCCTGGTAGGTAATCATGTTTGTAATTTTATATTCAAAAAGGAGGCGCTAGATGACTCACAGAAGGGGTGTGAAGACACAGAGTTTAAACTGATACTTGTGTCTGAAATGTAAGACATATCTTGGGCTCTTAAGAAACAAAGATCTCTCTAATTTAAAGGCACTTACAGAGGTAATACATTAGACAGAAAATATCTAAATGTATTTTGGTAGGAGTTTTGTTCTGTAGATTTTTTCTTTTATGTGATTGTGAGGCTCTTTGATATCTGTTCTGTATTTTATCTTGCTGTTCTTATCCATTTTTAGTAAACATTATCTTTAAGACACTGCCTGGGTCTCCTCAGTCATTTTCTGCATGTTAGTGCTGAATGGATATTAAGTCTGACAACTGTTCAAGGGCTTGATGGCGTTACTAAGCTTGGTAAAAGGTAAGAATATCCCTAAGGTCTCTTACAGAGTTTTAAGGGTTCATTTTGGATACCTGGTTAGGTGCTCTTAGGTGAAAGATATATTGCATCCCCCCTCAAAGAGAATATTATCTGAGCCTGTACATTTGGGTACGCTAGCATAAGGTTCACAGTTTGAATCCCCCCAGAACTTGAGACTAAAGGTGATTTGGACCCAAAAACAGACAGGAGGGTTACCCTGTCTGTTACCTGTTCACACTATTGTGTTCTGAGGTTGGCACTGTGGGAGTAGAGGGCCTGACCTGCAGAATGTGTTTGTGGCAATCACTACCTCATGGGACCCAGACTCCAGGGCTGGAAGTGGAGGTAGGACTGAAAATCAGAGGGCTATTGGGATCACAGTAAGAAGTGTCTCAGCCAACGGTAGATAGGTAGGCAGGAAGACAGGTAGGTAGGTAATGTTTATTTATATGACATCCCATCCTGGAGGCTCTGGGCACCTTACATAAAAACAGGCAAAGTAACACAGGTGAACTACATTTCAAAAATAAATTATAAATACTTTCGCAAATACAAATTAAAACAATAAATACAATCTTTAAAACATAGACATAGCTCTAGTCAGTCCAGGTAGGCCAACTTGAAGAGATGAGTCTTTAGACCCCCCTTTAAAAGCCTCCACCGTCGGGGCCTCCCTAACCAAGATAGGCATCAAGTTCCAAAGGGCTGGTGCGGCGACTTCAAATGCTCGGTCGCTGGATGTTTTTAACTTGGCCCTTGGAACTGCAAGGAGGCCCCAGGTGGAGGAGTGGAGGAAGTGGACCGAGGTGGCCAGTGTTAAAAAAATCAGTCAGGTAGCCAGGGCCCAGTCCAAGTACGTCATTATATGTGAGCAAGCCCACCTTGAAGATGATCCTCCACCTGACAGGCAGCCAGTGCAGAGCTCCCAGGACCAGGGTCATGTAACAGGACCTAGACAGGCCCATCAGCAACCTAACCACCACATTCTGCACCAGCTGCAGCTGACAGAGGGTCCCTCCATTGACCCTGAAGTACAGAGTGTTACAGTAATCAAGCCTGGATATGATGAAGGTGTCCACCAGTGTTGGCAGGTGTTCGGGCAGAACTAGGGGTTTAATCTTGGCAACATTTCTCAAGTGGTAAAAACTTCTTTGGACCACAGATGACAGCGGTGCATCAAGTGCCAATCTATCATCCAAGAAGATGCCAAGACTCGTCACCCTAGGGGAAGCCATCAATGGAGTGGATCCCAGGACCAATCCAGTCACCACTCCAGAGGCACTCACATCACACCCACCTCCTGGCTCAATCACAAGGACCTCTGTTTTGTCGGGAATTCAGTTCCAACCAGTTGGAGGACATCCAGTCATTGATCTCAGCCAGGCAGTTGCTAAGCACTTCCGTGGCATCCTGTGTTCCAGGTGCAAAGGACATACTACAGGTGAGTATCATCTGTATATCAGTGAAAACCCACACTGTAATGCCTAATGAGCTCATCCAGGAGTAGCATGTACACCGTGAATAACACTGGCAGCAAGATCAAGCCCTGAGGAACTCCACAAGGCAGGTGCTTCAGGGATGAGGAAAAACTTCCCATCACCACCTGTTGCTTCCTGCCCCAGAGATAGGACTCAAACCAGTTGATGACAGTACCGGCGAGTCCACAATATTCTCTAGGGGCGATCCCGAAGCACAATGTGATCCATGGTGGCAAATGCTGAAGAGAGATCTAGAATAACAAGAATTGACATGTCTCCTCTATCTCTTGCCCTGAGGAGGTCATTTTGCACCCAAACCAATGCCAACACCATTTCAGTGCTATGCCTAGCCCTGAAACCAGACTGGAATGGCTCATAGATGTCAAAGGCCATGATATGCACCTCAAGCTGCTGTGCTACTATTTCCTCAACAATTTTCTCTAAAAATGGAAGGTTGGAGATTGGTCGATAATTTGTCAGGATATCAGGGTCGAGTGATGGGTTCTTCAAGAGAGGTCTCAGTAGTGCCTCCTTCAAGGCATCAGGAAAGACCCCCCTCTGACAATGAACACTGGACTATCCTGCCGAACACCGGACCAATGGACCCAACACATCCCAGCAAGGAATGCATTATGGCCAGGTCCAGCCCACAATAAGTATACCTCAGCTTCAAAATCACCCCAGCGACCTCAGCCACCTCAACTGGTCTAAACTCCTCCAAAACAATAGGAGTGCCCTCACTCCCAACCGGCTGATCACTGTGAGGCAAATGTTTCCTTGCTGATGAGATTTCCAATGGAGGACATCCTGAGAAGAACTGAGCAAACTCATTGCACAATGCAGTTGAAAAAGCTTTTTTCAGCTGAAGACAGACTGGGTGAAGTAGTCTGTCCACAGTCTGAAAGAGCTGAGATGGTCTGTTCTTCCCTGCAGCAATCTCCCCTGGATAGGAACTCTGCCTTTTTACAGTTGATTGCCCCTTAGTACTCACAGTAGTGAGTACGCAAAGCCAGTTTGTCCTCCTCGGAATGGGTATTCCGTCAGCAATGCTCCAACTTCTGACCATTGATCTGCATCACATTGAGATACCCATCAAACCAAGGGGTCTCAAGCAAGAAGATCTGAGTCATATATGGACCAGTGCAATGGCATCAAGTACCTCAGATATCACCTTATTATAGGTGGCCACCACCTCACCTGTGCCAATTGCACAAGCAGCAGTCACACCAGATAAGTCCACTACCACCAACAGTCCCTCTGGGGACAGTCCCCTTAAAGGGCATTAGCTGGTCATCTCAACAGGAGGTGAGCAATTGGGGCACCCAAATGTAAACTCCACCATGCAATGATCAGACCAAGTGACCCAATCTGTTTTGAGGTTCATGACCTCAAGCCTCAGTGAGAAAACCAATTCCAGTGTGTGTCCATGATGGTGGGTCTAGCCCAGAGCCTTGGTTGACTGACAGTAGGGTGGGGAACAGTAAATAGCAACCACTCAAGTGTATGCATGCAAACATTAGCGAGAGAGAGTGGCTCCACTGCTGCCTCTTGTCTTCGGACTCATCAGTGGACAAAGAGTCCACAATAATTAACATCTTCTTGGTCCCAGGGCAGGCAGTGGGTCCGGGACACAGTGAATGTAGCCCTAAAGAACTTTAAATGAGGCAACTAGTTGCTGCAGAAAAGCAGGCGGCATAATATGCTCAAACATAGCCATGCACCCCCTCAGCCCTCAGACCCTAGAAGAACTGCTGGGAAGGGGTCAAAGGTCACCAACAAGATGTCCCCACAATATTGAGCCACTTAGAGATTGAGGGTGCACTGCAGCCTGCATGAAAGACCAGCATGGCTGTGTTAACATTCCAAGCCCTGCTTTGCCTGGGAAAAGACTGATCAATGAGGCATCAAATTTCAGTCAGTATTCAAGAGTCTAAAATCAAGGCTCTGGGCTCAGTTTTGTCAGTCTGTGTGACCTGGGAACTGGGGAACTACGAGTCAGAGATCAGTGGCTGCCAGGAACAGCAGTCCTGTCAGACCACAGAAAAATGGGTACACATCTGAAATAAATTGAAGGAAGCAGTTTATCCAGAACTGAAGAAGAGAAAGGCATTGAAGTGGAGCTGTTTTTTTCCAATCCAAAGTGACTTTTTCCCATGGGGAGTGACTGTGAGCTCAAGAGACACTGAACCAACAGACCTAGGCTACTGCCTGTCCAAGAGGTGTGTGGAGCCCCTGCAAAAACAGCTAAGAGACAACCAGGAGGAGTAGCAGAGGAGACTGGTGAGAAAGATCAGATGATCCAGGGAAAAATGTCTGTTCCATCTGGGACTCAAGTCAAGCATCTTGCCTGATCAGTCATTGGACAACACTGAGGTATCCAGGACTCTATAGAACTGTGAGTAACCACCAGGATTACAGCCCTGCAACTGAGGTGTTTCATTCTGTACCTTGGAGATGAGAGTAAAGCCCTGGGCAGTACTGAGTAAATCTGAGAGATGCAGGAGGCCATCGGTGTCAATTTGTTGTATTATAAATAGGGGATCTGCATTTTAAGTTTATAGTATTGTTCTGCCACAGTGTGTTTCTGCGTTAGTTTGTTAAGCATGCCAATGAACAACCTCCCCTGCCAGCAGCAGCTGTGTCCCCAGTGAGGTATTTACTGCAGCTTTTAGAGAGCTCTCATCCAAGGACTTTTGGGGGATAAACCTGGGTGCACCTACTTTGGGAATGGTGGGGCTGCCTGTGTGGAGACAAGTTTAAATTTGAAGCTAAAGAGTATAACAATATTTGACTACCAACCCATTGTTCCCCTTTTTCCTATTGTTCCCTTGTTCTTTCCTTGCCCTCTCCATTTAGGTAAATAATGTGTTACACATTACATTTTCTTGTTGGGGGTTGTTGTTGTGCTACAGCATCAGTTGGTTGTTATTGTGATAGTGTCACTTGTTTTGGGGAGGGATTGTGTGGGCCTGGGTAGCACTATTGCTTCGGGGGAGTAGTAACTCTGTGCTTGAACATCCAGGTACTCCTTATTGCCATCCCAGGTGGAGTCTGGCATCACTGTTAGACCCTAGTACTACCCCAAGCAGTACAGCTTCAGCAACTCAGGCCAGCCCTCCTGGAGGTTTGGGAGAGATGAACTCTAAGGGTTCCGGACAGATGCTACACACATGTGTGGAATCAGAAATCTTCTGGAGTCCTACATCTGGTATTTAAATAGGTATGTCGATTCCACCTATGCTGCAGGGCCCAGACAAAATGCAAAATGACCATGTGAGAATGCAGAACATTTTAAGACAGATTTAAATCTGGGATTGAAACAAATATGGGGATTCTTTCAGTGCTGCAGTGTAAGCTGGCAGTGGTTACCACCATAAGTGCAACAGTATATGAGACACACACACACACACACACACACACACTAACTGTGTGCTACCATGCTGTGATCGCCTGCTGTGTGTGTGTGTGTGCCAGAACGCTGGGTACAGGCATGAACAGAATATGACAGACACACAGCACAGTGCTTATACAGTATATGCACTACCAGATGCACAAATTACTTTGTTCTGACCAATAACCTTTGTTGTTTCTGTTTCTTTCTGCAATGCACCATGCAGCCTTTGTCTGTGTCCCATTCTTAGACTGCCCTTTCATTCTTTTCAGTCTATTTGTTGTGGCTGCACCCACTTGAGTGAGAGGTAACTCAAGGTCTAATAGTACACCTGTTATTAGATACCAAAGAATACATCTAGTGTTTGGAGCCCAAGGTCATATGTTTGCATTTAGATTTTCTATGCCCCTGTTTTTTCCTTTCCTTTTCCCCTTATCTGTTTTATTCCTCCTTATCTTCTCCGTCTTCTTACTTTAATCACTTACCTCTTCTTTTCCTTCAACATATGTCAACAGACCCCCATCTCAGGGGGAGAAAATGGACAAGGAAATGATAGAAGGGATCCTTGGGATGGCAGAGAAAGGGGAGATATTGCTGACGGTAGACCTGAATAGGCCAGATATTAACTGGAGCACCTTTGCTGCAGCCACATCCAAGAGCAGGGCCATTCTCGATGCCCTACAGGGGACATGCCTCAGACAGCTAGTTATGGAACCCACTCAGGAGGGAGCAATCTTAGACCTGATACTCTCAAATGGGGATGGAGAGAGGATCTCTGATCTTGAAGAGGGTAGCCATCTGGGAACAAGTGACCACCAAACAGTGTGGTTCACGATAAACTTAACTGTAGAGGCAAGCCACACAAAGGTGAAGGTACTGGACTTCAGGAGGGCTGATTTTGTCAAAATGGGAGAGTGCCTCAGAAAAGCACTAGCAAATAGGCAAGAAGGTGGGGTGGAGCAACACTGGGGAAATATCAAAACTGCCATCACAGAGGCAACACGCCTTTGTGTGAAGCAAATAAACAAATCAAAATGAAAGAAAAAAACACTATGGTTTTTAAAAAGAAGTGGCAGGGAAGGTAAAGGAGAAAAAGACAGCATTCAGGAAGTATAAGGAAACACAGAAGGAGCAGGACAGAGAACTGTACCAGTTAAAGCAGAAAAAAGCGGGGAAGGCAGTCAGAATAGCAAAGGCCCAAACCGAGAACAAGGTAGCCAACTCAGTTAAGAAGGGGGATAAAACCTTTTATAGGTACATTAGGGAGCGAAGAAAGACAAAGGGAGGCATACTGAGTCTAAATAAAGAGGAAGGTGGGTGGGCAGAGGGGCAGTGAAAAAGCAGGGATACTGAACAAATACTTCTGCTCAGTATTCACAATGGAAGAGAAGGGGGAGATGCCTAATCCAGTCAATAGAAGCACTGTGGATAGGGGGGTCGATATCAGTCCTTTCACAGAAGAAAGGGTTCTGAAACAGCTTCTAAAACTGAAGGTGGACAAAGCAATGGGGTCTGATGGGATTCATCCCAGAATTCTAAAAGAACTAAGGGAAGAACTAGTAACACCACTGACTACCTTTTTTAATAAATCATGGGAGGATGATGTGGTACCTGAGGACTGGAGGAGGGAGGATGTGATTCCTCTTCACAAAAGTGGGAGCAAGACAGAGGCAGGAAACTACAGACCTGTCAGTTTGACCTCAGAGGTAGGGAAAATGATGGAATCACTTCTGAAGGAAAGAACTGTGAGTACCTAGAGGCCAGTGGGTCACAGAACCCAAGGCAGCATGGATTCACAGCGGGAAGTTCATGTTAGACAAATCTAATTGATTTATTTGACTGGGTGAACAAAGTAGTAGACCAGGGAGGGACTGTGGACATGGCCAACCTAAACTTTAGCAAGATATTTGACACAGTCCTGCACAAAAGATTAATAAACAAATTAGCCAGCCTGGGAGTGGGTCCAAGGGTGGTAGCCTGGGTAAAACACTGGCTGGACAACAGGACACAGTGGGTAATAGTAAATGGAGTCCACAGTGAAGAAAGGAGGGTTACTAGTGGGGTACCACAGGGTTCAGTACTGGGGCCAGTCCTTTTTAATGTCTTTATAAGTGACATTGCAGATGAACTGGAAGGAAAGTATGTCTCTTTGCAGATGACACAAAAATCTGCAACAGGGCTGATATGCAAGGTGGGGTGGAAAGGATGAAAAGGGACTTGGCAAGGTTGGAGGAACGGTCAAATGTATGGCAGCTTAGATTCAGTGCAAAGAAGTGCAAAGTAATGCACCTGGAAAACAAAAACCCAGGGGAAGAGTACACAATGGGGGGTGAGATACTGACAACAACAAAAATGGAAAAGGGCCTGGGGGTAGTCATCTCAGGTGATCTAAAGCTGGGCCAGCAATGTGAGAAGGCGGTAAGGAGGGCTGGGGGGAATAATGGGATGCATAGGGAAAGGCATCACCAGTAGAAAACAGGAAGTTGTTGGCCCTCTGTATGGACAGTTGGTAAGACCACATCTGGAGTACTGTGTACAGTTCTGGAGACCCCATCTCCACAAAGACTTAGACAGGGTGGAGGCTGTCTAGAGGAGGGCAACCAAAATGGTGCAGGGTCTGCACCAGAAGACATATGAAGAAAGACTAAAGGAACTTAAGATGTATAGCCTCGAAGAAGGGAGGGGGGGGGACATGATAGAAACTTTCAAATACCTCAAGGGAATCAACAGAGTCCAAGAGGGTAGCATCTTACAGAAAAAGAGATGTGCAAGAACAAGGGGGCACAATTTGAAGATAGAGGGGGGATGGCTCAGAGGTAATGTGAGGAAATATTTCTTCACAGAGAGGGTTGTGGATGCATGGAACAGCCTTCCTGAGGAGGTTGTAGAGTCAAAAACAGTGAGGGAATTCAAGAATGCATGGGACAGACATAAGGCATATCTAGTGGGGGTGTAGGAGGAAGTAGGCTGTTGGTTAACTTAGGATCTGCGGCTTATCCATTAGGTAGTGAAATGGGCAGACTGGGTGGGCCAAGCGGTCCTTATCTGCTGTGAAATTCTATATTTCTATTGCCTTTTTCCCCCAACACTTTAAACCAGCCTCCATACCCCCACACCCACCACATAAACCCACCTTGTATGTAGTGATACCTACCCTTGTGTTATCATTAATTGCATGATGCATGGAATTTTCCCATGAGGTATTGCTCATAGTATTATAGGCAATATGTTTTATGATGACTGAAAGTCCATATTTAATTCTGTATATTGGATGCCTGAATTTAGTAAGTAGTACAAACGGTCATACTAATGCAGCAACAATAAGTAACACGTCTACCAGGATGGAAAAGATTCATTTAATGTGACATGTATAAATAATACATTGTAGCCTAATAATGAAATGTATTGGCATTGCTTAATCATTTGCTGTGTCAAGTCCTGTGAAAAGGGTGTGTGTCTTTTTCACATGTAAATTTTACATGTTTAGCAAAATGTTGGTGATTGGTTGTATTGCACTTAAATACAGGGTACTATCCACCAAGACCCTGCCACCTGGTGACGCTCATAAGAGTGAAGCACCTAGTGGTGAGTGGGTTGCAGTTCCTGTACCTTACAGGGTGAACCCTAGAATAAAAAGCTTGATTAACATGCTTTTATTTTAGTTAGTTTTGCTCTTGTTTTGTTTTTGTTCTTATTCTAGTTAATTATTTCCTACAAGCTTGGGTCATAAGTCTCAACTGCACCACATTACGAGGAACGTTCCTCATTTCACTTCACAAAAGCTTCCTGTTCCACATTGTGAGGACTTGTCCCACATACAGTATTAACTTTTTAAAGCAAAAATCTATAGTAAATGATGCAAAAAAATATTATTCAATTAATAACAGACTTTCTGAACATAAAGGCAAACATTTTAACAGTGTTCTGAGCTTCCTAGGTAAAGATTTGATTAAGTGTTCCACATTTTGAGAGACAGTGTTCCACATTACGGGGACAAAAGGTTGAGAGGCATGGCTTGGGTATATCCTTTGAGCAACTGCAGTAAAGGGTTTGCACACCTGCTTCCTGTTCCTGTGTGCTCCATTCTTTTGGCTCTTCCCATGTGTGACTGTAGGAGGTAGGCACCATTTTTCAGGAGCACTGCAACCACAAGGTGGAAACACAGCTGAAATTCATTGTTGTTTGCTGGGTACACTAAACTACCAGAAAGGGTGAGAGGGCTATTAGAAATATTAGACTGGTGATCAGGCGTGGTAGGACCACTAGACTACCAGGGAGCACTATATAACAGAGTGATATGGTGACTGGCTGGGGGACAGCACTGCCTCTGGAGCGATTGTTTGCTCCTGGCTTGTAATGTCCTGGTCCAGGTATCTAAAATGTAACTACTTAGAGACAACTCATTTCGTAATATGATTGCTATCTACAGTGCAGAATGGTATATTAAACTGAAGATGATTCCAGTCTTTTTGAAGTTTCCAGCTATTATGAACAAGTGATACACTGTGTAAAAGCTCCAAAGGCTAATATAAATCTGAACAAATGATCAAACAGGAAAGAAACATTAGACCATGCGGTGCAGCAAAATGCAAAATAAGCCATACAGTGCGTCTATTTGGAAATCATTGTTTTCCTTTGTGCTGCTGTAACAAAAAAAAACAATTTCAGTTCAGAAATAATAAGGGTGAGATGGAAGGCTTGTTGTATAAAGAAAAAGCATTGCTGTGACTTAGAAAAGTATAATAAATTCAAAAGGAAATGCCACCCATTAATGTCCTTTCAAAAGATATGACCCTACTCAGGAAAAGCAAAAAACATCAGGAATCTGCTTTTGTGTGCGACTGAAGAGGACAGGAATTATTTTTAATTGGTAGTTGTTTGTCATGTTCCTATTTTTAGAAATAATATTCACATTCCCACATGATCCTTGTTTAAATACCTGACTAAACATTTATGAGAAAAACAGTATTTTGTATTGTTGTGCTTTTATGGGCACCACCCTGCACTGTTCTCTTCATGGAACCAGTAATTTGAGGTTTGACTATGTCACGGTTTGTGTATGTAAGCAATAAAACATGACAGGGCATTGGTTGTTAGGGGTTAATGAATACCCAGGTGAGTAATGAGGCATGAGTCTCTTCCACTGAGAGCCTTTAGCACCTGCAAGTTCATTAACCCCTGGACAGCTAATGATATCTGGGGCCAGATATTTAAATCTTTGCCCCGGGGCTAAATTAGCACTGCATGGCATGCTAAATTAGCCCAGAACCAATAGCCCGCTATATTCAAAAGCGATAGCCCTGGTGCTAAACCTGCTGAATATAGCATACTAAGGAAACTGGGCAAACTGGGCTGAGATTACAGTTCAAAAATAGCCTGGGAAATAAGACAGCTTTGAATATAGCAACCAGGAAGTGCAAACCACAACAGCAGCCCAGTGCACAGTGATGTGAAGGAAGGTAGAGGTGAACTATGTGGCCAATGTGTGTGCTAGCAAGGGAGTGGAATCCTTGAAACTGCAAACAACAGCGCATAAGAATTTCAGCAGGAATGTACCATGTTTCTGAAACATTTGCATGGCGCACACATTTGCGTAGGTGTTGCGCAGGTTTAGCACAGATTTTGTGCAGCGCTAAGTCATTTGCCCAACGCTATCTCATTTGCCCAGGGCAAAAATTTGCTATATTTAAAAGTGACATGTAAATGAGCCTACTTAGGCAGTCTGTGGGCAAACATCCAGATTAGCATCTCATTATGTCCTGATCTGCATGCAGTTTGCCCAGCGCTATTGCAGGGTCCCACAGCTCCACCTGTAGGTCAGTCCAGAAATACAGGGGCTGGATGGGTCTGCCCACAGCTCCACCTGTAGGTCAGTTTGGAAGTGCATGGTAGTAGCTGCAGACTACAGTTGTACAGAACTGCATAGAATATTGTGCCCCAGGGGACTACACAGCACAGGCACAGGTGGTGGTGCTGCTGCACACAATTGTCAAACTGTAGTTCTTGCTACAGTGCACAGCAGACACTACAATAACAAGGGGGCCAGTAGTGTGAGGGACACAGCAATGCTTATGGTGTGTAGGGCATCAATGACCACTGCACTGTACACAGTGACAGGCCCATCTTGCAGGTGTGTACTCACAGTGGCCATTACTGTTATGCTGTTGTGCGACCCACAGACACTGCACCACTGGCATGGGATACTCACCGTGACATATGCATGGCTGGCTGTGTGTGCTGTGGTGTCTGTACAGATGTGCGGTATGTAGCTGGGAGGGGGCACATGCCAGCAGACAGGCACACTGGTGTTGGGGTATTCCCAGCACTGGACTATTTGCACTGCGTGGCTTGTCCTAGCCTTGTGGCAGCACCCAGTATGTGGTGCAGATTGGGCACCTGTACACCCTCCCTTCAAAACCCTCCACACCCTCAGTGCTGCATGAGTGTGCTGGATTCTGTTGGTGTCCACTGAAGGATGGACTGCGGGTATGTTCTGCATGGATACACTGCCATGGTGTTCACTAGGTGCCAGGTCACCACTAACTGTCTGTCATGGCTGGGACCGGTGGCAGATGATGGCATCATAGGAGGTGCCATCCATGTGTGGCATATTTCTTCCATGTCTGGTTTCTTTCTGTGTTAAATATTTACTGGTTAGGATTGTGCAAAGCTATGCAAAAGTCACGCAAAGTAGCGAAAAGCCACAAAGTCATGCAAAGCTGGTTTGCCCGGAGTTAAGACTACCTTTTCCTGGTCGGTAATGTGCACCGTGCAAAGTGTTGCGCTAAGTCATGCGAAAACACTTAGCACGGCACTAATGTGCTGAATATAACATTGCACCTGTATTCATGTACATGCCCCCTGGGTTTGCCCCTTGCATACATTATACATTTGCTTGGCACTAATTCAGTCTGCCGGTGCTATTTGACCTTTTGAATATAGCGGACCCACGTAAACCTGGCGCTAACCCTGAGCAAAAGGTTTGCGCACAGCACAAAGTTTTGAATATCTGGCCCTTGGTGTCTTATTGCGCATATAAAATGGGTAAACTGAGCAACAATTTTAAAAACAAACATCAAAAAAAGCCATTTTTCTTAATTAAAAGCTGGTATTTTGTTAAAAATACCTAGTAAAATGTAGTTCTTTCTCACTTGTCAATCATATGTCTTTCTGCACATTCAATGCATGGAGTGTTTGTTTATTATGGGACATAGAAATTCAAACTGCTGTAGAATTCTTCTGGCAGAATGTTCACTCCCCCCCCCCCCAACACACAAAAGGAAGCCTCATATGGAGCCAAGGTCTCAACTGTATCTGAAGCAGTGTTAGCAGCAGAGATTGCCCTGCTAAGCTGGTAAGAACAGAAGGGGGATTTCACCTGGTCACCAATGAAACACCAGGAATTAAAACGGTGAATAATAATTATTTAAGTCTATGTGTGTAAGGAGGGCATCAAGAGAGGGAAGAATGTTTCATTATTTATTATTTTTGTTTAAATTTAAGAGAGTTTTCCTTTTTAGGGCCTTGTTAAAGGTTTTCACTGAGTAAAGGTGTAGCCATGTTTGTGATGCAGGCAAGGATGAAAGAAGTGGCTCATGAATTCTGTGTGTGATCGGTCCATATTCTAAGTACCATTGCATAAATGTGCTACAATCTGTGTATTTCTGGGGAATTAACATATGGGTCTTGGAACTTATTTAGCCAATCAGGAAGGTGGAAATTTCTAATCCAATTTATAAAGAAATGTAAGCACTACTTTATTATGTTAACACTACATGTTTAATATTCAGTAAAGAAGTTGTGGCATTGTGAAAACTGAAAATAGCTGGTTCCATTAAGAGAACTGTGCTGCCTATAAAAAGAAAATGGTATTAAACAGTTTTTTCATATCAATTTTTAATCATGTATAGTTTCTTACAGATCATTTGGTAGTATGTCTTTTATGTCTTTAAGCAGGAAGATTACCAATGGCTGCCAAGTACTTTAGCACAAATTTGCTATGTTTTGCATGCTACCTGTACAAACTAAGACAAACTACATAGAAACATAGGCTCTGACGGCAGATAAGGACTGCTTGGCTCATCCAGTCTGCCCATGTCCTTACCTATTAAAAAATATGCAGATCCTAGTTAACCAACAGCCTACTTCCTCCTATCCCCCACTAGAATTGCCTTATGTTGGTCCCATGCATTCTTGAATTCCCCCACTGTTTTTGACCCCACAGCCCCCTCAGGAAGGCCATTCCATGTGTCCACCACCTTCTCTGTGAAATAATACTTACTCATGTTGCCCCTGAGCTGTCCCGCCCCGCTATCTTCAAATTGTGCCCCCTTGTTCTTGCACATCTCTTTTTCTGAAAGATGCTACACTTTTGGACTTTGTTGATTCCCTTGAGGTACTTCAAAGTTTCTATCATGTTGCCCCTCTCCCTCCTTTCCTTAACGGTATACATCTTAAGCTCCTTTGGTCTCTGTTTGTATGGCTTCTGGTGCAGACTCTGCACCATTTTAGTTGCCCTCCTCTGGACTGCCTCCATCCTGTTTATGTTCTTGCGGAGATGGGGTCTCCAGAACTGCACACAGTACAGAGGGATAACAACTTCCTGTTTTCTACTGGTGATGCCTCTCCTTATGCATCCCAGTATCCTCCCAGCACTCCTTACTGCCTTCTCACATTGCTTGGCTATCTTTAGGTCATGTGATATGACTACTCCCAGGTCTCTTTCCATTGTACTCTTTCCCTGGGCTTTTATTTCCCAGGTGCATTACTTTGCACTTCTTTGCATTGAATCTAATCTGCTATACTTTTGACCATTCCTCCAACTTTGCCAAGTTCCTTCTCATCCTTTCCACCCCCCATGTACCAACACTGTTGCAAATCTTTGTGTTGTCTGCAAAGAGGCATACTTTTCCTTCCAGTCCACCTGCGATGTCACCTATAAAGACATTAAAGAGGACCAGTCCCAATATTGAACCTTGTGGTACCCTGCTAGAAACCCCCCTTTCTTCACTGTGGACTCCATTTACTATTACCCTCTGCATCCTGTTGTCCAGCCAATGTTTTACCCAGGCTACCACCTTGGGACCTACTCTCAGACTGGCTAACTTGTTTATTAATCTTTTGTGTGGGACTGTGTCAAATGCCTTGCTAAAGTCTAGGTAGACCACGTCCACAGCCCCTCCCTGGTCTACTACTTTAGTCACCCAGTCAAAGAAATCTATAAATTTGTCTGACATGACCTTCCCGCTGTAAATCCATGCTGCCCTGCATCCTGTGTCCTGCTGGCCTCTAGGTACTTAACACTTCTTTCTTTCAGAAGTGATTCTATCATTTTCCCTACCACTGAGGTCAAACTGAAAGGTCTGTAGTTTCCTGCCTGTGCCTTGCTCCCACTTTTGTGAAGGGGAATCACATGTGCCCTCCTCCAGTCCTCAGGTACCACACCATCCTCCCATGATTTGTTAAAAAGGGCAGTCAGTTGTGTCATTAGTTCTCTCCTTAATTCTGTTAGAATTCTGGGGTGAATCCCATCAGGCCCCATTGCTTTGTTCACCTTCAGTTTTAGGAGTTCTTTCAGGACCCTTTCTCCTGTGAATGGACTGATATCGACCCCACCTATCCAGAGTGCTTCTATTATTTGGTTTAGGTACCCCTCTCTCTCCTCTTCTTTTGTGAATACTTAGCAGAAGTGTTTGTTCAGTATCCCTGCTTTTTCACTGTCACCCTCTGCCCACCCCTCCCTTTATTAAGCTTCACTATCCCTCTCTTGGTCTTTCTTCACTCCCTAGTATACCTATAAAAGGTTTTATCCCCCTCCTTAACTGAGTTGGCTATCTTTTCCTCAGTTTGGGGTTTCACTATTCTGACTGCCTTCCCCACTTCCTTCTGCTTTAACTGGTACAGCTCTCTGTCCTGCTCCTTCTGTGTTTCCTTATACTTCCTGAATGCTGTCTTTTTCTCCCTTACCTTCTCCGCCACCTCTTTTGAGTACCATAGTGTTTTTTTCCTTCATTTAGGTTTGTTTATTTGCTTCACACAAAGGCTTGTTGCCTCTGTGATGGTAGTTTGGATTTTTCGTGATGCCACAGAGAAGCAGTGTGGCCCACTATGTCCCTATAATATAAAACAAAGACTGGGAGTGATCTGGCTCCAGTATACCTCAGTGTAAATGCACAAGCAGAAATTGGAGTGAATCATTGATTTTTCCCCATTGTTCCTTCACCCCTCCTTCTTGCCTGTTTGCTAGTGCTTTTCTGAGGTGCTCTCCCATTTTTCCAAAGTCAGCCCTCCTAAAGTCCAGTAGCATTGCTTTTGCATGGCTTGACTCAACCTACTCCACTCATTTAGAATTCAGCATTGGGCTCTGGAGTTGAACCACCCATTTAGCAAGTTTCTGATTCCCAGTTAATGCAGGTAGTACTGATATCTAAGTGAAACGTATCCAAGTATGTAAGAAGGCCCAACACAGAGAGTACTACTGTACTCAGTTTGGAGGGAAGGGATCTTGCAGTGAGTTATTATAGCTCAGTAAAGACATAACATGTAGGTTTTCAATATTTTTATTACTCTGCAGTGTTGAACTTTGGATGTCGTATTCTGTTGAAGAAAACAGTCCTAATTTTCCATATATAGCATCACTTATAGCCTCTAGTGCCTGTCTGGTCGTCTAAAAGCAGCAACCTATATTACACTCCATATTACAGTGGTGCCTGTGATATGGACTGCTGCTTATGTCTGGTCCTCTAAATGTAGCAAGCCATATCGCACTCCATATTACAGTAGTGCCTGGGATATGGACTGCTGCTTCTGTCTGGTCCTCTAAATGTAGCAAGCCATATTACACTCCATATTACAGTAGTGCCTGGGATATGGACTGCTGCTTCTGTCTAGTCCTCTAAATGCAGCAGTCCCTATTACACGTATCACTGCTGCTTTTAAATTTTATAGGGATCATGCTTACCAACCCTAACAGAGAATGAAACACTGCTCATCACCAATAAGGCCTTGGTTAAAACTTATAAAGAAAACCCACATTGAGGGTGACTGTAAATATTTCCTCTTTAATCAGCAGCTGCTCAGGCTTTGCAACACAGCAAACAGCACCTGACTTGGAGCATCCCCGGAAGTTCCCCCACCAACCTTCAGATAGGCAATGAAACTTCTAGTATTCATTATAAAACTTTTCTGTCATAATGTGTTGCCTGTAAACAAAACTAGTTTGTTTTGTAGTAGTGTGGTTTAAAACAGTGTAAAGGGCTGCTACCAGACAAACAATGCTCCCGGTAAATCTAGATCCAAACAAAACAAAAAACAGGCATAATGCACCAAACATTAACAAAGAGACTAGGAATGTCCAGGTTGAAATTCAGGTTTAGTACGTATCACAAATGGAGGAACTGCCTGGCAAAGCACCGCCAGGGGCTTCTTCCATTTGTGTTTTTAGTACCTTAGTAAACTGAATGTAAACCTGGACAAGCCCAGTGTCCTTGTTAATGCAGGGTGTGTTTTGCCCAGCTTTTATTTGATTTTTTGTAGTGATCAGCACACAGGCTTGGGAACCAGGAGATCACAGCTTCATATCCTAGGTTCAAATACCACCAGGGCCACTTACTCCCTCTGTGACACTGACCAAATGACTTGCCTTCCTGTGCTTTAATTTCTTCTAGCTGTAAAACTAGGTAAGGGCAGGATCACACTGAAAATTAAATGTTGCCTTCTTAGTTGTGTTATCCTGGGTAAACAATTTCTAAAATAGTAAAAATGTAAATGTAACCTTGTCACTCTTTTATCTTTATAGATGATAATTCATACGTAAAACTGTTCACTGTCTACCATTGTATGTTATGCTAGTTAGTCTTTTGACAAGCACCCAGTACCGCCAAACTGTATGTACTCTATTGATTGTAAATGACTGTAACCTGTTATCCTGACTTAATGTCCTGCTTTGTTTTGTACCTCATCTGATATGGAACCTTTGGAAAAGAGCCTTGGCTCAAAGGTATTTGCAATCCTAGATTTGAATAAATAAATAAATAAACAAGCTATTTCTTATTGCTCAGTACCGTAATACCCGTTATAAGTATATACATTGTCTTTTTGTTTCCTATATGCTATTTAAACTGTACCAACTTGCTGTTATTCCTATGCTGTCAAACTGCTTACTGTTTTGCTGTTATTCCTATGTTATCAAATTGTTCACTATATTGTATTCCATCCTACATAGACCCTCCTTGTAAATGAGCTTTGCTTATGGAACTTTTTCCTAGTAAAATAAATAATTACAAATACAAATAGAAAATAATGCCAACAATCAGTGAAAATAATAGCACTAGTCACAAGCACTACCTCCACCAACAGATATCTTGTTAAAGAATGCTTTTTCGTTAACACGACTTGCAGATTTAGAAATTCATCCGTTCATTTCTATTTTTTATACAGGATGCATCCACTGAAATGAAACATCTAATATACATGGACATGCTATTGATGGAGTCAGTGGTACAATAGCAAAAAAATATATTAAAAATACAGTCAAGTATTTTACAGGAAGAATCCTAAACGTGTACTGTATGACTGACCTTATAAATGTTATTCAAGAGGTTTCTGAAACATATGATATGAACTGGTATTGTGCATTTTTGGAAAAAAGGCAATTCCAGGAATGAACAGATAAGTAGATAAACACCATTGTGTCAAACACTGATATGGTTCTTGATATGTGAAATACCTGTTATTCACATCCAGTGGTGAATTACTGTGAAGAGGAAGTAAACTGAATAGGCAAGGTGCAGTTACTATCAACTGATTTGCTTATACCATTTGGGACAGAATGGCCAGACAGATTCAGTTAACACTGTGCAGTGATGAGATCTGTACTTACATTTAAGTATAAATCTAGATATTCTATTTTATAAGACATCAAGTCTCTCCAGAGGAGTTGGACCCTTGTAACCTATGGATTGAACCACCCTAATTAGAATGCACAATATCAAATTCTGTACAATGTATATTGTGGCCAAAAAACTGTAACAATGTCTGGACAAAACACTGCCTATTATATATTTTTCATATGTAAATGGCATTTTATCAAAAATAAATATAAGATATTTAAAACTGTCTACCTGCTCAAACCAAGATCCCTCAGTAGTGCAGATAGACAGACAGATTGGTACGGGTCCTGAAGCCTAAGCTAAGACCAAACAACATAACCGTGGTCTTATTTAATATCCAGTACTAGTTTGCTCGTAAAACGTAATTGTAAATTAAATCAAAATCTGGTTGTAAAGCCTGTGCTATGCTTTAGACCACCCTGATAGAATCAAAAACAAGCTGATGTCAATTGCATGCATCCTTGTACTGGCTTTAGAGGGAACATTTGATGATCGATTAATACATAATAATGTATGGGACAGGGTTGTTACGGATGAAATTCAATGGATTCCCATCCTTGTTATGGTATTGTTGTGACATCAAGAGGTTGTTATACCCTGTTGAGTTCGTCACGCTTCAGACCAGTAACATCGCCAATGAAACACCTCGGGCACAGCACTGCAGAAAGAACAGTGCAGGACAAAACATAGTGGCGCACACAACAACACAGGGAATAAATGCTGCCATGGTGAACACCACAAGCCGCAACAGTGCAGTGGCGATGTGATGTGTGGCAGAAGGAGACTGAGCAGGGCCAAGGTGGGCAACTAGGAGCCCAGTTGCAGTGCCAGCAGGACAGTATAGCCACAAACCACCCCATGCAGGCCCACCACAACGCAGTGCACACAGGGACAAACAGGGCCAGGGGCAGTACAGAACCCACACACCGACCTGGATGTGACCACGGAGACAGATTCCCACTGAATGGAGCCTGAGCAATGCACTGGATGCAAGGTTGGGCAATGGCAGCACAGGGCAATGGCCGCAATGAGTGCCCAAAGGACAGAGCACGGAGGTACTGGCAGGTGTAGGTGGACAGACCACCGGAGGATATGAAGGAGGTGGGAGTGACAATGCACAGGCACCAGACTGGATGCATTCCAGCTGTGGGGAGGCACTGGGAGTGGCCATCAACAGCTGGGGGGAGGGGGTTGGCCATCATTCAGGTTGCTGTGGTGTGGTGATGGGTCTGTGTTTGGCCACCTGTGATGTACCTCTGTGGCCCTCCAGACCGTGGTTGTTGCTTGTGCCCCGTGCATCCTCATCCTGGCAACTCCCCTTCTGTATGGTGCTGAGGGCATGATGTAGTGTGGGTGCTATCACCATGGGGCCATTGATGGGCTGCATGGTATTCCTGCTGCTGTCCCTAGTCTGCCTGTCCAGTTCCACACCTCTGGTGCACCATTGCCACCTATCCGCATTCCCTCTGGGTGGTACTTCTTGTGTGGATGGGTGTGCCTGTTGGCACCTATGGTGGTTGTCCTATGTCCCGCCAACCTCCATGGATGTTGACCCTTGCTGTGTTTCCTCCCTATGCTCCCCTGTGCTGTTCACAGGTGCTGGTACCTGCAGCTGGGCTGTGCCATTCGGGATGTTTCCCACAGCGGGTAGTGTTTGCTGCCTGTGTGTACTCCATCCTGCAATGTCTTGACCTGCACTGTAGTCTACCACTGACATTGCATGTGGCAATGTGTTTGCTGCCTTGAAGTGTCCAGTGATGTCATGTCCTGCAATGTTACTGGCCTGAAACGTACATCACAAAGATACCTTAACAACATGAATGACTCTGTGCATGTGCGTCTAGTGAACTTTCGGCTTAGGACAAATGGCCACGGTGGTGACAGCTGTCACTGAAGGAGCGCTACACAATGGAAAAAAAAGTAAAGCAAGGACACATCTCACTTAACTGGTGCCCATACACTATAAAAGACAATGGATGGGCACCAGTTAACAACAACGTGGAGTTCCCATCTCGTGGTTGTCATGCCACCTGTAAACCTCTCGAGCTTCACTCTTGAGGTTTACTATGTTGCCATGAAAAACCTCTCAATGGAACCACAGCACTGTTATTAACTGGTTCTCATCCATTATCCCCTGTTTAAGAAGAGCAAGGAGCACAAGACAGATCCTCATTGGTCCCTGTGATGAACAGACATTGGAGTTGAATGATGTCTCATCTAGAGGATTCTTCCTGAATGATATGTTACTTTAAAATTATTGGGGAGGAGACTATAGACAAAAATGGACTCTTGAAGCTATAAAAAGAAAGTCTTTAATTTATTTGGTTGAATGCAGGTACAGTAAGTGGAGAACATCTATCATCACCCAAACCTCATGCCCCATGTCCCTGAGTCAGCTGTGAAAGAGAATGTCTACAGTGACTGGGCAATAGCAGTAGTAGTACCATTATTTTTATAGTGCCCTTCCCCAGGGGCTCAGGGTACCTAACATCACAGATAACACAGAATAATTAGGAAACACAGAGCTAGAGATAGAGATAGACAATTAAGGTAAAATAATAAATGCAAATACATAAATAAATTAATAAAAGGCCGCAGCATCATCATGAAATTTCGAAATTATACTCATACTCCTCAAATAAGACCTGATGAAGAGGAAATGATCAACTTGTGCTGAAACCTAGTTCTGAGCTGGCTACCATCAGACTGAGAATTTAGCATGTCAGGAAGCCCCATGACATGCATTAATTGGTAAAGAAAGACTATAGAGCAGTTCTTCAGTGTCAAGGAAAACTTTGTAAAATATAATATTCAGATACAATTCAGTTCTATTTTATTATCTTCTTTCATCCTTTATTACTGAGGAATTTTTTGCAGGAAGACAGGATCTTTGCGCCCCCCCCCCCAAGACTTCATATGATCTCCTGCTTTTCCCTCTGCTGGAATTATAATGATCTGTGTTTGACATCACAATATGTTGCAGTGGAAAAGACTGTGGGCTCGATTTTAAAAAGGTCAGGAATGACACAAGATGCATGTGTCAAAGAAACATGATGCAAGGTACTCACTGCACTGCACCTTGCATCATTCCTGATTCTCAGAAGGAGTTTGTGGCATTGACAGGACTCAATGCACCAGATAGCCTTCCACCTGGCTTGTAGCATGTTGCAGGCTGCGCCATGTTGCTGAGGGGTGTTGTGCCAGTAGGCGACTGCCGTATCCCTTAATGTGGAATTCTACAAGGGCTCTAATGTCGGTGGTGCCAGCCCAGAGTTAGACCAGCCCTGAGCTGGTCTAACACCACAGGGTTAGCCTTTGATAACTCCCCTGCCTGTAATCTACGCTCACAACTAAGTGCACAAGATCAAGAAGTCCCCACCCCTAACTATGCATTCTCCCTTCAGCCCGTATCTCTAAAAAAAGTTGAAGACCTTCTGTTACAGTTGGACACTAGGAAAAGTGCTGGAGCTAATCTTCTAGACCCTTATTTCCTAAAGATTGGTTACCAAGCCCTAGCAGTGCCACCTACACATCTCTTTAACCTATCCCTCTCCATGGGTGACCTCCCACCCTTTTGGAAAACAGCCCATATCATCCCCCTGTTCAAATCTGGTGATCCTAGCGACCTAAAATATTACTGGCCTATCTCCCTACTCTCTGCTTTGTCCAAACTACTGGAGAAAATTCTGAATTCTCAACTCAGGAACTATTTAGAGGCTGCAAACCTGCCCAACCCCTTGCAATTAAGGTTTAGAGCACAACATAGTACTATTTCAGCTCTTGCTAAAGTGACCAATGTTTGGCAGTGTGCCCAGGATAATAAAAATTTTGTCTGCACAGTATTCCTGGACCTAAGCAAGGCCTTCAATACTGTTGATCACAGCCTACTCCTCTCCACCCTTCAGAACATTGGTCTAGACCATCTATCCCTGAGATGGTTCACCAGTTACCTTACTGGACAGCTACAGCAGGTAAAGACGGAAGGAGAACTTTCTCCTCTAAAACCCCTCTTGAGAGGTATACCGCAGGGTTCCATCCTAGGCACCTTGTTGTTTGCAATTTATATTAATAATATTGATGTGAGCATAAAAAAGGCTAACATACATCTGTTTGCAGATGACATGGTGATCTACATTAGCAGATCTAACCTGAGCACTGCCTGCAGTGATCTCCAATCTGAATTTAACCAGCTGCAGTTTCAGCTTCTAAATAAAAAGTTACCAAGAAAACCAAAGCTATGGTCTTGTCGCCCTTCACCCTTGCTCCAAACTTGGCCACTGATGAACAATCCCACCAATTACCACAATCTTAGGTGAACCGAAGTTCAAATTCCTGGGAGTCTGGATTGACCACAGACTCTCCTTCATTGACCACATAGAAGAGCTAGCAAAAAAGCTCGGACAGAGACTCGGCCTCCTCTTCAGGATTAACCACCTTCTCTCTCTCTCTCTCTCTCTCTCTCTCTTGAGAGGCTAAGTTGATACTGGTCCAATCTACCTTCCTGTCTCTATTAGACTATGTGGACTTCGTCTATAGCCAGGGCCCTGCTGCAGCACTTACAAAACTTGAATCACTATCGTAGAGCCCTAAGGTTCATTTCTGGTCTTCCCTTCTCCACACACCATTGTTCCTTGTATGCTGCTGTGGGACGGTCATCCCTTTATTACAGACATCAAAGAAATGCCATACTCTGGACCTTCAGAGCCATTTCCAAGAAGCTGTCCCTTTATATCACCAACTGTCTTCCTCTATGTTTGTTAGGTAATTATACATTGAGACATACCTCCTATATTTTACTGAAGGTACCTAAGGTCAAATCACACTTTGGCAGGGCTTCCATAAGTTACATGCTGCCTGTCTTGTGGAATAAGCTGCAAAAAACCCTGAAACTGACTTACTCTATTAACCTTACAGCTTTTAAAACATTATCTGCTTAAAGTTGAACCAGCATAATATACTGGGGTGATTTGCATATACAGCCCATGGTGCTTTGCATTATGGGGGTATGTGTGATTTTGTAGTTTTTTGAAACTTGGCTTCCCGGCCAATGCCCTTTGGGGTAACCATTGCCTCAGTGCTTGCATACTGAGTTTCTTTGTCTTTTAGCTTGTTTTTTGTTTTTATTGGGTTCACCACAACATTACCCAGACAGACCATGTTAGGGTAGCTAGTTCATTCCACTGGGGTGTCACACAGATGAGGCACAAGGCTGAGTCCTGGTAGGATTAAACACGTGTATGTGTCTTCTGTTAGCACCCTTTGCAGACTGTGTGAGAGACCTTTTGGTACCATGCATTTCTGCTTAAAGTTGGACCGGCATATTATACTGTGGTGATTTGCATACACAACCCATGGTGCTTTGCATTATGGGGGTATGTGTGATTTTGTATTTCTTTGAAACTTGGCTTCCTAGCCAATGCCCTTTGGGGTAACCATTGCCTCAATGCTTGTGCACTGAGTTTCTTTGTTTTTTGTTTTTATTGGGTTCACCACAACATAACCCAGATAGACCATCTTAGGGTAGCTGGTTCATTCACTATGCATGCGGCCCCTACCCTCTGGAATTCTCTACCCCGTCAGTTACGGGAGTGCGCGACCGTGAAGGGATTTAAACAAGATCTGAAAACATACTTATGGTGTCAAGCATTTGCTAGCTAACTCATTTTTCCTAACTGTATCAGTTGTTTTATATATTTTAAAATTTGGGAATGTCTGATGTGTTTTTAAACTTAGTTAGGCATCTTGGTTTTTGAAAGACATCATAGAAATAAAGTCTATTATTATTACTTTATTATTATTCCACTGGGTGTCACACAGACGAAGCACACTGATGAGTCCTGGTAGGACGAAGCACGCGTATGTGTCTTCTCTTAGCACCCTTTGCAGACTGTGTGAGAGACCCTTTGGTACAATGCATTTCTGCTTAAAGCTGAACCAGCATAATATACTGTGGTGATTTGCATTATGGGGATATGTGTGATTTTGTATTTTATGCCTGTTCTCACAAGGAATCTTGTAACTGCTTCCCTCGAGCCTGACATGGCCTAGCTTCTCCTGAGACCTTTCCTGGCACTGTCTGTTTCTCCTTTTCTTACCTGGTCACTCCTACTCCTCCCTTGACCCTACTTAGTTTCACCTTATCTACATTGGTTACCTTCACCCCCCCACCCACCTCAGCATCCTTACATACCTCCAGCCTTTGCGCCCTGTGACATGAATTGCAACCCCTCAACTGTACACTATTTCTCTATAAATAACCTCCTCCTTCGCCACACTGGAGCTGTGCATGCTCTGTTATGATTAAGCCATCTACCCCTAGTTCATGAGTTCCTCCTCACCCCTTCTTATGGTCATCCCCTAATCCTCCCTTATGCTCCCACTCCTCCCCCTCCTACACCTCCACTTGTCTGTTCTGACTGATACTCCTTATCTACACCTGAGATCCACTTCTCCAGCTGGACCTGTTTCGGCTTGTCATATATATATATATATATTGTCCCTTGCTTGAATTACCTAAAAATCTGTATGTATATTTGACTGCGCCTTTGCTGTTAAGCATTCTGTACCTTGTATTTGCCTGTGGATCCTCTTTGTTTGTATACATATTTGTAGTTGCATTATATATTGACCTTGTATTATGTATTGTACATTTAATCTGTATTCTGCCCAGGTCCACCTCGAAAATGAGCTCTGCTCAATAGTGTCTGCCTGGTTACATAAAGATTTTGATTGATTAACTGACTGATTAACACCCCATGCACCAATAGGGATCCCACCTGTGAACACCCCAAGGAGCGGTGGTGGCAGTGACACTATCCCACAGCCATACAGGGGCACCAAATGCTGTGTCAGTGGTGAGCTAGGTGGTCTGGCAATGCACAGGAACCCCCGTGGTGGTGTGAAGAACACTGCATAATAGCCTACACAGGTGATACTGGGAGGTTTACTGGGACCCAAAGCCCACTGCCTGCAGTGCTGCCCACTGGGCACTGATGGTGGTTGATTGCTGCCAGGCATGGATCATGGGCCAGCTGCACTGCTGGTAGCATGGCATGCTGTTGGGGGATGAGCCCTCAGTCATGCCAGCGTCACATGCAGGGCATATGTAATGCCCTGCCCACCTTGCTGCAAGGGATCAGGGATATACCTCAGCAAGCCAGCCAGGGGTGCTAGTGCTGGCAGACTACATTGGTGCCAGCAGTGGGTCCAAAACACTGCAGCAGACATCGGCCTTGTCCTGTGGGCAACACTTCAGCTGGTGCTGCCATTGCCACAAGACTGCCCTGCAGCTTGGAGCATTTCTCTGCTATGAGCCTTCCCTCTGATGCATGGGTGTGCTTGGTGCAAGTTGTGGGACTTTGGTGCCGGGACCCTTCTCGTTTGAGAATTGGGTGCATGATCCCTGGCGCACCAGGGTGCCATTTGTTGCAACTTGCACCAATCTTTGAGAACTGAGACCTGTATCTTTAGTAAAGGGAAACACTGGAGAAGCAGATGCAACACGTATTTTGTTTTGATGTAAATATCCTCGGTAATGAAGAATGGGGGTGTAAATTATGAATAAATATGCTTTTTTAAAGGGGCACTGCACCACAATGGCCTTAGTCAGGTTAACTAGAGTCCTCTGTGAAGCATTTGATTAGGGTGAAGAATTCATGAGGGTATGCTCATGGGGGCCATCTTTGTTAACCTGACCATGGCCTTCGAATTGGTAGATCATCACTTGCCACCATCTTTGTTAACCTGACCATGGTCTTCAAATTGGTAGATCATCACTTGCTTGTAAAAAAATAAAAAAAATTGGAGTGGCTAATTATATGCTATATTGCTTTGCTTGATTATTTGCCAGAACTCTATCAACAGGTAAAGACAAGGGCCTATATTTTCAATGGGTGGGACAGGCTTGTATCAACCCCAGAGCCACAACACTTTAAAACTGCAGCTACATCATTGCTGTTTGCCATAGCTGTGGCTGAATTTCAAAGGTCGGAAGCACCTGTGACTGTTTTCTCGCTTTATGGCAGCTTTCACCAAATCTGGGGTGCAAGCTCTGTTAGAATGGTCCCTAGGACTGATGCAAGCTAGACCACAAAAAGATGCTGTAACTTGCATCAGTTGCTTCATGGGATAGAAAATCTCATTAGATTGCTGCAAGCTCAGTGCACCATATATTTGGTGCACTTTTGGCTTGAAGCTATCTTGCCTTGCTGAAAATTCCAGCACAAGGACATATCTGTGTAATTTACGTCAAGTAACAGCAGGAGTCCAACAAGGATCCATCTTGAAAATGATATTGTTTTCTATAAGCACCAACGATATGCCATCAATATGAGGGCTGGGCATCGGGTTGGGTCATAAGTTCGGGCTGTTCGGGTTTGGCAGTTTTAGAAATTAATGGTCCAAATTGGGTTTCACACTGACAAACCCGAAACAGTAACCCAAAACTTTAGAAAGCAACAGTAAATGTATTAATTAAAAGAAAAATGATCCAGAGCATTTTTTTACACTGAATGGAAATGCAAATGCAACCACTCCAGCTCCCAGTGTGCAGGGATGGTATCGCCACTGTGGAGAGACTTTGCACCACACACAGGTGCACAATGGAGTCACTTATTGATTGGTCTGACAGCCTGTTAGTCCCTCTATCTCAACCCTCATGCCTCCAGCTGCTGTATTTTTTACTTGTTCTAACCCTGCTGCTGTGTGCTGATGCTTGATTGGAGCAGGCATAATGATGTTTAGAGGCAATATAAACCCCCTTACATCATGCAGCAGTAAGAGAGCAGCAGGATTTGGACAGGCACAGTCAGTGTCAGAGAGAGAGAGAGAGAGAGAGATCAGTAGAGCATATTCCTCATGGTGCTTGACTGTAATTCTTTTCTTCTTGATCAAATCATCAGTCACTCTAATTCTCCTTAAGTCTTAGCTAAGCAGGAAAAGCAGCTTTAGGCTTTTTTTATCACTGGCTTAAAAAAATTAAATAAGAAAGAGAGCAGCAAATAGCAGCAGTCCCACTTTGGAGGGGCAAGGCTAAGGAGGGTGGGGGGCTGGGGAGGTCAAGCGCCAGCTGAGCTGCCTGAACTCAGAGACAAATAAAAAAAAAAAACCTTTTGTTTTGCAGGTTACAGGTGGTACTGGGCTGTGGGCACAGTGGGCAGGCAGATTTGTGTGTGTCTGAGAAATCAGAGAGCATGCTGTTGTGTTTTTTCCTTTCCTTCTTCTTCTTCTCCTTTTGGTCAGGCAGGAAAAGCAGCTTCAGGCTTTTTTCTATCACTGGCTTAAAAAATTAAGAACACTAGAGCAGCAAATAGAAGCAGTCTCAGTTTTAGAGGTGCAGAGCTATGGAACATGGGGGGCTGGGGAGGCCAAGGACCAGCTGCCTGATCCCAGAGGCAAATTAAAAAAAAATTAACTTTTTTGTGTGCAGGCTATAGGCAGGCAGACTTGTGTATCTCTGAGAAAACTGAGAGATCAGAGCACGTTGTTGTGCTTCTTTAGTCATATTGTAATTTCACTCTTGGTGATTTAAAAAAAAAAATAAGATTAGAGAGGCAGCAAAAACAAGCAACAGCAGCAGGCTTATATATATGGTTCCATGTCATAACGGCAACCACCAAAATGTGATCACCATTAGGGTGAAGTCGTCGGGCGATGGTGACTCCCAGGCACACAGCAAAAGGGTGCCGGGACTTAGGTTTTTGTTTTATGCGGGGTTGTGCCCCCACCCCTCGGGTGGACTTCACCTCGCACCTCCCCACTAAAGGATTCTCAACTCCAGGGGGGTGCATAGGGGGTGGAAGACCCAAGAAAATTTTTTTTGTGATGGGCGCAACAAAATGTATGTGCACCCAGACCCAAACCCAGCACCCTTGCAATCCCAGCCCACCACCTACCCACTATGCCATAGGGCCAGCTCAGCAGCCCACCATGGCACTGCACCTCACAAACCCTCCCTCCCATCCTGCCCCATGGTCAGGGGGCTTGCTCCCCCCTACGCATATGCATATAGTGACATCCTGTCGCTATATGTGTAAATCCTCCCCATCCGGCCACCCTCCCTTATCTGTAGCCCCATGACATGTGCATAATTGGTCGCCATTTTGTTTTCACTCACTAGCGTGATGCGCTGATGTCATGAGCTACTATATATCTAAATATATATAGATCTATCTATATATATATATATATATATATATTAAGAGCAAAAAACTCCGTTTAATGCATTGAATAGGGTTGTTCACAGCGTCAAAGTGAGAATTCGGCTGTTGGGGTTGAAAACCCCCTTGGACCCTGGACCCCCAACCGGCATTGGGGTGCACATTGGGATCATCAGCCCTAACTCTCACCCCATGACATGTGTAAAAGCAGCAGAAGTATGAGAGAATGGGGTGAGAGTTGGGATATGTTTAATCGCACTAATGCCAATTGAAGAGACGAGGGTCAAGGTTCAACCTAACTTTAAGCTGTGGAACAACAGCCAATAAACAGAGTTTTACCTAATCTTTCTTTTGAGAATGATAACAAGAAATAGTGAATGTAATGCAGCCGGGATCGCGGGGCCCATGCGTTGGCGGGAGCGTGGGGCCTTCGCCCCGCGCCTCCGCCACATGATGTGTTGTGGCATACTAACAGGGACAGCAACGCAAACAGAAATGCTAACAGTGGCGCACATGGTAACACAAGCATGAATGAGAACAGAAAGGGTAACGCACATGGTGGCGTAGACGGGAATGGTCTGCCACGTGATGTGTTGTCACATAGTAACATGGTGCCTGCAAACAGAAATGTCAATGGGCATGGTGATGTAAAGTGAAACAGTAAGATAAACAGTACTGTAGACAGAAATGGCAAAAAATAACAAAAAGCAAGCGCAAATGAAAACGCAAAGGATAACGCACATGGTGGCGCAGACGTCAATGGTAAGTGAAACGGGTACGGATCCGCAAGCGGAAAGGGCAACAGTAACAGTAATGTAAGCGCACAGGCTGGTTTTCCCCAAAACCTGCATTGAGAAAGACAGTGAGTACAAATAATGTATGCAAAATAATGAGTATTGGCGCAGAAAATGGGATCTTGGAATACTAAATACATTATATCTCAGGAACCGTACGACGTGAAAAAAAAATTTAAAAGTCATATTATTTACAACTGTCCTGGCTAATTTGAATCTTAGTCCCATTATGGGGCTAAGAAGTTTTCCGACGAAAAGTCCGTATCTCGCACCGTTTCAGAGATACGGGCCCTGAAAGATGCGGCGAACGCCGTAATGTTATCCTATGGGAAAAAAAGAAAAGTTCGGAGTGCCATAACTTTGCCTCCCTGTAATGTTTTTTCACCAAACTACTGAAAGGCACATCTTTGGGCTGTTGGCTGTCTTCCCTCCAAATTTCAGGAAAAAAGACCAAACCGTTATTTTGTAGCAGGGCTCCAAATGATTTCTGTTAAGTGTCGGGCGCCGTAATGTTATCCTATGGGAAAAACCGTCAATTTTGGAGTGCCGTAACTTTGCCGCCATGTGATATTTTTTCACCAAACTACTGAAAGGCACATCTGTGTACTGTTGCCTGTCTTTCCTCCAAATTTCAGGAAAAAAGACCAAACCGTTATTTTGCAGCAGGGTGCCAAAGGATTCCTGTAATACTTTGGGCGCCGTAATGTTATCCTATGGGAAAAACTGTCACCTTTGGAGTGCCATAACTTTGCCGCTGTATAATATTTTTTCAATACAACACTGAAAGACACATCTGTGAGATGTCGATTGTGTTCCTCCAAATTTCAGCCCCAAACTCCCAACGGTTATTTTGCAGTGCAGTGCCAAAGAATTGCTGTCATTTTCCCACAGACTAGAAAATTACTGTCGCAATTTGCTAAAGCTTTTGCAAAAATTTGAGACACTTTCGTGAGCATGAAAGTAATTTGCGAAAGTACTTTTTCCAGAAATTTGAAAAACATATTTCTGGGGTGTTTTACCACAAAATAAAAACATGGCAAGCATCTTCAGGCCCGACTGGGTGAATACAAAAAAAAATTAGGTTGCTAGAGGGTCCCAAATTTAAATGGCAACCATTTTTCTGATCACCAACTGAAAACAAAATGGCTGATTTGCGAAAGTAACAGGCCCATTTGCGAAAGTAAAAATGCATTTGCGAAAGTGTTGAACTTTTTGTTAACTTTTCCCATTGACTTATAATGGGAAACTGTTTTTTGAATAACTTTTGAACCGTTTAATATTTTTTCACGAAATCTTTGAAAGGCACATCTGGGACCCTGGCTGCACGTTCCCTGAAGATTTTGGGCCAGTCACACAAACCGTACGACCTGTAGGCATGACCACAGAATTCCAGAAAAGCGTAAACGCGAGCACAGATCACACTTAATAACTCTGCAGCCGTATATCTGACCAGTACAAAACTTGGCAGATCCCAAGGCCTATGGTTCTTGATCATAAATTCCAAATTTCAGGCAAATCCATCAAACTGTTGCAAAGTTATTAAGGTGAAAAGTTTTGGGGTTTAACATAGAAATGGCTCCTCAACCCTAACTATGGTAGCACTACCGTGCTACCATAATATGTGTGTATATATATATATCTATATAGATATGTACTGTATATCTATATCTATATAGATATAAATCTCTCTCTCTCTCTCTCTCTCTCTCTCTCTCTCTCTCTCTATATATATATATATATATATATATATATATATATATATTATCTATCTATCTATGTGTCTATAAATCTCCACTAGCTAAAGAAAAAAAATACTGAGCAGCAAATAGCACAGCACTCATTAGTTCTTGGACAGTGTAGAGAAGGAGCTGCCTGAATCCCACTAAGGCAAATTAAAAAAAGTGACATAAGATTTTTTCTTTAAGTAACATAATAATGCTTAATAATAATGGAGAACAGTGGACTCAAAAAAGTAGGCCAAAAATGCCCCCAGAACAATACATCTAGCTCCGAGGAAAGTGACAGCGGCATGTCTTTAGCTAATGTAACCCGAACAAGACCTGGTCACACAGTTAAGCCCAAGAGGCTGTTTACACCTGTAAAAAAATACATTGTCTTGATTTAAAAATAGTTTGTGCAAAAAGCTTAGTAGCTTCACAGCAAGGAACTACCCCAAATTCTGCAGTAACAACAGAAGGAGCCAGTGATAATTCCTTGAATGATGATGATAATGATGAAAATGAGTCCGAGTTGATTGCAGCTGAACATGAATCTAATGTGTAAGTAACTAATGTTAATGGCGAGCTGGCAGACTTTGGTAGTAGTGGAGGTGGTGATAAGGAGGATAATGATGATGATGTCTTCCCAGGAAATTCTTCCCCTTCTGTCACCGATGTGAATGATGATAATAATAACCAGGCATCATCCTCCACTCCTTCAGTATCAATAAATAAAAATACAACTATTGCCTTGTGTAATACCACCAGCCTACCACCACAGTCTGTTGTAGAGAATGCACATACTGCTGTTACAGGTGTAACTGCAAATCAACATGCAACTTGTAGCATTCAAAGATATTTTCCAGCATTGTCTAACATGTCACATGCACAACCAGTATCTGATTCAGTACCAGGGAAAAGAAGCAAGGAAAGTTCTTCTGTAGTGTGGAATCATTTCCCTATATGCCCAAACAATTCCACTAAAGCAGTATACATTCATTGCAAAAGTCAATTTAGCAGGGGGAAGTCAGCACGTAACCTCGGTACGACTGCACTAATTAGGCATCAGCATCCAGCAGTGATAAAAAAGAATATGAATCTTGATGATTACGATGAAGATGGTGGCTTGGATGATGAGGGTGACTTTTTTGATGATGACGATGATGACAACAGGTACTTATGCGGTACTCCCACATGGCTTGCAGAGCCAGATTGCAAATCATTTATTTCACAGTGTATAGAGGATGGTTCACCACAGTCAGCAGGAGAAAATGCTACAAGATCCCACCATGTCCCTGAGAAAAGAAATAATGCACATTTTCAAACTCCATTGCACCCTGAAGTAGTCACAAAAAAAAAATTACTTTACAGGCAGCATTTGCAGCAAAAAACAAATTTCAACCAGGTCATCAAACTGCTGTAAAAATGGACTGCCTAATTGCGGACATGTTAGCACTTGATTTAGAGCCATATTCCAAATTAGAACACACTGGTATTCGGTGACTGTTATAGGAATTACAGCTTAGGTATCAAATGCCTTCTCGACGTACTTTTTCTAGTCGTATCACTCCAGAAATATATGATGCAGTGAGAAATGCAATTTCTAGTTACTTGGCAGAGGTAGAAGGGTGATTCGTTCACTTAACAACAGACCTTTGGACAAGCTTTGCATCACATGCTTACTTATGTCACAGCTCACTGGGTCACATTTAAGGAGTCTGCAGCATTGTCAGCAGTACAAACCAAAAATGTCAATCAACCTAGTTTGCTTCTTGATGAATACAGGGGCGTGGCACTACTTAGTGGGTCTCCAGTGAACACTGGACATACTGCAGTAAACATATAGGTTGTTTTGGAGAAGCTGTGGCAAGAACGGATTGTGTCTATGCACACCTTTGGAGACAATATGACCCACTCACTGGATATGTTTTAATATCTTGTATTTATTTAGACCATCATATATTTTTTGATCAACGTTTCATAGTGTTTCTCACTTCTTCATCAGGATCTATTTATAAAGATAAAATGTTTTTGTATGACATATACTAGCATACTAACAAGCCAGCAGAATAGGCCTAACGGTCTCTCAAGTCTGCTGATTTTCAGCACCCACACTGAGGGCCGATTTTGGTGTCCCCCCCTTGGGTTGTACTGTCCCCAGTCCCTGATGTTCTACCTGTATTGAGCCTGGTTTTATATATATATATATATATATATATATATATATACTTTATATTCATTCATATGTTTACTATTTTGACATAGAGCCATCCATAGTTACGTGATTTAAATAAAGTGTTCTTATAAATATCATGCACAATAAACAGAATTATAAAACTTATATTCTTGTCTCTCTCTATCTCTTTTTTAAGCAAAGAAATAATATGCAGTCAAATATTAGACAGCTACAGCTATATAAATATATGCATCAAAAAAAGACAAACAATAAAAATCATAATAGTCCACCTGTATGTGTAGGTCCAGGTTTGCTTGTGTCTTTTCTACCACTAATGCACAAAGGAAAATTTATTTTTTACTTTTTAGTTGTTTCTCTTATTTTTTCTGTTTTTTAACATAATCATTGTTTAAAGTAAATTTCATAGTTACCTCTTTTTATGAGGTTTACTTATTAATGAGTTTTGTATGTATAATCTCAAAGCTATCTTGCTTCTTCTGTGGACCAAACCTGGTGGTATATTTAAATTATATTCATTTTTGTTTATATTTATTTACTTTATTTTTCTACACATTGTCTGCCACATTGTTTTATGTATTAGATACATTTATGCTGGATATCTCCCTGATTTTCCATGTAAATATTTATAACTTTCTACCTGGTAGGTAATTAGTTCATATGTTATTGTAACCCCCTTTAGATAACATTTCTAGTGAGCACACAGTATATAAATGTCTAATGCCCCTTTGGTTGTTTTTTTAGTATTAATTTATTTCATTGCCCACATTTTAGCATTTTGTTATAGCTTATAGTAACATTTTATAGTAGCATTTTCTTTAGATGTCGAAAAATATATATATATAACAACCATGACCTTTTCACTCCTTTTGCTACCTCTCTAGTTCACCTATGTTTCACATTTTCTTACATTGTGCAGACACTAAGGTTGCATTTGCTTATATGGTTCTTTGCAGGTAATTTAATGAGGTACCTAGCACTTTGAATAATTGCTGATGACATGTTCAAACTGTGGTGCACTTTCTTTTTTGTTTACTAATTTTCATGTGCATCACAGTTTAGTAAGGCACTTTGCTTACTTCATGGGTTTAAACCCTTATTTTCTGTCTCTTACTTTATCAGTAATATACAACAACATAAGGATTAATTCTTCTTTATTTTTAAACTTTAAACTTGCAGCCGCTCTATTGATGCAGGGCTGTGTTGCATTTAGTTTTACTTTTTGTTTGTGGCACAGTTCCTTGTGTATTCACAAGTGTCAGTGTATCTCCTCTTTTAAACAAGTTAGACTTTACTAAGTATATATTGCTACATATACTATCTTAGGGCTTTAACTTTTAAAACATTAGGAGAGCAAAAAAAATCCTCTTACCCTTTTCTTTTTAGTTCACTTCCTGGTTTGGCTGGAATGGTTGGTACATCCTGGTACCTTTATAGTGTAACTGTTGCCATAGTAAATCACGTTCATGCTCAATGTTATGAAATTCAATCTTAGAAAATATAAAAGGGGGATTTTTCTTTTCTCAGAGGTGTGTTCTTTTTAAGAAGTGTGTCTCATTTAGTATTTTGATAGAGGGTTAGAACTAACAAAGGGCTGAAATAAAATGAGCTCTCAATGTGTTTGTTTATATTTCTTACTTCTCCACTTTTTATTCAACAACTGTAAAAGTTTTCATATTTTGACTTGGCAAAATAAATTGACACAGACTGAATTGGGACTGTGAGGGACTTCACTGGTTGTGGAGCCCTTTGTCCTGACCCACCCAGCATGAAATTGTATTGGTGGCCACTATCCCCCCAAAAATGCCACTGGCAGTCACAGAATAGTGGTCAGTCTATCGTGGACAAGCAAGGAGATAGGTTACAGCTATTGATTTAGATATTAGGATTCTGTTGCTGTGAAGCCTGCTCAACTCCCGCTGTCCATGTATCAGTCTAAATGAATGGATCACTCTTTGTCAATAGTTATACAGTTTGTCTGAGGTACTTTTTTTGAAAGTAGGGCCTCCTAACCATAGACACTGAGGAAAACGACCAGTACCAAATTCTAAGACACCACAGAGTGGCAGTGTGGCCCTCCCAGTACCTAAGGATATAAAAAGAAATTCCTGGAGGGATCAAAGCTCCAAAAACCTCTATGAAATCTATGTACACCTTTGGAGACAATATGACCCACTCACCGGATACGTTTTTTTATCTTGTATTTATTTAGACCATCATACATTTTTTGATCAATGTTTCATAGTGTTTCTCACCACTTCATCAGGATCTATTTATACAGAAAAAAGTTTTTGTATAAAATATACTTTATATTCATTCATATATTTATTATCTTTACATAGAGCCATCTCTAGTTACCTGATTTAAACTGTTCTTATAAATTTTATCATGAACAATAAACAGAATTCTAAAACTTATATTCTTGTCTCTCTTTTTTTTAAAGCAAAGAAATAATATGCAGTCAAACATTAGACAGTTATATAAATATATACATACAAAAATAAACAGTAAAAATCATAATAGCCCTCCAATATTATGTTGGCTCAGGTTTGCTCGTGGCTTTTCCATCACTAATGCACAAAAAAAATATTTTTTACTTTTTAGTTGTTTCTCTCATTTTTTTCAGTGTATTAACACAATCATTATTTAAAGTAAATTTCATAGTTACTTCTTTTTCTGCCATGAGCAAACTTGGACCAGCACATGTAGGTGGGCTATTATGATTTTTACTATTTATTTTTTTTATGTATTGTATTTATTTATATAGTGGTAAAAAAAAAGAGAGACAAGAATATAAGCTTTAGAATTCTGTTTATTGTTCATGATATAATTTATAAGAACAGTTTATTTAAATCAGGTAACTAGAGACAGCTCTATGTCCAGATAGAAAATATATGAATAAATATAAAGTATATTCTATACATCCTGATGAAGTAGTGAGAAACACTATGAAACATTGATCATAAAATATGATGGTCTAAATAAATGCAAGATATTAAAACATATCCAGTGAGTGGGAAGTAGGGCCTCCTTTACTGAGAGAACAGGGGGCCATGCTACTCTCCACACGTAAGAACTTACTAACACAGTAAAAAATATAAGAAACATTAGAGGACACTACAAAACGAATAAGAAATTGTTAAGCTACTAATCAAACTTGGCATCCACAGAGAGTTACAAGATATTTAAGAGAAAAGGTATGATGATGATGATGTAGCTACTTAAGTACTTGTGAAGATAAAGGGAACAACAGGATTGACAAAGTATTAGTGGAGCTAACCAGAGATTGCTAATAGCATTGTAGTAACAAGCAGTGTATCCCTGAAGAATGAATAATCTGAAACCTAGGAAGAGGACAGATTCATTTCTGTACCTCTACATGCTTATGTCTACCTAATAAGTATCTGTTTAATTTATTACATTAGATGAGTGGGTCTATGTTGTCCAATCTGATTTTCATTAGTTGATTGATTTGACTGGAATCAGGCTACTCCCTTAAAATATTATTCTCTTATCTTTTACTTTGAGATTGTCTGAGCTGGAGCCTCCTAGGAGTCATATCAATTTACCCCACATTTCACAGTTTGCAAGGTGTTTTTTGTCCAGACATTTTGTGATTAAGAATCTGTGTCTATTCCCTTTATTATTGCAATTTCCTAATATACAGTTATTATAATTTAGTATCATAATAACTTCAGTTGTATTCTTGTGACCACATTTATTATTGCTTGCATTGTGAGGATGCCATCTAGTTGTGCCGCTGCCAGTTGTGGGAATACCCATAAAGTGGGGTTCTCTGTTCATTTTCCCAAAGTCCCCCATTATCTAAAACTGTGGACTAGATTCCATAAAGTGGGTTTCTCTGTTCATTTTCTCAAAGTCCCCATTATCTAAAACTGTAGACTAGATTTGTCAAGACAAAATGTGCTGACAGGAGTGGTCCCAGTGATTTTAGTATCCTTTGTTCTGCTGACTTTTCTGACGATTACTATGACCCACCAATATTGATGCACTGTAAGATGAAGTTTGTGAAATGCTTGTGCTAGTTGCCTACTGCTGTCCTTCTAATTCATTCATTAATTCCTTCTGTAAGTATGTCATTGCCATCTGAGAAAGGTCAGGAATTAGGTGATGCACCATGCTGCACTAGCAGTACTGTTGAAGGTAGTATTGTTTTTCAACCAAGTGTAAAAAGAAAAACAAAATGGTGGCACACTCCTAAAACATGAAGTAGCTGAGGTAACATACTAATCATGTTTTTTTTCTTTATTGTTTTCTATTGAGCTGTCTGTCACATACAGGTGGAGAAGACTTGCCAATCTCAGGGGATGTTGTCCTCCTCCAGGGAGGGTGGGCAGCCAGCTCCACTTCCATACTGCCACCTTGGTGACAACTGGTGGCAGTTCAGTTATGCATGGCTTTTGGGTGAGAGGACATTCGCATGTGCCACACCACACAGCTTGCATGTGAATCCTTGGCACTGATGTCCTAGTGCAGTAACACAGAAAAAAGCAGAAACACCACAGCTGGCTGGATGAGGCCGAAACACTGGGGCACCACATCTGGCTGCACAGGCACCACCTCTTATACAGTGGTTTTGTTCTGCAGTGGATTTTGGGGGAGTGTCTGCCGCCACCCTCATATGGGGATATAAATGGAGGCGAAGTTAAGACAGGAGGTATGCAAGGGTGTTGGGGCTGTGGTAGGCCAAGCAAACTGGTGTCAACCCAAGATGAGGGGACCAAAACATCGGAGCCACACCAGGGTTGCAGGTGTGTGTCATATGACGTGTCAAATAATTTTGACAGCCAAGGCTGTTGTCTACCAATCTGCTCCACTGGAGCTGAAACACATGCAATGCCATCAGTGCTACTGATATGCATGCTAACGTACTTAGTACACTGTACAGTTCCTCCACCATCAGCACCACAGGTTGCAGTTCTGGCTTTCTTGCCTATTGACACCACTATGGGCAAGGCTAATGTCAGGTTCTGCATCAGCCCCCACAGTGGAGGAGGATAGAAGTCCCTCAGACACTTAATCTTCCTGTTCCTTTGTGTGGTTCTAGGAGAGTCTCCTTAAGCTCTGCCTTTGAAGTGTCCAGTGTATTGTTTTCAAGGTCACTTGTATGAGGATTGATAGTCATATTGGTATCATCCTGCCAGCCATGGTGATTTTATGCTAATTTCCACCCTAGTGGCAGAGCTTTATGAAAAACGATCAATGGCATAATAGATGATGCTAATACCAGGTGTTGCACCAGCCCCCATCCTGGTGGAGCACAGCACTTCATCAGATGCTAGTCTCCCCCTCATGTCTGTGCTGAGGAGATCATCATTTGCAAATATCCTTTTTTTATGCACCTCTGCGCACACCCCGACTGGCCACTCCTTCTGAGTGCCAGTGCCCTATTGTCCACCTCTGACCTTCCTGCCACCTTCTCCCAGCCCCAATTGCAGCCTACCTTGGGTAGTCTGGCATATCCCTATGCTGGGAGGGTCCCTCTCTTCCAGGAAGGAATGGCCTTGCCACCTACATTGCACCCCAGGTGCTGTAGGGCTGGATCCAGGCTGGTTCTGGGGCTTTGGGTGGAAGGGGCCAAGGTGCTCATCATCCAGTTGGATCAGGCATATTTTGTGTTTTCTATGCCCTGCCTACTGCAATTCTTGGCCTTGCATAAGCAAGCAGGGTATTCCTGGGGTGGCGGGAATCCTCCTTCCCCGTGTGTGGGTCGAGGAGATCCCTACTCAACCCTCACTTTGAAGCCTCCAGTGGAGCTGTGGCAATGTCAACTGTCAAGGTCCCAGGGTGGGGGCTGGCCAAACGAGCAGATGTGAAAGACCATTAGGCCTATTCTGCTGGCATTTTAGTATGTTAGTATGTAACTAAAAACAACATGGTGGAGCCTCAGAACTTACAATCCACTATTCAAAGTCACTTATTAAGGGAACAATTTTTTTATTATTTCGGGTATTAAAACTTTTTTTTTAATACTCCTGACTCCGCTTTTTTTTTTTACCATTAAATAATTACTTAGAAGCCAATTTTGTAAGTGCAATAACATATTCCGAGGTGTGGGTTATCACCTGATAAGAGCATGTCCGGGGGTGGTAACCTGTGAGGTAGGTGCATGAGAAAGGGCACCGTCCATAACAGTGACTCCTTCCCAGCTCAATCCCTCAGGGCGATGGGATGGTACGGCGACTGGATGAGGCTGTGGGCGAACTGGGTGGCACGATGTCACTATGTATACATACACATGGGGGGTGGGAGCGAGCATGGTGAGCGTGTGCTGGGAGGGGGTGGAGAGGCTGTAGAGGGTGGCGCTGTGGTAGCTGGCCGAGCTGCGTCCTGGCATCGAGGGTTGGTTAGTGGTTGGGGTGAGTGAGGTACCAGGTTCGGGTCCGAGTCCGGCACTGGTGCGATTTTATTGCGCCTGGCTCAAACCTTTATTTTTTTTACTGTTTTCACCCCCCTGACATGCAACCTCCTGGAGTGGAGAATCCTTAAGTAGGGGGGTGTGGGGGGTGAAGTCCCCCACAAGAGGGGTAGTGGGGGTGTGCAGCCTCCCACAGAAAGCAGTAAAAAACTGTCCTGGTGCCATTGTCCTGATGCACCAGGGTTGTCAGAGTGCCAAAAATGTTTTCAGCACTCTGACTGAGCGATGACGGTGATCGCCTTTAGGCATTCGCCATTATCACATAGACCCAACAGGGGCATAAGGCACTCGGCACAAGCACCTCATGCCTTAGTACACCCCAGGCATGCTCTTATCAGGTGATAACCCACATCTCATTGTGTGTTATTGCTTGCATATAACATATGCGTTAACAAGTTTTAGTAATTTCCCTTCAAATGATATAAATTCTCAGCCATACAGTCAATGTCCAAATACAAGGATGCCAGTGTACAGACAGAATAAATGGTCCCTCATCTTTTCACATCATCTCCTGCTATTAGTTCAGATTCCAAATCAGACAGTGATCCAGTACAAGATGTAAATGATGTCAGCGATGTTGCAAGCAATTCAAATAATGAGATAGATATAGAAATAAGTAGTCCTGATCTGAGGTAAACTTTCTTTATAAAATAGAAACAAAAATTGTTTTCAGTATACAAATACCTACTTATTTGTCACTACAACTTATATTTATATGTGGATGATACTGTCTCCTCACATGCTTTCATAACTTTCTTTGCAATGGTCATCATTTGTACTTACACAACAAAAACTAGATCAGTTTTATAGGGTGTTAGTGTTGACACAATGTTAGTGGTACTGCTCACAACATGGGTTTGTAATACAACCAGAGTCATCAGGTACATGTGGGGTGGAGGTGTGTGTGGAAGAAGAAAGAGCATCCAAGGTGGCACTCATCTCATCTTGGGAGGGACAGAAGACATCTCTGATGCATGAGAACCATATGGTTGGACCACCAGTGGCCTGGCATCTGTGAGTGGCTCAATGGACCTTGATATAGCAATGCATGATGCCCACCAGGCTTGCAATGATGTTTGCAGAACTCCACAGGACCACATCGCAGTGACATGGAGAAAACCAGTGGAAAGTAATACTCCTGTATCAGCATGATGGATGACTGCCCTCTGGCACCAAAATGGCAACATTGCATATTTACACTAACTGTATGAACCTGATGATACAGATGATCCGTAAACTGTACATTGGAACATTTTTGTCCTACCACACTGTGTGAGTCGTGCTGACAATACTGGGAATGCCTAATGTCCATGACATGTCAGGATAAGGGGCTTTGGGGTAGAGGTGCTTTGGTCCAGAGGAGCACACGGTCCTACCAGGAGGAGGAACAAATATAAACACATTATGTTGTTAGCTGCTACTGTTGTGCCAATATCTTTTTTTTTTTGGAGACCAGGTATGTTGGATTTGGGTATTTATCAAAATACACAAAGTATAGCAATGTGCAGTCACAATTCAGGCTTAGCCATTGCTTGATCAACTGATGATATTTTGCTATGCTATCACGCTGTAGGTCTGTTGAGAAACTGACACCCCAATCACAGAGCAAGTAGCATTGGCAGGAAAGGAAGTTCATCGTGTTTGAGACAAGTTTACTTAACTTTTTCTACATCTACTTGTAGTGCCATTCAGCCACTACTCCAAACATTTCAAAAATAAAAGGAATGCTAGTTGTTATACACCAAAGTTGTAAGGAGTGTGGCTGCAAGCGTACATGGTCTTCCCAGCCATACATTAGTGAGTATCCTGCCAGGAACGTACTTCAATCTGCAAGCACTGGCATCAGTAGAATGTCGCACAAAAAATCATGAGGATGCTTAGACACACACGTATGTCTGACATAACATTTTATGAAAAGATGAACAAAATGGGTGATTTTATACCATTTATTTATTCATTTATTTCTTTTTGTGTTGCCCTGCCCTGACACTCATCCCGACCCACCTGAACCACTGCCTGGATCAACAAAAGATTTACAAAATGTTTAAGCTTTCAGACTCACATAGTCCTGTATTAGAAACATAGCAGTTAAGGAAAGATACCACTTTAAGTACTCAGAACAAAATTAATAAAAAAAACCTTCACATATGGATGTGACAGTTGTGCTGATAATAGCATAAAAAACAAAGATCGAAACCAGAGATAAAAATCCAGTCCTTGGGAACCTAACTGGATGTAAATCATAGCTTCTTCCAAGGGTATAATGCATGTGACAACAGAAATTTATAAATTATCAGTTTCTAATTGCCTACCTGAAAATAGACAACAGACGGTGCGTGTGTGTGTGCGTCAGCATTTTTGAATGAAAGAATCTAAAAAATAACCACCAGTTACAATCAGCTTATAAATAGATACTGTAATATATATATATATATATATATATATATATATATATATATATATATATATATATACATATATATATTCAATAGAACCATGTTAACATATAAAGACACATTAAAAATACAGTATATGTAAGACATGTCCATATATTGTACCTGAAACAAGAAAAAGGCAGTTGAAGTTCAGGTTGTGTAATGTATCATAACGCAAAGTCCATATTCATGCCATCGTTACATGCATTAAGAAGAAAAATAAGTCTGGCCTCATATACCCATCTCTCTTGTGTATTTTTGAAGTGTCTCTTGAGAACCAGGACAGAGAGGTCCGAAATGGAGTGATCAGATTGAGAGAAATGTTGTCTCACTGGTTTACAGTATTTTTCATTTTAATATCATATCTGTGTGAGTTCATTTGAGTTCAAATGTATTATCTGGTTTCCCCCCACATAACCTGTATAAGGACATTTCTTGTACCGGATGTAGTAAACAACGTTCTGAGATGTACATGTGTAATTCTCTTGTATTTTGAATTGTTTTTTTTGTGGGATGTTTGTAAAGTCTGAGGTGGAAACATACTCACATGTCTTTCATTTAGGACTATTGCAGGGTTTAGTCTCACCTAGTGCTCTGTTGTTTTGGTCACGTATAAGTTTGTTCCTGACAATCAGGTTAGATAAATTAGGTGGCTGTTTGAAAGATGGTACAGGTAGCTCTTTGAAGATACATTTTAAGGTTTCATCCTCACTGAAAATTGATTGGAGGTCTTTAATGATTTTACGTAGGGGCTCCAGATCAGGATTGTATGTAATAACCGAGGCTATCCAGTTGGCGGTGCTCTTTTCTTTATATTGTAGTAGTTGTTCTCTTGGCATAAGTGTAGCATGTTACACAGCTCTGTCAATTTCTGAGGAGGAGGAGTGTCCTGCTCAATAAATGTTCTTTTTAATGTGGCCAAGTGCTTATGTCTGTCCTCCTCACTTGAAGAGATTTGGTAGTATCGAAGCACATAACTGTATATTACTGACGTTTTAATGTGCCTAGGCAGAGTGATCGCTGTTGTTGTGTAAGTATCTATGTCTGCCTGCTGATTTCCTGCAAATACAATTAATAATTTTTAGATGTCTGCTGTCATGTGCATTGTACCCTTGGAAGAAGTCATGCCTAGTTACTGATCAACACCCTCAGATACAAAAGTATCTCCCTGAGAATGAACCAGGACTTGTCCATCAGTATGGTGTCTGGCTCTTTGTCAAATGTTGATGTGGCCAATTTGTAGATTTACTGATTCAAAAGTATGACCATGCTATGCTCACATGTAGCCCAGCTAGGCATTGTTATATATCTGCATACTGAGCATGCTAACTAATGCATGTTTTCAATACTGCATTTCATTGTATTGGTAATTGTCCGTGCTGGGTTGCTTTTCATCTGCAATGCACTATACGCACATAATCATGCAGTAAAGCTGATTATGGAGCATTCCATCTCTGCATGATTATCCAGTTGCTCCAGGTTCAATAATCATGCATGCACTAGCACTAGTACATACAGTGGTCATCACATATGTGGCGTTTGACTGTTGCGGGTGGTCACAGTTCCTTCTGCCCCAAAAAGATCATCGGCTGTGACTGTAACTCGTCATGACTTTACTGACATGATGGACAATGCAGCAGTGTGGCATGTCTTGGCCGAAGTACAATTATAAGCCAGTCAAAAAACCGCCCTTCCAGCCAGATATGCTACAGAGAAATTTGCAACAAGTAGAAAGTAAACTCAAGCACCACCAACTGCAGACAAAATGAGCCACAGCTTTTTATTACAGTAAGCTCAATACATTTTATTCAGAATACATATAAATGAATAAAACAATGCATACCAGGTAGCACAGAGACCCCTCCACAGGAACAACACAGTGAGACCCATTGACTTCCTACCAGTTTCACATCAAAGTGTCATCAGGGAGTGTCCTATAGTGATAATTACACTCCTTTTAAATTCCCATCTTAAAGTGATCTATATCAGTTATGTGTGGTAATACATGAGTGTAGATTATAAACATACTAAAACTAAATAGTAAGAATGTTGGCTGCACTACATGTACGGAGCTGATGAAAATTACTTTGTACAAGACACATTTACTTCAATATCTGAAAAATACTAGTTGGACAGACATCCATTTATCTGATATGGTGTCTTGAACATAATTAAAAAAGTGTATATACACACACACAAAGAAAGAAATAACACAGCAAATTTACATCCAGGATCAGGAATGAATATTTGAAAATAAATGCATACCAGACTGTTCAAAATACACATTCATTGTTTGGTTAAATAACTTAATTACTTAGATCTTAAACTCCACCTGGATAGAGATCAGAAAATCATACAGGTGGTCATTTCAAGCAAACGGGGGTTATTTTTCTTTTTTCTAAGATGTAGTAGTATTAAGTGCATAATTTATTCCAGGTCACACCTGGAAACAAGCTCTGGCTTAGTGTGCCTTTCATGGTTAAACAATTTCCCCTTTCTCTTCCCTATTATAATAATCCAGTAAAATATTGCATACTGTATTTTGAACAGTCTGGTATGCATTTATTTTCAAATACTCATTCTTGATCCTGGATGTAAATTTCCTGTGTTATTTCTTTGTGGGTGCGTGTGTGTGTGTGTGTGTTTGTGTATATACTGTTTTTGATTATGTTCAAGACACTGTATCAAACAAATGGATGTCTGTTCAACTAGCATTTTTTAGATATTGAAGTAAGTGCGTCTTGTACAAAGTATTTTTCATCAGCTCCATATATGTAGTACAGCCAACAGTCTTACTATTTAGTTTTAGCATGTTTGTAATCTACACCCATGTATTGCCACATGTAATTGATATAGATCACTGTAAAATGGGGATTTAAAAGGGGTGTGATTATCACTATAGGACACTCCCTGATGACACTTTGATGCAAAACTGGTAGGAGGTCAATGGGTCTCATTGTGTTGTCCCTGTGGGGGTCTCTGTGCTACCTGGTATGCATTGTTTTATTCACTTACATGTATTCTGAATAAAATGTATTGAGCTTCCTGTATTTAAAAGCTTTGTCTCATTTTGTCTGCAGTTTGTGGTGTTTGAGTTCATGATGTACAATTATTCCTGCTGCTATTGACTGAATTATAGCTCAGTACTATTATTTCAGTCAGTCAGTGAGCAAAGCCACTTTACATGTTATTTTGTGCATACAGTTCACTCTTGTGCAGGAACGTTATCACGGAGAATTGCATTTTCCACTGTGGATGTGGACAACAAATTAAACTTGAAATAATACCAAATTGTTTAGAAAATTCTCAACTGGAGTGATTTATAAAAAGATAGTAGTATATCTGAGGGGTCGGTCTTATTGTATAAGAGAATTCTTTAAAGTGATTTTGCCTGACAGAACAGCTCAGTTGAACTGTGAGTTCCTCTTGTCCAAACCTCATGCTTGAAGTCTCTTAACACAGTAAGAGACATCTCTTGGAGACCACATTTGCTTATATTCTTAGAGATGCCATTCACAGTTCCTAACAGTTAAATGGCTGCTACCTGACATACATAATGAACTGTGCTCTGTACTCTTACTTACTTTGTGTCTTTTTGATAACATTATAATATTACTTTACTTTTTATTAAAGGCATAACAAAGTTAGAGTCAACAGCAACACAGAAAGAATGCAAGACACTTAGAGGTTAAAAAAAGAGTATAAAAAATATGATCTACTGGATTCCTCGATCAACTCGGAAATGAACGGGAAAGTCATGCTGGGCAAACTGGAGTCCATTACAAACCATATAGAAGACATTCATCACATGACAACACACTGTTTCCTCTGTGTGCCCATGTGCCATTAGATGAGAGTACCTAGGAGCGTAAATGGATGAGACCATGAAAGCTCATTTCAAGAAGATGTAGCAGTATATAATGCAACTAATAGATAATTATTTGTTGTTAACCATACACAGCAAGGCTTTGTTTGCATTCTGTGGTTGAGAAGACAAGATATGAACCTCAAGATCAAAGTTTGATATGCCTGTGGTCTCATGTCAACCCCAACCTGGATACACATGTTGAGTTGTGTGTGGTTGAACATGTATTATTTTATATAGTAGATGGTTATCTCACAGAGGAGTTACTGGAGCATCAACTCATCACCTAGTAAAACACTTGACATTTCATTCTCCTGTAACATTATCAAAATTAAAGTTATGTATCTTTACAAGTTAAAAGTTTCCACTTTAGGCGCTCTATCAGTAAATAGCTGGGTGTGTGAGGAATTTAGAATTTTGTGATGTTTGAACTGACCAAAGCAAGTACTTGCAAAGCACACAGCAACACTTGTGAATGTGTACAATATTTTAGCGTATGCATAACAATGACTTTGAGAAGTCTGCTGAACAAAGTCTAACCTGATGCTGTAAGTGTTTTTTATATCATTGTTATGCAATGGTGTATTCCTTTAAAACTGACAGTGTAATCTTATGCCAAATCAAGTTACTGGTATTGACAGTAGTTTACCTATTACTGTAATACAACACACCACACCACAACAGAATGTGACAATGTAAGTTATCTTACTATGTTACATAACTTTATGATTGGATGAACAGCATAATCACCCATTCTAAATCTGAAATGTGTATGATATTAGCTGACATACACTGCTACATGTGCTGTCATTATTTCATTCAGATGAGAAAGCCCATGAGAAGGTGAAGATGATTGTGATGTCCATTTGGTGAAATGGGATATGAAAAGAACTGTTGCCTCACCAGCTGACCTCTTCCTTGGAGAGCTTCCACAGCCTTGTAATTTAGTACACCCCTGAAAGCTTTGCTTTCAGTTACAAGGGGGATATACATCAGGTGAACATCATACATATAGTAATTCAATTAAACTCACATATGCAGCTCGTTATGAAAGCATTATGCATACACATTTTCAATCTCTCTCAAGAACTTCAATCACCACTATTCACCTTAATGCCAATTCAGATCGAGAACAAGCTATTTCAACCAATGGTAAGGTATGTTTCATGGTGGACATACTGAAATACAAAGGAAGGCAAGGAGTTGTAAGACTGAAGAAAATTCAAACATTTGAAAGGCTATGCCTGCAGTTCAGTGGGCTGGAGCAACCAGCCATTCCCCCTGCCTGAGCTATATAAGTCAGCTCATTCCAGTCTCACTCAGTGGCACTTTTTCTTTGTAGCCAGAGGCTCTGCTGGGCCCCCTCTTTGTATTCAGTGTTTCTCTCCAGTTTTCCCCTGTGCGTTGGGCTTCTGTTTGGTTTATGCTGGATTTCTCCTTCATTTGTCTTGGACTTCTGCTTGTTTATGCCTCTCCAGCTCTTAGATCAATATTTTGCTTCCTGCCTCCTGGCTGCAGTTGTGCTTCTCTCTGTCTCCTGTTCCTGCTACTCTCTGTTTTCCCCGTTTCCTGTGCTTTCTCAGTTTGTTTCTTTTTGGGCCTTCTGGTTCTCCCTGCATCCTGTAAGGAAGGTTACTTTTGTTGTGTCTATGGTGCATCAATCACAAATAACTACACAAGACACAAAGGATGATAATAAACTGCCTTATATTGCAGTTGCACACAGCTAGCACTACAGAGTGTGGTACAATAGTTCATGGGGACATTGCATAGCAGTTAGCACACAGAAAATAAGTAAAACAGGCCAAGGATTGCCCTCTCTGGAAGAACGAGGCGCAAATGGAGGTCTTTTTTTAAGATGAATTTGACTCAGTCTCCCCTAGCCCCTTCAACCCATATTTTTATACAAGAACACAAACAGTAGTGCGTGACTACACTTTCATCCCTCAAAGAAACCTGTCTACAATACATAATTTACCCCTGTCTTACATCATACAGTTTTTTTGCTATCTCTATCCTCCCTACACAAGGTTTCCTGTAGTCACACAGTTGCAGCATCTGACATATCAACCTTGGGTCACAGACCTAACATCCTTCTTATTAGGAATGTCTTCGACTCCCTGTCTCTTCCCAAGGAAGAGAGGAAGAAAATAACTAACAATCTTTTGCCTGGTACAGCATGTTACTGCAGCTGCTATCCTTCTATCACCAGGCTACCAGAATATGTGTGTGTGTGTGTGTTAGTAGCAGAACTAATCCAAGACATTTCTGATATATGCTTAGTAAGTTGCTATCCATTTGTACCTGCACAACCAGAAAGGCCCTTGGCTTATAGATGGCACAATTACTAATAAGCACAATGTATTTCTTATAATCAATGGCAATAAACAACTTATAACAATATTGCAATATCCTAACAATAATATACTTACAGTTGCAATACGCCAATGAGTACCTAATTGTTATAGGCAGTAATAACAACAACAAACATTTTCCTGCAATCCCCCCTTTGAGACAGTGTAGCAGAATGCACAATAGCTTCACACAAAAAGGAAGAGTTTGTCACTTTAAATGGAAAACGTTGGCATGCTTCAGCGTACTAATATCTTTATAATGTTTGCTTAATAAGCAATGAAGACAACATAGCATGGTAAAGACAATGAGTACTAAAACAGCTTGAAGCATTATTAACAAATTAAAGGTAATCTCTGCCCTGGTGTTTGAGATCAAGAGATCAATACCAGCATCATGTAATAAGGAATCTAAAGCTTGCTGAGCATGTTGCATATCATTACTGATTGTAATTAAATATTTATCTTTGCAGTTTAGCAAAAGTTTTAAGTTTGGGGAAAGTGGTGAAATATGCACAGTAAAGTTCAGAATGTAGCTTATGCCATCATTTTTATAGCCAGGTTCACTAAGGATGTACTCCTCCTGGTGAAGTGGAGCTGGCAAGATAACTGTTTGCCCAATGGCAGTGTGTGCAGCAGGTGTAAAACAGAAGTTGAGATTAGTTACTGGACATGTCAGTGTGCCATATGTAAAGGATTGATGGTTAGTAACAATGCAGTATTGACCAGCCATATTGTAGGTAGCTTTGACCGTAGAGAGATGCCATTTTGTGAGCTTAATAGGGCAAGAGGCTATCGTTTTGATTTTCCTACAATCCTGTCTTCATAAATTGCTTTGCCTTGTGCCCCATTTTACTGTTTTTACTATACCTACAGCCATGTTAGTTCCAACTACAATCCCTGATTGTTTACACCGGGCTCCTAGCATGCAGCCACATCCTTCTGTGTTATGTTGTTGTCCATCAGCAGCCTGCTCCCTGATCTTTGGATTCCATTACTCCTGCTTTACTGGCAGTTTGAATTGTTTATTTTAACTCAGCTCAACAGCAGTGTTTAACTCAGTTCCTGCCTCGCACTTACGTGGAGGTTACAAAAGTAGGCACAGCCTGTTTATCCTAGAATTTCACTTCCTTAACCTTTGTCTAAATTATAGCTCAGTTCTTACCTCTGACCTATGTAAGGGTCTCGAGTGTAAACCAATTGAATTCATCCTCAAGTTAAATGCTAATACCTATATGGAGGTATCAGTATACAAACTTCAACCTACGTGGAGGTCTCCTCTACTCATACTTTCATCACCCAGGCCTATGTGCAGGTCTTCTATATGCAATACACTCCAACAACTCCTCAACAGATGCATGCCAACCGCACCCACACCATAAAATGGCTCAGGGCTTGCCTTGCAGCTGACAACCTTGCTCTGCACCCATAAAGTCTGCATCTTGAGCATGTGAACCTCGGGGTGCTCGGTGGGAATGTTCTCACTCTGGGCGGGGCTTCAGCCATGCAAACATATTGGCAACACCTCATGATGTAGCATTTAAGTCTTCAGCTGCCAAAGGGTGGGGTGCTTAATCCCAAGGGGGCTCCTTTAGCTGTGCGGACTGAGTTGGCAGCACCTTCGAAAGTTATTCTCCCTACAACCACTTAAGGTTCACTTGGTCTCCACATCTTCTCCTTCTCTACCTCTCAAATGTTCAGATTCATCTTTAGTCCTCTCTCATCAAGGTTGGGTGAGTGCCTTCCAGCAGTTGTTGCTCTCCTCCTCCTTCTCCTGCCTTGGGGTTTGGGCCTCCTAAATGGGAGTCTCCCTTTGCTGCAGAGTTTACTCACATCCCTCTCATGGCACTCCCGTTTGAGGAATAGAGTGAGAGCCTTCTTCCAAATTGTTTCCCCCCCCCTGAATTGGGTCTCTAAATTGTGGTTGCTGAGCCATCACTAAATGAATCCCAAGCCTGAAGGGAAGACAAACTAGGCCTTGGAGCCTTAGGGTTTCCTCATCATGGGGTTTTTTCCTCCTCTCCTCCCTCTCCCCTCCCTCTCTCCTCTCCTCTCCTTTCCTCTCCTCTCCTTTCCTCTCCTCTCCTCTCCTCCTCTCTCCTCTCCTCTCCTCTCCTCTCCTCTCCTTTCCTCTCCTCTTCTCTCCTCTCCCCTGTGCCGAAGGTCATAAAAGTTAGGTAGTCCATATTGTAGAATATTTCTATCGATTTACTGGGTAGATTTCTGCTGCTGGAAGGAGTTGGATGGTTGCTCTCCTCCTTTTCAGTTCCCTCTCTCCTTTGAAAAGCATGCCCCCTTGCTTCAGTTTCAATATTTATCAGCTTTGCATCTCAGTCTGTCTGTGTCTGTTTCCACTCATCACTGGTTGCCATCAATCTGTGCTCCTCAGCCTCTGTGGTCAACGCCTGCTACTCATTACTTTTTTTGGATCTCCTTCCTAAGGTACCTTTGGCCTAAGGGAATCCTTCCCATAGCACCACTAGGGGTGGAACCCTCCTTGAGGATTCCTTGCCTTTCGGTATCCTGAAAGGGTGGTAGTTCCCCATAGAACAGATAGTGCGAATGGCCAAAGTTTATCAACAGTTGCACAAGCATAACTACACACTAAGTTGTGTAAGCTCATTTAATTGAAAGGCTATTCCTGCAGTTCAATGGGCTGGAGCAAACAGCCATGCCCCCAGCCTGAGCTATATATGTCAGTTAATTCCAGCCTCGCTAAGAAACACTTTTTCTTTGCCCCATCATCCTCCCCCCTCCTCCTCCTTCAGCAGTACACCTTTCTCCTCAGGGCTCCTTCTTAAGTTATCTTCAGCCTAAGGGAATCCTTCCCTCGACACCCCTAGGGGTGGAACCCTCCTCAAGGGTTCCTTGCCTTTTCAGTTGCACAAGCATAACTACACACTAAGTTGCATGAGCCCATTGACCTTATGGTAAGTAGCATTTTTATTGTTATATTATAGCACTGTATATATATTATATAACAACATTGTAATGCTTATATCCAAATTGTAGAAGAACAAGTTACCTCACTTGACTCCCAGTAAAGTAAAAAAGTTATTTATGACAGTAAGTGGCGACAAGTATTGAAAACATTACAGCTGATATGATCATCCGAATATTTCATATAATGAGTTTCTTTCATAGCAAGACACTGTCATCAACGTCCATTAATTACTATATTGTGCTGTGTCAGACACGATGCTATACAAAACCATAGATTGATGATTAACGTCAGCTAATGAAAGAATGACAAGTAGATGACAACTTGTGTCACTATACTTGATTTTGTACAGTGAGCGAAAGTATGTACTGATTCAGACAATAATGCTGTTACTTGGCCACTATCTATGTAGCAGTGTGTAATGGCATCACAGCAAAGACATAGAAACTGCCATGTTCACATAGCTGAACAGCACATTAAACAGTGGATATTCTACTGCAAACTGATGCTCATGTTCTGACTAGCTCAGTGTGTTATGGTGGCAGAAGAAGCACACTAAGTTTGCCAGAGGTTGGTATCGCTTGCCATGATTGAGGATTGGGTAGGCAGTAGTGTATACTGTATATCTAAATCTCTCTCTCTCTCTCTCTCTCTCTCTCTCTTGCTATATATATATATATATATATATATATATTTATAAAATCTCTTTGATTGGTCAAGAGTCAGTCACATGACATTGAAGGTTTTTAAACTGTTCACAAGTTACAAAGTGAAACTGGTCAATAGTTCAGTGGACCTGGCAATAGTTTTCTGAACCAATACCCAATCAATCAATCTGTCAACCACAATTTACTGAGCTCCCCTTCCACTGAAGCTGGTGACAGTTCCCTCCTTCTCCTAAGTAAACTTTCCACTCCCCATTTGTACTGCCCCACCCCCTTTTTATTCTGTTCAACATTTTATTTCAACTAAAATTTCTTCACAACTTTCATCTGACTCTAACCTGGAGCCGAGTGAGAGAGTTGGTGGCTTGAGCACATTTGGAACAGTGGAGCAAGGGTGAAGGTTGCCATAGCAATGCTTGTGCTCCAGTGTTCCATGGCAGGTGGCTTTGCAAGCCACTGAAGGAAGCCAGCGCATGTGTGAATAGTGTTCCCCGACCCCATTTGAAAGTCCAGGTCAGTAGAACAAACTGCTTCATTGGTTCCTGCCCAGCCCCAGAAAGAGGCACTTAGCAGCACAATTAATCTGTTCTTGCTCCCTACGGCACATTAAGAAAAGTGAAGTGAGAGTGGAGGCTGCCATAGCAATGTTCGCAAGTCAGGCAGCTTTTCAAGCCACTGAAGAAAGAAGCCGGCGCATGTGTGAATAGTTGTTCCATGGCCGCATTTGAAAGTCTGGGTCAGTGGAACAAACTACTACTCTGGCTCTGGCACGGCCCCAGAATCAGGCACTAAGTGCAATTAAACTGCTCTTGCTTCTTGACACTATTCAGCAGGTTTGGGAGGACTGCAGCCTCTAAGAGTCTGCACTATGCTAACAAAACAAAAAAAAACTCTCCTGTTCCCTGGCCCAATTTGACATGTGTGTGTGAGAGGTGCAAAATGGGACAACTGTCTTGGTGCTAAACAAGTAAGACCAGCTGCCGCTGCAAAGAGTCTATGTAATGCCAATACAAAAAAACAATCTCTCCTGCTCCCCAGCCACATTCAGATGATGGGGGGTGAGGTGAGGTGGGGGAGCAAAGTGGGACAACTTTCTTGGCACTAAAAAAGTAAGCCCTGTCAACACACTAAAACCTATGGCTTTAAAGGTCTGCAATGAAAGAAACAAAACTTTGTTAAACCAGGTTAGCGTTACATTTTTTTAATCTTTTTTTTAATGTATAGAAATGAACTAATTAGGGCAGCAAGGGTTGTTACTTTTAGGGGGAAGGTGGATAGAACATTACTGATATTTGTAAGGTTTTATAAAACAGATATCGACTGCATACATTTTGGGCTATTGTGGGAAAATCTTGACCCCTCGAGATGAACTACTGCCTTCCAATAGTCATATTGCTCTCATCCTTCGGCTTCAGGCACTGTAATAATTGTCAGGCAATAGTTCATCCCTCTGGGTCAATATTTTCCCATTATAGCCCTCAACTCTGGTCAATATTTGTATATCTAGATATATATGACATACATAGTTTTTTTTTCTACTGGGTAGTGCACTGTAGTTAATATTGCATTCAAACTATTGACGACTTATTATCGGACCATTTATTGTATACAATTTACAGATGAAACAATGTTCAACCACAAGGGAACCATGATAGCAATTAGTGCAGATGTAAGCTCTACAGTATGAGTTAGACATCAATAAAAATAATGGAACCTATAAAATGAATGTCAGTGTAGTACCCATATCATCAGATGAGCATATTCTGCTGCTGAGTCATCATCCTCATTTCCCCACGTGTTCTGTCTAAGGAACCTCCTGGTTGTGCTACTGCAGCTTACACCCAATAGCATATGATGTAACCATATTTACATTACATGTTACTGTACTGTACTTGTAAATAGAGTGTGCACAGGGATGGTGGTGCTCTCAAGAACAGGAATCCGTAAACACCACACAGTTGGGCACTCACACCAGCCACATGAAGGACTGTTCTACCAGTTCTAGTATACTTTACTTCATTTATTGAATAAAATAAAGCCTGACACCAAAGCCAGAGTAACATTTGATGCATTTCAAGTCTCCCTAGACCCTTTATCAAAAGCTTTTTTGGTGTGAGTGCCTGATTTTGTGGTGTTTAATTTTACATAGAGAATAATGCATATATAGGTGGTTGATATGTATTTTTTTTACACACCCAAGTATGTGATAATATGTAAACCTCGAGAGCGAAGCTCAAGAGGTTTCACTATTATCACACAACGAGGGTGTGTTAAAAAAAATACATATCAACCACCTACATATGTTTTATTTTTTATAATAACTGGGGCAAAAAAAATAACTATTAACTGCATCTTAACCAGTCACCCAGCACTGTTGCGTCATCTCTATGTGTCGGGGTGAAAGTTCATGACACAAAACTAAACTTCATAAATAGGGCTGCAACCAAACGGTTCTCCATTGTGTTACCCTTTTTGATTAGGAGTTGGTGATCACTTATTTTGATTTTTAGTGATGTCAAGGTTGCGAGTGTGTGTTTACCATTGGAAAACTATCTTGTGCTGCCACTGACCATCTCACTGGTTTGTGATGCTTCTCGGTGCGAGGATGTAAAATTTGTATCAACCTACAGGTTGATACAAGTTTTTTCGTATCAACCTGCGGGTTGATATGACTTTTGAAAGTTGCTGAAAACGAGTTGATATTGAGCATCACCAGTTATTATTGTACTGTAGCATGTACCCAGGATAGCCTCATCTCTGCTGTATAGTGCAACCGTATTGTGTGATAACGGTACTCTAACATGGTGCAACAGACACTCACCCCATGCATGTCTTCTGACAAATACCAACAAGACATACTAATAACCAATGCAGGTCCAAACCAGGCAATCATGGTCACAACTCAGCAGTCATAATAAATCAGATGTGCCAACTGTGCAGCACCTTGCTGAAATACTCAGTCACCCGATGTCTAAGAGTCACACACCATGATCATGCATACATGAGATTGTACCCTATCGCTGATGCATGGAAGATGGTCATGAAGGTGATCAAGTAGCTGTGCAAACATCACTTACGATGTAGTTGGACTAAGTTTTGTCCATGGTGGAGTAATACTGTGCTGCATTGGTCATTGCTGTGTCACTTCACATGCTCTCCAACCAGAACAGGGTCTTGAGGGCAGCATCAATAGGAGCCCTCCCCACTCTGCCTACAGCAGAATCATTCAGCCAGTGTCTCCCCATCTCCTTATTTCCACTGCTACCCAACCAGAACAGGGTCGGGAGGGCAGTATCAGCAGAGCCCTACCATCTCTGCCTACAGCAAGATTGCTTGGCCAGCATCTCCCCAGTTCCTCATTTCAAGCACCCCCCAACCAGAACAGGGTCACAAGGGCAACATCAGTGACAGCCCTCCCCACTTTGCCCACAGCAGGATCGTTCAGACAGCATATCCCCAGGTATGCAACAGACAAGCAGTCTGCCACACTGAATTTGGCGTTCAGCACCATCTTGGACTCCTGCACCTGCCCAACTGACCTCAGTGTCTCAGTTTAGCATTGGCAGACTGTGCTGATTAATGAGCTCAAGCAGCTAGTATCTGCTTTTAAACTACTGTGTTTGGCAATTGGCACTGTGTACTGTGGTTACTTTAAGAGCTCCATTTACTGTACTGTATTTGATCTGTGTTGAGGCATTGCTTTGTTAATACTTCAGCTTCTGCCTACTCGGTTTATTCCCTCTGGTGCATGTATTTTGTCTTTCCACAGCGTAACGCTATAATAGTATATGAGCTTTGCTGCCAGCTTCATGTGAGAACAGCCTGCTCTCTGTGTTACTACCATTAATCTCTAGCCTGCCTTTTGCATCCCCGTTTCTCTCAATGCACACTTGCAGCCCCCCAGCACACATTACTTCCTGCCTCCTCTATCTCTGCCAGCCCACTCACCTTCATATTTCTTCTTCCTTCCCAGCTCCTTATTTCAAGTGCTCCCCAACCAGAACAGGGTCGTGAGGGCAGCATCAACGGGAGCCCTCCTCACTCTATCTACAGCAGGATTGTTCAGCCAGCATCTCCCCAGCTCCTCATTTCAAGCACTCCCCAACCAGAACAGGGTAACTAGGGCAGCATCAGCGGGAGCCCTTCCCACTCTGCCAACTGCAGGATCATTCTGCAAGTGTCTCCCCAGGTATGCAACAGGCAAGCAGCCTGCCACACTGAACTTGGCCATCTTGGACTCCTGCACCAGCTGACCTCAGAGTCTCAATTTAGTGTCAGCAGACTGCGCTGATGAACTAACTCAAGCAGCTAGTATCTGCTTTTAAACTACTGTGTTTAGAATTGTGTACTGTGGTTTCTTTAAGAGCTCCGTTTACTGTACTGTATTTGATCTGTGTTGAGGCATTGACTGTTAATACTTCAGCTGCTGCCTACTTGGTTTATTCCCTCTGGTGCATATATTTCATCTTTCCACACTGTAAAGCTATGACCTTTATTGCCTACTCCATCTCTGCTACGATGCAGCGCCACATAGTATTTTCCTCTCATCTGCACCACCACCCACTCACCAAGGGATTTGATGATCTCATAGGTACCTGGATTAGAACTCAATTTTACACCCCTATATTCTCCCTCCACCTGGTACACCCCCCCACCCCTTTGCTCCCCTATGCACAACACCCCACTTAGTACCATCTGGGAGCCTGTATTGTTCCCATTCTTTCTCTTGTTAAGCCTTGCGGGTTTCTCTTTCACAAGGACAGGGAGGAGGAGGATAGATTCATAACTACACCCACCTTCATGGCTAACCCAAGACATTATGGCATGCTCTCTGAACCCAAATCTTGCAAAACAAACTCCTTCTATTGCCACAAACCCAACACAAACAAGCATTTGTCAATGCCGAATGTTCGCTTGCTGGCATTGGCATTGCTAGTGCAGGAGTTAGAGAGATGCATAATAAGAATGACAGTATTGAACTAATGCCAACCCCACCATACAGAGACTGAAAGGTGTTGGGGCTGTGCCTTTGAGTCATCAGCCATAACGCTTATGCCATTGCACCTCACCCCACACTGCAGACACCAACAGGTGTCGCGGTGTGCTTTGGGGTCTTCAGCCCTTATGCTCAACCCATTTCACAAGGAAATAAGATGAGATGGGTGTAGTATAAGAGAAAGGGGTGAACTTTAGGGCTGAAGACCCCAAGGCACACCTTGATATCTGTCAGTGGCTGTAGGGTGGGGGTAGAATGCTGTGAGCATTACGACCGATGAACCCAAGTCACACCCCTGCCGCCAGTCAGTCTCTACAGTGTGGGAGTTATGGTTGTAAACTTTAAGGCCCCAGGCATTTGTAGGTATTTTCACTCCAAATTTTCAAAATGGGCTTTTTGGGACCCCACCTCATAAACAGTGGCATTATCATTTCATTATTCAATCCTGAAAGGTGATTTCGCACAGGAACTACGTCATTTGGTGCCACAGGTGTGGAAACACATTTTGGGCAGGATGTGAAAAATGACAGTTGTACTGTTCATGAGGAGGTGTGGAAAAAATGGCAATGTTGAAAATCTGGAGTGAAAATATGAAAAATTCATGAAGTTACGAGCATGCATAGAAAATGCGCAATGCATGCCTGTAATGTGGTCATTTTTTGGAATTCTTTCACCAAATTTTCAACATAGGCATTTTGGGACCTCTGCTCATGAACAGTACCACTGTAATTTTCCTAATCTGTCCCGAACACTGATTTCCCACAGTGACCGTGCTATTCTGTGCCGAACGTGCAAAAACACATGTCAGCCAGGATGTGAAAAATGACAGCTGTACTGCTCATAAGGAGGTTTGAAAAAATGCCAATGCTGAAAATCTGGAGTGAAAATATTACAGGTTCGTGAAGTTACAAGTGTGTGTGGAAACTGCGCAATGCATGCTGGTTACACAGTCATTTTTGGGAATTTTTTCACCAAATTTGCAACATAGGCTTTTTGAGAGCCCACCTCATGAACAGTGCCACTGTCGTTTCATTAATCATCCTGAAAGGTGATTCTGCGCAGTGAACGCAAAATCTCCTTTCAGGACCAAATAATACCATGACAGTGACTGAATTCATGAGGAGGGGTCCCAAGAAACCCATGCTGAAAATGTGTTGCTGAAAGTTCAAAAAATGGCGGAGATATCCACATAAAAGTTTAAATAAAGCCATTTATGCCACTATACAGTTTATCGGCATTTCTTCAGTTCGTGGTCGGCTTTGAAGAGTGCAGACGTGTTCCCGGTCCACTGAAGATCATCGTACTGGGCTCCGGAGGTAAGTATGGGGTGAGAAGGGTGTGTGGGGAGGTGCATTGCGCAGAGGGTGGCTGCGGGTTGGGAGAAGGGCCACTGGACTCAGCGAGGGACCATTTCCTTTTTTTACAGTTTTTTTTTTTGTTTTAAAGATGACTCGGGACTTTTGGCATGCTGGGGTGGGCTCCCAGCATGCCACCTGGAAGTTTGTTTATCTGGGGAGGGAGGCAGTGGAGCTGATGGGATTGGGCACTCCGTCGGCCATACAGTGTGCTTCGGGGGAGAGGGGGATTGGGCACCCCCTTGGCACATAACAAATTGGAAGGAGGGGCGCATCATGCCAATAGGGATCAGGCTACCCCATCAGCTTCCCCAGGGACTGTGAAAGGCAGTGACTGTCTGTCAGCTTCCTGGGGACTGTGAGAGGCCAACAGAGAAGCTGTCACCATGTTAATTGAAAGGAGACACCACTAGACAATGCAGTTGTAATTGACTGCTGCAGTCAGGGACCGCCCCGCAAACACAGCTGATCATGACGGGGTGTTCCCTGATTGCAGCGGTCAATCTGTTTGTGCATAGTGGCATGCTCAGTAACTGTCGTTAGTAGAAGCACTGTGTTTCCTGTGCACACGCGCACATGCAAACACAAAAATGGGGTCCTGTCCAAATAAACCATACTAGACCTTGACCATACTCTATCATCTAACTCCTGGTGCAAAAATAAACTCCCTAAAACATCTCAAACCAAGATTTATTTATTTATTTAACAGCTGATAACTGGGAAAGGCACAGTGAGCCTAGGCTCGATTCCAGGTGCGACCCGGGGAAGGGCAAGGGAACAGAATATAACAGTACAACAGTTGTAAACAGTTAATATAGAATTTTACTCAGCATTAAGATTGATACAGAGTATAATAATACAGCAGTAGTACACAGCATTACAGAAATATTCACAATATTTTAATTGATACAATGGTGCGAGCTTAGGTAAAAAAATACAGGAACAGAACATTGGTGTGAGACAAAATAATAAGTACAGTAATTCATAGGACATCGAGTCAATTACATGGCACAAGCTATAGTACAGGTACTGCTTTTTGGGAAAGGGGGTTTACACTAATGGTAATTGGTCACAGAAGTAAGAGCTGGCATTGGAGCCAGGACAGGGTGGAGAGTGAGGGGAAATGGGGACTAGTAGTTAAGGTGGGGAGTGGAGAGGGTGAGGGAGAGGGAAGGGGACTAATAGTTAAGGGGGAGCAGCAGAGACAAGGGGGAGAGATACCTGAAGTAGTTTTTGATTCACTATCTATTTATCTGACACCAGCGGCGGTTCAAGTAGCTTTAATGTGGGGGGCTAACAAAATTTAGAACAAGGGCTGGGAGTCTGGGGCTGCCTAGGCCCCCAGAAAATTTTGCAATTTTTGCAGTGATTTTGTGGCACTTTTTGCTGTCACGCAGTGTTTATTTCCTATAAATAACTTATATAATTACAAGAAAAACCTTGAATCGAGCTGTTTATTTCATTCCATATTACCTGAAGCAATTTTATTTTAGTTTATTTTGATGGTCATATATTCTGCTGCTAGTTACATATTCAGAAATACAGTATGTGTACAAGTAATGAGATATAATGACATCAAGTACACATTTTCACTTTAAAAATGTTTATTTTTATTTTACAATGACAGCAGCACTAAGAAATTCATTTGGTGCAACAGATTAGTTAAACATGTTCTATTAACATTCAGAATTTGTTTCTAGTACATTCATGTTCAGCATTTTCTATCAAGTAAAGGTAAACTGATGTCCTGCCACTATAGCTAAAATTATTAATTAAATAACATTTCAAGAATATATTATTTATATCTGTTCCCTATCCAACAGTAACAAAGGTACATATATACATACATGCATACATATAATATTTTATCCGGTACCATCAATAACAGCGAAATATCCAAAAATATTTCTGTTACTGTTGCCACAATATAGAGGATAATGTATGGTCTTTGGTTAATTACCATGCTGTAAACACTTAGAAAGGTTGTCATGACATCACTGTAAACCTCAAGAGCACATCTCAGGAGGTTTTCTGATGGTATGTCAACCTTGAGAAATGTTTTCAGCGTGGATGTTAACCAAAGACCATATATTATATTTAATATTGTATGAGCTACCAAGATTGTATAATTGTGAACTGACTTACTTGACTTGACTGAATCACGTTACAGAACATTGAGTGTCTGAGCATTTCACTTTGTTATACCATTGTTATGACACACTTAAGAAGGGTTGACAACACAGTGATGTCATATCCATGGCATAGCGAGGTTGAAATTTGCTTGATTTCAGTTAATAATGAGGGCTCCCCATACATTAAGTATATATTAGTGTGTGTTATATATATATATATATATATATATATATATATATGTATATGTGTATATATAGAGAGATATATATATATATATATATATTATGGTAGCACAGTAGTGCTACCATAGTTAGGGTTGAGGAGCCATTTACATGTTAAACCTAAAATCTTGCACCTTAATAAATTTGTAACCGTTCAACGCATTTGCCTGAAATTTGGAATACATGATCAAGACCCATATGCCTTGGGATCTGCCAAGCTTCGTACTGGTCAGATATACAGTTGCAGAGTTATTAAGCGTGATGTGCGCGTGCGTTCACGCTTTTTTTGGAATTCTACGGTTGCACCTACAGGTTGCACGGTTTATATGACCAGTCCAAAATCTTCAGGGAACATGAGGTCAGGGTTCCCGATGTGCCTTTTGAAGATTTCATGAAAAAATATTAAACGGTTCAAAAGTTATTCAAAAAACAAGTTCCCATTATAAGTCAATGGGAAAAGTTAACAAAAAGTTCGACAGTGTCGCAAATGCAGGTTTTACTTTCGCAAATGGCCCTTTTACTGTCACAAATCTGCCATTTTGTTTTCAGTTGGTGATCAGAAAAATGCTTGGCATTTAAATTTGGGACCATCTAGTAACCTAATTCTTTTTGTATTCACCTAGTCGGACCCTGAGGATGCTAGCCATGTCTTTATTTTGGAGTAAAACACCCAGAAATATGTTTTTCACATTTCTGGAAAAAGTATGTAATGCCCCAAAGTTGGACCATTCCAGAGAAATAAAATAAAATGAATAAACTAAGAGTCCACAGGTGCTCAGGGTACCTGCTGCAGGTGTAGGCAGCAGGGTACAATGCTAAGGGGTCCCTAGAAATAAAGATTCAACTTCCTGGTACAGGGAAACACTGTAAATAATAGAAAAGTGCCCTGTGCACTTACAGCTGGTCAAAAGACAGATTTTTAAAAGCATTATATGTCATAATGGCCTGGATGGAATGTTGTGCTGAGTGGCTCATGCACAGCATTCCACTCCAGCCAATCTAGAACCCAGGGTGGTTCAACTTTAAATAATAATTCTACAGTTGTTCAGTTGGTCAGTTGCTGTTGGACTGTGGAGTAGAGAGGATCACAGGAGTGCAACAGGGACTTGTGGCTTACCTGGGGCTGTGAAGCCAGTCCTGTTGACTCCCTGGTGAGTCCCCTCCTCCAGTCCACTGAAGACATCCTGCGCTGCGTCAGTGTACGGTCGGTGGTGCCAGTGGGGCACCACGAAGAAGAAAACGCCCATTTTCCCCCATGTTTTGGGCTTAAAAGCCCTCCGTTTATTTATTTTTGCCCCCTGAGTATTTTATAGTTAACTCCAGTCCCACACCGGCGGCAGAGAAGCGCCGCATCTCCCTTTCGGCCGTCGGAGGCCCCCCGAGTCATCCACCTAGCTGCCTGTTGCTCCCTCCCACTGCCAGCTTACCTCCCACCTCCCTGTGACTGCAGCAACCTCCTTCCAGACGGCGAAGTGGTGAGTCAGCGGCAGCACACGCAGTGCTGACCGCCAGATCTTGAAAGGAGACTCTGTTTGTTGAGAAAAGTGCAGTAGGCACTTACAAGAGATGGCCGAGCACCGCAGGGGCATCAGATCATTAGGATCCTTCATTTAATATTCATTTCTGGAGGCGGGGCATAGCGACGCCCACGGGGAGGGGCCAGGGTATTAAGGCCAGTTCAAAGGCCTGTAAATATTCATTAAGGGACGGAATTTAAGACGGGTTTTCACCAAATAAGTGACAGCAGGCTCAGGGAGCCTGTAGACTTAAAGGGGCAATGCATTTAAAAGGGCAAGTCAGGCCCAGATCTAAAGTAGGGCATTAGGCCCATTATAAAGTGGGGCACCAGGCCCAATCTAAAGTGGGGCACCAGGCTCATTGTAAAGTGGGGCACCAGGCACAATCTAAAGTGGGGCACCAGGTCCAAGCTAACGTAGGGCATCAGGCCCGAGGTAAAGGTAGGGCATTAGGCCCGAGGTAAAGCCTGGTACTATAGGGAGGCCCCGGCCTAGCAGAATAGGGCAAGCCAGCCTAGTGGTATTAAAGGGAGGCCTCAGCCTAGCGGAATAGGGCAAGCCAGCCTAGTGGTACTATAGGGAGGCCCCAGCCTAGCGAAATAGGGCAAGCCAGCCTAGTGGTACTAAAGGGAGGCCCCAGCCTAGCAGAATAGGGCAAGCCAGCCTAGTGGTACTAAAGGGAGGCCCCGGCCTAGCATAATAGGGCAAGCCAGCCTAGTGGTACTATAGGGAGGCCCCAGCCTAGACGTCCAGAAAGGGATCCTATTTCAGAAGACCCTACATTTAGAAACAGGGGTTCATTTAAGAGTGTTTGATTTGCTTATACTGTGAAACTACTGTGATTACTGTACTGCTTATGCTGAACTATTGTCCTAGGTACCTGAACTATTGCCCTAAGTACCTGAACTATTGCCCTAAGTACTTGAACTATTGCCCTAAGTACCTGAACTACTGTCCTAAGTACCTGAACTATTGTCCGAATTACCTGAACTATTGTCCTAAGTACCCGAACTGTTGGTCTAAGTACCTGGACATTGGCACTCATCAGTAATAATTACCCCCTGAAGGTATCATTTGCCCTCCTCCGGCAAATTATGGTATCATTACACAGTTCTTTGGGCATTCTTCAGTTATATGTTTATTACTGTACGAAGACAGTCTCAATCTTCTACCACACTGCAGTCTCATAGTGTAGTCTGTAACACCATGTACGCAGAATCAGTCTCTACTCAGAAGAAGACGTCCCCTCAGCATTCTTCACTCCTGGGAGATCATCCATCAGCTCATCCCATCTGTTTGTGTCGTCCACCGAAGTCGAGTCCATCGCCAGTCGTACAAGTCGTACACGCTGTTTTCTTGTTTTCACAGCTTGAAAGTACATCCGCCGAAACGCATCACGACAGCCGTGCCAGTGTCGTTCCGTATGGTTCCTGTTCCAGATGTCCCGAAGTTGGTCACCCTCTACAGGAGAGTGAGCTTATCCTGGAGAACCTGTTCTGCGCCCCACCTGGTCGTTCGCCAAAAGTCAAGTCCGTCGAAGCCCAGAACGGGACGTGTCTGCCATTTCTTTGTTTTGTGTTAGTTCCTGATCTTAGGATTGCAGAGTCAACCATCATCTCTTCAGATTCTTATGGTTCCTGGTCCTGTCAGAGTTCCTTTCGAGTTCATCTGGCCTTTGGAGTGCTACAGCATCAGTCAGGTCGTGGTAGTCCTCCATTGGATTCATCGCCACGCAGATCTTGATCTATCTTCATCCTTGGCAACCCTGGAAGTGGGTTTTGGCTGAGGAACCCTTTGTTTTCAGTGTGTTATTTCAGGAACCAGTTGCTCTGGTTCTACATTCCGGCTGCCTTGGAGAGAGTGGGCATTTGCCGACGATATATGGTCTGTTTACCAAACCTCTCACCACCCCAGTGGCCTTAACTAGGTCCTTGCTGGGAATTGAGATTAGGGTTCTACAGTTCTGTTTTACTTCCCTTGTAGCTACCAACGAAGAACGACGGTGTACACGAAGACGCCGTATCTCTGGACTCTTGTAATATCTGGACCCTTATGGAAATGTGTGATACTAATTATCCTAATGCAGTGCTGAGTAGCTTATGTAACCTGATTCTCGTTTAGAGTATATAAGTATAGAATAGAGTCAGAAATAAGAGTGGCATTAGGCCTAAAGTTTATCCTTGTGGTAATAACCTTAGAAGTGGTAGATAAAAGTATTTCCCTGTTTTATTGCCCTATTGTTCTCGGGCAACCCCTCCTCCTTCTTGTGACTGTGTCTGTCTACCCTTGGTACAGAATAAATGCCCTGCAGGCATCGAAGCACTAAGTTGACTCCTGCCTCTCCTTGTCTGGATGACAGTTATCCTATCCACATAATTCGGACCTTGGTGCCTCGCTCATCTCTTTTCATCACGTTTAGAGTAGAGCACTCTCTCAATTCAACAGAGCACCCCTTCAGATCATCACAAGTACTTTCGCAAAGTACTTTCGCACTTGCGACACTGTTGAATGAATTTGCGAAAGCTTTCGCAAATTGCGACAGTACTTTTCTTGACTGTGGGAAAATGAAAGCAATTCTTTGGCACCCCGCTGCAAAAGAAAGGATTGGTGTTTTGGGCTGAAATTTGGAGAGAATGCAACCAACATCTCAGAGATGTGCCCTTCAGTGTTTTGTTGAAAAAATATTACACGGCAGCAAAGTTACGGCACTCCAAAGTTTATGCTTTTTCCCATAGGATAACATTACGGTGTCTGATGCATTGCAGCAATCCTTTGGCGGGTCCTGCTGCAAAATAATGGTTTGGTCTTTTGGGATGAAATTTGGAGGGAAGATTGCCAACATCTCACAGATGTGTCTTTCAGTGGTTTGGTGAAAAAATATTACAGGGAGCCAAAGTTATGGCACTCCAAACTTCTCTTTTTTTCCCATAGGATAACATTTCGGCGTTTGCCGTGCCTTTCAGGGCCCATATCTCAGAAACAGTGCGGACAGCTTGGACTTTTCGTCTAGAAATACTTAGCCCCCAAAGGGGCCTAAGTAATAAAATTCAGCCAGGAAAGTCATAAATCATATGACTTTTACATTTTTTCACGTCCGACGGTTCCTGAGATATAAGCAATTTAGTATCCAAACTCCTCATTTTCTGCTCCAAGACCCATTATTATGCACACATTCTTTGTACTCACTGTCTTTCTCTATGAAGCTTTTGGGGAAAACCAGCCTGTGCTCTTACATTACTGTTACCATTGCCCTTTCCGCTTGTGGTTCCGTACCCGTTTCACTTACCGTTCACGTCTACACCACCATGTGCGTTATCCTTTGCATTTTCATTTGCGCTTGTGTTTCCATTATTTTTTACTATTTGTATCTACAGTACTGTTTCTCTTTCTGTTTCGCTTTGTGTCACCATGCCCATTGCCATTTGCATTTGCGGGCACCATGTTACTATGTGACAAGACCTGTTACCATTGCCCTTTCCGCCTGTGGTTCCGTACCCGTTTCACTTACAGTTCCCGTCTATGCCACCATGTGTGTTACCCTTTCTGTTCTCATTCGCACTTGTGTTACCATGTGCGCCACTGTGAGTTCTTCTGTTTGCATGGCTGTTCCTGTTACCATGTCACAAGAGGGCCCCGTGCTCCTGCCACCACATTACATTCACTATTTCTCGTTATCATTCTCAAAAAGAAGGGAAATTAGAGGCGAAAAACTCTGTTTAATGCATCAGTTAGGGTTGTTCCACAGCGACAAAAGTGAGGAAATTCGGTGTTAGGGTTGAAAACCCCCCTTGGACCCAGCCTACCCCCCCAACCAGCATTGGGGTCTTTAGTCCTAACTCTCACCCCATTCTCCTTTACCTCTGCTTCTTTACATGTGATGGGGTGAGAGTTGAGGGCTGATATGTTTCCTAATGTGCCTAATGCCAGTGGAGGGTGGGCTGGGTCAGGGGTTTCAACCCTAACACTGAATTTCCTCACTTTGTCGCCAGAACAACCCTAACTGATGCATTAAACAGAGTTTTTTGCCTCAAATATACATATATATATATATATATATATAGATACACCTTCTTATAAAAATAACTACATGTTGCATTTGATTCGCACTAACTTTCAACTAGCGTTATGTACTGATATTCCACTATCAAGCTGAAGGAGTTTGTCAGCCTGATGGCATGGCATTGGCTGACAACACGTGCTATGCTGGAACTTGGGTTTGCATTGTAAGACTGAGACATTGAAAAGGCTGGCAAGAAGAGAACTAAGCACTCCATTGGAAACAGTTTCTCTGGGGTGGATGGTTACCAACTTTAATGGCAATACTATTACCCAGCACTAGTGGATCCAAAGAAACATAGAAACATATAATTTCATGGCAGAAAAGGACCACTTGGCCCATGCAGTCTGCCCAGAACAAGTTCCATGCCTATTCTGTCTCTACAGACCTTATCTGGTCTCCAGTGACACTCCCACCTCCCTGCCTCCTATCTTACATACAATTGAACTAGGAAGCCTGCGATTCATAGATGAGACCAGTGCTCACTAGTCACTACCCTGTCCCTATGGTGGCCAGCCCAAACAGGCAAACAATCAATCAGTCAGCATAGTGGCTCACAAACAGGATAACTGAAGTGCTGTAATGCTAAAGAAAAATGCAACTTTATTTAGCACGCTTCAGTAGTTTAAAGGCAAACAATGCACAGTGCTCTGCTGCTCCAACATGTACCCCTAGCGCCTCGACTCCACAAGCTCTTCTGAAAACCCTCCAGGGTTTCTCATGTCAATCATGTACCATTTTAGTTGCCCTCCTCTGAACCACCTCCACCCTTTCCATGTCCATTTTGAGATGTGGTCTTCAAAACTCAACACAGGGGTGGCCCAGCTACTATAACCAGCCACTGCTGTAATGTACCATATACTGTATATTGTAAATGAGCACCCGTCCTGTGCTTAAAGGTACTTTCCTAATAAATATACTGTATCCAGTTACAATACGGAGTGAAGCACTACACACTATTCCCCAACTCATACAACTCATCATAGCTGCTTTAGCCTAATCTCAGCTTTAAAAGGGAACATTTTACATTTTAGAGGTTTTTAGAGGAAAATGCTACTTCTTGACAAAATTGTCAGTCTTTCAAAACATACTAGGTTTGCCAGTGCCATCTTGGTGACCGTAACTGCCACTGTAGCTTGGAAATCACAGATGCAGGGAACTAGTCACTAGTGTTCCTGCATCCTCAAGGGAAGTGTTTTGGGGTTGGGAGAAACATGGGGATACAGTGAGTCTCTGGTTGAGAGAACAACACTGCTGCCAACATCTCATTCAATGCTGTTTTCCCCTGGTCCAGGATATAATCACTTCTCTCTGACAGGAAGGATTTTAAAGAGGGCACACCTGCTGCAGCATTGCAACCTGGATGCTGTCTGGGGGGGGGGGTAAATCAGGAAGGGGCAACTAAGCATGGGAAAGTGAGATGTATGTAACAAGAACAAAGTGGCTCTATGCACAAACAAAGAAGGCATGTTAAGGTATCTAACAACAGTGTACATACACGACCCTCATGAATTACATGCACGTCTGTAGCACTGCAATAACTGGTCTCAGACTGAAAAAAAAAAACAGCTTTGCAGATCTCATGTCTAGATTAACTCCAGCTAGGCACTGGATTGCTTAAAGTTGAATCTGAACAAGATCTGGGGCTTGGGAAAGGCTCAAGCCACTATTGGCTTTGCCCAGTTCCAGGGGCAACAAAGCTGTGGCCTGGTCAAGTGGCATTCTGAGTATCCAGACCCTAAGAAAGCAAGATCCTTGGACAAGCTGAGGCCTCTGAACTGACCAAAGAAGGACTTTGAGAGTAAACACCACAAGTGGCAACAACTGGAGTTAAAATAAATGCTATGCTATAACACTCTCAAAGGTTCTTCTTAAAAGCAGATTAACCCTGAGGTGGGTGCATGTGGTATGTTAAATAGTGCCCTCCAAAAAAGTGTGGGAAACTGTTGCCTGTGCATATCAAAGCTATGGTTAATACAGTCAAACTGGTTTGTATTCTGCAACCTTCACACCTGCTGTCAGACTAAAACATATTCAATGACATGAGCAATTTTGCATCTCATCAAAATTCAGAATAGGGATGCCATCATGCTGTTCTAGCATGGTTTGCTTTAACAGCTGTTGTAATTCTGCAATAACAAAAAAAAAAAAAGAAAAAGGTGTGTTCTTCAGTGTGGCAAAGTTACACAGTGTACCTGACTTCCACTGCAGTGTAGGCTGGGTGGTAAAGAAAACTGCTGCCTGCATTCTGTGCTAATAATGGCGGATAAACAAGTAGCTCTGAACTGATGCAGCAGATAAATAAAATCCCCAAGCTGTATTCTGCATACTGCAGTAGCCCCATGTGTAGTTCTATTCCCACCTGTTCTCACTCTGCCATCACCGCCTAAAATTATAAATATTAAGCAAACGACGACTGTCACAGGAGTACTGCAAGTACTTCAAACAACAGACTTGAAAACATGTTGACAACAGGGCATTCTATTCTAAAGCTAGGCCTAGACTGTTTCAAGTTAATATTTTGGAGATAATGGGGAGCCATTCGATACACCCCGTCATGCACGCCACTATAGGCACTGAACACAAAGCAATTTACAGCTTCTACAATGTGACTTTTACACACTTTGAACACATCCATTTCTGCAGCAACAAAACACACTGCACTAATGTGCAATATTTTAACAATCTTGTTCATCACAAGTGAAGCGATTTTAGTTCACAAAATTCAATGGCTGGAGTCTGGATTTATTTCTGCCCTTTAGTCCACACACCCTGTTCCTGCCTGGATTTACCTTGGCTTCATTGGCAGTCTTTTCTTGATGGTCCCTCATAGTTAAACCTTTTTCCTCACCTCCTTTTCTGATGTTCTGACCTTGACATAGAAAATATAGAATTTGTTGGCAGATGAGGACCGCTTAGCCCACCAAGTCGGATCATTTTGTCCCTGTCCATACTGGACCCTACCTAATCTCTGGCTACTCCCCTTCCCTTCCCTAGTAAGACCTCATTTTGCCTAATGGTCTTACAGTATATAGATTGGTTAGCCCCTTACCTTTCTCTCATTGGCAAAGGCAGGGAGGAAGGAGGTGGTTGATGGAGCCCCGGGCCGGGGCTCGCCCCTGGGGAGGCTGCTGACCTCTGTCTGGCTGGGCCTGGGCATGCCGTGCCCTGCTGTCTTCCCTTCTGCCTTCTCCCTGCGGCCGGGCCGGGTGCTGCTGTTATTCTAGATGCAGTGGGTCCCTCTTGCTGCTGCTGCGGTCTGTGGAGTGCTGGGGAGAGCGAAGGATGGAGGCAAGCAGGCACGGCTGAAGCAATTGTGCAGGCTGAGACACACTAGTGACTGGCTGCATAGTGACTCCTCACTCTCACAAAATGGTAGCTCTTCTCCATCTCGGGGAGATAAACTGGCACCAAAGATGTGCTGCATGGTGCATGCCACATAATGGGAGTCAGGAGAACACGCCCCCACCACCCACCCTAATCATGGCATGCCAGCGCAGCTGCCCTGCCTGAGCCCACCAACCACAACCCCTTAACTTTTAATTTAAAGAAGAGACTGCTGGTGCCGAACAGGCGGCTAAGGTCCCCACAAGGCTGTCACTGCTGAGCCTGACTAACTGCAGATTGCAGAAATGGCAGTAGTAAAAAAGAAAAAGAAAATGGTCCAGCCCGGAGGCCAGGCCCTCACTTGAACAGGGGGCTTCAGCCCCTCAGCACCCCCGTAGTCAGTGCCTATGTCACTATTAGCCCCCATCTTAAAAACAGTACCATGTTGCATGTACAGGCATTGAAATTCAGCTAAATGCGGCATACCTTTTGATCAGGGAAACATTTTTTTTAATTTTTCACCAATCTTCTCAGAAAAAGTGATGTGATGAGATTTTTCTGTCACAGCCTGTACACAGTAATTGACGACAGTAAGAGACTCGCTCTGCTCCCACGTCAAAACATGAAGCGCTCTCAGTTTTAATTGGTCTATGGTCTAAACTCTCTTCTATTGGTTCTCAGTATTACTATGGTGATGGGGTATTCTGCCTAAGTCACCATAGTAATACTAAGTACATGGGAGAACCAGTAGAAGAAGAATTAATTGAAGTTCACATTTCGTGTTACTTGCAGGTTTTTACTGCACGGTGTTCCAACATACCATACAACTAAAATTACTACTCGATTATTTTTAAAAAATCGGTAAAATGTGTGTGTTTGTGGGGGGGCTGAAATAACTACATGGCCCCCAAATAAATCTGAGAACCATGGCCCGACCGCCCCCATTTATACACCCTGTCTGACACTAAGAACAGAATTTATTTATTTAGGATGTTAAATGCCTGCAGGTTAGCCAAACTCAGAACAATTGTACGGCTTCTATTACTAATTTCTGGTGGAATCCACCCCAACGCTGGACCCATCAGCCCTAACCAAACATACAGCACCCCAAAGTATATAAAGGGAATGACCTGAATATAGTGCACCTCAATATCAGAAGTATCCTAGCTAAGAAACATGAGTTTGAGGCCTAGGTAGCCCTTCATAGCTTTGATGTCATAGCCCTTGCAGAATCCTGGCTAATGGATTCTATCTCAGATAAAGAAGCAACAATAGAGAACTATAAAATATTCTATAAAGACTGAAAAAAGAAAAGGGGGGGTGCCTGTTCTTAGTGCCAGATAAATACACAATGATAGAATGCCCTGGTTCCACTGAGTCCCTAAATTGTGACTTCCTGTCCATTAACCTACTTCTGGGAGGCACAAAAACCCTCACCTTAACTTAAATTGGTCCACGAAATCAAGTAATATTTTAATGCCTATTTTCCAGGATCTTGGATTACATCAGGTCATTGACACCCTATCCATGTCAGTTATGAAACAGGCTCACAGACAGCTCTGGACTGGCTGGTAGTCACCAATCCATCTAGGGTCCTATTGGCAGGCACTCTCCCTGATGATCTTAGTGATCGCTGCCCCATTTTCTGTTGTTGAACTGGCAAGAAGTCCCATCCCCATCCAGTCTATATCCAGACTACTGTAGAAACATGAAGCAGCTAACTGGCAAACCCCACCTGCATAGCCTTAATTCTGCTGACAGGTCTTTCCTAGACAACATCACTGACCTAAACCTTGCCTATGATAATTTTTGCTGGATCCTCGCAAACATCCCAAATCAGGCTGCTCCCTTAAATGCATGAGAATTAGAGGTGACAAGACCGGGTGGTTAAATGCTGATATACTCTGCAAGCTGAAACTCTGGGACAAAATTTGAAAAAGATATAAGTCAACCGGTAATCCCCAAGATTTGATAGACTACAGAATTACTAGGAACAAGTGTAAAACCCTAGTCAGAAATGCCAAATCCACCTATTTCAAAGTACGCCAAGAAACAAAATGTGCCCAATCCAAAACTGTCTGGCAGGTTTTTAAAAAGCTAACCGGGGACAATGTTGCTGGGGATTCCTTTACCCTAGTGGCCAATGGTAACATGGTTAGTGACCCTGGTAAAATAGCTACCCACTTCAACAGACAATTTGGGGACCTCTCCAAATACAGGGTCTCACAACAGCCCACCTACCCAACACTGACTGGCTTCGATCTCCCCCAATCTGGCACACACCCAAAATGTTATTTTAGGATTCTTTCCAAAAAGGAGGTTCTTAAATACATTAAAACATATGGTTCCACTATGCAGCAGCGACAAGAAATTTGTCGACTGTCGGCACAGCACCAGCACAACTCCGCCAACTGGTGTTGTGCCATCGCTGGGGGAACTAGTGTTTCTAGAAGCACCAATGTTTCACGTCATACTCAATGCCTTGACAAAGCATCGAGTATGACGTGAAACACTGGTGCTTGTAGGGAGCTTTTACTGCTATAACAGCTTGATGTCTATTTGTTAAAGCTACAGTGCAACAAAAAATGTTTGTCCAAGAAGCTTGTTTCAGGTGCAGTTAATAAAAATATTAGCTTACCTGGCAAATTTACTTGTCTAGGTAGCTCCTATGCCATGCGCCATGAGACTTTTTTTATACTAACCCTTGCCAGGTCTACAATGCCATTTCTATGCAGAATGTGATGGCCATCTTTTTCTCTTGAGAAAAAATTTAATTAAAACATTTATAAAATAGCCAAATTTTGGTGGAATTAGAAAATTGTACCACCAAATAAAACTGGAAGATGCCCGGCAACATTTATAGTGAAAAAAGGTAGGGTAAAATTTGCTGCCTAATTTCGTTGCACTGCTCTTTTAAATGAGTCTTAATGAAACCTAGCATAACAGTTTTTTTTGTGTCAGCATACTGTGATACTTGACTTTTTTCTTTTCCTTTTTGTGCTTTACATTGTGGCTCCAGTGGCAGTTTTTAAGTAGCTGCCTTTTCACTTGCTGCAGCTACTTAGGCTGCATACTCATTGACCTCACCAAGGTATTCGATCTAGTTAACCACTCACTTCTGCTGGATACTCTGACTCTATTGAACTTTCCCTCTAATGCTGTAGCCTGGTTCAGAAGCTACTTGGGCAACAGAGTACATAGCATGAACATTCATAATGCCCTCTCCAACCCAGTTATGGTTACCTGTGGAGTACCCCAAGGATCAATCCTAGGGCTTCTCCTATTCTCACTCTTTATCAACTCCATACCAGCAGCCTGCCTCCACAGTGGTATGATCCTCTACGCTGATAATGCCATCATCTTCTGGGAGGGCAAAGATATTAGCAGTATGAACAAAATCCTGCAATCAGACCTCTCCTCTATGGAAAGCTTGTTTAATCAACACAAAATGGTCCTTAACACAAAAAAAAGCTTAAAGCAATGCTATTCTCGGGATCTCATGAACCACATCTTGACACCCTAACTCTGATAGACTCCTCAGTTGAGCAAATAATACTAGTCAATGAATTCCATTATCTGGGTATCATCCTTGACAACTCTCTTTCCTTTTAGTCTCATGATGCATATGTCATGAAAAAACTCCATCAATGGCTGGGTGTGCTATATAGAATTAAAAAATGCCTCACAGCTGACTCCTGGAAAATTCTTTCTGATGGTCTGCTACCGCCCTTGATTTAATATGGCTTGTTAATTTCCTCCTCTGCTAGGGAATCCATTCTGTCCTGAGTGAAGGTACTATAGAACTTGATCTGTAGATTTCAAACCAACCTTCCATCCTGAACTCATCGCTGTCACCTTCTCGCCTGTGTATCATGCCTCTCACTTGACCTTCAAATACAATTTCTTGCTCTCACCTTTCTGCAGAAAGTGGCATTAGGTCTGGCCCCACAAAGCATCCAGGAAATCTTCCCTGAACTAGTAAAAAACAGGATCACAAGATCATCTGTGGGCCATTCATTTGTTACCCAAAAATGAACAGCAACCTAGGTCAGAGATCTCTTACTTTCAGGGCCATGTGCTGGTACAATGAGATGTGTACTTCCCTAACTGCAATGACATGCATCTCCATTTTTAAAAAAAGCATGTGCACTGTACTTTACTTCTCTATCTAACTGTAACTGTCACTGACACTCACAATAAGAGTTCTATTGCACTTACGTACCTGCCTATGATATATATATATTGTATGTTTACTGTCTCCTACATAGTTTCTGTCACTATGTGTCATCTGTACCCTACTACTTGTCAATACACTGGGCAGGGGCACTTATGAAAAAAGAGTCTTTGCCCATTAAGGTTTTCCAGTATAATAAATAAAAATGAAATGAAATGATTGGAAGGCATGTGGCACAAGCCAGCTCCAAACAAAAAAGACACTGTAAAAATACAGGAAAATGTGGGTGCACATTTATTAAGGCAGTTTTAACTTAATAAATGTGCTCCCACATATGCCTGTAGGTTTGCGCAGTGTCTTTTTTGTTAAGAGATGATGACTGACATTTCAGTGCTGCATACTTACTTCTTTGAGCATGTTATTTTTTTGTTTGTTATGAGGCAAATGCCAGGTCTAGGGTGTGTGTCTGTAGGCTTTCTTACCTTGGAGTTATCACCCAATAAGGTTTCGGCAGACAGTGGACATGAGACCTGGGGAAGGTGGGACAACTGCAGTAACAGTGATTTAAATCCATGTTTACTACATGGAAAATCATAGGTATAATTGATGAACCAGCACAGTGACAGTTATTCAACTATGTATCGCACATGATTCTGTGCAAATGTTCTGAGACATATATTGTTAAATCATCTTGCAAAAAAGTTTCAACAAATTGACAACAATAACAACAATTCACCCTGAGACATCTTTTACATTCACAGCATTTGTTGTGGACCTATGAACAATATTTGAAAAAGCAGTGTATACAGACAAACCCAAGGAAAACTGGCATAAAACTGATGTTCCACCACAACTGACGTCAAGATTTCCTGCTGTGGACAAACTATCCACCACTGAACAGTGGAAGAAAAACAGGAGATTTGTTATGCAGCAGAAAGGTCTCAGTCCGCTGGTAGGAAACCTACATATTGTTCAGATGGCCACTTCTCTCCATGCGGTTGACAGCACAAGCTGGCAAAACAACTCTGACTTTTCATCTCCCTCAGTACCAACACCATCAGACAAAACTTCAATATGACAGAAAGCAATAATGGTGGTAATAGGAAGAAAAAACATGAAAAGCAATACTTATAGGTATTGAATCCATTTATAACATGGGTAGGAGAAAACGTGAAATGCCATTGGTGGAGTCGCTTTGCATGCCCATAGATTAAGTAAACCATAACCCATGGGGTTCCTGGGGATTAATCAACACCCTGGGTGTGTTGTGAGTCATCAGGCTGCAGGCCGAGTGTCCTCACAGCACCAGTGTGTTGATTAATTAAGCAATAAGCCACGCGGGGGTGTGGGTTATAAGGGGATTTATCACGGCTGGAGTGGTTTGCACGAGGCACAGCTGAGTGGGTAAATCTGCCCCAACCATGGTAAATCCCCAATTAATACAGATCCCCTGAGTGGCTTATTGCAATTATACCAAGTACTGTTTTTTTTATTATTTTAAAAAAAGCAGTACTTGGTATAATGATTAATAAGTCAGTCACTATTACAGCACTGTTTTTATTTTGTTTGTTTTTTACTGATATATGGAGCTGCTCTTTTATGGTCTCCGCTTAGTGGGGAAACAAGATGGTGGTCGGAGTTTCTTGATTTTGGCCTCGGATTGTTTTTTTTTTAAAGATGCGGCTGGCTGGCACGTTTTGCAGTGATTATCAGTAGATAATCAATGGAGGTAAGGTGCCAGCCTGCCTATCTTACTGGTCAGTGGCTGAAGTCCATGGTATAATCCCCAATAACCCCATACCCTGGAGTAACCTAATAACATAGGTTGCTTTTAAACAACAAAAATATCCAGAAAGGCATTTTTTTTGCTGTTTAAATAGCAAAAAAAGGTACAGTATCCTGCCACCTTGCAAAATAGTCCCTAACAAATAATGCATACTGCATTGCTCTTATGCACATAAAAATGTCACACATACACTACTGAGATGATATGTGACATTTCTTGTGCATAATACTGTCTGCTATGGTGCTTACCACTGTTACTGTAGACCTCCTCCCCAAAAGCAGAGGTATTGGCTTTCTCTCTGTTGCTTCCCCTGTGTGTCTTTCTCTGTCACTCTGGCTGTCTCTCCCCCTGTATTTTCCCCTTTTGGCCCACGATCTGCCACTGGGTGACTGACAAGCAGAATGAAGGTTTGCAAATGACATCGTGCTCTCTGCACAAGTGCTACAGTCTCTAACACTGCAGATTACTGCATGGTTCACACAGACACTGAGACACAGAGTGAGAAACAGGAACTACACTACAAGAATTTTGAATGACATACTTACTTTGTCTGTGTTTTTCTCTCTCTGTTTCTGTCTCTTGGGAGCAGGAGGCGCAGGGCTCTTTGCAGCCACAGACCAATCACTGGCTGCAAAGTGAAAAGAGAGAGAGAGAGAGAGAGAGAGAGAGAAGATGGGGTGGGAGCACTGAATTCATGGTGACAGAGGGAAACACACTGTACCTGTCTGCCTGTCTCTCTCTCTCTCCTAAGGCTGACCCTTCAGTCACTGCATAGACTGAGCACCAGTCTTGGTCCAAACCGCTGCTGTCTCTCTCGCTCTGTATACTGTAATGTCCTGATCTCCAGCTCACTGTCAGTTTCACTGTGTGATGAATGGCTTGGTGGGAGGTGAGTTGGGGGGGCCTGCACCTGCACTGAATATTGCCATGGCTGCAAACTGCTTGGGAATGATCATCAGCTACCCAGTGACTGGGAAGAGGGGTGACTTCACACAGTGAACAGAGACACATAACTGCCATGAGGTCCTGATGTTGCGAGTGCTGCACCTGTCTCTCACTTACCTACAGTTTTAATGGCCACCTTTATCTGCCTGAAGACTCTGCAAGCAAATGAGTCCTGAGGGCACTGGGATGGAGTCGCTCCATGCAACCATGGGTTAATGCTAACTTAATCCATGGGCATGCAGATCAACTCCACCAGTGGCATTCAGCATTTTCTCCTGCCCATGTTATAAGTTAGTATTAATCCATGGTTGTGCAGAGTGACTCCAGCACAGTGCCCTCGGGATTCATTTGCTTGCAGAGTCTTCAGACAGATAAAGGCAGCCATTAAAAGCCATAGCCAAGCAAGAGACAGGTGCAGCTCTTGCAGCATCGGGACCTCCTGACAATTATGTGTCTCTTTTCATTTTGTAAAGCCCCTTCCCCTCCCTCTGGTCACTGGGGAGCTGACGATCATTCCAGGTCAATTTGCAGCCATTGCAATCATTCAGTGCAGGTGCCCCCCCTCCACCAAGCCGTACATCACACAGAGAGACTGACAGGGAGCTGGGGATCAGGACATGTATACAGAGCAAGAAAGACAGCAGCAGTTTGGACTGAGATTGGTGCTCACTCTGTGCAGTTTCTGAGGAGTTGGCATTAGGAGAGAGAGAAAGATAGGCAGGCAGACAGGTACATGTGTCTCTCTCTGTCTCGCTCTGTTATCGTGAATCTGGTGCCCCCCCCCATCACCAAGTGTGGGGAATGAACTGCAGCTAGTCTGCAAGACAGAAAGTGAAACCACTTGTGTTACCGTGGGTGACAGTGGGTCAGAGATGTGGAGAGTACCTGTGTCTGGAGGTGCGGAGAGGCAGATCGAGAGTCACATTGGACAGCAAGAGACACCGATAGGGAACAGGGGGCAATGATGGAGCAGGCAATGAAGCAGACAGAGCTGAACCCCCATCCAAAACCCCAATCAAGAGAATGTGGTGTGGTGTGTGGAGATAGAGAGGGAGAGAGTCAGAGAGAGAGAGAGAGAGAGAGAAAGAGAGAGAGACAGACAGAGAGGCATGCACACAGTGACATCACGCTCAGGACAGACAGTGGAGAATTACGATAGTGTGTGTGTGTGTGTGTGTGTGTGTGTGTGTCTCTCTGTGTGTTCACTTTGCAGCCAGTTATGGGTTTATGGCCATGTAGAATCTACCCTCCTGCTCCCGAGAGACAGATGGAGGGAGGGGGAGAGAGAGAGAGAGAGAGAGAGAGAGACAGAGACAGAGAGACAGAGAGAGAGAGAGAGAGAGAGAGAGAAACAAAGTGAGTATGTCATTCAGAATTCCTGTAGTGTAGTTTCTGTGTTTCTCTCTCTGTGTCACAGTGTCTGTGTGAGCCATGCAGTGATCTGCAGTGTTAGAGACTGCAGAATTCATGGGGAGAACACAATGTCATTTCCAAACCTTCATTCTGCTTGTCAGTCACCCAGTAGCAGATCATGGGCCGAAAGGGAAAAATACAGGGAGAAAGACAGCCAGAGTGACAGAGACAGAGACAGAGACACAGGGAGAATGACAGGGAGAAAGTCAGTACCTCTGCTTTTGAGGGGGGGGGGCTACAGTAACAGTGGTAGGCACAGTAGCAGACAATATTATGCACAAGAAATGTCACAGATCATCTCAGTAGTGTATGTGTGACATTTCTATGTCCATAAGAGCTATGCAGTATACATAATTTGTTAAGGACTATTTTTCAAGGTGGCAGGATACAGTACCTTTGTGGCTATTTAAAACAGCAAAAAAACTCCTTTCTGGATATTTTTTGTTGTTTAAATATAACCCATTTGTTGTTTAAATGTAACCCATGTTACAAGTGCAATAACCCATTCCAGGGTATGGGGTTACTGGGGATTAATCAACACACTGGTGCTGTGAGGACACTCTGCCTGGGGCCTTATGCCTCACAATCCACACGGGGTGTTGATTAATCTCCAATAACCCCATACCCTGTTGTGCGTTATTGCTTACATACTTTATAACAGATGTGTAATATTGATTACAATGGCACTGAAATGGCAGTCATAAATTTATCATGCCAGACTTCAACAAACAACCTTGTTTCACACCGCTTACACAACCACAAGTAAATCATGCCAGGATGGATTATGATGACTATAGAAAGGAAAAATGGTTTTGCTTACCGACTACTGAGGATACAGTAAACAAATAAAATGGAACATTGTCAATGACCAAAAACTTTTCTCAAAATTTGCAACTTCAGAATTGTATTTGTAATTGTAGCACTGTTTAACTGCCTTATTTTGACTTGTAGCAAACAGAGGCTGCACAGGGCTGGGGTGCAGAGACAAATCAGGAAGTAAACAATAGCAATCAAAGTCCCACAGTTACCACACAAATAAGAGGCTGCTCACAGGTATCCATGGTGCTTCATTTTATTCAATGTGCAGAAAGTGGCCGGCCCAGTGGAGTTGAGGGATGAGGTCCTGGATGCCACACCTCGCTCCACACCAGTGACCTGGGTTCAGGAATAAGCCCAGACCACTGGGGATCAGTAGGGGAAGGAGAGGATTGAGCATCCGGAGAACAGCTTTCCTCTCCCTGGGGTGGGTTTGGGGGCTCCCTGGTGCAGTGGTGACACCTGGTGGAGACTGGGTGTACTATTTGTGCCTGGAACACAAGGGGAGGAATGCGGCAGATGCTTATGGCTTCTCCATGCAGGCGTCACTGCACGTCCAGCTCCTGGGAGAACCTATGCAAAAAATCCTCTCCCGGCAGCAGCATGAAAGCCACCAACAGACTACCTGATCAAGTGGGCCAAACAAAGCCCAACAGTTGGGGATGAGGGCTAAGGGTGATGCGGTCTCCTCTCCTGGTTCCCCCTCGCTGGGGGAGGCCCCGCCGTGGGGGACAAGCCACGGTCCTCCTCACTTCAGCAGTCATGGCGGAGGCTGGCTCCACCTAGATCAGTTGAGCGTCAGCGTATATGGCTAGAGTGGGGTAAGTACACCTCAAGCTGCAGTGCAGTGTATAAAGAAAGTAAAATCAAATGTGCAGAAAATGTCCTGATGCATTTCAGAATTACATATTCCTTTCTCAAAGGATCCTTTGAGAAAGGAATAGGTAATTCTGAAATGCGTCAGAACACTTTCTGCTCATTTACACTTTGAATAAAATGAAGCACCATGGATACCTGTGAGCAGCCTTTTATTTGGGTGGTGAGTACAGGACTTTGTTTACTGTTGTTTACTGCCTTATTTTGACCCTGCACCCTATTGGAGTGGGACATGTATTTGTAAATCTATAGTCTTGCTTATAACTGTTTCAATAGTCACTCTAAATAGTTTGCTAACAGACATAGCTCTCTGTTGTATAACTTGCTGATGAGTGTTATTGTTTAAAATACCTCTGTTGACTGGGCCTCCCTTTTTATGGCTGTGGGCGGAGCCTACAGCCATCTTGCTCTAGCTTGAAAACTGGGATATCATGGAACACATTTTTTAGTTCTTTTTAGTGTATCCTTCCATAAGTGCAAATCACAATGACAGTTAAATAAAATACTCCCTTCTTTTTGTTTACAATGTTGGATACAGAACTCCAAGCTGCTTTTCTCTGAGAGCAAATGTGCACACATTCCAAACAAATCTAAATATCATTGAAAATACTCAAAGTGCACAAAAATAACTGTCTTGTTAAGTAAATCAGGCACATGGATTTATTAGAATAAATAATAATTAGCCATGTAACATCAGACAGTTCTAACAGACGGTGCCTGGCTTGAAGTCTTACCTCGAATTGATCTGCTGGAGCTAGCCTGTATCAACTTTCCATCTCTCCTAGGAATCTCCTAACAGTCATTAACCCTTTACTCACAGAACATCCCCTGCTTTCAACCCCCTCCCAAAAAAAAAAAAAACAGAAGAATGAACAAATACAGTATATGCTAACCTGAGGTTATTGTGAAGTCCTCTAACTATGTATTATCTAGTAACATGCACCATCTCCTCTACTTGTAGTCTATTATATTCATGCACTGTAAGTAGATTATACTGATAGCATGCAGTATCTCTTTCCATTTGTAACACGATTTGTTCTGACTAGTTTTTTAGGCTCTTACTAACTATAGTGTCGGTCTCTAACAAATAACACCTGTTGTATGTGTACCATACAGTATAGTGTAAATGGACTTTGCACATTCTTCTACACTGTAAATCAGTATGTAGTAAGAAGTAATATGTGTGGCATTTAGAAACTGTTTTGTTATCTCATTTAATAAAGTGCAGGGATGTTTTATGTTAGGTAAATGATGAATTAATGCCAGAAACTGAATACATATACAGGCTGCCTGTTTTATGTTCGATCTTCCCATGACTCTCAGCAGTCTGTCTTACAGAAAGACGTGATCTCCAATTATACACTGCAATCACTAAACATTTCAATAAAATTCAACTTGCTCTGTGCTGTATATTACAATGTAGTCTAGTCTATATTGTTAATTTCTGGCATGACCACTCTTACCCCTTATACAACTTGTAGTAATGGGAAAATAACTCCATCACTCTTTCAACATAATAGCATCTGCATACAGCAATAAAAGTAGCATTTCTAAATCTCAGATTTGAAGTAACAAACTGCAGTGATCTGAAATGTGTCATAGAAAACATGACAGTAAAATGTGATATAATAGAGTTATTGCACAACAGAAAACAATATTCTGTAGTCTTATGTTTACAAAGTTGTTCCCCAGCTTGAGATAAAAGAATGTTTGGTTCAAATCCCACCACAGCCACTTATACATGATGACCGGGGAGCAGTTGTATTAGATCGGGGTTACTTTCCTCATGTTCATGGCTACTGATGTAACATGGGATTTAAGCACACACATACTGTATACATATATATTTAAATTTGTTTAAATATATTTTGCTGTAGAATGTGTGTCAATTTGCCTGCTGTAGCAAGGTTAAACTGATTCCATGCTAAGGAGGCACATTCTGTAATTGGACACTGCCCATTCTGCTTCACTCTGGGATCCATTTTAACTTGAATTTCAGGCACAAGAATAGGGTTTAAGTGTCCTTTAAATTCTGTTCTGTTAGTCCCTCTGTGTACATGTACTGTCAATTGGCTTTGTTTGTTTGTTTGTTTGTTTATTGGCTTTACAGGTAAGCACACTGTAAAACATATCTTTCCCTTTTCAGGTGCGACCCAACATGATTCATACAAATACAAACATACAATGACAGCGAATAATAACAACAAATACAAAAGATAGGAATTACAAAATTCCACGTCACACACAGAATAATACATAAAATCAGTTGAAACAATGACAATCAGATAATATCTTAAGGTGCTGAAATAAAGATCTAGAAAACAGACCATAGGTTCCCGATCTTCTAATACCCATTGGTATGTCATTCCGTATCTTTGGGGCTACATATGTATAGGACCTTTGTTGCCCACACATTAATTGCTTTAAAGGTAACTTCAAGAGCTCCCTGTCTACCCTGGTTCTAGACAGAGAGTTCAATCCATACCTTTGTAATGAACTAAAACGATTCACAGGAACACCATATTGTAATATCCTAAATGTAAATCTGGCAAATGAGAAATTAAAATTCAGATGAACAGGCAGCCATCCCATCTCTTGCAAAACAATACAGCGATGTGTTTTTCTTGTGGCAGAAAGTACAAACCTTCCTACAAGTTGTAGCAAAGCAGACTTTTTATGAACAATATGACTAGATGCATCGTCTGTAATAATAGAAGCATAGTTCACTATAGGGAATAAACATTGTTTTGTTATGGTCATTCTAGTCTCAGAAGTCAAAAATTACCTCAATCAATACAATGCACCCACCCTACTATGTCTCTTAGAACTCATCTTAACTAAATAAGGCTCATAACTTAATGTAGGATTTAATAGGACACCTAAATATGAAAAGTTATCAACATTCTTATATGGTGAACCATCAGATGCAACAACTTGAAGACTCCTCCCCCTGTCCCTTAACGTGGCTGATGTTCCAAAGACCATGGTTTTTGTTTTAGCTTTATTTAGTATTTATCTACTGGAAGTCAGCCATTGTTGTATATTATTCGTTTCAACCATTAGGGTTTTATTTAATTCATCTATCGTAGATACATGAGAGTAAATCACTGCATCAGCTGCATATAAAGTGATGCAAACCCCATCTAATATAGTAGAAATTTTGTCAAAAAATAAAAACAAAATGGGACCTAATATCGAACCCTACAGGCCTCCATACTTAACATGTGCTTTCTCAGACAAACTTCCATGAAACCCAACCTTTTGATGCCTATCAGTTAAGTAATCAGTAAACCAATCTAATGCTGATTTCCCAAAGCCCAAAATGCCTAATCTACCAATAAGCAGCCTATCATCTACCAGGTAAAATGCCTTGGTCAAGTCCATGAATGAAGCCCCAGTTAGACAGCCTCCCTCCATTCCTTCTAGGACCACACTTGTGAACTCGACCAAGGCAGTTTTCTGTCCCCAAACCTTTCCTAAATCCATGCTGTCTCCGAGATAACAAGCTGTATTCATTTAGATAAGTTATAAAATGTTTATAAACTAACTTTTCTTGCACTTTTGCTAAGGCAGATAATAAAGATATCAGTCTATAGTTTGCAAAATCTTGAGCTGATCCTGACTTAAAAATTGGAACTACAACAGAACACTTCCACAGGTCCGGGACTTGGCCCATCATGAAGGATACGTTAATTAAAATACTAATTGGGTAAACTAATATAGAAGCAATATCTCTAAGTAGATTAGGTGGAAGCCCATCACACCCTGCTGAACTATCTAATTTTATTTGCTGTAACAGTTTCTTTACTTCAAATGGTGTGGTAACCTTTAGATAAAATGCAGGCCTCTGCTCTAAACAAGTCATATCAAAACTACTTACTGGATCATTTACCTCTCCAAAAACGTATCCAAATCTGTACATTTTTTATTAAATATGGCAGTTATATTTTGTGAGCAAGTAATTAATTCTTCACCTAACTTCAGAACAGGTTCTGGATCATTTTTAGATTAATTACATTATTAACAGAGCTCCAAAATGTCCCATTATCCACCAGTCCATTTATTTGTTTTTGTGTAAAGAAATTTCTTTTTGCTAACTTAATTTGGACTTTACACTTATTTTGCAAAGAGCGACACATTTGATAGGTATTAGTAGTTCCATCCATTTTATGCTTTTCCCGCATTATATCACATTCCCACATTAATTTTAACACACATGAAGTAAGCTATCTAGTTTTCTTACCTGTCACTCACTCTTCTTCTTACATAGGGGGCAAATCTATCTAACACAAAAAAAAAATTCAGTAGAAATGAAATCCAAAGCAAAATTAACATCGGGCACAGAATACAAATATGTCCAATCTATTTTGTTTAACTCATCACAACATTTACTAAGATCAAAACCTGAAAAATCTCTTACCATCTTAACTAATGGCTTTGGTTTTTTTATTGATCCATGTTTCCAGAGACTAAACACTGGGTTATAATCATTCAGTACATCAGCTATTACCCCATGTTTTAAAATATGATTAGGTATATTTGTCAATATCCAATCAAGTACTGTATGTCTAACAGATTTCAAATTTAATCGAGTAGGTAATGTAATTAGTTGTTCCAAATGGACAGGAGCCAATACTCCACTAAATCTTGGAATCTCAGAACCTACCCAACTTCAATTAAAATCTCCCAATATTAAGCATTCCTTCAAACCCCTAGTATTCAATTTATCTACTAATTTCTGTAGACCTTCCTTACTTGTTCTTGGAGGTCGATAAGTACAACAAATAGTTATTTTTATGTTTGCTTGCACGCATGTGCAAGAAACATAGTGCCATCATCGGAGTTTTCGGAGGTGTGTCACCCCCTCTTCCAATTCAGTCAGTGTGTTGGCAGGCGCGGCCCCTGTCCGCCAATGCATGCTGGAGCTGTCTATGACAAGCTCCAAAACGCAATGGCATACAGTTGAAAGGGGGAGCCATGCTTCAGTGAGCAGCGATAAGATATCGCCTGCTCATGCGTGCTTCCCCCACACACACACACACACACACACACACAGGGCACGCAACCATATTGCATGCTCGTGCTCCCCCCCACGCACACGCACATGCACACACTGTTTAGCTGACATGTAACTGAGGTGGGTGAAAAGCAGAACACAATCAGAAAATTAATAACCCCAATGCCTTGCTGCCCCCCCAAGTCATTTTCTACTAAGGATGATTTGAACTGAATGCATTTTTTTAACCAAGTCCTATAACTAATCCCAGGCCCATAGGCATTAGTTACAGCCGCTGAGCAAGGCACAAAAATTGCAGGCACTCCCAGCCCCCGCTTTGCAACCCTGCTGCAGAAGTCAGCACCCCCCACACACACACATACATGTGCACGCGCACAGCTTGGAACCCCCATATAAAGTCACACACCACATACAGCCACCCCCCCCAAGCAGTCACAGACACCACACACCCAACAAAGATGTTCAAGAGCACTGTGCCCCTTTTCTCCCTCCAAGGCAGAAGTCTGTCACACACACGTATGTTAGGAAAGGTACAAAAATGTAAAACCTTTTATCTGTAAGAGAGATTCTGTAACAACCTCACCTCCCTTGCCACCAAGTTACATAAACAGAAAAATTGGAGCGAAGGCGGAATTAATGTACCCCCCCCAACACACACACACAAAGTTAATCAGTTTCTTATTACACAGCATTGCCCAGTACTGCTATCAAGTTTCCCACCATCTCCTGCACAACTAAGTGGCAGTCTGGGTATCAACAAGGACAGCGACTGAAGTCCTACCTTGGAAAGGTGTTGTGTTATTTAGCCATTGTTATGCTGTCAATCACAGGATTCTTTCTAATGGCGAGAGAGAAAGAGACTGAGCCCATGGAGCTGGGGATCTGGAGAGGAAGATTATTTTTAGGTTGGTTAGGTCAGCTGTCCAACCAAACGGCTGTCTCCTATGGAGTTTCTTAACTGTACTAGGACTTCAGGGACAAACCCAGCCAAGCTAAACCTAAACCTCAGCAACCACCTCCCTCCCCTTCTCTTTCTGGCTTCTCTGAAAAGGCAAAGTCAACGGATGTTTTAAACTATTGCAAAATACAAACGCTACATCTAAAAGTGTCCCCACCCCCAATACGCCCACCACTGTGCTCATTATGATTATTATTACTATGATGTAATCCTAGACCTAACTGCAGTCAGATCAATGACACTGTTTCTGTTTGCAGAGTCGCCGGGCTGCATTGGGCTGGGAAGTAGGAACACAATCCCTGCAGTGGCATTTCAGAACAGGGTAATGTCATTGGACACTGCAATTTACAACTGTGAATATGAGTTGCATAACTCCAGAATGCAATATAATTTATGTGTTCCTTAAAGTGTTGTGCTATTTACCCACAAAGCTGAAGTTGCAATAGAACAAACTGTTACTACTGTGTGTGTGTGTGTGGGGGGGTCACAATGTTGTCCTAGCCTCTGACTGCCAGCATCGCAGTGTTTTTGCCATGCTCCTACTAAACATATACATTCACTGAGAGAACAGCTAAATAGTTGCTTATAATTACAGATAAACCTGTCAGGCTACGCATATTCATGCCACATTGATGCTAAGCTATTCTACTGTACATAAAGTAACTCCCGTACTACCCTGATGTGTGTCAGGACAGGAGAGAAAAGGCTGTATTTGTATAAAGTATTGGGGCGATACAGTCAGGTGGCTCAGGTTCACAAAAAAGGGGGAGTATGCAAAGTGTAACGCCACTTTATTCCCTCTGACAAGCAGTTCATTTAGCAAGTGTAGTCAGAAATACAATGGATGCTGTACTGTTGCTGTACTTTGCAGACCAGGGAGCTGAGACCGGGGTCCTTGGACTCTATATGTTCAAATGAATAAGAGGCCGTTCACACGCACACACACAAAGTTAATCGGTTTCTTGTTACACAGCATTGCACCCGATACTGCTGATCAATTTTCCCCACCCATCTCCCTGCACAACTTAAGTGGCAGTCTGGGTATCAAGGACAGCGACTGAAGTCCTACCTTGGAAACCTGTTGTGTTACTTATAAAGTGCAAGCCCTTTAGACTGAGCTTCCTTGTTTTAGCTGTATTTAACAACCAGCCTTTTCACATTCATAAGAACTGTTCCAGTGCTTTATACCGGCTCTGCTTGCTTTGTTGCTTTTCATTCCACCCATCCTCCAATCTCTTATCTCCAAGTTCTTCCTCATCCTCCCTTCTACTTTTCTAACTTCCAGCTCTCCCCCATCTCATTGTCTGCCTCTCTTTCTCTCTCACTCTTTCCCTTCTCTCTCTTTCTCGCTCTCTTTTTCTCTCTTCTCTCTCTCACCCCCTCTCTCTCTGCCACTTTGGCTCTAACTGTGGAGCCGTGTGATCGTGCTCTTTTGAGCACCGGCCTGTGAATTAGGGGATCACAGGTTCAAACATCTTACCGGGCGAAATACTTATTGATAGGCTAATATAATTTGGTGCTCCAGTCCACACATTTTTTCGAATTATTTGTATCTCCTGTTTCGCATGACCTGCCCTCATCCGGGCCTATCCCCCCCCCCAGCTCCATCACCCAGCATCTCTGGGTCTTACCTTCCTGCTCCAGTCTGTCCACAAGACCACCCTTCCCGTTGTAAAAATGGGAAGCGTAGGACCCTGTCCGAATTAAAATGTTGCATCTTATCTGGGCTATCACAGGTAAACAAATTGTTAAAAATGCATTTGTTATAAGGGGTCTTATCCTCAGTTATAAATAACGAAGGGAGATAAATATAGAAAAGTATTACATATACCTTTAATTGTCTTTATATATTATATTTTAAGTTCCCCTGGGTACTATAAAAACTTTAAAGTTATCATCATGTATTTGCAAAATTATCTATGGAAATAATTGAGAAAACTGACTAGAGAGTTTGAAAACATGTGAGAAACGTAGTCACACTGTGCGCCAAATGTGAAGGAATAGAAAGGAAAGGGTCTTCCCTCCATATAATATTGTTTAAACAAAGGAAATATGGACCTCTTATCTGTAGGCTGAAATCTTGGTACCTGTGCTTAATATTATTTATTATAGCCAATGTTTTTCGTGGGTTTAATGCCCACTTTCAAGTTACTATATTATAAGGCGATACCCATGACAAGTTCAGAAAAGATACGCGGATGTCAATAATTACCATACTTATGTGGTATTCATGGCCATGCCCAAACTGACTGTATACAGTGGGGCTGTCAGTGGATCCTTTCAGTGTCACTGCATGAGGATTACAAGCGCCCGGTACTGCTGATCAAGTTTCCCCACCCATCTCCCTACACAACTTAAGTGGCAGTCTGGGTACCAACAAGGACAGCGACTGAAGTCCTACCTTGGAAAGGTGTTGTGTTATTTAGCCATTGTTATGCTGTCAATCACAGGATTCTTTCTACTGGCGAGAGAGAGAGAGAGAGACTGAGCCCACGGAGCTGGGGATCTGGAGAGGAAAATTATTTTTAGGTTGGTTAGGTCAGCTGTCCAACCAAACGGCTGTCTCCTGTGGAGTTTCTTAACTGTACTAGGACTTCAGGGACAAACTCAGCCAAGCTAAACCTAAACCTCAGCAACCACCTCCCTCCCCTTCTCTTTCTGGCTTCTTGGAAAAGGCAAAGTCAATGGATGTTTTAAACTATTGTAAAATACAAACGCTACATCTGAAAGTGTCCCCCACCCCCAATACGCCCACCACTGTGCTCATTATGATTATTATTATTATGATGTAATCCTAGACCTAACTGGAATCACATCAATGACACTGTTTCTGCTTGCAGAGTCACCGGTCTGCGTTGGGCTGGGAAGTAGGAACACAATCCCTGCAGTGGCGTTTCAGAACAGGGTAATGTCATTGGACACTGCAATTTACAACTGTGAATATGAGTCGCATAACTCCAGAATGCAATATAATTTATGTATTCCTTAAAGTATTGTGTTATTTACCCACAAAGCTGAAGTTGCAATAGAACAAACTGTTACTACTGTGTGTTGTGAAGTATAATGCTGTACTAGCCTCTGACTGCCAGCATTACAGTGTTTTTGCTATGCTCCTACTAAACATATACATTCACTGAGAGAACAGCTAAATAGTTGCTTATAATTACAGATAAACCTGTCAGGCTGTGCATATTCATGCCACACTGATGCTAAGCTAGTCTACTGTACATAGAGTAACTCCCGTACTACCCTTGTGTGTCAGTACAGGAGGGAAAAGGCTGTATTTGTATAAAGTATTGGGGCGATACAGTCAGGTGGCTCAGGTTCACAAAAAACGGGGAGTATGCAAAGTGTAACGCCACTTTATTCCCTCTGACAAGCAGTTCATTTAGCAAGTGTAGTCAGAAATACAATGGATGCTGTACTGTTGCTGTACTTTGCAGACCATGGAGCCGAGACCTGGGTCCTTGGACTCTAAATGTTCAAATGAATGAGAAGCCATTCACACGCACACACACACAAAGTTAATCGGTTTCTTATTACACAGCATTGCCCCGGTACTGCTGATCAAGTTTCCCCACCCATCTCCCTGCACAACTTAAGTGGCAGTCTGGGTACCAACAAGGACAGCGACTGAAGTCCTACCTTGGAAACCTGTTGTGTTACTTACAAAGTGCAAGCCCTTTTGACATGTAACTGAGGTGGGTGAAAAGGGGAACACAATCAGAAAATTAATAACCCCAATGCCTTGCTGCCCCCCCCAAGTCATTTTCTACTAAGGGTGATTTGAACTGAATGCATTTTTTTTTAACCAAGTCCTATAACTAATCCCAGGCCCGTAGGCATTAGTTACAGCCGCTAAGCAAGGCACAAAAATTGCAGGCACTCCCAGCCCCCGCTTTGCAACCCTGCTGCAGAAGTCAGCCCCCCCACACACACACATACACGTGCCGGCACAGCTTGGAACCCCATCTAAAGTCACACACCACATACAGCCACCCCCCCAAGCAGTCACAGACACCACACACCCAACAAAGATGTTCAAGAGCAATGTGCCAATTTTCTCCCTCCAAGGCAGAAGTCTGTCACACACACGTATGTTAGGAAAGGTACAAAAATGTAAAATCTTTTATCTGTAAGAGAGATTCTGTAACAACCTCACCTCCCTTGCCACCAAGTTACATAAACAGAAAAATTGGAGCGAAGGCGGAATTAATGTACCCCCCCCCAACAAACACACACAAAGTTAATCAGTTTCTTATTACACAGCATTGCCCCAGTACTTCTGATCAAATTTCCCCACCCATCTCCCTGCACAACTTAAGTGGCAGTCTGGATACCAACAAGGACAGTGACTGAAGTCCTACCTTGGAAAGGTGTTGTGTTATTTAGCCATTGTTATGCTGTCAATCACAGGATTCTTTCTACTGGCGAGAGAGAAAGAGACTGAGCCCATGGAGCTGGGGATCTGGAGAGGAAGATTATTTTTAGGTTGGTTAGGTCAGCTGTCCAACCAAACGGCTGTCTCCTGTGGAGTTTCTTAACTGTACTAGTACTTCAGGGACAAACCCAGCCAAGCTAAACCTAGACCTCAGCAGCCACCTCCCTCCCCTTCTCTTTCTGGCTTCTCTGACAAGGTAAAGTCAATGAATGTTTTAAACTATTGTAAAATACAAACGCTACATCTAAAAGTGTCCCCCACTCCCAATTCGCCCACCACTGTGCTCATTATGATTTAAGCAATAAGGCACGACAGGGTGTGTGTTATCTTGTAATAACGTCACTCCTGGGGTGGGTTGAAGCATGAGGCGAAGCCGAGTGCTTCCACCACCCCAGGAGTGACGTTATTACACGATAACACACATCCCTGGAGTGCCTTATTGCTATTATACAATGGCTCGTGTGGTAACAAAAAATAAAAAAAGAAAAAAAGTATGTTTTTTATTTATTTTTATTAGATTTTTCTGTGGGTAAGTATACATTTCAAAAAAGAAATCCCTATTTTTTTGTACCACTGGGTGGCGCTGTTGCTTGGCTGATGCTGTGTGCACAGTCCTGAAGCACTTGTCATTGAGGTTCTCTTATGTGATGCGAGGGACGTTGAAATGCCGTTTCATGTCAGAGCTTTGTTCACTTTGAATGTCTTCAAAAGTAGCTGTGGAGCGATAAGCAACTAACAGTTGCGAATGTCACTGGAGGCTGGTAGTTTTATGTGAGTTCCGTTGTTTTAGTTGCAATGAAGAGCGAGGGCAGAGTGGGAATGTTTGACTGCTTCCGGACAGTCAGAGCGGGTTAGTCAAGCCGCTCGGTTTCGGTACGAAATGCTGGCAGCAAATCCATTGATTGAATTCTGTGACTCAATTGTGGTGGTTGTTTTTAATCTGAGAGGCTAAGAAAATGGGGGCGGCGCTAAAAGTGTCACGGATTAATGAGGCTTCACAGCAGCAGTGTCTGTAGGACTGGTAGCATGATTTGTGTTATGCGGTCATATGTGTGTGCCTGGACTTAATACAGTGATGTTATAGCTTAATATCATCACTGTCCGAGGCACACACTGACCAATCAGAGTCCAGGAAATTTTCTTGCCATTGTATAATATGATGTAATCCTAGACCTAACTGGAGTCACATCAATGACACTGTTTCTGCTTGCAGAGTCGCTGGGCTGTGTTGGGCTGGGAAGTAGGAACACAATCCCTGCAGTGGCATTTCAGAACAGGGTAATATCATTGGACACTGCAATTTACAACTGTGAATATGAGTCGCATAACTCCAGAATGCAATATAATTTATGTGTTCCTCAAAGTGTTGTGCTATTTACCCACAAAGCTGAAGTTGCAATAGAACAAACTGTTACTACTGTGTGTGTGTGTGTGTGGGGGGGGGGTCGCAATGCTGTCCTAGCCTCTGACTGCCAGCATCACAGTGTTTTTGCCATGCTCCTACTAAACATATACATTCACTGAGAACAGCTAAATAGTTGCTTATAATTACAGATAAACCTGTCAGGCTGCGCATATTCATGCCACATTGATGCTAAGCTATTCTACTGTACATAGAGTAACTCCCGTACTACCCTGATGTGTGTCAGGACAGGAGAGAAAAGGCTATATTTGTATAAAGTATTGGGACGATACAGTCGGGTGGCTCAGGTTCACAAAAAAGGGGGAGTATGCAAAGTGTAACGCCACTTTATTCCCTCTGACAAGCAGTTCATTTAGCAAGTGTAGTCAGAAATACAATGGATGCTGTACTGTTGCTGTACTTTGCAGACCAGGGGTCCTTGGACTCTATATGTTCAAATGAATAAGAGGCCGTTCACCGCACACACACAAAGTTAATCGGTTTCTTGTTACACAGCATTGCACCCGATACTGCTGATCAATTTTCCCACCCATCTCCTGCACAACTTAAGTGGCAGTCTGGGTATCAAGGACAGCGACTGAAGTCCTACCTTGGAAACCTGTTGTGTTACTTATAAAGTGCAAGCCCTTTAGACTGAGCTTCCTTGTTTTAGCTGTATTTAACAACCAGCCTTTTCACATTCATAAGAACTGTTCCAGTGCTTTATACCGGCTCTGCTTGCTTTGTTGCTTTTCATTCCACCCATCCTCCAATCTCTTATCTCCAAGTTCTTCCTCATCCTCCCTTCTACTTTTCTAACTTCCAGCTCTCCCCCATCTCATTGTCTGCCTCTCTTTCTCTCTCACTCTTTCCCTTCTCTCTCTTTCTCGCTCTCTTTTTCTCTCTTCTCTCTCTCACCCCCTCTCTCTCTGCCACTTTGGCTCTAACTGTGGAGCCGTGTGATCGTGCTCTTTTGAGCACCGGCCTGTGAATTAGGGGATCACAGGTTCAAACATCTTACAGTCGAAATACTTATTGATAGGCTAATATAATTTGGTGCTCCAGTCCACATTTTTGAATTATTTGTATCTCCTGTTTGCATGACCTGCCCTCATCCGGCCTATCCCCCCAGCTCCATCACCCAGCATCTCTGGGTCTTACCTTCCTGCTCCAGTCTGTCCACAAGACCACCCTTCCCATTGTAAAAATGGGAAGCGTAGGACCCTGTCCGAATTAAAATGTTGCATCTTATCTGGGCTATCACAGGTAAACAAATTGTTAAAAATGCATTTGTTATAAGGGGTCTTATCCTCAGTTATAAATAATGAAGGGAGATAAATATAGAAAAGTATTACATATACCTTAAATTGTCTTTATATATTATATTTTAAGTTCCCCTGGGTACTATGAAAACTTTAAAGTTATCATCATGTATTTGCAAAATTATCTATGGAAATAATTGAGAAAACTGACTAGAGAGTTTGAAAACATGTGAGAAACATAGTCACGCTGTGCCCCAAATGTGAAGGAATAGAAAGGAAGGGTCTTCCTCCATATAATATTGTTTAAACAAAGGAAATATGGACCTCTTATCTGTAGGCTGAAATCTTGGTACCTGTGCTTAATATTATTTATTATAGCCAATGTTTTTCGTGGGTTTAATGCGCACTTTCAAGTTACTATATTATAAGGCGATACCCATGACAAGTTCAAAAAAGATATGCAGATGTCAATAATTACCATACCAATGTGGTATTCATGGCCATGCCCAAACTGACTGTATATAGTGGGGCTGTCAGTGGATCCTTTCAGTGTCATTGCATGAGGATTACAAAAAAATGTATTTTACAAGTATTGAGTAAAACAGTGGTAAGGAAGAACTTCGTGCACAAAAATTCATTTTATTTACCAGTGGAATCCAAGCAGCACACAACTGAAAAACACACAGCATCAAATTACCTATGAAATCTGTTCTCATTTATGTGACTGGATGTTTAGCAATTACAGATGCATATGGGCAAATGGTTTAATTCTTCAGAATCATGTGCCAGTGTTAAGACTTAATTTAGAATTTCACGAGGCACTCAATGAATTATGTTGTAGTAAAACGAAAAGAGTAGTAAGCATGCTGAATTATGCTGTGGGATGATACTTTGTTTTTGCCTGTTTTGTGTTTTTTTTAACACGTTTTATTTATCATCTTTTTTTTATTTATTTACTTTGTTAACCAGGTGAGTAGACTGAGCTAAAGGTCCCATTTCAGGAACAACACGGTCATTTCCTAAGCCAGTGCTTTAATGAGGACACCCCACTGCTTCAAGTACTTAATGCCCACACATGGAACCAAAACTTCTTTCTAAAAAGCCCCCCGAAACTTCTTATTTTACTTCACCCCAGCAGCCAATTGAGAGCCCCAGTCATTACTACTTAAAAACGATTTGCTGACATTTTGTTTTGCCACTAACTGATCCTGCAGCTTTAAGAATTTTAACTTTGGAACACTTACATATGACTTTGGGTCCTTAGAGTGTCTTCAGTTCCTAATTTGAACCCTAGTTTCCATTTGGGCTTTGTGAGGGGCATAGTCTAATGCACTCTCTTGACATAGCTTTTGGCAGTGAATTTCCATACTTTTAAAAATATTGTTACATAATCTGTTAAAACCTAGCATTCTCTTTCATATTGCTAATTACTGTTTCTAATGCTTACATGTGTTAATGGTACCCACATGTCATCATGTTATCAATGTAATACTGTTCCTTTTTTAACTACATTGTTAATGTCAAATAATTTGCGAATGTTATCAAGCTAAAATATACCAGTCACAATGTGTAACAGTGTCTTTGATGTTTGTGATGTGATCCAGGTGTTACCGTAGCAATGCAATATTTTACCTGCTTGTCTCATTAATGCTATTGACTTGCTAATGGTGTCAGTACAATGGTAATATTCTACTACAGTCACCCATCTCAAATATAGAAACATAGAAGAATAATGACAGAGAAAGACAGTAAGTCCATCAGACCTACCCAGTGGCCCTACAATGTGTTACTCTGAGATAGTCGTCCTCTCAGAGTTTGTTCCGGTCTCCTTCCTAATAAACACCACTGTTTCCAACCTGGATGTTTTATTCTGTTTTGAACCCAGCTATTCTTCCAGCATTGACCACAGTGTTGGGCAGACTATTCTAGCTGTCCACCACCCACTCTGTGAAAATCCATTTCCTTATATCCTTTTTTAATTTCCATCCTTCCAGCTTGAGATTTTGCCCCCTGGTGGATTAACTATTTTTTTTTAAACTTGAACAGCTTTGTTGAGTTCAACCTATTGTACCCTTGTATGTATTTGTATGTCTATATCATGTCCCTCCTGTCTTCCAGAGACAGTGTTTCAATGTGTTAATGCTACAAACATTTCTCAATGTGTTAACATTAGAGGTGGGCGAGGCTGTCAAATTTCACAAAGGTATTCCACAAAGTTTGGCAACTTCACCAAGCACAAAACTGCTGACTTTATGAAGTTTTCAATGGGTGAAGTGGCACTTTTACAAAGTGAAGTCATCAAAATTCTCACACAAGGCTGCTCAAAGATTTTCTGGAAAAATGCCACTTTGTGCGGAAGAACTTTGCGAAGTTGCGAAATACAAAGTTAGTGATATAGCCTGAAATTTCACGAAACTTTACAAAAGGGAAGTTTCACAGCTTCACGGCACATTCACAGGTAAAAGGAACTTTGCTGCATCGCTTGTTAAATATTAGAAACATACACATTTATGAAAGAAAGACAACCATCAGCCCACATCGAGTTCTTTTTCTTGCACAAAGTTTTGTATGAAAATTCGATGTCACTATCCTGTCGCCCCCCTTTCTTCTAGCTACTACGCTTGTTTAAGCTTGAAGGTAGAGACAAAGTTGACTGACACCGCCTATTTTGTGACTGTATTCCAAGTATTTACCACTTGTTCTGTGAAGTAGGATTTCCTGGCATTTCTCTTGAATCTTTTTTTTTTTACTTTGAAGACTTTGAGAGGCCCCCCTTTGTCATTTAATTCTTCTACATCCTGGAGACTGCATTTGTTCTGACAATGTTATACCTTTTCAGTTTTTGAAAACTATTATCATGTTTCCCCACAATCCTCTCTTCTCAAAGGAGAACAGTCACAGTTCTCTCAGTTTGTCCTCCAAACCCATGCTTTCCAGGACTTCATCCATTTTTGTCACTCACTTTCCTTTGTGCCTTCTTAATTTTGTTGATATCTTTTCTTAGACATGGGATCAGAAACATATGCACTACTTGAGATGAGGTTTAACTAACATCTGCCCAAGGGCATTACAAAATATTGAGATCTCCACACAAAGCCCTCCATGATGCACTATAGTGCATGCTGTGACTTTATTAGGTTTACTAGCTGCTGCCTACCACTATTGTCCCCATTTAATGAGGATCCAGTACCACAGGGGTAATTTAGCTTATATTTCATATGCTTAAAAATGTCATAAAGAAAATAAACTATGAAACTTACTACTTACTAACTTACAACTTTAACAAATGCCTGTGCACAGGTGTGAAACATTAGGAGAGACTTCCTTAGAGCACTGCCTGTAACATGTCACATGGCAGCATGCTTCTTGAGGTATATCTGATGAAATAAAGCTGTTGTGACTTCTTTATTAAGCATCTTCATCCATTCTTCTGTTGGGTTGGGTAATGTTTTTTTTCCCTGTTTGTGTGTCCTGTGCCTTACTACATCCCAGGGTGCGCAGTGATTTTGCTACAACCTGCACCTTGTCAAGTCATTGCTTTTACAAAACAATCCCCCATCACATCTCAGCAGTTCTTCGTAGACCTGACCTTCTTTTTTTTAATAAATAGAATTCCTCACCACTCCATTCCCATCTCAGCACTTCCTCCAAGATGTTAACCATCCATTTTTAATAAACAGGTTCCTGCACTGTTCCTATCTCAGCTGTTCTTCAAAGATCCCAGCCCTCAATTTTTTGTAAATAAATAGAAATAATCTCTGCTGCCATCTCAGCAGTCCCTCCCAGACCTGACCCTCTTTTTTTTAAAATAAACAGAAAGACTTCCACTGCCATCCAAGCAGTCCATCCCAGATTCCAACCCTCTTTTTTTAAATAAATAGAAATCCTTTCCATAAACCATCCCTGCTCCCATCTCAGCACTCCCTCCTAGACTACAGTCAGAACCAAGTGTCTTTGCCATAAAGCAAGGCAGTGGGGCTGATGTTGATGCTTCCACATCCTTACAACTTTCTACCTGGAGGGTCCTCCCTTCCATTGACAGGTGATGCAGGTGAGAATATGGAGCTTCTCATGAAAAGGCTGCTATTCCCCATGCCACCAGGATCAACCATAAGAGATTATCTGGAAATACTCCTCAGTGTGGAAAATGCATGCATTTGACTGCTTTTGCAGCTCTGGCCACATCCAGCTTGCGTGCAGGTCAGAGACATGAACTCACAATCCCCCAAGTAGAATGTTGGCATCTTAACCGCTACACTGTTTACACACTTCTAAATACAGTTAATGTCAGCCACATTATAGCAATACTATCTCATTAGCAGCCATTATGGTTCTGATCAGAGTTTGTGCAATGCTGAAGTCCATCTGCATTATCTCAACTAAATTCCTGAGCCTTTTAGGGTTCCTCTGCATTTCCTCTACCTCCTGTAAGTTGCAGCTGTTCTTACAATTCTAGCATTATCTGCAAACTTTGACAACCAAACTACTGTTGCCCACTTCCAGATCACTTAAAATATATTGAACAATGTCGGTCCCAGTACAGAATCTTGTAAGACTCCATGGGTCACTTTTCCCATGTGGATAGATTACCATTTATTTTTTAACCCTTTGCTTCCTGTCCTGTAACAAGACTGTAATCCACTGCATTACATGATCAGTTATATCTACTGCAGGTTCTCTGTTTTATGACCTAACCTCCTGTTTGATATAGTGACAAAAACTTGCTGAACTTTTAATATACAACTGCATAAAGTTTCCGGGTGATATTTTTCAAAGAATGCAGTGAGACTGATTGGACTTTGTTTACCCTGACTGAATCCTTACTGGGCCACCACAGTCTATGATATTTTCTGTACGTGTTCAACACTTCTGGTTTTTATGACTGTTTGAAGCAGCTTCCCAGGTACTGATGTTACATTGTCTGACTTACAGTTTCCCACATCATCTCTGGAGCCTGTTTGAATATTGACACCATACACATCACCCTGTAGTCATCAGGGACATATGCAGTTCTTACACAGCTAGTAGTGACAAAAAAAAAAAAAAACAAACAAACAAAAAAAAAGACAGAACATTTTATTGATTTTCTGAAGTACCCAGTTGTTACTTTTTATTTCTGAAACTTGTTTCATTTTCCTTTTGCTCACTAGAAGGTTTTGTACCTGATTGTATTAGGTGTGATTGAAGAGTAGTACTTTACCTGGTAGCCAACATCTCTAGTTCCACTGCCTCCCATACCTCATCAGCATTGTGGTATCATTTACTGTGACATCAGAAACACCTGATCTGGCAGCAGGTGACTGGCTCCACCTGTTCAACTGTGATGTCACAATAAATGAGATCACAGCACTGAAAAGGCATGAAGGGAAGATACAGACATGTCAGCATCCAGGCAAAGTACAGAGGACTTTTTCCAGATTAACTGTCTGCTGATGTGGGAAAGCCAGGCTAACAGCTAGCAGCTTGGGGGGAGGGGCAGTGATGAAGACGTGGGACAGTGCTCACAATAGACCACTATAGCTACAGCCCTGTCTTAAACTTGAAGCCATTCAAACAAAAACCATTTGAGATATTAACATTAAAAAAAATAATTTTAACATATTGTATAACCACTACAGAAACCTGGCATCTATATAATGTTTGATTGAAGAGAAAGTCCCCAGAGGGTAACCAATAAAGTACAGAGTTTGAGAAGCAATTCATGGAGACTGGGTGAGCCTTTATAGTTTTGCTTATAGTGTCTACTGTAAGAACAGGCAGACCCAGCCGTGCTTTATTAAATGACATACTGGCAACACAATCCATAAACCCCAATTAAAAGGGTATTGTCTTTGACAGCTAAACCTTCATTGTAGGCAGTGGGGTCCAGAGGTTAGAACTGACCCACTGCTTGGCCTTGAGCAAGTCATTCGATCTTCCTGTGCTTCTGTAACACCAGAATTAAAATCAGGTCGAAGCAGAATTCCCACTGACAACGAGATGCTGTATCTCAGTTGGATGATCCTGGGTAAATACACTGTAAAAAAAGTCTAGAAGATAGTTTGTAACTATTTTTTGTTCACGTTTCACTGGCTTATTGAAAATGAATTGCCCAGCTCTTATTTGGGCATGATGAATATACAAGGACCATTTTATTCTCTCTCATTCTGCTGAAGCTTCCTGAGGGACATAAACACCATTAGTGCTAATAAGCTAAATGGCCATTACCATCTGCAGTCAATGAGTGGCAATGAACTGAATTAAAAGCCAGTGAGGACTGAAGAATCCCACAGTGAAAAGCAGTGTTTATAAACACAGAAAATGCAGGTGGAATGCAGTACCATCATATCTTCACTTCACTTCCTTTCCACTGGGGAATTTCAGAATGAAACAACTTCTTATCACAGCCACACTGCACCCATCTCACCGTATTTCCTGATGGAATGGGGTGCACATAAGGGCCAAAGACCACAAGGCACACCATGACACATGTCAGTGTCTGCAGGGTAGGGTGTGGTGAAAGAGCGTGGCCATTATGCCTGATGACCCAAAAGGCACACCCCAATGCCTGTCACTCTCTGCAGGGTGGTGGTGGGGTTGGCTTCAGTTCAATACTTCACTGCCATTCCTATTATGCAGCTCTGCAACTTCTACACTACCAATGCCAATGCCAGCAAGCAAACATGCGGCATTGACAAATGCTTGTTTTTATTGATCCAATACAACTTGAATTACCAAATGTTCACCATATATTATAGTGCCCTTTAAAACATCCAATTCAGTTACCACTAAATACTCCTTAACATAAAACATAACCCCTTCTGCTTTCCCTTTCACTCAGTCCTTTCTAAAAAATCTTATAACCAGGGACTGCAATTTCAGCATTAGTAATATGAGGGTTAAGTCAAGTTTCTGTAATGGCTTAAACATCTGGTCCACAAACAGTAATCCATGCCTCAACTTCATGAAATTTTGAGGACAGACTTTGTACATTAAAGTGCATTATCCTTAGCTCAGCATTATTACTTTTGAAAAAATCAGCATCAGCTACATCATTTTCTTTAGGATCAGGATTCACCTCGATATCCCCTGCAAGCAATAATATTAAAAACTACAAACACAGACCCTAATTATCAGTTATAAAGCCCACCCTCTTTAGTTGGACAACTCATTACCAACATTATATCCTAGCTATTTAAAAACAGTACCTAAATTATAACCACCCATCTAGTGCTTTGCTGCGCATCTGCTTTCCAGAATAAGATGAACCAGGATTTTGTTGCTACATACTTATTTTATTAAACACAATGTCCGAGCAAAGAAGCAGAATAATGTACAGCACCCCAAACATAATACCTCCCACAGCCATAATTAATAATATTCCAACACACAATGTATCTCCTTGGAACCAGTTTAACCTTGCTGCAACAGAGAAATGGATGTAAATCCTACAGAAAGTTTATTCAACACAGATTTAAAAAACAAATACATGTGCATAGATTCTGTTTTGCAACAGTAGCCTTGCACATGATGAAAGTAGTCCTGCTCTAACAGAAGTGCTCATGAGCCATCACATATAAGTGGCTCTGGTGGGATTTGAAGCAGGTGATTCATTTATCTCAAGCCTGGTAACAACTTTCTAAACATAAGACTGCAGAGTTTTGTCTTCTTTTGTGCCACTGATTTACCACATTTTACTGTCATGTTTTCTATTACACATTTCAGATCACTACATTTTGGTACTTCAGATCTGAGATTTGGACTTGCTACTGTTATTGCTGAAGATGCTATTAGTTAAAACAGTGATGAAGTTATGTTTGCGCGCATGCGCAAGAAACATCTTGCGACAGTACCACATTTCAGAGACGTGTCAGTGTTGTGGCCAATGCAGCAGATGCTTTACTGGGCAAGTCCCTCACCACCAGTCAAGGGGGAAGCTGCTGTTGACAGCAACTTCAAAAAGAGTCAAGGAGTTGAAATGAATCGGCCACTGCAATCATGAATAGTTTCATAAGTGCAGTGGCACCTCCACCCCTCACTCACAACCTTGTTGGCTCCTGCCACCCAGCACTCTGTCCCTGGCCCTTGCTCCATCAACAACTTGTTTGTTCTGTGTGCCTTTCCTGGCCCGCCACACATGCCAAGGAAAGCCAACATTGGGGTGCCCACTCCCAGAGTCAGATGCATCCCTCCAAAACCTGTCTGTAATCTGCAGACATCAGGGTGCCCAATCCCCATGTCAGCTTGCCCCTCACCACCACTATTGTAGCACACTGGAAGCCCACCCCAGTGTGCCAAAATGTTTTTTAAACCAGTAAAAGAAAGAAAACAATCCTGCCGGAGTGGTTTTTTTTTAATCTGTTAAAAAGAAAATGGTCCACCATCATCTCCTCAGTACCCTTTCCCACTAAGCACCCACCTTCCTGCACCCCCATCACCCATACTTACCCTCCAGAGGTTGGGAGCAGAGATCTTCTCTGGACCAGGACACATCTGCACTCTTCAAAGCCAAACTGCGAACTGAGGAATCGGGTAAGCACTGCATAATGAGAGTCAGTGGGGGGTGGGTTCAACTTAGGTTGGTATCTCAGCCATTTTTAGGAATTGTGGCCCAGAATTTTCAACATAGGGTTCTTGGGACCCGTCCTCATGAACATGTCACTGTCTTTCGTTACTTGGTCCTGAAAGGTGATTTTGTGGTCACTGTGTGGAAGCACCTTTTAGGACTGATTAACAAAACAACAGTACCACTCTTCATGAGGTGGGGTCCCAAAAGACCCATGTTGCAAATTTGGTGAAAAAATTCCAAGAAATGACTGTGGTTTGAGTGTGCATTGTGCAGTTTCTACGCACGCTCGTAACTTCACCAATTTGTAATATTTTCACTCCAGATTTTCAATATTCCCATTTTTTCGAACCTCCTTATGAACAGTACAACTGTCATTTTTCACATCCTGCTCAAAATGTGTTGTCACACCTGTGGTGCAGAATTGTACAGTTGCTGTGGGGAACAGACTTTCGGGACAGATTAACAAAATTACAGCACCACTGTTCATGAAGGAAGGTCCCAAAATGCTCATGTTGAAAATTTGTGAAAAAAGTCCAAAAAATGATTGCATTACAGGCGTGCATTGCGCAGTTTCTACGCATGCTCATAACTTCACCAAATTTTCATATATTCACTCCAGATTCTCAACATTACCATTTTTTTTCACACCTCCTTATGAACAGCTCAGCTGTCATTTTTCACTGCTAACCTGAAATGTGTTTTCCTACCTGTGGAGCAGAATGGTGTAGTTGCTTTGCGAAATCACCTTTCAGGATTGAGTAATGAAATTATAGTGCCACTGTTCATTAGGTGGGGTCCCAAAAAGCCCATGTTAAAATTTGGAGTGAAAATACCAACCAATGCCAGGGGCGTTAGGGTTTTCAACCATAATGCCCACCCTGTAGAGACTGACAGACATCAGGGGTGTGACTTGGTGGTCGTGGCCGTAATGCTCATACCTTTCCAGCCCCACCCCACCCTGCAGCCAGTGATAGGCATTGAGCTGTGCCTTGGGGTCTTCAGCCCTAATGTTCACCCCATTCTTCAATACTGCACCCATCTCAGCTTATTTCCTTATGGAATGGGGTGAGCGTAAGGGCTAAAGACCCCAAGGCACACTGCAACACTTGCCAGTGTCTGCAGGGTGGAGTGAGGTGGAATGGCACAAGTGTTATGGCTGATAGCACAAAGGCACACCCCCAATGCCTGTCAGTCTCTGCAGGGTGGGGGTGGGGGTTGGCATTAGTTCAATACTTCACTGCCATTCCTATTATGCATCTCTCTAACTCCTGCACTGCCAATACCAATGCCAGCAAGCAAACATTCAGCATTGACACGTTTGTTTTTCTATTATGACAGGTTTATACAAGGGATAAGAGTGGTCATGTCAGAAATTAAAACTATAGACTGGATTACATTCTAATATACAGCACAGCGCAAGATGAATTATATTAAAATGTTTAGTGACTGAAGTGTACAATCAGAGGTTATGTCTTTATCTCAGTTAGACTGTTGGAAGCCATGCAACCATAACCAAAAAACAAGCATTTGTCAATGCTGAAGGTTTCTTTGCATGGTGTATGTGGGGTGGCATTCAGCGGAGCTCATGGCGTTCATTCCTCAGAGCTTCTTCAAGTTCATCACAGTCATATCTGCTCTGGCTAGAGTTTATTCACCATGGCTATTTGGGGAATATCTTTACCTGTACTTTACATGTGTGCTGTTTTTGGCTTAGGTATAATTATACCTGCACCTAATTGGCTTCACCAGGAAAACCTAGATATGCAGTCTCCCATCATTTCTCTCCCCCGTCTACTGTTATATGGATCCTCTCCTGCTGGTTCTGCATGGATTGTATGGAAAGGGTAACTGCTATAAACTATTCCTCTTCTTACAAGAACAACAGTAGCATACTTTGTTAGATATCTGCCCTTTTCTTAGACTAATGCCAGGACTTCTCTTGCTTTTGTCTAGGGACATAGAGATGGAGCTAGGCCCTAATGTCCCTAACTACAAGATATGCTCTCCCTCTGACACATATTTCTGTAACATATGAGGTCTGAAGATTGCTCACATGAACATCAGTAGCCTCAGGCCCAAACTCCATGAATTGTAGGGCTGTGTTGACTTGTATGCCCCTGATATGTTGGAGACTTTGCTAAAGCCCTCGGTGCTCTCCCATGTGATCTAGCTCCCTGAGTTCACCACTTTTAGAAAGGATAGGTCTGGAAAGAAGGGTGGCACTGGTAGTGGTGTGCTTCTCTATATCAAGTCCACTTTCAAAACCTCCTAGGCATCTGTTCCTGTGATTGATGATTCACCTTAGTAGAATCATAGAATCATAGAAGCTTGATGGCAGAAAGAGGACCATACTGGCCCATCTAGTCTGACCCATTTTTCCACTTATACCTCCCCCTCCCTGCCAGCCCCAGCCCTCCCCTGTTACTCAGCCTCATATGCTTATCCCAAGCCCTCTTGAATTCCTCCACCAATCAATTTAGCCCCCACCACTCCATCTGTCAGTCTGTTCCTGGGCTCCACCACCCTTGCCATGAAAAAACACCCTCTCACATTGCCCCTGTATATTTTTTCTTGCAGTCTGAGACCTTGCAAGATCTTATTTATCAAAGTTCTCCTTGGGGGTACCAAACCCCTTTACGTGTGTTGCTTTTACTTACAGGGTATGATGGAGTAGCTTCTTCTGCACTAGTTTCCCTCCTGAAGACTTTTACAGATTTCCCACTTGATGTGTTAATACTTCTGGGAGATTTCAATATAAATTGGATTCTTGACATGAGAAGTGGGCCTAGGGAAGCTGTACTTGAGGCTGAGCTCACCCAAATCATTAGTGAGTCTACCACACTGAACAAAAACTGGGTAATCATATTCTGTTTGATTGGGGTCTTGTCTCCAATCTGGATAGAGCAAAAGCTGCAGGCATATTTGCGGACTCCCTTAATGACCACTCTATAACAATGCTCCCAAACATCCTCCCAAGAGCTTCTTTGCCTGGGATTTTTCTAAATTTGATGTGACCTCCTTTCAAATCACCCAATCAAATGTACAATGGGTTTCTATTAAACTTCTTCCTGATATTAATGCCACCCTTAACTTCTTTATTAATAACGTCCTTTCTGCTGCCATCTTACATGCCCCATATAAGCAAATCAGGGTAAAAGGCCAACAGTATAAATGGCTTGATGTGGATCTTAGAAAACTGCTGAAGCTGGAGAACAAAGTGTGGGGAGTATTCAAAAATACTGGTGTTATATCTACAGTAACTTTGCTTTTTTCTGTTTTAGATAATTCCTGAAGAAGATCCATGGTTGAAACGTTGATTCTAACTCTATTTTCTGTTTTCAGTATGCATTTACTATCACTTTGTTTTGTTTTCTGGCCTTATATCTGACTAGAATAAGCATAGAGAGCACATGAACACCTGTAAAATGAACCTCAAGGTTGCCAAAATAAATTTGGAAGATAAAAACTTGTCCAACCCCGAAAAGTTTTGGTCTCATATCAATGCCCTCCTAAAGGGTCAGGCCAGTCTCTTTGAAAGTGATATACTAGCTGAAGCTATGCTAGTTAGAGACTAACTAGCAACTGCCAATGTTTTAAAAAAGTCTCTCACTGATCTGGATAGGTTTAAAATTCCATCCTCTGGTTCTCTTCCAGTCGCCCCAGCTCAAAATAAAATGGTGAACCCTTCTCCTCAATTCCATTTTCAGTGGCTAACTAGGAAAGAGGTTCTGACTCTCCTAAAGCTTCTAAAAGCAGATGGGCTGGAGAGACTTGATAAACTGGAGGCTTGGCTGCTAAAAATAGCCACTCCTGCAGTTGCCTCCCCTGTTGTCATGCTCTTCAAAAGTCTCTTACAGAGGGAAAAATCCCTGATAGTTGGAAGATTGTCCTTGTACTCAGGTTTAGCAGGACAAAAGAAGGCCAAAGGCCCATCCTGATTGTCCCCCGCAATTTGAGGGCCATTTATTCCCAACTTAAGTAGTTGACTGGAGCCACTCATCTAATTTTACTTTAAAGGAATCAAAATTATCTATCTCTATTAACTCTTGTGGAAGTGTGTTACAGAGTTTAGCCACTCTGATACGATAAAAATTATCTCTTTTGGATGTATTTGCCCACATTACATCAAATATTTTGTTATGAGATCTTCCTACGATACTTCTATCGGTTAGCTTTATGCCTAATAGATCCATCATATTACTGTCATTGAGGCTTTTGTGCAAGCGAAGTAAGTCACCCCTAGTTCTTCTCTGTTGTAGTGAGAATAAACCTGTTTTCTTTAGTCTATTTACATAATCGGTATTTGATAATTTAGAGACCATTTTAGAAGGTCTTCTCAGGACCCTCTCCAATATGGCTATGTCCCCTTTCAGATAGGGGTTCCAAAATGGTGTACCATAATCCAAATGAGGTCTAATGTAGCTCCTATATAGTGGAATAAGGTATTGTTCGCTTCTGGATACACATGTCTTCCTTACCCTATTTAATAGTCCATTTGCCTGCTTACAGACTTCAATACAGTGGTCGGATGATGTTAATTTATTATTGATCATAATACCCAAGTCTCTCTCACAGGTTGATTTGTAGTACCTGTACACAAGGGTGGCCCTAAAAAGCCCGTAGAAAACTACTGATCATCTCCCTCTTTTTCTCCCTTGCAGAAATCTAAGAAAGAGAAATATGTAACCAGCTCCAAAAACATCCTGAACAGCATCATATTTTTACTGACTGACAACACAGGTTCAGAAAACGTCATGGTACTGCATCACCCTGGTTAGACTAACCATTGATATCTTGTCTGCCATGGACAGAGGGTACATGACTGGTGTGATCTTCATAGATCTTACCAAAGCATTTGACTTGATAAAAATCATAGCCTCCTACTAGAAAAAAGTAGGAGGTTTGGTCTTGACGGTGTGAAATGGAAAGGCATGCAGTCCACATTAAGACCCATAACTGATGGGGTCCCTTGAGGGTCCATCCTAGGTCTTTTCTCGTTTCCCTATTCATAAATGATATGCGTGGTGATTGTGGTGGGGCTAGCCTACAGCTTTATGCTGATGATGCAGTACTTTACAGAAGATCCAGTGATGTCAACCTTATTGACTATGTTTTTGCAGAGGACTTTCTGGCACTTGAAAGATGGTTCTCTTCCAATAAATTGATACTCAATGCCAAGAAAATGAAACCTATCTTGTTTGGCCCTAGCCTCTTGAGTGTGGCCAGGCAGAGCCTGCTAGATCTACCCACATCAATTGGAACCCATTTAGAGGTGTTTGAGGCAATTAAATACATAAGCATATACTTGAGCTAAGAAGTCTGTTTCGGAATCCACATTGAATATGTCTCAAAATCCCTGCATCAAAAAATTGGTTTACTATACCACTTAGGTAATAACCTATGTAAGGAATCATGGCAGGTCATTGCCAAAATCACACTGCTCCCTCACATACAGTATGGAGCCCCAGTTCTTAACTCATTGAGGAGTACTGCACTTAATAAGCTTAATGTGCTTTGCAATATGATTGGTTGCTTTGCCTCAGGTGCACCACTTAGACTGCACCACTGCAATGTCTTTTGCTCCCTGAATTGGCCATTCTTGGAAGGTAGGCTTAAATATCCTGTTCTCTGCCTTACTTACAAACTTTTAAAGAGTACTACCCCTCCTTTTCTGCAAGGTATCTTGACACCCATTCCATTATGAAGAGTGCTCAGGTCCTCCGGCTGCTCATTCTTAAAATACACAGGGTTAGGTCCAGTGTGGGTGGAGAGATCCTTTGCTAGCTCAGCTCCATCCCTATGGAACACTTTTCCTGCTTTCCTCCAAAATTCCTCCTCCCTTAGAGGTTTTAAAAAAGGGCTCAAGATGGGTTTACCTGAGCACAGCCTGTGCTCCTGCAATTGCTGACCTGCAGTTGCTGCCTTTCTCCAGTGACCCTGGTTTGTACTTACTGCACTACTCAGTCCTCAGTCCATTAAGCCAGGAGCTGGTCTAATGGTCTGTGTGCCATTCTGTGTGCCAAGGATGGGTGGGAAGTGGTCCGTGCCCCCCACTGTGGATGCTGCCAGTGGACATCTGTGACCCCCTGCACCTGGCCAAGTGTCTCAGCAGTGAAGAAGCCACAACTGGTGACATCCAGGACTCCCCCCACCACCACCAGTCACATGACTGCCCCCAGTCCCTGGCACTGAGGCTGCCATGCCTTTCCTGTTCGGGGCCCATCACTAACTCCCGTCCCTCACCCCAAGCCACCCTGGCCAGCTCCACATGGGCCCTGGCAGCTGTCTGATGCACAACCGACAGGTCCCTGCCATGGCTGCCACTGCTGCCCATAAGTGCCACAGCTTGCAGCATTCCCCTTCCATGCTCCAGTTGTGTGGTGCAGAGGATGGCTTGCAGCAAACTCAGGGGGTTTGGCTGGCACTAGAACCCCAAGTTTTGCAAAATCAGGCGCAGGGTCCCTGGCGCACCCGAATTTGCTGCAGTCAGGGTTTTGGTGCATGGTGTGCTGATCTTAGGGAGCTTTTAAAATTGAGCCCAATGTGTTTTTAAAAATATAATTACTCATTAGCTACTGTATATTTAATAAAACAAAAAATGTTCATAAATAAATCCTTCTAGAAGATGTAGAAAATTTACGCTCTGCATGGAAAGATAGAATCCATCAGAAAAACGGGACCGCTTGGCAAACCTGGTCTGCCCATTTTTTTCCTGCCTATTCTATCCCAGCAGACTCTTGCTGGTCTCTATAGCAACCCTCTCCCATTCTTATTTACTAGTATTCCCTATGTCTATCACATGCATGTTTCAAAGCCCCCCGACAGTTTTTGACCCTACTACTTCTTGTGACAGGCTGTTCCAGGTGTCCACTACTCTTTCAGAGAAGTAGTGTTTCCTCACATCCTTCTTAAATTTCCAGCCTTCTAGCTTCATTTCATGCCCTCTTGTTGGGTTACCATTTTTCATTTGAAACATGCTACCCACTCATACCCTGTTCACTCCTGTGAGGTACTTACAGGTCTCTATCATATACCCTGTCTCCCTCCTCTCCTCCAGCGTGTACGTAACGAGTTTCCTCAGTCTCTCATTGTACGGTATCTCATGCAATCCATGTACCATTTTAGTTGCTCTCCACTGGACTGCCTCTCCCCTGTCCATATCTTTTCTGATATGTGGCCTGTACAATTGTACACACTATTCTTAGTGTGATCTCACCAACGACCTATACAGTGGTAATATCACCTCCCTCCTTCTGCTTGCGATACCTCTCCCTATGCATCACAGCAGTCCACTGCCCCTGCCTACTATCTTGTCACACTGCACTGTGACTTTGGGGTCCTCAGATATCATAACCTCTATGTTGCTTTCCTTCTTAGTGACTGACAACACTTCCCTTCCCGTTTCATACCTAGCTCCTGGGTTTTTATGCCCCAGGTGCATGCTTTTGCACTTTTTGGCATTGGACTCCAGCTACCATAACCTTGACCACTCCTCAAGTTTTCTAAGGTAATGTCTCATTTTCTCCACCCCGTCTTGAAGATCCATCCTGTTATAGATAGTGGTGTCATCTGCAAAAAGACATACCTTCCCTTAAGCTCTTCTGTGATGTCACTTATGAAGATGTTAAACAGAATCAGCCTTAGTACTGAAACCTGTGGCACCCCGCTGGTCACTTCCCCTCATTAGAGTGAGTGCTATTTACCACCACCATCTGCTGCCGATCCATTAATCATTTTTTTACCCACTTAACAACTTTGGCTTCCACTTCTAGACTATCCAGTTTCTTTAACACTCTCCTATGTGGTACAGTGCTGAAAGCTTTGCTGGAGTCCAAACAGGCCACGTCCACTGCCTTTCCCTGCCCTAGTTCCCTGGTCACCCAGTCAAAAAAGTATATCAGATTTGTCTGACATGACCTCCCCCTCATGAATCCATGCTGTCTTTAGTCTTGCAACCTCCTGGATTCAAAATATTATATTAGCTTTTCTTTTAACATGGATTCCATTAATTTCCCTACCTGTGATGTGAGACTGATGCTCTATAATTGTTAGCCTCCTCCTTGCTACCACCACTGCTTTTATGGAGCAGAACTACATCAGCTCTGTTCTAGTCCCCTGGAACATCTCCTTTTTCAAGCAATATGTTGAATAAGGCTGGCAGTGGTGTAGCAAGCTCCTCTCTGAGTTCTTTTAGCACCCTTGGATGTATCTTGTCTAGTCCCATGGCCTTGTCCACTTTTAGGTTTGCAAGTCCCTTCATGACTCTTTCCTCTGTAAATGGACTTGTGTTTACCCCCTGTTCCTGATGCTCCTTGTTGGTCCATCCCCCTTCCTCTCCACTGTGAAGATTGAATAGAAGTATCTGTTCAGGATGTTAGCCTTTTCCTGATCATCCTCTGCACAGTCGCCATCTACCAACTTCTTTATCCTCACTATCCCTTCCCTTCCCTTGCCTTCCTCTTCTTGCCTATGTGCCTGAAGAAAGTCTTGTCCCCTTTTTCCACTCCTCCGAACTATCCTTTCCTCTGTTTGCACTTTTGCTTGCCTCACTGCCCTCTCTGTTCCCCTCTGTTTTACTTGATACTTCTCTCTATCCTCCTCCCTCTGTGTTTCTTTATACCTCTTGGATGCCATAATTTTTCCTTAACTTTCATGGTCACCTCCCTAGAGCACCATAGTGACTTTTTTCCTCCCGTTATATCACTCACTTCTTTCACACATAAGCTAGTTGCATTTACTATACCTTCCTTAATTTGTCTCCATTGTTTCTTTATCCTACCCTGGCCATCCATTGCTACTAGGCTGTTTCTAAGGCAGTTTTCCATTACTTTAAAGTCTACCCCTTCTGAAGTCCAGGATCTTTGTTCTTGTGTGGTTTGTACCCATCTTGATACTAAACCATACTGTACCGTGACCACTGGCCCCCGAGGGACTGCCCACTGTGACATGTTACTCTGCCTCTGTTAATGAGCACCAGGTCCAGTACTGCCTAGTCCCTCATGGGTTCACTTACTATCTGAGAAATGCTTCTTGTAAAGTATCTAGGATTGCCCTGCTTCTAGTTGAAACTGCTGCTGGAAGGCTCCAGTCCACATCAGGGAGACTGACGTGTCCAAACAGCAGCACCTCCCCCTTATTCACCATTTTGCTGATATTTTGCCCTAATGACTTGTTCAATTAGCCCCCCCTGTGCTGGAGGCTTGTATATCACCCCCATGGAATAATGATCCCTGCTCCTATCTCCAGTGTGACCCACAGTACCTCCAGCCCTTTTACTGCTTCTAGGTTCCCCAGCACTTCCATCGTATTGATATCCCCTTCACATGTAGGATATCCCCTCTACCCCTCCTCCTTTTCCTATCCCTTCTGAACTGAGTGCATCCTGGTATGGTCATATCCTAGTCATTGATTTTCATTACAGCACAACTCAGTTATGGCCACTATATCCCTGTCCTCCTCTGCTATGATGGTTTCCAAGTCTGAAATTTTATTTCCTAGACTTCTTGCTTTGGTGTACATGGCTCTACAAACTTTACTTCCTCCCCGCCTGCAGCCCATCCCCCATCTCCCCCATTTCTGCCTATCATGCTTCCAGCAATGTCACCTAAATTTTCTTTCCTGATTTTTCTCCCTCCTTTTCTTGTCTGATTTACCTCTCTCTCTGCTTTTTATGTTCTTAACACTCTTGTCCACCTCCATTACCACCCTCCCTTCATTCTGCTACCCTGCCATGGAAGGATTTTCTCCCTCCAATCACTACCTTACTGTTGTTTTTACCTGGGGGAAATTAATGCCTCCCTTGGTAATACAGCCACCCCCTCTGTCAGTTTAAATGATCATCCATGTAACATTTAAACTTCTCATTGAGTACCGAGGTTCCCATCACAGAAGGATGTAGACTGTCACCTCTGCACAGGTCCACATCCTCCAGGTCTGCCCCAGTCCCCAGTGAAACCAAATCCTGCTTCTCTGCACCATGCCTTCAACCAACTGTTGAAGTTCCTGGTGTGGAGTTCCCTAACCTCCCATCGGCTCTACACTGGTAGCACCTCTGTGAATGCCACAATATATGCTACCTGTTTAAGACCCCTTCCCAGTCTCTGCATAACTCCCACTCCTTCACTTGCCAGGTCATTAGTACAAAGGTGGACTATGGCATTCAGATCTTTCCCATGACCTGTTACTCTAGTGATTGTTAGGATCCACTCTCCATCCCTCCTGGCTGAGGTACCAGGTAGGCACCTTACTTCTCTCTCTCTCTGCTGTTCTACCTGTTCCCATTTCTATCTCTCTCAAAATTATGTACCCCACTAGCAGCTGCTTGCTCTTCTGCTGGGGGCCTTTTCCATCCATCCTGGGATATCACTTTCTGAGGTCTTCCACTTCCTCCCTTGCCACCACTTTGGGTATGTCTTCCCAGTGGTCCTGTTCCACCAGAATGGTGAAGGTAATCATGCTGTGGCAGAGGTTGAGGACAGTGTACCACTCCCACCCTCCCAAAGCCCACCAAGGTCCAGCCTTCCCTCCTCTGCCTAGGCATCTTCTGAGGCAAAGCGGCTCACTCTGTGGCACCTGGGAGGGGCCAGAGGTCCTCTGGATCCTTGCCAACTCAGCTCGGAGTGATTAACCAGTCTAACCTGGTTAGATTAACCTGATTATGATTAATAAGAATTCCAAGCCTTTGGAATATTTCTGAAACAGTGTGGTGGGATCTTCCTTGGGGTTGTCAACCCTAATGCCCACCCCCTTCCCTGAGCAAATGAGGTTAGAAGTTATCTCTTTTCTTCAAACTGGGCCACAGTGCTCTGCATGGATAAAGCTATGACAGATTATGTTAGCAACATGTGGTGAGCCATACTTCTCTACCTTTGAAGTGCATATTACTATGAGGCACTGGCTTGCAGATGTACCTTGTGTTTCAGATAAGAGACTATGTGTTGGGGGAAGGGATGAGCATTAGAGTTCACAACCCCAAGGAAGACCCCACCACACTCATTCAACAATATTCCAGAGACCCAAAGCCCTAATATTTTTTCATTTCCCTACTTTGTGTGCTTTATGTTCTTCAACCCCAATGTCTGCATTAATGTAGTTTTCAGCAATTTACATATATATATATATATATATATATATACAGTACATATGTTGTATTATAAAAAAGATAGATAGATAGATAGATATTCATTGAAAAAAAAATAATCCATCAAGTAGGGTTCAACTTACAGCAACAAAACTAGGAAAATGTGGTGTTTGGGTTTTCAACCCTAACTCTCCATCCTCCAAGCAGAAAAAAGGACAGGAACTCACAACCAACCACAGTCAGCCATTATCAGGTAAGACAAACAACATACAACTGTTTCCAGAAGACACAAAAGACATCCATCATAAGGGTCCAGTGGTTTTGCAAGCCCTGGGTACACATGGAAACTACAAGACATACGTACTTACTTCTGGCTGCAGATAGAAATCCAGCAAGTGAGAAGTCCATACGGCTGCAGACCTTGTGCTTCCACACCAAGTGAGGAGTTCATGCAGCTGTGGAAGTGCCGGGTCCTCTCATTATGGCTCCATAAATATGAACATAACACTCTTGTGATTGAAAATGCAATGATCTGTGCAGCACCAGGTTGTGAACTGGAAAAAGAGTAATGTGCTCTGGGACATCCCAGATTCAAGTTGCCTTGGTGGCACAGTTGGTAGTGCGACAGGAATGGCATTCCAGATGGCCTGGGTTCAAGTCACAGCTGAGGAACTTATCTCTTTCTCTCTTCTGTTTGTATGTGTGCCATAAATATACACACCGCACTCTTGTGATTGAAAATATAACTGTAAGACCATACTTAGCATTCTCAGAACTGAAATTTAAAATCCTTAAAACTTGGGAACCAATTAATATTTTTTCACTAAACCAATAAAAAAGGCCTCTTTTTAGGGTAAGCCCCTTCTACTCTGAAAATTTTAGAACAATGTTTAAAATCATCTGGGCTGTAGGTAAGAGCAAACAGCCAAAACCTCTGATTTTTTTCCACTTTTTGCACTATCCAGATCTCAGAATCTGGACATGCAACCATCACAAAAATTACCGAATCAAGAGGCCTTAAACCCCAGACTATGCATGTGACATTTCATCCAATTTCATTTAACGGGGGCAAAGTTATTAAGGTGCAAAGTTAGGGGTTTAACATTAAACACCCTACTCAACCCTAACTATAGGAGTGCTCCTGAATTGATGGCTCTGCTGTTGTCAAACTGCCATGCCATGACACCACACATCCAATCCCCTGGTACAGTAGCTCATGCGGTGTTAACAGAGCTGACTGATTGGGTCTATAGGGTTAGAGCCACCCATTTACAGTAGTGGCAGTTTTGGATTGCCTGTCCAAGATGTCTGATGCTGGCACCCTGTAACTCTTCTCCCACCTGACCCTCCCTGTCAGCACCCCCTCCCCAACACATGCACAAAACTGACACTGGGGATGCCCAATCTCCCAGTGTCTTCACCTGAAATACAGAAAGCTTTCCTTAAGGTTGGTTAGGCAGAAGGGAGGGAGGAACATGAGGGGACACAGTCTGAAGTTGGAGGGTGGAAGATTCAGGCAGGAAATGAGAAGGAATTACTTTACAGAAAGAGTGGCGACAGAGTGGAATGCATTGCCAGGGGAGGTGGTATCCTTAACATTGGTGGGCAGTTTTAAGGGGAAGGGTGGGACAAAGTCAAGGGGAAGGTCACACAGAGGGCTGCAGAGGAAGAGATGTCAGCAAGCAGGGGCACAACTTTGAATGGGCAGGTAATAAAGGTAGGGGCAGCTGCAATATAAGGGCTGCTAGCTGCATACTCGAGCAGACTTGATAGACCATATGGTCTGTATCTGCTGCCATTTTTGTATGTTCTTATGTTTTTTTTAAACCCTGAAATTAAGAAAACCATCCATATATGTATGTTGCAGTGTTATTCTCCCCCCCACCTGACCCTTCCACTCTGCACCCACCACCCATCCACCCTATACCCCAGCCCTTACTTACGCACTGGAGGTCTGAAGTTGTAATCCTTTCTCGATCACAGACATATCTTAACTCTTCAATGTCGGACCAGGAACTGAGGAAATCAGGTATGTGGTTCAATGTATTTCAGTGAGGATTTGAACTTAGTGGTATTACGTGGCCATTTTTGAATATTTTTGCCCCAAATTTTCAACATGCCTTTTTTGGGACCCCATCTCATGAACAATTACAATGACATTGGGCAAATCTGTCCTGAAAGGTGATTTTGTGGTCACTGCACAAAATCACCTTTCAGACAGGATTTGAACATTTTCCCTGCCCTTGTTCATAAGGTGGGGTCATAAGAAGGCTATGTAGACAATTTAGTGTAAACATTTTTAAAAAACAGCAAAGTTCTGAGCCTATGTTGACATTTCTGAAAGCATGCTCTTAACTTTGGTAATTTCCAATATTTTGACCCCAAATTTTCAACATAGCCATTTCTTCACAGCACCTCATAAATGTGACAGCTGTCATTTTTCAAATACTGGTCAAAATGTGTTTTCACGTCCCAAAAGGAGATTTCTCAGTTGCTGTATGAAATCACTTTTTGGGAAAGAGTTAAACATTTTCTCTGCACTTGTTCATGAAGTGGGGTCATAAGAAGGCTATGTTGAAAATCTGAGGCAAAAATATTAGAAAAACAACAAAGTTATGAGCATATCTTGAAATTTATGAGCACAGCCTCATAACTTTGGTAATCTTGTTTTTTATTTAGTTGTTTAACCAGGTATAGCACATATAATCTTCAATATTTCGACCCCAAATTTTAAACATAGCCATTTCTTCACAGCACCACATGAATGTGACAGCTGTCATTTTTCAAATCCTGTCCAAAATGTGTTTTCCTACCTGTGGCATGGAATGACGTTTCGGCAGGGATTTGAAAATCTTCACCTGCTAGGTCCATTAGGTGGAATAATCAATCAATCAATCAATCAAAACATTATTTAACCAGGCAGATTCATCATTGAGCAAGCTCATTTTCAAGATGGTCCTAGCAGAAGGGAACAGAGCAAGGAATAATACAATTGGACACTTAGTGCAGGCTGGTACATACAGTAAAAAAATAGCAACAACAACATCGGATAATACAGAGTGTGCAGATGCCCACCCCAGATGCAGATTGTTAATAAATTAAATTAAGGGTACACCAATGTCTGGGGTGGATACTAAACAAAGCAATAGATGTAACAGGGTGTGGTCTGAAGATTATAATAACAATAGAACAAGAAGGCATGAATGAACTGACCAGGAGGGTCGACCCTTTACAGGGAAGGATGGGGGAAGGGGGGTTTCAGGAGGAGAATGTCAACACTAGAGGGAGAGATGACATGAACATAGTAAGACCAGGGGGTAAGAAGAGTATACAGAGGGAGATGTGCAGAGAAGTGCTGGAGTTGTAAGTAAGAGCTAAGTAAATGAAAAGCAGGGCAGGGAGGCCAGTAGGAGAATCACCTGTGGCAGGTGCATATGACCATCAGGATGCATGTGATAGACAGCTTAAAGGTATGGGGACCCAGCAGGGATGAGAACCTTAGTGTCTTTTGCATGTCATTCCAAAGGGACGGTAAGGAGAAACTGATAGAAGCCTTACCATACTGGGACCTTATTCTTTGCACCTTGAAGGATACAAGGGATGTGCTTCTTAGGCCATACGCTCCTGTTACGTGAGCAAAGACAGCAGATATACAACCTTGTAGCTTATTGGTTAAGGCCCTGTAGAACCACAGGAGGGCATTTTGTTTGCCTCCTCAATGTAAGAGATGGCCAGGCAAGCTTTTGGTAGAGCAAGCAGTGGTGGGTACGACTGGGCATATCCAAAATAAACCACAAGGCACGGTGGTAGAAGCTGTCTAATTTATATAATGCCTGATTTGAACAGTGGCTATAAAGAATGTCTGCGTAGTCGAGCAGAGAAATAAAAGTTGTAAGGACCATATCTTTCTGGCTTCTAATGTGAGGAGGTGTCTTATGTAATAAATGATATCTAGATGTTGTCTTAGCTTATTTGATAGTTCATTCAGATGTACAACAAAATTAAGCCGGTTATCCAACCAGATACTCAGGTACTTAAACTTATCCACTATTTACAGAGGTTCACCTAATAGGGTGTAAATCAGGCGGTTTGATGGTGGCCCCTAGGTATGAGTGGCAAGTGGAGATAAGATCATTGCCTTGTTTTTTTTGCATTAAGTAGTAGCTTGTGCTTTAGTAAATTGTGTTGGAGGGTGACAAAGTCATGTTGTAGCTCACTGTAAACGATGTCCAGGGATGAGTTAATAGTGTAGAGAACCATATCATCAGTTAGTAGATGTATGTAGCCTGAGCCTATGTGAGAGTCGATATGGTTTATGTATAAAGTGAATAGGATGGGGACCAGGATGGAGCCTTGTGGCACACCCCGAGGAACGGTTTTGAGTGGAGACAGTTCCCTTTGATCTTTAATCTGTTGCAGTCTGTTGGAGAGATAACATTCAAACCACTTTAGGGCAGTATTGTTTAGGCCGAAGCTGTTCAGGACGTTAAGCAGAAGGCCATGATCCATGGTATCAAAGGCCTTACTAAGGTCCAGAAAGAAGGCATAGACATGTTTTTTCATATCCAAAGCATTTTGTCAGTCATTGGAGACTTTGGTGAGGGCAGTTATAGTGCTGTGCTTGGGCCTAAAACCTGATTGGGCCGGGTTCAGGAGGTTCTTGGATTCTAGATAATCTCTAAGTTGGTAATTGACAATTTTCTCCAGGATCGTCAACAGGGTAGGAAGCAGCGAAATAGGACGTTAGTTGTTCAGGTCAGCTGGATCTCCAGACTTGAAAATGAGAATGACGTGCGCTGTTTTCCAAAGAGGAGGTATTCACCTTGAATCAGGGAACTATTAAATAGGTGGGTGATTTGGGAAGTCAGATGGTAAAAGCCTGTTTTCAAGAAAAATGGTTCTATAAAATCAGCACCGCCACACTTTTTTGTGTCGAGAGATATTAGAAGGTCCTCCACCTGTCTGAATGTAATTGGTTGAAAGCAGAAAGAGAAGTGTCTCTGGTTTGTGGCAATGTCAGAGGATAAGCCATCAGTGGCATTGCAGCGGACATTTAGCTTTCTGAGGGGTGAATCATCAAAAGCAAGGCCTGCTGTGGCACAATTATTGTTGAGTTGTTCAAGAATGTCAACTCTGGTCATGTAAGAAATGTTACCTGACACTATTCTAGTGGGCAAGGGGAAGGCTGGCGAGTGACCTTCAACCTCTTTAAGATTGTTCCAAAAATTGGAAGAGCAATTTTTATTTTCTTCAAGGGCGGTCAGGAAATAATGTAATTTTTCTGCCCTTATTAACTTGGTGAAGGCATTCCTAGCCACCCGAAAGGCAAGCCAGTTGGCTTCTAACATTGTTTTCCTGAATAAGAAGGCTATGCTGAAAACTTGGAGTACAAATACGGTAAAATGCTCAGGTTATGACTGAACGTTACACTATTTCAGCGTTCACTCATAACTTCGCTAAGTTTCAATATTTTGACTCCAGACTTTCAACATAGCCATTATTCCAAACCACCTCATAAACGTGACGTGCCATTTTTAAAATGCTGGTTCAAGATGTTTTTCGCACCTCTGGTGAGAAATGACATTTCAGCCAATATAGTAGAAATGGCACATGTCATGTCTATGAGGCAAATCCTATAACGAGTATCTTTTAAAGTTGAGGTCAGAATTAAAAAAAGAAATTGTTTACTAAGCATCAAATGTTCGGCATTGACAAATGCTTGTTTATAGTAGTGACCAGCTGTGGACCTCAGAACCAGGGCTGCTCTTTCTTTAGCAGTTGGTAAAATGTGGGGCACCTGTGCATTTACCAATAACTGCCATGAGTAGTTGCAGAACCCAAATGCTAGTCAGCTTTCAGATTGCTAAGAATTCTGAATTTCAAGAATGCCTGAATTTATCCTATCCAAGGGCAGATGCCCTCTGAACCTCCTTTCAGTTTTAAACATAGAAACATAGAATTAAATGGCAGATGATGACCGCCTGGCCCACCTAGTCTGCCTGTTTTTCCCTACCTACTGTATCACCAAAGACCCTACTTGATCTCCGGCTTACGCCCCCCCCATCTTATCACTAAAGTTCCCTTATGCCTATCCCATGCTTTCTTGAACATCATTACAGTTTTTGCCACCACCACCTCCACTGGGAGGCTGTTCCAGGCATCCATCACCCTCTTAGTGAAGAAGTACTTCCTCACATCTCCCCTGAGTCTACCCCCTCCAGCTTCATAGCATGCCTCTTGTCCTTGAGCATCTTTTTTCCGAAAGATGATTCCCTCTTGAACGTTATTTATACCTATGAGGTATTTAAAAGTTTCTACCTTATACCCCTCTCCCTCTGTTCCTCCAGTGTATACATATTAAGGACCTTTAGTCTTTCCTCATAGGGCATTTGATGCAGACTCTGCACCATTTTGGTTGCCCTACTCTGGACTGCCTCCACTCTTTTTTTGTCCTTCCAGAGATGAGGTCTCCAGAACTGGACACAATACTCCAGGTGAGGTCTCACTAGTGATCTACATAGGAGTAACACCACCTCCCTCTTTCTTTTGGTGATCCTTCTCCCTATGCACCCTAGCATCCTGCTAGCTCTCCCAACTACCTTGTTACACTACCTAGCCACCTTTAGGTCATCAGATGTTTTAGATATTATTTCTATTGGCACCATGGACCATCAAATAATGACAACTGTACCTATCTATTATGAGCTACTTTTACAGCTCAGATGCCATGATATCATCCAAGGCTATCAAGTAATTAGCTTCTGCTAGTTTAACCAGACTCTAATGGATGTAGGCATGGGCCAGCTGGATGGTGTTAACTGTCTATGGTCCATGGACAACTTCCATTTACCTTTGGGTTTTATTATCCCTCCCATAAGGGTATATGCTTTCATGTACTGACATATAAGTAGTCAAAGGAATAGGAAGTTGTTGTACATGCAGTAATCCTTATCACTCACTTTCCCCTTGGAATACACTACAGTCATTGACCCAGTAGAAACTGAATCAGAATCTTGTGTTAGTGCAAGATAGTGAATGTACCTTGTCGCCCTGCTACAAAAAGTTTCAGATAGCTATTGCAGCCTGCCATAGGAAAGATGGGGCAAACTTAGGAATGGTGATGTCTGCCTCCATACCTTTAAACGTAATCTGCTCCTTGGAATAATGGGTCTTTTGGGCAGGGTTATCCACCGGTTAAATGAAGTTCCATTTAGAGCACCAGTGGGTGACTGCATGTCTGCCCAAGGAATAGTCTTGACTCAGGAAAGGACATGGTGAGATGAAGGAATATTTTGGAGTTGCAGAACAGGTCTCATTTTTACTCGCATTCTTTTTTTTTTTTGCCTTATATTTTTATCACTACCTTCCAGTGCCCACAGGCACTTCACTCCTTCAGAAATCATATGCTACCCCCACTATCTGCCAGACTCACCCTTCACTTTCATAATCAGAAGCCCATTCAAACCTCAATCTCTCCTCCTGGAACTGGCTTATCCCTTATGGGTGCCTCCCTCAGTCATCTCAGGAGGATCATCACCTTTATCCACTGCTGGACCATTATATCTGTCCAGGTTGTCCTTGTTGGAGGCCTCCTTGTGACCTAGAGAAGGAGTGAACATTTCACCAGGCAAAGGCTGGGGATCCTTTGTTGACATTTGGAGAATTTGTTGGCATGGGGGGGCTAGCAAGGCTGTTATCTGGCATACTGGTGTGGGATTTTCACCTTTTCTGTCTCTGCCCTCTCACAACCTTGCACATGCTACAAGTAACCTGGGGGTGCCTGTTAGTGTGTGATCACTCACCCAATAAAAGACACCTCCACCACCAAAAGCCACTACATAGTGGTGCAGTGAGAGCCCTACTCCCTTGATAGGGAGCATTCAAATGACACTTTAAACCTTCCCAGCCAGCCTCAGCTGCTGATGGCATTTGTTTCGAGCACAAACCCAGGTCACCAGCATGCCAGACTGGTCTTCTTTGCTCTGTGCCATAGAGCTGGCTTTTACCTGTACTCTTAAAAAAGAAATCACAGCTTTAGTTAGGGGTTTCTGCAACCTCATGTTCACAAACCTCCGACATACCTTGTTAAAGTTTTTTCTACCCTCACTTGGTAATTAGTACAAGCTAGGAGAGTGGAATACCTCTCAGGGATGTATACAAACTTCTCAACTTAAAGGTTTACAAAAGCAAGCAGCTTCTCCAGGATGTCATTATCAAGACAGAGGAGTTCCTCCAGTCCATCTCTTTGTATGTCTAGTGAATCATGTTTTTATTGCCGGTGGCAAAACTATAAAGCTGCAGTACCTCTTGCTTTTAGAAATATTTCTGGCATGCTTTAGGATCATCCTGCTAAAGTCATTACTGCATTATGGTGTTGACCTGCCTATTTCCTTTACACATGATTATTTAGCAAGATATTTTCATAAAAACAGGCTTTCAGAAATTTTGCCACAGTGCCCTTGCAATGGTATGTGTCAATCCTTTTTATTTTTCACAATCAATTTAGAATCACATCAAAAAGCATTGGGAGAGGAAAAAGCCACTTTAATAAATTTTCTCTTACTTCAGGATTATAAGACCATATCTCATAGTTAGTGATTCTACACTTACAGTCGCACTTTAAAGAGCTCTTTGTTATGCTTTTTATCCCTACCACCAGGGCTCAGCCCCAGACCATCCCAGGCCCCATCACACCCCAGGACTTACCTCTTGGTCCGAGGGGGGTCGATCCCAGCCCTTTCACAGAAGAAAGGGTTCTCCAAGAACTCCTAAAACTGAAGGTGGACAAAGCAATGGGGCCTGATGGAATTCACCCCAGAATTCTAAAAGAATTAAGGGGGAACTAGTGAAACCACTGACTACTCTTTTTAATAAATCATGGGAGGATGGTGTGGTACCCAAGGACTGGAGGAAGGCAGATGTGATTCCCCTTCCTAAAAGTGGGACCAAGACAGAGGCAGGAAACTACAGACCTGTCAGTTTTACCTCTGTGGTAGGGAAAGTGATGGAGTCACTTCTGAAGGAAAGAATAGTTGAGTACCTAGAGGCCAGTGGGGCACAGGACCCAAGGCAGCATGGGTTCACAGCGGGAAGGTCATGTCAGACGAATCTAATAGATTTCTTTGACTGGGTGATCAAAATAGTAAACCAAGGATGGGCTGTGGACATGGCCTACCTAGACTTTAGAAAGGCATTTGACACAGTCCCACACAAAAGATTAATAGTCAAATTAACCAGCCTGGGAGTGGGTCCCAGGGTGGTAGCCTGGGTAAAACATTGGCTGGACAACAGGACACAGAAGGTAATTGTAAATGAAGTCCACTCTGAAGAAGAGGGGTTACTAGTGGGTACCGAGGTTCAGTACTAGGTCCAGTCCTTTTAATGTCTTTATAAGTGACATTGCAGAGGACTGGAAGGAAAAGTATGCCTCTTTGCAGATGACACAAGATCTGCAACAGGGTTGATACACAAGAAGGTGTGGAAAGAATGAAAAGGGACTTGGCAAGGTTGGAGGAATGGTCAGAAGTATGGCAGCTAGGATTCAATGCAAAGAAGTGCAAAATAATGCACCTGGGAAACAAGAACCCAGGGGAAGATTACACAATGGAGGGGAGGTAGTAACAACAACAAAAAAGGAAAGGGACCTGGGGGTAATAATATCAGATGACCTTAAGGTTAGCAAGCAATGTGAGAAGGCAGTAGGGAGGGATGGGGGTATTCTGGGATGCATAGGGAGAGGCATCACCAGCAGAAAACAGGAAGTTGTTATCCCTCTGCACAGACAGTTGGTGAGACCCCATCTGGAGTACTGCATCCAGTTCTGGAGACCCCATCTCTGTGATGGCATAGACAGGATAGAGGCAGTCCAGAGGAGGGCAACTAAAATGGTGCAGGGTCTGCAAGAGAAGCCATACGAGGAGAGACTAAAGGAGCTTAATATGCATACCTTTGAGGAAAGAAGGGTGGGGGGGACATGATAGAAACTTTTAAGTACCTCAGTGGAATCAACAAAGTCCAAGAGGGTATCATCTTTCAGAAAAAGAGACATGCAAGAACAAGGGGACACAATTTGAAGATGGGGGGCATTTCTGGGGCAATGTGAGGAAGTATTTTTTCACAGAGAGGGTAGTGGATGCATGGAACAGCCTTCCTGAGGAGGTTGTGGGGTCTAAAACAGTGGGAGAATTCAAGAATGCATGGGACAGACATAAGGCAATTCTTGTGGGGGTTAGGAAGAAATAGGCTGTTGGTTAACTAGGATCTGTGGCCTATCCTGTAGGTAGGGAAATGGGCAGACTAGGTGGGCCAAGTGGTCCTTATCTGCTGTAAAACTCTATGTTTTTATGTTTCTATGACACCCCTTGGATTGCCACAGAGGGTGGGGCTAATGCACCTGGCAAACCTGCACAAGATAGAGGAAGGATTCCAGCGAGTGAGGCTACCAGTATTGCCTCCCTGGCTTACCCCCCCAATGTGGGTCATGGAGTTGGATGGGCACACCGGAGGCCATAATGGGTCAAGGGCCCAGAGTGCCATGGTGGTGCAACTGGACCTGGGAGAGTGGGAGCATTATAGAGGTGGCAGCTGTGTTTTTCAGTGTTGCTTTTCCCTGGGGGCAGGGCTGTGCAATGACTTCCCATGTCCGCCCCACCACCCACAAGTGAAGGCACCAGCATGGAGGTACCCCTAGCCACTGCCAGGGGTCTGCATTGTGTCAGACACTCTACTCCCCTAGAGGAGGAGAGCAGTCGTTTGGACATTCAATCCCTCACCCCCAGCTGGCCCTCCAGTGTTGTGAGTCCGTTCCTGAACCCGGCTCATCGGTGTTGCAGATGGGCACCCTACCCCTACATCAGCAGGCTGGCTTAAAAAACTCTTTGTATGAGGACAGAGGGATGCTATACTTACTGTAGGAAGTTAATTTCATCCTTGCCTAAGGAGTCATTAGGGAAAGGGCTGAGACCATAATGCCTTCCTCAGCCTCTGTAATGTTGGCAGCCCCATGCAGAACTTTTTCTTATATATGAATTTGTGTGTGTGGGGGGGAGCTACCAGAGCACTCTGTCCTTCTTCTCTTCTAACTGTATTCCAAGAAACTGACATAGTTACCTTTTGCTAAGTTAAGGAGAGTGCCACAGAACTGTGAAAGAAAACCTTTTGTTTTTTCCCCCAGGTGCAATTTGAGGTATTTTCTTAACTGCCATTTCAGTGTGCTTTTGCATTTAGTTAGGGAAGGATTGAGGGATTCTAGCTGATAAGTTTGTGACTGTGTGTTTCTAATTGGCCGTGTCTGAACTTTAAATGCAGGCATCATATTACAGGGATTAGTGTACTTTGAATGTGAGGTCTTAACTGCCATTTCAGTGTGCTTCTTCATTTAGCTTGGGCAGTATTGAGGGATTCTAGCTGGTGAGTTTGTGACTGTGTTTAGAACTGAATTTGAGGTCTTTTCTTAACTGCCATTGCAGTGTGCTTTTGCATTTAGTTTAGACAGGCTTGAAGGATTCTAGCTAATAAGTTTTTGACTGTGTGTTTTTAATTGTCTGTGTCTGGACCACGGTAAGTAGAGTGAGGAGCCACTGCCAGAGGACTCCTTGGCTGATTGGTTTTGGACATAGCCTGTGGTGTAGTCCCACACTCCCACTCTGCCACCTACCCACCCACCCCAGGGCTCGCCCTACATTTATAGGGTGGGTCCCATAGGGCCTTGCAACATCCTGCATCCATACAGGAAGTAGCAAAGAGAGAAAGCATAACTTATTTATTTATTTAATTGAATTTTGGAAACTGGGTAAGCCCACTGAGACTGTGACAGTCCCTTCTTCAGGGGTGACCTGGAACTAGTTACATGTACCTAGAGGGAAAAATAAAAGTTCAACACATGCAATTAAGAATTATACCAAGTTGACAGGTTTTTATTTATTTTATTTATTTAAATTTTGGTAACCGGGTAGGCCCACTGGAACCTTGCAGTCCCTTTTTCAGGGATGACCTGAGATTAATTACAGGTACCTAGAGGGAGGGAGGGAAAAACCAATGCAGATAGAGTGTACAGTGTAGCAAGGCTTACATAGAGTATATGACAGAATATTACAGTACAGAAACAATTACAACCAAAGCTACAGACATTTGTTAGGTACAGACCTACATGACAAAGTGTGTTAGCAGATACAAGATATAGCCACAAGCACATGCTTCAAATTCATGTGTCAGTATTTTAGGTACCTGAGCTGTGTTCAAACATGGGTGGACTATGCCAAGCATGACATTGTGTAGATAACACCCCCAAGATTCCTGGGTCACTGTTAGCAAGAACAGGTTGTCAGCATACAAAAACCAAAGAAAACTCCAAATATTTTGGAGCTAACAAATAGCCATCTTAAGCAGGCAGTAGATTGAGGAGGAAAACATACATGATGGGAGTGGTGCATTGCAGTGGTTGGGGAGCAGCTGTCTTCAGAGAGATGTTCTGGAGGCTGCAATGCTTCCCTATCCACAGGAACCTCTCTGGATTGAGGGAGAAGGTTGCCTGTCTCCAGGCAGAGTTGACCAAGCTGAAGGCAGCATCCACCCCCACCCAAAGACACTGGGTCCACAAATTATACCTCAAAGGATGCCTGGGAAGAGGAGTGATTAGACTATGGTGGGCTCAGGGAGGGTGAGGGAAGGGGGTTGAAAGCACATCTGCCAACTGGTCCCACTTAGTAACTCCTACACTGTTTTGGAGGAACAGGAAAGCCTCACTCAGGAATCTGAGGCTGGGACCAGGGAGGACGGGAGGGTCCTCCAGGATGGAGCCCCAGGGAAGGGAGGCAGGGGACCCTGGAGAAGGGAGAAGCTACTTCTAGTGGGGGACTCTATTGTCTTGGGAGTGGAGTTAGGGATACCTAGCAGGGGAGAGAGAGGGAAGTCAAGTGCCTCCCAGGAAGCACTGCATGGAGGTATGGGAAGCGGATCCATGGGATTACTATGTCAATAGCTAGGAGGGAGCAGCTGGATGTCATTGTCCACCTGGGGACCAATGACCTGGCCAGGAAAAGGGTGGAGTTAGCCAGAGTCCAGGAGGATTTCAGGAAGCTGGGGGAAACCTGAAACAGATAGCATGCTCTGTCTTATTCTTGGAGGTGCTACCTGTCCAAGGTGCAGGGGAAGCTAGGCAACTCCAAATCCATACCTTCAATTCCTGGTTAAAAGATTGATGTGGAAGGGATGGTTTTGGCTTCATAGGGGACTGATGCCTCACCTAGGCAGATGAGGGCTCATATAAGGAGGATGGCCTGCATCTGTCCAAGAATGGGACCTTGATCCTTTGAGAGAAGTTTAAATGCTTCAGCTGTGAGCATTTAAACTGGCCAAGGGGGTGACAGCCAGGAGGGTCTGGAGGCTTAGGAACACCCCCCATAGGAACATACATTACCGTAAGTTGGCTACAGGAAGCAAGCAGGTGAAGAATGTATAATGAGTGATGCGGGGTGAGAGCTAATAGGAAAGGGAACCAGGCTGGGGGGAAGATGCTGGAGAGGGAGAACAAGAACAGGGGGAGGGCAGACTGTAAAACATGGAAGGTCATGCTAACAAATGCCAGTAGCCTAGGAAATAAGGTTCCAGATCTGGAGGCCTTGTTGGCAGATGCAGATCTTGACATAGCAGCAATAACAGAGATGTGCCACTCTGCTAAACATGGCTGGGAAGTCAGTGTACCAGGCTATATACTGTTTAGGAGGGACGGGGAGGGTTAAAAGGGTGGGGGAGTGGCCCTGTACATCAGAGATGGTATAAAGGCTACAGAAGTTCAGGTAAGATGGGGGAGGCAGAGGAAATGTTAGTCACCCTGGAGCCAGAGAATGGAACAACATTACACACAAGTGTGATCTACAGACCTCTGGCACAGAGGGAGGAAGTAGACAGGGAACTAGTAGAGAACATGCACAACATGGCTGCTAAAGGCAAAATTCTGCTACTGGGGGATTTCAATATGCTGGAAGTGGATTGGGTCACCCAGGTGGCTGCTTCAACCAGAAGCACAGCCATCCTAGAATCCCATCAGGGAGTTGGACTCAGGCAGCTGCTGCATGAGCCGACCAGGGACAAGTCAGTTCTGGACCTGTTATGGACCAATGGGAACAGAGTCAAAGAAATACAGGTGGAAGGGCAGCTGGCGTCCAGTGACCACCATATGGTGTGGTTCAGCATGGAGACATGGACTCAATTAAGCCACACAAGGGCAGAAGTATTAGATTTCAGGAGGGTGGATTTCACTGAAATGAATAGATGTATACAAGATGTTCTGGGGAAGGGAGGAGTAGTAGGGGGGGGTGGAAGAACAATGTGACAAACTGAAAGGAGCCATAGCTGACATAACAAAACAATGCTTTAGGATAGTGGCCAAAGGGAAAAGAAGAAGGAAACTGCTGTGGTTCTCCAAAGAGGTGGGGAGGGCTAAAAGGCTGAGTTTCAGGAAATATAAGGGGAGCCAAAGGGAGGAGGACAGGGAGGTGTACCTTGAAAGTCTAAGGGAAGCAGGGAAGGTTGTTAGGAAGGTGAAGGCACAGATAGAAGAGGGTTTAGCATGGTCTGTAAACAAAGGGGATAAGACATTTTATAGGTACTTCAGTGAAAGAAGAAAAAGTGGGGGGATTGTGAGGCTCAAAAGGGAGAAGGGAGAGTGTAAGGAGGGGGATCGGGACAAGACAGAAATACTGAACAAATACTTCTGCTCAGTATTCACTAAGTAGGGGGTGGGTCAAGGACCACAGTTAAGTTGCAGAGGCGGGGGGGGGATAAGTGGACACCAGTGCATTCACAGTGGAGAGAGTTCTGGAAGAACTCTCAAAGCTGAAGGTGGATAAGGCCATGGGGCCAGATGACACCCACCCGAGGATATTAAAGGAGCTGTGAAGGGAACTAGCACCGCCTCTGGTGGCTCTGTTCACAGAATCACTCAACATGGGTGTCATCCCAGAGGACTGGAGGAGGGCACATGTAGTTCCACTGCACAAAAGCAACAGTTTGGAGGAGGCGGAGAACTACAGCCCAGTCAGCCTCACCTCAATGGTGGGAAAGATCATGGAGACACTGTTGAAAGAAAGTATAGTGGCACATATGGAATCAAGAGGTGCTCAGGATCTGAGGCAACATGGATTCACAGCAGGAAGATCATGTCAAATGAATCTAACAGATTTTTTTGATTGGGTGACTAAGGAAATAAATCAGGGAGGGGCAGTAGACATTGCCTACCTAGATTTCAGCAAAGTCTTTGATACCATCCCACATAGAAGACTGATTAACAAGATGGGCAGCCTGAGCATGGGAGACAAGGTGGTGAACTGGGTTAGGAAATAGTTAACAGACAGGAGACAGAGGGTGGTGGTAAATGGGGTACAATCTGGGGAGAGGGGGTGATCCATGGGGTATCAAAGGGATCAGCACTAGGGCCAGTCCTGTTCAATGCCTTCACTGGTGACATTGCAGAGGGGCTGGAAGGAAAGGTCTGCCTGTTTGCAGATGACACCAAGATCTGCAACAGGGTGGGTACTCCAGAAGGGGTGCAGAAATGAAGAGGGACTTGGAGAAGCTTGAAAGATGGTTGGAGATGTGGCAACTGAGGTTCAATGCAAAGAAATGCAAAATAATGCACCTGGGTAGAGGGAACCCAGGGGAGAGCTACAGGTCAGAGAGGAGTAGCTGACTGTCACCAAAGAGGAAAGGGACCTAGGGATTATCATCTCTGATGACCTTAAGGTATCCAAGCAGTGCATAAAGGCAGCAGGGAGGGCCAGTGGCATGCTGGAGTGCATAGCTAGGGGTATCACTAGCAGGAGGCGGTAGGTGGTGATGCCATTGTATAAAACACTGGTAAGGCCTCACCTGGAGTACTGCATGAAGTTCTGGAGGCTACACCTGTGCAAGGACATAGATAAGGTGGAGACTATCCAGAGAAGGGCAACAAAGATGGTTCAGGGCTTGCACCACAAAACATATGAGGAGAGACTAAGGGACCTCAATATGTACTCACTGGAAGAGAGGAGACAGCGGGGGTGGACATGATTGGAACTTTCAAGTACCTCAAGGGCATAAACAAGGTGCAGGTGGGGGACCTTTTCCAATGTAGAAAAAGTACTAGAACAAGGGGACACAATATGAAATTGGAAGGGAGTCGATTAAGAGGCAATGTGAGAATGTTTTTCTACACAGAAAAGGTAGCTGATGCTTGGAATAGTCTGTCAAAGAAGGTAGTGGGGGCAAGAACAGTGGAGGGGTTTAAACATGCCTGGGACAGGCACAAGGGAAGCTTGAGAGGGGAGAGAGTGATGAAAAGTCATTGATCACATAGGATCAGTGGCCACGTACAATGTATATGGCCTGGATGGGCCTAGCGGTCCTTTATCTCCTGACAATTTCTATGCATTTAAAATAATGTATGGGCAATCATGCACAAAAATGTAGCCTTAGGATGTTACTCTTACCATTGTACCTCTCAACTATCCCTGATTACGAGGGACAGCCATCGTTTTACCCCTCAAAATCTTGTCTTTAAATACCTTTTCTTTGATGGAACTCTATTGTCTTTATATGATTCTATGTTGATTTTTAAAAGCAGTTGAGGCCAATGGGATTTTTAATAACTTTTTATCTGTTTTTTTATGTATGATCTGGACTTTAAGAAAGTGTATTCTTCCAAACCAACTGTCATTGTTTCTGAGGAAGGATTCTATGTTATCTGAAAGCTTAAAGCACCCATTATCAGTATAACAACTCTGTTGGCGCAATAAAATATATCAAGTCTTTTAAAGCAAAAATTAATAATAATCTAAGATGCTAAATAAAAATAAACTTTGTACTGGAAAACAGAATGGTTTGCAAAGCATTCTGAGCTTGTAGCTCCATGTTTGAGGATTTGTCCCTCATTATGAGGGTCAGTATCCCTCATTGTTGCTCATTTTGACTGTCTGTGTCTCTCATTTCAGTGACAAGGGATTAAGAGGTATGCTTGCCATAGAAAAATATAATGTTATGCACAGTTTTAACTGTGATGTATTGGGAGTTACTGTTCTAAATCCCCTTTAAGGCAAACTTGTTCAACTATAAACTCACATTGTCTCTTCCAATATGGTCTCACCAGCTCATAAGTAATGGGTTTGGACAATCCCCTGGAGTTTAATCAATTCCACTCAATAGCATTGAATCTTTCTTAGCTCCAGCAGATATAAAGCTACAGATTAGGACAGATTATGATGTGTTATGGATGTTTGCATATGCTGGTATGTGAAAATAGAGTTGGCCTTTGCAAAGAATGTAATTGGCCTTCAACAGAGATACACTTGAACATTTAAAATATGCTTAAACCCCACAAAGTATTTTTTTAATTTACTGCAACCTTCATTTGCAAATTTTGTGGGTCATCTAGCAGGAAGAATGACTGCTGTAATCACAATTTATTTCAAGGGTATCTAAAGGACCACACAAAATATATGATTGCTATAATGTTTTGTGATGTGTGGATGGACATCCCTTTAGTCACAATTTAGAAAACAGAGAGAGTGAGAAGAGAAAGAGAGAGAGAGAGAGAGAGAGAGAGAGAGAGAGAGAGAGAGAGAGGCTAGGATGGAAATGGAAATGAGGACCTTTGATTCAACAGAAAATAGCTCCAACATTTAAGCTATATTTCAACTTTATCTCTGCTTTTGCTTTTTAAAAACATACAGTACAAATACCTGCAAGCAGTAAACAGCAAAATTCTTAAATATACACCATGTGACAGGGAGCTTCTGCCACTCTTGAGCACCAACCTTTTCTTAAATCTGTTGCAACAGTTCTTCTATTTCTTAGCCTACTCTATTCTTTACAATTTCTAGTCCATATGGTTGACCACCTATGGGCACCCCATCCCTTTCTTGACTATGCTATAGGGTCCTCTTTAATTTTCCTTTTCCTTCTCAGGTCCTCATACAGGGAGGTTATTGTTGTGACCTCCGAGCTGCTATAAAACAAAAGGCTGTGTTCCTCATTATTGGATTTAGTATGCAATAGCACTATGTCATAAAATACATTGATGTATACACCTTATATGTATGAATCCTGTAAATGTTGAAAATATCATGGCACTGGGTGTTTTTGATAAAGGTAAAAAGTTACTAGGGGACTGTATCTTAAAAATTAAGTTAGTTGTGCTATTTAAAATGCATGTAAATTGCTGTAAACTGAACAAGTCTGAAATTTCATGGTGATTTGCATATATCCCATGATGCTTTGCATCATGGAAGTATGTGTGATGTTGTGTTTCTTTGAAACATGGCTTATTGTCGATGTCCTTTGGGGTAACTCTTGTAATGCTTCTGCACTGAGGTTCTTTAACTGTAGCTTGTTTTTTTTGTTTTTTTTATTTGAGCCCCCACCACCCAAGCAAACAAGGCCTGCATAGGGGAGGCTAAATCTCAATAGGTAAGTTAGATTAGAGATCAGTGAGGAGTCAGTAGGTGCTGGCTAAGTGTGTAGAAGAAAGACTGGCATAGTCTGTTGCAACAAACTGATGTAATGAAGAGGGGATGTGCCATTGCTGAAGATTATCACCTGAATTTTGAATAAACATCACACATAGATTTTGTCTTGAGCTTGAAATTTGGTGTCTGGTCCATCTGTTATCCCACAATCCCTCCACACATCATAACAAAGATATGCAATGTGAAAAAATAACATCAATGTATTATGTTGGTTTATGACATCAAAAAGTTAGATCCTTTAGTGACAAAAAAGATTCATCCAAGACCTACAGTAGGCTTTTATAGATCTCTATGGCAGTATTTACAAAAATTGCAGCTGCAACTTCATTGTTACCTTTCTAAATGTAACCACAGAAACCAGGTAAAAAACTCTAAGATGGCATTTCTCCAAGGAAAGTTCTCCTAATAGTGGAACACAGAGGGCACATGAGAAGAAAATAATATAGTACTTTAATGACTAGTCCTGTACATAGACAAGCATGTGAAGCAATTGGGATCCTGTGATACCTATACATAAACATTGCAGTAGGAAGATCCTTAAAGTGAAGCTAGGAAAATGCCACTCTGAGCTTTGGAGAGACCTGTAAATCTTATTTTTTTCAGTTATGGGATTTTTTAACATGAGGGAAATATTGAGGTTTTCATATCACCCAAGGCTATCATGGCATATTGTATTGCTATATTTTAAACCTGTTTTTGATATTTTGCAATGTTCAACCTATTGGTGGAATTATCATGATGCCAACTATGGCCCCAAACCAATTGCAAAATGAAAATCCCATTTTTAACCATCGGGAATCCTTGTCTTTATATAAAATAGTATCCTAGCTAGGTTTCTATATGACAGATAATAGCAGATAAGGAAGTCTAGAGGGAGGCATGGAGGGAGGCATCTTTTCTTGAAGAAATGTTATCTCAATAATTTAAAATTCCTGATAATATTAAAGTTCTTATGGGTGGAACACCAATTTCTGATCACAAGGAACAGGCTAGAATGCCAAGAGAAACATTCAATATTCTAAAAATGTGTTCTGTACCCATCTGAGACAGTTTAGTTTTAAAGCAACCCCAAATCTTTGTTGCACAAAGCTGGTTGGAGTTTATTTTTGAGTTACAAATTCTTAGAGTAGCTGTAGAGTTGTTCACTTCATATTTTGCATGTGACCAATGTAAGACAAAGCCTAAGAATACACTTTATTCCTAGAATTAATCCAGTATTACGAAACCTGACACCAAGATATGAAAAAAAAATAGTTACAACTTCACCAATCTGCAATAAATTACTCAAAGTGAGGCTGTTTATGCCCAAAGGGCTTTATTTTCAATTGAACAGCATTAGTTTGCATACCCAAACTGGCCAATAATTCAAAAACGTTATCATTTTCTATAGCCTTAATTGTGACACTGCACTCCAGATTAAACAGTCAGCATAAAGCAAATATGTTACTATGGACGACATGCTGACTACAGAGGAGGAAAGGGAGAGAGAGAGAGAGAGAGAGGAGGGAGGGAGAGAGAGAGGGAGAGAGAGAGAGAGAGAAGGAGGGAGTGAGAGAGAGTGAGAGAGAGAAAGAGATAGAGAGAGAGATAGAGATAGAGAGAGACTAGGATGGAAATGAGGACCCCTGCCTCAAAGGCATAGTTCAGCTTTATCTTTGCTTTTGCATTTTGCAATGCCAGAAAATGTTATTGGAAATTTGCATCCTTTAGGCATTTAGTGCAATATGTACATCCTAGAAGAGAGGAGGGAGAGGGGGATATGGTAGAGACCTTTAAATATGTCACAGGGATAAATAGGGTCCAGGAGGGGAGTATCAAGAGCTAGTACAGCGCCTAAAACCAGCAATGGTGCTATTGCTTCTTATAGCTAAAAGGTTTTCTTCTTTTCCCTACTGCTAATTAGATTTTCCACCAGACAATACTTGCTGTGATATGTGAAGCAGGACTCTACCAGGAGGCTGATATATCAGTTATATTCCTCCTTAGATATCATCAGCCCTATGACCTCACTGTCTGTGACATCACAAGTGACAAAAAGAGCCAATTGCCTGCTGCAAGGTTGGTTGTATGTGATGCCACAATAAGTGAGGTAACAATGCTGATGAGTTATGAAGAGGACTAGAACTAGAACTAGATACAGTACGTCAGACTCCAGGTAACATACTGATGTTTACATCACACCTGATGCTATCAGATAGAAAACCTTCTAATGAGCAAATGCAAAAAGAAAAAAAATCAGAAATAAATAACTACTTTTAAAAATGAATAACATTTTCTGCTAGCTATTTTGGCAATACTAGCTTTTTAACTTCAATGTTTTCTAGGTTTCTGGCATTTTCCCCATTATCACTGTTTAGCCACAGCTGTGGCTGTAGGGCTTAGTCTATGGCTAGTGAAGGCAGGTAAAGAAGATTTTGCGGGATTGGGCCATGGGACGCTGCTGTTGTTTTCAGATTTGCTCTTAACATTTGGATTATAGTAAGATTTGATACAAGTGAAATAGATATTTATGTGCCAAGCTCTGATAATGGTGTGTCTGAAACATTAGCTACATGCCTTGTCAGGTGACGTCAGCTCTTCTTCATATCAGCAAGACGGCAAATACCTCCGAGCAGTTTTTGGATTGAAAATATGGAGATTTATTTCTGCATTGTGGATTACTCATTGCTTTGCCAAAGAATGAAGTTCATGCCCTTGGAAGCAATAAAGCAATGGCCTACAAGTATTGTAGGCACAAGCAAACTGAGTTCTCTGAGTAAAGTTTTTTTGATACAGATCGTGCTTTGCAATTGGGACTGCTGTTGTACAGTGCTTGTTTTGTAGATATTTATATATTTTTTTTATATATTTATGCATCAGGTAAGGGAGTAAACAAGGTTAAGGTAGTAAGGGAGGTGTAGGGAATCTTCCATATATAACAGAACTCCATATATAAGGTATTTTTTTTGTTCTAGTCTAAGTGTGCTAGGCAGATTGAGGAGAACAAGTTATTAACAATGATCTAGGGTTACCATAGGATCAGTATGTAAATGAGATACTGTGGGGAGGTAGTCAGTTGTAGGGATTATGTGATGCTCTTCTCCGTGCTTATTCTCTGGAAGAGGAGGGGGGGGCACTGCCCCACCTGCAGGACCTTTGTGGAGCTTCATGTTCAGCTGGTAGTTGCAAGAGATGAGATGTCTCAGCTGCTGCACTGGTTCAGTCAGGGCACATCCACCACACCCTCATGTCTCCAGAGGACCACTGGCCGAGGGGAATGGCAGGTGGTGGGGAAGGGGTGGAAGAAGGATGGAAGGGGCAGCAATAAGAGGTTTGACCAGTCTCACATCATCCAGGCAGCAAATTTCTTTTCATCCCTGGAGGAGGCTCAAGCACCCGACTCCGGGGGTGGGGACTCTGAATCAGTTGGGGAAATGCACAGGATGACTTGGTGGTACCTGTGGGGAGTTAACAGGAAAAGTCAGCAAGAAAAATCTTATTGACTAGGGATGTAATGATTATGGGAGCAGAGAAGGTGGAGGGTAGGGGAGGGAAAGAGAGTGAAATGGTTAAATGCCTTCCTGGTGCATCAGTAATCCATGATATAGATAGGATAAGGAGGTTGGCAGAGAAGGGGAAGGAGTGCTGGGGTGCTGGTACACTTGAGTATCAATGATCAGTTACCCAGCCTGTGAAAGCAGTGAAGCAAAAGTTTAAGAATCTGGGGGACAGATTGAAGCACAACCCACTTTCCTGGCTTTTTCTGAGGTCCTTCCTGTGTGGAATAAGGGCTAGAGGAAGGAAGGAAGGAAGGATGGAAGGAGGGAAGGGACTGAGGAGTTTAATGGGTGGTTGAAGGGGTGGTGTCAGGAGGAGGAATAGCACTATTTGGGGGACTGAGGGGGGATTCTTGGATAGGAGGCTTTTCAAGGGTGATGGCCTTCATCTGATGAGAGAGGATACCAGTGCTCTGAAGCGGAAGTTTGACGTTTACATAGGACAGTTAAACTGACTATGGGGGGATGGAAACTATGAGACTACTGAGAAGGGAGAGCAGATGGACCTAGCTAGGCGTAGTAAAATTAGACAAGCACTCCATTGTAATGGGATGCAAACTAGTAAACTTTATTGTGCTATGTGTGCCAGGCTGAAAATAAAAAAAGAACAACCATTCCTAACAACCTAATGATGTGCCCTAGCGCTTCGAAGTGAAAACTACCTCTTCTTCAGGGGGCATGGCTACCTACACATTTCTCAATTAATTTATACTGTTTGTATGTGACAGGTGTCTCACATCAAATAATCATATTAAATTCCATTCACTGCATGGACTGAAACTACCCCCCCCCCCAAAAAAAAAAAGAAACACACCAAGATCTACCTTTTTTCATGGATAAGTATCCATTCCCAATTAAGTTTATTACTTACTTGGGTGGGGATGGGGTAGTCAGAGCACAAGGGTGACAAACTAATAGTGACACCCCCAAGAATTAAATATAAAAGAAATCTGTGAATAGTGACACATTTAAAAAAGTTAAAATTAACAGAAATGCTGTACTATTGCTCATACTTTTATTAATGCTGAAACATTTTGCTACCAATATATAACAAATAACATCCTCATTAAATTTCATTTTGGCATTCGTTCAGTTCATGCTTTGATTCTAAATGATCATACAGGTTACTGCTAAAGCATGCTGTTGCACCAATGGATCATTTAAACAATGTTTACATATAGTCAGTGATGAAAAAGTTACTGACTCTAAAATTCAATATTATTTCTTATACCACACCATAAATATTTGAAACACACAACAATCATGAATAGCTACCCATGTCCAATGCATGCAAAACATATTTATAATATTGCTCTAGGGGGCAATTCATTTGCACAAAAATTATCAGTGTCGAAGAAGTGTTATTTTTTTCTACTTCTATTTATGCTCCTCCCCTGCCCTCTAGACTCCACCGCCTTGGGAGTCACTAATTGCGTCTGCCCCACTTCGTCCTACCTGCACTGTGGTATTCCCTCCATGTAGCCTCGGATTGCCCCCTGGGTGGGGACAGGGATGGGGCACCTACACCCCAGAACTATATCCATTTTGTCAGGGCACCAGACTGGGACAGGCAGGCAGGCTGTGGGGTCTGCGCTAGAGTACTCCATCTTCCAGGAGCCTAGAGGGCAATTTTTCCAGTGTTCCTGTGTTGGTTTGCATCCCCGAAGTCAAGACCCTCCCCTGCTGACATCCACCATACACTTACCCCACACATTGTGAGATAGGGAACTTACTGCACCCCCAGCCTCTGCCAGAGGGCAGTCAAGCTCCTAACCTTGGGTCCCCTCCCTCCCAGGAGAGGGGAGCTGTCCTCTGGACATTCAATCTTCTCCTTCCCCTGCTGACCCCCGGCAGTCCGGGCTCATTCCTGAACCCTGGTTGCCAGCGTAGCGCGAGGTGTGGCATCCAGTGCCTCAACCTGCAGCACCACCGGGCCAGCCAAAGAAGTGTTTTTAAGACTGATTTTTCTAAACAGTTTGAAGGGGGAACATTGTTTAACCAGGAGTAGCACACTAAGCCAAAGCTTGTTTCCAGATGCGACCTGGGACCACAAGGAAGTTAAGTGACTTGCGCAGGATCACACAGTATGCACCTAGGCAGCTGTGGGATTCAAACCCAGGTCTCCAGATCTGCAGCTCAGAGTCTTAACCCACCGTGCTATACTGCCTCCTAGCAGAATTTAAAGAAGCCACAGCAAATATCAAACTCATCCTCAGGATGGACTGGAACAAATGTCAAACCGTATGACAAGATTTTCAACTTTGTCTCCATAAATGTTCTATCAGATAAATTGATAACTGTTAATTCTGACACAGTTTGTTGTAAGAATGTAATTTTGATCTTGTCACAATAAGGAGACAGGACTTGTCTCATTCAATAGGCAGACATTTATCCACTAATATACATCAGGAGAATAGTGTGGTATATTACATGGGCATTGAGAAAGTGTCCCATAGACCCTGTGGAGGAAATCAATTCAGGTTATTAACATAGAGAGAATAAATGAGGATATTTAAACTAAAAGCCTTGAAACTGCATGGCTTTAATGAATATATGGATTGTGAACCATTTTTTATAAATTCAATTATATTTAAATGGGTACATTTAGAAGGTTTCATCACCGTATTTGTTGTGTATTATACATATGTTTTGCATGTACTGAGCATGGGTAGATGTTTATAATTGCTGTGTGTTTCAAATATTTAAGTTGTTTACTGGAATATAATGGGTTATCTGATTGTAGAAATTAATTTTGTATTATATAGTAACTTCAATGTTCCTTTTAAATTGTTAATGTGACGTTCCCTTTCATTTTCAACGTTTTGCTCTCCTTCCCTCCTGCTCCTGTTCTCCTTCCAGACCCTGACTGTCTTTTTTTCTTCCTCACCCCCTGCATCTCCTTCCATTAATGGGTTCATATACGGTGTCATTAGGAAATTAGAATTTGATATTATGTATCAATCAAATGTTTTTATCGAGTAGCATAAAGCCATTACAATTTAGTGACAGTAGCATCATAAGATTATACAAATACAGATTTAAAAATGTTTTTTTAAATATCATGAATCTCTTGACAACTTAATATCCTCTAATTACAGTTTCAGCGATTTAAAAAAAAGAGCAAGCCTTGTTAAAATCAGCTTGTCTTTTGACATTTAAAATTCCAGTAGTAATTGACCGAAGAGAAGACAGAGATTTATCAATGTGTGCCTGTGAGGTGTGGGATTTGGAAGGGGGAATCTCACCAGACGTTGAAGCCAATAACAGTAGTATTTTATTGTAGCAGAATAACTTCTCTGTAAATTTATACAATTAAATGAAAACAAAAGAACAATAACAAAAGCAAATGAACACTAGGAGGGACTAGTGTACCATCCTTCTAGGGACAGAATATGTTTGCACCTCACCAAGCTATCTGACTAAATGAGAAGGAGCATGCCTTATATATCTGCAGTATCATGTGACAAGCATAACCCCTCCCCTTTTACATTAAGTTTTATCTTTGCGTTAGAAATAAGTAATTCTTTAAACAATATATTCAAAAATTCTTTTGCACAACATTCAAATGCAATATACATCTTAATTAGGAAATAATAATGCAAAAGAAACAAAATATTTGAAAGGTTTACAGAATAGGCTCCGCCCCCACTTGGCTGTCTCTTTAAATATAGCAAAAAAAATGGCCGGCCAGCACTATACCACTAACACAAGGGAATAAGAGCCCAGCTGCAGTTCTGATAACTTAATACCAACAGGTATAGTTGTATTGAAAAGGTTCTAATATGTTTTAAGTATTACTTTAAGCTTTCCTTAATGACAAAAAAAAAAGTTAAAACATAAGTGTGGTTAACATAAGTCTGGCTTCGTTGATAATTCAGGGTGTTACCCTGATTTATGCTTAACGTGGCATTTCATGCATTTCTTTTGCCATGTTCCACAGTGTGGTTGTAAAAAGAAACGCTAAAGCAGAACAGGTGGCAATAAAGATAGAGTTTTAGCCAAGCAAGTGTTGTACAGAAGCGTGGTTTGTTTTAAAACCCAGAGTACTAACAGCATAGTATTATTCGTTAAAATGCTTGGAAGACACCTTTGTGACTTGGGGGGGGGGGTGAGGGAACCTGTGCTTATCAGAGATACGAGCGTCCTGCTCAAAGGTGTTTCTATCCTTTTATTTGACTTTCTTTCTTTGTTCTATATACAGGGGGAAAATAAAATGTTACATGGAGGGCTACAACATTCTTCTTAGATTTGGGAGACAATGTCAGGTGAAAGCACAAATCCGGAAGCGTTTGGTCATATTCACAGACCTTCAGCTGCACAGGCAGCTCGCACTATCGAGCAGCTTAATTTAAAGTATTTAGCTGAGCAGTCGGCTTGCCTTACCAAGGCGTTAGCTACAGAAACAGAGCTGAGCAGATGGCTGGAACTATTGGGGGAAGGGAAAACTAAAGGGGACAGCTTTTTTTGTGTTTTTAAGCATGCAGAATGAAAAGAAACACTTACAGATTTCAATACCATACGTAGCACAGAACAAGCGCTAGCATAATTATTCAAATATAAGGGCAACAGGATACCACTTTAGAAACCACTTCTTTCTTACATAATATATTTAATAACTGGGACAAAGCATACTTTCTTTCATGGAACACATTAAAGAAAGAGAAAAGGGTGGGGCATAGATATGGAAACTTGAAAAAATGAATGCACAAATGGGATACTAAACCAGACATAGAGTAATATAGGGATAGTAAGAACATTATGTAGGTGGCCTGCCTATATAAGTTTAGATGTACAGAAAGAAAAGAAGAACAAGTTAGATAGATAAAGGCTGTTGCAACAGACTTAAAAAAAATAAAATAAAGGTCTGGTATAATATGCCATCCTTCAAATTCTTCCCTGCTCAGGAAGAAACCAATGGGGGGTTATCACCATTGTTTTTTTTTTCCAGACATTCCTCAGATCTCCTTTTTTTTTTTTTTCCAAAAAGGAGATGGAGCTTTAGCCATCCCACTCTTAAAGCTCCACTCTGGGGTCCCATTAAATATATAGAATCATTTTTTTTTATATAATGATTATTCAATCATTACTCTTCTTTTACCCTGGAGTCTGATATCAACTTTGGACTATTGTCTGCACCATAACGTGACAAGTAGTCAGCATTAAAATGTTTCTTTCCCGATTTGTGTTGTATTGTGAATTTATAGGGTTGAAGGGTTAAATACCATCTCATAATATGAGGGTTCTTATCCTTCATAATGTGCAGCCAACATAGTGGATTATGGTCTGTAACTACCATACATTCTCTACCCCATAAATAAAATTGTAAAGCATTTATGGCCCATCGGATAGCTAAACACTCTTTCTCTATTGTGGAGTACTTAACTTCTCTTTCATGTAACTTTCTGCTAATAAATATGATGGGATGTTCGTCTTCTCCATCCATTTGGGATAAGACAGCCCCAATACCCTGATCTGAGGCATCCATTTGTACTATGAAGGGTTTTTGAAAATCTGGACTACTTAAGATAGGGTGGGAACATAATTTAGCTTTTAATAATGTGAATGCATCTTCACATTGTCTAGTCCGGTGAACTTTATCTGGTTTGACTTTCTTTGCGAGTTCAGTCAATGGACTAGCAATATCTGCAAAATTAGACACAAACTGTTGATAATATCCAGCTAATCATAAAAAAACTCTTACTTGCTTCTTTGTTTGTGGCTGTGGGCTATTTGCAATAGCATCGATTTTATCAATTTCAGGTCTTACTTTACCTTGTCCGATTATGAAACCCAAATATTTGGCTTCTTGCATAGCCAGATAGCATTTTGTAGGATTTATGGTTAGCCCTGCATTCTTCATTGCAGTCAATACATGTTTTAGATGAGTTATATGGTCTTCCCAGGATGAACTAAAAATAATGACATCATCCAAATATGCAGCACTATACTCCATATAGGGGTGTAATAAGTGGTCAATGTATCGCTGAAAAGTTGCCGGGGCACCATGTAGACCAAAAGGCATTTTAGTAAATTGAAACAATCCTAATGGAGTACTAAAAGCCATTTTGCTTTGCAAGTCTGGATCTAAGGGGATCTGCCAATACCCTTTTGATAAGTCTAAAGTACTTATATATTGTGCACTACCTAAACGATCTATAATATCATCAATTCGGGGCATCGGATACCCATCAAATTGGGAAATTGCTTTAAGTTTATGAAAATCTATGCAGACCCTTATACCACCTTATTTTTTGTTGACTATTACCATGGGAAAATGCCATGGACTTATGGATGGTTTGATTACCCCTAACTGCTGCATTGTTTTTATCTCTCTGATCACATCTTTTCTTAAACATTCTGGTAGGATTTTTGCCTAATTGGTACAGTGGGATTTACCTCTATATGGTGTTCAATTCCCTCAACCCTCCCAGGTACTGTCATAAAGATGTTTTGAAAAGTGCTTAAGTCGTCTTTTATTTCTTCCAACTGTTCAATACTTAAATTATCATTGATTTCTACATCTTCTAACTCTCCTTTAGCATCCAGTCATTCATAGGCTTGATCTAATTCACTTGTGGCTAACTCAGGATGAACAAATAAAGCTGACTTACATCTATCATGCCATAACTTTAATAGATTAGCATAGTAGATTTTGTACTTTTGTCTTTTTTCTGGACATTTGATCACATAATTTACTGGACCAACTTGCTTATGGATAGTGTAGGGCACCTGCTATTTCATCAATAGTTTATTTTCGGTGCATGGCAATAAAAGAAGAACTCTATCCCCGGTTGGAAAGACCTAGTGCCCACCCCTTTGCAATAATGCTGTTTTTGGATTTTCTGATGTTCTATATTACTATGTTGTGCTTTCTTAGCATATCTTGTCAATTTCTGATGTAGTGTGGTAACATATTCTAAAACAGATATGGGTGTAGTGTCCTGTTTTGTTCCTTCCCAACTGTCTTTTACTACATCCAATATTCCCCTAGGGTTCTTCCCAAACAATAGTTCAAAAGGGGAGTATCCTGTAGAAGACTGTGGAACCTCATGATAGGCAAACATAAGATAGGGTAAATATCTATCCCATTGTTTTCCTTCATCATGTGTAAACTTTTTCAACATCTGCTTTAAAGTTTTGTTAAATCATTCCACCAGCCCATCAGTTTGGGGATGGTAGGGGGATGTATATATTGAATGTATACCTAAGGTCTGATAGAGACGCTGTAAAACCTGGGAACAAAAATTACTGCCTCTATCTGTCAGTATTTCCCTAGGGATGCCCATCCTGGAGAATACTTTCACCAATTCTTTGGCTACTTTTTCAGCAGTAACTGTATGCATAGGTATAGCTTCAGGGTACTTGGTGAAATAATTACAAAGAACTAAAATAAAATGATTTCCCTTTGTACTTTTGGGTAGGGGTCCTAATATATTCATTGCGATACGTTAGAATGGGGTGTTTACTATAGGTAAAGGCTGTAGGGGCACCTTATCCTTCCTTACTACTGGGATTACCTTCTGGCATTGTTCACAGGACTTACAATATTCTGCCACTTGATCATATATACCTGGCCAATAGAACCGATATAATAATCTCTGCAATGTACCTTCCTTTCTTTGATGACCAGCTAATGGTATGTCATGTGCAAGAGATCTCAAGCAAGACACTAGAATTGTAAAAAAAAACATGTAAATGTAAATACCAAACTATAAACAAGCATTTGTCAATGACGAATGTTTGCTTGCTGGCATTGGCATTGGTAGTGTAGGAGTTAGAGAGCTGCATAATAGGAATGGCAGTGAAGTATTGAACTGAAGCCAACCCCACCACCACCCTGCAGAGACTGACAGGCATTGGGGTGTACCTTTGGGTCATCAGGCATAACAGCCATGTCATTTCACCACACCCTACCCTGCAGACACCGACAAATGTCATGGAGTGCCTTGTGGTCTTTGGCCCTTATGCTCACCCCATTCCATCAGGAAATACGGTGATATGGGTGCTGTATAGGAGAATGGGGTGAACTTTGGGGCCAAAGAGTCCAAGGCACACCTTGATGCCTCTCACCGGCTGCAGGGTGTGGAATGGTATGAGCATTACAGGCGAGAATCCCAAGTCACACCCCTGATGCCTGTCAATCTCTACAGGGTGGGGCGTTATGGTCAGAAACCCTAACGTCTCAGGTGTTCGTTGGCACTTTCACACCAAATTTTCAACATGGGTTTTTTGTGATCCCCACCTTATGAACAGTGGTAATATCAGTTCATTAGCTGAAAGCTGATTTTGCACAGTGACTATGCCATTTGGCACCACAGGTGCGGAAACACATTTTGAACGGGATGTGAAAAATGACAGCTGTACTGTTCATGGGGAGGTGGAAAAAATGGCAATGTTGAAAAGCTGCAGTGAAAACATTAAAAAAACTGGTGAAGTCACAAGTGTGTGTAGAAACTGCGCAACGCACACCAATGATGCAATTAGTTTGGGGATTTTTTACAGCAAATTGTCAACACAGGCATTTTGGAACCTCTGCTCATGAACAGTGTCACTGTGATTTTCTTAATCTTTCCCGAACAGTGATTTCCCACAGTGACCACGCATTTCTGTACTGGAAATGTGAAAACACATTTCAGCCATGGTGTGAAAAATGACAGCTGTACTGTTCATAAGGAAGTGTGGAAAAATGCCAGTGGTGAAAATCTGGACTGAAAATATTAGAAATCCGTGAACTTACAAGGGTGCGTGGAAACTGCACAATGGTCGCTCGTAACACAGTCATTTTATGGACTTTTTTCACCAAATTTTTAACATAGCCATTGTAACATTTCTGCTCATGAACAGTGTCACTGTGATTTTCTTAATCTGTCCTAAACATTGATTTCGCACACCGACTGTGCCATTGTGCGCTACATGTGTGGAAACACATTTTGGGTGAGATGTGAAAAATGACAGCTGTACTGCTCATAAGGAGGTGTGGTAAAATGGCAATGTTGAAAATATGGAGTGAAAATAGTGAAAATTCATGAACTTACGAGCGTGCGTAGGAACAGCGCAACGCATGCCCGTAAAACAGTCATTTTGGGGAATTTTTTCACCAAATTTTCAACATCGGGTTTTTGGGGGCCTACCTCATGAACTGTGACACTGTGATTTTGTAACTCAGTCCTGAAAGGTGGTTCTGCGCAGTGACCACAAAATCACCTTTCGGGGCCAAATAACAAAATGACAGTGACAGAATTCATGAGGTGGGGTCCCATAAACCCCATGTTGAAAATTTGGCAAACAAATTCCCAAAAATGCCTGAGATATGCATCAAAGTTGAAAAAACCCTATTTATTACATTATACAGTACAGCTTACTGGCATTTCCTCAGTTCACGGTTGGCTTTGAAGAGTGCAGACGTGTTCCTGGTCCACCGAAGATCATCGCACCAGACTCCAGAGGTAAGTATGGGGTGAGGGGGGTATGGGGAGGCAGGGTGCGCAGAGGGTGGGCATAGGTGGGGGCAGCAGGGGTCAGGACAGTTAGCGAGGGAAGGTTTTCTCTTTCAGGTTTCTTTTTTTTTCTTGGATGACGCGGGACTTGTGCCATGCTGGGGTGACCTCCCAACATGGCAGCTGGAAGGCTGTTTGGGGGTTGGGGGCAGTGGAGCTGATGGGGGATTGGGCACCCCTGTGGGCTCCCAGCATAGCACCCGGTTGTCTGTTGGGGGGAACATTGGAGCTGATGGGGGATTGGGCACCCCCATCGGCCATACAGTGTGTGGGAGGGAGCGGATTAGCATGCAATATGCATGTGTGCATGTGTGTGTGTGGGGGGAGCACATGCACAGGCAGTAGCTTCTCGCTGCTTACTGAAGTGGAGCTCTGCCTTTCAACTGTACGGCACTGCATTTTCAACTGCTGTCATAGATAGCTGCAGCATTCATTGGTGAACCATGGCCATGCCTTCAAACACACTGACTGCATTGGCAGACGGGTGCCACACCTACAAAAACTCAGATGATGGCACTATGTTTCTTGCACATGCGTGCAAGCAAACATAAAAAGGAATAAAGAACAATGGTGGGTTAATATCCACCATTTTTGCTCACTTAACTCACTGATGCTCCCACAAATGCTCCCACTAATGCTCTAATAACAAAATCATTAAATCGGGCTATAATATAAAACAGGTTTTTCAATGATTTTTCACAGCTTAAGTACCTAAAAATATGGTGACCAGTCTAAAACTCCCTTTTCCTGTTCCTCCCAAACTTCTAATCCCAGTTAGGGGTTATGGGTTAAGCTTTAATTCCTCAAAGAAAAAAAAAGCTTTTGTAGTTTAATAATTTAGCTAACTTACTTCTTATGAGGAACCAGACAGTGCCCAGCATTTCATTAGAAAATAACCCTGCTGTAGCTCTCAGAGCAAATTCAAAGCAGGAACTCAATGAGAGAACTCTGTGAGTAAACAATACAACAGTGCAACATGGATTTAACGAACTAGCCAGCAAGCCAAAAAAAGAAAAAAGCACACGCTAATAAACTGTGTTAAATATGCTATGCTGTGCAAAATTGCTCGGTCTCTCGCTCACTCAGCACACACCGACAGCCTTTGCAGATCTGAGGACAGAAATGGCACGCATACACATTTATGCTCAGGTCACATGAGTACCATTCATTTTTGGCACAAAACTTTTTAAAACTAAATACTTTAACTCTAAAACTTTGAAAAACTAATACCTGCCCCCAAAAAAGCTTAACTGCAAATTACTAAATAAAAGCCCAAGTAATGTATGGAGTGACTCCACAGACTGTGGTATGTTAAATAACACACAAAATAAAATGTAATAGACCTTAAAAAGCTTTTAAAAAGCTTCTTAAAAGCAAGCTAACAAGTAAATAATAATAACAATTTGGTCAGACCGATACATCTCCTATCTTTGTATACTTTTCAGAGCAGATAGGATGACTACTCAAATGCTTAAAACTGGACCGGGCAATCTTCTCCACACTGCATGCTATTCCGACCAGCTTTCTGTTTGTTCCACAGTCAGCTCCGTCTTGGGAAGAACACCTGGTTGCCACCACACCAATGGGTCTTCATTCTCTAAGGGGGAACAGAAAAACAGAAACACAGGGAGAACCCTAATCCAACTCGGGGCAGAAAATAAGGTGTGCTGGAAAGGAGACAAACCTAGTCAGGCAATGGTGGCATACCTGTACTAAAAAATTCAATAGCATTGTCTCCCTGCTTCTCCACTTTACTCCTCAAAGAAAGAGAGTGAATATTCAGCACCGGTCACTATTCCACCTCTCTGCTTGGTCCAGACCCACAGAACCAAGTAAAAGAATAAAATATTTCTTTTTAACCTAGAGAAAAAGGAAAACAAAATGTGGCATAGAACCGCCAGTAGCTACAGTTTCTAGTGAGGCCAATGGGACAGAGGTAGCAGAGAGAAGCGGCCAATCTCAGGAGCAGGCAGTGTAGGGCACTGAAATTTAGTAGGTCATTCAGTATGGTCGTACCTTGCCTGGATCTGAGGGAGTCTTTTCTGGCTGGAGGGCACAGGCAATGGCTTTAGCAGAGCTGGCCTCACTGTGTAGGAGAAGAGAGCAAGGTGGGTTAGGCTGTTGAGGGAGTGCCCGGTCAGGAGCCTCTGCTAGCCTGGACCCAAGAGAGTCTTTGCTGGCTGGAGAGTACGGGTGACGGCTTTAGCACAGCCAGGCACATCGTGGAGGAGAAGAGAGCGAGATGGGTCAGACTGTGGAGGGAGTGCCCCTTCAGGGTATAATTTAATGGATATAATTTAACCATCTCAATTTTAGTACCAGCTAGAAACAGTGAAGGAAGTTTCTTTTGTCTGTATCCAAATACTAACATATTCATTTTATCTTTGTTAATTTCTAGCTTATCCTCTTTACGTGATTTGGCAAATAAGTTAACCTTACGTTGTAACCCTAGTAATGAGGTTGATAACAGCACCAGGTCATCTGTAAAGTCTAGTCCAGGTATTTAATAAGGGGAGAATGGAAATCCGATTTGTCGAATTTGTTCAACCAATGGGTTTATGTAGATGTTAAAAAGCATTGATGCCAAGAGGCATCCTTGCCTGACCCCACAGTTTGTTCTTGTTTCATTTGATAAGTCCCCCATGTGGTTGTATTTGACCTTTAGCCAAGTATTTTGATGAAGTCTCATTATAATATCCAAGAGAGTTGGATCGATTTTATAATTTTTAAATTTGTTCCATACTATAATTCTATAAATACAATCAAAAGCTGATTTCAAATCAATGAAACAGCAATATAACTTCACCCTCTTGATCTTGATGTATTTCCACACCAAGTGGGCTAAAACATGGCAATGCTGGACTGTAGATCTTCCTGTCTGGAAGCCATTTTGAAACTCACTAAACACTTTTTTCCCTTCAATCCAGATTTGAAGCCTATTTAATATCATGTGGCAAAACATTTTTTGAGATGTATCTGTAAGGCTAATGGGCCTATGCATAGCTGTATCTAATGGGTTCCCCTTTTTCTTAAAAATGAGATCTTCCTGGACCAGTCTATTAAAACCAGTTCTAAAAATCGGTAACTACCAATCAGAAAAATATCTGTTTATTTTGGCTTTTATAGTGTCTGGCCCAGGAGCTTTGTTATTCTGTAGCTGACATAAAGCATCTAGTATTTCATCTTGTTGAATACATATGGATTTCGGAAAATACTCTTATGTGATCCCTTCCAACATGGGAACTTCCTCCAAAGGGGAGTAATATAAGAATGAAAATATTGTTCCCGAGTATTTAGTGTAATATATGCCTCGATTCCCATTCTTAATTGTTGGTAGCCTTGGGTAACCATTTGCCAACATGTTCTATTGTCTTTCAACTGTACTATCTCAACCATTTTCTCTGTCAAAAATGTTCCCTTTCATTCGTCAACACATCTTTATAATTTTTCATTGCTATGTTTAATTGTTTACACTGTGTTCTGTTTGGACACTGTTTAACTTGCCTAACCAGTTTATTGAGCTGCCTTTTTGCTCTTCTACAATTGCCATTATATTACGTATTTTTATTTGGCTTTATAGGTGCCAGTTGTAGAAGAAGGGGATGATGTAAGTTATGTCTTTCCAATTTTTCCTTAACATTATATCAGTTCCTGTATTTCGTAAACTCTCTTGTTTTAGATTAAAAATATACCCTGTATAAAAAAATCTCTGTGAAGCCATTCTATAGGCTCCATTCCCCATTTAATCCTCCTGAGGTTTATCACTTCCAGATTTTGCATGAGGTTTTGTGCAGCTGAGTGGCTTATAGTTTGGGGTAATAACTTAAGCTTTAAATTATGTGAGAAATGGTCTGATTCTGGACATTCTAATATTTGTAAATTATTTATTAACTTCATCACATCTATGTTGGCCCAAGCCAGATCTATGGCTGATGAACCTAGGGACCTATATATGTATAGGCCCCTTCCAAATCTCACTGCACTCTACCATTCATTAGGCAGCAGTTTATCTCCTCCATTAGCTTAGTAAGGGTCCTCCCTAGATTATTTATTTTCATGTCCTTAAAATGTTTTGTTGATTTTATATTGCAAATGATATCACTTAGATTCTGTTCAAGGCCCAAATTTAAGTTTGTAAATGAAATTTTACTAGCTACTCTGGCATCAAAATCCCCTATTGCTATAAATGGGTATGTTGGATAGTTGTCCAGTATTTCCACTTGTAATTTGGTAAATTCTCACTAGTCATGGTCAGGGACCTTTTTTAACTTTTGAAGGAATATATATATATATATATATATATATATATATATATATATTATTAACTTATAGTCTGGGGATTCCAACAATAGAAGGAGCACTGTCTGCATTTTACATAGCAATTGAGTAACTTTAAAATGTAAGGATGTCTTTATATATATTGCCAAGCCTGCACGAGCTCTACCACTAGTAGTTTTTTTAATTGCTGGTATACAATATCCTGCAAACCCAGCAAATAATGCAGCCAATGTATTAATGCACCATGCTTCTTGAAAACATAGGATATCTTAATTCTCCAGAAATTCCCTACACTCTTTATCCACTAATTTCAATGTTAACCCTTCTAGGTTTCAAGATAGGAGGGATATATCAACCCTCAGAACTGGGCTATTTACTTCATGTCAGTCTGGTAGGCTTGATTGTAATAATTCAAATCTATTTTCTGTACTGATAGCATGCTGATCTCAATCCTTATTTCTCTCCCTTAGAGTTACAGCTTCTACCAGGTAAAGGCCCAATGTATCAAATAATGTTGTTTTTTTATAAATGGCTTTAGCATAATTAGAGTTTGAAAATGTTATGTCTAATTTTGAACTTATAGAGATAGAATTATGCACCTTTATCCATTCTGTATTGTTTCTGGATGTGGGCATATTCAAAACTATAGAAAAGGAGGAAGCTAATTCATTTTTTATCTTGCCTATAAAGTCTCCTTTCTGCACTTCCCAACCAAACAGTGTAAGAGTCTTGTTTTCCCATTCTACTTGTTTATTATAAGTGTAATATGATATGGCATTAATAGTATGGCTGTAACAATCATCAGGTCTTGGTGTATGTATTCCTTCTCCAGTCGGGGTGTCTGATCCACCACACAGGGTACCCTTTGGGGGGGGAGCATATTTACTCCTATGTTTTTTAATTCCCCTTCTCTCTGCCATAATATATCTGCCATTTCTGCAGTTGCACAATAGAATAATACACAATCCTTATATTTTGCATTTGGAGCTCTAGTAATGTACAAATCCCTTCATATAACAAACATATTTAGTAGTTTCATTACCCATTTGGTCAGCTTTTCCTGGTATAATTGTTGTATACCATATATTTCAAGAAGGTATTCAATACCCTTGGTAATAGTTTGATCATCGTGAGTGCCCCTTGTTGGTGTATCTGGACCCCTGTCTGGATTTGTGAGAACAACTCTCCTTGGAGAAGTAATAATTTCAGTAATCTGAGTCTTCCCTTGGGTTTGAATTGTAATATTCCCAGAATTACTTTTCTTCATCAGTGTAGAAGCATTTTCTATCTGAGTTTGTTTAATTAAATCATCTGGATTACCTTTGACCTGTCTCAATGACTTGACCTCATTGCCCTGCATGTGCATTGTCTTTTTTGATCATTAACTAGGGATATTGGAATCCACTCTTTGTGTTATCTGATTTTCCTTAGTGCAAAACATTAGAGATTGTGATATCATTTGATTGGGTTTCTTATTTGATTTATCAGGCTTTTCTTCAGACTTGCCTTTATTAATTATTTTTTCCTTTTGGATACCCTACTTTTAGATTGTTTTTTTTTTCCCCTGACTATTACAGGAATCTTCTGCATCTGATGGATCCAGTTTTCTACAGAAAGGTGGGCAGAGGTTAACCTGCAGTGCTTTATTTTCCTTAGGGGTTACTGGATTACCTTGCACTCGATTGATGAAGCTAACTCTTTTTCACCTTCTTGAGTTTTATTCCATATTTGGTCTATTATAATTTTGTTATAGAATACATCAGCACATAGATTTAGGAGCTCTTCTTTGATTTCCCAAAGATTGTCTAAAATCACAATGCTAGCATAGTAGGGGTTTTTAATAATCTCTAAGATTTGATTAGACAAAGATGAACATGAGGTAAAATCCCCCTCACTAGTAAAAGCTTTTTTATTATGAATTATATTTGTTTCACATGCTACATGTTTCATAACTCTTGGTGAAGTTTCATGTTGGTTACGTGAGGGGGAAAACTTCCGCGAGTTAGAGGAGTTTATTTTCTCTGAGGGATCATGAATAGCTCTTTCTTGGTCTGTCACCAGCTTTTTCAAACCTTCTAGAGTATGGTTTAAATCATTATGACAAGATGTAGATTATCAGGTGTGGGGAGTATTTGTCCTCTCTCAGTGTTTTCCTGGCTAATCTCATTATCTGAATAAATGGGGCGCCTTCTTTGGCTTCTCTTCGAGAATGCCCTTTTTGCTACCTTAGTTTCATGAGGATCCAAGGTAGACTTTCTTTTGGACTTTGAGGTAGATACATCAGGTGCTTTTATGTCACACGATTCAAGGGATATACCGTCATTAGAAAAATTCAGTATTCTGGGGGAGACCAAAAGTCTTGAGAAACATGAATCACTCCCCAGCTCACTGTCTACACTATCCTCATTACATTTTTTACATAGCACTGGTGGTGTCAGTACTAGTATATCATTTTCTGGTTCTTGATCCTTAGGTGGGGGGCACAAAGGGGGCTATTGATGGAGTAGATTGATTTATATATCCAGTAATTTTCAGCTGTTTTAATTCTGTTCTAACTGTTTTAGAGATATCAACTCCCTCTGGAGCTTCCTCAGATCCTTTCACCAGACTAGTTTTTGATTTCCTTCATACTTTTTTAATTAGTTTTATTTGTTACATTACATGGATTAAACTTCTCATGATTTCCATCTAGGTGATGAATTTGGTTACAATTTATTTCCTTGTGGAAGGCTATATCTGTGGACATACCCTTCCCACTTCAACCGAATGCTGTTTGTTAAAGATGGTGCCACCTAGTGTACACTTCATATATACACCATTTAAAAACATCACATGTGACTGATTTCTTAAAACAACATTACAAAAATAGTGCTAGTGATTAATTTTATAACAATGCAAACATCAAGTGCATAGTAACCACAAATAAATAAATATTCATCATATTGCACATTTTCAATGTAAAAATAAGTTAATGTAAAATCATTATGAATTCTTTTTAGAAAAAAACACAACTACAGCACACAGGTACATATTCTTCACTTAGAAAATGGGGGAACAAAAGGGGGAAAACAAAAGTTTTTTGTGTTATCTTTTACCCTAAGACAGGGCAACCCCCCCCCTCCCAATTAGCCATGAAAAATAGCTCTTTGTGTTACACGTGTGTTATCCTTCCAAGGACCTGCCTAAGATTTTAATTCATTTTAATGCATCTCCTGATGCTAACATATTTTTAACATGAATAATCTAGGTTGGTCTCCTTATATAATAGCCTAAGCACACATGTGCAACCAAAGGCTTATGTGGCTAGTAAGTGAAGAATGGAGAGTATTCTCATAACCTTAACATGCGTACAAAAAATATCCATTAGAGATCTGTTTTTAAATAAAGGGAATAATTCCAAGTCCCACTATATGAATGTACTCTATATTCTGTATACACTATGTTTCTTACACACCAAAACACCTTTAGGTACTCTGGGGGGGGGGGGGAATTTGCCAGGGAAAGAGAAGTAAAACAAACAATCTGTATGACTTCGTACATGCAGCTTCATTTCCCAGAAAGCAATATATTCCTCTGTCTGCCTCCACTTGTTTCTTCCTCTCAGGACATATGTCTGATCTGAGTAGACCATTTACTCCCCTGAGATTAAATAGATTTTTTCCTTCATAATGTACAAAGTAGGACATTTGTTCTCTCTCTTCCATATATTGATTTCTGGGAAATGAAGTTGCATGTACCAACCTAGATTATTCATATTAAAAATATATTAGTATCAGGAGATGCATTAAATATAGGATAAAGTATGGGGTGCAGTGTGTTACGAGAATTTCACACACACCCGAGTTGTTGGATGGCATATAATCCCCGAGGGCAAAGCCATCCAACAATGAGTGTTAATGTAAGTACACCACTATATTTGTATATAATTACTGCATTGTGTTTTTTCCACAGAGGAAGTGCAATGAAGAAAGTAGGCAGTCCAGTCTTACTGGCATCTTCTTTGTTGCTGTGGGCATTACTACATGTTGCTTGGTAGCATTGTTATGTGACCTGCAGAGGGCAGGGGAGAAGACGAGAGAACTGTGGGGAGGAAGTTTAGTTAGGGATCACATAAAAAGCATTTAGATAGTTAAGCGAGTGATACAGCAGAAATTCAAAATACTGTAATGAGCCTCTGCGATTTAGTCATTTGGCCGAGTTATGCGTGTCTCGGGTATTTCTTCTGAGAAAAAAGAACTACTGTCTGCCTTTATAATTAAGAACTGTTCATGAGGTGAGTGTTTGTGTGAGCGAGAAGTCATGAGGGACAGTGGTTTTCATAGTCTCGAGCTACAGCAGGTTTGGAGCGAGCATTTTCTCATTGAAAGAAGCCGCGTGAATGCCGTAATACCTACTTAGGTATTATGGTATTTAATACACAGCTTTTCAATGGAAAAATACACAACCCAGTACTTATAATGAATTAAAATCATAGGCAGGTCCTTGTAAGGGTAACACACATGAGTAACACAAAGAGCTCTTTTTCATGGCTCATTGGGGGTGCCCTGTCTTAGGGTAAAAGATAACACAAAAAACTTTTGTTTCCCCCCTTTTTGTTCACCCATGTTCTAAGTGAAGAATATGTACTTGAGTCCCCTAGATGTGTGTTTTTTCTAAAAAGAATTCATATAAGAGTTTCTGTGATCTGTTTACCTCCCTCTTACACTCCGATGTCCGCCTCTCCTTTGGGTCTCCTAGCGCTCCATCCCCCCAGCAGTCCTCTTCTGGAGCACCTCCTCTCACACAGATTGAAGCCAGCCCTGAGTTGTCCCCAGTGTATCCCCCCACCGAGCGGGTCCCCTCCTCCCAGGGGGAAGACACCGGGTGGCAGGAAACCCCAGCACACTATTCTTTCCATGGTCCGGGGTATTGCTGTAGTGGAGGAGGCTCCTGGAGGTTCCAGGGAACATGGAGAGTGGAGGCCATCATCTGGCAGCGCCAAAGCTGGTTTTTCTGTTTTTTCTTGGTCCCTCCTGCGCCGCTATGTGTAGCACCCCTGGTCTCCACCGGGGGCCACTACAGAGCAGAGCTATCCCCTTATCCCTCCGCAGGAGAGGAGAGCAGTCCTCCAGATGCTCGATCCTCTCCTTCCCCCTGCCAGGGCACCCGAGTCTGTTTCCGAACCTGGGTCGCCGGCGTGGTTTGAGGTGTGGCCTCCAGCACCTCAGCCCTCTGCGCCACTGGGCCGGCCCCATATAAGATTTTTTATGAACTTATTTTTACACTGAAAATGTGCAATATGATGTATATTTATTTATTTGTGGTTACTATTCAGTTGATGTTTACATTGTTATAAAATTAATCACTAGCACTATTTTTGTAATGTCTTTTTAAGAAATCAGTCACATGTGATGTTTTTAAATGGTATATATATATATATATATATATATGAAGTGTACACTAGGTGGCACCATCTTTGACAAAGACCATTTGGTTGAAATGTTAGAGGTGTCTGTGGCTATTGCTCCTCCAGACATTGGCTTTGTAGGCCATTCGGGCCTTTTTTTGCACTGATGTGGTGGATATAAATAAATGAAATCAGATTTTGGAGAAACAGATCTGGTGTGATTCTTGACTTATTATCGGATGCAAAGGTAAATGTGCTGTGACTTCTCTTGCTCAGTTTGTAAATTGTCACAGAGCACCCTGTTGTCCCTGTGCAGCTCTTCTTGTGTCCTAAATTGTTTAACTATTCATTATGTCATTGTATTTTTCCTACTAAGTGGAAGTGTCCCATTGTCAGGCCAGTTCATAAGTCAGGCTCACTGACAAATATACATAATTATCAGCTAATCTCACTTTTAGCACCTTTATTCAAAATCTTAGAGAAAATTGTCTTTGAACAGATTTCAGAACATCTAGACAAGTACAGTCTTCGGTCCTCCTCTCAGCATGAATTCAGATCCTGTCATAACACTGAGACAGCCTTGGTGAGGTTCACAAGCAGAACTCATAAAGCCCTCGATGAGGGCAAATATGTGACTTCAGCTTTTGTGAACCTCACCAAGGCATTCAACTTAGTTGACCATAAGGAGTTATTAAAAATGCTTTCAAAGGTAAATTTTTCTGATGAAGTAATCTTATGGCTGAATAACTATCTTCAAGGTAGGACACAGAAAACTCTGATTAATGGCTCATTATCTAAAAAGGGTTCAGTATGCTGTGGTGAACCACAGGGACCCATTCTTGCCCCGTCATTTTCACGTTTTTTTAACTCTCTCACTGATGTTTGTAATAGTACAGAACTGATTTTATATGTGCATGACACTGTTTTAACATGTTCAGGTAATGTTCTTTCTTCTGTTGAAAAACATCTTCAAAGGGACTTTGGTTTGATGCATAACTGGTTTGTTCGACATAAATTAGTACTAAATTGAGCTAAAATAGTGTTTACAAATCCTAGAAAGGCTGTTGTTACAGATTTTTCTTTGACAATGATGGCAATCAGAACAAAACAGTTTCTGAATTTAAATATCTTGGCTTAATAATTGACTCTCATTTATCATTCAAATTTCATATTGTCAAATTGACATGTAAATTACATCAGAGACTGGAGATGCTGTATTGACTGAACGTGCATTTAACATGTGAAACAAGATTAATCCTTGCACACTTTTTTGGTTTCTCTTATTGATTATGGATCCATAATATGTTCCTTTTCAACAGAAAGAATGCTCAACAAACTTAAAATCACTTTTCATAATATTATTCATTTTGTTGCTGGGCTAAGGAAAATGACCCATCATTGTGAACTGTACAGGTCTCTGGGTTGTTTATCTTTTTCTGATAATTTCAGTTTCAGGTTATCATTTTTTTTACATAAGATCCATTTGGAACTTTCTCCGGATATCATTATCAGTCTTTTTCCAAAAATGTTCAATGTTATTTCTACCAGGTCACAAAACAGATTTTACTGTCAGATTCCATTTCTTCACACTGCTATGGCTCAAAATTCTATATAATTTATAGCAACTAAACTTTACAGTGCCCTACTGATTGCTGTTATAAATTGTCCAAATATCTCTTCTTTCAAGATCAAGAATTATTTTCTCTCTAACTCTGAATGTAAATGTTTTAATTGATATTTTATAATAATGTTGTTTATGTGTATGTTTTATTATGTTATGTTTTTGTATAAGTATATTGTTATGTTTTATGTAACTGGACTCCAGTGAAAATGGGCATTTCTGTTCACTGACTATTCGGTACAAAAATAAAACAAACAGGGTATAGACAGTGCAGTGGAGGGAAACTAAAATGGTGCAGGGCCTGTGGGATAAGACCTACAGTATGAAGAAAGACTAAAGGAGTTAAATATGTATTCCATGAGGAAAAGGGGAGGGACATGATTGAGACATACAACTACATCACTGGTATAAACAGAGTACAGGAAGGAAGGAAGCATCTTCCAAAGTAAGAGATGCTCCAAGTCAAGGGGGCACAAAATGAAGAAGAAGAGGGAAAGCTCAGGGGAAATGTTATAAAATATTTTTTCACGAGAGGGTGGTGGATGCCTGGAATAACCTACCAGAGGGGGTAATAAGGGCTAAAATGGTCACAGAATTTAAGAAGGAGTGGGATAGACACAAGGGTATCTGGAGGCAAGGGGGGTGGCTCCAGATTTCAATTTGGGCATGGAGCCACACACTAGATAGGCATTAATAGGGCAGACAGGGTGATGATGTGACTCCCACCCCCAACCCGACCTCCCACTGAGCACACACCACCTTGCATCCCCAGACCCCCCCAAAAACACCCTCACTCACCTGAACAGGTCCTAGTGTGAAGATCCACTCTCCCATCAAAGACACATCTTGCTGCTGGAACTGGCGACTGCTATATGAGAAATAAGGTAAGTGCAGTTCAATGTATTTCAATGGGTTTTCAATCACACTTACCTTATTTTTCATATAGCAGTCGCTGGTTCCAGCAACAAGACATGTCTTCTATGGGACAGTGGATCTTCACACTAGGATCTGTTCATGTGAGGGTGTGTGGGGGAGTCTGGGGGGGAGTGAGATGGTGGATGCTCAGTGGGAGATTGGGCTAGGGGTGTGGGGTTGGATCAGTGATTGCTCTTTTTTCACAGATTAGAAAAAGTCATAGATGGACCGTGTTCTTCTTTTAGGCTCTGAGGGACATCGGAGGGTGGGGGTTGGGGAGTTCTACTAGACACCTCATGTAAATCAGCAATGACTTGCAAAAGGCTGAAACTGATCTAGATAGTAGGGAAAGCAGATTAGCAATTTTTGCACTAACCACTGAGCCACCTAACTACACTTTCTAATTGTTATGATACGCACACACACTGACTGATACGTATACACATATACGCATATATATATTCCAGTATAACATAGCAGTGTTTTTGTTGTTTAAAATGTTGTTGTTGTTTGTTTGTTTCATGTTTAAAGAGTGGTATGATGAACTATATGTTTTATTTTTGTGATAGCAAACAGCATAGTAACATAGTGGACTCAATTCTTAAAGCCCTGAGTCTAATGCAAGGTACCTGTGCCAAACATAAATGGCACAAGTGGCACCTTGCATCAAACATTGCGCCATGAGCTATTCTGTAAAGCAGCCTGCGTCAAATGCAAACTGCATGTGCGAAAGGGGGCTTGCACCAGCCTTGCACCACTAAACAGTGGAGTCATGGAAACTTGGTTCACTTGACATGAATGAAACACTGAGATCCAGGGATTTACTAAGTTTTATAAAAATAGAGTTGATTCCAGAGGAGGAGGTGTTGCTCTCTTTGTATCAAACAAGTTTATCACTCATAGTATCACTCCAGAAATCATTTCAAATAGTAAAACAGAGGCAATTTGGGTACAGGTTAATCTACCTAGTGAACCATTGGTGGTAGCTCTCTGCTACAGGCCTCCTAGTTTAAGTCATACTGATAATAATGAACTATTAGCAACATTACGAAACATGGAAACTGTCCATAATTATATACTTATAGGAGATTAAAATTTTCCCAAAATCGACTGGTTAAAATTAGAAGGCCACGGCCAAGCTGAATCTGCCTTCATTGAACTTACTATAAACCAAAACTTAACCCAAATAGTCACTAAAGGAACAAGACAGAATAACATACTTGACATCATTCTAACAAACATGGAAGACAGGATCTCTACTCCGATTATTGATATCCCACTAGGTGACAGTGACCACAACATGGTGACAGTAAATCTTAATATTGACATCAATACCATGAATGGGATGACAGTTCTTAAGGATTTTATAAAAACAAATTACAAAGAAATAAATAAATACCTAACTGACTGGGATTGACAGCGTACCTCCATGACCTTAAATTACAACAAATCTGGGACCATATATGGGCCAAAATCAAATTTTGCCTAGACACATGGGTTCCTAATAGAATTAAATACAACAAGGGCCTCAGAACACCATTATGATGGAACAGGAGCACAAAGAGGGCTATAAATAAAAAAAAATAATTATTACAAGAAATATAAGAGGAACCGTACTGCAACTTCCTGGAATTCATATAAGGATAAAACAAAAAAGGTGAAATATAATATCAGGAAAGCAAAAGGGGAGTTTGAACTAAACCTAGCAACTAAAACAACTGATAATTATAAATTATTGTATAACTATATAGGTTCATTAAAAGGTAATGGTGCTACAATAGGCCCAATTGAATCTAGCAAGGGTAGTATAAGTAATAAATTAGGCAGGCATCTGAGTTCAATGATTACTTCATAAGTGTTTTTTCACTGACAGATACCCTTTTAAAGGATATGACATATGAACAGAATATACAACTTTCACCTATTACTATAGTAGAAGTGGAAAACTTACTAAATAATCTAAAACTACACTCATCCCCAGGACCTGATACTATCCACCCCAGGTTCCTTAAGGAAACATCTAATGTTATACATGGCGCCCTGGACGCTTTGTTCAATGCCTCGCTAAGTCAAGGCGAAACAATTTGTTCCTGGAATGAGGCTCTTGTTACCCCGATTTATAAGATGGATAACAAAAAATCATATCTAACTATAGACCCATTAGTCTAACATCAACTATCAGCAAACTGTTGGAAAGATTGTTGCTTACTAGGATCGAATTTCATATTTCAAGTAATAATTGACAGGATTTAGCACAGCACGGTTTCTCTAAAGGGAGATCCTGCCTAACTAACCCGTTGAGCTTCTTTGAGAATGTTAGCACATCTCTTGATCTAGGGCTCCCAGTGGATGTAATTTTTTCTCAATTTTTCCAAAGCTTTCAAGAGAGTATCCCATCAGGTCTTAATTAATCATATGTATAAGTTTGGTTTTCACCCAAAAATAATAAATTGGGTTATATTATGGCTATAAAACAGACGTCAATGTGTAGTTATCAGAGGCCACCACTCAGAATGGGGAAAAGTTAGCAGCGGGGTCCCTCAGGGTTCTGTCTTGGGACCCATTCTCTTTAATCTGTTGATTTCAACAATGCAACCATCAAGTGGAATCTAGATGTCCAAGTATGCAGATGATTGTAGACTTGGATGTATAGTTAACAATGAGCAAGCTGAAAATTATCTTCAAAATGAACTAAACAAACTGGGGGCATGGGCTATTGATAACAAGATGACATTTAATGAACAAAAGTGTGAAGTTATGTACCTGGGTCATAATAATCAGACATTTATCTATAAATTAAATAATGTACAACTCTCAGTGACAACTGATGAAACAGACTTAGGAGTTATAGTGGACAATAAATTATCCTTTGATACCCAAACCTTAGTTAAGGTCAACAAATGCCAGATAATAGTTGCTTGCATATTTAAACATATATAAAGCAGGGATTCCAGGGTTATTTTGCTGCTGTACACAAGCCTGGTCAGATCACATCTAGACTATTGCTCTCCATTCTGTGCACCAACTACAAAAAAAGGTAAAAAACTAGTGGAGAGAGTACAAAGAAAGGTTACCAAACATATTAGGGATATGAATTACCTTGACTATGAGGCTAGGCTTCAAGCTGTGGGCCTCTACTCCATGGAGTATAAACAAATCCGTGGAGATCTCTGCTTCACTTATAGGGCATTTCAAGATCCATTTTTTTTTTTGGAACTGTGGGATTAATGAAGAATAATTCTTGCACTACTACCAGAACACATAGCTTGAAACTTAGAGGACATAATTTTAAAACTCACAAAAGAAGCCACTGGTTCACCCAACAGGTGGTGTCACAGTAGAATGTCCTGCCTAGAGGAATAGTTGAGAGTGGTACCATGAACTTATTCAAAAGTCAACTAGACACTTATATGGGCATCAAAAAAAATCTGATTTAAAATAGAACTCTTATCCACCATTGGTGGCAAGCTGTATATGGGCATTTTGCCTCCCGGGCCAGTTCCAGCCTATGAACCTAAACAGGTTGCGGCATGGCACAAGGAGCATGCAGCAGTTGCAAGCTGCCACATCCCCAATAATATAATTCATAAAACTATCCCAGGGAGAGAATTTCTAAGTACCCAACGACTAGCCAGTGTCTTTTTAAAAGTGAATTCTACCCAGATAGCTTAGCACACAAAATAGAGTATTGTAACACTGCTCAGCTGAATGAACTATTTAATTAGCAGAGTGATAGTACAAAACCTCCAATTTTATCTAGTCCATTAGGAATTTGGAGAGCTACCTATTTCTACTGTAATAGCAAAACATATGAGGGGCTCTGCCCACTGCAGCCATAAAAATGAACAAAAATCTACAGTGCAATGCGTTTGAATGGTGGATATTTTGCAGTATTAAAACAGCACATATAGGAAGCAGAGAGTAGTAGTGGATGGTCACCATTTAGAGTGAAGGAGTGAATTAAGTGGCATACCATAGGCATCTCTGCTGTGTTTGCTGCTTATCAGTGACCTAGAAGAAGCAAGGCAAGCCAATTTTATTTTTATGGTGCCTAATCCTAAGAGCTGTGGAGGCCTTGCAAACGTGAAACAAAAGAAAAGCATCAAAGCATAAAGCATTACAAATTTAACATCAACCATCACACCTATAACAGATGTCAAACAAATGGGTCAGCAGCCAGTTGTAGGCCATGTAAGTGTGCTAATCACATGGCTGGACATGGCAGAGGAAGGGATGCACTATAGGGACACACACACACACACACACATACACCATGGCCTGAGAAATGGTGGCATGTGAAGACCTGTAAAGCTCTTCAGCAAGGAGTGAGGAATTTAGATCACCCCTATACCCTGCTCTTCAACATCTGCATCAATGATCTGGAATCTTGTGTTTCATTGTCTAAAATGTGCAGGTGATTCTAAGCTAGCCAGTGTGGAGGATTGCTTTGAGGATGGGAACAAACCTCAGGAGGTCCTGAACAAACAGGGCGATTGATCTGACTCTCAGAGCCTCAGATTCAATGTAGTCAAATGTAAGGTGATACACTTGCTTAGGAAAAACAGAGGTAGGACCTATACACTGTGTTGGGCTTCTCTTGCTAAGTCAAGGATGAAAAGGTCCAGGGTGTCATAACAGAAAATAGACTGAAGCAGGACAAGCTGTGTGCAAACACTGTCAGGAGGGATAGCAGAATGCTGGGGTGTATTAAAGTATTGGGTGACTGTTGGCCCAGAGGCATGGAAGGCAAAGGCATTGAATGCCTTACCTTCTGCTACACCAGCAACCTGTGGTCAGGAATGAGTGTGGGTTGCTTGAGGTTGACATGCTTGTGAGAGGAGCGACTGTTCAATGAATTGCTCTCCTCTTCTGGGGAGGGAAGATTAGCCATCTTGGCTTCTGACTGCCACTGGGTGAAGGCCTGGTGGTAGTGCAGGTTAACAAGTGACTCAAAGGGAGGGGTCATGGCTCTGCAATGTGTGCACACCTCGATAAGCACATCCTGACATGTTGAACGGGGCACAAAAAAATGAAAACTGGACAGGCAGGCTTCATGACACCCTGCTGCCCTATATCAGCTCATGCAGCTACCTGACCACTAGGAGCATCTGGATATGTGTACCACAGGATGGAGGTTGGTCCTCCCCCTTCTGGCCCCACCACAGGGAATTCATGGGGGACTTAGCTCCTGGTGGATCAGGGGAGACAGACACTGGTCATGAGGGGCCAGGACTGGGCTGAGAGCCTTCCCACCTGACCTGATGAGGGAACAAGCATTGTGGAATAAAAAGGGGGAGACCAGTAGAACAGAAGATGGAACAATAAGACTTTCTCTGGCCCTGGTCAGGCCCTATATGGAGTACTGTGTGCAGTTTTGATCTCCTCAATACACAACGGATATTGAGGCAGGCAAAAGAGTACAAAACAGATCCATCCAAATGATCAGCAGTATAGGTACAAAAGCTATGAGGAAAGGCTCGAGGCCCTTAAAATGTTCACCCTAGAGAAAAAGAGTCTATAGGAGGACACGTTCTCTTTTATTTTCTTACCCAAGAGTATCAACAAGAGACAATCCATTGGAAATGTTTGATCTGGTGTCCTGTAGCAGGACATGGAAACTTGCCCTGAAGACCAACAGTGGTAAATTAAGGGGTAATGTTTGGAGGTATTTTTTCTTCTGGGGTGAATCCATTGAACTGCCTACCAATGGAGACAGTGGACATAAACACAGTACAGGCATTTAATGTAAACCTGCATGAATTGTCCTTACCATGAAATCACTAGGTATCCTAGGTAATAGAGTGGGCAGGGAATCTGCGTAAATTGGGGCAGGGAATCTGCATAAATTGGTACAGAGTTTGCACAGCATACTTATTTCAACACTGCTTATGAAGCGGGGTGTGGGGGTAGACATTATGGACCCAGAGTCTCTTCTTATCTTAAATTCCTCTTTTTACTATGTACAGTATGTAAAATGGGGAAATTATTTTGTGATTTAAAATGTTTGAATTGTTAGAGCATTTTGACTCAGCATACCAGTGTTTTGATCCTTGCACTTATCTTTTTTTTCTGTAAAGCTTTTTCTTACCTGCATCTGGTTCACCCTCCACCTTACAGCACCCCCAGCCCCAGCACTGACCTTATTATGGACTGACTGGCTATCCACCTCTTACCGAGGACCACTGCGGTGGTGGGTAGTCTGCCATGTCAGTTGTGTTCGAGTCTGTGGGGTATGTCAGTTTCCCCTCTGTGGACCAAGGCATTTTTCTATTTTTCTCTCTCCAGAGGGCCACCAGCCATGCAATGACACACATGTCACACCACAATGTAAGCATGCTGCTTTGAGAGACATTCCCTTTTTCTGGTGGCCCTGACTGTGATTCTAGCAAGCCTGTGCTAGGGGGAAATCACCTTGTGGGGCTCTCACCCCCCCCCCCAAATAGAGAGCAGTCACTGAGACATCTGATTATCATTCCTGATTCTCATTCCACTAGCTGGCCTTCGATACCCCAAGCCAAGCTCCTGTATTCTGATCGTCAGCGCTGCCAGTGGTAGTGTTACTGCTGTGCCAGCAGGCTGGCATTGATCCTTGCATGTATTGCTGCAATTAGTGTCAAGAGCCTGTGAATAGTTGGACCACTGTTGTTGAGTAAGTAGTTTCAAACGAAGTTTTGCAGTGCAACAAAGTAACCATGGTCTTTTATTCTTTTATAAACTGAGAAACAATTTGACCAGGTGTTTGCCTCTATTGTTTGGATAGAGGAAGTTGGGCAGGGGGATGTTTTTGCCACTGTAGTACAAAATAGTCAGCATACTTTTGTCATATTGTTGCATAAAACTTTAAACTATTACAAAATATAATAAAAAGCAAGGCTCCAAGAACTGAGCCTTGGGGTACTCCACTGGTAACTGAGGTCAGAACAGATAGGCTATTGTCAATTTTTACTGCTTGTATTTGGTTTGACTGATAGCAGTCAAACAAGTGTAGTACAATGATTTGCAAATTAGGTGATCTGGGTTCAAATCCCTATTAAAAGGCACACCACTGTGTGACCTTAAACAAATCAGTGTGTGACCTTGACCTAGTCACTTGGTTTCCCATGTTTCCCAGCTATAAAATTCCGTGGAGCAAGATCCACTGGAAATAAAATATTTTTTCTAAGTGTGGTCTCCTAGGTAAATAAACTCTAAATAAAATAAAGGAGCTATTGGTGGAAGACAATACCTGGAAGCCACTAAGAAGAAACAGTAACCATGTATAGGGCTTATGAACAGCAGCCCTCATTTTATGAAGTCTACAAGCAGCATACTGTTTACCTTTGCATGACAAAAATACTAGTGTACACAAGCTTCCAATTTTGAAAAAGATACAAGCCATTGTTATTTAAATGAAATAATATTCATTTCCACATCACCCAATACAGGAGAGTCAGTCATTTTAAAGTAAAAATAATATACGGAAGGTCTTTCATTAATATGAATGAAGATTCAGATGCCTACAAAATGACATACTTTCTTCTGTGTTATTACTGCCACTGTTTTCAAGATATCTATAACTCTGAATGGCTGGCTGCCATAATAGTTTTTAAGTTCTAGTACTTAACGAGTAGCTGATATGATATTTTCTCCTGGGCAGGTAACTCATGCCAGGGAGCAGCCTTCCAAGAGGCTAAAGTTGGCATACTTTGAATTTTTTAAATCAAGGATTAGTTAGTCATTTAACACACCATGATTACAATCTCATTTCTCATTGATGTTGAGTTGCCATTGACTACAGCAGCTCTGCACTCAAAATCTGCGTTCTGTTGATGAGAAGTAGAGAACAGGGCTGCAGGGCTGGAAATAAAGTGAGAGTGCAAGCCGGGTAGACCCTGCATAAACATACAATTCTTTAACTGTGCTGGCCCTTGTACTGTAAAGGGGCATGCTCTCCCCGATTGTGCACTCACTCTGTTCATAGCAGTGCAGCCCCTTACCTACTTTGCATCATCAAAATGCTGATTTTCTTTTCAGAGTTGCAGTGGTTGTTGGTGGCACAGCATCAACAAGGAAGTGAGATCATAATCAAAGTGAGTTAAATAAGTAACTAATTCTTGATTTGAAGAAATTAAAAGAATGTCTACATTAGCTTCCTGGGCAGACACCTCCTTGGCATGAGTTCCCTGTTGGAGAGGGGAGGCTGCTCTTTAAGGATCTCCATGCCTACCGAGACACTTCTTATCTCAGTTTAAATAATACTAGTGTTTATCTTGAAAGGGCAGCATGTAAGGTACAAAACTGTGAACCATCACAGGTTCCAGTTCTACCACAGACACTAGTTCACTGCAACCCTGCACAGGTCATTTGGCCTCCCTGTGTTGCAGTCAACCCAGCTGTAACAAACTCTGGTCAGAGCCAAAATGACTTCTAATGCATTACCCTAATAAGAAATATAGAATTAAAGGGCTAGTGTACTAAGTCTTTTTAGCCACTTTGTTTACTAGTGTACATAATTATGTTGGTTTTCATTCTTATTTAATTTGCGTTTGTTAATATTATAGTTGTACCACATGAGTCAAATCCTGATTTTCAGACATGTCTTTCTAGGCTCTGGCAAGGCTGTTGATCATAAGCACTAGACAGTTGGGCAGGAAGTGACACTGTGGGGGAAAGCTGCTCAATACGTTGAATGTCTACACACTGAAAATGTAATAATTTTTTTTGTTACATGCATTTTTTTTCCCTTTAAATGTGTTAGTTTGTGTGCTACATCCGGTGTTGCATGTTGTTTATGTGTAAGGTTTTTTTTGTTTGTAGATACCATGCGTGCACAACAAACCGAGAAAGTCTGACAGCCAGAAAGAAAGAAGCACACTGTGCAGAATGACAGACTCTCCAAAACACTTCTCTGATCACCTACCACCACTGATGAAGTGTGAATAAAATTATTGTCTTGCTTGCAACAGTCTGGATGACTCCCCCCCAACACACACACACACACACCACACACACACACACGTAAATAGATTTCCTACCCATGTTCCAAGGGATTAAGCCGAAGATTGGGTATAAAGCAAAAAAAGCAACTCAGTCAGAAATTGGAAAACAATGAACCACGCTACTAAGTACAAGCTACAGCCACTAATACTGTGTAAGCAGTATCCTTGGTGGATGAACCATCAAGTTCAAGGCACTGGGGTAGTTCTGGCCATTGTTTTATTTTTAGCATGGTTCCAATAAGCATTACTGGCACTGTATTAGAGGCTGCAAATTGTACTTACTAGTGTGGTTTGTCGTTTTTGTGTTCTGTACAGTGGTACACACCACTGCTCCAAGTAACTGCACTAGACTCCTTGCTTTTGTTGTTCCCATAGTCAGACCTCTCCTCCATTATAAAGACAACCCACCCCTTTTAAGCAAAGTGATGATACGTACAGGGGTACTGACACACCGCAGCTGACCGGGTATCCCTTCCACCCTCCCAAAAAAAAAAATAAATACAAGAAAAACATTTTTTTCTGTACAAATCCAACCTTGTTGACACTCAGCTACCAGCACATCCCTGCCCAGATAAAGCCCCAGCCCCAGGCCACAGCACAAACTGCCTGCATACCTCTGACGACAAAACTTCCCATTCACTTTGTGTGATCACACGGCTGACTTGAACTGCACATGCCAGCCCCCTTAGTCTGCTGTTCAGCCAAAGCCCCCCCCCACACACACACACATTGGACTCCACTGATCCAACTGCAATTGCTGAATGCTGTGTGACCACAAAAGGGAGAACAACAGAAAGTTAAAATGATTGGGATTAGCTCCATGATCTCCTATTTGACACTACTGACAGCAGATGACATAATTCTACACTGCCACACAGCATGCTGGCATCTCACTGACTGATAGCCCCCTTCCCATACCATGTTCAAATCAAATCCAGAAAAAATTCAGGGGATAAGTGCCTATCACACAACTTACAAAGCCAAAAGTCCAACACATAAAACATGCACTTATCATTTAGAAACAGTTGGACCAGCTTCACATGGGAGAGACCACCCAGATAGCTACGCAAATACAGATTCCAGATTCTGTCCCTCCAAGATGTCACTTCTGGTCCCTGAGGTGTTTGATGGCACTCACTACAGCTCTACATTCAAAGGATCTGTGAAACACTAAAAATATAAAAAAAAATACAGTTCAGATAATCAAACTGATAACATGAACTATATCGCAGGTTAATTCATGTCTATTCTCATCATCTTTGCACCTTAAATATCAATTCCAGTTCACTGACTCTTTAAAGTGTGGGCATGGTTATACTGTTTTTTTTTTTTTTTGTTATATTATTGTGATATTTAAATTCCAGACTTACATTGCAATAATAGGAAAAAAAGAAAACCTTACAGGTCAAGATAATGTAGAAGTAGGTGCTATTGGACCTGGACATATAGTTCATTCCCCCATACAGCCACTTTCTGCACCATCACCACTGGGATGGGGCTCAACCCATGGCTTCTCTCTATCCCTCCTTCTCTACAACTATCTCTGCTCCAAAGACTCCTGTAAAAATAGCTTCTTTTCTCTGACCACATAAAAAAAAGAAAATTGAGTAGTTCATTCCCTAAGCACCCAATTCACTCCATCCCTCTAACTGCAGTATATCCCCCCCCAGGTTGGGAGATAGTTGAATAGCTGTACAGTATTTATAAACTGGGTGTTTTCAACTTGAGAATTGTTCTCAATGTCCAAAATATTTCAAACTGGTCTTCTGACTATTCTTTTAAAGGGGTGTAATCAGCATATTCACCCAATCCAGTGTATATTCAATGCAAAATGAAATAGTTTCCAAAGGATTGACTATCCCTCTGGCTGAACAAGCAAGCCTACTATCCTTTTTGCTTCCTCTCTGTACACAGGGGGCAAGTGTCTCTTCAGATAATAAGAATCTATCAACTTTTTCTGGACAGGAACTTACTTATCAGCCTTTTCCCAAATGAATACCGGAAAAGGAAATAAAAAAGTGTGAATGGGGGTGCACTGATTCACAATGATATGCTTCATCTCCACTGGGCAGAGCATGGAGCAGACATGATGTGATGCATTAGATTCCAGACCCCCTATTTTCTTTCCTCCTCCATTTGCAATATGTCAGCATTGGTTTCACTATTCAGCAGTAACAAATGGACCACTGGGTCTGGCATCCCATTAATTGAGTTTTTCAAGTACTTATTCATTGGTCTATGCATCAAATGTAGTTTTAAAAAAAAGAATTAAATAGAAGTTAAAAAAAAGTTTACCCACAAAACAGGGCAAACCAACGGTTTTAATGGATTAATTTTAAAGATGTTTTCTTAGATTTTGTAAAAGTTCAAAATTTCCAGCTAAAAACAATGTGCACATTAATAAAACATGTCATATATTATTAAATGGAAATCTTACAATTCTTTTTTTATGTTGATTGCGTGCATGCGCAAGAAACATGTTGCGTCAGCTTTCTCCAAAAGCAGGTTGTGGAGGCGTGGCACTGTTGTGCCCAATGCCCCCACAGCCTGCAAAGACTTGTCCCCCATCCCCTAATGCCATGGCACACTGCTGCTGACACTATTTCAGCCAGCGTGCCATAACTTTCTAAAAAATCAGCCGCTGCAATCAGGGGCCGCCTCATCATTGCAGCGTCAGCCATCTGCTGCAATGAGGGAGCGATCCATCATTGCAGGGCAGGATGAAAGATGTCTGATATTGTTTGTGAACATGGCTGTGGCTTGCCACTGTATTCACAAACAGTATCTACCCATGTTTATTTGCGATGGGGATCCACTCCCGTCGGCATACTAAACCCATTTTATTGTCTGCTGACGAGTGCCCAATCCCCATCAGCGAAATAAATTCCCCTTCTCTTGTTTGCCGACGGGTACCCAATCCCGTCGGCTGAAACAAATTCCCCTTCTGTTGCTTACTGATGGGGTGCCCAATCCCGTCAGCAGAAACAAATCCCCCCCTTTGTTGTTTGCCGATGGGGGTGCCCAATCCCCCATCGGCGACAGCTGCCCTCCCAAGCAAGACTCCGGTGGCATGACATGCCCCTGTAAAGTTAAAAACGGTCCCACGATGTTTGTTTTTTTCCTTTTTACCTGAAAAAAAGGAAATAGTCCCTCGTAGTCTCTGAGGCCCCCCTCCCACAACCCGCACCCACCCAATGTGCACCGTGCCTCCCCACACCACCCTCACCCCATACTTTTTTTTATTTAAAGTTTATTGAAAGTTTAACAAATACAATAGACAGGGCCATGATATCCAACACATTTAGACATATGACAGAGCAGGTTACATGACCCCATCCCCCCCCCGCCACCCCCCAACAAAACACCACCCACCCACACAGTCCCGGGGCATGACAGTCCATACTGCATAGAAGTTTGGAATTTGAGTGCTAGATGGTATATAACGTATGTAACGAGGCCCAAATCCGTTTGTATTTGGATTTGTTATTGTTAATACTCGATATTGTCTTCTCCACTCGAAGGTTAAATAATAACTCGCTAAGCCATTCAGAATAAGAGATAACCTCAGTACTCTTCCAATGTTTAAGCACCAGTTTTTAAACTGACATAGAGATCAAGGCAATATGAAACTTACGCTTGTTAACGGAAATCTGCGAGTAATCCCCGAGAAGGCAAACCTCTGGAGTGAACAAATCCATCAGCCCAAGCATTAGATCAGCCTTGTCCTTAATAGCCTTCCAGAGGGGAAGTATCTTAGGACATTCCTAGAAAATGTGAAATAGGGAGCCTTCCACTTGAGCGCACCTCGTGCATTTATTAGAAGATGTTACTCCCCATTTGGCCAATTTCTGTGGGTAACGATAAAGGTTGTGGAGGATGTAAAACTGCATTAACTGTACCCTATCTTGTGTTACAAAACGATGGCAGTTATTCCATATAGCCGTCCAGTCTCTATCCCAGTGTGGGAAAAGGTTGGACCAAAACTCTGTGGGTCCAAATGGCTCAGGAAAATGCCAGTCGTACAAAGTATTATACAGTTTGGAAATACTCTGGGGAGAGTTAGCTAGTGGGCCCAATTCAGACCAGAAAGCAAATTTGTAAGATAAAGGGGTACCATCTCCAAACTTTTTATTAAGGAGGTATCTAAGCTGAAGTACCTTAAAGTAATCACTTGCCTTAAGCCTGAATTTCACCACAATGTCTTCAGCTGATAACCAAGTACCATCCTCCTTAAGAAATGAAGACACACTCACCTCCACCAGTCTAGGTAACCACCTAGGGGGTAACATTTTGTTATCAATTTTAAAAGCAGGAGAGTTCCAAATTGATTGCTCCACATCCAACCAATTTTTTTATTTTAAGAATCCGAACAACTGCGAGTGGATCCTCATAGAAGTTTCAATTGTGGTACCCTTTAATTCCTTTGGTAGAGAGGTGATATTGAGGAATAATAATGCGGAAGGGGATATATTTGCAGAACGGATAATTTCCAGTTCTGTTTTGAGCCATGTGGGAAAATAGGCATAGGGATTAGGATCCATCCACCTGAGATATTTAGCAGCACTACAGGCCCAGTAATACATACATATGTATGGAAGCCGTAAGCCACCTTTAGACTTGGGTGCCACAAGCTTATAAAAAGCTAGTCTTGGCTTCTTTTTGGACCAGATGAAATCACCTATCAGACTCTGGGCTTTTCTAAACCAGCTGCCTGGCAAGAAAATATCAAGTAGTTGGAGAGGGTATGAGAAACACGGGAGAACATTCACCTTGACCAGGTTAACTCTTCCCCAGAAAGAAATAGATAAGGCCTGGCTGACCATCGGGTCAAATCTAAGGCCACCGTGGATGGTAACGCCTCCATATTATACTTAATGGTGAGCCGTGGGTCTCTAGTTAATACAATGGCCAGATACCGCAAGGAGTCTTTGGACCAGGATAGGCCTAGGGCTGTAATATCATTCTTAAAAACTTTGTGGTTTAAAGGAAATACGATCAATTTCCCCACATTTAACTTATAATTCTATAGTTTACTGAATTGCTCAATAATGCCCAACATGGCAGGAATAGATGATGCTGGGTAAGAAAGGTGCAAGAGCAAGCCATCTGCATAAGCAGCAACTTTAAATTCAGTGCCGAGAATGGTAATCACCTGAACTTTTGGACATGAAATTAATTTACGGATTAACGGTTCCAGGTAGAGATTAAAAAGTAGGGGAGAAAGAAGGCAGCCCTGCCTAGTTCCGGAATGTATGGTAAAGGTCCTGGAGATTACGCCATTCCCAGAAATTCTAGCAGTCGGATTCTGGTAGAGAGCCTTTATCCAAGATTGATATTGTTGGGAAAAACCAAAGGAATTTAGTGTTTGGAGTAAAAAAACTCCAATTGACTCTGTCAAAGGCCTTCTCGGCGTCCAGGGAGACCAGTACCACTGGAAAGGAAGCATCCCTGGACACCGAGAAGACATGTGAGAGTGTGTGGAGGTGGTCTGTGGAAAATCTGCCTTTCATGAAACCCACCTGATGTGAACCAATTAAGTCGGGAAGAACCAAACTAAGCCTATCCGCCAATATTTTTGTTAAAATTTTTATATCTTGATTCAGTAATGATATGGGTCTGTAACTCTCAACACATTCTAAGTCTTTACCCGACTTTGGAAAGAGCACGATGAGGGCCACAAATAGAGAGGAGTCTACTTGCACACCTGATAGGATATGATGAAAAAGAGAAAGAAGATGGGGGGTAATTTGCTCCTTAAAACATTTATAGAAGTTTGCTGAAAAACCATCCATTCCAGGTGATTTGTCTAAGGGCAGACCCTTTATCGCCTCCAAGATTTCCAACTCAGTGATGAGGGCTCACCCCATACTTACCTCCGGAGCTCGGGCGTGATGATCTTCTGTGGACCGAGAACACGTCTGCACTCTTCAAAGCCGACCGCGAACTGAGGAAATGCCGATAAACTGTATAATGTAATGAATAGGCTTTTTTCAACTTTAGTGCATATCTCGGGCATTTTTGGGAATTTTTTCACCAAATTTTCAACATGGGGTTTTTGGGACCCCTCTTTATGAATTCTTGAACTGTCATGGCATAAATCAGCCCCAAAAGGTGGTTTCGCAGTCACTGTGCAGAATCACCCTTCGGGGCCGATTAACGAAACGACAGTGCCAGTGCTCATGAGGTGGGCTACCAAAAAGCCTATGTTGCAAATTTGGTGGAAAAAATCCAAATAATTACTGTTTTATGAGCGTGCGTTGCGCAGTTGCTGCGTACGCTCCTAACTTCATGAATTTACAATATTTTCACGCCAGATTTTCAACATTGGCATTTTGTCACCCCACCTTGTGAGAAGTATAGCTGTCATTGTTGACATCCTGGCTGAAATGTGTTTTCGCACTTCTGGCGCAGAATAACGCAGTCGCTGTGGGACGTCAGTGTTCAGGACAGATTAAGAAAATGACAGTGACACTGTTCATGAGTAGAGGTCTAAAATGCCTATGTTGAAAATTTGGTAACAGTACTCCATAAAATGACTGTGTTACGAGCGTGCGTTGTGCAGTTGGCACGCATGCTCGTAGCTTCGCGAATTTATAATATTTTCACTTCCAGATTTTCAACATTGCCATTTGCCCAGACCTACTTATGAACAGTGCAGCTGTCATTTTTCCCATCCTTGCCGAAATTGTTTTCGCACTTCTGGCGCAGAATAGAGCGATCGCTGTGGGAAATCACTGTTCAGGACAGATTAAGAAAATGACAATATTACTGTTCATGAGCAGAGGTCCTAAAATGCCTATGTTGAAATTTGGTGATGATAGCCCATCAATTGCCTGTGTTACAAGTGTGTGTTGCGCACTTTCCACGCACCCTTGTAACTTCGCAGATTTGTAATATTGTCACACCAGATTTTCAACAGTGCCATTTTTCCATTCCTCTTTATAAGCAGTACAGCTGTTATTTTTCACATCTTGACCGAAATGTGTTTTCACAGTTCCGGCGCAGAATAACATGCTCACTGTGGGAAGTCAGTGTTCGGGACAGATTAAGAAAATGACAGTGCCACTGTTCATGAGCAGAGGTCCTAAAATTCCTATGTTGAAAATTTGGTGACGAAACTCCATAACATGACTGTGTTACAAGCGTGTGTTGAACTGTTTCCACGCACCCTTGTAACTTCCCAAATTTGTAATACTGTCACGCAACATTTTCAACAGTGGCATTTTTTCACAACTCCCTATGAACACTACAGCTGTCATTTTTCACATCCTGGCTAAAATATGTTTTTGCACTCCTGCCGGACAATAGCACGGTCACTCTGGGAAATCAGTGCTTGGGACAGATTAAGATCAACTGAGTGATGGGGGGAGTGACCAAGCTCAACTGAGCTCTGTCGGGACTGCTGCAGATTTGTTTGTGGACAAAGGCCCCAACACAAGACTCCAGTACAAAAGGGAAGCCTGCAGCACTGGGAGAAACAGAATGAGTGAGGGAGAGGGAGTGAGCGAACTCACTGAAGCGCTGTCAGGACTGCAGCGGATTTCTTTGTGGGCAGAAAAAGGTGTCAGTACAGGCAGGGGCCCAGTACAAAAGGCCAGCCTGCAGCGGTGGGAGAAACAGTACGAGCAAGTGAGACAAGGGGACTTAATGAGCTCAGTGGAGCTCTATTAGGACTGCTGGGATTTCTTTGTGGGCAGAAAAAGGCACCAATGCAGGCAGGAGCCCTCTACAAAAGGGCAGCTTGTAGCGCCAGGACATACAGAATGAGCAATGAGAGAGGGAGACTGAGCGACCTCAACAGAGCTCTGTTGAGACAGCTGCAGATTTCTTTGTGGACAGACAAAGGTGCCAACGCAGCCAGGAGCCCCATACAAAATCGCAGTCTGCGGTGCCAAGAGAAACAGAATGAGTGAGTGACAGAGCGGTAGTGAGAGACCTCAACGGAACTCTAGTGTGACTGCTGCAGATTTCTTTGTGGGCAGAAAATGCGGCAATGCAGGCAGGAGCCCAGTACAAAAGGTCAACTTGCACAGCCGGCAGAAACGGAATGCAAGAGTGACAGAGGGGGAGTGAGCAAGCTCAGTGGAGCTGTGTTGGGACTGCTTCAGATTTCTTTCTGGCCAGAAAAAGCCACCAATGCAGGCAGGAGCCCAGTACAAAAGGGCAGCCTGCAGCACCAGGAGACACAGAATGAGCGAGGGAGGGAGGGGGAGTCAGTGAGCTCAATGGGGCTCTGTTGGGACTGCTGCAGATTTGTTTGTGGGCAGAAAAAGGCAGCAATGCATGCAGGGGCCCAGTACAAAAGAGCAGCCTGCAGTGGCAGGAAAACCAGAATGAGTGAGTGAGTGAGTGAGTGAGCTCAATACAGCTGCATTGTAACTGCTGCAAATTTCTTTGTGGGCAGCAACGCAGGCAGAAGCCCAGTAGAAAAGGGTAGCCTGCAGCACTGGCAGAACAGAATGAGTGAGTGAGAGAAGTGCAGTGAGCGAGGTCAATGCAACTTTGTTGGGACTGCTGCAGATTTCTTTGTGGGCAGAAAAATGCACCAACAGAGGCAGGTGCCCAGTACAAAAGGGCAGCCTGCAGCGCCAGGAGAACCAGACTGAGTGAGTGAGACAGGGGGAGTGAGCAACCTCAATGGAGCTCTGTCGGGACAGCTGTGGATTTCTTTGTGGGTAGAAAAAGCTACCAACACAGGCAGGAGCCCAGTACAAAAGGGCAGCCTGCAGCGCCAGGAGAAACAGAATGAGCGAGTGAGAGAGGGAGAGTGAGTGACCTCAATGGAGCTCTGTCGGGACAGCTGTGGATTTCTTCCTCAGCAGAACAAGGTGCCAATGCAGGCAGCAGCCCAGTACAAAAGAGCAGCCTGCAGCACTGGGAAAAACAGACTGAGCCAGTGACAGAGGGCCACTGAACGAGCTCAACAGACCAACACAATCAACATTCGGTATTGACAAATGCTTGTTTTAATTAATACTTTATTAACATTTTAACAAAGAAATCCAGAAACAACAAATACAACATTAAACAACAACTACAACAAACATCCTGGCTGGAGTGGTTACCACTCCTTGGAGATGCAATCTAAGAAATAATCCATGAAGCAATACTAGTTTTAAGTTTGGTTTTATTGTTCTGCTAAAAAGCCATTATAATATATTAAAAAGCAGATGAATACAGTCATTCCATGCATCTGCACAGTAAAAAATAAAATATCACACCTGAAGATGTGTACACAAAAGAACATCAAGTACATACATTATATGATCCAGCATATCCAACCACGTAAATAACAGGGCAGCTTAAATATTTCAAATATATCATATCACTCTAATACACCAGCTCATATTAAAATATAGAATAATGATACTATACTGAAATATAAGTTCTCCAGGGGCTTTTACAATAAATTACCTTGTAAGGGTACCAGGGAGTGCTTTTAGATCAACCTCTGAATACCACAAGAGATGCCTGACTAAGTTGCATCTCCCCTCTATCCTCCAGATTCTCAGCTCCATCTTATATGTAGGCAATAGTTTAGAGCACGTTTCAGTCAGGGTAAATAAGTCTGTCCACAGGGTTCCCTCATATTGACAAATGACACTTGGCTGAAATTAAGCCTGTGTACTCAATGCCACACTTTCTGTATCAGCAGAATGACGACCAATGTACTAGCACCGCATTTTTTTCTACTTTCGCCACATCCAGCACATGGAGGTTTTAACCACTTCAAAGGATCCAATTAAGACTGTATCCTACCTGCCACTAGCATATCACATATCTTTATTTCTTGCCAAGGTAAGCAGTGCTCATCAATCATCTGGGACAGTGGCGATTAGCAGCACTGCCAAGTATCACAAATCATAGGCCCAATATGTCAACCATTTTACATCACCCCTTCTAAAATTAAAAGTACCAGGGGGTCCTTTTGGTCAACCTCTGGACTCTATGAAAGCTGCATGATTAGGCTACATCTCACCTCTATTCTCCAGATTCTCAGCTCTGTCTTACATGTAGGCAATATTTTGAAGCATGTTTCAGTCAGGGCAGATAGATCTGTCCACAACATTCCCTCATATTGACAAACGGCACTTGGCCAGAATTAAGCCTCTGTACTTAATGCCATGCAGTCTGTATCAGCAGAATGCTGACTAACATGTTGCGCAGCATTTTTCTACATTCGCTACATCCCGGACCTGGAGGTTTATTCACTTAGAAAGGAACCCATAAGTACAGTATCCTACCCACCACTAGCATGTCACATATCTTTATTTCTTGCCAAGGTAAACAGTGTGTATCAATCATCTAGGACAGTAATAATTAGCAGCACCATCAAGCAACACAAGTCATGTGTCTAATTTGTCAACTGCTTTCATCCTCCCTTCTAAAATTATTCTGAAATGTTTGGAGAGGACCAGTACTTTCAGACTAAATTATCACTGTAAAATACTCAGTTATCAGGCCGGAAAAAATGATTTAAACTGGATAAATTAGCATTTCTAAAGCATACTTGAAACATTTATATGTTTATCCATAAAATGGCTGGCTATAACATTAATAAATGTTAACTCACTCATTCTCTCGACAATACATCATTACTTAAATGAACCCTTCTTTAGTCCGCTTTCATCAATTTATTTGGTTTTCATAATTTTACCAAATCATAAGGACTATGTTTTTTAACTTAAAAGAAAGTTTAAATCACTTCCAAAAACAAATTACTTTCCAGACAGAGCTCAAATGACAGCTGAATGCATAGCCAGAGAGAGGACTATCCCGTGAGGAACAGGCTCAAAGTCAATCAATGATGCCTCTGCAATTAATTTAAGGCACTTTTCCTTTAGGTGTATTCATTCTCCACAAAACATATAAACACATGGAAGGATGCTCACAGAATTTTTAAGTTACAGGCCTATTTTAAGGTAAGTGAGTTCATTCTTCCAGTTTGATCTAATTTAGTATAATTCCAACATAGCCCGATACTGAGGCCAAGTTACAGGTGATTCATGCGGCATTCATTTAGTCTGGCAGAGCATTTCTTTGGCCATTAAACATACTTTGGCAAACAAACAATTGACCATCTAAACATGGTCTGACAGCTATTTTATTTGAAAAGTTTAAAAAGTACACTTTTATAAGGGGGAATTCTTGTTCTCCCTCACGAGAATTACAGGCCTGTGTAGCAAGATGTCAGAAACCATAAGAAGAAATGTCTGCACCCAGACAGCAGTTTCTTTCCTGGCAACAAGGGTCCATCAACAACACCTTATCAAGCACTTTTCAAAAGTATTTCCTAGAAAAAGCTGAGCAATAGGCATTTGTCAACACTTGTTTATTTATTTGTTTATTTATTTATTGAGATATTCAGAAAGACCTTTGAGTCAGACTCATTTACAAAGGTTCCATGTCATACATAAAAGATAACAGGGACAATATTTTTTACAGATTGCTGTACATTACATTATTTTACATTACTTAACATGGTTACTCATTTGTTCAGTGAGTGACTACTCTTCCAAGATAACATGATTTACAGTGATTCGCACAGCCATAAGGTAGCAGAGAGGTTCTGAAGGAGGCTGTTTGTCAAAAAATAAATTAGCTCATAGAAGCAATTAGCTATGGATCACTCTAAAAGATGTTCTAGGTCATCGAGGAGGGGCAGTTGTAGTCACATAGGTTGGAGGCCTGTAGGTGATTCCTTAGCCTGGCTTTGAAAGGGCCAATCCTAGTTTCATCAGTTATTAGGCTATGGAGTGCATTAGTTCAGGGAGGGGCTTTGTAACTGAAGGTTCACTGGAATTGGGAAGTCCGGCAATTGGATACCCATAGCAATGATTTGTACGAGCTATGGGTGGTTCTGCCAGGAGATGTTAGGAGGATAATTTTGTCAAGAACAGGGGGGGTGAGGCCTAGGATTATCTTTTTGGTCATTAGGCAGGTGTGATACCTGATTCTGTTGTCTAAATTTAGCCAGTTTGTGGTACTGTAGAGGGAGCAGGTGTGTGTGAAGCGATCACATCCAAGGATGAGACAGCAGGCTTTGTTAAGCACAAGCCAGAGTCTATTGAGGGCTGTGGAGGGTGCGGCACTGTAGACGAGAATGTCATAGTCTAGCAGAGAGAGGATAGAGGAGTTTATGGTAAGTTGTAATGCTTCAGGGGTGAGAAAGTGCTTGTACTAATAAAGTATGCCTAGTCTTGAGCTAAGGGCAGTTGATAGGTGCAGGATATGTTGATTAAAGTTGAGGGCAGGGTCTAGTGTGATTCCTAGATATTTAAAGGTGATTACTTGTTCTAGGGGGGTTTGATTAGCAATGAGAAATTGGGGGCAGAGGTTCCTGAGTGGGTTCTGGGGATGGGAGAAGATCATGACTTTTGTCTTATTGTAGTTAATTATTAGATGCTGGGTGGTGAGCCATTGTTTGATTTCATGGAAAGAGTGTTGGAGAGTTTGGTGGAGTTTGAGGGGTGCCAGGTCAGAGGAGAACAGGACGGCATCATCCGCATATAGGAGCAGGCTGCTGGGGCAGGCCAATAGGAGGGTGTAAAGGCATAGACTGAATAGCAAGGGGCCAAGTATGGAGCCCTGTGGGACACCAGAGTGGATGGGGAGGCTAAGGGACAGGACTGTGCCAACCTTGACCAGCTGCCAGTTCATGGCATCATTGGTGAAGCCAGTGTAGGCCAGAGTGTTCAGTAAGAGGGCATGGTTGATGATATCAAATGCCTTAGATAGGTCCACAAAGATGGCGCCTGTGAGGTGGCCATGGTACAAGGCTGAGTGGACATGGGAGGTAAATTCAAGGAGGGCGGTGGTGGGACTATGACCCTTTCAGAAGCCGTGTTGCTGGTTGCATAGAAGGTTATATTTAGAAAGGTGGTCAGTAAGTTGATCGGCGACTATGCATTCTAGTGCTTTAGATAGGGGGTAGAATGAAGATGGGGCGGTAGTTGTTAGTGGATGTGCGGTCCCCACTTTTATAGATGGGTGTGATGGAGGCCGATTTCCAGCAGGAGGGGATTTCCCTTGACGGAAGGAGTGGTTGAGAATGTGGGTGTGCAGGGCTAGGACTTCCAGGAGGGTGAGGCAGAGAAGTCTTAGGTCCAGGGAATTGTGACTATAGTGATGGTGGCTAATGGCATTGGTTAGGTAGGGCTTGGCTGCCTCTGGGGTGAGGACATGTAGATAGAAGGGAGGAGCAAGGGGAGGATGAGGGTAGATTCAGGCAGGTTTGTAGGTCAGGACCTCCAGGTTTCCAGGTTATGATGGCTTTTCCAACAGGCTTCCACTCTACTCTCGTGTTCCCATTCTCCAGTTACCTTCACCTGAGACACTAGTCTTCCCACCTGTAGGTGAAACAAGAAAATTGCTCTCTAAGCTCAGTAAGCTGTTGTAAAAGAAAGCAATTCAAATCCCATCTCCCCCGGGCACAGTTGTCATACCTGTATATTTTTATAAACTTGCCCAGTAACACACTTCATAGTGCAAAACATTCCTGCTTCTTCACCTAGCGCAAAGTCACATCAATCTTTGATCAAAACTCTAGCTGTCTAGTTGTCAATTACTCCAACCAGGAGAGGGGCAAAAACATTCCATTTTTATCATCCTAGCTACAAAGCTAGGACAAATGAATACCTTAAAACATCAGCAACACAGCGGGCTGCATCAATCCCGAACCAACTCTTCTGAAACAGCGGCAGTCCATGGCCACACACAGAGGAGCACTGCCAAGGTTAGCAAATAAAGAAAAATGCTTGCTTAATTAAATATAGGAACATTAACATGGATACCAAAACAAAAAGAAAAACACCTGCACAGGTAGAGGGGAGAATGAGTAGAGAGGAGAGCGCAGAACAGAGCAGCATTGCAGCTATCTCAAGAAGCAGTGCAAAATACAATATACTGAACAAGAATAAAAGACCTTACTATTAAGGACCTAGTAACTAGGAAACACTGCCACTGTTGGGGCAAGGAAAATGTAAAAAAACCAAAAACAAAACAGAAAACACAGCAAACAAAACAGTGAAAAGGGGGGGCAATGAGGGAACAAGCTGTATCCAAATATGAACCCAGCACCACCATCCAAAACCCACAAGGCTGACTAACATCAAATGAATCCAGCCTAAAAAGACCAGAGTTGGAGTCATGTGTGGGAAGAATAAGTAGTTGTCCCTGATTCAAAGGAATCCCAAAATGGAGCAAAAAAGTCTGCTAAGTGTGAAGAAAATGCCTATATTTCCCAACTGCGATGTAAGATAATCTCTGATGCCCATCTAACTTAAATATTCCTTCCACCCACTCATCATAAGTGGGTACCTCTATTTAGTGCCATCTATGCAGCAGGAGATGCTTAGCCTCTGTAATAGCAGCCATAAAGCATTGCAGGCATTCAGAGTGCTGGCATTAGGGCGGCAAGCTATTAGGGTGCCAAAATTGGGATTCGTCACCCCCTCCTTGAGGTCTGCCTGCCCCAGAGTTGGTATCTATAGTTAGGAGGGGTGTGGGGTCACAGTCCCCCACAATGGGGGGGTTCCCCCACAAAAACAGTGGCCGGTGACATTCCGGATAAGTGCCCTAATGGCTTGGTGCTGTAACTCGAGGGTGGAACCACCATAAACCACTCCCTTTGAGATGCATTAAAAGTTGTGATCCTTAAAGTATTACATAATACCAATAGAGAGGCACTCTTTAGGATCTCAAGCCCCAAAACCTCCTCCATAGTAGAAAGTACCATAGTCCACCATAACACTATCCTTGGTTACTCCCAAAGTAAATGAAGCAAGGTATCTCTCATGCCATCACAATGCCAGTACTGGATGATGCACCAATCTCATAGTATACAAAGTGCAAGGGGTCTGATACCACAAAAGCAGAGTTTTCAGTTGCATCAATTGGCCAACAGTATCCCTACAAATTCATATAAGCATTATCCCAAACCCGATCCCATTCCTCATCAAAGAGTGGGTATCCCAACATCTACTCCCACTGTTGGTGCAGTGTCCAGGGTATACTCTTCCAACAATGCTTTATAAATAGTCCCCAGCTTAGGAGGAGGAGTAAGACCACCCCTAGCACCACCCCACCTACCAAAAACCTTATCTCACTGAGTTGCCAGAGGCAAGGTAAGTGACACTCCAACTTTTGAAAGTATAAGATGTAATAATTGAAGATATCGCCAATGATGCGAGGAAGGTAGAGAAAACTGTCTTTGTATTTCCCCTAAAGATTTAAGATACAGAGAATCCAAAGAGAAAAGATCACCCACCCTCTGTACACCCCCCTCGGACCATAATGGCCAGTAAAAAGATTCACAAGCAATGGTTTACCTTGAAGTAAACCATATAGGTCAGAGATGCAAGGGGAGATCCCATGTGGCACTCAAACATGTCTTAGAACCCATCCAAATATGGAGAGCATATTCCTGTGTGGGAAGGGTTCAGAGAATATGGGTGGAATCAAAAAGAATGCTTTCATGGGAAGCAGTACCTACCAAATCCCTCTCCAAATACAGCCAATGCACAGAAGAACAAAGCCTTTCCTAATGCAACCACATAAAGATTTGGTATAGGCCAGAAGCAACATAATATCCCTTAAACCAAGGGGAGCGAAAGCCTCCGTTAGTTTATGGAGCCATCAAACACAAAATTGAGAGATGAGACTTTCTCCCCTCCTAATAGAAATGTGAAAGAGCATCTGAAAACTGCTTCCACCAAATGTCTGAAATTTTAAGAGACATACTGTACTGTATAATGAATAACATATAACACTTCAGGGAGGAGTAGCATCCGTATAGCCTGTATCTTACCCAATAAAGATAAACGAAGATAATTCTGTCTAGCTACGTCTGCTTTCATTTTTGGTAAGGATCAGCTGCAGAGTTAAGGAAGGCCAATCAGCTATCCAAGGGGGAGATGGTGATACCCAGGTATTTAATGGGGAAGATGTCCCACTGTAACCCTGGAACAGGCAATGGAGAACCAACCCAAGAAGCATTCATGGGTAATACTTCTGTCTTGCCCCAATTATTCTTCAACCCAGATAAAAAATGATCAAAAAGTTTAATAAGATTGGGTAAGGATGACATAATGTTCATTAAAGTCAAAAGAATATCATCAGCGAACAACATAGCCTTATAAGTATGCTGACCCACTTGAAAATCAGAAATATCTGGGGACTCATGGATTTTCTTAGCCAGGGGATCGATTGCCAACAGAAAAAGAGCCAGAGATAGGGGGCATCCCTGTCACATGACCCTTCCTAACTGAAAGGCCCAGGAGACCCTGCCATTAGTAAGAACAGCCATTCATGGAAAGAGTAAATAACCTGAACCCAGCAAAGAAAATTAGGGCACAAAACCAAATGTCCATGACCCTAAGGCACACCTGACGCTTGTTGGTGTGTGGAGGGTTGGGGTGGTGTTGTGATGGTAGGATTGGGTGGGGTGGGGCCCATGACCCTAAGACACACCCTGATGCTTGTTTGTGTGTGGAGGGTGGATGGTGCAGTTACAATGGTAGGGTCTGGTGGAGGAGGGTATAACAGTTGTAAACCCTAACATCCAATTTCCTGACCTCTATCACTTTGGTTGAAGACCTATGTCTAGAACCCTAGCTTTGTTTTAAATGAAGATATTGTTAATCATTTCCTTACTTTTTGAAATAGTATAATAGTATCCCAGTTTTGTGGGAGTTGTTTTGGTATTTTTGCTGCAAATTTTCAACACGGTCTTTTTGGGACCCCACCTTATGAACACTGACACTTTCATTTTGTGACTTAGTCCCAAAAGGTGACTGAGCAGCAACTGCGTCATTTTGTGCCACTGCTGTGTAAACACATTTTGGGCAGGATGTGAGAAATGACAGATGTATTGTTCATGAGGTGGTGTGAAGAAATCCTAATGTTGAAAATCTGGAGTAAAAATGTTAAAAATTGGCGAAGTTAAGAATATGCATAGAAACTGCGCAACGCACACTCGTTAGTCATTTTTTAGTATTGTTGCACCACATTTTTAGCTTGGTCTTTTTGGGACCCCACCTAATGAACAGTGGCACTGTAATTTCATTAGTACATCCCAAAAGTTGATCTCACACAGTGACTGCACCATTCTGTGCCACAGCTGTGAAAACACATTTTGGGCAGGATGTGAAAAATGACAGCTGCACTGTTCATTAAGAGGTGTAAAAAAATGCAATCTTGAAACTCGGGAGTGAAAATATTAAATATTGGTGAAGTTATGAATATGCGTAGAAACTGCTCAATGCACACTTGTAACACAGTCATTTTTCGGAATTTTTGCACCACATTTTCAACATGGGCATTTTGGGAACCCTCTCATAAACACTGGCACTGTCATTTCATTAATCAGTCCAGAAAGGAGATTCCACATAGTGACTGTGAAAGCACCTTTCAGGGCTGAATAATGAAATGGCAGTGACAGTGTTCATGAGGTGGGGTCCCAAAACCCCCATGTTGAAAATTTGGGATCAAAATCCCTAAAAATGGCTGAGATATCAACATAAGCTGAAAACTCCATTGAGAGCCATAATACAAGCCTACCTTACTTCCTCGGTTTGTGGTTGGGCTTTGAAGAGTGCGGACGTGTCCCAATCCACAGAAGATGACAGCTGCCAACCTGCAGAGGTAAGTATAGGGTGAGAGGGTGTGTGAGGAGGTGGGTGCTCAGTGGGAGGGTTGGGATGGGGAGGGAACAGGAGATGATGAGAGACCATTTCTTTTTTCTAGGATTAAGAGAAAGGCGTTGGCGACAGTTTTCTTTTCTTTTTACGGCAGGGATAACTTTATTTCGGGACACTGGGAGTGGGCTCCCCAGTGTCCCATAGTGCTGGAGGGGTTCATAATGTCAACACGGGGATTGGGCATCCCAGTGTCGGTGAACACTATTAATATTAGAATGGGTGGTGGGGGCTTTCAACACTGGGTGTGGGCTTCCCTGTGTCAGAAACAACACTGAAAAAAAATAAAGGTTTTTTGGCACACTGGGGGTGGTCTCCCCAGTGTGCCACAGTAATAGATGGAGAAATAAATCCTGACATGGGGATTGGGCAGCCTGATGTCAGCAAAGAATAATAAGAATGGGCTCTGGGGGTGGCCGAGGGGGGCATCTGATATGAGGGGTGGGCATACCAGTGTCAGAAACAACAGAAAGTTATCAGATAGTTAATGCTTTTGGTGCACTGGGGATGCTCTCCCCAGAGCACCACAGTAGTGGAGGGTTAAAGAAATGCCAACATGGGGACTGGGCACCCTGATGTTGGGAAATAGTAATTACAATGGGGTACACCTGGAAAAATGACAGTTTGATGCAGGATTCTGCATCGCAACATGGCAGTTCGATGCAGGACTCTGCATCATAAAATGCCACTTTGGTGCAGGATTCTTTCTTTCTTTCTTTCTGAATTTTACCATGAAAGTGTGCTGAGCAGGCTACTACTCAATTCCAGATGCATCCGAGGGGGTAGGTGGGTATGGGGAAATACATATGGCATACAGTATACAATAACAGCTGGCAAGACAATTCAAGAGACAATATTACATTCAAAAGACAATATAAGAGCAAAATAACCATCATTTGGAATCTAACATGGCAGTTTGTTGCAGGATTCTGCATTGAACTAGAATCCTACCCCGATGCAGAATTCTGCATCAAGCTAGAATCCTGTGCCTCCAGGGACACCTATTTTTTTCCCATAAGAAAGAATGGGAAAAAGAACATTTTGTAACTTTGGAATGGATTAATATTGTTTCACCAAACATTCAAAATGCACATCTGTGAGGCACAGTTTTCTACCCTGAAAATTTCAGCCCTGTAGCTACAGCCATTTTTGAGAAACAGGTTGACAAAAAAACTGCAACCCCACCCCAAAAAATCTCTTATTTTTCAACACTCTGTTTCTCAGAAACCACATAATGGATTGAAAACAAATTTAACATATCAATAGACCTGTCCCTTCTGAATATGCAGGCAAAGTTTCAACCAGATCTGTTGAACCTACACAAAGTTATTACCCTGAAAAAATTGGCCTTTAACATTAAATGCTCGCGCTATCCCTAACTATAGTTGCCCTACCATGCAGTTCTAACATATATATATATATATATATATATAATATATATATAGATATATATATCTATATATATAGATATATATATCATAGGTATCATAGGTATGTACAGTACAAGCTAGATAGACTTTCATCCATTATGCTTGCCTGTTTAATTTAGATCAGTACTTTTTGTTTTTTGTTACAGAAATCATCAAACCTTTTTTTAAAGATGTCCATGTTCTTATTTGTCACTACTTCTAATGGGAGGCTGTTCCACATGGGAACCACTCTCTGACTAAACCAGTGTTTCCTCCTCAGAAGATTCCATTTATTCCATGTTAATTGTAGTGGATGTCTTCTTGGTTCATACCTGTAATTTTTTAGGGACAGGCCAAGTTCTTCCCATAATGAAATATCATGTATCGCCCTGTAGAGCATGTGCATGCCTCGTCTTGTTCTTCTATATTGCAGGGTGTAGAGATCAAGTTTATCTAGTCTCTCTACATATGTAAATGTGCTTAATCCTTTAACTCATCTTGTAGCCCTCCTCTGAATATTTTCTATTTTAACTATATTACCCTTTTTTATAAGGTGACCATACCTGTGCACAATATTCTAGATTTGGTCTCACCAGGGATCCATAAAGTGGCATTATAACTCTACTATCTCTACTACTGATGTGTCTAAGTATACAATTTAGTATTTAATTTGCCTTTTTCACAATTTTTTCACAATGTGAACTGAATTGTAAATCTTTGCTAATTATGACTCCTAAATCTCTTTCCTCGTATGTTTCAGTGAGTCTGTGATTTCCCATTTTGTAGCTGATCTTCCTGTTGTGCTTCCCCATATGTATTACTGTACATTTTCCCATGTTACGTTCCAATTTGTTCTTGACTGTCCATCTGTGGATGTTCTTGAAGGCCTCTGGTAGTATTGTACCATCATTTTCATTGTCTGTGATAGCCCCTAACCTACAATCATCTGCAAATTTTGTTAACCATATGTTCTGATGGTCATTCTTTAGTGATGTTATATATATATATATATATATATATATATATATATATATATTAAAAAGGCAGGGTCCCAGGTCACCTGAACCCAGTCAGACAGCACTCCATTTACTGACACCCTCTGACTTCTCTTTCTCAACTCTCAACCATGTCTTTATCCAGTTTACTATGTTTATGTTCATTTTTATATCTCTTAGTGTATTCAGCAGCTCTACATGTGGCAGTTTGTCGAATGCCTTAGAGAAGTCTAAAAAGACTACGTCAACTGAATTACCATCATCCAGTGCCTTACTTGCATTTTCAAAAAACACAAGCAAATTGGTTTGACATGACCTGGATTTTTTTAATCCATGCTGTGCTGGATCTTCTAAGTTAGACACTTCCAGATGTGTTAGTATCTGCTTTTTTAGTATACCAGCCAAGATTTTGCCCATCACAGATGTCAGTCTCACTGGTCTGAAGTTTTCAGGTTTGGTTTTAGATCCTTTCTACAGGATGGGCACTACTGTAGCTTCCCTCCATGCCTGTGCCACCTCCCCTCTGTCTAGTGAGGCCTGAAAAATATGTGTATGCATATATATATATATATATATATATATATATATATATATATATATATATATATATATATATATATATATACATACACACAGTATATTTATTGCAAAAAAAAATCTTTGTTAATGCACTAGTTAGGGTTAAAGTGACAAAAGTAGGTAAATGTGATATTAATTCCCCATCTCCACCCCAAGCACTAAATGAACAAAAACTTCCAGTTTTCCCTGTCATCACTTTTGGCAAATCAGGGGTGGGTTGTTCCTTGAGGTTCTCAACCCTAACTCTCACCCCATTTCATGCACAAAAAAGGTCAGACGTGATCTGGTTTCTTCATGCAGGGTGTAGAGATTGTTGGCACTATGTGGCGAGACACAGGTCTGTACATTTGAAGAGTATATGAAAATAGTGAACCACTGATTTGCCAAGAGTGATGGCAGGGAAAACACTAATGATTTTTCCTTTCCGTGCTTGGGGGTGGATGTGGGGAGTTAGGATTGTAAACCCTAATGCCTCATTTCCCTATTTTTGTCACTTTAACCCTAACTGGTGCATTAATCAAGTTTATTGCAATTAATTTCCTTACTTTTGAGATAGTAGTATCGTATCATAATTCAAACAGGTCCCTTTGGGACCTGTGTGAATACATCCATGTGATTATGGAAGGGCAGGGCCCTCTGGGCCCTGTGCTTCTGTGCCTCCATGTGCCCACATGTGTATGTAAGTGTGTAAGTGCAGGTCTCAGAGAGCTCTGTGCTTCTGTTCCTCAGGAAAAGCAGTTTAGGTGCTTCCTTGAATTTTTTTTTTGTAGGAATGGACCATTTTCAGTTCTTATTTCTTAGGGACTTAGTGTTCTACTACTCACTAAGACATTTCTGTTTATATGCAGTATATGTTGTCCATTAACTCCAAAGACTATCAGAGTTACAGCTTGTCAAAGCTGCAGTGTTATACACTGGGAATTGTACTGTTTAAATTTTTTATATATTTTTTAATATGGACCCTAAATAATTGTTTTTATGTGTTAGTGTAGTACTCATTAAATCTTTATTTTGATATAGAGAGTGTCCCGTAACTGCATGTACTGATGGAGTTATGTAAGCAATATGACATGATTAGGAGTGCATTACACTGTGATAACTTCACTCCCAGGGGCATTGTTAGGCATGAGGCTGTAGGCTGAGTGTCTTATGCCCCTGGAAGTGCAGTTATCACAGTGTAATGCCTGACACAGACTGTCTTATTGCTCTTATAAAATGGCCTTCTATTTTTAATATTAGTTTCTTTATTAAAAGAAGTATTTTAACATAAAAATAAGTTGTAACTTATGTGTAAGTTCAACCTAAAGTAGTCCCTCCACCTTTAATTTACATCTTTGCCTTTTGGTCTTTTGACCCAATGGATCCTCCATATATGTAGTATTGTAGTTCTCTTGCCTCCCTCCCACCCACCATGGTTTGAATTGTTATTTAAATTAAAATAAATAAAACATTTAGTAGTTGTGGTAGAAGACTTTTTTTAATGGATGGTTTTTGATGCTGTGGGCAATTGATTATATGATTTTTGAGAAATATTATGCAAGTGCCATCTGCCATGAAAGACAGCAGTGCAACACTGAGGAATAGCAAGCATGCTGTGCAAGAGAGAGTAAACAAAGTGGTCATCTAGGTCAATCAGGGAGATTTTTTTGGTGTTTTTTTTTTTTAATTACATAGACTGTAAGGGAAAACAAACTGATTGGTGGGTCTGGACAGTCACTTCGTGAGACCAGAAATGAAGACAAATGCATCTGGGTGAGGAAACAGATGGCTGTACAGGTGAGGTGCCAAAAAGCACAATCAGTGAGAGTCATTGAAAGCAGTAATGTTAAGGCTGCCAGGAAAAAGTGTATGTGTTACAATCACTTTTTGGCACATTTCAGTTAGCAAAGGAGAGTTGTTTCTCTCACTTGCTTGATCATGCCCACATTGTTTTTAAGGTTAACGGGCATAAAAAATAGGGACTTCAACTGATTGTAACATTCTGATTGAAAGATCAAACAAATGAATTACTGAGCCAGCAGATTCTGTGCTATAGTTCTTTTACTGGGACTAGTTATTTATAGTGCAATATTGCCCCATGTTGCAGAATAAATAACCAGTCAGATTGCTTAGTTGGTTTCTGCCATTGTATAATGCTTGTTAAAGCTGAAATGTGGAAAAAAAAGCTAAGCCCAAATTCTTTTTTTGCATGAAGAGATCTTCTTTCATGAGGTTGTGTGATTCTTATGAAAAAAGATTCCTTCATAGGAAAAAAGAAGGTGGAAAAAAACTGAAGTCCAAATTCTCTTTTCTTATAAAGGGAATCTTTTTTCATATGTGCTATTCCTTTTTCGTGTGACAATATAAAAAAATAAATTTGAGTCATGAAAGAAGACTTTAAAATGTGTTAAAAACACATTTCTGGGTGATTTTTCCAAAAACTACCTGTAGAATCTGATCAAGGGGGTCCTGATTAGTAAGATACTAATATTGGTGTCTTTACAGGATATGATTTTTATGGGTTCCTAAAGATTTTTTTTTTAAACAGAAACAAGATGGTGGCCATACAAAAAAAATATTTTTTTGTGTCACAAAAATGGATTACCCACAAATGAAACAGTTTTTTTTTTGTATTGCCAAAATTCTTTTTAGGGCTGCAGTGGGCATAGCCCTGCAGACATTTTGCATTCAGAAAAGGGCTGATGTCATTTTTGCTACCAAACAACACGATTTGTGTTAAAAAATATTCTCTGTGGGGAGTTAATGTTTTATTGAAGTGGTTTGTACTCTTCACCTGTTATTTAGAGAAGAATGCTGTTATAGCCTTTTATGGCTGTTTGTTAACTAGCCAAATTTATGTATTACTGTGCTTATAGATTTAATGTTTTAAAGACCTGTTGCTTGTTGCTATTGCTGTGGTCACTGCTGCAGGAGTCCCAGCATTTATATGATGGGGGTTACTGATGTAATTTAGTGCAACAGGTGTTTGTTTTTTAAGGTGGAGACTGATTCTCTTTTATATAAGTAAGTGTAGTAGAGTTATAGTACCAACAGGGACCTAGGGTATTTATTTTATTTTTGATTTTTTTTTCTTCTTAAAAAAAATGTTCTGTTTTTTAATTGGATTTTATGTAAAGATTATATTTGTTTAATATAAGTTTGTATTTAATTTTGGGTTTCATATCTTTTTTTTATATCATTATATCAGAGGGGAACTGTCTCCTACTTTTCAGTTGAACCAATTAATAAGTAATTGATTGCACCTGACTGAGCAGTGGCAGGGCCTGGGATGGTGCAATCATAGTGAGCTATTAACAGCTTGGTAGTGTGGCAGACTCCCTGTGCTATACTGGCATAATTTATTGTTATTCTGGCCTAGCCCACTCCTTTTATCTTAGTGGTATCTCATATCAGGTGCTTGAAGTGGCAGTTCAAGGATCCTGATTGGGTTCTTCCCCTTGGAGCTGGTGTGACCTGCATATCAGTCCTGGTTCTTTGCTGTTCAGTGGCTGGCTGTTTTCTCCTGACTGGGGTTAAACATGTTTTATTTTGGGATATTTTGTTCTATGTTTCTTTTGGTAGGATATTCCCCTGCTGCTTTTGTAAGCATGAGGGATGAAATGTCTTGCAACATTAATAATTTATTTCAGATAACTGGGTTTTTTACAAAAAGTTTTAGCTTAGTCTCAGTTTTGCCTGTCTTAACACCTCATGATAGGGTTAGGGACAGATTAGTGTATACCTTTGGACACTCTGTATAGTTTGTTCTTAAAGGTTTCTCAGTCAGAGGTACATGACAGGTGCATCTGTACTAGGCAGTACCTTTATGATTTCTTTGCTTAGGAGAAGTTTATTATTATTATTAATGTCTGGTTCAGTACATCCTAACCTAAGGCCCATGGGCAATATGGATTCTTTTATGTTACCAAAGCATGCTCTGAACTTTGCTAATTTGAATGTGCAGAGCTTGCTTGCAAAATGGGATGACTTTACTGTTTGGGTGGATTGCCATCAATTTGATGTCATTGGAGTATCGGAGACCTGGCTCGCTGGCAGGGTCTCAGCTAGCTCAATCGCTATTGAGGGTTATATGTTTTTTAGACACAATAGAGAATAAAGAAGAGGAGGGGGGTGTCTTTTTTACGTAAAAAAAAAATTTTGAAAGTATTGCCCAGTGTAGTTCTTGAAAGTCCTCCGACCTGTGAATATTTACCTTTAACAATTGTTTTAGGTAAACAAAAAATGTTGACCGTGGTGGTTATTTATGTTCTACCCAGTTCCCAGGGGGATGGACTTCATTTATTAGAAAATATTAGAGGGTAATTGCCTAGAAATAGAGAGCTTATTATCATGGGTGACATGAACATTAATTGGCTGTGGAAGGACAATATAAAATTGAGAGATATGGTTATTAATCAGGGCTTAGTACAGATAATAGATGTTTCAACTAGAATTAATTACAAATCTGGAACTTTTTAATTGATAGACTGGGTACTGGTCTCTGACACTAATAAAATTGTACAATATGGGGTTCTCCCTGATAGTGTCAACGGCCATAGCCCAGTCTATTGTAGTTAGTCTGCAAAGAGAAAAACTGTCCCTCCTGTTTTTGTGTTTTCATGTAATATAAAAACACTTGATTTGGTTGCATTCAGGCAGGCTGTTGCTAATATAGACTGGTCTAGGGTTACTCAGAGCCTGAATGTGGATATAGCATTAGGGAATTTTATTGATTTATCTAATTTAGTTTGTGATAAATTTGCACACTTAGAGAAGCTTAGGATTAAAGGTAATAAACAGGCCTGGGTTTCATATGAATTAATAGAGCAAATTAGAATCCAAGATAGACTGTGGAAGGCTTATAGGAGGACCCCTAGTCAGACTAGTCTAGTTTTATATAAACAGGCTGCAAATACATGTAAAACCATGGTTAGACGACTAAAAAGAAATTGCTTTCTTGAAAGGCAGAAGGGCTTTCGGGGAAGGAATGTTTCTGAAGCCTGGCAGTTAATACATGAACTTACTGGGAAAAGCATATTTCAGCTATTCAATGCCTACAATTGAAGAATGGTATTATTATTGATCCATCCGAAACTGCCCAGGAACTAAATGATAATTTTTCTGATTGTTCCAAGTATTTACTTGGGAATACGATGCAACAAGATAGGATGTCTCAGGGGGATTTGGCTTTGAATACTCCAATATTTTACTTTTAATCTTTGTTTCCAGGTGAAGTTTTGAAATACCTCCTATCAATGGACCCTCGTCTCTCTGTGGGTAAGGACGGTATAGATTTTCGACTTGTGAGGACCACTACTGATCTTCTTTGTTTTCCCCTTTCTGCTATTTTTAATTTATCTTTATGTGGGTCTAGTTTTCCAAAGATCTGGAAAGATTCTACTACTGTTCCTATTTTTAAAGCGGGTGATGTTTCTGATAAATCTAACTATTGTCCTATTTCTTTATTAGCTCCTCTCTCAAAAGTTTTGGAAAAGGTTATTTTTGACCAGATTATAGAGTACTTGTCTAAATATAATGCTTTAACATCTGCGTAGCATGGCTTTAGGCCAGGACATAGTACCACAACTGCCTTGGTGGGGTTCATGAGCATAGTGCATGAGGCCCTTGATAGAGGCCACTTTACTGGGGCCATGTTCATGGACCTTACCAAGGCATTTGATCGAGTCAATCACCCCTTTTGTTGTCTTCTTTAGTTAATTGGGAATCTCTAAGGTTGTTGGGGATTAGCTAGGTAATTACCTGGCTGATCAACCACAGGTCACAAGGGTTAGTGGTCAACTTTCTTCTCCTTCTAAGGTTTCACTGGGTGTTCCCAAAGGTTCTATTTTGGGTCCCCTTTTGTTTAGTCTTTTTCTTAATAATTTGCCTTCTGTTTGTACTAGATCTCAGATTTTTTTATATGCTGATGATGATGCAGTGGTCCTCACAAGTGGCCCCCTTTTTGAAAATGTTCAGAAAGATTTCACTGATGATTTTTTTGGAGGTACAGAATTGGTTCAGAGCTCATGGATTGGTTTTAAATGAAAAAAAATCTAAATCTATGGTTTTTGCAAATACCAAAAAATGATTGAAATTGGATCCTATATTGTCATTATATACTGTTTCTGGTACTTTGATTGTACAAGTTAAACAATTTAAGTACCTGGGTTTATTGATGGATGAGAATCTTTCTTATGAACCTCATATTCTTCATATGGTGAAGATGACTCACCAGTGACTAGGGGCCTTATATAGGTTATCTCCTTTACTCACTGACACTACACGTCTTCTGTTGGCTCAAAGTTTTTTACTGCAGTTAATTGATTTGGGGGTTTTATTTTATTGTTCTGCAAGGGAGGGACTGTTATCTAAGGTAAAAGTGTTACTTAATTCAATTGCTAGATTTGTAGTGAAATCCTCACAAAGGTTCCATCATTGTAATCTTTTAGAGCAAGTGGGCTGGCTTCCTTTGGTTGGAAGATATAAATTTCAACTGGATATTTTGGCAAAAAATGTGATACTTAACAGAGTCCCAGATTGTTTTTCTTTAATCTTTAAAAAACACAACTCTAGGGTAAATACACGGTCAACAGATAATTTTCTCTTTGCATTCCAAGAATGCATACTTCCCTCAGACAAAAGGCATTATATTATATGTTACCTACTTTTCTTAATACAATACAGTCTGTTTTTGACTGTATGAACCTTTCCTTTTGCTCTTTTAGGCATAAGTTGAAAAAGTATCTTTTTACAGAATGTAAGTGTAAATGTTATTGAATGATAACGTTAAGATATATTTATAGGTATCTGTCTGTTTTAAGTTGTATGTATTTATATTGTATGTAATTATTATTTGTACACTGATCACCCATGAAAACGGGTCATTTATTTTGGCCCATGGTCCTATCAGTATAAATAAATAAAACAAAACAAACAACAAAACAAATAGAATCATCCACTGGAGCTGAATTACTACACTGCCTGTCTGTGTATAAGAGCTGGAGAGCACTATTTTTCCTCTGACTTGAGGAGTTAATTGAGTTCTCCCTCAGCAGAGTCTTAGACATTCTACACTACAGTCAGCAAACACAGAAAGTTAACTCATTAACTTCTGGCAGTCATTTTGTGTCAGGTTGCCAATGGATAGTAGACATCATACAAAGCTATTGGAAGTAGAATTTGTTAAACACTTCCTGGAGCTTTCTGCATAACAAATAAGCACTGCTCTTCCCTCAGCCCCTATGAACACCTCATTAAGCCATTTGACACCTCCATCCTAACAGCAATCATCCTGCTACTTTGTAAGACATTCCATAGCAAAGAGTTCTAGAGATGCCTGTTCCCAAATAACAAACACATTTAAAGTGTTAAATGCCAACTTCATTTTCTCAGGCAGGAAGTTCTGGGGAGACACTAGTACCTGACATTTAGTGATTACTTGTCTGTTATATTATTAGAATTTCAATTCTGGAGGGCATATGAGGGAGGGGGTGGCAGCTGCAGTCTAATGGACTGAAGTGCTGCTCACTCAAGCAGACTAGATAGACCGAATGGCCTGTATCTGCTGACAGTTTCATATGTTCATATGTCTAGTTCTCAATGAAGAAAGTAGCAAGCTGTTGAACATGCTGTATACTTTGGAACACAGTGGACTGTCAGGGATGTTGGTGCCTGTGACTTTTGTTTTCTTTTTGTAAAAGATGCATTTAATGTATATAATCTTGCAGATATATGCATTTTTTTCCAAAATATTTGTTTTTAATAATGTTAATAATATATCCAATGCACCAAAATAGCCAGTTGTGTTTTAGTTATTATTTTGTACAGCACTGTGTTCTTAACCTGTAATTTGTGACTATAGGTGTTTACAACTGAATGATAGTAACCACATTTGCTTCACTTGCAAGTAGGTGGGCATGTGTGTGTCTCATTTGTGTTTGACTTAGGTTATGAAGTGACACATAGAATCTGATCAGTTCATAACATGCTATATTAAAATTAAATGAACTGATAAATGGGGGCTTTTGTTTCTTTTACAAATTCATTTTTTTGTCCATGGATATACTGTACTAAAACAAAAATGTCTCAACAAAATGTTTAAAAATAAGGAGATGAGCAGTAATTTAGTTGATGTGGTGTAAAGAGCTGCTCCCTGGAAAATTACCTGGTTGGGGCTGCCACAAGCAGAATGGGAGTTCAAGAAGGGGGAGCTCATGGTAGCAGAATAGACATGATAGCATTAAAAGCTTAATGGTGTGGATGTAGAGGCACCAATATCTGAGCATGACTTTGGTAGAGGACTAAGTGTGACTTGGGGGTGGGGGATCATCAGGAATTGAGTGAGTCTTGGTATTTTTAGCATAATGAGTTTCTGAAACTTCAACCTTCACTGGGTTAGACTCTGCATCCATCTGTACAGTATGTTACTAATCCACATGCAGTGGGGTATGGGTAAAAAACAGATCACCAGACCCAGACCAGAGCTGTAAAATCTGGACTGGGCACAGCTTGTGCAAATATTGCTGATCCACTCACTCCAGATGATCTGGTCTGGCTTTTACCTATCTAGTCTGGTCCTGACAGTTCAGTTTTTAACCATGCCAAGGAAGAGTTGAAAAACAGCATTTCAGGAGCGAACCAGATATGTAAAAGTTGGACTGAACCATGCAGCCAGAGTGGCCAACCTAGCAGTATTTGTGCAAGTTGCACCCAGTCTGGCCAGTTTGGATTTTTACAGAACTGTTGTAGTTCAAGTCTGTCAGTCCAGTTTTTAATCAATCAATCAATCTTTATTTATACTGAAAGGTATGTGAGCAAAAATGCCCATTTACACAAATGTCCAGTTAAGCATAAAAAGAAAACAGAACACCTGGTCAAACAATTACATAGTAAAATACAGTATAAATAGGTCTAACATAAACAGGTCTAATACAGAGATCTAGAGAAATATACAGAAGAAAGGGGAAGCAAATGCGAACATATGAAATTGCCGGCAGAAAAAGGCCAACAGGTCTATCAAGTCTGCCCGATTGTGCAGCTCTTAGTTTCATATCACGACAGCTGCCCCACCCACATCCAAGCTCCTTCCTTCCTCAACCTTTCTTAGTCTTCCCCTTCGTGTTATTGTCTGTACTAACCCTGCCCTTGACTCTATCCCAACCCCACTTAAATCTATCCACTGTCCTTAGTTGGATTAACTCCTCCAGCAATGCATTCCATCCCACCACCACTCTCTCTGTAAAGTAGTGCCTCCTTATCTCCCTCCTGAACCTTCCTCCTTCCAACTTCATACTGTGCCCCCTAGTGACCCTTCCCCCCTTTAAGCAGAACAATCCTCCCTCTCTGACTTTTGTTTAAAGGTCTCTATCATGTCCCCTCTTTCCCTTCTCTCTTCCAATGAATATATGTATACAGCACTCCAAGTGTGGTCTCACTGGTGATCTATGCAAGGGCAGGATGACCTCCTCCTTTCTTGAAGTGATCCCACTGGCAATGCACCACAGCATCCTATTTGCCCTTGCTGCCACTCTCCTACACAGTGCTGATACCTTCATGCCCCCTGTGACTATTACCCCCAGGTCCCTTTCCTCCTCTGAAGCTGTTATCTGCACTCCCCCAGCCACTAGCTGGTTGTGGGATTTCTGTCTCTGAGGTTCATGACCTTTCACTTCTTAGCATTAAACCCCAACTGTCACTCCCATGGCCAGTGTTCGAGTTTAGCTAGATCCTCCCTGAGTGCCTGCTTCCCTTTCTCATTGTCCACTTTTGCACAAATCTTAGTGTTGTCCACGAACAGACTGATCTTACTCTTGACCCCATCTGCAATGTCTTCAGTGAAGACACTGAACAAAACAGAGCCCAGCACTGAACCCTGCGGTACCCCACTAGTTACTGTCCTTGACTTGGATGTCTCCCCCCTTACAACTGCCCTCTGTTGTCTGCCCTGCAAACAGCTCTCAACCCATGCCACCAGTTTCTCCCCACCCCATGTCCCTCAGCTTGCTAATTAACCTCCCTTGTGGCATTAAGCCTTGCTGAAGTCCAGATACATGACATCCACAGGGTGGCCTTCATCAACCGCCCTAGTGACCCAGTCAATGAAGTCAATCAGATTAGTTTGGCACAATCTTCCCAAGACAAACCCATGTGGTCTCTCATCCTGTAGACCATTACTATTGAGAAAGGTTATCAACCTCTCCTTCAGAATGGTCTCCATCAGCTTCCCCACTATGGAAGTTAAGCTCACCGGTCTGTAGTTGCCCGGTTGGTCCTTGGATCCAGTCTTGTAAAGGGGCACCAAATGAACCATCTTCCAGTCCCTGTGCACATTCCCCATCTCTAAGAAGGTGTTGAACAGGTCTGTCAGAGGGCCTGCTAACACCTCTGCCAGTTCCTTCAAGACCCTTCAGTGTACACTGTCCAGTCCTGGTGCTTTGTCCGCCCGCAAGGCTTTAAGGCCCTTTGGAACTCTATCCTCTTGGATGACCCCATCTGTTATCTCTGCCCCCCCTCCATACTTGCTCCCTTCCCCTGCAGTATTGGGCCATCCCTTTCTTTCATGAACACCGAGCAGAAGTACTCAGTGAGTGCATCTGCCTGTTTTTCCCCTTGTTCTGCCCATCCACCTCTCTCTTGAGTCTAACAATGCCATCTCTACAACTCCTCTTCTCCATCATGTATTGAAAGAACCCCTTTCCCTCCTCTCTGATCCCCTGAGCCAGCTTCAGCTTCTTAGCTGCCTTGGCTGTCCTGACTGCCCTGGTCACCTCCCTATATGTCTTTGTGGACACCTGTCTATCGTCCTCACGGCCAGATTTGTTTAACTAAATAACAGTGACAAATTTACAGCATGGGAATATAGTTGGAGGTACAATTCAGTAACAGTTGGCAGTACAATTCAGGAACATAAACAGTTGGGTGATACAATAAAGACATAAAATGTGAACAGTACCATCTAAATAAAGTAGAAACTCAAATATCAATACAAGGACAGAGGCCAAAAATAGTTGGTAACTCAAAACAGGCTAAGGTGAAGAGCTAGGGAAATATTTCCCATGCCAAACAATAGTGCTGAGAGCTGAGCAGTGCATGAGGGATAAGCAAAGGAAGGGGGAGAGAGATATGGAAGTGAAATTACAGGTCTTTACATAGAAGTATCTTCCACACTCGTTATGTTCATTTTCCTCCTCAAACTATGCTAATTGTATTGTAAAACATTATACAGTTCATTTTGTATTACACATGCTTATCCAAATGTTATCAATAATGACTACTGCTGAACTGTATGTATTTAGGAGGGCTGCTAATTTGAGAACCATTCACTCAAGATCTTGAGAGTAAATGGGATGGTGACTGAGACTGTAATGCAATGCATAGTGGATAACAATAAACGTGACATGGTCTGGCCAGGAAAATTTACATAAGTGAGTGTTGCAGAGGCTTCCATGTAAAAAGCAATAACTTATACTGCTTTTTTGTAATGTTTGAATTATCATTTTTAATGTCAGTGTCTCAATCTCTCACAGGTCCTGCACAAATTGACACCTTACTGTCACAAAGTTGCAAAGCATTGTTCAACTGAGGTCCTGATTCTTATTTTTTTCCTGTGTTTTGAACATACTTTATTACTGTGAGTTTATTGTTCTAAGCTATTATTCCACTCACCCTGGATAGTACAGACCACTCCTTTACCCATCAACTGTGCACCTCCTCAAATTCACTGGATAATTTCCTACAGTAGGTGTGTAGTGTGCTGTACAAATGATATAAGATAGTGACAACTGAGTGGCTTGCTCATGCTACACAGGGAGCAAAGTCTTCAAAAAATACAAAACATCCCAATGTTCATTTAGCTCCATAAACAGATGTTCAGAGAACAGTTAGAGCTAGCTGAATTTCTTTTTTCTTCCGCATCTAGCAAGCTAGACATTGTTTCATAGGCGACACCCCCACCTCCCGGAAAAAACAAGAGAAATACGTCTTCTATTTCTTTGGAATTGCCTTTACAACTTAGCACATTTAAAATATTACACACCTCAGCTGGATAAAGAAAAATAAACAACATTATATACATATTCAGAGGCAGAAAATAAAATGCTGTAATACAGTCCAACAATGCATTTTACAGCATCACCAGCTATGCCAGATAAACAGTCACACAATGACTCACTAGCTGAATAAATGTGAATTGCTTGAAAACAGACTGCCAAAGAAATGATCATTCCATGTAACAGTCTGTACTGAAAAAATTACTAAGGTAGCATCAGTGAGTCACAACTCCACTTGGGACCTCCGTGCAATGTGTGATAACTGACTGCACACTATACTATTGGTGAACCTTATTATTGTTGCTTTAAAAAGAACACAAGCCACATGATGATGACAACACTGTCAGTGCAACTCTGTAAATGACTCTCTCCATCACCCTCTCCCTCTGTCTGACTGTCTGTCTGTCTCTGTCTCTCCACACCTTTCACAGTAAACACAATGAATGTCAGGATCTTAAAAAATAGTAGATTTAATTCAAGCATATATTTTGACGTGACAGTATAGCTGCTTGTGTATTTCTGCATGGAAATCAATTGTAAAAATACATAAATCTCTGCAAGATATGTACAGATGACAGATATGTAACTGTGCCTTTCAATTTGATGATCAATGCATTTGGAGTGGCACAATTCGGCACTATATATGCTATTTTTATTTCCACTCTTGACATTCTTGGTGAATATTGTGAGTCATGTGGGGGGGTGGACAGAGAAATGTATACAGGTGTGTTGACAGTGCTGTCATTATCATGTGGCTTGTTTTTTTAAAGGAACTATAATTAAATTACTTAAAACTCTAGGGTGCAATCAGAGATGTCAAACCTTGCACAGAGGTCCTGAGTGGAGCTGTTGTTCCTTCAGTACAGATATGGAATGCTCTTTTCTTTGTCAGACAGTCAGTTTACAAGCAATTCACATTCCTTCAGCTAGTGAGTAATTGTGTGACAGTACTTAGTGTGAGTCCTATACTTTTATAAGGGTATATACTATGGTACTTTTCTTAACAATATTGTAAGAAAATATAGCATTAATATGCCCCTTTTATGGTGAACTGTGTTCTATTGTTAAAGTAACAACATAGTTGGTGCAGTTTAAGTCACGTAGTGTTGACCATTGTAAGCTTAATAATGGGACAATTTTGTAAGGGGTTATCTGAAATGAGAAGAGTAGGAACTTAAAGCCAGGTGCAAAATAGTGACAGTAACAGTAATTCCTGTACTGGTGTTTTTCCAGGAAAAAATAAAATTTCATTACAGGTTCCACTTGACTTCATTGACCTCCCACTGACTGGAGAAACAGCATTAAGTTGCTGATCTGGGAGAAATATTTTGTTGCCCTAGGTGTAAGGAATTACATCTCTTATCAAGTACACAGCAGATTCATGTGGCTGATGCATGAAAAGGAGCATGGTTCTGACTTGGTCATCCGCCAGTCACTGCAGCCTGAGGGTCTGTGTTAGGAATAAGTTTGATTGTTTTAATAATAATAATATGAATTGATGTTTGGTACTATATTATAATAACTGGCGGGCACTTTTTCCCCTAAGAAAACCCAGGCTGATATTTGCTATAATAACTGGCTGGTTATTACAGCAAACATGCACTGGGTTTCCCTGACTGTGCACATGCGCTAGCTGCTCTCACCCTTTACTCATGCTGGACACCTGCCATAACTGCCGCTCGGTGGTAAGTGAAACCAAAGATCTCTTTTCTTTTATTTTATATAACTGCTGTGGCAAAAAAACAATTATATAAAATAAAAGATTGGGCGGAGAGTAAAACTCGATTTTACACACACCCTCAGTGTGGGATGCTCCTCATAAACTCCTCAGGTTTCACCCTTGGGGTTTATGTAGCATCTCTCACCTCGGGTGTGTGTAAAATCTTGCAACACACACCACCTCATCCTTTATTCTCTATATAGCAAGTAATAAAAAAAAACAGGCAATGGAAAAACTGCAGCATAATTTGATAAAACAATAATCTGATATGAGCATATTAGCTCCACTTGACCCATGTGACCTTCCATTTATATGGTTGGTGAATATGCACCTAGATTTAATATATAGATATGGGTTAAAAGTAAGACCAGCAAAATGAAGAACTTAGTTTTATTAAATAGTTGTTCTGTTAGGATTGTGTGTAAAGTGCCCTTACTTTATTATAATTTTTTTTCATAGCAAACAACTGGCACTCAGCTGATATTGTAACAGAAGGGAACTGCAACAAACTGTAGTAATAGCTTGACAGTTACACATTAGGTCACTGTGACTCCCATGACAGCTGAGCTCTAGTGCTATATATAAGTAATAAACCACGACAGGGTGTGCATTTCAAGGATTTCAATGCATGCCCCAGGGGTGTGCTCGAGCACGAGGCGGAAAGCCAAGTGTCCTTACACCCCTGGGAAGTGCATTAAAATCCTTGAAATGCACACCATGGAGAGGCTTATCACACTAATAAAATGGGCCACCATCATAAAAGAATTAGTTTGAGTCACTCTGAGAGGGATTAAAACTTTTTTGCTATTTTCAAACAAGTATACAATACGTTAACTCTAAAACTGTTAAAAAAAATTAAAAAGTCACTATTAATGCATAAATAGCACATTTCAGCAATAGATTAGTACTTTGCAGGAAACGTATTTATAAGTAGTGTTAGCTGAAAATATATATTTTATCTGTAACATGTAAATTTTCATATAAATGCACTGCAACATCTGTAAATATGTAAAAATAAGCAGTGTTTAAAGTATTATTTTCATTACACTGTTGGAATACAGTTTCTTTGAAGGCAACATTCTCTTATTTATAGGACTGAGGTGAAATGTTGGTAAGAAAAAACATGTTACCTTGCATTTCAAATCAGTAAAAGTACTGTCTCTTAATGGAAATGTGTTCAAAACTTTAAACCTGTCAGGTTGCCTTTTTTGGTTGTGGTTGAGCAGGTGATAGATCTCACCTGAAAATACCCATATATGATTCAAACGTACATGCTTTTATAAACTTTAGGAATGTGTCTGGAAAGTTTGGGTCTGCCTCTCCCTATGTAACTGTATTTTGCCACCATTTCTCTTTGATAATACAGTATTATTGTCTTGCTTATTCCTGTTTTTTTCCTCTGTTTTTCCCCACATTCAAGATATGGAATTTTATGTAAGTAGTAATACCCGACAGGGTGGGTGGTATTGGGCTATACCAGACTGTCCAGGGGCGTGATGAGGCCCGACGCTGCAGGCGGAGGGCCTTATAGCCCCAGAAGGTCCAGTATAGTCCATACTGCCCACCCTGAAGGGTATTATTGCGCTTAGAAAATGGGTTATAAGTGACATTTTTGTAGAACATTAAAAAAGTAAACAAAAAAACTACAAAAAAATAAGTGGAAATCTATTGTAAAACAGTTTTCTTGCAAAGTAGTCCCTTTATTGGCGTACTTGCCAGTAGAGGATTTGTTTAACACTTGATTTGATTTAATTTCATTTTTTTTAACACAAACAGAAGGGTACAGTCAGGCAGAGCAGCAATGATGGGAGAACAGGAAGTAAACAAGAGAGAAAACTCAGCAGCGACCTTAAGTGATTTTTTTTTTCTTCTTGTGATGCCCAAGTCCCTTAAGTATATTTGTACACCTGCAATGTTTTCAGGATACTGAGTGGTACAGTATGTGAGTTTGGTGGGTGCATGTAGACTACTGTATTGGATTTTCGTTTTGACAATAGCCGAGCACGTGAAGCTCGTTTTATGATTTTGTATACTGCAGCCGAGATACACTGTCAGTTTGACAGAGATAAGTCAGCTGAGGCTTTGGGGATGAGATGGGGATAAGTTGGTGAGCTGACGGCAAGTGTGATGCACTATGTGGCAGCACTATGCTAAGGGCTTTAAAAATAAAACTTAAACTATAAATGCACTGCTGGGTTGTGGCAGCAGAGGAAGTGGACTGGTAGGTGGAGGTTGGGGAACCAATGAGCAACTGAAGTGGCAGTGGGATTGACAGTGCTATGTGATGGCACTATATTCAAAAGAGGTCTTGTTGTATATTTAAATCCAAAGGGGCAGCGTAAATGGACGTGGGTGGTATAGCAACGCCCAAATGGGGAAGCGCGAGTGAGAGTACTGCACAAAAGGTGAGTTATAAAAAGAGCAGTTCGATGTTGTTGTTAAAAAAAAAAATATTTGCTAATGTAAACCTGGTCAGCCGATTGGTGCCATAAACTATTTTTGTGCCATTTTGAGTTGCGGGGTGGGGGTGGGGGTGTCTCTCGCTCACTAAGCAAGAAAGAAAAAATGGCATATTTGAATTTTTCAACATTCTACAGCACAGCACTACTGGAACGATATGAGGCAACAGAGACTGGGACTCATTATTTCCCAGTCTCTGTTGTCTCATACCTGCCCACCTAGTTGGCTCAGTTAGCCAATCACAATTCAAATTCACACTTGCCCATTTTCTAATATGGAATATCTACCATGGAACACAAGGATTTAAAATGTTCTGTTCTACTGGTGGAATGTTCCTCTCCTAACATACTGTACATACACAGACACATAACAAAGGCCTCTTCTACAGCCACCGTCTCAGTTATCTCACTGTCAGGGCAAGCAGAAGAGCTTTCTCTGGTGAGTATGGTAAAGACAGAAGGAGGATTTTTCAGTCAGCAAAGAGACAGTTGTAATGAAAACAATTAACAATTCTTAATGTTTCAAATGTGTTTATTTGTGTAAGGAGAGTGTGATGATCAAGATAACAGCACTTAATTAATTTGTTTTATTTTTTATTTAAGGTAGTTTTATTTTTAGGGCCCAGTTGAAGGTTTTTACAGTGTAAAGGTAACAGGCACGTTTGTGATGGAAGATCAGCTCTGGTTGCAGGAGGACTGATGGGAGATAGTTCTGGTTGTTGGAGGACTGATTTGCTCATTGTGTGATGTAGTTTAGGACCAGGATGACTGTTTGTTTATAGAGATTTAATGTACGATAAGCTGACATCTCTTGGCCAATGAGACTTCCAGATTTTTCTTGCCATTTTATAATAGTATCTAATACTGTCACGGATGCAGCCTTTCTGTTTTTCTTTTTCTGCAGCTCAAGCATTAAGTCCAATTGGAACTGCAACAGTGGCACTGTGATTTTCTTAATCTGTCCTGAACGTTGATTTTGCACAGCGACCGCGCTCATTGTGCACCAGATGTGCGAAACCACATTTCGGGCAGGATGTGAAAAATGACAGCTGTACTGTTTCATGTGGTATTATGATGGAAAGTGCTACTCTCTATAAGGCAGGGTACTTGATCTTAACTTGTTTTGGCACGTATATGACTGCAAATCTACTCTGCAGTGAGCTGTATTTTATTTAGTTTTCTTTATCATTGCATATGTTATGTTATTTTTGCCTATGCACTCACCAGAGATGCAGAGCAATATTTGCCCCCCTTTCATTTTATAGCTACTTCTTCTGTCCCATTCCACTTTCTGTTTAATTTTTGTTAACTTAATTCCTCTTTCTTAAAACTGAGTATCTCTTAGTCTTATTTCACTCCATTTATGAATCTGTATTTCTAGCAAAAAATGTGTTCTGATACTGTTTAGAGCCAGCTTAATTTCTACTCCTTTTTCTTTCCCAAATGTTTATTTTCTTTTCACCTTTCAACACACACACTACTTTTCAAGTTTTTTTTATTTTATTTTGGTGTAATCTGTTTAATAACTAAAATGCTTTCTATCCACTCCTCCCAAGCTTTTCAAAAGGCACAATTACTTATTTTTTTCCTTTAGATTTCTACGCATCCACATCATATCCAGTTGTTGGGTGACTGCCTGGTAAACTTCCTACAAGTGAAACTTAGCATCCCTCCCCTGTACAGGCAGTCCCTCACCTTTTATCCCAAACCTGCATATATCCTGATGCAGAATCATTGGAATGGCTTGCTTATTCACATGGGGCTTGGTGCAATGCATACAAGGCACTGGCCTGATGTTTTTGTGTAATAGTAGGTTCATGGTAGGGTCAGAATTGATGATTACATAGCTGTCGGGGAACAGGTTCTTATGAGAATTGTTTTTCATTCTAAACATTCATTTTTTTGCCACGGAAGACATTCTGAGCTGGTAATAGTTCATTTCCAGATGCTTCATTGGCAGGGGAAGGGGGAACAGAACAAAACAGTAAATATGATAAACTGCATACAAAAAATAAACAAAATAAAGAACAGTAACACCTCTCTTAGTTGTTTTGTATATTTATCTGACCTGTTAATTAACTGTTGGTTATGATGTGTGTTTTCCCTGGATGTACAGTGTACTGCAGAATTTCTGATTTATACATTTATCTTCTAGTGAAGACATCGGAGTTGTCTGCCTTTTCATAGGATTCCAGTTCATTGAATAAAAAAATATTTTGTCTGTTTTTTTTTTTGGCATCAGGCCCTTCACTTGCACACAGCATTATATAGTTACAGCATTTCCAGTGGAGTGGTACGTTTTGTTATAATTCATCAGGTTCCTTGTTTTGGTTGTGCCATTTCCATCCCATATCCTTTATTTCTTTTTGTAGTTTCTATCACAGTCATATTTTACTTTCTTAATTTGCCCCAATGCATTGTGTCATTTTGCTACATACTTTCTTCTCCCTTTCTCATTTTTATGTTTGCTTGCTGCGTGCATGTGCAAGAAACATATTGCAACCATATAACTTTTTGGAGGTGAGTGAACCTCCTGTCCAATGCAATGCTTTGTTTAGCAGGCGCAACCGTACCGCACCAGTGGATGCACAAGCTGTCTATGACAGCAGTTCAGCTGCAGTTGTTTTCAGTGCAAAGAGGACCACTGCTGCAATCAGCGGTTGTAACATGTGTGTATTTAGCATATTGACATCATGCAATTTCTCTGGCCCTCCTGCACGTTGCTGCAAATGAAATCCTTCCCACTTCCTCCCTCTGCTGCTGTCCTCCTCATTCCCTCATTCCCTGGCTCACCCTCCAGCTGCAAAGAAATCCCTCCCACTTCCCTTCCTGGTGCTGTCCTCTCTGCTCCCTCATTCCCCGACTCACCCTCCAGCTACAAAAGAAATCCCTCCTGCTTCCTCCCTTTGCTGCTGTCCTCCCTGTTCCCTCATTCCTTGGCTGATCCTCTGGCTGGTCAAGTTTTCTTTTTGGCTGATGTGGTGTTCAAGTCCTGTCAGCATGCCAAATGTCCCTGTAATTAAGAAAACCTTCCTGTGATGTGCTTTTTTCTTTTTCCTGTAAAAAGAAAAACGTTCCTTTGTTTTCAGTGGTGGCCCCTCCCAACCTGCACCCACCCCTCTGTGCATCTCACCTCCCCACTCCCCCACCCAGTACTTACCTCCAGAGTCTGGCACAATGATCTTCAGTGGAGCAGGAACACGTCTGCACTCTTCAAAGCCGACTGCAAACTGAAGAAATGCTGGTAAGCTGTATAATGGCATAAATAGTTTTTTTTCAACTTAGGTGAATATCTCAGCCATTTTTGCAACTTTTGGCACCAAAATTTCAACATGGGGTTCTTGGGACCCTACCTCATGAATTCAGTCACTGTCATGTCATTATTCGGTCCCAAAAAGTGATTTAGTGGTCACTGTGCGGAATCACCTTTTGGGACCAATTAATGAAATGACAGTGTCACTGTTCATGAGGAGGGCTCCCAAAAAGCCCATGTTGCAAATTTGGTAGAAACATTCCAAATAAATGGCTGTGTTATGAGCGTGCATTGCGCAGTTTCCTCGTATACTCATAATTTTGAGAATTTTTAATATTTTATTTCCATATTTTCAGCATTACCATTTTTTCACACCTCTTTATGAACAGTACAGCTGTCATTTTTCACATCTTGCCTGAAATGTGTTTTTGCACATCTGGGGCAAAATGGCGCAGTCGCTGTGGGAAGTCATTGTTCGGGATAGAGTAAGAAAATCACAGTGATACTGTTCATGAGCAGCGGTCCCAAAATGCCTACGTTGAAAATTTGGTGACAAAATTCCGCAAAATTGCTATGTTACCAGCATGCATTACGCAGTTTCCACGCACACTCGTAAGTTCAAATTTTTAATATTTTCAGTCCAGATTTTCAATATTGCCATTTTTACACATCTCCTTATGAACAGTACAGCTTTCATTTTTCACATCCTGCCCAAAATGTGGCTTTGCACATCTGGTGCACAATGGGTGTGGTTGCTGTGCGAAATCAAAGTTTGGGACAAATTAAGTAAATCACAGCACCACTGTTCATGAGCAGAGCTCCCAAAATGCCTATGTTGAAAATCTGGTGTAAAAAATTCCCCAAATAATTGCATTATGGGTGTGTTTTGTGCAGTTTCTATGCACGCTTGTGACTTCACCAATTATTTAATATTTTCACTCCAGGTTTTCAACATTACAATTTTTTTACACCTCCTCATGAACAGTACAGCTGTTATTTTTTATATCCTGTTCAAAATGTGTTTTCACACCTGTGGCACCAAATGGCACAGTCGCTGTGCAAAATCACTTTTCGTCTAATGAACTGATAGTGTCACTGTTCATGTGGTGGGGTCACAAAAAGCCTATGTTGAAAACCTGGAGTTAAAATACCAAGAAATGCCCAGGGCATTAGGGTTTCCGACCATAAGGCCCTGCCCTGTAGGGACTAACAAGTGTCAGGGGTGTGACTTGGGATTGTCGACAGTAATGCTCATGCCCCAACCCCACCCTGCAGCCAGTGACAGGCATTGAGGTGTGCCTTGGACTCTTCGGCCCAAAGTTCACCCCATTCTCCTATACTGCACCCATTTCAGCATGTTTCCTTATGGAATGGGGTGACTGTAAAGCCAAACACCCCAAGGCACTCCTCAGCACTTGTCAGTATCTGCAGGGTAGGGTGAGGTGAAATGGCATGAGCATTATGAGCGACGACTCAAAGGCACACCCCAATGCCTGTCCATCTCTGCAGGGTGGGGGTGGGGTTGGCATCACTATAATACTTCACTGCCATTCCTATTCTGCAGCTGTCTAACTCCTGTCCTTCCAATACTAATACCAGCAAGCAAACATTTGGCATTGACAAATGCTTGTTCTATATTGATATCTTATACCATTACTGATGTGATCTAACTGTTTTTTTCTTTTTCTGCAGCTCAAGTGTTAACTCCAATTGGAATTTTTTGCCACTAGCTGCAGCTTCATTTTTCATTCCTGCTTCATGTGGTATTATGTTGGAAAGTACTGAAAAGTGCTACTCTTTTTAAAGCAGGGCATTTGATCACGTAACTTGTTTTGGCTCATATATGACTGCAAATCTACTCTGCGGTGAGCTGTATTTTTTTATTTTTCTTTATTACCATGTATGTTATGTTATTTTTGTCTGTGCAGCCAACTGAGATGCAGAGCAATTGAACACAACACCTGTTGCCTCTGGAATAGCTCTGTATTTGTCCCCACCTTTCATTTTATAGCTACTTCTCTTCCATTCCACTTTGTTTTATTTTTATTAACTTCATTCCTCTCTCTTAAATAATGTGTTATGTAGAATAACCCCATTATTATTATTGTTTTTAAAACAATTGTCAACTGTGCAGACACATTTGTAAACATGAATTATAATAGTGAGACTTTTTGAAATGTTATTTGACTTACCATACTCATGCATGTCTACCCACATACTCAGTCTCCTACTTGTTTCTGTCCTTGTACTAACTAATTCCTGTTGCTTCATATCAAGAGGTTGTTGATTTTCATATTGTGTGTGCCTGGGGTGGAGCAGCAATAAAAGATAAACTATGTAATGCCCTCAATAACACACCTACCTCAGTTTACTTTAACCTAACACCCATTTCTTGTGCCTTGTGCAGTAAGATTTTCCTTCAGGAGAACAACTTGTAATGAAAGGTATAAGATTTACATTGGCATTTGGGTATATGAACTGTTATATAGTACTAATTGTGTGTGTGTGTGTGTGTGTGTGTGTGTGTGTGTTGTGTGTGTGTGTGTGTGTGTTTGTGTGTGTGTGTGTGTGTTTGTACTGTATAACAAGCTCTAAAAAATCAATTAAACACATCAAATGTCTTTGTAAACATGTCTCAACACTGTGTTTATCATCCACCTTGTCACAACATATAGTCATCTCAGCAGTGTTTACAGTTAAGGTACAGTACCTTCATGTATATGATGGCCTGGTTCTGTTGAGTTGATTGCTATAACAGTGCACAGAATAAAATGTAAAACATGTCAGTAACTGTAATACAGACAGTGGCATTATTTGTTTATCTGCCCTTTCTCAATGTACTGTACTTTGATTTAGTTAGTGTATGCAATGGCAGTTCATATATATGTTTAAGCCCATGAAACACCCTTATCTAGTTAATGCATTTGCAGCTGTAGTGGCTCTGACAGTTCTTATTTCATATGAAACAGCTATCCAAAAGACTGTACTGAGCATGCTCAGAACTGAAAGTTCAAATCCTTACAACTCTGGAACAGATTAATATTTTTTCACCAAACCAATGAAAGGCACCACTCTGTCCCAAGCCTTTTCTACCCTGAAAATTTCAGACCAACATTCCAAACTGTCTGGATGCTAGGTGATGACAAAATAAAAACAGCAAAAACATTTTGTTTTCACTTTTTATGCTATCCAGAGAGACCTTGTCCCTGAGACCATGCATGGAAAATGTTGTGCAAATCTATTGAATGGTGATGAAGCCATCAAAGTGCAAAGTTAGGGGTTTAACATTAACCTGCCTTCTCAATCCTAACTATAGTGGTGTTACCACACCACAATTGGTTCACAAGGGTAGAGGATGGAGTGGGGATCAGGGTTTATATTTGCAAATTTTGAATATGTTGAATCTGTATGAGGTATCACACTATTGATACATGGTCCCGTACCTCTATATTAACCTTGGGTGAAAAAGGGAAGTGAGGAGGGAGGAGGTGGGAGTTAAGCTTGACTACCTTAATAGCACATTTCCAAACTTTCTGGGCATTGAGTTAAAAACCATAGTATTCCCAAACTTTGAGGGTCTGAGTTTCATGCAGTAACAACCCTAATCTGCATTAATGTAGTTTTTTGCAATGAATTTCAGTAATTTTTGAAACAGTAAAGTGGTAACTTGCTTTCTGCTGGGCCCTGGAGGCCCTGTGCAGAGAAAAAGGTGACTCCTAGCTTTTTTTGTGCTTTCTAACTTTCTTTGTATAGATCAAGATGCACAGGGAACTTTAATTCCTATGCATGTGTCCTAACTTTCCTTGTGCAGGACCCTGCAGTTTGTGAGAACAGCAGAACTGACTGACTAGTCATCTGGTAGCCTCCAAGGATAGATACCAGGAAAGCAGTGATAACTGAGGGAACTTGAGTCTAAAGACAGAACACCCATCTGTGGGAGATTTGTAACATATTGCCTGCCAACCTGCTTTTCATTGATCCTGAGAACTGCTCCTGCTTCCTGCATACAGAGACTGTGCTACTGCCTCCAGAAAAAACAACCAGCCCAGCTGATTGACTGTGAGCCCCGGTGTCCCAGTTTGAAATCAGCTGTTTGGGAACCCTGAGGAGGAGCTGAAGGGAGTGCCATGAAGGAGGAGAAGTGGCTGCCTAAAAGAAGCCTGTGCCCCACACCTGCAGTTAGAATGCCCATCTCTGGGAGATTTGTAACATCTTGCCTGCCAGCTTGCTTTTCATGGGTACACATGTTTTTCTTATCTTCTTACAGTTTATGCTTTTTCCTCTGACAGATACCCTTGACTTTGCCTAAAGGAACAGATCAGTTGTTTTTTTAAATATGGGTTTTATTCTAATTATATTAAATTTGTACATAAGATTATTCAACCTATGGGGCTTGTTCATTTATTTAGCAAAGTTTTTTGGTACTCGGGCAGGAGCTTCATTTGTTTCTCAAAACGTGTTAACAGTGCAAAGCAATATGACATGGATTTGCTGCAAAAGTCTACCTTCATCAATGGCTGGCAGTTGGTAAAACTGTACATATGAGGGGACCTCATCTGGATTAATTGATATCTCCTGAAAATCATCATCATTTTACAGGATTCATATCTAAACTGTATGAAAGTAACCAACTGCACTTCAAACACAAGAAAATGAGAGTACTTTGTTGTCTGTTTTTTTGTGGTCTGATACAACAATCTATTTGCTATTTTGTCCTATGTTACAACTGCAAGGAGCACTATTTTGGGTCCATTAATGGCTGAAATTTTTCTTCCATCTGACAATTTATGTAGCGCATTTGTTTTTTACATCCTCTGATACTGTTTTGACTAGAATTTGTAGGTACTTAAGAAGGATCAGGCTCTGGCCAAGGAAATATGTTATCTGATTTGATTTTTTTAGCTATTGAACTTGTGAAACTTAGTTGGAGACAATACATATTTAATTTTTTGATTGTTAAAAGCTTCCTTCTGTTTTGAGATTCCAGCTACAGGCATTTAGGTAATGCAGGTAGCCAGACTAGAGCTCTTTATCCCCAACTGGTTAGATCAATAGTTCTCAGTCTTTGTTGTAGCGAGCCTCCCCCAAGCCATGGAAAAGATCTTGAGTCTCCCCCAAATATTGAAATAATCTTGGGCCTCCCCTTAGAAAAATAGCATACTCTGCACAATACATCAGGAATAAAGTGAAACTCCTTTGAGTAGTTGGTTCTCACTTTATTCAGCTTATTTACTCCCCCCCACATATCAACCTACTTGCTCTGCTATTTTGATTCTCAAACTATTGGTACTCCTTGTTGCACTACCTTCATGGTCAGACTACTTTCTCATTCTGTTTACGTTCTATCTGGAATAACCTTCCTACCTACCTCTGTCTCTCCCCCCTCTTATTCTGCTCTTAAGCAACTCCTCAGGGATCCTTTTGCTTTCTCCTGCTCTTGCTCCTAGTACCTCTCTGCTAAAGCCTTGTATATGGGCTGTTATAGTGGGCTGCTCTGCCACATACCTAATTGGTCAATTGTTGCCTCTCACTATTTGTTCTTGGTTCCTATTTGTTTGCACTACTGTTCATTTTGTATTGCTTGGCTGCTTTGCAGTTACCTTTAGAACTGTATTCACTTGCTACCCTTCCTCAGGTGCACCTGTAATAAGCCTTATCTCAGTGTACCTTTCCTGGTCACCAATATGTGAATAAATACATAAATTGCCCTGTTATCCTCTTTCAGTTTGCCTCATCCCTTCACACAAAATATCTTTAACTCAAAATTCATACACTGCTTTTTCAGATTTGCTTGAGCCTCCCCTTGAACAGGTTGGAGCCTCCCCAAGGAGGCTGGCCTCACTATTTGAGAACCCCTGGGTTAGATAATATAAGGTCATTAGTTAATGTTCTGCCTAATGCCTCTAGTTAACCACATTATCGATGGATCATGTCCTATAACACTTTTTCTGCCAGTAATTTTGTGTTTATGTAACACTTTGTGTAGGTCTGATTTTGTATATCTTTCCTTTTTTGATTTAACTATTAATGTGTCTCATCTGTCCTTTTTTAATTTAACAAATTCTGCATTGTAATGATTTTAAATCAGTTAATGCAACTGAACTACTACCACGTCAGTCATTCTATTCAATCCTGAACTGTACCTACATAGATAAGGAGCCTGATGACCCTTTCAACTGGGAGAAATGGGTTAGAAGTTATGGTCCCATTTTTCTGGGGCAAGAGGTTAGAGGATACAAACAGCTCCAAATCACATTTACTACTTATAAAAAGTGTAAGAGAGTATTCAGTTGTAATGAAATCCCTTAGCTCATGTTGAAAAGTCATACAGTGGGTCTAGGTTTCCTGAAAGGAACACATACTGTAGTACAGAATGACTTGCTTTACTCTTTTTAATATAATTGAAATCTGGGCATATTTGCAGCACAAGGAGGAGAACAATCTCTCTAATGTCAATTTTCATTTGTTTGCTATGAAATAATTTTCTTTTCTTTTCTTTTGTTAGTGTTCCCTTTTAATGCCATCCTTTTCCTGCCTGATATTAATGTTTTATGTTTGCTTGCTGTAGCATACAATATTAGCATAACTCTTAGAAGGAAGAATTCAGAAAGGTAAACAACATTTAGAAAGCATTCCCTGCATCAGGCATTATGAAGTCCTTTGTGTTTCTCATATGAGGTGGTTGCAATGTATGTAATCTCATTAATAAAGACAAAGAGAGCATCTTGCTCATAGAGAAATGAGCAGTGATGCTAACGCTGAGGGGGAATCCAAGTGAATAAATGAGTTTGCATGATGGTAGAGAAATCAAAGTGCACTCAAGTCATCAAATAAAAAAACAACTGTCTTATCCTGACAGGTGTTTCAACTTCTTTACCTGTGCGCAGGGTTCTGTATTTTAACAAATCCCATTACCTCTATTCCTATCTGTTTTTTAACAAAACACTTGATCGGTTAACTCAGCTTGCCCTTTTCGCTGCCCTCCTCTTTTTTCTTCTATTTCCTTATCCTGAACTGTTTGGAACTGTTTGCTATAGGCATTTAGGTAATGTAGGTAGTCAGACCAGAGCTCTTTATTGAACAGCTGGTTAGATAATGTAAGGTTGTTAGTTAATGTTCTGCCTAATGCCTCCAGCTAACCACATTTTTGATAGATCATGCCCTATAACACTTTTTCTGCCTGTAATTTTGTATTTATGTAACACTTTGTGTAGGTCTGATTTTGTATGTCTTTCATTTTTTGATTTACTTATTAATGTGTCTCTTCTGCCGTTTGTTAATTTAAAAAATTCTACAGTGTAATGATTTTAAATCAATTAATACAATTGAACTACTGCTACTATTTCAGTCATTCTATTCAATCCTGAACTGTACCTACATAGTTAAGGAGCCTGATGACCCTTTCAACTGGGAGAAATGGGCAGGAAATTATGGTCCCATTTTTCTGGGGCAAGAGGTTAGAGGTTGCAAACAGCTCCATATTACATTTACTACTTGTAAAAAGTGTAAGACAATATTTAGTTGCAATGAAATCCCTTAGCTCATGTTGAAAAGCCATACAGTGGGTCTAGGTTTCCTGAAAGGAACATATAGAAACAAAGACTTTGATGGCAGATAAGGACTACTTGGCCCACCTAGTCTGCCCATTTCCCTACCTACTGGATAAGCTGCAGATCCTAGTTAACCAACAGCCTATTTCTTCCTACCCCCCACAAGAATTGCCTTATGTCTCTGTCCCATGCATTCTTGAATTCTCCCACAGTTTTAGACCCCACAACCTTCTCAGGAAGGTGGTTCCATGCATCCACCACCCTCTCTGTGGAAAAAATACTTCCTCATATTGCCCCTGAGCTGTCCCCCTCTATCTTCAAATTGTGTCCCTTGTTCTTGCACATCTCTTTTTCTGAAAGATGCTACCTCTTGGACTTTGTTGATTCCACTGAGGTACTTAAAGTTTCTTATCATGTCCCCCTCCCTCCTTTCCTCAAGGGTATACATATTAAGCTCCTTTAGTATCTCCTCATATGGCTTCTCTTGCAGACCCTGCACCATTTTAGTTGCCCTCCTCTGGACTGCCTCCATTCTGTCTATGTCCTTGCAGAGATGGGGTCTCCAGAACTGGATGCAGTACTCCAGATGGGGTCTCACCAACTGTCTGTACAGAGGGATAATAACTTCCTGTTTTCTGCTGGTGATGCCTCTCCCTATACATCCCAGTATCCCCCGTCCCTTCCTACTGCCTTCTCACATTGCTTGCCAACCTTAAGGTCATCTGATATGATTATCCCCAGGTCCCTTTCCATTTTTGTTGTTGTTACTACTACCTCCACCCCATTGTGTATTCTTCCCCTGGGTTTTTGTTTCCCAGGTGCATTATTTTGCACTTCTTTGCATTGAATCCAAGCTGCCATACTTCTGACTATTTCTCCAACCTTGCCAAGTTCTTTCTCATCCTTTTCTTGCCCCCTTGTGTATCAACCCTGTTGCAGATCTTTGTGTCATCTGCAAAGAGGCATACCTTTCCTTCCAGTCCCTCTGCAATGTCACTTATAAAGACATTAAAAAGGACGGGATCCAGAACTGAACCCTGCGGTACCCCACTAGTAACCCCCTTTTCTTCAGAGTGGACTCTGTTTACTATTACCTTTTGTGTCCTGTTGTCCAGCCAATGTTTTACCTAGGCTACCACCCTGGGACCCACTCCCAGGCTGGCTAACTTGTTTATTAATCTTTTGTGTGAGACTGTGTCAAATGCATTGCTAAAGTCTAGGTAAGCCATGTCCACAGCCCCTCCCTGGTCTACTACTTTGGTCCCTTAGTCAAAGAAATCTATTAGATTCATCAGACATGACCTTCCCGCTGTGAATCCATGCTGCCTTGGGTTCTGTGCCCCACTAGCCTCTAGGTAGTCAACAATTCTTTCCTTCAGAAGTGATTCCATCATTTTCCATACCACAGAGGTCAAACTGACATGTCTGTAGTTTTCTGCCTCTGTCTTGCTCCCACTTTTGTGAAGGGGAATCACATCCACCCTCTTCCAGTCCTCAGGTACCACACCATCCTCCCACAATTTTTTAAAAAGGGTAGTCAGTAGTGTCACTAGTTCTCTCCTTAATTCTTTTAGAATTCTGGGGTGAATTCTGTCAGGCCCCATTGCTTTGTCCACCTTCAGTTTTAGGAGTTCTTTCAGAACCTTTTCTTCTGTGAAAGAACTGGGATCAATCCCCCCTATCCAGAGTGCTTCTGTTCATTGGATTAGGTACCTCCCCCTCCTCCTCTTTTGTGAATACTGAGCAGAAGTATTCATTCAGAATCCCTGCTTTTTCACTGTCCCTCTCTGCCCACCCACCGTCCATTCTATTCAGCCTCACTATCCCTCCCTTTGTCTTTCTACGCTCCCTAATGTACCTATAAAAGGTTTTATCCCCCTTCTTAACTGAATTGGCTATCTTTTCCTCAGTTTGGGCCTTTGCTATTCTGACTGCCTTTCCTGCTTCCTTCTACCTTAACTGGTACAGTTCTCTGCCCTGCTCCTTCTGTGTTTCCTTATACTTCCTAAATGCTATCTTCTTCTCTCTAACCTTTCCCGCCACCTCTTTTGAGAACCATAGTGGCTTTTATTTTTCATTTTGATTTGTTTATTTGCTTCACACACAGGCTTGTCACCTCTGTGATGGCAGTTTTGATGTTTCCTCATTGTTGCTCCACCCCTCCTTCTTGCCTGTTTGCTAGTGCTTTTCTAAGGCACTCTTCCATTTTGCCAAAGTCAGCCCTCCTGAAGTTCAGTACCCTCACTTTGGTATGGCTTGACTCTGCAGCTGAGTTTATCACGAACCACACTGTTTGGTGGTCACTTGTTCCCAGATGGCTACCCACTTCTAGATCTGGGATCCTCTCACTGTCCCCATTTGAGAGTACAAGGTCTAAGACTGCTCCCTCCCGAGTGGGTTCCAACACTAGCTGTCTGAGGCATGCCCTCTGTAGGGCATTGAGAATGGTCCTGCTCTTTGATGTGGCTGCAGAAAATGTGTTCCAGTTAACATCTGGCATATTCAGGCCCCCCATCAACAGTATCTCCCCTTTCTCTGCCTTTTATCACATCCTTGTCCATTCCCTTCCCCTGAGATGGGGGTCTGTATACAACCCCTGTGTGGATTATGGTGCCATTTCCAGTCTCTAAGGTGACCCGCAGTGCCTCCTCTCCTCCCTGTTTACTCTTTTGTTCTGTTGCTTTTATCCCTTCCCTTACATAGAGAGCTACTCCTCCCCCCCTTCTATCCTCCCTGTCCCTCCTGTAGGTTGTGTACCCTTCCACAACTCCACAAACTCTTTCTGCACTGCTGTGATCTCTTTCCCAGCCAGGTCATTGTCCCTATGTGGACAATGACATCCAGCTCCCTCCCCAGTGCAGCTGTTCCCGTGATCCTGAGGATTCACTCCCTGTCCCTCCAAGCCATGGTGCCAGGCAGGCACCTTACCTCCCTCTTTCTCTCCTCCCCCAGTTCTACCCTCCTAACAATGTAGTCCCTCACCAGGAGTTGTTTCCTTCCACTGTGGGGTCCCATGCCACCCTGCTGTGGGTCTCCTTTGTGGAGGTGCCCAGCATCCTCCTTGGTCTCCACTGCGGGTGCCTCTGTAGAGGAACCACACTTTGCCAGAATGGCATATGAATTGTGGAGAAGTACAACTGGAGAGATGCACCTCTGTTCCACCATCCTCACCCTCCCTGAGCCCACTGTGGTCCAACCACTTCTCTTTCTTGGCAACTTCTGAGGCAACAGCGGTGGCCCTGGTAGTCCCTGGGTGGGAGAAGAGGTCCCCCAAATCCTGGCCAACTCAGCCTGGAGATGAGCAATCTCCTCCCTCAGCCCAGAGGGGTGCCTGCAGATGGGACAACACCGCATCCTCCAGAGCGTCTCCTGGAAGACTGCTGCTCCACAGCCATTGCACTGAGTCACTCCCATCATGTCTTATTTCTGGCCGTTTAACTGTTGTTTTGAATACTTACTCTTTCCTTTGTTTATTTAATTTTTTTTTCTCCCTACTTACTACCTCCATGCCCTTTAAGCTCCTGGTCTTCCTGTTCTGAGTCAAGAAGTTCCTACATTTCTCAGTAGTCTCCTTACTTGCTCAGAGTCAGACCTCCAGCAGCAAGGGGAAGGGAGGGGGATGGAGAGATACTATTTTCCTTCTAGGATGGTGACTCTTTTGTGGCTCTGTGATCACTCTCTTCCTGCTCCCAAACAGGAAGTTCCTGTTGTCAGTCAAATCCTGTGCCTATAAAACTAAAACTAGCTAAGGGTGGAGGGGAGGGAAGGAGGGCAATATAGTCTCAGTAGAGAAGTATAGTTATAACAGCAGCTCCTTCCTCTTGCTGTTCTCTGCCTGTTTTTTGCCAGAAGCTATCTTGGTCAGTTTTTAAATCCAACACACCTGGCTTCCTTCTAGATAACCACTCCCCCTACTTTACAGGTCCTTCTACACCTGGATAATTGCACAGATAACAATTCTCTTCAGCCAACTCAGACAAACACCTAGATAATTGCAGAGATAACAATTCACTTCAGTCAGCTCAGACACTATAGTATGTCTTGGTTTACTCCCTTTTTAATAGAATTGAAATCTGAGCATATTTGTAGCACAGGGAGGATCTCTCTAATGTCAATTTTCATTTGTTTGCTATGAAATAATCATGTTTTCTTTTCTTTTGTTAGGGTCCTCTTTTAATGCCATCCTTTTCCTGCCTGATATTCATTTTTTATGTTTGCTTGCTGTAGCATACAATATTAGCATAACATTTAGAAGGATGAATTCAGAAAGGCAAACAATATTTAGAAAGCATTCTCTGCATCGGGCATTATGAAGTCCTTTGTGTTTCTCATATGAGGTGGTTGCAATATATGTAATCTAACTGATAAAGACAAGGAGAGCATGAGTAGTGATGCTAACGCTGAGGGGGAATCCAAGTAAATAAATGATTCTGCATGATGGTAGAGAAACCAAAGTGCACTCAAGTCATCAAATAGAAAACAACTGTCTTATCCTGACAGGTGTTTCTACTTTTTTACCTGTGTTCAGGGTTCTGTATTTTAACAAAGCATATCACCTCTCTTCCCATCTGTTTTTTAACAAAACGCTTGATAGGTTAGCTCAGCTTGCCCATTTCTCTGCCCTCCTTTTTTTCCTTCCATTTCCTTATCCTGAATTGTTTGGATGAATGCCTCTTGGCATCATTGAACTGAAGCAGAATTTTTGTGATATGATATTGTTTACAATTCACTTACTTTGTCTCCTACCCTCTCTCTGTGTATCAAATTACAGCTTCATAGGTCTCGGCCTGTAATGTTTCTAACCCCTTTGTATAGCTGGATTTGCTTTACAGGATCTGGAGATGGGTTCTTTAAGCAATAAATCATAAAAGGGTGTCAGTTATTCCGGATTTACTCACACCAGAAGAGGGTAAATCACAGCATAATCCACACCCTGTCATGCTTTTTTAGCAATTATACAATGTCCTCCTTCATTTCTTGTAAAAACAAATACAGTTTTTTGTTACTTTAATTTTTTTTATTTAATTATGTCTTGGGCCAGAAAAAAATAGTTCCTTGTTGCTAGGTACGATATATTGACAGACAGCTGTATATGAGACGCATTTTATATTAGGCCAGCTGTCACTGAATCTTGACTGATTTATTTATTTTTTTTACTTTACTAAGGTGCTGCTTTACGTGATCATGGTACAGTGAGTCTGCTGGGAGCTGTTGCTTTAAATGATTGTGGTAGAGGTAGTCTACTGCGAGCTGTCAGCATCTTGCATGTCACTTGATCAGTGTATTTTTCAATACGCTTGGTGCAATTACTGTAGTAAACTGTTGATAGCCATGAGGATTTATTTTGTTATTTTTTCCTCCCCAACAATGTAGTTTGGACTGTATGTATGTGCAGACAGGAGTGTCAGATTTTTGAGTGGGCTACGTCAGAATGGAAGAGGAGCGACAGTTCTTCAACTGGGCTGATTCGGGAGCAGAGCACAAGTTTGAAGTTTTAGTTAACAGCATTGGCAGTGAAAAACAGGTGATACAAGGGGTTTTACAAAACATATTTTGAAGCTGGATTCACACTGACATGGGAGACTTTTTTGCTTAATGGTTTCAGGAAGCCAGTGACTGTTACTTGGAAAGGTGACATTCTCGGATTGCCGTTGAGGCTTAGTGGGAAGTAATGGCGGTTTTCCCTCTTTGATGTTGGGGGGGGTCCAGGTGATTTGAAAAGGTGGGGATTTCAGATGAGGCTTACTGGCAACTTTTTCTGTGGGTCATGCCAGGATTTACCATGACTGAAAGGTGCCAATCAGCCAGTCAGCTTTCAGAGTTCTTGGACCCATTATATAATCAGCAGTAACTGTGGATCTCTGCACTTCCCTTTTTGATCTGATGTGTGTTAATTTATTCCAGGTATGTATATTATTCTGTTAATTATAAATTGGACATGAACACCCTCTAAACATCATTGGCTAAAACCAGTCAGCTGACTGTGCATTAATACAGCACAATACATCCTGGTATTAAGCCACTTCACATATCAATATGCTTTAAAAGAATATTGGTAATCTGGCTGGTGCCTCACTTAAGCACTCCTACAAAACCCAGAAACAGTAATGGACTATATTTAATTTAGTAATTATATGTCTCCCTCAGCTCAGCTAACACTTTCACTTCCCTCCATAGCTTATATAATACTTGAAATATTTAAAAAAAAAAAGTGACAGTCCCCTATGTGGCGGGCTTGGTGGGGGGAGAGAAGCTGAATAGGCCCCACTGACTGGCTTTAAAGACAAAGGTGGTAGCGTGGTGGTAATGTGGTCTGAACATTACATTTGCTTGGTGGAAAAAATGTTGAATGTTGAAAGGAACTATACAAAACTAGAATGAAATCCAGTGGAAGTTTTCAAGAGACAGCTTCCTCAAATTTAAAAAAAAGGGGGAAGTATATGAATCAGAAAACAGAACAAGAATTTGAATTTATCTGAACCCTGAATCCAGTAACTCCAGTTTTTCATGCACTTCCAAAAGTGCATAAAAATCTACCAGATGCCCTGTTGTCTCTGGGGTGGGAACTGTTTTGAACAATTTGACCAAATGAACATATTAGCAGATAAAGGCCATTTGGTCTATCACATCTGCTTGATTCTGCAGCTCCCATTGTACAGTATATACAAAGATCATACAAAGGAAACTGACCCCTCCCCATTTCCCTTTTGACTTCCCTTAACTTCCTCCCACCCCTTCTACCAGCAACTTTTCCCCTCAACCTGTCCCACATCCTCTTGAAGCTGTCCATGATTTTTTAGGAAATCACCTCCTCTGACAACTCATTCCACTTGGTTGACACCCTCTTAGTGAAAAAGTGCCTCCTCATCTCCCTCCTGAATCTTCCCCGCACCAGCTTTAGGTTGTGCCTTCTAGCGGTCTTGTTCCTGCTAAGGCTGAAGAGGCCCTCAGTGCTCACCTTGTTAATACCCTTAAAGTTCCTGATGGTCTCAATCATGTCTCCCCTCTCCCTTCTTTTCTCAAGAGAGTACATGTTGAGTTCTCTAAGCCTCTCCTCATAGATGTTGGCCTGCTGGCCCTGGACCATCTTGGCTATCCTTCTATGGACTGTCTCCAGCAGATTGGTATCCTTGTTAAGATACAGGCACCAAAACTGCACACCATGCTTAAGATATGGGCTTACTAGTGACCTGCACAGTGGCAGAATGACCTCTGCCTTGCTGGTCTTAATTCCCCAGGCTCTGCAGCCAAGCATCCAATTTGATTTGGCTGCAACTCTCTTGCAGTGTGCAGAGTGTTTCAGGTCACTTGTGATTATTACTGCCAGGTCCTGTTCTTCCTCGGACCTGGTTACCTGCACTCCGTCTATCCAATATTTGGTCCCCAGATTCTTCACCCCCAATTGCATAACTTTACACTTTTTAGTGGTCAACCCCAGCTGCAAAATGCCAGACCACTTTTCTAGTCCAGCCAGGTTCTTCCTGAGTTCCTGTCTGTGTCTACCTTCCCACAGAGCTTGGTGTCATCCGTGAACAACCAGAGCCTACCCTTGATTCCCATCCATGATATCACTTATAAAATTTTAAACAACATCAGACTGAGCACCAAGTCCTGTGGGACCCCACTGGTCACAGGTGTTGCTTCTGAGAACCCCCCCCAACTACCATCCTTTGGCTTCTGTCCTGCAACCAGCATCTGACCCATCCAATGAGATTAGTTCCTACTCCCAGGGTCCTTCAGCTTCCTGACCAGTCACTTATGAGGCACCGAGTCGAAGGACTTGCTGAAGTCTGGATACAGGACATCAACAGCCTGGCCCTTGCCCACTAGTCTAGTGAACTAATTGAAGAAGTCAGTTAGATTAGTTTGGCAGGACCTCACTGACACAAACCCATACTGCCTCTCATCCTGGAGCCCATTTTCCTACAGAAAGCAAATCAGTCTCTCTTTCAGGATGGTCTCCATCAGCTTACTCACTGTTGAGGTCAGATTAACTGGTTTGTAGTTTGCTGGTTCATCCCTTGGCCCTCTTTTATGGAAAGGCACCACATGTACTGTTCTCCAGTCATGAGTCATGTTTCTGGACTCCAGACAGATGCTAAACAGGTGTGCCAGGGACCCACCAGAACTGTGGAGCACCTCCCTCTTGCCTCCAGGATACCCCCGAGTCTGTCCCACTCATTCTTAAATCCCTTGACTGTTTCAGACCCTATCACCTCCTCTTGGAGGCCATTCCATGTGTGCACTGCCCTCTCCATGAATACTTCCTCACATTAGCCCTGAGAGACCCCCCCAACTTCATGCTGTGCCCTCATGTCCTACAGCATCTCTTACTTTGGAAGATGCTCCGCCATAACCTGTTTACACCACTGAGGTATTTAAATGTCTTTATCATGTCCCTGATGCCCACCTCCAATAATTCAAGTGATTCACATCCTTACCTATGGAATCAAATTCAGATATGAGGATTGACATTTCTGGAGAACAGAACAATAGGGAAAATGGCTGAAAGTGATGAAATACTTGTGTGCTGAGCTGGAGTCACATTTATACTTTTGGACTTTAACTCCTAAGTACAAGGGCTGTAACTTGCTAGACAAGCAGCAGTACTTGAAAAATGACTGCCTTTACTTGTTTATGCTCATTACAGCAATAGAGCTATGATGTTCTTGTTTTCCAGTCTTGATGCAGGTAGCTGGGAATGCTAGCAAGTAAATGTTAAATATTGACATGACTAACATGAGTAACCTATGATGGCAGCATCATCAGTCTCTGACATTACTTGTTTAACTCATAGTTATGTATGCAAGCTGTGGTCAGAGTGCTCATGCTTCAAATTATTTTTGCTATTTTAGACTTTGGTGTTAACATGTAATGGCAGCACTTGTTCTTTAACATCTACTGTTGTGGTGTGTGGAGGTGATCTTATTTATTTATTTAAGGATTCGGAGAAGACCTTTGAACACAAGCACTTTTACAAAGGTTCCACATCAGGCTGACAGGAAATAGACATATTACATCAAGCAGGTATAGAACATACTGTACATAAGTTACAATATTACAATGTTATCACTAGTACCATGGAATTAGTACAGCATCGGTAAAGGATATAGAAAAGCAGTGATGAGCTATGTGGGTAAAGCAGGGGAGGCCCCCTTTTGAGTTGACGGGAGACTTAGGAAGGGTAAGCAGCCTCATGTTGGGGCTTTGTCAAAAATAGGAGGGCAAAATAGTGGCTGGGGGATGCTGGGGGGAAGGGGGAAACAGAGTGGATGCGTAGTGTCACGTCAGGGGGTAAGGTGTTGGTTAATGGAGGGGGAGAGTACCAAAGGAGGGGAAGAGTGGCTATTACTGAGAGCAGATACTAGCTGTAAGAAGGAGTGGGGGTGCAGCAGGGCTGCCATATGATATGCATCTGCTGTGGAGCTGTTTGACAGCAGACACAGTAAATCTAAGAAGTGTCTGCATTTTAAATGCATATCCAGTCATTGTGAGGGAGCGTGGGGGTCTGAGTTGGTAGTTGCCAGGATACAGACTTAGAGTACCCAGGAACTACAACCAGTGCAAAAGGGTGCCATTTTATGTCATAATATTTTATTGGGGGCTGTGTGTCAAAACAGTCTCGTTTGGATGAGACTTCGAATTTTAATTAATTTTCTATTGATTCTGGTGTCCAGAATGCAGTGTGACCCCCATGAGTCACTTCCGGGTTCCTCCCATTTTAAATTCACCCCATAGAGAGTGGGGTGAGCGTGCAGAGATGACATGGACTGAGACAAGCACACGTGTCTGCACACATGTCTTGCATGTCAGGTGTGGTGGATGGGGCAGTGGGCACAGGGAGTTTGGAAGCCAGTGGCTAGGTAGAAAATTACAGGTCATTTGAATAAAAGTTTGTGTATGGAGTGCAGGGTTGGAACTGTTTAAACACTCCCCATAATCTTATTTAGTGTCTCATATTAATACAACCCAATAATAAGTATGGAGTGTGGCAGTTGCTGTGTTTTAGTTTGAAACCAGGGATTACAGTGTTTATTTGATGTGCACCTTATACTGTATGCTAGTACTTACTGAAGCGCTATATTAACGGATATTGCTAAGGGTGCTAAGTGTGCTTGACTCTCTTGTCATGCACTGAGTGATTTCTTGTCCAGCAAGTGAAGTGGTTTCCCCAAATAACTCTAGTAAACATTATCCCCTGTTTTGCTCATCTGAGCTCTTTCGATAATTAAGCCTTTGGGTTGCACCATTCAGGGAAATAGTAACATGAATGCTAAAATGATATACTGTGAGTCCTGCAGTATGTCTATAAAAGGGGAGGACACTGATAATTTCATATGCACCAATGCTTATTAAGGAACTTGGGGAAGAAACTGAAAAGTTAAACAAGAGACTGGAAGTACAATATGAGATTTTAAAATTGGAGAAATTTATCAACAACACAGAGTTATGGCTACAGGAGGATAGAGAGTCCACCTCAACATTGGTAGCAGGTCCAACGTGAAATATCATGACAGTAGGAGGTGACAAAATGTATTTATTTATTTAGAAACATCAGAATTACAACCCTTTGAGTCATAGACTCATTTCCAAAAGCTCCACATCAGAATAAAACATAAACATTCATACAGTACATACATAGAATAAATGTGGGTGGGCAGTCATACAGAGTATAACATAAAGAGACATATAAACAAAATAAAGAGAAGTAGGGAAGGGAGGAGTCAGGAGGACCAGGAAGTTAGGGAAGAGGAATGGTGCAAGGTAAAGGGCAGAACAAAAAGGAGAAGGAGACTATCAATTGGTGATGTTCAATTAGAGTTGCAGAATAGATTTGATGTACTGGGAGAAGAGGGGGAGGCAGAGGAGGTAGAACATGCAAGCCCTACTAGTGAAGGCATAGAGCTCCAGACATTATCTGCGGATTCTGTCAGTTGCACGTGTGAAGAAGTTCTTCAGTCTGATACAACTTCTCATGCTTCAAGTGGAGTTGGGAAGGGGGACCTAATAGAAAGAGACATTCTGGTCCTGGGTGACTAGATGTTAAAATATACAGACTCAGTAATTTGTAATTGGAGAAAAGAATGTACAATGGTGGCCTCTCTCTCCAGAGCAAACATTCAAGACATTCAGAATAATTTAGAATAATAATTTAGTGGACTCCAAAAATCCCATTACTGTTTTGTATTTTGGCGTGAATGATATAAGTAAAAGAAAAGAATTAGATATCCAAAGGGATTTTGAATGGGTAGGAATAACACTAAAAAATAATGGCTGTGAAGTAATTATTTTGGAAACACTGTCTGTACCTAGGGCTAATTTGGTGAGAACCAGGGAGATTATTCAGTTAAACTGCTGGCTTCAGAGGTGGTGTGTGAGGGAAGGCTTTGAGATTTTGAGGAACTGGGATAGGTTCAGGGACATTAAATTGTTCAGAAGGGATGGCCTCCATCTAAACCATGTTGATTCAAGGTTCCTAATGAATAGGATATAACAACATAACTAGATGTTTAAACTGAATGGTGAGAGGAAAGTGGGAGAGACAGAGTTCTCCAAGACAGAACAATCCACCAGTACTATCATATCAGCCTTTTTATCTACAACAGACAGATGGACGTTTTTGCTTTTAAATGCCAGGAGTCTAGTAAGAAAGAAGAAAGAACATATTTTGAAAAGGGATAATATACAGATATGAGCCATCATTGAGACCTGGCAACATATTGATGATATGTGGGATAAAAATATTAAGAGCTACAGACTTTTCAGTAAAGAAAGATCCAATAGAATGGGGGTGCGGAGTGGCCATATATGTCTCTGAATCTATTCAGGCTGAATCAATGGATATGGAGTACAATGACAATCTGGAACATATATGGGTTGCAACATACCAAAAGTCAGGGGAAACAAATCATCATGGGACTAGTTTATAGATCACTATCTCAGAAGCTTGAGGGAGACATGGAATTGTATAATATTCCAAGTGTCATGGAATTGTATAATATTCTAGGTAAATAAAATCCAGATAAAAAAAACATTTTGGCAGGTGATTTCAATATGCCAGATATAAACTAGGAAGTGCCAGCAAGGAGAACATATTCAGAGAAGAGTTTTCTGGATGTAATAAATAAACTGAGCTTAGACCAATATGTAACATCTGGTACGGGGGTATTCTGGACCTGGTTTTAAGTAATATGGAGAATCCGATAGTAGACTGCCAAACAACTGAACCCCTAGGCAGTAGTGATCATGATATGGTAAGGTTCAATATTATGGAGGTTATTAAGAAAATAAATGGTAACACCAAAATGTAATGCTTTAGTAAAGCAGACTTTAAAACGATGAGGCAAGAACTGAGTGCTTGGGATTGGAAGGCAGACTTTAGTCAATTGGACCATGATGGAATGTGGAACATCCTACTAAGTAAACTGGACTATTTAGTTGATAAATATGTGCCAGAAAGAGTTAAAGCAGCAGTACAACAAAAGTGGGTTAAAATTTGACCTCACCTGTTTTTGTTTTCTAATTGATGCCAGATGTCTTCCAGTTTATTTTGATGGTAAAATTTTCAGTTTTCATTAACATTTAAGAATTGAATGAAAGTTTTAAAGTAATTATTTCTCAAGAAAAAAAGATGGCTGCCTCATTTTTGCATAGAAATAATACTGAGGACCAGAGGAGGGTAAGGGTCCAGACAAAATGCAAAGGTGAAGCACCCAGAAAACTTAAATCAACAGTTATGCCAATATTTTCTATAACCATAGCAGAAAATTACCTTTTGGGAATAACTTTTTTCATTGCACTGCTGCTTTAAATACAACAAGACTGTTAGAATACCGAAACGGCTGGATAAGAAAGTTTGTAGGTTAATATGAAAGAAAAAGAGGGCATGAAAAAGGGTGAAGAAGGTTAATTCACTGGAAGCATGGCTAAAGTACAAGGAAGCAGTAAGGGCATGCAAGAAAAGCATTAAAAAAGCTAAGCATGAGCATGAACTAAGACTGGCGTCAGAAGTCAAAGACAATTATAAGACATTTTACAACTACATCAACTATAAATAAGTGGATGATGTACAGGTAGGACCTCTTCAGGATGATATGGGTAATTTAGTGAAGAACAAAACATGGTCCAAATGCTAAATAACTATTTTTGCTCAGTGTTTAATACTAAAACAGATACAGTAACATCATTTGACCTAGATAGAGAGGTACAGACACTAGAGCTTGTCGGGAATGACCTTAAAGTGAGGTTGAAACAACTGAATCCCAATAAGGCACCAGGGTTAGATGGAGTGCACCCCAGAGTTATTAAGGTATTGGCATATGAATTAGCTGGGCCAATTACTATGATGTTTCAAACATCTTTGAATAAGGGGTGTGTGGTGGAGTGCTGGAGGAGAGCAACTGTTGTCCCTATCTACAAAAAGGTAAATAGAAAGGATGTAATGAATTACCGCCCAATAAGTCTGACACTGGTCATAGGAAAGGTGCTTGAAGGTGTAATTAAGGATAGAATTGAGAAGTTTATTAAAGAATTGAATATGACTGACATTACACAACATGGTTTCACCAAAGTTACATCATGTCAAACAAATTTATTCCAGTTTCATGACAGAGTTAGCAGTGCACTGGACAAGAGGTATCCTGTGGACATAATCTATTTGGACTACAGTAAGGCCTTCACCATGATATTACACCATGAATTAGTCAAGGTATTACTGAACACAGGAATTAACATCAACATAGTGGCCTAGATTAATTCTTGGTTAGAAGACAGAAAGCAACTGGTAAACATTCAGGGTGTTTCATCTGATTGAGCCATTGTGACTAGTGGGATCCCTCAAGGGTCAGTCTTGGGCCCCACTTTATCTGACTTCTGTGTGGCAGCAATGAAGTGTACAGAGACAGTATGGTTATCAAAATTTGCAGATGATACCAAAATTCTTACAGTGGTAAACAGCTCTAAGAAGGTAGAACATCTGCAGGTGGAGCTGTTTAAAATAGAAGAATGGGCCAGTAAACATAAAATCAGGTTCACCATTGACAAATGTGCAGTAATGCATCTTGGGCAATCTAATCCAAAGGCACGGTATCTACTGAATGGCTAATTTTTAAAGGAAACATCTGAGGAGAGGGATTTGGGAGTGTTCATGACAAATGAAATAAAATTTAAGAGCCACTGTCACTTGAGCGTACAGACATCAACAAGAATCTTAAACTGCATTAGAAGACATGCTGGGTGCTATGCACCAACAAACAGAAAGTATGCACCAGAGGCTTGTACCTCACCCGCATAGCTCTGCGCCCACAGACAGGTGCGGAGATGCCGGTAATCATGAACACTGGCCACCTGTCCATGGTCCCGGCCCCCAGTGCGCAGGTGCGCTGAGCATGGTTGGGGTGGAGTAGCAGACCCAGGTAAGCAGCCAATCGGTTGCCTGTCCTGGGTCACAGAATGGATCCCTTGTGTGGGTAGGTGTGGGGCCAGTTGAGTGAATGGCAGGCACCCAGCCCTGTGCTCCCAGGCCCCATTGTCCAGAGTCCACTCCTTGTCCAATACCCTCCTCGTGTCATATCCCAGCGCACATCTGCCCCTGCCCCAAAGCATAGCCACATCCCCATATGATGTATGACAATCCCCCCAACACACACACATTTGTGCCCCATCCCTGTCCAAACATTGACAACCCCCCACACACACGTCAGGGCCATGACAGTCTGTGTGTGCAATCCCCCTCTGGTTCCAGCACACATAGGCAACCCCACACACACACACACAAAACAGTACCCTATCCCTGGTCCAGGCAGTGAGCACCCCGGACCCTGATACTGACACCCCTACCATCTCATTGGTGGACAGTGAACCCCCAACCCTGACTCCCATACCTGCAAGTCAGTGCCATGGCTATGGATGGTGAGTTGCACATCCCTCTGCACACCTGCTAGGCCACTGGCAGTATAACTGATGCTGGGGGCATGCTGCCTATAAATAGGCAGCATGCTCCCAGCATCAGTTAGATGGTGGGCAGCTGAAAAGGTGTGCAGGGGGATGTGCTGCTTGCTGTACATCAGAGTGGCACCAACTTACAGGTACGGGGTGGTGTTGTCAGTGCCACAGGGGTTCACTGTCCACTAATGAGATGGCAGGGGTACAGGAGGTGGGGTGGGACACTGACATGTGGACAGGGGATGGGGCAGTGTTGTGTGTTCGGGGGTGCTCACTGCCTGGACCAGAAATGGGGTACCGTTGAGTGTGTGTGTGTGTGGTTGCCTACTGGTGCCAGGACTGGGTGGGGGTTGCACAGCACATATGGCAGTTTCAGCAGGGTCCACCTGGATGTATCCTGCGCCCACCTATGGCCCCCTGTGCACTCTGTACTGCATGCCTTGGTGTATGGCGCGTAGTGTGAACACACCCGCATCTCTGCCCTGGAATGCCCCAGTGAATAGCTGCATGGGCATCCCGGGGATCGGGTGTGCAACTGGCTTGCGCCAGTTTGGTGAATGCCTCCGGGGATCCATGGGACCCCAATGCACAGCATTCATGCGTGTGTATGCCAACATGCCCTGTTTCCTTGGTATGTTGGTATTATGCATAGGGCTTGTTAATAGCAGGGACAGAGGAGCTGTGATCCCTCTGTATACACCCCTTGTGAGATCCAGTTGGAGTACTGTGCCCAATTCTGATCACCTAGTTCGAGGACAGAGATTAAGATTCTTGAAAGGGTGCGGCAAAGTGAACCAAAGATAGTAACAAGCCTTAAAAATCTGAGTTATAAGGAAAGGTTACAGAATTTGGGATTATACTCATTGGGATACAGAAGATTACATGGAGACCTATGTTTGCTATTCGGTTCCCTTACTACTGATGATCTTTGGGAATGTCTGGGATTGGAATTAAAAGTACAGAATTATAACATAAGGTCTCAAAGATTACAACTAAAAGGGGAAACAAGTACTGTACCATTAAGCGGAGAGCTAACTGGTTTAACCAGAGGATGACTGTATTTTGGGATAGCCTCCCTTTGGAAGTGGTGGGCTGTTGGTGACCATGCAGTATTAATGTGTAAAAAATTATAAAGACTAGCTTTGAAGTGGTGCACAAGAGACACACAGCACCACTGAGTTTAGATCAGATATTTATGTAATTCATCATGTAGATGTTCTCATTAAATGGTCATGGATGGTGCAAGGAATGCACCAAAAGCCCTGCGATGGAAGACTGACAGATATGAATATGTACTCACTGGAGGAAGAAGCGAAAGGGGAGATATAACAGAAACATTCAAGTACATAACAGATATTAATAAGGTACAGGAAGGTAGCATTTTTCACAGAAAGATGGACTTGAGGATACAGGGTCATGCTATGAAGCTGGGGGGGCTCAGAGGGGGTGTGAGGAAATATTTCTCTACAGAGAGGGTAGTGGAACCCTGGAACAGACTCCCAGTGGAGGTGGTTGGCTCCAGGATGGTCACAGGATTCAAACATGCATGGGACATATTCAAGGGGACCTTGGAAGTAACACAAAGGGGGGAATGATCACAGATCATGTAGGGTCTGTGGTGGCACAGAAGGTAGGGAAACTGGGCAGACTGGATGGGCCAAAGTGGTCTTTATCTGCTGACAGCTTCTATGCTTCTATGTCATAAACAATATTTAAAGGAGGTGCATTGATGGTTCAGCCACCTTTGAAGAAGCTCTTTTTGGAATGAAGTGCTGTGGAAGGGAAGCTGGCAGCCAGGTGGTAGGTGATTTAAGCTGCTTGTAAGTTTGCACTAGTATATGCACTGTTTTACACATTATGAATTGTTAGTCAGCCAGGTGCTCACCACTGCACTTTTTTTTATGATGCATTTTAAGACAAACTTGGCAATGTAGTTGTGCAATAAATTTTCTGAGTAAACAGCAAATTGAGTGGAGTAGTGATGCTTTTGGAAAGTTGACTGTAAGCCACTTGTATGTGCTACTAAATGCCAGTGCTATGTGCCAGTGCTATGTGTAAGTTTTCACCTCTGAGTGCTCTTTCAATTTCTGGAGAAATGTGTTTGTAAGGTAGGGGCTTGGCCAGCCCCAGGGATGGCACTAACCATTACACTGTATTGTGCTGACCTAAGATTCGAAACAGGACTGACTTTAAATAGCAGTCCAACTCCCTACCCTTGTTCCTCAGTCCTAAAAACAAACTTCCAATTCAGACAGCAGTCCCAGTTTCAGTCATAACGGGAGGCCTAGCAAAGTGTTATAGTACTGTGTGTACCTCACAGTTTACACCACCACTCGCAAGTCAAACCCTGTAATGCCTTTCACTTGAGAATAGGGTCAAGATGACTTGGGATCCAGTGACTGGCTTTAAACATCAGTCTCACTCTCTGCTCTGGTTTCCTGAATCAAAAACACACTCCCAGTTCAAGCAGCACTCCCTGTGATATCGGGACTCCTACCATGGTGTCCTAGTACTATGTGTACCTCACAGTTTACACCACCACCACTCACAAGTCAAACCCATAACACCTCTTGTACTAACAGAAAAATAAAACAGCAATGACAATCCATCACATCTCAGTCTCTACACACCTTACCTCGCAATGTGAAATTCAGTAACAGGCTGATCACTGAAATTAAACATAATGCTGTTTTGGTGGCACATGTGGTGTCAAATCAAACTTGGTCAAATGCGTGATTTTGGGATTTCCTTTCCAGCACTCCAGTTTGAGTTTCACCCATTGTTGACCTGTTGAGTCTGTAAAAAAATAAAAAGAAACAAACTAAGAAACACACAGTTGCTGTGCTTGTAGTTGCTTCTATTACATTTTCAATGTTTAAATATTGTAAATTACTTCTTTAAACAGTGAGTGGGGGGAGGGGTGCAGATGAACTGCAAAACTACCACCTATGGAATCTTCATTCAAAAGACCTAAAGTGAAACAGTAAATTAAATGTAGCCTTATTTGGAAGAAGGACTATTTGGGGTAAAATTACATTCTAATTACAACTATTTTCATGCTAAAATGTTTGTGCTAATAATGAAACCTATTTTTGAAAATAAAAGCCAATTTTATAAGTGCAATAAGACACTCTGGGCTGTGCATTGTGGTGAAATAACTGCACTTCCAGGTGCTGAGGCACTCAGCTTGTGGCCTCATTCTTCACTGTGCCCCTGTGCATGTGGTTATCTCACCGCAATGCATACCCCATCATGACTTATTGCTTACATTTGTCTTGAGTATTTAAAGCGAACACAGACCTTATATTTTGTGTAAAGTCTATTTGATACCACAGTGTATTGTTTCATCTTTTTGGTTTGAAATTGGCCATTTTTCTTTATATAGAGCCCCTTATTAATGTTGTCTCTTTCTTGACCAATATTAATTTTTTAACTACAGTATTTATCAGTTCTGGAACCCAGTGACATCAGTTGAACAGAAGCCCTGCATGAAGAGCTTCACTCTAGACTTCCCCTCAACTGTTGTCACCAGGTTCTGGAACTCATACATATTTCTGAAATGAATACTGGGTGGGACAAGACAGCCTTAACCAAGGGACTCTAAATAAAGAAACAATCAGATTATTTCAAACACAAACACAAAACAATACACTGAGGGTATTAAACAGACTTCACATGCGTCTGAATTTTTAATTATATTTACAGACGTCGGATGGAAATTTCTTGTTTCCTTTAAGAGCTACACTGTAAAAGAATCCTGTAGGAGAGTGTTCTTATGGTCTGATGAAGACAACTGTCAATACACAACAATAGGCATGTCTTTCAGGCTGTGCTGTCCAGCATTACTCAAGGAAACATCCAAAAGTGATGGGGTTCTGAAAGTATGCCTGAAATGATTGCACCACAGACTTTCTTATTGTTGTGTATCCCATCACCTAATTTTTTAAGGCTGCAGTGGGCAGAGCCCTGCAGTACTTTTGCTTTCAGAAAAAGGACTCCACATTCTTTGCATTCTTTCCAACTGAACAAACTGTTAGACATGCACCACAGTCACCTCTGTGACTGTGGTGCAGTTTTCCAGGACTATTTACCACTGCAGCCCTAAAAAGTCCTCATCATGACACTGGAGGGGAGGGTTGGGCAGCCCCAGTGTCACTCTTATGTTTCTGGGGGGGGTGCTGATAGGAGGTTCAGGTGGGGTCTATCTGTACTTTAAAAAGCAGAAACAAACAGCAGTCACAGCAGAACATGGCACACTCTGCTGTATCCAAGATGGCCACTGCAATCTACTGCACATGCATGACAAGCAGCGCATGTGCAGTAGAATGTGTCAGCCATCTTGGACATGGCAGAGTGTGCCATGTTCCACCATGACTGCTGTTTGTTTCTTCTTTTTAAATTACAGCTATCCCCCCACCCGAACTTCCCTCTCAGTGCCCACCACCCCACCCCCCAGAAACATAAGAGTGACACTGGGCTGCCCAATCCCCCCAGTGTTGTGATCTGGCCCCACACCCCACAAGAAGCATAATAGTGACACTGGGGATGCCCAATACCCCAGTGTCATGATCTGACCACCCTGAAGCATTACAGTGACACTGGGGGTGCCCGATTCCCCAGTGTCATGATCTGGAATCCTGGGTCCTCTTTTTCTATTGGCCAGTGACACCGGGGGTGCCAACCCCCCAGTGTTGCGATCTGACCCCCACACTCCCCAAGAAACATAATAATGGACCAGGGGGTGCCCAGTCCCCCAGTGTCACAATCCACCCCCCCCAGAAACATTACAGTGACACTAGGGGTGTCCAATCCCCAGTGTCATGATCTGGAATCCTGGGTCCTCTTTTTTTGGAGGGGCCAATACCTATACAAAGAAAACCATTCATCAATGTCTTGTGCCCCTTTTTTTCCCCTGCAAAAAGAAAACTGTCCATCAATGTCTTTTGCTCTGTTATTGTGAACCCCCAAACCCTTACTTATCCACAGGGAGATCCTGCACCATTATCTCCTCAGGACCGCAGACACATCTTCACTCTTCAAAGCCAGACTGTGAACTGAGGAAACAGGTATGCGGTTCAATGTATTTCAATGGGGTTTTGAACTAAGTGTCATAACTTGGCCATTTTTATTTTATTTATTTATTTATTGAATTTTGATGACTGGGTTGGCCCACTGGGCCCACAAAGGTCCCTTTTCCAGGGGCAACCCAGGGAACAGAAGCAATACAATACATACAATCAGGTGATCCAGAAGCAATACAATACATACAGTCAGGTGATACAGGGTTACAAGATGTAGACAAGATAATGAGGATAACAGTATAGGCAATTATTCAAATCGTAGACCATAAGTGCAACACTTGAAAAATTTAAGGATTTAAGGCATGATTTAATGTAGGTTAAGGTGAGAAGAGAGTGGGGATGGGTGTTGTGATTAGAATCGGGGGTGATTGTCATATACCCTCACAGTGGCATGAGCTTGTCCCAAGTAAATGGGTCTTAAGCCTAGTGCAAAAGATTGGTAGTGAGGGGGCTTCCAGTACTAGAGGTGGGAGAGTGTTCCACAGTTTATGGGCTGTGAGAGTGAAGGAATTGCCTCCCGTGTGAGTCTTGATTCTGGGGATTACCAGTAGGGACCGACCCAAGGTCCTGAGCATTCGAGGGTTAGGCTTAGCCATGATTATTTCTGTTAGGCTTGGTGGTGCCGCCGGGCTCTCCAATTTGTATGCATGGCAAAGCAGGGGATACTGTAGATGAGCCTCAAAAGAACGCCTTTGCAGCTGGGCTAGTGAGATGCAGGGGTGGCTTCTTGGTTGACACATTGTCACAAACCTCGTGACCTTGTTGTACAGGACCTGAAGCCTGCTAACCTCACCCTTTGCCATGCCCTAGATTACTGGGGCAGCATAGGTTAATGTGGGTAGGAGGACACTGGAGGCAATTGCTGGTCTAGCCTTTGTGATAAGTTGCTTTTTTAGCCTGTACATGGTGCCAAGTTTGATGTGGATAGACCTTGTTACCTGGTCAATGTGGGGCTTAAAGGTGAGACCCTGGTCAATAGTTAGCCGTAGGTATTTTATGTTGTCAACTACATATATTTGTTTATCCCCAAGGGTAGTAAGTTTTAAGGAATTGGTCCAATCCTGGCCAAGGTATCTAGGCATATTTTTTGCTCCAAATTTTCAACATGCCTTCCTTGGGACCCCATCTCATGAACTATTGCACTGTCAGTAGGCAGATCTGTCCCAAAAGGTGATTTTGTGGTTCCTGAAGAAAATCACCTTTCAGGCAGGAGTTGAAAATTTTCTCTGCCTTGTTCATGATGTGGTGTCATAAGAAGGCTATGTTGAAAATTTGGTGTAAAAATATGAAAAAAGCAATGAAGTTATGAGCCTACATAGAATTTTGAGAACGCAGCCTCATAACTTTGGTATTTTTTCATATCTTCCCCCCAAATTCACAACATATCCATATCTTTACCACACCTCATGAGTGTGATAGCTGTCATTTTTCAAATCCTGGCCAACATATTTTTTTATATTCCAAAAGGTGATTTTGTGGTCCCTACACAAAATCACCTTTTGAGCAGGAGTTAAAAATTTTCTCTGCCTTGTTCATGAGGTGGGGTCATAAGAAGGCTATGTTGAAACTGTGGTGTAAAAATATTCAAAACAAAGTTATGTGCTTACGTACTGTTTTGCAAATGCAGCCTTGTAACTTTGGTAATTTTCCATATTTTTACCCCAAATTTGTAACATAACCATATCTTTACAGCACCTCATGAGTGTGACAGCTGTCATTATTTAAATACTGGCCAACATTTTTTTTTACATCCCGAAAGGTGATTTTGTGGTCTCTGTGGGAAATCACCTTTCGAGCAGGAATTGAAAATTATCTCTACCCTTGTTCATGAGGTGGGGTCTTAAGAAGGCTATGTTGAACATTTGATGTAGAAGTATTCAAAGCTAACAAAGTTATGTGCCTACACTGCATTTTGTGAATGCAGGCTCATAACTGTGGTCATTTTCAATACTTTTTACCCCAAATTCACAATATAGCTATATCTTTACAGCACCTTATTAGTGTGACAGCTGCCATTTTTCAAATCCTGCCCAAAGTGTGTTTTTGTGTCCCAAAAGATGCTTTCACAGTTCCTGTGCCAAATCACCTTTTGGTCAGGAGTTGAACATTGCCTCTGTCCTTCTTTATGAGGCAGGGTCATAACAAGGCTATGTTGAAAATTTGGTGAAAAAACTATTACAACACAACACATTTATGAACCTACATTATATTTTGTGAATGCAGGCTTCTAACTTTGAGAAATTCCAATATTTTTATGTCAAATTCTTCAACTGCAGCCCTATTGGCTCTGGCCAGAGTTTGTTTCACTAATGTTCACTAATGAAATAAGAAACTGAAGTGGCATATGCCCATAGATAGCTCCCGTGTTTTCATATGCTATTTCCCCAGCTTCTTGTCATATGGAAACACTGAGAATGGCTAGGTAAATAAATTAAAGCACCTATGAGGGAAAGCCTGGCTTTTATATTACGTGTCATGAGTACACGCTGGTTTCTCGGCCACCATGCAGCCTGACATGTCATTTCATGTCAATAAAAACCTTCGAGAAATAGCTGTGTGTTCTCATATTTTTGTATTGTACTACTGAATTTTAATTCATTGGTATTGCAAATGAAACATTGTTCACATTTGCTAATATGCAGGTAATGTTTTTTCTTTTTTTGTTGGCTGAACACATCCTTAGTCACTCTGAGAGTTACAAAATGCATCCATGCCTTTGTGGTGCATTCACAAATGAAAAATCTTTCAGCTAGTAAAACTTCACCATCAGTCATGCCCTTTTTGTCTGTCAGACTGTCAGTCACTTTGATTGGTAGACCAAAATCACATTTGTATGCACCAGTCTCTGTTTTTAGTTTTCTTTAGCCACTCAGCAGATGAAAATAATAGTTAGGATATTAACTCACATGGAGCTGTGTCTATCCAGTGGGGCAGAGGTTTTGCCACTGAGCTCTGAAGCTGGAAACCAGGGGTTCACATCCCACTGGGATAAGATTTTTATTTGCTTGATTGCCTGTGTTTTGTTTAATATTCAGTATATTTAAAGTATGGGCCTGTGACAGGGTGACCCCTGTCATACAGGACACCTCTGGGATAAATTAAAACCCCTTTCCCAAGCAGTTTATATATTTTGTATAATGTCCAACTTGCTGTTTGGCTGGTTAAAACAAAACTAGAAGTACAGTTACAAAATAAGAGGGCAGTTTTAATATAAGAATAACAAAAGTTTATGTCTGTTTTCCCTAAATGTTAGTAGCCCTCTTCTAAGATATATTTTTCAGCAGACAGCATGAGGTAATATGACCCTGCAGGAGAGTTTAAGAGAGTGCAGAATGTTCTGACCTTGGCTCTGACATTTTCCAATGTTGTAAACAAGTTATGTAATGTGCTCTAGGTGGCTGCCAAATAACTGTTCTCTATGGAGTGACAGTGGCCCCATTGGCTAGTTTTGTTATATCTGTTGTTAATCAAAAGGCAGGAGAAATTGTTTTTACAGCTTCTAGTGAGCTTATAAAAAGCCCTACCTCAGTGCTGAGATGGGAGAGATAAAAAGGAAGGTGAAAGACCTCCTTGTAGTGAGTTCTTTCACACTGTTTGAGTCATGCTAGGCTGAAGAAAAGCCTTACAAACTGTTGAAGCTAAGCAGTTGTCTTGCTTACCATTTTGCTTTCTGTATATTTTACTTGCTGAAAATAAAATGATAAACACCATCATGTGTTTTTTATTCACCTGACTTGTGGTCTGCCTGAAATTACGTTATTCTAAACCCCTGCCCGGTGACAGGGCCCTATGAAAAATGTACATCAGTACTGTTTAGTGGCATCTACACATTCAGGTATCTGTTAGCCATTTCATGCATCTGTTAATACATTTGTGTAGACCGAGAGGTGAGGAGGTCCTGATACTGGCACTTGGTGAAAGGAAGAAATGTAAAGAGTTGAGACCACAAATCAATAATAAACATTTCCAAGTTCTGTAAAATTAGTATTTAGTTCATTTATTTATTGTGCTATCTGCCAGAAGAAAGCAATAGATAGACATCTAAGTCATGTGAAATTGTTTCACTGCAGTGGCAGAGATGATTTGTTGCAGTGCTGTGAAGGTGAAGACTGGGACATTCAAATCACAATGGGGCAATATTTTTATCTGCTTGAATGACTGTGTTTTTTGACTATTCAAATGTACAGCAGTACTGTAAGTAGCATCAGCCCTGACGTGAATTTGTTTTCATAAGGATGAGTGATTTTTTTAGGTACTGTAAGGAAGGTGAATGTCTACACTTCATGACAAAAATATGCACTTATAGTGTAGCTGAAAGAAAGAGGACAGCACACCAGGATTCTGCTTGGAAAATCCTTATATTGTATCATTCCTGAGTACTCACTGTACATAGAAATCTGAGGCCATAAATAAAGAGAGAGGCTCCTGATAAAGTCCTAGTGCAGGACAAAGCAGCGGGGTAGTTTTCTATTGTGGTTGTTTCTCTCTCTCTCTCTCTCTCTCTCTCTCTCTATGTGTGGCCTTGGATTTGTATGTACACCAAATACTCTGGAATAAAAAAAATTTAAGGGTTTTCAGAGTCAAATACTAGTGAGCTGTGTCTTTGGAATGCATTGTCCTCTTTTCTTTTAACCACCTAATAAACCTGAAGCTGCAGCTGATGTTTTTCATGGCACAGTAAGTCCATTTTTCTTTCGAAGTACTCTTATAATGTATCCTGATTTGTCACAAATTATTAAACTCTGGTATAATTGTTGACTCCCCCCACTTCCTCACTATGTGACCCCTTATTAAGTCCCATGGAGGAGGTGGTGTTACAGTCCCATCAGAGAACTAAGAGAGTCAATTAATCCCACCACCACAAGCTCACCATGTGACTATGAGCTACTCATTTAACCTCTTTGTGTGTAATTTATACAGGGGTACAGTTGCAGAAGTTGACATGGTCTGATATTTCCAGATATTTCTAGAGAGATTCTCTCTGGTAGCCCTTCAGTGGTACTTAATTACTGATAAACTCCAGAACTTGGTAACAGCAGTTGAGAGGAAGCTCACAATAAAAGTCTGAGTTCAGGGCCTTTACTCAAATTATGTCACCAGGTTTCGCCCCTGGAAAGCAGTCATAAACATAATATGAGCAAAGTTGTACAGTGATGCTTAGTGACAAGTTCAGCCATGTTGTGACAACAGTCTTCATGTCGCATTAATGGTAAAAATGTTGGGTGATGCCCCATCTATAGGAGCTTGGTTAGACCAATTGTTGACAACGGATTTCAGTTTTGGTTTACATACTTGATAAATAATAAAATATTACTCTAGAGGATTCAAAGGAGAACCTTTAAGATGGTTTGAGGGTTGGAGGATGAAAGTTACCATATTTTACTGTATTGAGGCCATTCTCAGCTAATAGCCTCTCACAAATTAGAGCTGCACCTGTTTTCTATTATGTTAATAGAAGCCATCCCCATTCAGTAGCCCTGGCTCCAATACGGTGTAATACATTACATCGAGTCGACCATGTGGTATTGGTGTTACTAAGAAACATGAGTTAAGTTCATTTGCGGTAACATGCCTTTATTATTTTCAGGACTGTAAGAATTGTAACAAAAACAAAAAAAGCTCTTTTTTTGTTTGTTTGTTTGTCAAGTTCATCCTAGTTATCTGGTTAGGCATCCAGTTCAGAACAGCTGTCTATATCTGAGGTAAAGTTGTTTTCAGCACCAGATGTACTTCGAGCATTTTCAGCACCTGTAACAAGACCAAAAAATACCAAAACACTGCTTAGCAAATTCTTTTTTAATTTACAATCTGTGGCATTGTTTTATTTGCTATACCATACAGAATCAGAGTGCAAAACAATGAAGTTATCTCCTTTAATGCTTAAAAAACAACACCTTCTGACTGAGTACAATGAATCTTATTCAGGTCTGTACTTGTGATGCCACACACTTGAAAGTGATTTATGTTATCCTTCATGAGAGCCACCCAAACCTGTTTCATTTATTCAACCATCTTTACTTTTGAAGGGGCATGTGGGTTTCCTGCTACAGTTTTTTTCCCCATTCATCAATACCAAAGGTTTCCTAATAGAAGCTCCACCTGAACTGTAGTTGAAACTGAAAATAAATGGAACTAATAGAAGCTGCAGCTGCTATTTGATGAAATGTGATATGTGACAAGACTGGATTTACTTGAAATGATGAGTCTGCAAGCAAGATTGATCAGAAATTATCTACTATTAATGTTTAATACAATACAAAATGACAAATGAAGAACTAGTCTAGGTCTGAGTTTAAAAGGAAAAGATACGGCATCAAGCAGGTTTAACATGCAAGTCAATCCCATAGGTTTGTGAAGTACCAATAGAAGACTCTTTTACCCGCAAAGTATAGTTTTCCTCAAAATGTGATAGACAGTCGCTCAAAGTACATCTTCAAATATCAGACTGATAGTTTATTAATGAAGGGCTAAACATACAGATACTACTGCTGAGAACTAGGGGGTGTCATCTAACTCTGCCTCTTGGCTTCTTTCTACCTATTGCTCATAGTGTGAACATTAATATAATCAGTCAGTTACTGTCGGTAACTAGAGTTAATGATGATTCATCCTATTAACTTGATACGTTTTAACACATAGTGATTCCTAGTGATATATCATGTTAAAGCATCTATGTAATGAGAAAGATTTTTCCAAAAAGCTATTTTTGGCTACAGCTAATACAAATATTAGCATACCAGTCAAATCTACTTTTCTAGGTACTGCATCTTTTATGCTGCACACCATGACTTTTTTCAGATGTTTTATCCTAACCCTTGCCATGTCCACAATGCAATTTCTAAACCAAATGTGATGGCTATCTTCTTTTTTTCCTTGAAAAAAAGAAAGAAAGGCTTTAGTTAACTTTTTTAGGACCCCGTCTGTTACTTACCACTAGTGCAGGAATTACAGGGGGGGCTTGCCAGGACTCGGCCCTAGTAGCTGTGAAGTGAGCCCCGGTAGCTCACACATCACTGCTACTAACTTATAATGGGAGGGGTTGGGCTCAGTTTAAAGACAGGACTCTTATGGGCCCCCCTAACTCCTTAACCTCATAAAATGTAATTCTAGCACTGCTTACCACTATTCTGTGAATGGGTCAGATCTGTGCTGGTGACAGTGAGGGGTTGAAGGAGATCATTTCCATATATTTTGGACCTGTCCTAGGATACAGACTTTCTGGAAAATGGTTGCAGGTACTATTTCCCATATATTAGACATTTCACTCACACTTATTTTTGAGATTTTGTTTCTGTGTGTTCTCCTCCATGAGAGTAGTAATTCTCAGAATAATTATCGTCACCATATTTTTGCGGTGGCAACTTTCAAAGCTATTACTAGATGGTGGCTGACTCCCTTACCACCCACCTTAAAAGACTGGTTTAAAGAGGACAGGAAATGATTTCTAATCTGCAACTGTTTATGACGTTCCCGGTTGTAGAAATTATATCCATAAGCCTAAATGATCTCTATGTGACTATACCTGCATAAAAAGTGGTACGAAAAACTGCATTTTGCATTGTTTTGTTTTTATGGGCAGCTTTCTGTTACAGTTCTCTTCATGGAACCAGTGATCTGGAGTTTTAACTATGTCACGGTTTGAGTACAGAACTCTAAACATAGTTCTGACAGGACAATAGGTCATGTTTAGCATTCTGTACTCAAACCATGACACAGTAAAAACTCCAAATTACTGGTTCCGTGAAGGGAACTGTGCAGAATGTTGTCCATAAAAAGGAAACAATTGAAAACACAATTTTTCACATCAGTGTTTATTCAGGTACAGTTCAATATGGCTCATTTGGAGGCAAATCTTTAATTTCTGTTAGTAGTAACATTACGAACAGCTGCTAATTAACACAGATTTCCTGTCCCCTTTAATGTAGTTAAATAAATTCGTATAATGGAGGATATGTAGATGAGTTTACACTTTAAATATGATGGTGATAACGTAGCACTATTAACTACATGGGCTAAATGGAACTCCTGTTTGACACAGTTTTTTTCAGGGGGACCCTCATTTATCCCTGCACCTGCACCTGAATAAATTTGGTCATTATTCGCTCTTTACCTTTTTTGTAGGTGCTTATAATCTGTTTGAACATATGGCTTATCAAACTGGACTGGGTTTATACATTGTTACTTTTTCATTGCGCACTTTATTTAGTTTTTCATTTTTCTTTTTTCTCCTCTGTGCCAGGCTACTAATTTTATTGTTATTGTTCTTGTTGAATTTATTGTTACACTGTTTGGTACTAGATGTTCTGCTTAGTTTTGAGTGTTGATGTTACCAATTTCTTTTCTTTTTGAAAGTTTGCAATCGAATATTTGTTAAAAAAACTAAATAAAAACATTTATAAAATACTCATATGATAATGGAACTTGAAACTTTTACCACAAAATAAAACTGTGAGATTCCTTCGATAATGAAAAAGCTAGGGTCAATGTTTTGCCCATTTTCATTTCACTGATGTTTTAAAGGGGAACATTTGTGAACAGTGGCTTGTGTAGTTAAGCACAGTTTCACACTCAGTGACATCACAAGGTTCTAAAAAGTGTGGCAATGTAATATCAGTTTAAGACAGACACAGCCATCAATACCTCTGGGCTGCTGCCAGCTTCAGGGCAACCAAATACAAGAGTTGTTCATGGGCTGTCTAACTGTGATGGCCTCTGTTGAAAAAATATTCAGATTAAGGACTTAGCACATCATGGTAAAAGTATCAGGATGTCTTCAGCTATCGCAGAACCAATTACTGAACACAGCTGTAATAGCTTATACAAGCCATAAAGCACCCCTTTGAGATCATACTATATACTTCTGATACTATCATATCTCCCCGGTCATAGCAGTCCCAATAATTAAATACTCAGAAAAGTGTAACTTAAAAAAAAAATGTGGATAGAGCTTGAAAAAGAATACCCCAACCAGTACCAGATATAAATAACTTTAAATAGATATTTGATTGGTCCTAAACCTACATAGAGGCAAAGGATGCCATAAATTGAAAAAGGACCCACAAAATGTACACATGAATCAAGGTCTTGCTCAAAGGAACCCACACTCTTGACTATCAGTAGCATCTTGTCCCCATAGAAAACGAAAAGAGTGCACATTAATCTGAAGATTTAAGACATTAAATTTAGATACATTTCACTAAAGTCGCTAAGCACCTGAGTCTTTCATGTCTGAGTCCCCCCTCCACTGCAGCCACCATATTTGTTCAGCAACATCACATGGTAGAAGAATCTTTCTCATTTGAAATAAAAAAACAGCTCCTTTCTCCCACTGCCTCATGAAAATGGTTTGGAAATAAAAGTTCATGATGTATGTACAGTTCTTTGAGCAGTTTTTTGACATCACAGAATGCCTTCCTCCACTATCTTGTGATGCAGCTTGGGTCCAATGAGCACACCACCTATGCCCCATTTACTTGTGGATTCCTGCATTTCCTAGCAGCATGCAGGGCACCGTCTCAATCTCCCTTCCCCCACCAGACAACACCACCATAATGTTTTGTAGGTGTTCTGTGATGTTCAGGGTGCTGTAAGGGTTAACTCAGTGTATCTTCTGCACATGCAGCTCTCTGCTTCTACTCTGCTCCTATGCTACTCTGGTGACATGTGGCTACACTTGATCTTTCACAGTTAGAATCCTGCAGAATGTGGAATTCCACAGGCAAAATTGGTGTAGCATGGCAATTGTGCTTCCAAAATGTTTTTCTACAATTTCTTTTTCAGTTCTATATATTTATTATATGTTTTTTGTATATCAATGTCTGTGGTTGTTTTCTTATTGTAACTTGTCATTTGTGAAAATGGCAGTTTTAGCTCATCAGATTTACAAGTATAAAAAATAAAAATGAAATGAAAAATTAAATGAAAGTTCTAAGAATTCCAGAAAGCTTTCCTGTTTTATCCCATGTGTTGCATAATCTACAGAATATGAAAAAATATGTTGGCAGCAGTGGAGGGGAGACTCAGACATGAAAGACTTAGGTGCTTAGCTACTGTAGTGAAATGTATCTAAAACAGGAAATGAGACAGCCATAAGAACAGGGGTTGTTTACAGGCCCCCAGACCAGTGGGAGGACATAGACACATTACTGTTAGAACATATACAAAACATGACAGCTAAAGGGGAGGTTCTGATAATGAGAGACTTCAACATGCCAGATACAGATTGGTCAATACCAGCAGGAACATCTGCCAGAACTAGACACATGGTGGATTCCCTGCGGGGGGGAGGGCCTCAAACAACTGGTACAACAACCCACAAGAGACAGGGTTATCCTAGATCTAGTACTGACTAACAGGGAAAGGATCAGGAATATCTAGGTAGAAGGTCACCTGAGGGCCAGTGACCATCACATGGTATGGTTCAATTTGATCACTACAACTAAATCATCCCATTCCAAGGCAAAAATATAGGACTTCAGAGGAGGTAACTTTGATAAGGTAGCCAACAGAGTTAAGCTAGCCCTGGCAAAAAGAAATACAGGTGAGGGGGTACAGGCAAAGTGGGCAAGCATTAAGGATGCAATACTTGAAGCAACATCCCATTGTGTTAGAGAGAAAAAGAAGTGCAAAAGAAGAAGGAAACCACTTTGGTTCTCAAAAACAGTAGCAGAAAAGGTCACAGCCAAAAGGCTGGCCTTCAGGAAAAATAAAGGAACACAACGGGATGAACATAGAGAGGCATACCAAACTTCCCTAAGGGAAGCAGGGGAAGGCAGTAAGGCAAACAACAGCCCAAACTGAGGAAACACTGGCATAAACAGTAAAAGAAGGTGACAAGACTTTCTATAGATACATTAGTGAGAGGAGAAAGTCCAGAGGGGGTATTGCTAAGATAAAAGGAGATAAGGGGGCTTGTGAGGAGGAGGACCATGTAAAAGCATCTGTCCTAAATAGATACTTCTGCTCAGTATTTACTGAAGAGAAGGTAGGGCTGGGCCCACAGCTCAGCACCATGGACACAGAGGGGAGGGAGGTGAGCACAAGTCCATTCACAAAAGAAAGGGTCCTAGAAGAGCTCGATAAGCTCAGGGTGGACAAGGCAATGGGACCTGATGGCATACATCCCAGGGTGCTAAAGGAGCTAAGGGTGGAACTAGCAGAGCCATTATCAGAACTGTTTATTTATTTATTTATTGAAATTGTTTCACCAGGATGGCACGCTGAGCAAAAAGATGCTCATCTCCCGGTGCGGCATGGGGGGTGAGGGTACAGTGGGAGATAACTTGCAGGTTATCAAGAGTTACAGGAGTCTCTGAGCACAGGCGAGATCCCAGAAGACTGGAGAAGGGCCCATGTGATCCTGCTCCACAAGAGTGGTAGCAGGGAGGAGGCAGGGAACTACAGACCAGTCAGTCTTACCTCAGTAGTGGGCAAGATTATGGAAGCACTCCTTAAGGAAAGGGTAGTGCAACACCTGGAATCCATAGGAACAGAGGATCCAAGACAGCATGGGTTTACAAAAGGAAGGTCCTGTCAAACTAATCTCATAGATTTCTTTGACTGGGCAACCAGAGTGGTGGACCAAGGGGGAGCAGCTAATGTCATCTACCTTGACTTCAGCAAAGCTTTCAATACTGTTCCATACAGAAGATTGATTAATAAGCTAGGTAGGCTCAGGGTGGGTCAGAAGTTGGTGAACTGGGTGGCAAACTAGTTGGCGGGCAGAAAATAGAGAGTGGTGGTAAACAGTATACAGTCAGAAGAGATGCAAGTCACAAGTGGGGTACCTCAGGGATCAGTCCCGGGGCCAGTCTTCTTCAATATCTTCATCAGTGACATTACAGATGGACTGGTGGGTAAGGTTTGTCTGTTTGCAGATGACAAAAAGATCTGCAGCAAAGCAGATGATCCAGATGGGGTGGGCAGAATGAAACAAGATCTGGATAAACTAGCAAAATGGTCGGAAGAGTGGCAACTGGAGTTTAATGCAAAGAAGTGCAAGATCATGCACATAGGGAAGAGAAACCCTGATGCCACCTATAGACTGGGACGGGAGTTGATGATAGTCACAAGGGAAGAAAGAGACTTGGGCATCATTATCACTGATGACCTGAAATCATCCAAGCAGACCACTAAAGAAGTAGGTAAGGCTAGGGGGATGTTAGGGTGTATTAGTAGGGGTATCACAAGTCAGAAGAGGGAGGTAATAATCCCTCTTTACAAGACACTGGCTAGGCCCCATCTGGAGTACTGCATGCAATACTGGAGGCCGCACCTTCACAAGGACATTAACCAAATTGAGGCAGTCCAGAGAAGGGCAACCAAAATGGTGCAGGGACTGCATCAGAAAACATATGAGGATGGATTAACGGAGCTCAATATGTATACCCTAGAGCAAAGGAGGGAGAGAGGTGATATGATTGAAACATTCAAACACCTTAAGGGCATTAACAAGGTGAAAGAGTTTAACATGTTTCAATATAAGAAAAATAGCAAAACAAGAGGACACAGCACGAGATTAGAGGGAGGCCGATGAAAGGGGTTATGTGAGGAAGTTCTTTTTCACAGAAAGTGTGGTGGATGCATGGAATGGCCTACCTCAGGAAGTGGTGGATATGAATGCAGTGCATGGCTTCAAACAGGCATGGGATAGGCATAAGGGAGCAATACAGATGAGTATGAATAGATGGGCCATTGACAGAGCAAAGGCCAATGGCACATTTATAAGGTAGAAAAGAAAAGGGCAGACTGGATGGGTCTTGCGGTCCTTATCTGACGTCAACTTCTATGTTTCTCTGTTTCTATATTTCTATTCCCTGGTTTGCAGAAAATGAATCTGTGGTTTATGTAAACTGCTGAGTACAAACTAGTTTGCAGTGTATGTAAGCCACAGATTAGTAATATGATTCCCTGGTTTGTGGAAAATGAATCTGCAGTTTCTGTAAACTGCTGAATATGAACTAATCTGCAGTTTATGTAAACCATGGATTATTAATCTAAAGTTTAAAATAAAAGTGTGTTTCTGGAATGTCAGTAAATTCTGCTTCTGATGGAATTCCAAGGACCTTGGCTGGAATTCAGAAGAACTCAGGTGGCAGCAGAATTGGAAAACTCAGCTCAGCTCTATACACTGTCCCTCACTCCATACTATAACAGGACAGTGGCTTCCCTTCCACTGGAATAATCCACACCTCAGCTCTACTTCACCTCCTCTTACTGCTGATACAAAACAGCTCCTAGCAGCTCACTTTACTCCCTCCAGTAACTACTCTAGTACAAGTCCCCTTCTGGTCCTCTTGTACCCTTTTTAAGGGTTACAGGGCTGCCACTCTTCAGACACAAAGTATTCTTGCCTACCCTAATTGTGTGACACCTTATAATATATATCACACCAGAGTTGAGGAAATTGGGCTAATAAATCATGTTATTTTGGAATAAAAATTCATTTTCATGTAGAACAAAATGTATTCTAACTGGAACCCAATTTATTACATTTAAAATGGGACTGAGGTGGGGTGGGGCAGCAAAATGGCACTGGGCTGCTCTGCCTGTCATTTTCAGCTCCCCAACATATACTGTTTTTGCCTTTTAAATGGTATACTGAAAGCGATGACTTTCAGAAAGTTATTCTTAATTTATAATTAATATCAGAACTGCTAGAAAACTACAGGAAATGCTAGTAAAAATGCTAGATTTTATTAAGAAATTACGTGCTATTAGTTGATATTTTGGGAGGTCATCAACGTAGTTCCAAGGGATCATTCTCCTGAAACTGTACAGGTGCAGGCTGCTGGTCTGTGTTGCTGTCTGTCCTTCTAGCGGTGCTGTGGTACCTTGACTCGGGCAGTTTGCAGTTCTGTTGCACTACATTAGCATTGAAATTCATCCTGAGTGTGTTTTATCTGGAGGTTTCAATAGATTTACCATGTCCCACCTGAAGTGGGTGGATGGGAGATCCTCAACCAGAGGGCTGGAGTATGGTGGTCAAAGCCCTGGAGGTGATACCTTTGAATGGGTGGTGAAGTGAGCTTGAGACTGCACCAGAGAGTGCTATGGGTGAGAATTCTACCTATAAATTAGTCTTTGGTCAGCCAAACTGCTAAAATTGCAAGTGTGGATTCCTGGGAAGTGGAGAAGTTGAAAACAGTCATGGAGAAGGATTTAAGGTCAGATCAGAGCAGGTTTTTAAAGACCTTTATGGACAAAATGTTTGCTTTGCTTATATGTTCACAAAAGAATACCTACTATAAGGTTACTTATTTTTGGACTAGAGCTTGTTGAGGCTTTTGAGTGAGTAAGTATGAACTGAATTAACATACAATAATATTTATTTTCCGTTTACAAGTCCTTGGATGTGGTGGCTACTGTTTAGAACTTTATAAGATGTCTTACCACAGAACTTAACAAGTTTGCCACAGTTGGTAGCAGACGGTCAAGGCCCATTTTCATAAGTGCATTATAAACTGTTTGGAGCCATGAAACATTTGTGAATTTTGGGCTATATTAGATGGGGACATTACAGTTCAGAAGCTTTATTGGCAGTGTTGAATAATTTTATGTCTAAATCTCAGTTTATGTGTGATGTAATATTTGATGTGCAATCATAATTGCTGTAGGCTTTTTCTCAGTGATTTAATGTTGATAAAATCTTATTGCATTTTACTACCTATTTAAAATAGATTGGTTCATAGGAATACCTTTAAGAGTATATAGAATTATAAAGAGCATAAGTGCCTAATATTGTTGTTGATTGTGACTGCAGTGATGAGTTATCACAGTGAGGATCCTAGTAAAGAGCCAGGTGCAATATGTTTTTGGGGGGCCTGAAGGGATTGCCCAGTGGGCTCCTTGCCAGATAGGGGTTGTAGTGGGGGTATGGACACACTGTAGAGGCTTAGACATTAGGTCAGCTAATAGGTTTATTAATGTGGGATAAAATGATGTGGCATTTGGGTGCAGGCATAGTCCGCAGGACCCCATCTTTGATGCCTCAAGGGGTGGTCAGTAGGAAATACCAGCCAAGTGGGTCATCAGTAAGGGCATAGAGCAGCATGCACTGCATGGTGCTGTTGAGAGATTCCCTCAGTTGGTAGATCCCATCTGACTGCCTGGGTTGGCTTATCTTCAGTCTAGTGGCCATGGTCCTCCCATTTTTGTTTGGGCCTGAGTACTCCTGTGTATTAACCATAAGTCTAGTTTTGTAGCCACAATACTGCTGTTCAGGTCCACACCCCCCCCCCCAAGTGAGGAACTGATGGTCTGTTGTAAAGGGTGATGTACACCTAATTCAGATGGAGGGTCTATGGGAAAGTTCTTATAGTCATTCCCAGAATGACAACATTTTTCTTGGCTATTTTGGACTTGAAATTGTTTATCCCATTATTTCCTGTTGGCTATTATTTTGCCTTGATATGTTAAGTGGTTGTTAAAATTTGCTCATATTATTTGGTCAACATTTAATAGTGCTAGGACGCTGAAAAAGCATAGGATATGGACATTTGGAACTCCAAAACTGAATATTGGTGATAATGTGGAAAGAATTGCTGCATAATTATTTTTAAAACTCTGGGTGCTAAATTATGAACTAAAATAGATTTTATACTGCTGAATAGTGTATTCTTAGGACGTGGCCATGCGCCATGTCCCTCTTCCAGTTTAATCTAGTATTCATTTCCTTGGTTTTTGTTTCAGTTTATGTGTTTATTTCTACAAAACTGAATGTAATGATTTTTAATTTGTTTTAATGTTTTATAAATATCTGTAATGGTTTCAAAAACCAATCAAAAAGTAAAAAAACTACTACAACTGCTATACGTAGAACATGTTACTTCCACTTCAAATCTGGAAATAAGTGTGAAGTCACAAAGGAGAGTTTTGAGTGAAAAGAACAGCAGAGCGGATAGCAGGGGGAAGGGAAGACCAGAGATAAGGGAAACAGAAAGAGAAAGCAGCTTGACCTGCAATACATTTCAGTGGAAGAATAATGAGCAAACAAGGGTTGGTGTTATGGAGGGAGTATGGGGGGGGGGGCAGAAGTGGACAAATACTGTACAAATAGCCTGCAGAGAATCATGGGCCTAAAAGAGAACTTACACTGGAAAGAAAGGAAGTTTTAAGCTAAAATAAGGTAAAATACTAATAAAGGTATTACAGATAGTATGGTATATATCAAAATAACACATTTATCTCAGCACATGAGAGGTAAAACCTTTATAACTAACTTGTGGCTTTGTCACATGTGAGTAATGGGTCTTAAAGCTCACTAGTTGAGATGAACACGTTATTCCACTGCAATCCATTATGTATTCACTATTCATTAATTTCAAATGTTTTATCAGGAAAGACATACTGGTCAGGTAACAACTTGTTTAAAGATGCATCCTGATGGAAGGGGAAAGGGGAAAAGAGAGTACAGTACAATTCTGGCAATAAGTTGAAATAAAATAGTAAGTTACAGCTGCTGTGTGAAGAGACAAATATAAATACAGAATAAATATACAATAACCATGTCCAGTGGAACGGACACATACATTTGCTGATTCAGCTGTAGAAACAATGTTCAATAATGCAGGATTAAGCTGTGGTCAATAGGTAGGTAATTACTTGGAGGGCCTGAAAGCCAGGGGTACACATTGTGGTCAAGGGAAATGATGGGGTGAATTGTGAAGTCACAAAGGAGAGATTTAAGTGAAAAGTGGGGCAGAGTGGATAGCAGGGGGAAGGGAAGACCAGAAATTAGGGAAACAGAAAGAGGAAGCAGCTTGACCTATGATATATGTCACTGGAAGGATGATGAGGAAACAAGAGTTGGTGTTATGGAGGGGGAGGGAGGTAACATACTGTAGGAGGGAGGAAGTCAAGCCAGAATTTGGAGACAAAAGAAGCACAGTGGTGGAGGTGCCTGGAATCAAGGGAGGGAAGGGAGGGAGAAGGAGGAGTAGAAACAGCAATGATGGGTGTGAGAGGGAGAGTCCAGGGTAAAGTGGCAGACAGAATAACATAGGGGGTCCAGTCTGGCCAGTGTGGACTTGAGAGCTGCACTGAAAGTGATCCCACCCCAATAAAAAATGAAGAGGATCATTATTGAGAGGATATATCTGTGGGAAGGAAGCAGGATACACCCTTTATTCCTGTAAAGAGACCCAAGATTAGGGCGGAGCTTCTCTTGGATGGCATACATATGCACAGAGAAATCAAAGTGATCACCTAACCATATCCCTAGGTATCTGAAGGTGGAGATGTCCTCAATCACCAGACATTCAATGGTATGGAAGGAAAGGGTTTTGAGGGTTTGGCCAAACTGCCCAATGCCAAAGTTCTTAGAACTGTTTTCTTGGCATTCAGGGACAGTTGATTGTCCTGGAACCAGTGTTAGATGTTGGAGAAATCCAGTTGGAGCCAAACAGTCAGGTCAGGGTAGAGGTGCCAGAGGTACAGAGCACTGTATTGTCTGCATACATATTAATGGCTGCAGATGTACAATGCATTTAGGTGATCATTTAAGAAAATTGAGAAAAGTATTGTGCTCCAAATGGAGCCTTGTACCACACCTGAGCAGATGGGAGTGTTGTGGGGGGGGTGAATCTCCAATGCAGACAGCTTGGGACCTACCCTCAAGGTAGGAGAGGAATCAACTAACAGCAAGGTCTGAAAGCCCCACTCTTTAGGGGAAGGGGATATGCAATAGTGTTGAAACCTTTGCCAGGTTAACAAAGATTGCAGATGTAATCAGACCCTGGTCCATTTTGAATAGGACGGAGTCACCAGACAGGATAGAGTTAGTGAGCTGTAGGAGAAAATTCATAGGATTCATAGGATTTATAGGATTCATAGAAATGTTTAAGCTAGGAAGGCAATTTGCTTGTAAAGGCTTGTCATTTTTCAACGGTTATAGCCTGTAATATTTTTTCCTTTATAGTAGATATCCAGTCTATGTTTAAACTCTTCCATGTCTTTTCTCACTACCACCTCAGCTATTAGCTCATTCCAGAGTGTCACCACCCTCTGTGTTATCCATTGCCTATTTTTTTGTTCTGTAAAGTTCTCCCTTTAACAGTAGATCATGAATTCTGGTGTCATGTTGTATTATCTTCTGTTGTAATCCCAAATAAACCCATAGATCTGTATCCTGAAATATTTTGTGTATCAGACACAGGGGTCCATGTGATAATAGTGAAAAAATAAAAGCTAGTCCAAAATGAACAACTACAAAATAGTGTAGACAAACACACTAACCGCAAACAACAGTGCTGCCTACAAATCATGAAAACACTGCTGTAATAACATATTTCGGGGGGGTTTCGGCCCCTCACGCCGCTTTGTAGAGAGCTTTGAACCCCACACCCATTTAATATAAATCATCACCTCTATGGGGGATACAACTTGGGAAGACAGAGAAACTCAGGAGGAGGGGATATTCTCAGGGGTAAGCAACTCTGGAAGGAGGAGCAAGCCAGGAGGTAGCCAACCTCATATTCCAGTTCCAGGGGGATGACAGAACCGTGGGGGGAGATGTGAACCACAGCACAACACATAATACCTACTAACAACAAAAAAAAAAAGAAACACTCAGCCTAGAACCCAGGTCGAGCACACCGAACACACACATAGCCAGCAACTCTAACCACTAAGCTACACTGGCAGCTTGACAGCTCACCCCACAGCAGCCTATTTAACTACTAACCACAAAGCTGCTGGTGAACTACATCCCAATCTTCCTGTACTACTACACTGAAAAAAACAATTGCTATAAAAACCATGTAATCTAAAAGATGTTCACCCTCTTTCACTTGCCCTTATTGAGTTGTCCAAATTGATTTGCTGTTTTCATGGGATACCCAGACACAGATCCCATCTCAGTCTTCTGTACTCCAAGGTAAACATGTCAAACTTTGCCAATCTCTTTTCATATGACAGCCCCTTTGCACCTGTTTCCATATTTTTTACCCTCCTCTGAACACTCTCCATCTGTTATATCTCTCCCCTAGACTGCAATGACAACAACTGGCAACTGTACTCCAGATGAGTCCTCACAAGTGCACGGTAAAGAGGCATTAACGCCTTGCTATCTCTGCTGGTTATGTTTGTCTATATAGTCCAATATCCTGTAACATTTTTGGCTAGACCCCTTCACATCTTTATTTATTCATCGTTATTCCTGAATCCCTTTCCATCTTACTTTCCATAATTTCCTTCCCTAATACTGAATACTTAGCCCTTTTGTTTCCGCTACCCATAGAATTCACAGTACATTTATCAAAATAACATTTTAACTTATGAGACTTTGCCCACTCTTCAAGATTTCTTAATTCTGATTTAAAATGACTTACATTGAACCTAACTTAGTATCATTAGTGAATTGTGCTACCCACCCGCCACTGTTACTCTGTATTGATGCTACGTACAGTAGATGTTAAATAATGTGGGGCCCAGTACAGAACCCTGTGGAACCCCACTCATCACTGTATCCCACTTGATGTACAACCTCTTATGACTACTTGTTGTCTCCTATTTTGAAGCCATGATGTTATCCAGCTCACCAGCCTTTGATTTAAGCCTATGTCTTTCAGTTTAGATATCAACTCTAAATGTGACACTTTATCAAATGTTTTGTTGTAGTCCAGGAAAATAACATCCATAGGTAGTCCTTTGTCCAATGCCTTGTTTACATTCTCAAAAAAGGCTATCAGATTTGTCTGAAAAAATCTTGCCTTTGTAAAACCATGCTGAGTGAGATCCGTCATGTTATTTTCCTTGACAAACATTTCTATTTCCTCTTTGATAACAGTTTCGAGATTTGAGAACCTTGCCCAACACTGATGTTAAACTAACTGGTCTGTAATTCTGATAACTGTCTTTTCTACCTTTTTATAGCTGCTGTTGACATAGCCCAGCAGACATTTTGCTATTACAGTAGAAAAAAAGGAGCTGTCCAGATTCCTAATGGACTAGACAAAATTGGAGATTTTTGCTATCACTACACTAAATTCATTCATTCAGCTGAACAGTGCTGCAGTGCACTACTTTGTGTGCCAAGCTTCAGTGTGGGTAGACTTTTCTTTCAAGATAAATTCATAACTCATAATCATGTCAAGTCAGTCACCTTTCAGACATAAATGGTAATTGAGAGTGAGGAAGGAAGTTTCAGATTTCAGAAGCTATGGAGAAAGGCCTCAGATGGAAAAACGTGCAGCTTGGGAATAAACATGTGGATGGCGTAGCCTTTACCTGGAGCAATACAAAAAGGTTCAGGAGGTCCAGTTTCCATTTTAAAGGTCTTTTAAAAATGGTCCAACAGAGGCCAGATAAAAACTAAAGCATAAATGAGAAATCAGACCAGAGAGCTACTTTCACATGAAGTGCATAGTTTTATTTTTCATCAGCCAATATTCTTTATTCCAAACCGTGCAACATTTCTAGACACCGCCCACTTGGGCATGCCTCTGACCCTCCACAGCCCCTTGTCCATAGCCCCAGAATCATCTATTAGTGGTCCTGTGGGTACAGGAGACCGCCCACCCACCCTCGAGTCAAGCAAGGATAACACCACCCACTTGGATGTGCCTCAGACCCTCCATGGCCCCTCATCCACAGCCCCAGAATTGGCTAATAGTGGTCTTGTGCTACAGGAAACTGCCCACCCACCCTCGAGTCAAACAAGGATAACACCGCCCATTTGGGCGCACCTCAAACCCTCCACAGACCCTTGTCCACAGCCCCAGAATTGGCTAATAGAGGTCCTGTGCTACAGGAGACCACCTGCCCACCCTTGAGTCAAGCAAGGATAACACTGCCCACTTGGGTGCACCTTGGACCCTCCACGGCCCCTTGTCCACAGCCCCAGAATTGACTAATAGCGGTCTTGTGCTACAGAAAACCGCCTTCCCACCCTCAAGTCAAGCAAGGATAACACCGCCCACTTGGGTGAGCCTTGGACCCTCCACAGCCCCTCGTCCACAGCCCCAGAATCAGCTAATAGCGGTCCTGTGCTACAGGAGACCGCCCACCCACCCTTGAGTCAAGCAAGGATAACACCGCCTGCTTGAGCGCACCTCGGACCCTCCACGGCCCCTCATCCACAGGCTCAGAATCAGCTGATAGCAGTCCTGTACTACAGGAGACCGTCTGCCCACCCTCAAGTCAAGCAAGGATAACACCTCCCACTTGGGCGCACCTCAGACCCTCCATGGACCCTCGTCCACAGCCTCAGAATTGGCTAATAGTGGCCCTGTGCTACAGGAGACCACCTGCCCCCCTCGAGTCAAGCAAGGATAACACTGCCCACTTGGGCACACCTCGGACCCTCCACAGCCCTTCATCCACAGCCCCAGAATCAGCTAATAGTGGTCCTGTGCTACAGGAGATCGCCCGCCTACCCTTGAGTAAAGCAAAGATAACACCGCCCACTTGGGCATGCCTCGGACCCTCCAAGGCCCCTCGTCCACAGCCCCAGAATCAGCTAATAGCAGTCCTGTGCTACAGGAGAACGCCCACCCAACCTTGAGTCAAGCAAGGTAATTAAGAAAAGGAGCAGGGCCATTTGCTTTGTCTGAGGACACAAGCCGTAAAGTTTGAATGTGCTCATTTGGTGCCTTTTTTCACGAACTTTAAAATCACAGTACAGCTGCTCACAACCTCTCTCAGTCAGCACTGTGGGCACAGCTGCACTGCAACATCGTTTTGGATTTTGCACCGAAACGCCTGTACTGCAGTTTACTTTTTATTTGTTTTTGGAACAATTCTGCCCGGTCCAGGGGTATTTCCAGCCACAGCTGCAAGTTCTCCTAGTCCCAGCCCTGCCGGCACTCTGTGACATCTCCCCACCCACCCTCACCCTCCCACCCTATATGGGCATTTACTTATATAGCCCTTGTATGTCAATTTCATCCAGAACCAATCAGGTTGTTTTGCCATTAGCTCCTTACACAATTCCAACATTAGGGGCGTCTGGTTAATTCTCATGATTACAGTTCCATATAAAACTAGTTCTGCTTTATGTATGCTGACTTCTTTCTGCAACTGTAAATCTTTCTCACACAATGACGCCAAAATTCCTGCTCTTGCTTGCAACCAGCCTGCTGGTCCTCTTATTCACTAAGCTCTCCCTGGTTACAAGCTCCCATAGGAATTCCTGGGAGCATTACTCTGCTAATGATTTCCTCTTTTCAAACTTGCTTGTCAGGCAGATAGTGCATTTCGACCTCACTCCACTACTGACTCCCAAATTCCTCAACTACTTAATTGCTGCCTACTTGAATTTAAATCTCAGCCCTAGAAAGATGACTGTTCCCACTTTTTTCCATCGTAGACTCCAGTATCTCATGCTGCTAGCCATCCTGCTAGCAGGTGACATGGAATGGAATCCTGGTCCCTCACAGCATCACTCTAGCAATGCTGTCTCCTGGACTACTTCCTCTGTCCACATAGTCCACCTAAACATAAGGAGCCTGACCTGTAATTTCCCTGATCTTGAGGCTTGGGTCTCCATCTATAACCCTGACATTTTGGGTCTATCTGAGACGTGGCTTAAGCCCTCTATCCCCGATTCTGTCTGCTCACTAAGTGGCTACAGTCTCCTTAGGCATGACCGATTATCTTCTAAGCGGGGTGGGGGTGTCGCGCTGTTCTATAAAGCACATCTCCATATCACTCAGACTAATATTCCTCAACCTTGCTTATGTGAATCCCTTCATGCAGTACTCCACCTGGGTCCTAAAAAACTTCACATAGTTGTTGCCTATAATCCAGCCCTTGGTGGGCTGCCTGCCTTCTCCAATCTGTTGGAGAAATCGATAAAAATATCAGGCCACAATGAACTGCTCATTCTTTGGGATATGTACCTAAACTGGCTCAGGCAAACTCATAGCTCCCTTCTATTTTTGATTCAAAGCTACCATTTCCACCAAGTTATATTTGTACCCACTAGGGTATCCCCTAAAGAAACTTCTAGTACTCTATTGGACTGGGTACTAACGAACAGGATATGTAGTGTAGTGGGGGGTGGCAGGAAGTAGGCTGTTGGTTAACTAGAATCTGCAGTTTATCCAGTAGGTAGGAAAGTGGGCAGACTGGGTGGGCCAAGTGGTCCTTATCTGCCATCAAAGTCTATGTTTCCATGTTTCTATATACAGAATTGTAAATGCAGGCATTCTGCCAGATTCTATATCTGACCACTCCCTCATCTCTTGTGTGTGGCAACACTCTAGCCCCTAGCCTTCACCACCACACTTGATCACCTTTAGAAACTTTGCCAACCTAGATGAAGCGAAGTTCCTACATGAACTCACAGCTATGGACTGGACCTATGTTTTGCAGACCCTAGATGTCCAAGCAGCTCTTTTCTAGAACAAATTCTAGCAGTTCAAAATAGACACACACCCCTCGTGACCCGACGTATTCGAGTGAAACCTTCTAGGTGGTTACACAAGAATCTACTAGCTGCACTTCATGCCAGAGACAAAAGCTGGAAGCGCTTTAGGAAATTCGGGCTTAATACAGACTACCAGATCTATAGGGCCCAGTGTAGCGAGTGTAAAAAGCAGATCAGACAAGCAAAAAACTCCTACTGTAAGGGTCTTTTGTTGGACGCATCTGATGATCCTAGGAAATTCTGGGTGCATGTGAAAACATTTCTAGGTGCTAAGAAACCTCTCTTAGACAACAATATGATCATTGACGGAATCTACTGCAACGACCCCTGAACTATTGCTGAAGTATTTAACAAGCAATTCTCTGACCTGTTCCAGCTCACATCCATGTTCCTCCCTGCGCAGCATTTATCCCAATCCACTTTGCCCTCACCTTCTGTGCTTGCCCCTCCCTTTTACTTTAAGGTGGTATCTAAATCGTAAGTCCTTAGCTTACTTAACACCATTTCTGATAATACTAGTGTAGGCTCGGATGAAATTGAGCCCAAACTTTTAAAACTTGCTGCACCATTCATTGCCCTGCCACTGTCTAGGATTTTCAACCTCTCCCTCTGTGCTGGATTTGTCCCTGAGATCTGGAAAGTGGCTAAAGTCACCTCAGTTCCTAAGAAAGGAGATAAAAGAGAGATGGCAAATTACCGTCCGATTGCTATCCTGTCAGTCTTGTGCAAACTCATGGAAAAACTTGTATCTATCCAAGTTAATGAATTCCTGACCAAATACAACCTTCTCTCATCAACTCAGTATGGCTTTCGTAAAGGTCATAGCACCTCCACTGCCTTGCTTCACCTTACAAATGGCACCCTTACTGCAATGGACAAAGCCAATTAACGGGAGCAGTATTTATCGACCTCACCAAGGCATTTGACCTCGTTGATCATCCTCTCCTACTTGACAGCCTCCAAACCCTTTGTTTCTCGCTTAACTTGGTAATCTGGTTTAAGAGCTACCTTTAAAATAGAACCCAGATTGTCAGATTCAACTCTACGGTGTCCAGCCCTATGGCAATTAACCTAGGTGTTCCACAAGGATCAATATTAGGCCCCCTTCTCTTCACCATTTTCATTAATAGTATCTCATCAGCTATCCTGGGTTGCAATGCGATCCTTTATGCTGATGATCTGGTCCTGTACTGTAGTGACAACAATATACAGCACATCAACCAGTCTCTTTCTTCTGCTTTCATGTTACTCAATCTTGGCTTCTCCACCATAAGTTAATTCTTAATGCTAATAAAATGCAAACAATGCTGTTTGGGACGGCAGTCAAATTAAAACACAACTGAGACATTTAAGGTTTTGGGTGGTCAGGGTGGGCTAGACCTTGAATCAGTACGCTCCTTCATGTATCTTGGAGTCCTCCTTGACGAAAACCTTAACTTTGACAAACACATACTAAACACCTGTAAATCAGTTAATACTAAAATTGTAGTAGCCTTCAAAGCCAGCTATGTCCTCACATTGTTGGCTAGAGTAGCCATCGCTAGGGGGATCCTGCTCCCGTCACTTTCCTGTGGGATAGTCTCATATCTATACACATCCCAATCTATTCTCAGGATACCACCTACAACAGTATCTGCAGGTATGCCTCTGCTTCCCCCTGTCTAAACACCATTGCCAGCTCTATGCGGACCTAAACTGGCTTCCCCCCACTTCTGTCCGTACTCCAGCCCTTAGCAACCTGACTGACAATATACTCAGAAATAGCATCCCAACTTTGCTTGCCTCCTTGTTATCTCCGCTGCCCTCCATGCATGGCCTTTGATCAGCTGATAAATCACTGCTGCTTATAACTAGATGTAAATCTAAGAAAGTGAACCTAGTTTTCACATACTCGGCGGCCAAACTCTGAAACTCCCTACCTCTGGACATCCGCTTAGCTCCCAGTCATGTCCAATTTAAAAATAAATGTTGCTCCTTCCTCTTTAATCAGGTCTCCTATACCTGCTTCAAACCCCCTAAACGTGCCATTCTATCTCTATGGTCTCTACAGTCCTGCTGTCTTACCTCCCACTGCTGCTGGCCTAACCCTAAAACTTATCCAGCCTACCTAGTCCTGTTGTCAAGGCACTTATATCTCAACCGATTATGCCACTTATACCAAACTGTTGATTGCTAGTTGTGTTAACTGTTATCTGAACCTTGTTTTGTATCTGAACTCTATAACTTTATTGTAAACAACCATGTACTTGTGTACCTTGGTTCTCTGGAATACCGTTCTCTCCCCTACCCAAATGTATTTCCACTTGTTCTACCTCTTTGTCAGTTGAAATATTGGCTATTTTTAAAGTATCTTGTTATCAGTCAAGTTTGTTTCTGTTGCATTGATTGTACTGTACCCTCCCGGGTCATGCCTGAAAATAGTCATTTCCATGGCTAATGCACTTACCCAGTAAACAAAAACTAAATAAGTAAATAAAGACTTCTTCACCAGAGAATTGGCTGAAATTCACATAATAATCATAGACTTAGTATGCAGTTTTTCCCTGCTAATATACCTCGCAAAATAATTCATATAATAATTTTTTTGGCAACTGGGTAAGCCTGCTAGGCACAAGTGTCTGTTTACAAGAGCAACATGGGAGCACTGGGGTGATTAAGTGACTTGCTCAGAGTCACACAGTATGCAAGTTGAGGCTGTGGGAATCAAACCCAGGTCTGCTAGATGTATCAAGCTAATTCATAGCTCATTAACCTCTAGGCTATACTGCTAGCCTCAATTGTAACATTGAGCAGAATAGTCTCCACATTAACTTAATAGTTCCTCAATACTGTATATGCACTTCCTTATCTTCTTTCTTTAAACATTTTTTTCACAAAATCTGTGTGCATAAACGTATATTAAATTATGCTCCTAAATCTCAATATGGACACTGCAAAATCATTAAAACATTTTATTAAAACTTATTAATGGCTACACAATTGTCTACAAAATTAATTCATTTTTAAATGCTATATGAAAACCTTCACCATTTTTCAGACCATTTCTCCATTTTTTTAAGGGCTTCCCTCATTCTTTCAACACCCTAAGACATGTCCACCCTATTGCATACCTTTGAATAGAAACATAGAAACATAGAATGTGACAGCAGATAAGGACTGCTTGGCCCACCTACTCTGCTCATTTTTCTACCTAACAGATAAGCTGCAGATCCTAGTTAACCAACAGCTTACTTCCTCCTACCCCCCACTAGGACTGTCTTATGTTTGTCCCATGCATTCTTGAATTCCCCCACTATTCTTGACTCCACGACCTCCTCTGGGAGGCTGTTCCATGCATCCACAACCCTCTCTGTGAAAAAAGACTTCCTCACATTACCTCTGAGCCATCCCCCCTCTATCTTCAAATTGTGCCCCCTTGTTCTTGCACATGTCTTTTTCTGAAAGATGCTACCCTCTTGGACTTTGTTGATTCCCTTGAGGTACTTGAAAGTTTCTATCATGTCCTCTCTCCCTTCTTTCCTCAGGGTATACATATTAAGCTCCTTTAATCTTTCTTCGTATGTCTTCTGGTGCAGACCCTGCACCATTTTGGTTACCCTCCTCTGGACAGCCTCCACTCTGTCTATGTCTTTGCGAGATGGGGTCTCCAGAACTGCACGAGTACTCAGATGGGGTATCACCAACTGTCTGTACAGAGGGATAACAACTTCCTGTTTTCTACTATTGATGCCTCTCCTATGCATCCCAGTATCCCCCAGCCTTCCTTACTGCCTTCTCACATTGCTTGCCCACCTTTAGGTCATCTGATATAATTACCCCAGGTCCCTTTCCATTTTTACTGTTGTCAGTATCTCACCCCCCATTCTGTACTCTTCCCCTGGGTTTTTGTCTCCCAGGTGCATTACCTTGCACTTCTTTGCATTGAATCTGAGCTGCCATACATCTGACCATTCCTCCAACCTTGCCAAGTCTCTTCTCATCCTTTCCACTCCATCTTGTGTATCAACCCTGTTGCAGATCTTTGTGTCGTCTGCAAAGAGCCATACTTTTCCTTCCAGTTACTCTGCAATGTCACTTATAAAGACATTAAAAAGGACCGGTCCTAGTACTGAACCTTGTGGTACCCCACTAGTAACCCTTCTTTCTTCACTGTGGACTCCATTTACTACTACTCTTTGCGTCCTGTTGTCTAGCCAATTTTTTATCCAGGCTACCACCTTAGGAGGACCCACTCCAAGGCTGGCTAACTTGTGTATTAATCTTTTGTGTAGGACTGTATCAAATGCCTTGTTAAAATCTAGGTAGGCCATGTCCACAGCCCCTTCCTGGTCTACTACTTTAGATTCATCTGACATGACCTTCCCATTGTGAATCCATGCTGCCTTGGGTCCTGTGCCCCACTGGCCTCTAGGTACTCAACAATTCTTTCCTTCAGAAGTGATTCCATCATTTTACCTACCACTGAGGTCAAACTAACTGGTCTGTAGTTTCCTGCCTCTGTCCTGCTCCCACTTTTGTGAAGAGGAATCACATCCACCCTCCTCCAGTCCTCAGGTACCACCCCATCCTCCCATGATTTGTTAAAGAGAGTAGTCAGCGATGTCACTAGTTGTACCATTAGTTCCTTTAGAATTCTTGGGTGAATCCCATCAGGCCCCATTGCTTTGTCCACCTTCATTGGATTAGTTCTTTCAGAACCCTTTCTTCTGTAAATGGACAGGTATCGACCCCCATCTTCAGAGTGTGTCTCTTGTTTGGTTTAGGTACCTCTCCCTCCTCTTCCTTTGTGAATACTGAGCAGAAATATTTGTTCAGTATCTCTGCTATTTCACTGTCGCCCTCTACCCACATTCTCTCCCCCTTTATTAAGCCTCAGTATCCCTCCTTTGGTCTTTCTTCACTCCTTAATGTACCTATAAAAGGTCTTATCCCCCTTCTTAACAGAGTTGGCTATCCTTTTCTCAGTTTGGGCCTTTGCTATTCTGACTGCCTTCCCAGCCTCTTTCTGCTTTAACTGATTAAGTTCTCTGTCCTGTTCCTTCTGTGTTTCCTTATATTTCCTGAATGCTATCCTTTTCTCCTTAACCTTCCCTGCCACCTCTTTTGAGAACCATAGCGGTTTTTTCCTTTGTTGTGTTTTTGTTGATTTGCTTTACACAAAGGCTTGTTGCCTCTGTGATGGCTGTTTTGATTACTCCCCATTGTTCCTCCACCCCTCTTTCTTGCCTATTTGCTAGTGCTTTTCTGAGGCACTCTCTCATTTTCCCAAAGTCAGCCCTCCTAAAGTCCAATACTCTTGCTTTTGTATGGCTTGATTGTATGGCTGTGTTTATCATGAACCACAGTTTGGTGGTTGCTTGTTCCCAGATGGCTACCCACTTCTAAATCTGAGATTCTTTCTCCATCCCCATTTGAGAGTACCAGGTCTAAAATTGCTCCCTCCCGAGTGGGTTCCAATACTAGCTGTCTGAGGCATGCACCCTGTAGGGCATCAAGAATGACCCTGCTCTTGGATGTGCCTGCAGCAAAGGTGCTCCAGTTAACATCTGGCATATTCAGGTCCTAGTATCTCCCCTTTTTCTGCCATTCTAAGGATGCCTTCTATCATTTCCTTGTCCATTCCTTCCCCCTGAGATGGGGGTGTGTATACACTCCCATGCAGATTGTGGTGCCATTTTCTGTCTCCAGGGTGACTCAGAGTGTCTCTTCTGCTCCCTGTTTAATTTTTAGTTCTGTTGCTTTGATCCCTTCCTTTACATAGAGAGCTACTCCTCCTCCTCCTGTTTTACCCTCCCTGTCCCTCCTGTAGATTGTGTATTCTGGTATATTGACATCCCAGTCATGGTTCTCTGTGTACTATGTTTCTGTGACTGCCACAATATCCAGGCAACCTTCTTCCATCAAGGCCACTAGTTCAGAGAGCTTGGTAAACAGACTACGGGCATTGGTACTCATCACCTCCCCTTTTTGATGGCCTTACCCCTTTTAGTCCCATCTCTGTCCTCACTGCCTTTGCCTTTTTTTACATTTACTTCTTTCCTGCTCCCTAATGACTTCTCTACCTTGGTGTTTACCTCACTAATTACCATGTTTTGTGGGGGGAGGCTGGGATTTCCCTGCTCCTTTTCAGTGCCTCCCCCCTTGGTTAGTTTAAATGCATTTAAACCTCTCACCTAAGATCCTGGTTCCCCCCTGGACAGATGCAGACCATCACACCAGTATAGGTCTGCATCCCTCCAGGTGGCTCCCCAGTCCCAAATGAAGCCAAAACCCTGAGCTCCACACCAGTTTTTCAACCATTCTTTGAATTCCCTGGTGAGGAGTACCCTAGCATCACCCTTGCCATAGACAGGCAGCACCTCTGAGAAGGTTACCGTATGCACTACTTGTCTAAGGCCCCTCCCCAACTCTACTAACTCCTCTTGCACTGCTCTGATCCCATTCCTACCTAGGTCATTTGTCCCTTGGTGGACAATGACATCCAGCTCCCTCCCTCGTGCAGCTGCTCCCATGATCCTGAGGATTCACTTCCTGTCCCTCCAAGCCGTGGCACCAGGCAGGCACCTTACCTCTCTCTCCCCTTCCTCCCCCACTTCTACCACCTAATGATTAAGTCTCCCACCAGGAGTTGTTTTCTTCCCCTGTGGGATCCCATGCCACCCTCCTGTGGGTCTCCTTTGTGAAGGTTCCCAGCATCCTCCTTGGTCTCCGCTGCAGGTGCCTCCATAGAGGAACCACTATCCACCAGAAGAACGTATGAATTGTGGAGAGGTGCAGCTGGAGGGATGCAACTCTGTTCCACCACCCTCTCCCTCCCTGAGCCCACCCTGGTGCAGTCTTTCCTCTTTCTTGGCAACCTCTGAGGTAGTGGCATTGGCCCTAGTGGTCCCTGGGTGGGGGAGGAGGTTTCACAAATCCTAGCCAGGTCAGCCTGGAGATGGGTAACCTCCTTCCTCAGACCTGAGAGGTGCCTGCAAATAGGGCAGCATTGCCACCTCCAGAATGTCTCCCAGGACATTGCCACCCCACAGCCATTACACTGCACCACTCCTATCATGTCTTATTTTGTGTCCCCTCTCCTGTTTCTCTGTATGCTTACTCTCTCTTCTCCTTACAACTCTCACCCTTCCTGTTCTGGGACAGCAACTTCCAATATTCTTTGGTAGTCTCCTTCTTCCTTGCTCAGTGTCAGACCACCAGCAACTGGGGGGGAGAGTGAGCTACTTTTTTCCTTTAGGGTTGGCAAAACTAATGTTTCTCTATGATCCTTCCCTTCCTACTGCCAAACAGGAAGTCCTGTTGTCAGTCAAATCCAGTCACTATAAAAGTAGAACTGACTTAGGGTGAGACGGAGGGCAATTAGTAAGAAAAAAAGGCTAGCAACAGGAAGTTGTAATTGGAGTCACCTGCCTTTATATTGTCTAAGCCACACCCCCAATTAAGCTCTCTCTCGTCCTACTGATTTAGCAAAGTAAGTTGATACAGTACCCTTCCCAGTACAGAACACACACTGACTTTCTTTTCTTTTTCTAACCTTAAATAAGACCCCTTCTACTTCTAATAAAGTGGCTGTCTGCTTAATCTCAATAGACACTGACTCCTGCTGAGATAGAAGTTTTAAATTAGTAAGAAAATGGTAGCTTCTTTTAGTTAGCTGCTTTCTGCTCTACAAGCAAGATTTCTGTTTTCCAAAGGCTAGCAACAGGAAGTTGTAATTGGAGTCACCTGCCTTTATATTGTCTAAGCCACACCCCCAATTAAGCTCTCTCTCCTTCTACTGATTTAGCAAAGTTGATACAGTACCCTTCCCAGCACAGAACACACACTGACTTTCTTTCTTTACTGTTTTTAACCCTAAATAAGACCCCTTCTACTTCTAATAAAGTAGCTGTCTGCTTAATCTCAACAGATACTGACTCCTGCTAAGACAGAAGTGTTAAATTAGTAAGAAAATGGTAGCTTCTTTTAGTTAGCTGCTTTCTGCTCTACAAGCATGATTTCTGTCTTCCAAAGGCTAGCAACAGCTGATGCCTTTTGCCATCAGAGTCTCCCGAGCCTCAGCAGCTGAAGAGTATTCTTGTTTCCCTTTGGGCATGAAGACCACTAATTTTGCTGGATATGGTGTGTTAAATTTGATGCATTGGGCTTTCAGTATTAGTAGCAGTGGGAGGTAGGCTCTGCGTTGTCTCACCATTTGTGGGGCATAATCATGATCTATGTAGAATCTCGTTTGACCATGGTAGATCTGCTGTTTGCACCATGCTGTTAGCAAAATTTGTTCTTCAATCGCATAGCTATTGAAGCAGGTGATGATTGCACTAGGGCTGGCTGTCGCTGAGGTGGGCTTAGGCACCAAAGCTCTATGTACCCTCTCCAGGTCCAAGGGCATAGCTTCAAGGAGATCAAGGGATTTTTGTAGTAGGTTTGCCACAAATTATTTTATTTTTGAGCCTTCAGTGCCTTCAGGGATGCAGTAGATATGGATATTTTAAGGCCTTGCCCAGTTCTCTTCGTATTCCTGGCAGGTTGTTAACATCTCCTGCTGGTCTTGCAATAGCTGAATAAGGGTCTTGAGGTCATCTACTCTGTTTTCTGTGGTGGTGAGTTGGTGCTCGTTATCATCGGCCCATTGTTCCAACGAGGTAATATCTTTAAGCATCTCCCTTCCCATACAGCTGCTTAATTTCTGCCCTGAATACACACAGCTCATTGTAGATTGTGTTTACCTTAATTTTCTTATTTTTACCTTTTGGTGTGTGATAAGCCACAGAGTTAGTTTTAGCTGAGGAAGGAGCTGGCTGTACCGACGTGGTGTCCGACTCAGAGGCCTCTGAGTCCGATCTTTCAGCATCCATCATGTAATCATCCATTTTCTGGGTCTTTAGTGGCTCATATCCCTTATTCCCCCTCTCATTCATCATTTTGAGTGATTCTTTTTCTTTTCAAATTTTAATGGTAAAGGGGGAATAGCTGAGGAGGTGAACAGAGCAAACTCCTTAGACCGCCATCAACCTCGGTGGTGGAACCGGATGGAAGTCTGTAACTTTTTATTTCTGAAGTGTTTTTCTTTTTCCTTTTGCTCATCTGAAAGTCTCCTATGGGATATTATTGCGCTGGATGTGTGGAGCAGCTCTTAGCCTGGCAGCTGACATGTCTAACTCTACTGCCCCCCACTGCTTCATCAGCATTGTGATCTTACTGACAGTGACATCACAGGTAAATGGCCTGGCAGTCACTCACTTACTGTTCCTAAGTAGCAGTGATGTCACAATGCTGATAATGTAATGTGGGGCAGTACAGCAAGATATGACAGCTGCCAGGCTAAGAGCTGTTACTAACATCATACCTGCTAACATCAGGTAAAAAATCTTCTAATTAAACAAAGGGAAAAGAAAAAAGCACCTCAGATATAAAATGTAACGGTTGGCTGCTTTTAAAATCTGATATTAGTTTTTGGCAGTACACTAGCCCTTTGATGTGAGGTGGAAAGTGAAGTGACTGGATGTAGGTTTTTTTTTTAACTTCTCTAAGTGGTATTGTTCTGCAAATCAGGAACAAGAGCAGCAGATGATCTTAGGGCTTTATTAATTCAAGCTTTTGTGTGCTCACTGTGTTTCCTGTTTTAAGATCCCCTCTTCTGAAGCTTTTAGGAGCTGCTGAAGGCAGCACTGCCTGTAATAATTGTGGCTCATTAAATCTGAGAAACTTTAGAGATTACATTTATTTTTCAAACGTCTCCTGGACTGATAATTCTAAATCCTGACCTGTTTATTTTGTTGTGCAATAAACAAGTATTCTTTTCATGAAACATAATGTAAAATGGATAATGTTGTCTCTTTCTGTATTTATGAATGTGTAGTTCTGTGGACATTCTCTGCCAAAAGGCACTGGCTGCTGCTGGTGCGAGTGATCAGGTTTCGGCTAAATCAGCAGAGAGGGGCCTTAGAAATGGAAAATTATTTTAACTTACAAACTGTTGTTTTAAAATGAAGATTTTAATGATCTGATTTCAAGCATGTGTTTCATCACCTACCACTGGCACGTGTGCAAATGAGATACTGTACCATTTAGCCAAGTAACTGGATGGCTCAGCGGATTGGCAGCAGGTTAAGGAGTCTTTCACTGCTTGGCCATGGGTTCAAATCTGTCACAGGTTGCCACCACTCAACTAATATGCTTTCCTTTTCCTCTAAGATTGCTTAAACATGTGTATAAAGGCTGCAGTGCAGTGGGTTTTACTTTTGTTAGCTCTGCAACTGGAGAGTGCCAGAATAAAATGTAGTTAACGCTAGGGCATCGTGGGGAGGGGACTGATATTTTGTGAGACCTTTTAAATGTAATTGTGGTGCTGGTGTCAGCTCCTGCCACACATCCTGACTTTTGCCACTTTTGCCACTCCTTCTCTTCCTTTAGTTCAAATACAGTACACTCCGACACATATACCATGCATGGAAACATTCAGCACTGACAAATGCTTGTTTCATACATGTAGTTATAGAAGGATTTGTAGTTGTCTTTTAGTCTAGTTGTTAAACTTAGCTACTAATCCCTTTTACTCTTTCTCATTGCTTTTTTACATTCCTTTACCACTGTACTACACGATTCCCATAATTGCTTATTAGTACTCCTTTTTGCCGCTCTGTATTTCTATTTTTCTTCCTTACTAGTTCTTAATTTTTTTGTTAAACAGATTGGAATTTTCCCTTTTTTATCATATTTTACTCTTTCCGGTACATGCATGTTTACCAATTCCCTTACAGACTTTTCCCAGCAAACATATATTTCCAGTCCCAATTTCTCAACTCTTGCTTCATTGCAGCAAAGTTGACTTTGTTATAATATTTAATTGCAGTATTCCCTTTTAACTTACGCTTGTGGTTTGTGATACTATATAATACCATGTTATTTTCACTTCCAGCAAGGGGCTTTCTAACTGTACAGTCCTCTATTTCATGTTCCAGATGGCTTAATATTAAATCAAGTATCCTGTTGCCCTTTGTTCCATGCTTTACATGTTGCTACGAACTTAAACTTGTCATCTTATTATAGAATCATTTTCTAACTGAGTTGTCCCCTCCATTTCTATCCAGTTTATTACTGTGAAATTAAAGTATCCTATTATCATCATTCTGTCTTCCATTTTTAACTTATCTAATGATTTTAAAAAAATCAGAATTTAATTCCATTGTCTGCATTGGTGGTCTATATACTACACCTATTTTTAACTTTTCTTTTCTGCATGTGTTACTTTAACTCAAACTTTTTCAATTTCTAAGTCTTCATCCTTGATGTATTGCACTTTGTCAATATTATCCCTTACATACACAGCTACTGTACACCTCCTATCTTCCTTCCCTTTCCATCATTGTTAAAGAGATTATAACCATTTATTTGCTTACCCCATATATCCTCTTTCTGCTACCAAGTTTCCATTACCCCACAGATATTTATATTTTCTTTTATTAAAAAATGTTCTAGTTATGGCCTAGTGGTGCGGAGGGTTGAGGCGCTGGATGCCACACCTCATGCCATACCGGTGACCCAGGTTCAGGAGCCAGCTCGGGCCACCAGGAGTCGGTCGGGGGGAGAGGGAGGAGTCTGGACTGAGCAGCCACCAGGCAGCCCTCCTCTCCTGGGAGAAATGTGAGGTTTCCTCGACTCTCTCGTCTGCAACCCGGTGGAGGCTAGGTGGCAGTGCCAGGGCGAGGGATCCTAGGTGCTAGGTAGGGAAGGAGGATGGGGCCATCACCTGAGCTGCAGGACACATGTGCACCTCCACGCACATGTGCGACCAGGCACTGGGGCCCCAGGAGTAAAGGGGAGAAAATACAAATACCATGTCTCCCCCATTGTCGTAAAGCAGGAGGGGCAATGGGGGAACACCAGGCTAAGTAAAAAAATATGCTCTAGTTCATCTTTCTTATTTCCTAAGCTGCTAGCATTCGATAAAGCCCTCCAATCTTACTTAGCCTACTGCATGCTGGAATTTTCTTTCTGTGTGTGTTTACTATTTCTCTGTGTGTCTCCTTCCCATTCTCCTGTTTTATTACTTTAAATTTTTCTGGAGACTAATGTTTTTTCTTCCTTATAGAATCCTTGTTCCATCCTTGTTAAGATGCAGACCATCTGAATCATACAAATTTTGAGGCCCAATATTAAAAAGTTTGAGTGAACGATAACTAGTGTTAACCCACACAAACCTGGTTTTGTGCTGGAGCCCAGTATTCCAAAGACTTGGCTGCACTGGCAAACAGGGTTAGCATCCACTCAGACCAAAATGGGGTATGCAAATGTGGGGACAGGGACAGGAATATTGGTGCAAGTTGATATTCAGCCAACTTGTGCCATGCAAAAGGGTTTAGTGCAGTCCTTTTGTGCTGTGCAAACACCACCAAACAAAACCCCCTTTACTTCACACAACTCTAGTGGCTACCAGAGGTAATACAACTACCTAGCCAGCTGGCTTCCAGAGGAGCACATCCTCCCCCATGGTCTGTGGCAGCTCCCCTCTGATCCTCAGCCTGTAGTTACAGAAAGCCCTATCTAGTGCTAGTGGTCCTCCCTCTCTCCAATCACCAACTTGATCTTTAAATAACACTTTCCTGGTGCTAGTGGTCCCCCCTTCCCTCCTATCACCAGCCCAGTGTTTAAATAACACTTCCGTGGTACTAGTGGTTCCTCCTCCCTCTGATCACCAGCCCAATGTTTAAATAACACTTCTCTGGTGCTAGTGGTCCCCCCCTTCCTCCGATCATCATCCTGATGTTTAAATAACACTTTCCTGGTTCTAGTGGTCCCTCCCCTCTGATCACCAGTCTGATGTTTAAATAACACTTTCCTGGTGCTAGTATTCTCCCCTGCCTCTGATCACCAGCCTGCAATATAACTTAAACCCCTTGGTGTTCAGTGGTCCTCCCCGGCTCCAATCCATGGTACCTCTGGTCACAAGCCTCTAATCCCTGGTGTCTAGCAGACCCCCACCATAGCACCAAGCACCCACACCCACAGTCACCTTACCAGTGACCTCGGTGCAATGGGTCCACATACAGTGACCAGTGGAGCTCTCCTCACACCACCTTGACTGGCCACCATATGTCCAGGCAGGGAGCATATGACTTATTTATAAGACAGGGTAATGTGTCCTATTCAGTAAATAAGTCATGGGGTCCCTGCCTGGACATACTCTGGCTGCCCAAGGTGGTGTCAGGAGAGCTGCGCTGCTCACTGTATGTGGACCCACAGCACCGAGGATACTGCTAAGGTGACTGGGGGTGGGTTGGTGCTTGGCACTACAGTGGGGGGCCACTAGATGTCAGGGATTAGAGACATGTGACCATTGGTACCATGGATTGGTGCTGGGGGGAAGGGACCATTGGACACCAGGTGTGGGTTTAAGTTATACTATGGGCTGGCAATCAGAGGGGGGGACCACTAGCATCAGGGTGATTTTTTTAGTATGGGGTGGTTATTGGAGGGAAGGGTGGGGACCACTAGCACCAGAGAAGTTTTACTTAATCATCAGACTGGCAGATGAGGGGGTACCACTAGCGTCAGGGAGGTTTTATTTAAACATTAGGCTGGTGATCAGGGAGGGGGGCCACTAACACCAGGGATAGCTAAAATAAGTCTTGGATTGGGGAGGGGAGGTGACGCTACACTAACCTGCCTCCACTACCAGTGCAAATGCACCCATAATGGGCATGCAAATGGCCCCTTAGCATCTTGCATGCCCAATGGACTCATTTGTATGGGTCCCTTTGAAAACTGCAGGTAGTTCTCCAGCACTATTCACCCTTGAGGTCCACTTTGGAAGCCATGTCCAGGTAATGCTACTTGACTTAGTGCTGTAACAACATGACCCTATATTCAGTTAGGTAGCATCGGTGTCTTACCCAACTTAATACAGCATCCTCGAACCACTGGGTAATTGCAAAGTACAGCCCAAACCTTTGTCCTCCGTTTTGCACTTTTCTGAATATTGGGTCCTAGATCACTCAAAATGCTCCTAATATTTTTGAAAATTGAAATCCTCCCTCACAATTCACCTCTTCAGCCAACCATTTAATTGCTTAATTGCTGTTATTTTCCTTCTGCCTGCCCTTGGGACCAGTAACATTTCTGAAACAATCACTGAGCAACCTCTAGCTTTCAGGATGTTGTCCACTTCCTCATAGTCCCTTTGAATTTCAAGTTCTGATCTCCTTCCTGTATCATTTGTACCTGCGTGTATTATGACTACAGGTTTATTAGTGCCTGCCAGTAATCCCTCCAAGTTATCTTTAGTATCCTTTATTCTACATCCTGTTAAGCTGCTAACCACTGCCTGTTCCTTCTGCCCCTTACACATATATTTATCTGTATATTTTAGGACTGACTCTTCTATTACAAAAATATTCCTTTTGTTGTCTATGGCTTTTTCTGTCCAGGACTGTATATTCACTTCAGATTCTATGTTTGCATAACTCTATCATTGTCTGTAGTTATCTGAATAACCTGTTCCTGCAGCATTTCCCCCTTATATGTTCTCTGGGGTGACTAATTTATCAGTGTTTCCTGCTGCATTTCTATTATTGTCATGCTGGTTTTGTTCCTCCCTACCAAGTGCTAGAGGGAGGTGGAGGTGGGGTGGAGTGGATCTTCCGAAAGCCACACTGGAATGGTCGGAAAAAGGAAGAGGAGTTAAGGCAAGAGGAGAGTTTGGAGAGGACTAGGTGTTCCTGGATCTTGGCCGGGGTAGGGAGGAGGGAGGTCAGCTGATAGTTCCCAGGAGGGGAGGGGGGTCACCTTTTTGGGAAGGGGAGGACAGTTGCCCATCCCAACCATCAGGGATAGTGGCCAAGGAGAAAGACAGGTTGAAGATAGAAGTGATGAGGGTAGCAATGGCAGAAGCAGAGTAGTGAAGGAGATGAGGGTCAAGGCCATCATGGCTCAGGCCTTGAAGGTGGTTTAGAACTTAAAGGGCCTCGAGTGAGGCAGCCATAAGTTAACATTATGTGTCTTGGTAACTTTGTTGTTGTCCATGCCTTAGGTCTGCACTATTTGACAGCAGCTCTAATTTGTATTTCCTTGCACTGTATTCATACTGTTATTCTTTGTTTTGCCTATTTTATGTACTCTTCTATGTGCCCTTCCCTGTGTCACACCTGGAAATGAGCCTTGGACTGATTCTTTCTTTCTTTCTTTCTTTCTTTCTTTCTTTCTTTCTCATTTCAAGGGGGGCCTAGCCCCCCCAAAGTCACCCACTATGCCAGGTGTTGCCCCAGATTGTTTCACATGCACCTGAACCCCCTCACATCCAATTTCTACAGTGGTTAGCCTGTTGTTGTAAGAGGCACATTTTATGTCCTGAATGCTCTTTCAGATCTTGCTGTAGAAACATAGAACATGGCAACAGAAAAAGGCCCACTGGTCCATCTAATCTGCCCACCCTACCTACCCTATGTAGGCCCTAGTAGTTGCCCCTCTCACTTACTTTTGACCATTACCTTTTTAGTATGGCCATGTGCCTCTCTCACCTTCATTTGAACCCCCACTGTTTTAGTAATCACCACCTCCACTGACAGCCTGTTACACTTGCCCACCACTCTTTCAGTGAAGAAGTGCTTGTGGACATTCTTCCTGAATTTTCCCCTGGCCAGTTTTACTGAATTCCCTCACATGCCTGCATTCTTGCTTGGGACAAATATGTCTTTGCAAGCCACTCTGTTTACCCCATGCAGGTATTTGAATGTTTCTATCATGTCCCCCATTTCCCTTGTACTTTACAGATTATACATGTAGATGTCCTACAGTCTCTCCTCCTATATCTGTTGCCCTATGCCCTGTATCATTTTGGCTAATCTTTTTTGTACTGCCTCTACTCTCCCATAGTCCTTTTGTAGGTAAGAGCTTGACACCCTTGCACAGTACTCCAGGTGTGGGTGCACCAGTGATCTGTATAGTGGAAGGATCCACTCCTGCTGCTGCTTCCCCTCCCTATGCATCCTAGCATCCTGCATATATTCCCTACTGCCTCTTTGCGCTGGGCTATAAATTTCAGATTTTCTGACACTACTGCATTATCCTTACATTTTTTCCTTCTGTGCTGTACAATACTGTTTCCCTCATTTTGTATTGCATTATCAGGTTCTTTTTCCCCAGCGTGCATGACCTTACATTTCTTCACATTAAAGCTCAACTTCTAGACCTTGGAGCATTTCTCTGGCCTACTGAGGTCCTCCCTTAGAGCCCTAATCCTCTCATCAGTGTCCACCCTGCACAGATCTTAGTATTTATTTATTACACACAGCACTCTTTAGGCAGTGCCTATTTCTAAAGCATCTAGAGTCAGGTTGCATAGTAAGGTAACAGTGAGCTAAGTATTTATTTTATTTATTTATTTGAATTTTGATGACTGGGTAGGCCTGCTGAGACAGACATGTCCCTTTTTTGGGCGGAACTGGGGAAAAGATACATTCCATGCATAAAAAGAGATACACATTGAACACAAAGTATACAAGCAGAATCACATCCAACAAAGACATCTTACAGTAGATTATACATCAGTCAGTATAGGTATGAGGTACAAGTGTGAGGTGAGAAGAGCCAATTAAACATATAACAATTTAAACAATCAATAGTCTAACATGAAGATACATAAGTGCTGACAATTGGAAGATAGCAGGAGCCAGGGGGTGGAGAGGATCTTTGGTTAGGGTAGAGGTGGAGTGGAAAGAGGGAGGGAGTAGAGGAGTACATTATATGTACATTATTGTAGGTACATTATTTACAAATATACAATACAACAGCCTAGGAACAGTAGGAAAAATCTGTGCAGATTGCTACAGGTAGGAAAGGGGAGGAGGGTGAATCAGAGGGCAAAACTACAGAAAGGGGAGGAGGGAGGGTAAGGAAAGGAGAACATCAGAAAGAGGGGTCTCAGAGAATTGGGGTGGGGAGGTTGTTAGCGGGGGTGGGAGTAAGAGAGCAATGGGGGAAGACAGGGTCAACTACTGATAGCAGTTGCAGTGACTGGGGGAGAGATGCTAGTAGATGGGTTTTGAAATGAGCGAGGAGTCAGTGTCCTTGGGGGGTGGGATTCCACAACTTGGATAATTGGAAGGAGAAGTAGTCCTGGCCCAAAGTGGTTTTACATTGAGGGAGTAGAAGGGAGATTTGCAACACCCCTCTGGTACAGTGAGAGGAGGCAGAGGGTGCAAACAATGCAGATATACCAGGGGATAATTGCTCAAGCATGGCTTTTTTCCCAGTAACCAGAGTGGTGTCATGTATCCAAGAGTCCAGGTTTAGCCAGCCAAGGTTGTAATAGAGGGAGCATTTATGCAAGTCTAACCTGAGATCTAGGGCAAATCTGCAAGTCCTATTCATCAGCCCCATAACCCTGTCAAGTACTGAGTCACTAGCAGACCCATATACTGGAAGTCCATAGTCAACAAGGCTGAGGATGTAACTCCTGGCAAGGAGCTGCTTAACCTCAGGCAGGAGGGAGCTTCTGTGTTGCTAGAGTAGGCCAAGTGTGGAATTTAAAGTTATGACCAGTTGGTCAACATGTGCGGCGTACGTAAGACATGAGTCAAGGGTTAGCCTCAGTTACTTAAAAGAGGTAACCTGCTCAATGGGGGCACCAGTGGTAGTGGAGATACAGAGTGCAGAAGGGGGAAGGGATTTGTACAGGGAGTGGAAAAGCATAGTTTTCGTCTGTTCTTAATTAAGCATAAGGAGGTTGCTTGTGAACCAATCACAGATGGATGCAAAGTCAGTTTGGAGACATTGATTTATAAGGTCAAGGTTGCCATGGGTAGCTGTGATGACTGCTTCATCAGCATATAGAAGAAGAGTGGTGATTACACAGGCTTTCAGAGTTCATTGATAAAGGCTGAAAAGTAGAGGGCCAAGGATAGAGCCTTGGGAGACAGCTACTGTCACAGGTTTGTAGTCTGATAGACAGGATTTGTACTTTACAGCCTGTAATCTGTTGTCAATATAGTTGCATACCCAGTTGATAGAATCAATCGAGAATGCAAGGTTGAGTAGTTTACTGCAGAAGAGGGAGAGGTTGACCAAATTGAACACTTTAGTGAGGTCTATGAAGAAGGAACTGGCTAGTTCGCTGCTATCCAAGGCACAGTGAAGGTGGTCAGAGTATTCTATCAAAGAAGTCAGTGTGCTGTGATTTTTATGGAAGCCACACTGCTCAGCAGTTTGGAGGCTGTATTTGGTAAGGTGCTCAGTAAGCTGGTCACTAAATATTTTTTGAACCGTGTTGGAGAGCGGCAACAGGATAGAAATGTAACGGTAATTTCCTGGGATGTCTTGTGGCCCCCCACCTTGTGGACAGGGGTAACGTGAGTGATCTTCCAGATGGCAGGGACCGTTCCTGTGGAGAGAGACAGGTTGAAGATTAGTTGAAGGAGATGGGTAACCTCAGGTAGTACTGCTTTTAGCAACTTTATGTCAATTCCATCAGGTCCAACATAGGTCGAGATTTTTGCACTGGATAGGTACTTACAGGTGTCCACCCAGGTGACACGTTTGAGGTGGAAGTTGGGAGTGGAGATAGTCAACCATGGGATATTGGGTCCATCAGGGGGGTGGGTGGGACAGGTACCATCTGCAAAGAGGCAGATCTTGCCCTGTATGCCCATCCCTAAATCACTATTGATACGTTAAAAAGGACAGGTCCCAGGACTGAGACCTGTGTTACCACACTTGTTGCCTCTTTAACATACAAGAATTCTTCATTTGCTACTACCCATTGTGTCTTCCACCTTTGCTAGCTTTCCACCTATGTTGCTATTTATCCTTCCACTGGTTTCATATATCATTCGTACTTTGCAGGGAAACTGGAGAATAAGGCTCAGATCGCTGGCTAGAAACATACAAGGCCCTATCAAACATCAGCTCTCTCCTGTTGTTTTGTGGGACAGTTGGTGTTAAAACAGCAGAGAATACTTCTTAATACTTGGGGAATTGCCATATTTGAAGAAGTACTTCTTTTAGCAATGTCAGCATTTGAAAAAATGTTAAAGCAGATTCAAAATAGGCAAAAGGGACATGTTGCAAGACAGAAAAGGGGTGAACTAAAATGGAATAGAAAAAGGGTGATCTAAAATGGAATAAAAAGGTATAGGTTTAAACGTTCAATCGTAACATGCACAGCTGGTTTATCTGTGCAGTAAACAAGTATTTATATAATAAAAGCTTATAAATGGAACAGACCTGAATCCCAAGTTTATTTCAGTGTACTTTTCTCCCTTGACTAAAAAGCTAGTGGAGCCAAAACAGGCAGACAGGAAAATGATACAAATTTTAAGAAGCAATCAATTGTAACTTTTTATTTCTGAAGTATTTTAATTTTCCCTTTGCTCATTAGAAAGTTTTCTATGTGGTAATATTGTGCTGGATGTGTGGAATAGCTCAGCATGGCAGCTGACATATCTGTCACTAGTCCCCCCACCTCATCACCAGCTTTGTGACGTCACTGACAATGACATCAAAGGTGACTGACCTTTGCAGCTACTGAGTGGCTGTTCCTAAGCAGCAATGATGTCATACTCAGTGTGGTCACAATGCTGATGATGCAGTGATGGGAAATAGAGCTAGATATGTCACCTGCCAGGCAGAGTGCTGTTCCACACATCACACCTACTATGTAAGCAATAAGACACAATGAGGTGTACGTGGAACAGATTTTACTGCACACCCAGGGGCATAGTGAGGTATGAGGCCACAGGCTGAGTGCCTTCAGCCCCTGGGAGTGCAGTAAAATCTGTTCCATGAATGCCCCCGGAGTGTCTTATTGCACTTATAAAATTAGCCCCTTTTTTTAAACTTTTCACAGTTGAGAAAAGCATATTTATATGTAGAAACGATAGATTTACTTGTGTGCATTTATGATAAAATAGTTAAATATTCTTCTAATTAAGCAAAGGGAAAATAAAAGTGCATCAGATGTAAAAGGCAATGGTTGGCTGGTTTTAAAATCTGACATTAGTTTTAGGCAGTACACCAGCTCTTTAATGTTCTTCGTGGGGCCATGCTTTTTAGAAGTTGATGTCTTTCTGAATCCTGCATGCACCCATAAATTTATTAGTGCTTGGCAACCACAAGAAATTACATACTCTGGCATTTCTGTGATGGAATTGATACATTCTCTGGATTCCATAGAAGCCCTCAGAATAATACTATAGTTCCCTTAAAGAGCATGTGCCCAGTAAGGCTACGTATCTTACATAATGAAGGTTTGGGGGCTTTTGATGTCTTGGTAATCATTTCTATGCATTTGTTTCTTTGCTTACCTGTTTTTATTATTTTCTTTTTATTTCAATAATAGCTCATAAAAAGGAATCCAACAGAATCTTCATATTATGAAGTTAGACAATCTTTAAAGGCAAAGCAGGCAATGTATTTCAATAGGAAACTACAAGTCCTATTACTGATTTACTTAGAGAAATAAACATTTCTTCACCTAAAATGTTGTAGATGTAATACAAATATGTGATTTTAGATTCTTTTGTAACCTTTTTTAAGATCTAACTGGTGACAGTTTCTTCCTTACCAAACTGTACGTGGGAAGAAGAAACAGAAGCCATTTACGTAAACAAACAAACAAATAATTAAATAAATATACATTTTCTCATTGAAATACTTAGGGCTTACAAGGAGATGGGGTTTTCTTACATCACAATACCAGAATTCTATTGAATTCATTTTACTATCAGTTTGAAAGTAAAGGCAAACGCAAACTAGATTTATTGCACAAATAAATAATTTATCCCCATTTGACAGTTTGTTGCTTTTTTAAGCAACACATGGGGAATAATGCAGCAGTATTTTTTAGTCACCATGTAGAAAGAAATCCATAATGGCCACTGAGAAGTGCCTATTTATTTCTTCTACTCCCAAGCTGAATCTCTTATCTCTTTTAAACCTTCAAATAGACCATTTTTGTTCAGAAACTCTGTGAGATATGGAGGAGAGTTCTGCTGGAATAAAACTTACTAAAAGGTGAGACAGGAAAAAGAGAAGAGAAAAAAACATAAAAATCGTAGTCCCCCCCCCCTGCCGGCCACACACACACGCAGACTTCCAGAGTCCTGGGAAACAATACAGATCCAGCCTGTTGGTTTGTTACCTTTTGGAAACCTAGTCAGTTATTGCTGGAGGAGCAATGGCTCCTGGGGTTAGCTGTGCTATGTTCCCGGTAAAACCAGCCTTGTGGGAAACATGGTTGAGGAAAAGGAGAAACAAGAATCTGATTAAATATGGATTACCGCTTACAGGCTTGCCACTTACCCCGTCTTCCCTTAACGTTGGCTGCATTGCTCTCTCAAGTGCGAATTTCTTGAACTTTGTTCTTTTTTGAGCCTGTTGACTTGGTCATGTAGTCTGCTTGTAATTGTAGTGTAATTCTTTTCATCCTCAGACCTTGGTTAGGCAAGGATTTAGAATAGTGATTATCTTTACTTCACATCATTGGCTTCCTAGAATGCAATAATGCTGATGGTAGCCTCGATTTTACTAGGTGCCTTACTCACTGTCTTTGCCGCCATGACAAGCCCCTTCTCCCCCTGCATCCAACTGCCCAGGATGGCAACACTTGTCTGAAGAAATCTCTTTTGGATTCTGAAATCTTGTGGTCTCTATGGGTGGCTAGCAAATTCCCCAATGGTGGCTAGGTCAAGCCCATTAGAATACCTAATAAGTCACATGGCCATCTCCCCCAGCACCCCTGCTAGAAAGTGGTTTATGCTAAAATACTTTGTTGAATGCTGGCTTTACCTCTTCTCCATCTCTCTATCTGGGGATGTGGAGCAGAACCCTGGTCCCCACATTTTCCCCTGCCCTCTCTCACACCTCAGTAGTTTGCCATCAAGGGTATTAAAACTGCACACATGAATGTGTGCAGTCTCACTGCCAACTCTGTAGAATTGGAGGCCTAGGCATACCACTACTCCCCCTGATATCCTACAGTATGTCTTTCTGAGACCTGGCTAAAGCCTAGCATCCCAGAGTTCATATGTCCTTTAAAGTTTTACAAACTCCTCAGAGCAGATCACCATATCACAAAGGGTGGGGGGTTGCAGTTTATTTCAGGGAGCACTTAAGCCTCATGGCTATACCTTTTCGAGTAGTCCAGCATGTGAAGCCATCCACACTCTTCTGGTCCTCAGTAACACAGAAAACTTAAATATTATCTGTGTATATAATGCCTCAAAGGGTGGACTGAATGGACTATTAGACACCACCCAATATCTTGCATCCCTCAAGGGGAATAATGAAGTACTCTTCCTGGGAGACCTAAACCTTTACTGGGAGACCTAAACCTTTACTGGCTTAGAGACAACTTGAGTACCGTGGATGACGCTCTTGGGAAGGTACAATTTACCCAGCTCATCTCCAGTCCAACTAGAATCTCACTCAACAGTAATCACCAGTCCCTCATAGATTGGGTACTCACTAATAGGAAGGAGCAGATACAGGCAGTGGGAATATTGCCAGATTTTATCAGTGATCACTCGCCTACCTACTGTATCTGTAAGGCATGTACTCAGTAGCCCCCACCCAAGGAGATTTATTTTTATTACTTCTCAAAAATAAATGATGCTGCACTAACTACCGACCTATATCTTATCAATTGGTCCCCTTTATACCAGACCTGCAACATAGATACCACTCTAAACTGTCTAGTAACCTCTCTAATTGCTCTCCAAGAGCAACATGTTCCCTACATTATATATAGTATTAGAAGCAGAACAACAAAATGGCTGTACAGGGACCTTCTTGCTGCCATGAAGTTAAAGGATTAATCATGGGCCAGTTTCAAAGCCACACACTCTCTGGCTGATTGGGCATAGACCCATGAGAAATAAGTACAGAATGGCCATACCTGCTGCAAAGAGCAAACAGCTCCTCCAAGAATCTATGGGGGATTCTTGAAATTTTTGGAATTACATTAAAACATTTATGGGCAAAGGGTCCAATCCAGCTACCTCTGAGATGACTTTTGACAGGGTAAGATGCAATAACATTTCCACTATTATAAATGCCCTTAATGCCCATTTCACCGATTTCTCCAACTACACCAAACTCACTGGCCATAACTTGAAATCCCATTCCAATGCTGTGGCTCCAGTTTCCCCTCCTTTTAAACTAAGATTGGCTACTAAATCCAAAACCTTACTCCTCATGAAATCCATTCCTGGGGTTGGGGGTGCAGGCACTGATGAGCTTCTTCCCAGATTCCTAAAACTTGCTGCTCCACACATAGCTACACCCATCGTGCGCTTATTCAACCTATCCCTATCCACTGGGGCTGTTCCCTTGTTCTGTAAGGTTGCCAGAGTTGTTCCCATCCACAAATAAGGAGATAACAAATCCATGCATAACTATCACCCCATAGCATTACTATCGGTTCTTGACAAGCTTCTTGAGAAGCCTGTAGCAGATCAGGTAAATGACCATCTACAATACCACAACCTCTTATCCCCAGCCTGATATGGCTTTCAGCATGCACACAGCACCAATACTGCACTCATCCAGTGCATGAGTGACATAAAGAAAGCCACTGATGGAGGTCTTCTCACAGGAGCAGTTTTTATTGATCTAACCAAGGCATTTGATTTTGTGGATCACCCCTTATTACTTGCTAAATTGACCAGCCTAGGTTTCTCATCTTTTGCCTCCTCCTCCTGGATTGCAAGCTACTTATCCAATAGGTAGCAATTTATTGACATTAATGGTGTCAGATCCCATTTTTCCTCCATCAAGTTTGGAGTCCCCCAGGGATCCATTCTCAGTTCATTGCTTTTCTCCCTGTTCATCAACCAGTTACCAGCAACAGTCTCCTTGTGTTCCACACTGCTGTGTGCCGATGACATGGTGCTATACACAAGTGCCTTGGACATCGCAGAGATAAAGTCCAAGCTGAATGCTGACTTTAGGGCAGTGTACTCCTGGCTAAACCATAATAAACTACTCCTTAATTCCAAAATGGCACTCACCATGCTTTTTGGGTCTGGGACCAGAAACTCTTTCCCAACCACTTGCAGGCTAGCCATTACACAGGGTGTCCTATGGCCAGGGCTCTCCCATGGACTGTCCTCCTACATGGGGTTAAACAGAAGAGTCTTAAGAAAATGGAATACTTGCTACAATAACATCTGTCATTTCACCCTCTCTGCATCAACTTTAACCAACCACTGTGACCTCTGCTCAGGCTTGTGGTGGCTGTCCCCTACTGTTTACCATCAATACATGGCCACATGCATTATTGACAATATCATTAGATCTAGCATGCCAGCAACTCTGGCCAGTATGCTAGTCCACCCCACACTAGCCTATGCATTGAGATCCTCTGAAAAGTCACTACTGGCTGTTCCCAAATGCACCAACAAAATGGGTAAGCAGACTTTTGCCATGCTTTCACCTAAGCTCTGGAACTCCTTACACATGTCATTTAGATGCTCAGAGTCCCACTGGGCTTTTAAGAAAGTGCTTCACAAGTTCCTTGTGACCACATTTATGTGCACATGCAGCTATTTAGTGCAGTAATCCCTTCAATTGTGTGTCTCCTCTTCCTTCACACTGTCCAGTACATTTACTTAGTTGTTTTTCCCATACTAACTCGTGGATGCTTTTTCTGATTGTTGTAAGTTGTGTATCGTACTAGATCTTGTTGTTGTTTTCTTGTGCTTACATAGTATTGCACTTTAACTGTTTATGAGCAGCTTTCTATGGAATCGTCACCTGTTTTGGGATGCACCGTATCTTCCTATTCCCCCAACACGTTTTGTCTGTACCTGAGGCATGCCTACCATCTTCAGATAAGTTGCTGGCAGTTTTGTTTTAATTGATTTGGGCTAGACAAGGCTGACTGCCTCTACAGCTGTCCCCCCCCCCAATAGCTTTACTTGCCTCTGCTGATTCTTCTGTCATCCCACATCCCACATCTCCTAATGATCACCCTATACAGTTTTTTGTGAGCTTTGTCTGTTTCCTGCCTGCTGACCCATACTATGTGAATGGAGTATTTATATTATATCTCTGTTTCTCATCCATAGAGAATGTGTATCTGTTACTACCACTGTTGTTATTACTGCTGTCCTTCATTTGTACGGATGCTCTCAGTTGTTATTACTGCTGGTTTTTGTTTCCTATGATGTATGATGTCAACCGAGGAACCCTTTTCTATGATTAATCTCTGTACTGTATGTAATTAATCTGGGTTGCTCCTAGAAAAAGGGACCTATGTCTCAGTGAGTCTGCTTGGTTAACAAAATCCAACTAAATAAATAACCAGTTGCATATGTTTGCGCATGCTACAGTATAAGTGCTATTTATTCTATGGAACTAAATGTAATATCCTGAACAGTCTGATTTTTTTCTGTTAAGAGAATAGTGAATTAGAATATGTGCAAATTATGATGAATTAACTAAGTATGAATTAATAATGGGGGTTTATCCATACAGTTCTTATAAATGCTGATTAGCTCTAGTGGTACATTATGACTCCTGAAATTTAAACTTCAGTCATACTTAGTTTTTTGCTCTCTTTAGATTTAAAAACTTCTGAGAATGCAATTTAATTAAATTCAGTGATTCTGTCTTAGGTTTTGTAGGATTTGTCTGTATTAATCTAATTGTGATTAATATGGTCTAGATAATTATTTTAGTTTATTTGTAAATAATTAGAATTGAGAAGCTCCTCTCCATAAATCCAGGGATTGCCTATTTTTCAGTATGAATCTACTAAGAGAGGTAGCCTTGTTGCACTCTCTCCAGGTTATATTATATGTAAAATGTGTGGGACTTTGTTTTGCTCACAGTTACATGTATTATTAATTTCATTGATTCTGGGTCTCACCACCAATTACTTTTGGACTCATGCTGTGCTAAATATTTCTTTACTTTTTTATTCATTTAAAAAACTTCTTTTTAAGTTTGTTAATGTTTTTGTCTTAGCATTAGCATTAAACATGTGTAAACACTATTGCTTTCTGCATATGATGTATAAATTCAATGATAAGAAGTTAAAAAAGAACTATTTATAACTTTTGTGGTGAACAAAGGAGCCACGGTATTGGTAGTCACCATGCAGTTTTTTTTCCAGCAATACTGGTTTTTTTTTGCAAACACATCAATATATTTATTCTTGAACTAAGATACAGGATTCTGAAGTTTTTATGCATTTCTGCTCCCATGCTATACCTAAGAAAAAATAAAATATCTTGGTACTGCTCAGTGCTTACCATTTACCATCAGAAATATGTGGTAGCAGAGAACTAACACAGCAACTGTATGAATCTACTATGTAAATTCAGCAGGCAACCTCAACGGGAAGAGATTTTCACAAGTTATGCATGGTGGCCATCTTTAATGAGGTAGCCTTTGATGTTGGCAACTGTACGTCAGTGACTGGTTGTAAGGGCAATGGCACAACAGCGCTGACAATGTGAGCAACATGGGATTTCCCCTCTTTCCCTGAGTTGCACCCCTCAGAGTAGAAATCCTAAGTAAGTGCAGTGTGGGGGTGGCCCCATTGAGGGGTGTGGGGGTGAAACCCCCACTATATAACATACTGTTTTCAGGCACCCTGGTGGTTTTGTGCCATTCCGTGGGTTGCCGTCCTGCAGTCGCCCTTGTCACATAGCACCCTTTAATGATAAGTGAATTACAAACTTTCATATAAGAGTTCTTTTAAAAATACCTGAGAAAATTAAAAATACACTGAGGAGGAATCTAAGCATGTCAGATGCAGAAGAGGAATCTAAAGATGTCAGAAATACATTTTTACTAAATGACTATATGATGAATTTCTTTGCCAGCTAGCAGGTACTGTTGCTTTTAAATCCCTGTTTTAGTACAAAAGCCTCCTGTAGTTTGCAACTTTGTATGTTTTTAATCACAGAGATTATATAACAATTGCCTTGAACTAAAATAGCACATCACTTCATGGACTTGTGTATTTAAGCAAAACTCTTCCTGGTTGGTGCCAGTACTTGCTCAATTTATTATTAAGCAAAGTAGTGGCCATCTTGTGTTTCAAGAGCTTGACAATGAGCCTTTCTCAGCATACAGATGCCAAGAGGACAGTTAACTTGAGTGTCTGTGATCTGCATGCCTGATAGAAGATGATTCATTTTACAAGATTACCAAAACCATTAAATATAGATAGACATGAACTAGCAGATTGTGAGTTTTCCACTGGAGCGAGAGCTTGGGTTAGTTTTGCTCTATGTTCCCAGCCTATCTGAATTTTGGGCACCAGAGTAAATAGTAGCCTCTGTATTTGATAGAATCATGTTGCTTATACTATACAGCATTTATTGCAACTACTATGTCTGGTACAACAATTCTGACAACCTATTTTTTGAGATTTGGTAGTCTGGCCAAAAAGTACTGCTAACTAACTTAGCCAATTCTTTTTAAGCAGATCACAAATGCTCAGAATAAGAAAAACTACAGATACTGCCCTTATCAGGCGGACAACCAAGCATTGTCTGACCATCTCTGTCAGAAGTTGGCTAGAAATAAACAACTTACATGGGCTTGCTGGCAATATCGTCACTTGTTTTGCTAAACAGGTGTTAATGAATGAAGGCAGATGGAGGGTACTTTGCATTGAAATGCTATCTTTGAAAGGGAATGGGAGTAAAACTGTAATTTGTATGCTTGGCTATTGAAGTTGGCCAAGTTATTATGATGCCATGCAGGACTTATGGGGCAAAAAGATGCCTGGATGCTACATCACATCTGCTTTCTCCATCATTGCTTTGCAGCATCTTTTTTTTTTTTTTTTTTTGCAGTGCAGATGTTAGTAATTTGATAGCTGTTGCTTGTGCTTTAGTTAAGTGTGATGTGTAAGTGTATGAATTATATAAATATGACCATTGTTTTAGAGACATCCTGTACTTTTCCCAAATATTTTCGTACTTGCTGCTGTCTGTGAAAGACTGAGATGTGTATTTATGCCATAGAATACTGTTTATAATAATAAACACATTACAGATTATCACCTCTGCCAAATGATCCCTCAAGCTTTTAATGAATCCTGTTGTAAATGTACCTGACCCCTTCCTGCATGCTTTGGCCAGGGTATTAAATGATCCCAGTTTGTGCTTGCAAAGCATTTCCTGTAGGAGGAAGTTAATGCCTGTAGCAAACCACAGGTATAGCGGAACATGCTTGAAATAAATAGCAAGCGCTAAGCTTGTTCCAATATACCAGCTGGGGGAGCCAGGCACTAACCCATTTGTTCCCTGAAATTCATCCCCTACAATCCACATGAGGTATGTGGCCAATAGGGAGTTATGGTACATATAAGGGCAGAATGGCCTTTAAGGGTGACTCACAACTGGTGATTGTTCCTATGAAGCAATCTTCCATATATGTACACCCCTATGCAGATGAACCCATAGTACTAGCAAGGTACCATGGGGTCAGTTGAATCTTATTAGGGCCCCATTACAGTCCTGGGGCAAACATTGTTTGTAACGTTCCCCCCCCCAGTGCCCATCAGGGCTGCCTTCATACTGTCTCTGGTGTTCAGTGGTCACACCACCCCTCAGCTCCAGTCTGAGCTGTTATACAAGTTGCCTAGTAGTCTGGTGGTCCCTCCCCCTCTAGATTGCCCATCCAACATATAGTCATACATCCCCTGGTTCCAGGGGTCCCACCACCCCTAAACATCTGCCTGGTAGTCATATGTAGTATTCCCTGTTATATAGTGCCCCCTGCCCACCAAATACTCAGAAGCCCCTCTCCCCATCCCCCATACTAAGGACCCTCTACCACCAGTCTCCCTGGCCTTCACTTAGCCTAGTAGCCAGTGTCTTAACCCCCTGGTGATGTAACTGGCACAGCCCCTCCGCTCACCACCTCAGCCGCCTGCTGTCTGAATGACAGGGAGAGCATACACAATTACTATAAAACAGCTGTTTCTACAGTAGTTCTGCACTTTCTCCCTGTCATTCATATAACAGCTGGTGGTGAGCAGAGAGGCTGTGCCTGCCACCATCACTGAGGGGACACTGGCTTCAGGTTACTGGGAGGCGGGAGGTGGGGCTGGATAGTCTTGAGTGGGTGGGGTGGGGGAGGTCTTCTGAGCAATTTTGGGTGAGAGGACATTAGACACCAGGCAATGATACATATGACTAAGGAGGTACAAGGATTGGAAGGTTGGGGGATCACAGGATGCCAGGGAATGTATGACTCATGTCAAGCATATGATCAGAGGATGGGGGGGCAACTAGATACCATTGAATGAATGGATTTCATGTCCAGTGGGCAATCGGGGGTTGGGGGTGAGGGACAACTAGACCCTAGAAAATGCATGATTACATGTCAAGTTGATGATCATGGGGATGGGGGAACACTGAATGACAGGGAAAATATAAATACATGTCAGATCGGGGAAGGAGGTGAGATGCAAGGCCATAAGACCTGGTTTGGTGCAGTGGTACATAGCAAGACACTAACAGCTATTAACTATCTCTCTAACCCTTCCAATATGCCAGTGCACCTATATGGAAGTGTAGTCAGCTGCTTTACATAGGCACACTGGCATACTGTAGCGCCACTCACAAATGGGTTAGCACCTCACTAACTATGCCTTCCAATAAGATGCATTCAGTGAGGTCCCTACCTTTGAAATGCTAAGCATATTTTGTGAGGCACTTATCCATTTAGCAAGCACTAACCTGCTTCCAATAATCCCAGTTTTTGTATCATGGTGTACTTTGTTGAACTGTAACTTCCTCACACTGATGGTTTGTGCCTGTTCTTGCAGATGTGTAAATCCCTGTACTGCTTAAGTAACTGTTTTATATTATTGTTTCTTCTCTGATTGTATGCTTTCCTACCTCCCCCAGTCACATTTGTAAATATGATTCTTACTGTATCACTGTATGTTTACTTGGAGGAAGGAAGGAAGGAAGGAAGGAAGGAAGGAAGGAAGGAAGGAAGGAAGGAAGGAAGGAAGGAAGGAAGGAAGGAAGGAAGGAAGATGTGTATGGTTTTGTATATTTTTTAGATGCTTGTGTTTTTATTACATAGAAATGTGTTTTCTTAGTTTGGCATATTGAGGTCAGAAGCTCAGCCTCCTCTACAGGCTTATTCCTTACCTCTCAAAAGCCATTCACCTAGCAATTGCCAGCAGCACCCTCCTACCTATCCTCTTCAATGGTGTGCCAGTGTTACAGTCTGCTTATGAAACTGTCCTTTCCAGACTTAAGATTCTGTATCACAGAATCGGGCATTTTGCAGCTGGTGCCCATGCCAGAGACCACCACTGTACAGTGCTTGCAACTCTAGGATGACCCTCTTTTGAGACAATGCCACATTATTCCCTGTACTGTCTCACTTTTAAGCTACTGAAATTGTCTTCCATCCCCAGTCTCGCTGGCACAATCCATCGTAAACATTATGCACGGCCCCTGAGATCTGCGTTCAGCCCACCGCTGGACATCCTCAAGGTGCATTACGCAGTCAGAAGTTGATCCTTCTCCTTCACAGCCCCCACTCTGTGGCTTTCTACAGTACCTCATGAGGTTCTTACCTGTCCTACCCTAGCAGAGTTCAAAAAGAGACTTAAAACACTTTCTTCTGGTGGCGGTTCTCTGTAATTGTAATCACTGACCTATTGCTTTGTTGGCGTATCTCATCTGCTGCTCCGTAAATTTTGTGCTACTTAATCAGCCTGAAATGTAATGAACAATTGCTCCTTGGTGTACCATATTTGTGTCATTACTTGTTTACCTTATTTGTTCCATTACTTGCTGTAAAAGTTGTACAAATGATTCACCTAATGTATGTAACTAATACCTTTGTACCTGTATGCACATCACTTGTTATGCATCTGTAGATGTATATTTTTTCTCCTACTGCTTGTAACTAATTCCAGGTCGCCCCTGAAAAAGGAACTGTCATGTCTCAGTGGGCCTACCCAGTCATCAAAATTCAAATAAATACATTTTAATTAAGGAACTACTACAGAATATAGTAGGTTTCTGCACTGTATTTTCCATTTAATGCCCTATTCATCTAATGTCCATCTAACCCAGGTCCTATTCGTGTCAGCATCAGTGTGTGTCTCCCCCTAAGAACCCCTGCTGGATCTGTACCAGGGGCCTAAAAGTAGTACACATGAACATAAACAACCTGAGGCCCAAAATACATGAGCTTGAAGCTTGGACCAACCTGTACTCCTCAGACATAAACAGAATTTCTGAAATATGGTTAAAACTAACTGTCCATACCCATGAAACTGATCTCCAAGGGTTTACTGTCCACAGGAAGGATATATTTTGTAAGAAAGAAGGTAGGTTCCTGCTCTATGTCACATACTCCATTAATGCCAGGGAAGTCATCTTTCCTGCCCTGGATGATAGAAGTGTCCTCTCAAATCACTGTAAATATAGAAGGATGATAAAAGGAGGCATGTTTTTAGATTTTGTGGCATTGAAAAGATCCAGTTGGGCCTGAGAGGGGGCAATTTAGATGATGTGCTGGCCCAACGGGAATCATTTTGGATATTTACATTGGGAGACCTTGCTTTACCTGGTCTTAATGACAAAATAGAACTGCTGCCCTGTATTAAGAGAAGGAAGTAGCATGTGCTCATTTGTGTAACCTCTAAAAGTGGTTGTTTAATCTCATGTTATAATGTTATTATTACAACTTACCCTTATCTACATGTGCTTTTTATACAGATATATTGAAGGAAATGCTGGGCTACCTTACTTGAGATGTGATTAGCACTTTACAAAATGATGAGGGAAGTTTATTAATTACTGTTTCTTCAGCCAGTGGCAATGATATATATATATATATATATATATATATATATATATATATATATACATATATATATATACACATACATACATTTTTAGCTTTGTTACTGTGGTGTATTTTTTGGGGCTATGATACATTTATTAATTGTTTGGATTGTTACATATTAATCGAGGCACTTTAAATTTGTATTGAGTAGTATATTAAGATGTGTTGTCTCTTTAAGAGCTTTTAGTATTTAAATGTTCCATTGATATGCCTTGTGTAACACCCCCTGATGATGTACTATGCACGAAACTGGTCGGGGTTTTAGTCTGCAACTGTTTTGTGGTGGTTGGCAACCCTTTTAATCAGTAAAAGCTTTTTTTGCTAAACAGCGAGGGTGCAGTCCTTTTGCTATCGGCTTCATGATATTATAGCTGACCCCAAATCCTCAGCAACTGAGTTCAATAAATTCTTCACTGATCTGGGAAGGTTTAAGACCCTCTTACGTTGTGGTTCTTCAAGCTCCTCACTCCTTAACCAACCATTTATGCCAGGACCTCAACCCAAATTCCATTTCAGGTTAGCGACCAGGAAGGAGGTTCTCACACAGCTGAAATGAATAAAAAAGTGATGGAATGCCAGACTATGACAATCTGGAGCCTAAATTCCTAAGAATTGCTGCCTCTATCAGCACCACTCCCCTCAAATACCTTAAAAACAAATCCCTCTTTCAGGGAACAATTCCTGAAAAATGGAAAGTTGCCCTAGTGGTTCCCACCCATGTAAAAGGGATTCCACCAAGCTGGTTCAACAAAAAAGTTGTTGACATCCCCCACAGTGACACAAATTTGCCGACATCGATCAGGTCAATTGGCAAATCCAACGACAGATCATCACACCGCTGGGGCTTTTCTACATTGTTTGCAGGGGGCTCTGCCCCCTGCACCCCCTGGACTTATAGATTGTCTACTCCGGGGGGGGTGAGGAGTACGAGGGAGAGCGACTTACAGCTGAAGTCGCTGTATCAGTACAGCACTCCAACAACACATTTGACACTGTGGATGTCGAACGGGTTGTGTCACTGTGATGGTTTTGCTGTCAGGGGTTCGCTCTCTCTAAGGTATACCCGTAAAAGGACAGAAAGTACCTATTGAAAATTACCGGCCGATTTACCATCTCTGCACACTTGCTAAAATCCAAGTGAGGCTGGTATATAACCACCTTCAGGGCTACCAGGAGTACAAAAGTTCATCACTCTCTCACCAGTGTCCAGCATGGGTAAAAAATCATGGCACTGACACTTCACTGGTGCATGTGACCTCTGGTACCCTAAATGCAGTGGAGAACAGGAAGGCTACCAAAGCACTTTTATAGACCTTACCAATGAGGTAGTCTAGGTAAGCCATGACCTCCTGTTTGCCAAACTAAGTCTTGTTGGGCTAGATGACCTTGCATGCCACTGGTTTAATAGTTACATGTCCAATTAAAAATAATACATCAAGTGGCAAGGTAGCATATCAGAACAAAGAGAAATAGCAGATAGTCTAGCCGAAGGCTCAATATTGCATCTCCTCTTCTCCCTATTTATTAATAATATGCCCAGCAATTCAGTGGGAAGGTGCCATATTGCTAAACTCTCTATGCAGATGATGCTGTTTTGTACAGATCCTCTGCAGATATCAACGTGGGCCTGGAGAGTGACTTCAAGCAGCTCGAAGCATGGCTTCTACAAAACAAAGTTATCCTCAATGTCAAAATGACTAAAGCCTTGTTTTTCAGCCCCAGATGGCTAGACAATGACAGACAACATCCCTTAGGTAATCCATTCTTGGTGGCACTCACCTATAAGTGTTGAGCTCAGTGCAATACCTAGGGGTTAAGCTTGACCAGGACTTGACATTTAGTCCCCATGTGGATGCTCTGTCTAAATCACTAACCCAGAAACTTGGCCTCCTTTAACAGTGGGCATGATGGGTTGGCCTCTGGTGCAGAAGCAGTTTTTTCCAGGGGACTGTGCCATTGAAGGCCTCCTTTAGGGTGTGTGATCTTGGTGTGACCTTCGACAGCGGGTTGACATTTGAAGCCCAGGTGTCATCCATTGTCTAGACCAGCTTTTACCATCTTAGGAATATAGCCAAGATCAGGCCCCTAGTTCCACCCATGGACCTCCCCACCTTGGTACATGCCTTCATGACATCAAGACTTGACTACTGTAATGCACTCTACCTCGGGGTCTAAGGAGGTGTCCTATGCTGGCTGAAGCTAGCGCTGAACATGGCTGCTAGGCTGTGGATGAGGCAGTTGAAATACTGCCAAATCATCCCGGTGCTGCGTGAACTGCACTAGCTGCTGGTCAGGTGGAGGATCCTCTTCAAGTTGGGCTTGCTCACCTTTAGGGCCCTACATGGGCTGGGCCCTGGATACTTGTCTGACCTTTTCTTACACCCACAACCTCGGTCTGCTCCTTCTGTTCTTCCTTTAGGTGCCTCCTTGTGATTCCCATGACACAGTTAAAAACTGCCAGCAACAGAGCGTTAAGTGTCGCTGGCCCCATCCTGTGGAATTTGCTTCCACCATCTGTAAGGGAGGCTTCTTCAGTTGAAGTATTCAGGGTCCACCTCAAGTCCCTCTTGTTCAGTCAAGCTTTCTCAGACACTGTCTTTTAAATCTCATTTCTGAGATATCCCTATCTGTGACTGCTTTTTGCTTAGATTGCTTATTTATATGATTTGTTTAATTTATTAATAATATTATTTATGTCTTTGTTTTTATTTTGTGAATAATTTCTATTTTATGTACAGCGCCCACAGCCTCTGGGATTGGGCACCTTGAAAAATAAAATTTGCCTTGCCTTGCCTTTACAGGATCTACCCCTACCTTTTGAAAAAAAGCAAGCCTTGCAATAGCAAGCAGCACTCTAATGCCTATACTCCTCTATGGAATCCCCATCCTATAGTTCCTTCATGACTCCGAGCAAATCAGACTTAAAATTTTGTGTAAGAAAGTGGTACACTTTGTGGCTGGTGCTTCCCCTAGAGACCACCATTGTGACATGTTTGCTGCTCAGGGATAGTTGTCCACTGAAGCAAGAATTAAGTGTCCACTGCTCTGTTTAGCCTTCAAACTGTCAAAAAACACTACCACCACCCCCCAGCCTCACAAGAATACTTAAATTCAAACAACAGGTGAGGCTGCTGCACTCCACAGCAAGTCTGTTGCTGGGAATTCCAAGGGTGAGATTAGGCTTTGGCAGGAGATCCTTCTCCTTTACTGCCCCATCCCAGTGGAACAAACTCCCATGTGAGATATTAAATTGTTCTGCACTTACATTGTTTAAATGAAAACTACATGCAAAAATTATAACAACATATGTTTTTGTTTCTCTGCTTGTTTCTGTTATTCCATGCCCTGTGTGTGTGGCAAGTTTTTTTTTCACTTTGCCCTGCCAGTTTTATGACCCCTGGGTGTTGTAATGCAGGCTTGTTTTATTTCTTTTGATCTGTTAGAATTTTCCCAGAATGCCTCTGGGAATGATGTCAATTAAACTTAAGTCCTTCAAAGATGTTTTGGCTTTATTATCACCCAGTGACAGCACTTTACAAAGAAAATTGCCACACATCTAGAATAACAACAATCATTGCTTAAAGAAATCTGACTTCGGCTGGAGAAGGAGGGCAAACACTTTTTCAAACTGGTTAACTTTCACAAGTGGTTGCAGTTGGATGTTGTAACTAGATTATAACTTATTTCTAATCCTAAATCTAATTCACATTATTCCCAGAGAAATAGTGGAAAAATTCCAACAGATCAAAGGCAATAAAAGAAGTCTGCGTGGCTACCTCCAGGGGCCATAAAACTGGCTGGGAAAAAAAAAACTTGCCACAGACCCAGGGAACAAAGTGCCAGAAACAGTCAGGGGAACAAAAACCCAGTGCACAACATCTGTGTTATTATTTTTGCATCTAGTTTTCCCTTTAAGAAAAGGCTTAAGGACTACTCTTTAGAGGGGAACCAATGCAGGTGCAATCATTAATGATTCTTTTGGGTACACCAATTAACTTTAGTGCTTCATTCTGGTTTCCTGCTGTCCTCCTCTGGGGGTTTGAATTTCTCCTACTGAGCTATGAACAATGTGCAATGTTATGGATTGTAATACAGTGGCTTAAAACTGATTGTACTTTTCCTCCCTCTGACTGTAACTAATGTATGTATGTATGTGTGAATGTATGTCTGTATGAATGTATAAGTGCAAGTCATGTCTTCTCTGTAAGTATGTGTAACTCTATCATTCAACAAATGCATGTTGCCCCTGGAAAAGGGACTTGGGTTTTCTCAGTGGCACATTTCTGACATGTTCTAACACTCATCATGATATTTTGTTAGTTCAACATAAGATATTGCCTTTTATCTTGTCATTTTTACCTCCACTGGTGTTGTATATGGAGTATATGGCAGAACACTGCCCAGCGGAGGAGCTTGGAACAGGGGATTGCAGAGAGCCTTAAGAGGTAAAGCCTTCTTCCCTCCAGCCTGCTTGTGGAGAACTGTTAAACTATTTGGGGTCTATTTTCTGTCCTCACATAGTGACTGATTGTTTCTACTACTGGATATCTGGACATCTCTGCACGAGGATTTGGGATGTTTACTCGTGTTACTTTAAGGGCTGTTATACTGCATGTCTCTGCTGTTAACTAGCACTGTTTTACTGTGATTTGGAGCCTGTAATACTGTGTTCGAGTGCTTACCTGCTTTGGAATTGTGTAGAATCTCTAGAATGTTTGTCCGCCATCTTGCACATGCACAGTAGCCTTCTGTATCCCGACTAAGTTCCAACAGTTGGCGCATGCGCAATAGGGTCCTGATCTAGCCTGCTGCATACCAATGTGATTCCTTTGTTCCCTTCCCCTTAGAGGCCTCTGAAGCAGCCCTCTCCCCTCAGAACACTGCCCAGCTGAGGAGCTTGGAACAGGGGATTGCAGAGAGCCTTAAGAGGTAAAGCCTCCTTCCCTCCAGCCTGCTTGTGGAGCAGTCTACCACTCAGCTATCACATTCAGACAATTGTTAGCTATAGGTTTTAAGGCTGTCAAAGCCTCTAACCCCCATAGTCTGCTAAAATAATTTTCTTGGTGCCACTGCAGGCTTCAAACCCTGCACACTTGCTACCAGACTCAGCAACTCTGCCATTCAGCCATCATATCTGGCTATCTTTTCAAGCTACTGTATCATGGCATATCTCAATGCTCCTACAGCATTTCTGGCTCCCCCCACCACAACCTCTTTGTTCTTCCCCAAAGCTATCTAGGCACCATGTCTGCTCAATTCCACCTTATGTGCCTCATCCTCATAACCACTCTGGGGTTCACCTCCCACCAGCCAAAGCTCACCCTATGCCTCTTGTTGACTGCACCGTTGCATCTCTCCATACCTGGCCACCCCCCAACCTTGTCATCACATACTAGACCCCTGCATCCACCTCCCACTGGTAGCCCCAACCCCAGCACCAACCCAGGTCCCCCCTGGCTCCACCCCTTCTGCATACACCAATCCCTCCAAGCCCTGCCCATCCCCTGCTCCACTACATCCTTTCCCCCCAAACGTACTCCCAAAATTTTAACAACCTGCCACCCTATGGTTAGAGCCTTAGTCATCCAACTACTCCTCTCTGGTAATATCCACCCTAATCCAGGCACTGCCCCCACCACTCCACCTACCAGACCCTCTGGACTCCGCATTGCCTCTCTGAATATACACAGCCTGCCAAATAAATCTGCAGCGCTTCAATGTTGGGCAACCCTTCACCAACCAGACATCATTGCCCTAGTGGAGACCTGGCTCTCCAAATCTACTCCTGACGCCTTTGTCTCACTCCCCAGATACACCCTATATCAGGAAGACAGGGTAGGAAAGTGTGGGGGTGGCTGTGCATTCTACATCAATAACAACATTATTGGCCACATGATCCCACCCCCAAACTCACAAACAGAGCACAAGCCCTCACCCTATAAATCATGCCTGACCAATCCAGGGGCCCACTATACCTCACCGTCACCTACATATCCCCTAAGAACCAAAAGACTGCTGTCACATCCCTCATCGAATACCTCTCTACCCTACCACACAATGCAGAGTAGACACTAGTAGGGGACCTCAATATCAACTGGCTTGACCCTTCAGCCGCACCAACAAAGGACTCATTCATGGTCCAATTAGTTACCCAACCCACTAGACTTCACCCATCTACTGGTACTCCCACCCTCCTGGATATCATTATATCTAACCGCCACTACACAATCCAGGATATATAAGTACTTCCCAACTCCCTAAGTGACCACTCACCCATCCTATTCCAATGGACCTCTTCCACACCCAAACCCATAGCCCAAACAACCTTCTGAAGGCATCTCCACCCAGGAGGGTTAATAAAACTTAAACAGCTACGCACCCAGATAGATTGGTCCCCATTAATTTAGCCCCCAGCGTTGACATTTCACTCAGACTGTTTACACAGGCCTTCACCAAGGCCTGTGACCTCTATACTCCACTCACCAAACTCCTCACCAAAAGACAACATGCTCCATGGATACCCCTCCCTACTCCAAATGTTGAGAGGACAGGGATAATCTCTCTGGCACAAAGCCACAGAATCGGGCAGGTTGGCGAGACAGACAATCCTACAATGCCCTCGCAATGGAGTACTCAGGCCATCCGTAAGGCCAAAGCAGACCACTATCAATCCACTCACAACCCGTGGGGTCTCAGAGGACCTTCTGGAATAAAATCAAAGAACTCAATGGGAAATCTCACTCCCCACCTCCCTCCCTCCCAGCTCACCATAAATGGCACTACCTCCACAGACACACTCACCATAGCAAACTGTCTAAACACCACCTTCTCAGATCTCAGCACTGTTCTCCCTAGTTTTTTCTTTGACCATGTTCCCCAATCCCCACCCCAACCCTGCAGCATCCTTGTTTCCTCCTGCACAAAATATCCACCCTCGAAGCTCGTCCTTATCTACAGAAAGCACTAAACAGCAATAACCCCATAAATGACCCCCTAGATGCCAGGCTCCTTTGACTAGTCTTTGAGGTCCTAGTCCCCCTAACGGACCTACTCAACAAATCCCTATGCCTAGGGCAATTCCCTAGTGCCTGGAAAACAGCTGTCATTACCCCCATCCATAAAAGTGGTGACAAAGCCTCCCCAAATAACTATTGACCCATCTCCTTTCTTCCCCCCTCTCTAAAGCGTTAGAAAAAGTGGTTGCCACCCAAATTACTGAATACCTAGCCAAATATAACAACCTATGCCCAGAGCAACATGGCTTCCATTCAGGCCATAGCACCACCACAGCCCTCTTAGAATTCACCAACTTCCTGCACTCCTGCCTAGATGCCAGTAACATTGCAGGAGCTGTGTTACTAGACCTATCCAAGGCCTTCAACACAGTCTGCCACCCTCTCCTTCTCGACTCACTCCACAAACTTGGTTTCTCCACAGGCCTCCTGGACTGGTGCTCCAGTTACCTTTCCGCCCAGTCCCAATGTGTCAAAATAAACGTAATCCGATCCGACACACTACCTGTCCACTCTGGGGTGCCCCAGGGCTCTATCCTGGGGCCACTTCTTTTCTCCCCCTACCTAAACTCCTTACCAAAGGCTTGCTCCACAGAAATCTTACTATATGCAGATGATGCAGTGCTCTTTACTTCACATCATAAACCCACACCCCTTCAGGACTCCCTCCAACATGCCTTCTCCCAGGCCAAAACATGGTTTAAGGACTGTAGACTGGTCATAAACTTAAAAAAGGCGACGTCAATGATTTTCTGTCACTGCTAAAACAAAGCAAAAAATGCACCTCTCCACATCCTCCCCTGCACCCAGCACCCCCTTGAACAGGTATCCAACTACAAATATCTTGGACTTACCCTTGACTCGGCCCTTACCTTCCATGACCACATAAACACCCTTGGTGCTGCAACAAACACCCGGATTGGACTCCTTTACTGACACAGGGACTGCCCCCCCATGCCCTTAGGCTTGCCGTCACCTCATCAATACTGTCCCTAGTGGACTATGGGCTCTCTGTGTATGGGGCAGCAGATAACTCTGCACTCCAGAAAATCCAGACCTCCCTAAACAAGGCCTGCAGGCTCCTAACTGGCACACCTAGGCCCACTCACACCTGCTCCCTCTATACCTCTGCCAATCTTCTCAACCTTGATGAAAGGCTCTGCTACCAGACCTGCTTACTGTCTAAGAAAATACTGCTCGGACTCTTCCCCCCTGGGGTCACTGCCTCTCTTCATCCTGCAACCCCCACTATCCTCACCCACAACTCAGAGAAAGTACCTCTGGTTGTGCCCAGGGTTAAAACCTCCCTTGCCCAGAGATCTTTCCACCACAGGGCTCCCACCTTGTTTAATGCACTCCCAAGCACCATCACTAGTGCACCCAAGACCGCCTACTTCAAAACCACTCTTCGCAACCACCTCTTCAATATCCGCTCCTGTAACTGCGACTAATATCTCACTCTGTGACCCACTCTGATCCAAATTCTCTGACAAAGTCCATTATGGATTGCAACCTCTATCAATAACACCACACCCATGAATAGGACTGACTACTATGTTTAGATGCTTTCTCAAGCTCATAATGTCTTCTGCTGTTATGTTGTAAATATCGTCATCCAAATATTGGAAATAATGTCTGATAATAGCTACATCCAAATACTGTAAATAATGTCTGTGACAAATGTCTGTAACACATGCTTAATGTAGTTGTTGTTATATCATGTTTCTGTATTACCATCTGTCTTACATGTGACGAGGTACCTTTGTAAATGAGCCTCTGGCTCAAAGGTTGTAAACCGATATATCAAATAAATAAATAAATAAATATTGACATGGTGGTGCCAGTATGGTTAGGGTTGACCAAGAGTTTCTATGTTAAACCCCTTAATAGCTTGGGTGGTGTTTGACAAACTTGCCTCAGATTTGGCATGTGTCATTTAAGAGGCAAGGTCTCAATTTGTGGAAAGTGTCATGATGGCAGCTTGTGCCATTTCTGAGACTTGCGGAGTTTTATATTAATGGCTACATTATTTCCTATACTTCACACATGTTTGTTTTGTTGCTCTCCCTTACAGCATGAATGGTAAAACATTTTTTCCCAGAACATTCAGGGTAGAAGCAGCCTATGCCAAGGTAGTACCTTTTAAAGATTTTGTGAAAAAAATATTAAAAGGTTGTAGAGTTATAAAGACTGAAATTTTTTTTTGAACATGCCCAGTAGGGTTTTTGGATAGGCCTCTGATACAACCCAAAAAATCTGGGTTAAGGAGAGCTTTTAGTTTTCTCACCACTTGCTTCTCACAACCTCAAAAACAGTTTTTCAGGTCATTACTGCTGCTGTCTTGTTTTTCCCCCAAACTAAACAATGTGGAAATACATAAAAATTATGTATATATAAAAAAAAAAAAACTGAACATAGCTAAATGGGACCCAGCTAGACTGTGTTCTTTTTTTTAAATATGACCAGAAGTACCTTTTTGGGGCATCCCCAAAATCCAGGGTGCCCAGCTTAGCAAGAAGAGCCATTCGCCCGATTTCTCTATATAAAAACAGTAGGACTTTTCTGACATCTGTCTTGTCCCTCTTGTCCATCTATCTATAATATTTTTTAATTTTTAAATTCACTATCCCTCCCAGCTCATCCAGCCCTCCCTCACTCTTCCCTGATATTTAAGTTTTTATTTAATAACAAAAGCAGACTGGGGTGCCCACTTCTGGTACTGGTTGCCCAACCCTCTCCCTTCATGTCACCCACCCCACCATTCATAGGTAGTAACATTGGGGTGCCTAACCCTAGTTTCACCATAGACTAATAGCTGACACTGGTGTGCCCTCTGTCAGATTCAGTTAATTAAAGCTGTGAAAAAAGTTCCTTGTTGCCTTTGTATCTTTTGCTTTAACATGTAAAACTGAAAACAGTCCCTTGCCAATCTGATGCCCCATACCCCACCCCACTCCAACCCCCCCTCAGCAACCACCACCCCACACCCCCCAAGCACTCACACTCACCCGAACGTATCCCAACAATGTAGATCCACTCTCCGATCAGGACTGATATATGAGAAAATAAGGTAAGTCTGGTTTAATGTCTTTAAATGGGTTTTGAACTTTTACTTATAATTTTGCCATTTTTTTAATATTTTTGCACTACATTTTCAACATGGCCTTTTTGGGACCCCACCTCATGAACAAGGTAGGTGAAATTCTTCAAATCCATCCTGAAAAGTGATTTTGTGGCCACTGCAGGAAATCAACTTTTGAGTAGGATTTGAACATTTTCGTAAGGTGGGGTCATAAGTAGGCTATTTTGGAAATTTGGTGCACAAGTATAATAAAATGACGAAGTTATGCATGAGCTTTGAAATATTTCAGCATTCACTCATAATTTTGCTAATTTTCAATACTTTTCCCCCCAAAACTTTCAACATTGCCTTTTTGGGACCACACCTCATGAACAAGGCAGGTAAAATATTTCAAATACATCCCAAAAGGTGGTTTTGCAGTCACTCTGTGAAATCACATTTTGTGTGGGATATGAATATTTGTATTACCTGTTGGGTTTCTGAGGTGGGGCCATAAGAAGACAGTGCTGAAAATTTGGGGCTGGATTTTCAGCTGGCCTGAACTGCTGCAAATTCCAGGTGTGGCAAAGATATGATGCACTTGGCTTGCAGCAAACTATGGGGAGATTACATCCCTTGTGTCCCTCTGATACCCACCAGACCATCTCTTCATGGTCTAGCATGCTTCATTGTTTGTCCCCCCTGATAAAGAGCTTGTACCCGAGATGTTGCACAAGCTACCCTACAGCAGGGAAAGTGTCACAACTGCAACTGAGCTTGGAAAATGAGGCAGCAGTTGTAGCAACCAGGAATGGTGCAGCTGTATCAGTGATAGGGTAGGATGCAGATCTTCATGCAAGCCCTGCATCCACCTTTGAAAATCTGGCCCTTGGTGTACAAATATGAGCAAATGACCAAGGTATGACTGAACTTTTTAATACTGCAACAATCACTCATAGCTTCGCTAATTTTCAATATTTTCACTCCTAACTTTCAACATAGCAATTTTTTCACACCACCTCTTCAACGTGATAGGTATCCTGGATGAGATGTGTCTTCACACATATGTTGTGAAATAATTAACCAAATTGAGGCAGTCCAGAGAAGGGCAACCAAAATGGTACAGGGACTGCATCAGAAAACATATGAGGATGGATTAACGGAGCTCAACATGTATACCCTAGAGCAAAGGAGGGAGAGAGGTGATATGATCGAGACATTCAAACACCTTAAGGGCATTAACAAGGTGAAAGAGTCTAACATGTTTCAATATAAGAAAAATAGTAGGGCATGAGGACATAGCATGAAATTAGAGGGAGGTCAATTAAGGGGTAATGTGAGGAAGTTCTTTTTCACAGAAAGGGTGGTGGATGCATGGAACGGCCTACCTCAGGAAGTGGTGGCTATGAATACAATGCAGGGCTTCAAACAGGCATGGGATAGGCATAACGGAGCAATACAGGTGAGTATGAATAAATAGGCCATTGACAGAGCAAAGGCCGATGGCACATTTATAAGGTAGAAAAGGAAATGGGCAGACTGGATGGGCCTTGTGGTCCTTATCTGCTATCAACTTCTATGTAACATTTCAGCTAGCAGTCTATGAATGCCACATGTCATCTTTATAAAGAGGTGTTATAAAATGACTATCTTGAAAATATGTGGTCAAAATAAAAAAAATGATTAAGAAACATTGTGTTTAGTACTAGCGTTTGCTGCAGTGGGTAGTGCTTTATGATCCTTTGATGGTGAGCTGAGTTTGGGGGAGAGTTTGGTGACCCGGCTGGATGGGCCAAGGCTAAGGGGCTGGTGCTGTCATGCAACACCATGCCTGGGAAGGGTAGGTGCAGGGTTGCCCACACAGGCCCAAGTAAATTTAATAAAGAAAACTCTTATCTTAGCATAGGGCTGTGCACCTCTGCACCCATGGGTGCCAGAAGTTACTGTACTTAGGCTGAGTGATGGATTTTTGCCCTGTGCATGTGTGCCTGTAGCCACATGGAGGTGCAGGACCCAGAGGGTGCTGCACTTCTATAGCCCACCTGACAGCCCCATGAATTCTTGACATCTGTTGCTGAACTTCCATAGGCAGACATAGTCTTCCCTTGGGGCAGGGCTCAGAGGGCCCTGCATGTGTGTATTTGTATTTGGGACCTACATGAATGAGGATAGGATTCCACTATCTCAAAAAGAAAATACATTTTTTGCAATAACCTGAGTTATTGCACCAGTTAGAGTTCATCCCCACCCACACCCACAAACAGCAAAAGGAAAAAAACATTAGGGTTCTGAGTCTCTGGTGGCTTGTCAAATCAGTGATGGGGTCTTCCTTGGGTTGTCAATCCTAATGCCGACCCCCTCCCAAAAACAAACGTGATCGGATATGATCTCTTTTTCATGCAGAACCCTGTGGGCCCTGCGTGAAGACAGCTACAACAGATTATTTTTGCAACATGTGGCTTGACATACTTCTCTAACTCTGAAGAGTGTATCACTATGAGGCACTAACTTGGAGCTGTACCTTGTACTTCAGACAGGAGGCCATGGGCTGGGGGAAAGCATTAAGGTTGACAACCCCAAGAAAGACCCCACCACTGATTCACCAAGACTCCAGAGACCCCAAACCACACAGCATTTCTTCATAACCTTTTTTGTGACATTGTGACCCTACATTTTTAACATAGTCTTTTTATGATACCCCTTCTGAACATGACAGATGTCATTTATAAAACACTTTCTGAAATGTTATTTTGCATCACAAGTGGTCATGATCTGAAAAACAGCACCTGTCAAATTCATGAGGTAGTGTGAAAAAATGCTGAAAATTTGAGGTAAAATATTGAAAATTACCAAAGTTATGAATAAATGTTGAAACGTTTCAAGGTATATTCATAACTTTGTTGTTTTTTAACATTTTGACCTCACATTTTCCATAGTCTTTTTATGACCCCACCTCATGAACCTGGTGTGAATCCCGAACAAGGGTGACTTTGCGGAGAGAATGGCCTCTACCCTGTCTATGCCCTTTCTGAGGTGTGATGTCCAGAACTGGACACAGTAGTCCAGGTGTGATCTCACCAATGACCAATACAGTGGCAACACTGTCACCCTCCTACTGGTGATACCCCTCTCTATGCACCCCAGCATCCCACTGGCTTTCTATACTGTCTTTTTGTATTGCCTTGCTACCTTAAGGTCATCCATTATGATTACCTCTAGGTCCCTTTCCTGCATAGTGATGTTCAGTACCCTCCCCCCAGTTCTATCCTCTGCCTTTGGGCTTTTGCTCCCAAGGTGCATGATTTTGCACATTTTTGCAATGAAACTCAGATGTCGTACCCTTGGCCATTCCTCAAGCTTTTTCAGTCTCTATTCATTCTCTCTCCAGCCATTCTGGAGTGTCCACCATTTTGCAGATCTTGGTATCATCTGCAAAGAGGCATACCTTTCCTTCCAGTTCTTCTGCAATGTCATTTATAAAGACATTGAAGATGACTGGACTCAGTACTGAGCCCTAAGGAATCCTGTTGGTCACTCTCCCTTCCTCTGAGTAGTGGTGGGAGAAGTGGGCTCAATCCGCTCCGTGAAGTGATTCGCGGAGCAAAGGAGGATTCGTGGAGTGCTCCACAATGCAAAGGGGAGTACTTCACATTATAATGAGGAACACAAAGTGCATTGAAAACAGCTACTTTGTGTTACTCCGCCTCCACTGGTTACTTCCCTTTCAATTTTTAAGGCGAAGGACATTGGTGGCAGTTCACTTCACCTCACTTTGCCTCATTTTTGAGCTCCGAAGGAGGATTTTGCAGTGATTCATGGGAGTTCAGGACACATGGGTTCTATATTTATCTGCACAGCCTCAGTTCGAAGTAGTATGAGTAGGAAGGAGTAGGAGACAGTGTGCTCTGATAGCTGTCTGTAGGAATCTTTTAAAAGCTGTTCAAAAAGCATTTTTGCTTTTTTGGGGGAATCAAACTGTAGTTCATTGATTGTAGGAAACCCTCCTGTGCTCACATCATTGAATGTTTTTGTGTGTGGATTTTGCATGTAAATTTACAACATTGAGTGTTTGTGGTGAAAGACAGTGAAGTGTGCTGTGTGGGGGAGGGGTGTATCTGTGTGTAGGTAGATTTAAGTTGGAGAACTAGTGATTTATTTGTGTTTTGGTAATATTTTTGTTGTATAACTGATTGTGTTACTGTACACATAGTAAAATTGTTAGTGATAGTACAAATATTCTTGCTGCTTGTTATGTGAATGTGGTGCAGCATTTCATAAAGTCAGGTTGTTTAAATTACAAATTTACATTACGTGGCACTGAGTACACTGAACTTTTGCATTTGCATCACATTCCTCATTCAGCATTGTACACAAAGTGTTCTGTGTTATGTGTGCAGTGTTGCGTGCATCAAATACACATTTTAAAATTTGTGACACAGATCAGGGTAAGTGCAACTAAGTGCAGCAGTGTGAACCTGCTGTCCGCTGTAGCTGCCTGATTTTGTACTGCGATCGTGTTCTCTGTTCTTAGTGTTGCTGCTTGTAGTGCTGTAAAAATCAGCACTGTCTGTATTCAGTGCCCCCCATGTTGAAAAGGTATTTTTTACCAGACTGGATTGTTTTTGTGACCCCACCAGCACCACTGGTTACTGAAGTTGTTTTAATTCCGTGACAGTGTCACAACACAGTAGTCCCTTATCTGTTGCTGAAGCCACAGTTGTTTATTTTGCTTCACATCCAGCTAGTGATAGTAGTGAGTAGCAACCCTCCAGTCAGAAAGTGAACATATCAAAATCTGAATTTGGTAATAATATCTGTGGTCGATCCCCCAAAATGCCTGCAAAGAGACGTGCAAGTAAAGCTGTTTCTGGCCATGGCAATGTTGGCAGTAAGAGGGTCTGTGGGCGTGGTAGTAGTACACGGACGGAGAAGTGCATTGCTGATGTGAGGAAAGGTATTTCTCCTGCAATGTTTTTTACAGCCCAATCAGTAGCTTTACTGATAATTGGAGGAGATGATGTTTTCCCAGACGGTGGTGTTAGTGTTACTGGTGTTAGTGGTGGTGGAGGTAGTATTAGCATTGTTGCATCAAGTTCTAATTCCGACCAGTGTACCGTATCCAAACATATTGAGTGTGAAGCAGTGCAAGTGAGTGACAGCATAGATGATGTCATACTTCCCAGTAACATCCCATTAACTGAACCTGATTCTGACAATTATGTCAACGGTAGCATACAATGTGATATTCCATCCACCGTGGCACTTAACGTCACTCATTTTCCATGCAACAGTGATTCACAGTGTGGTGAAAAAATATCAGGTGATGGAGGTGTAGATGCTGATGAGGAATGTGATGATGCTGATGATGATGATGTTGCTGTTGTTGCAACATGCAGTCCACATGTTAGCATCCAAGCAGAAGATGTGGATGTGTGTGACAGTGGCGTTGATGAATATGATGATGATTTAATTGACCCCATTTGGGAACCGGAGAAAAAGAAATTAAAAGTGGCTGTGTCTGAAATTTCTGAATCTGTTTGCAGAGATCCACCCCATAAAACTTGTGATTTACGGTTTTAGTGGATGATGATGATGATGATGACCAGTACTCAATATGATAGGTAGTCGTGGTGGTCAGCTGCAGTCCAGGTGTGCAGTGCCAGAAACATCACGTGCCCCCCCCCACTTCAGTGCTTAAAATAACAGACTTAAATAAGCCACATCATCATGGACATGTTAAAAGCAGAGCATCACAGTCCCTTGTTTGGGATTTTTTTGTTCAAGGTGCAAATGATGATTCAGTTGCAATCTGCCAGGTTTGCCATGTGCGTGTGAGTCGAGGTAAAAAGGGGAGCCATCTTGGGACAGGAGGACAGCATACGCATCTTAAGAATAGACACTTGGCTCTGTGGACCCAGCACAAGCTGGCAGCTAATACCAGACTTGGGCATTCACCTGTATCACCGGCTGCAACCATAGCCAGCATGTTATCCCCTTCCATGACTGTTAAGCCCAGTAGGAAATTAAATGTGTGCAGTAGTGTGGTAATAAGAGCAGAGGATTACTACAGGCACGATGAGGTGGAGGACCATAACGATTTTGAAATGTTGTCCAGTGCTGGTGAGAGTAGCAGTTTTTGTGGTGGTGGTGGTGGTGAATGCAGTATGTCTAGTGCAAGTGGTACATCAACCACAGTTGGCAAATCTGGAAAAATAGCATCATTTCTGGGTTTGTCATCATCACCTGTGCAACTGTCTTCATCAAATGTCCACACTCTACCCCCTGCCAATGCCATTCATCACAGAGCACAACCATTTGTGACCAACAACACACACCCTGTACAATGTTTGCCAGCCCACGTTACAGTGTGTTTTTGCGCATAAGCTGAAGTACCCCCCCCAATCATACAGTGTCACGTGAACTTAATGCTGCTGTAGCAGAAATGCTGGCAATCAATCTTTTGCTCTTCTCCTTTGTGGAGAACTCTGGGTTCCAGCGGTTTGCTGCTCATGCCTGTCCAAAATGGAAAGTCCCATCCAGGACATACTTTTCTACCCGTGCTTTTCCGGAGTTGTTCCGCACTGTCTCAGACTCAGTAAGACATGCCCTTCAACATTCCTCCTCTCCATTCATCCATTTAAGTATGGATATGTGGACAAGTGGAAAAACAGTGGGGAGTTCATATTTGTGTATAACTGCACACTGGGCGCAGGTGCCGGGGGTTGTTTGTGATGCTGGTAGTGTGAATAATCAGTGCTGGAAGGTGGATTGTCACAGCAGCAATCTTCCTGGAATTCACCAGCATGCAACAATTGCTGTTCGCACTGGTGAGAACATGTTTTACATGGTATTGACTGAAATTGACAAATGGCTAAACCCTCTGTCCCTGAGAGCTGGGTTTATAGCAAGTGATAATGGGTCAAATGTGGTGAAATGCATCACGAATGGTGGGTTTTTTCATCTTCCATGCATGGCCCACTGTTTAAATTTTGTGGTTCAGGAGTTTCTGCAGCACCCTGACATAAAGGAAATGCTGACCATTGCACAACGTATCTGCTCTCACTTTTCAAGATCTGGAAAGGCCCTTGACCAACTGCGGCAGTTGCAGATACAAAATAGCCTGCCTCAGCACTGCTTGAAGCTGGAAGTTGTCACCCAGTGGAACTCCATGTTATACATGGCAGATAGGTTGTATGAACAATACAAATCCATCACAGAATATCTTGTTATGCATACTAGCTGTGACAGTTCTGGGGCCTCCATGTCTATGAGGACTGAACAGTGGCGCCTCATGGACTCTGTAATAACAATTTTGTGGCCTTTTGAACATGCCACACAGGCAGTGAGTGGTGAGTCTGCCTCCATTAGCCAATCAATTCCACTGCTGTGGGTGCTGAGGCAAACATTGGTGAATGTATAGCATAGCCTTGATGTTGCCAGAGACGGTGGTAGCAGTACGTTGCTGCAACACATGCTGACAGTATTCAACCAGAATCGTCACATTGTGAGCATTCAGCATAGTGACAGCTTTGCCATGGCAACAATGCTGGACTAACGATACAAATGAGGAATTGCATCAGTACTGGAGGGAGGGCCTGAACAGGTAAAAAATATCAGTGGTCAACTGGTTCGCTTGGTTCATGGGGCACAGAAGTCATGTGCCAAGGTTTGCAAACCTCAGCAGCATAATCCAGCTGAAGGTGTAGCTGAAGGACCAGCAAGCATATCGTGCAAGGGTAAGGGGACTGCAGTTCCTGATGGTCTGTCATCCAAAGTGGTTGATGTCAACCCACTTTGGGAGGCTTTGTCCCAAGTGGGTATTTGTGACATCAGTGATTCCGGGGAACAGGCTGATGCATCAACAATCGGACTTAGTGTGGCACAGAGAATGGTTGAGTCATATTTGTCTGAAAACAGTCATCTGACAATAACTGAAGATCCTCTTTTGTACTGGAGTGGAAAGGTCAGTGACTGGCCAGAGCTGACTGCAGTGGCACTGAAGTACCTCACATGCCCACCCTCCAGTGTAAGTGTTGAGAGGGTATTCAGCTCAGCAGGTGCAATAGTCAGGGATCGTCGGACAAACCTGTCTCCTGCAAATGTTAGTTTGCTAACATTCATTAAAATGAATGAGAGGCACATACCAGCACAGACTGCAACCTTGGTATTCATACCCCGGCCTGGTCATGGTGGTCTTGCTGATGTGGAAATGGAGCATCCTAGTGGCACTGGCAGTGGCTGCCTGAAATGGCCCACAACTGACGTAGATGAGGATGATGATGTGGTTAATGTTGGCAGGTTTTAACTGCAGTATTTAAAAGATGGTGTCCCCGGGACTGATGTTATCTAAGTCTGCTGCCACCATGAGTCTGTCTGCCCACCCTGGATCACCACCACCGGGACTGATGTTATCCAAGTCTGCTGCCACCACGAGTCTGTCTGTCCACCCTGGACCACCACCACCGGGACTGATGTTATCCAATTCTGCTGCCACCATGAGTCTGTCTGCCCACCACGGACCACCAGTCTACCAGTGCACCATCACCACCAGCTTCTTAATATTTAAACCATAAAGTGAGTATGTGCACACATGTTTGTTATGCTGCCTCACTTCCTTAAGTTGTCTGTTTTGTTTTCTGTAGTTTTTCAGAGCCGCAGTGGCAAAACACATACAGTACACTTATTTTGTTTCTTTTACAGGAGAACAAAAACAGGCTCCATCGCTAATATTACTCGTTGGGAAAGATGCTGTAGCTATACCATACAGAAAGAGAAGAAGCGATGTAATGTCCATGTGAAATCCATTCTGGTAAGTATGAAGATTTTATTTCATCCGTTTCATTGCTTTGTAAAGACTGCTGCAAATATTGCAAACAACAGGTTGTCTTAGCATTATGACAAGATGTGTCTGAAATGTAACTTAGTTGACAATAGGGATTGAGATTTGAGAACCAGGGAGGGACACATAACAATGAAGTTGTAACTTTAAGAAGTCATTCATTTCTTTTTAGGAAACTTAGCGATACTTTGTTGTTCTGTCAAAGTGGTCTTATCCAAAGAAGTTCATCAACATGATCAGGCACAACCCTCCCCGACCCGAGCTTGGGCAGACATGCAACACGCAGAAGTCGTTTCATTCCATGACCATGACCATCATTAAGAACCGGACTCCAGAAGGGTGCTGATGAAATCTGTGAAGAAATAAAAAAATAACAAACCATTACAGACAAAACTGAAAATATGATCCTCCCACCAAAAACAGAAATACTTACCTTCATGTGCTTGAGAGTTATCCATTTCCATTTAAGTGCAAAAAATTCTCATTGAGCACTGGACGGTGCACAGCAACAGTTCGGAGATGGAGTCACTTGTGTGTGATGCAGAACAATAGCATGAATACATGTCCATGTCAAGTTCAACCCCCCTCATCATCACCTACAAAATACACAATCATATATATCTATCTATATCTATATATATATATATATATCTATATATATATATATATATATATATATATAATGGTAGCACGGTAGTGCTACCATAGTTAGGGTTGAGGAGCCATTTCCATGTTAAACCCAAAATTTTGCACCTTAATAACTTTGCAACCGCTTGATGGATTTGCCTGAAATTTTGAATGTATGATCAAGACCCATAGGCCTTGGGATCTGCGAAGTTTTGTACTGATTGGATATACGGTTGCGGAGTTATTAAACATGATCTGTGTGGGCATTTACGCTTTTCTGGGAATTCTGTGGTCGCGCCTACAGGTCGTACGGTTTGCGTGACCGGCCCAAAATCTTCAGGGAACGTGCAGCCAGGGTCCCCGATGTGTCTTTTGAAGATTTCGTGAAAAAATATTAAACGGTTCAAAAGTTATTCAAAAAACAGTTTCCCATTATAAGTCAATGGGAAAAGTTAACAAAAAGTTCAACACTTTCGCAAATGCATTTTTACTTTTGCAAATGGGCCTGTTACTTTCGCAAATTGGCCATTTTGTTTTCAGTTGGTGATCAGAAAAATGGTTGGCATTTAAATTTGGGACCCTCTAGCAATCTAATTTTTTTTGTGTATTCACCTAGTCGGGCCCTGAGGATGCTTGCCATGTCTTTATTATGTGGTAAAACACCCCAGAAATATGTTTTTCAAATTTCTGGAAAAAGTACTTTCGCAAATTACTTTCGTGCTCACGAAAGTGTTGCAAATTTTTGCAAAAGCTTTCGCAAATTGCGACAGTAATTTTCTAGTCTGTGGGAAAATGACAGCAATTCTTTGGCACTGCACTACAAAATAACTGTTGGGAGTTTTGGGCTGAAATTTGGAGGAACTGACCGACATCTCACAGATGTGCCTTTCAGTGTTGTATTGAAAAATATTACATGGTGGAAAAGTTATGGCACTCAAAGTTGACAGTTTTTCCATAAGATAACATTACGCGCCCAAAGCATTACAGGAACTTCTGGCACCCTGCTGCAAAATAACGGTTTGGTCTTTTTTCCTGAAATTTGGGGAAGACAGCCAACAGTACATAGATGTGCCTTTCAGTAGCTTGGTGAAAAAATATCACATGTATGCAAAAGTTACGGCACTCCAAATTGACGGTTTTTCCCATAGGATAACATTACGGCGCCGACACTTAACAGAAATCATTTGGAGCCCTGCTGCAAAATAACGGTTTGGTCTTTTTTCCTGAAGTTTGGAGGGAAGACAGCCAACAGCCCACAGATGTGCCTTTCAGTAGTTTGGTGACAAAACATTACAGGGAGGCAAAGTTATGGCGCTCCGAACTTTTCTTTTTTTCCCATAGGATAACATTACGGCGTTCGCCGCGTCTTTCAGGGCCCGTATCTCGGAAACGGTACCAGATACGGACTTTTCGTCAGAACATTTCTTAGCCCCCTCATGGGGCTAACATTCAAATTAGCCAGGACAGTTGTAAATAATATGACTTTTAAATTTTTTTCTACGTCGTACGGTTCCTGAGATATAATGTATTTAGTATTCCAAGATCTCATTTTCTGCTTGATACTCATTATTTTGCATACATTATTTGTACTCACTGTCTTTCTCAATGCAGGTTTTGGGAAAACCAGCCTGTGCGCTTACATTACTGTTACTGTTGCCCTTTCCGCTTGCGGATTCGTACCCGTTTCACTTACCATTGACGTCTGCGCCACCATGTGCGTTATCCTTTGCGATTTTCATTTGCGCTTGCGTTTGTTATTTTTTGCCATTTCTGCCTACAGTACTGTTTATCTTACTGTTTCACTTTACATCACCATGCCCATTGACATTTCTGTTTGCAGGCACCATGTTACTATGTGACAACACATCACATGGCAGACCATTCCCATCTACGCCACCATGTGCGTGTACTCTTTCTGTTCTCATTTGTGCTTGTGTTACCATGTGCCACTGTTAGCATTTCTGTTTGCATTGCTGTCCCTGTTAGTATGCTCAACACATCATGTGAGAGGGAGTATGGGCCTCCACCGCTGCATTCATTCACTATTCTCGTTATCATTCTCAAGAAAGGAAATTAGAGGCAAAAACTCCATTTAATGCATTAGTTAAGGGTTGTTCTGGCGACAAAAAGTGAGAATTAAGCTGTTAGGGTTGAGCTTATGGACTACTCCCACCCCCCAACCCGGCATTGGGGTGCGCATTGGGATCGTGGGTCAGCTCTCACCCCATTCTCCTATACTTCTGCATAGTTTACACATGTCATGGGGTGAGAGTTAGGGCTGACAATCCCAATGCGCACCCCTACTGCGGTGGAAGAGGGCGAGGGGTTTCAAAGTTTTCAACAACAGTTACTCACTGTGAACAACTAACTACGTTAAACGAGTTTTGCCTATCTATCTATATATATATGTATATATATATATATACACACACACTCACCAAGGCTACTATTACTGTACTGTACATCCAAAGGCACCTTTCAATCCAGTTGAGATGATCACTTTTCACTTCTCTATACACAAGAAGGATGCATTCTGGGCCTGCAGAAAAAATCTGGGGACTCTGTGCCACTGTTGTGCGATGACTGAGTGCATAAATTCTGGGGACTTTGTATGTGCTGAAACAGTCTCATTTCACTGTGTTACCACTTGTCAATTTTCTGGACACATGGAGGATGCATTCTGGGCCTGCAGAAAAAATCTGGGGACTCTGTGCCACTGTTGTGCGCATGACTGAGTGCGCCATAAATTCTGGGGGACTTTGTATGTGCTGAAACAGTCTCATTTCACTGTGTTACCACTTGTCAATTTTCTGGACACAAGACAGATGCCTTTTGCGGATGCAGAAAAATGAGGCACCAAAACAGCGCACACACAAAACACACAGACACTTAACAGAAGGAAGGAGCCCCAGAATACAAAGTGTAACACATACTGAAGACAACAAAAAAGGGCATAATTACATACAAGGGTCAGGGATGGTGGAGGAATACATTTTATGGCACAGCAAGGAAGGTGGGGGGACATGGTGTGAGGAAACAAAACTAATGTGGGATCCTATGGTGATCCAGCAGCAGTTCCAGCATGGACATAATTTGAAGCTGATGTCCTCTCACGTCATCCAGAGGCTGCTCCACAGCACTCATCCTCTGCTGTTCTCCTCAACAGCACTCCAGAGAACTGCCAAGTCAGACAGTGTTACATGCACTTCTCTGGTGTCCACCTTCGACAGGCTGACCTGCTGGCGGTGGTGGTGGTGGTGGGGGTGCTGGTGGAGCAACAGGTGCTGCTGTGGCCCTCCTCTTCTTAGGGATGCCATGCCTGCTATGCACAGTGGCAGCCTCTGCCACGGAACAGCCAGCAGGTGCAGACATGGTCCATTCTGTGGCAGCCTGCCACACCAACTGGTGGTGATTAAGCATATGGGTGCGCTGGCCCCCAGTCCCCAGGTGACTCCCCCGGGGGCCACGGCGGACCGCCACAGCACATAGGCGACACTTCACCATACTGCTGTCCCCTCGACACAGTCAAAAACTGCCAAATAACGGAGGTGTGGGGAGGACCAGGCACAGGCAGGAAGGACCAGATGAACTGGCAGTAGGCTGCTCACACTGCTCAACAGTACTGATGGGATGCACACCTGGGCCTGGGGGAACAAGCACATCCTGCTCCAAAGGACCTTGTGCTGGACTTGGTGGTGGTGGTGGTTGAACTGCCTCAGAGTCAGGAGGCAGTGCTGGTTCAGCTTCCAAGGGTTGGACACTCATAAGTTTAGAGCGGTCCAACACAAATGGGTGCCCATGCCCGCCATGCATGCGCACGGTATGATGACACATACTACCACGCTCTCCCAGAGCTGCCCCTGCCCCAGACATTCCCTCACCCTGCTCCATCTCATGACACAAGCACAACTCACACACAGTCACACACACACAGACAAACAACTAAGTAGGTAAGAAAAATAAAATTTACAGAAAGAACAAATTAAGTAAAAAACAGTATAGAAAAGACAAAAAAATGTAGCTTTTAAAAAAGCTGTTGGGTTAAGTATCAAATTTTAACTCTCCTCCTCTGCAATCAAAAAACACTCCTCTCTCTAGTACACACACACACACTCCTCTCTCAGTCTGCACAGGAGAAAGTGAAACTGTCTGTGTGACTCACTTCCTTCCTGCCTGGCTAGACAGCATGTGACTTACAGTACTGTAAGCCATGTGATCTGTGGGGGGCTGCCAAGTCTGAGACACCAAGTGGATCACTTAGAATCATAATGAGGAACATGAAGTCCATTGAAATCAATAACTTCGCCTTACTTTGCGTTCTCATTATGCCAACGCAAAGTGGTAATGACAAGGTGAAGTGAGCACTTTGCATTGCCATTCTGCGTGGCGGGTGTGAAATGCTGCCAGCGTGCACGTTGTCAGCCAATTTTAAATTCACTGCGTCTCTACCTCTGGAGTGAGTGTTAACCACCACCCTCTGTTGCCTGTCCATCAGCCAGTTTCATACTCAGTGTACCACCTTGGTTTCCACCCCAAGCTTCCCAGTTTTGTTTTATGAGCCTCCTATGTGGCATGGTGTTGAAGGCCTTGCTGAAATCTAAGGCCATATCCACTGCTCTCGCTTGATCTATTTCTCTGGTCACCTACTCCAAAAATCTACCAGGTTTGTCCGACATAACCTCCCTCCCATGAATCCATACTGCATTGGGTACAGTAACTCACTGGATGCAAGGTAATCTACCAGTCTTTCCTTTACAAGTGATTCCGTTATTTTGAAGTTTCCCACTGCTGATGTCAGACTGACCAACCTGTAGTTACCAGCCTCTTCCCTGCTGCTGCTCTTATGGAGAGGGACTACATCTGCCCTTCTCCAATCCTATGAGACCACCCTGCATCTAGTGAGTTATTGAATGTGGCTGTCAGTGGAGTAGCCAGTACTCACCTGAGCTCCTTCAGTACTCTTGGATGTACCTCATCTGGCCTCATAGCCTTGTCCATTCTCAGATTCGCAAGTCCCTGCAAACTCTTTCCTCTTCTAATAGACTTGTGTCTAATTCCCTCCCTCCCTCCAGTGGTTCTGTAACCTACATGTAACCCCCTTTTTACCTGGAGTTACTAGAATCCCAGTAAGACCTAGTGGTAGGCAGGGAAGGAAGCTTGTGAAACTCCAGTTAAATGGATTTCACACTGTCTCACTCTGTTCTCAGTCTCAGCTGAGACTGAGGGATGACATCACCATAGAACTGTCGCAGCTGCATGAGTCACAATGGAATCTGCAGCAGGGAGTTGGAATAGAATGTTGGGAGGTTTGAACAGTAGTCTGTAGGTCAGTTGGAGTTTGGAGCTTGCTGAGAGCAGCACAGCAGCTCTGTGTAGGCTTGTGGAGCCTCAGCCCTCACATAGGGCTACATTCTGGGAAAAGGTGTGTGTTTCCACCAAAGAGACACAAAAGCAGTTTGTGAGTGGTGAAGACCACTGATTTGGGTCTCAGTGCCCCATCCCTTAGAGGATGGGGCAGAAAGATTTCCTGCATATTCCAGGGGCAACCTCCTGGTTTTCCTACTAGTGGAGAAGCTGCCTTATTTGTCCAAGAGTTTTGGGAAACAAGAAGATTTCGTGAATCGCCTGTGGGACACCTGCAACCGGAGGGTGAGTTTCTGCTCTTTCTAAAGGGCCTATGTTTTCACCCTGGGACTTGTATGATAGTGGGGATTGAACTACTGAAGTAGTGGGAGGCCTAGAGTAATAGGCTTAGCCAAAAGTAAAAGTATGTTCAAGTCCAGCACATAGTGGAATTCAAGACATGTAGAGGAGATGTGACATACGTCTAGCCAGTAATCTACATTGCCAAGCTTTCAGTAAAAGAGTTGTTTAGTTTCCAGAGAAATGGCTGGGTATGGATTGTGGGAGCTGGAGGTGGGAGACTCCCATCTTTAGTGACCAGGTCCACCTCACGGATTTGCTCTGTGGTTTCTACTTTGCCTCATGCACTTGGCCAGTGATGAGGAAGTACCCAGACATGGGATTGAAGGAAAATTCCCTCTAGGAGTCAGAAGGCTCTAAGGTGGTTTGAGGGAGCCACAACAGGAAAACTGGTTCATTTCCCAAAATGGACCATGGATCAAGTGGTTGGTGGGGAGCCAGGCCAGTGGAGAAAACCAAGTAGTGTACAAGTGGGCTGTGTACCCAAGCTGCGTGCAAGTCTGGGCTGTGTGCCTGGTGGGTTCAGAGCTTGAGGCTGGAAATACTGAGTGAAGAAGTGTTCTGTTGTCTCTAATCTGCATTACCAGGAATGTAGCCCGTGGGGTCCGTCTATGCTTTGTTTGTTCAGCTTGGATGTGAATAAAAGCCACACTGTAGAATCCCATTCCTGGTTCTGGACATTACAGTTATTGCTTCCTGTGTTCGGATTTCTTGGGTACCCCTGTGCAGAATAGCCAAACCTAGGCCCCTGCGAGCAACCTCATCCTCCCTAGACAGTCCCCCCAGGGTACTGCTTCAGCTTCAACAGCATCCCACCTGTCATTTTGCAAAAGGCAGGGGTCGGGGGTTACATACAGTATATGTGGCCCTTCCTTCCACTGTGAAGACAGAACAAAAGTACAGTATTTGTTCAGGATATCAATGTTTTCCTGATCATCCTCTGTACAGTCTCCTGCTGAATCCCTCAGCTTCACAATTCCTCCCTTTGTCTTTTTTTTTTACTTACATACCTAAAAAAGGTCTTGTCCACTTCGTTACCTCCCAGGCTATTTTTTTCTCAGTTTGTGCCTTAGTGCCCCTCACTGCCTTCCCTAATTTCTCTCTGATTTTATTGGAACACCTCTGTGTTCTCTTCCCTCTGTGTATCCTTGTATCTCTTGAATGTTGCCCTTTTTGCTCTTACCCTTGCTGCCACCTCCCTTGAGAACCACATTGGTCTCTTTTTCTTCCTGCTTTTGCTCACCTCTTCTGCACAGAGGTTTGTTGCCTTCACTATTCCATCTCTTAAACTGGCCCACTGGCCCTCCACTCCATCAGGGTAATCCTCCCATACCAGAGTATCTCTGAAGCAGTCACACATTTTTAAGTTCGGCGCTTGCGCATCGAGCGTCTTGAGATGAGTGACTTTTTGAGGCGTGACACTGTCTGTTCAATGCAGAGTGCTCTGCAAGGGGCTAGAAAGTATCACACTAATCATCAGCCAGGCTGATCGTGATGCTGTTTTGCCTGAAGTGGTCTGCACTTGAAAAGAAAAAGCTGCACCAATCATGTGGTGGCTTTTTCCTTTCATCCGCAGGTCACCACGCAGCAAACATCTGTTTGCATCCTGATCAGCCTGGCTGATGTCTCGCCCCCCCCTTCACCCCACCAGTCCCTTCCTGGAAGGTAAGAGGAGGTGCTTTCCTCCCCTGCCTCCTCCATTTCCTGCTGACTCCTTTTAACATAGAAGATGACAACAGATAAGGACTGCAAGGCCCATCCAGTCTGCCCATTTCTTTTTCTACCTTGTAAATGTGCCATTGGCCTTTGCTCTGTCAGTGGCCTATCTATTCATACTCATCTGTATTGCTCCCTTATGCCTATCCCATGCCTGTTTGAAGCCCTGCACTGTATTCATACCCACCACTTCCTGAGGTAGGCCGTTCCATGCATCCACCACCCTTTCTGTGAAAAAGAACTTCCTCACATTACCCCTTAATCAGCCTCCCTCTAATCTCCTGCTGTGTCCTCTTGTCCTGCTATTTTTCTTATATTGAAACATGACTCTTTCACCTTGTTAACACCCTTAAGGAGTTTGAATGTTTCGATCCATATCACCTGTCTCCCTCCTTTGCTCTAGGGTATACATATTGAGCTCCGTTAATCTGTCCTCATATGTCTTCTGATAGAGTCCCTGCACCATTTTGGTTGCCCTTCTCTGGAGTGCCTCAATTTGGTTAATGTCCTTGTGAAGGTGTGGCCTCCAGTACTGCATGCAGTACTCCAGATGGGGCCTAACCAGTGTCTTGTAAAGAGGGATTGTTACCTTCCTCTTACGACTTGTGAGACCCCTACTGATACACCCTAACATCCCCCTATCCTTACCTACTGCTTTAGAGGTCTGCTTGGATGATTTCAGGTCATTAGTGATGATGATGCCCAAGTCTCTCTCTTCCTTTGTGACTGCCAGCAACTCCCCTCCCAGCCTATAGGTAGCTTCAGGGTTTCTCTTCCCTATGTGCATGATCTTGCACTCCTTTGCATTAAATCCCAGTTGCCACTCTTCCGACCATTTTGCTAGTTTATCCAGATCTCTTCTCATTCTGCCCACCCCATCTGGATCATCTACTCTGTTGCAGATCTTGGTGTCATCTGCAAACAGACAAGCCTTACCCTCTAGTCTATCTGCAATGTCACTGATAAAGATATTGAAGAGGACTGGCCCCAAGACTGATCCCTGATGTACCCCACTTGTGACTTGCATCTCTTCTGACTGTATACCATTTACCACCACTCTCTGTTTTCTGCCTGTCAACCAGTTTGCCACCCAGTTGACCACTTCTGACCCACCTCGAGCCTACCCAGCTTATTTATCAATCTTCTATGTGGAACAGTGTCGAAAGCTTTGCTGAAGTCAAGGTAAGCGACATCAACTGCTCCCTCTTGTCCACCACTCTGGTTGCCCAGTCAAAGAAATCTATGAGATTAGTTTGACAGGACCTTCCTTTGTAAACCCATGCTGTCTTGGATCCTGTGCCCTATGGATTCCAGGTGTTGCACTATCCTTTCCTTAAAAGTGCCTCCATAATCTTGCCCACTACTGAGGTAAGACTGACTGGTCTGTAGTTCCCTGCCTCCTCACTGCTACCACTCTCATGTAGCGGGATCACATGAGCCCTTCTCCAGTCTTATGGGACCTCTCCTGTGCTCAGAGACTCACTAAACAGTTCTGCTAATGGCTCTGCTAGTTTCACCCTTAGCTCCTTTAGTACCCTGGGATGTATGCCATCAGGTCCCATTGCCTTGTCCACCCTGAGCTTAGCGAGTTCTTGTAGGACCCTTTCTTTTGTGAAGGGAGTAGTGCTCACCTCTCTCCCCTCCCGTGTCCATGGTGCTGAGCTGTGGGCCCTGCCCTACCTTCTCTTCGGTATATACTGAGCAAAAGTATCTATTTAGGATAGATGCTTTTACAGGATCCTCCTCCTCCTCCTCACATGTCCCCTTTTCTCCTTTGAGCTTAGCAATATCCCCTCTGGACTTTCTCTTTTCACTAATGTATCTATAGAAAGTCTTGTCACCCCTTTACTGTTTGTGTTAGTGTTTCCTCAGTTTGGGACTTTGCCTGCCTACTGCCTTCCCTGCTTCCCTTAGGGAAGTTTGGTATGCCTCCCTATCTTCATCCTGCTGTGTTCACTTATATTTCCTGAAGGCCAACCTTTTGGCTCTGACCTTTTCTGCTACTGTACTTGAGAACCAAAGTGGCTTTCTTCTTCTTTTGCACTTCCTTTTCTGTCTAACACAATGGGATGTTGCTTCAAGTATTGCATCCTTAATGCTTGCCCACTTTGCCTGTACCCCCTCACCTGTGTTTCTTTTTGCCAGGGCTAGCTTAACTCTGTTGGCCATCTTATCAAAGTCAGCTTCTCTGAAGTCCCATATTTTTACCTTGGAATGGGATGATTTAGTTGTAGTGGCCAAATTGAACTATCCCATGTGATGGTCACTGGCCCCAGGTGACCTTCTACCTGGAGATCTGTGATCCTTTCCCTGTTAGTTAGTACTAGATCTAGGATAGCCCTGTCTCTTGTGGGTTGTTGTACCAGTTGTTTGAGGCCCTCCCCCTGCAGGGAATCCAGCATGTGTCTAGATCTGGCAGATGTTCCTGCTGGTATTGACCAATCTGTATCCAGCATGTTGAAGTCTCCCATTATCAGAACCTCCCCTTTAGCTGTCATGTTTTGTATATCTTCTAACTGTAATGTATCTATGTCCTCCCCCTGGTCTGGGGTCCTGTAGACAACCCCAGTTCTTATGGCTGTCCCATTTCCTGTTTCCAGGGTGACCCACAGTTCTTCTGGCTCCTTATGTGTATTCTGAATATCTGTAGCTTTGATATTTTCACTGACATACAGGGCCACTCCACCTCCCCTTTTTGCACCTCGGTCTCTTCTGAACAGTATATAGCCAGGTACTGAGGTCTCCCAAGTATGGTTACTGGTAAACCACGTCTCACTAATTGCTATTATGTCCACTTTAGCCTCTGACATTATTGCCTGCAGGTCTGGGATCTTATTTCCTAGGATGTGAGCATCTGTGTACATGATTTTTCATTGGCCATATTTCGGTGTGTTAGTTGTTGGGTGAGGTCTGGTATTTCCCTGTGCATCGCATGGGGAGATGGACCTTTTCTTACCTGGTGATGCAAATAGACTGCAAACATGCTGAATCCCTGTTTGACCACTAGCTGAGGAGGGAGGGGTGTTCTTCCCATTTGATGTATGGGGTGCTGCACCCCTCTCCCATTTGCTAGTTTAAATATTCTGCAAAGACATCAAACTTCTGCCCCAATGCACTGACTCCCTTCTTAGATGCAGTCCATCAAATTTAAAGAACTTTCGCTCCCAAAGCTGTTGCCAGTTCCCTACAAATATGTGTCCTTTTTCCTGGCACCAGCCCTTGAGCCACATGTTTAGGTCCCCTATCTCCCCTTTTCTGACCTTCTGTCCATATGCCCCCCTCTTCCAGACTGGCAGGATCTCAGAGAAGGAGATGCCAGATTAAATGGATGATAGTTTGTCACCCAGCCTGGTCAGGTGTTCCTTGGTCTCCACAACTGACCGGCTGGTGAGATCATTAGTCCCTATGTTTACCAGGATGTTAATGTTTTCTTCTGCTTCCTGAACAATTTTAGCAATCCGGTCAGTGACTCTCCATGCTGATGTACCTGTACCTGACAGACATCTGACCATTACCCCTGGCTGGAGACAGGTATCAACTCCCCGAATCATGGAGTCTCCTATGATCAGAAGTTTTTTGGATTTCCTTTTTGCTTTTTTTGGTTTTGTTCCTGATTTGGGTGAGTTTTGTTGTGCTAGCTCCTGTGCTGCAGTGTCCTGCTCCGCAGTGTCCTCTGCCCCTTTGTTTGATTTTGGAGATAGAGGCAGATACCTGTTTGTAGTGTTTATATGGTTTTTGGAGGTAATATTTTGGACAGCACCGAGTGATGGGGCACCTGATTTGTCCCTCCTAACCACCTGCCAAACTCCTGGACCAACTACCCTCTGCGGTTGAGGTTCTTCTGTTAGATGTTGGGGAAATGGCGGGTGGTTCTTATAATGCATTTCTTCCTGAATATGAAATTTGAGGCATGCAATCTCTTCCCATGCTGCCGGAGCTGAGCCCTTAGATCTCCAATGGCCTCAGCATGTAGGACAGTGTCCTAAATCCTGTAAGACTGTCCTTCTGAAAAGTGTTCCGTAGTACCTGCAATTAATGATATCCATTCCAGATAAGTTGCTGGGTTTATAACCTGGTCAGAGTAATTAGAAGGAAGAAAATGCAAGTAATGGTTTGATTTTGTGTTTTGTTTTCATATAACTTGTTATAACAAGTTAAATTACTAGTGCCCCTGTAATGAGCTCACCTTGTGGATGCCCCACTGATCCGCCCCTTCCTGCTTTGCCACAGAAAATGTCACGACTGTGGTACCCTATAAAAGAAGTGTAGTGTGGGGTGGTTGGGGATGGGAGTGGGTGGCTGGGCCCTTCCCCTGCCAAAAAAGAAGAACCATGGACGAAAGAACAAGGAGGTCGAGCAGAAACAATCAGTCAACAACAAATGCAGTGACCCTGAAAGCTTATCCTAATGTTTGATAAAACTGTAAAACCTGTAAAGCACCACCTGTAATAATTTCAGAAGATATACCCTGTAAGAAACACTTTGCTACAGAGAAAAAAAAGCAGTAACAGAAGATATATACCTTGTAAAAGACAATTTGGATCAGAAGATTACAGCAGTAATCTGTTAGCACACACTTGTAATAATGCAAAAGAAGGTATACTAGCAACAACAATTTGAATCAGAGAAAAATAAAGCAATGAAATATTAGCAACAAACAGTCTCTAATCCTTGTGAGTACAAAATAAAAATAACAACACACAGTAAATCTGCTTAGCCAAAAGAATTCTTAATCCTTTCCCTTGCTGTGGTAAGGTTCTCTGCTCTGTCCTTTCAAGCAATCTAGAAGGAAAGAGCTCAGGTGAAGCTAGGTGCCTTGGCCAGCAAACCAAGTCTTCTACCCCAGGAAACCAAGTCTGCCAAGTCCTTTTGGTCCTCTTCTCTCACCAGCGTGGAGTAGGCCACGGCCTAAGCTCTGTACAGGCTGGGAGTATACAGTGCCCTAAGACACTTTCACTTTATTTATTTTTTTATTTTTATTTAGTTTTTGTTGACGGGTAAGTGCACTAGACAAATTCTGCCTATTTTCAGGCACGACCGGGGAGGGATACAGATGAATTCAACTGACCTTGAACCAGATTAAGCTGTTGGTGGTATTTTTTTAGTGAATGAGGAAATTTGGCCAGGACACCGGGAAAATTCCCCTACTCTTTTTGATAAGTGCCATGGGATCTTTAACATCCACCTGAACTACCACCAATCCAGGCAGATGGCACCTCGGTTTAACATCTCATCCAAAAGATGGCACCTCAGAAGTGCAGCACCCCTCTCATGCTGCACTACAGTGTCAGTACTGGGATATTAACCCAAGTGCCAGATGTGGGAACCGAACCCACAGCTCTCTAATCTCCCAGTCTCAGAGGTGAGTGTGCTACCTACTCAGCTACTGACACAAAATATGATCATGCCAGCAGACCCCCCCACCTTCCAACATCGTGGTGCTCAAACCCCGTGTCAGCATATATCCCCCTTCCCCTTTAATGTGGCACACTGGGAGCCCACCCCAGTGTGCCAAAAACTATCTCTGATGTTTCCAACACTGGGATGCCCACTTCTGGGGTTGGATGTGCCACCCCTCCCCCATGCCCCTATATTCTCAGTCAACCTTGGGGTGCCCAATCCCCAGGTCGGCATTGATCCTCTTCCAGTACTCTGGCACACTGGGAGCCCACCCCAGTGTGCCAAAATCTGTGTTTGTAATAGTTTACCTATAAAAAAGAAAACAGTCCCAGGAGGTCTTTTTTTTTTTAAACCTGAAAAAAAAAAGAAAACAGTCCCTCATCATTCCTGCCAGCCCCCCTTCCCCAATCCACACCCTCCCTCTGCGCACCCCACCTCCCTGCACCCCTCACCTATACTTACCTCCAGAGGTCAGGAGCAGCAATCTTATGGACCAGGAACATTTCTGCACTCTTCAAAGCTGAGTGCAAACTGAAGAAAATCATGGTAAGCCCTATAATGGCAATCAATGGAGGTTTCAACTTAGTTGATATCTCAGCCACCTTTCGGAGTTTGGTCCCAAATTTTCAACAGGAGTTCTTGGGACCCCATCTTATGAACACTGTCACTGTCATTTCATTTCTCGGTCCGAGGTGATTTACATGATCGTTGAACAAAATCACCTTTTAGGACCAATTAATGAAATGATAGTACTTTACGTTCATGAGGGTAGATTCCGTACTGTTACCAAATTTGGTGAAAAAAGTCCCTAAAATGACTGCGTTATGAGTGTCCATTGCACAGTTTATATGCACGCTGTTAACTTCATCAGTTTTTAATATTTTCCTCCAAATTTCCAACATTGCCATTTTTTCACACCCCCTTATGAACAGTACAGCTGTCATTTTTTACATCCTTCCCAAAATGTGTTTTTGCACCTGTGGTGCAGAATGGCGCGGTCGCTGTGCAAAATCAACTTTCAGGACAGATTAACAAAATCCCAGTGCCACTGTTCATGGGGGAGGTCTCCATATGGCCATGTTGAAAATTTGATGAAAATATTCCAGAAAATGACTGCATTATGAGTGTGCATTGCACAGTTTCTATGCACACTCATAACTTCACCACTTTTTCATAATTTTTAGTCCAGATTTTCAACATTGCCATTTCTTCACACTACCTCATGAACAGTACAGCTGTCATTTTTCACGTCCTGCCCAAAATGTGTTTTCGCACATGTGGCACTGAATGGCGTACTCACTGTGAAAAACCACCTCTTGGGATTGAATAACAAATTGATACTGCCACTGTTCATGAGGTGGGGTCCCAAAAGCCCAAGTTGAAAATTTGGAGCAAAATACCAACAAATGCACAGGGCATTAGGGTTTTAACTGTAACACCCACCCTGTAGAGACTGACAGGCATCAAGGGTGTGACTTGGGGTTGTCAGTAGTAATGCTCACCCCATTCCACCCCCACCCCCACCCTGCAGCCACTGACAGGCATCGAGGGACACCATGGGGTCTTTGGCCCTAACGTTCCCCCTTATTCTCCTTTATTGCACCCATCTTAGTTTATTTCCTTATGGAATGGGGTGAGCGTAAGGGCCAAAAACCTCAAGGCACACTATGACACCAGTCGGTGTCTGCAGGGTGGGGTGAAGTGGAATGGCATGAGTGTTATGGCTGATGACCCAAAGGCACACTGCCAACACTTGTCAGTCTCTGCAGGGTGGGTGTGGGGGTTGGCGTTACTTCAGTACTTCACTGCCATTCCTATTATGCATCTCTGTAACTCCTGCACTACCAATGCCAATCACCAGCAAGCAAACATTCAGCATTGAGAAATGCTTGTTTTTCTAATGAAGTGAACCAGCGCTGGAAGAACATAAGAAATTTGTATTGAGAGTGATGCCTTAAAATGCAAGGCAGAGGAATATACACAGAAAAATATGGGAGGCATGTACAACAGCAATACCAACAGTGAACTTTCAGCATTGACAAATGCTTGTTTTTATTTAAATATGCTCTGCTGATGTCCAGGACCCTTGTCCTTGTGTGGTTTGCCTCTACTGCTGTCCTGATGTTAAAATCACACTGTCTCCTGATCACTAGTCCCCAGGTGGCATCCCACATTGATGTCTGCAGCACTGCCCCTGTTCATAAGCACCAGGTCCAGTATTGCCCAATCATGACTGATTTCCTGGACTAATTGCCTCAGGAACACCCCTACAGAGAGTTTCAGATGGCTCTGCTTCTAGCTTAGGCCATGGCTTGGAGGCTCCAATCAATATCTGGTTGAGTGATGTACCCCATCAGCAGTATCTCCCCCTTGTCTGCCATCTTGCTAAATGGCTTTCCTATGCCCTTGTCTAGATCCTCCCCTTTGCTGGAGGTCTATAAATCACCCCAGTGTGAACAGAGGCTCCAGCTGCTGTCTCCAGGGTGACCCACAGTACCTCAGCTCCTCTTTACCCCCTTGCATTTCTGTTACCTTGATATCTTCCCTGATATATAACACAACCCCCACCTTTCCTTCAATCCCTATCCTTTCTGAACTACGTGTATCCTGGTATAGCCATGTCCTAGTCATGGTTTCCTGTGCACCATGACTCAGTGATGGCCACTATGTCTAGGTCCACTTCCATCATGATAGCTTCAAGATCTGGCATTTTACTCCCAAGACTTCTTGCATTTGCAGACATGGCTTTCCACATTTTTTTCCTGCCATGCTTGCAACCCCTCTTCCTTCCTTTGGCCCTGTCTCATTTTCCCCTCTCGTATTACTGTATTTTTCCTTGCCCTTTGTCTCCAGCTTTTCTTGCCCAAACCTGTTCTCTGTGGGAGTTTTTCCCCTCAGGTTCTCCTTCTCTCCTGCTTTATTTTCTGTAGGGGTGCAATATATGATTCCTTCAGTCCTTCCACCAGCCCCCTCAGCTAGTTTAAATGTTCATCAAATGTTCATCAAAGTAACATTTAAACCATCCACTTAGGACTGTAGTTCCTCTCTTAGATAGACGCAGGTCATCTCCTTTGTACAGCCCCACATCCTCCAAGGTTGGTCCCTAGTCCTCAGTGTAGCCAAACCCCACCTCTCTGCACTACTCCTTCAACCATGAGTTGAAAGCTGCCTGGTGGTGCTGAGGGTTGAGATGCTGGATGCCACACCTCACACCAATCCGGTGACTAGAGTTCAGGAGCGAGCTCAGGTGCTGGGGGTTGGGGGAGGAGGGATTGAGCATCCAATGGGCTGCTATCCTCTCCCAGGGTGGGGGATTGCCTGTCTGGCATCCAGCGACCCCCAGTGGAGGCCGGGGTGCTGCAGGATGCAAACCACATGTTGGGTGGCGTGGCAGTCACGGCAGGATTACCCATGCACCATGGCGTCAGGGAGTACCACGGCTTGGGAGGGAGGAGGGTTTCAGGGAACCAATATGGAAACCCCTCCAGTCTGGATGGCGATGGCCTCCCACTGCCAGACCACCACATGCCCAGTGCTGGTTCCTGCCTCTGCCCCTTCGGTCTCCTCTGGCCCATAAACACCGGGCTGGGGAGACAGTAATGACTTTGAAAAGGCAGGGTCCACAGAAGGCAGTAGAGCAGATCTGGTAAGCGGAATGTCCAGAGAGATGTAAAACAAAAAAACAAGAGTTGAAGCTCCTGATGCAGACTTACCTGTCCTCCCCTCTGACATATACAGGTAACACCTCAGTGAAGGCCACCACGTGAGCTACCAGTTTTAGGCCCCTTCCCAGATCCCTGAATGCCACTGAACAATCCTAGCTACATTCCTAGCTAGGTGATTTGCCCTCAGGTGAACAATGATATCCAGCTCCCCCTGCCCTGCCCTGCTGTCCTAGGGATCCTTAAGATCTGCTGACCATCCCTCTAAGCCATTGCACCACATAGGCACCTTACCTCCCTCTCCATCCCCTTCCTGTTCCAAAATCTATCCCCCAAATGATCAAGTCCCCTACCAGAAGCTGCTTCTTCTTCTGCTGGGTCTTCTGCCACACACTTTGAGTTCCTCCTTCAAGGGACTTCCACATCATCTCTTGCCACCTCTACAGGTGCCACCTCTTGGCAGTTCTGTCCTGCCAGAATGGTAAAGGAGTTCTGTAGTGGCACTGCTGGAGGAATATGACCTTGCCCTGCCACCTCCACCCTTCCAGAGGCAACCACTTTCCAACCAGACCTCCTTTCTATAGGCTTCTCTAGGCAGCAGTAGTGGACTTTGTGGCATTATGCAGGGGTGTTTGTCTTATGGAGATGCTGCTGTAATAAAGTAAAGTAAAATAAAGTAAGTTTAACTCCAGTCATGGTGAGTGTGCTGCTTCATTTTTCTGATGTGTGGATGTGGTGGCCCTGGGTGGGGACAAAGCCATCTAGATCCTGGTCAGCTCAGCCCATAGTTTAGTGACCTTATCCCTCAATCCAGAGGTGCTTACATATGAAGTAGCACCTCAGTCTTCAGACTGTCTGCCTGAAGACTGCTCTACTACACTACTGCACTGCACCACTCCCACTTCTGTCTTTATGCTCTTCCTCCTGCTCTTTACTGCAACTTGTCCGTCTGTTTAGTTCTACCCCCTTGAACTTCCTAGCAGTCTTTCCTATGTCACCCTACTCTAGATAGGGTGTCTCATGAATTTCTCTTTTACCCTTCTGTTTACTACTTTCTTTAAATTCCCCCCTGCTCTCCTCTGCCTAGTTACTACTTTTAGGTCTTTCTCCCTAGTGCCCCACAAGAAACATTGGGCCTGATTTTACAACAATATGCAGTAGTGCAGCGGACTAGGGGCATGGTGTGTGATGCAAGTTGTGACTTGCATCACACCTTGTGGCAAGCATAATTTTCAATAAAGTGTGCTACAAATGCTCACTGCAAGTCCAGAACCTGGGATGCAAGGAGTTAGACCACCATCCCCCTGATCTAACATTGCGTCTGGGATGGTGGCACTTACACCAACTCTTTGGTGCAAGTAGATGTAAAGTGGGAAATTGCCTACATCGCCTCCCCTTTGAAAATCTGACTGCTCTGCATCTGATCCATTCATATATCTGGAATGTATGGTATGGTATGGGCTGCATGCCCATTGGCTCATGCTGTGGACCAATGGGCATACAGCCCTACCCTGATGTCAGTCGGCGGGCAGTGGGGCAGGAGGTGGGTGGGGTGCTGCCACCTGCCGCTGAAAGGGGGGAGTGGGGCTGTGGGGCTCAGTGGGCAGGTGGGGGGTACCGCTGGACCAGGGATATTGGATGCTACTTTACATACTGAAGCCCGCGATCGGGCAACAAGCAGTCCACTGGACCACCAGGGATATTGGACGTTATTTATTTCATACTGAAGCCTGCGATCAGGCTGCGAGTGGTCCACTGAACCACCAGGGATATTGGACGTTATTTATTTCATACTAAAGCCCACGATCGGGCTGACAGCAGTCCACTAGACCACCAGGGATATAGGATGTTTTATTTCAACAGATGCCCATGATCGGGCTGACAGCAGTCCACTGGACCAGGGATATTGAACATTTCTTGACATCAACAGATACCTGCAATCGGGCAATGGGGCACATTGCTGCTCTGTGCAGGGCGTTGGTCCCCAACACCTGCTGCCTGGCAGGGCGCCAGGTGCAAGTCACCAGGGATCGATGCACCTGCATGCAAATGGGGCCATAATGACATGCAAATGGCCCCATTTGTGCCTTGCATACATTATGGCCCCATTTGCATATGCACTGAATATCATGGTTGTTGTGCATACGCACAAAGGAACTTCTTGCTCGCATCCCTCTCTCCCCTCTGGCCACTTGTGCTGGTGCAGTGCCACTGCACCATGCACACTGTGGGTGGCCAGGGTGTGATATTCAATGATGCTGTGCCATGGCACAGCTCCGTTGAATATCGCCCAGTCAACGCCCCTGCGCAGCCAAGTTTCGCTGCGCCTAGGCTTGCACCACAGCCTTGCGCAGTCTGAATATCTGGGCCAGTATGTTTACTTGTTATCATGTAATTATATAAGGCTACCTTGATCACCAGGCACTTTGTAACCAGCCAGTAAGCATATTTGTTATCTTCGATTTTATGACGTAAAATAAAGCATTTTTAAAAAATCCCAAAGCAAGAAAACTGCGGGAACACAAATATTTTAGGAATTGAAACCATTGCAAAGCAGGAAATTCATCATGAAACAAGAATATTTTAAGAAATGAAAACTGTTCAAAGCATGAAAACCATCACGAAATATGAATATTTTAAGAAATGAAAACTGTTGCAAAGCACAAAAACCATCATGAAATACAAATATTTTAAGAAATAATTCCTAACCTCACAAAGACTTTAAAAATCATTGCAGAGGATGAAAACCATTGTATATCATGAGTATTTTAAAAAGCTATTTAAAATATTCTTGCTTCACGCAAAGGTGACAGAAAAAAATAAAATTTGTAGAGTATTCCCTTGCAAACATTTTCATTTTTAATCAAACATAACCGATTATGAGATGGCCTTGGTGGGGTTCACAGAATATGTCCATGGGGCTCTGGATAAGAAGCTCAATGTGGCATCAGTCTTTGTGAACCTCACCAAGGCCTTCAACTGGTATATCATGAGATTCTGCTGTGTACCATGCTGAATCAGGGTTTCTCAACAGATTCAGTTCTTTGGTTCAGAAGCTATCTTCAGGGGAGATCCCACTGTACTGTAATCGAACAGGCTCAATCTGTTTTTAAGGAGATATGTTGCAGAGTACCTTAGGGCTTATTATTCCCTATATTTTTTTAATTGTATGCATTTGGTTTGTTCTTCATCTAAATTAATTTTGTATGTAGACAATGCTGTTTTGTTTAGTTCAGATAAAGACTATTATTTAAAAAAAAAAAAACCTTTAAAGTGAATTTGCTCATATTCACAACTGTTTTTTGTCTCACAGGTTACTACTCAATTTGAAAAAAAAACCCAACTAAATCTATGTTTTTTTTCTGCCCCAGTAAACCACTGTCACATGGTATTCAGACATTTTATTTAAATAGGCTCTCTGTTGATTGTGTTACCTGGGGATTACTCTGGATAAAAATTTCTCATTTCACCTTCGTGTTGCCCAGCTTATCAAGGAAATACACTACAGATTGGGCATGCTATATAGAATGAATCAGTTTTTGGAGCCTGTGTCATGATGGTTATTGGCAAATAGTTTGCTGCTATCAAAGCTTGATTATGGTAGAATGTGTTATCTCTAATTGACCAATAATCTTTTCAGTAGATTAAATATACTGTATAACTCTATATGTAGGTTTACCACTGGGTTATGGGGATCAGGTCACCACTGTCAGTTGTATAATGAAACAACCTCTGGAACAAGTCTGCTCCTACAAATACCTAGGGATTACCTTCGACTCTGCCCTAACATTCCACGACCACATTGATGCCCTTGCATCCACCACCAACATATGGCTTGGAATCCTCTTCCCATAGAAACTGCCTCCCCAAATGCTCTCCGGCTTGCTGTTACATCCTCAGTACTGTCCCTTGTAGACTATGGCTTACCAGTCTATGGTGCTGCCGACATGACTGCCCCCAAAAAATTCACATAACCCTAAATAAGGCTTGCAGACTGATTACTGGTGCCCCCAGGCTCACTCACACCTGTCAACTGTAAGATGATGCTAAACTCCTGACCCTTGATGAACGGCTTCGCTATCATACCTACTTCCTCACTAAAAAACCTACTCAGGCTCTCCTCCTGGGGTGACTGCATCCATCCACTGGATCCCACCTACAACTGCAACATGGTCCTCCAACAAGTCCGCTGTACTGGTCCCCAGGTCAAGAACCACTCATGGTCAGAGGTCCTTCTGCTACAGAGCCCCATTCTGGTTTAACTCTCCCTGCCCCATCACCAATGCCACAACTATCTCCAAATTCAGAACCAGCCTTTGAAGCCAACTCCTCAACACTCGTGAGCTGCTCCTGTCTCTGAATGAGGCTGGACCTCAACCTCCACCCATGACAATGATGTCGCTGGGCTGCCTCTCTCTCCTAGCCCACCTTCACCCCTTCCCAGCACACCATACCTAAGTATATCCTGGCTAGTGCCTGCTGTCTTATGGTAATGCCAGTAAATTGCTCAACATATGAAACCAACTTGTGTAAGAACTATTTCAATTACCTGTACCCTGTAACTCAAATGTATTTTGTTTGATCACAGAGTGACGTGGCGCCTCTGATATCGCCTATTTGAGAAAACCTGTACTATGTAATCTAAAATGTTATGTATGTCCTCAATGTGACGAGGTAATTTTGAAACGAGCCTCTGGCTCAAAGGCTGTAAACTGATTCTCGTAAATAAACAAATAAACACAAATAAATATAGTACAGTGGATGTCTTCCATTTAAACAACGGGTTGAATTCAAAGCTTTTGATTTTTTTGCCCAAAATTGTCCTTGATCTTACGCCAAATACTGTAAGTGAGAAATTCCTAGATGTATTAACATGTTTTCTGCCAGGTCCCAGTATAAATATGTTTTTTCCATTTCTTGCTTCAACTTAGTATTTGGTCAGACATCTTTCAAATACAAAGTAATTACTCTTTACAACAACTTATCTTTGTCTATTGTGAGTGGCGATAACTATCCTCATTTAAATCCAGACTGCATAACATGTTGTTGTTAGATTCCAATTGTGTATGTCTTAGGTAATGCTTTAATGTATTTTTATGTACTGGTCACTGTGAAAAATAGCATTATTGCTAATCTGCTTTCCAGTTTAAACAAAAATGAAATTAAATAATTACTGTTATTATATTTAAAAAACAATATTGTGTAACTCGTATGAACCCTCCCTCACACACACTAAGCTGTCACCCTTAACTTTTTCCAAATAAAAAAAGAGTTATCTTACCTTAAAGTTTTGTTCATATGGAACTCTAACATGAAAAAAGTCAACATGTAGTTTAGCTACTTTTTCTGTGATTTTTTTGAGACACATGTGCAACCAGTTAACGGAAATTAACTTAAAAACTATTTTTTTTACAAAGTACCCAGAAAGCTCTATTCCATTATTATTTTTTTTTATAAAATAGTATACTTTATTGGATGTTAATGTTCATATATACATACACATACTCATACATACAAACAACAGGATATATAAACAATACAATGCTTATGACTAAAGTGATACAAAAGAAGTAGAGGAGTGCACAGCTGGGTGAGTCACCCTATCAACATTCAAGAGCTTCCTGGGTCATGGAAGGAAAGATGGTAACTGGGGTGCAGTATAGGTCCTGGCACCAAGGGTGGTAGTGATTGCTGGGGCTGCTTCCTTGTTTGCACTAAAGACCATACATCGCTTTGTTACAGGTTTGTAAGGAGAGCGTCCAGCCAGGGCCAGCTTTTAGGGTTTTGGGGCCCCAGCAGAATGAGTGAAGTCATGGGCCCCTCTACTTGGCTCACTTTTAGCCCATGTGTTTTACTGTAGCCCATAAGTGCAAGATTTTATTTGTGGTGATACGATAGATCTGAGAAGAAATAAAAAATAACAAACCATTACAGACAAAGGCTGAAAATATGATCCTCCACCAAAAAAGAAATACTTACCTTCATGTGCTTGAGAGTTATCCATTTCCATTTAAGTGCAAAAAATTCTCATTAGAGCACTGGACGATTGCACAACAACAGTTAGGAGTGGAGTCACTTGTGTGTGATGCAGAACAATAGCATGAATACATGTCCATATCAAGTTCAACCCCCTCATCATCACCACAAAAATACACAATCATATATATCTATCTATATCTATATATATATATATATATATATATATATATATATATATATATATAATATTATGCAGTGATACTACTACCATAAGATTAGGGATGAGCCATTTCCATATTAAACCCAAAATTTTGCACCTTAATAACTTTGCAACAACTTGATGGATTTGCCTGAAATTTTGAATGTGATCAAGACCCATAGGCCTTGGGATCTGCAGTTTTGTACTGATTGGATATACGGTTCCGGAGTTATTAAACATAGATCTGTGTGGGCATTTACAGCTTTTCTGGAATTCTGTGAGTCGCGCCTACAGGTACGTACGGTTTGCGTGACCGGCCCAAAATCTTCAAGGAACAATGCAGCCAGGGTCCGATGTGTCTTTGAAGATTTACGTGAAAAAATATTAAGCGGTTCAAAAGTTATTCAAAAACAGTTTCCCATTATAAGTCAATGGGAAAAGTTAACAAAAAGTTCAACACTTCCATAAATGCATTTTTACTTTTACCAAATGGGACTGTTACTTTACGTCAAATTGGCCATTTTGTTTTCAGTTGGTGATCAGAAAAATGGTTGGCATTTAAATTTGGGACCCTCTAGCAATCTAATTTTTTTGTATTCACCTATTCAGGGCCCAAGGGATGCTTGCCATGTCTTTATTATGTGGTAAAACACCAGAAATATGTTTTCAAATTTCTGGAAAAGTACTTCATAAATTACTTCGTGCTCACGAAAGTATTAGCAAAATTGCAAAACTTTACGCAAATTAGAGCAGTAATTTTCTAGTCTGTAGAAAAACAGCAATAATTCTTTGGCACTGCACTACAAAATAACTGTTGGGAGTTTTGGGCTGAAATTTGGAGGAGCATGAGCCGACATCTCACAGAATGTGCCTTTCAGTGTTGTATTGAAAAATATTACATGGCGGAAAGTTGATGGCACTCAAAGTTGACAGTTTTCCCATAAGATAACATTCACAGCGCCAAAACATTACAGAATCTTTGGCACCCTGCTGCAAAATAACGGTTTGGTCTTTTCCTGAAATTTGGGGAAGACGCTAATAGTACATAGATGTGTCCTCAGTAGCTTGGTGAAAAAATATCACATGGCGGCAAAGTTACGGCACTCAAATTAATAGTTTTCCCATAGGATAACATTCACAGGCGCCTGACACTTAACAGAAATCATTTGGAGCCCTGCTGCAAAATAGCGGTTTGGTCTTTTTCCTGAAGTTTGGAGGAAGACAGCCAGCAGCCACAGATGTGCCTTTCGGTAGTTTGGTGACAAAAACATTACAGGAGGCAAAGTTATGACGCTCGAACTTTTCTTTTTTCCCATAGGATAACATTACGGCAGTTAGCCCGCCTTTCAGGGCCCGTATCTCGGAAGCAGTGCGAGATCACGGACTTTACGTCAGAACATTTCTTAGCCCCTCATAGGGCTAACATTCAAATAGCCAGGACAGTTGTAAATAATATGACTTTTAAATTTTTTTCTCGATAAATGCGGTTCCTGAGATATAATGTATTTAGTATTCAAGATCTCATTTTCTGCCTGATACTCATTATTTTGCATACATTATTTGTACTCACTGTCTTTCTCAATGCAGGTTTGGGAAAACCAGCCTGTGAGCTTACATTACTATTACTGTTGCCCTTTCACTTGCGGATTAGTACCCGTTTCACTTACCATTGGCGTCTGCGCCACCATATGCGTTATCAGCTGCGTTTTCCATTTGCGCTTGCGTTTCTGTTATTTTTGCCATTTCTGCCTACAGTACTGTTTATCTTACTGTTTCACTTTACATCACACCATACTTCCATTGACATTTTCTGTTTGCAGGCACCATGTTACTATGTGACAACACATCACATGGCAGACCATTCCCATCTACGCCACCATATGCGTTACCCTTTCTGTTCTCTTTTGTGCTAGTGTTACCATATAAGCCACTGTTAGCATTTCTGTTTGCATTGCTGTCCCTGTTAGTATCCACAACACATCATGTGTAGGAGGCTTGAGGAGCCCTCCGCAGCTGCGTACATTCACTATTTCTACGTTATCATTCTCAAAAGAAGGAAATTAGAGGCAAAAAACTCCATTTAATGCATTAGTTAGGGTTGTTCCAGCGACAAAAAGTGAGGAAGTCGCTGTTAGGGTTGAAAACCCCTTGGACCCCGCCCCACCCCCAACCCGGCATTGGGGTGCGCATTGGGATCGTGGGTCTAACTCTCACCCATTCTCCTATACTTCTGCTGAGTTTACACATGTCATGGGGTGAGAGTTGGGGCTGACAATCATCGCACTAACAGTGAGTGAAAGAGGAGTCCCAAGGGTTTCAACAACAGCAATTTCACTGAGACAACCTAATGCGTGAGCGTTTCAACTGCCAATATATATATATATGTGTATATATATATATATACACACACACTCACCAAGGCTACTATTACAGCACTGTACATCCAAAGGGCACCTTTCAATCCAGTTGAGATGATCACTTTTCACTTCTCTATACACAAGAAGGATGCATTCTGGGCCTGCAGAAAAAATCTGGGGACTCTGTGCCACTGTTGTGCGCATGACTGAGTGCGCCATAAATTCTGGGGGACTTTGTATGTGCTGAAACAGTCTCATTTCACTGTGTTACCACTTGTCAATTTTCTGGACACATGGAGGATGCATTCTGGGACTGCAGAAAAAATCTGGGGACTCTGTGCCACTGTTGTGCGCATGACTGAGTGCGCCATAAATTCTGGGGGACTTTGTATGTGCTGAAACAGTCTCATTTCACTGTGTTACCACTTGTCAATTTTCTGGACACAAGACAGATGCCTTTTGCGGATGCAGAAAAATGAGGCACCAAAACAGCGCACACACAAAACACACAGACACTTAACAGAAGGAAGGAGCCCCAGAATACAAAGTGTAACACATACTGAAGACAACAAAAAAAGGGCATAGTTACATACAAGGGTCAGGGATGGTGGAGGAATACATTTTATGGCACAGCAAGGAAGGTGGGGGGGGACATGGTGTGAGGAAACAAAACTAATGTGGGATCCTATGGTGATCCAGCAGCAGTTCCAGCATGGACATAATTTGAAGCTGATGTCCCTCTACGTCATCCAGAGGCTGCTCCACAGCACTCATCCTCTCGCTGTTCTCCTCAACAGCACTCCAGAGAACTGCCAAGTCAGACAGTGTTACATGCACTTCTCTGGTGTCCACTCCTTCGACAGGCTGACCTGCTGGCGGTGGTGGTGGTGGTGGGGGTGCTGGTGGAGCAACAGGTGCTGCTGTGGCCCTCCTCTTCTTAGGGATGCCATGCCTGCTATGCACAGTGGCAGCCTCTGCCACGGAACAGCCAGCAGGTGCAGACATGGTCCATTCTGTGGCAGCCTGCCACACCAACTGGTGGTGATTAAGCATATGGGTGCGCTGGCCCCCAGTCCCCAGGTGACTCCCCCGGGGGCCACGGCGGACCGCCACAGCACATAGGCGACACTTCACCATACTGCTGTCCCCTCGACACAGTCAAAAAACTGCCAAATAACGGAGGTGTGGGGAGGACCAGGCACAGGCAGGAAGGACCAGATGAACTGGCAGTAGGCTGCTCACACTGCTCAACAGTACTGATGGGATGCACACCTGGGCCTGGGGGAACAAGCACATCCTGCTCCAAGGACCTTGTGCTGGACTTGGTGGTGGTGGTGGTTGAACTGCCTCAGAGTCAGGAGGCAGTGCTGGTTCAGCTTCAGGGTTGGACACTCATAAGTTTAGGCGGTCCAACACAAATGGGTGCCATGCCCGCCATGCATCATGCGTGATGACACATACTACCACGCTCTCCCAGAGCTGCCCCTGCCCCAGACATTCCCTCACCTGCTCCATCTCATGACACAAGCACAACTCACACACAGTCACACACACAGACAAACAACTAAGTAGGTAAGAAAAATAAAATTTACAGAAAGAACAAATTAAGTAAAAAACAGTATAGAAAAGACAAAAAAATGTAGCTTTTAAAAAAGCTGTTGGGTTAAGTATCAAATTTTAACTCTCCTCCTCTGCAATCAAAAAACACTCCTCTCTCTAGTACACACACACACACTCCTCTCTCAGTCTGCACAGGAGAAAGTGAAACTGTCTGTGTAACTCACTTCCTTCCTGCCTGGCTAGACAGCATGTGACTTACAGTACTGTAAGCCATGTGATCTGTGGGGGGCTGCCAAGTCTGAGACACCAAGTGGATCACTTAGAATCATAATGAGGAACATGAAGTCCATTGAAATCAATAACTTAGCCTTACTTTGGTTCTCATTATGCCAGCGCAAAGTGGTAATGACAAGGTGAAGTGAGCACTTTGCATTGCCATTCTGCGTGGCGGGTGTGAAATGCTGCCAGCGTGCACGTTGTCAGCCAATTTTAAATTCACTGCGTCTCTACCTCTGAGTGAGTGCTGTTAACCACCACCCTCTGTTGCCTGTCCATCAGCCAGTTTCATACTCAGTGTACCACCTTGGTTTCCACCCCCAAGCTTCCCAGTTTTGTTTTATGAGCCTCCTATGTGGCATGGTGTTGAAGGCCTTGCTGAAATCTAAGGCCATATCCACTGCTCTCGCTGATCTATTTCTCTGGTCACCTACTCCAAAAAATCTACCAGGTTTGTCCGACATAACCTCCCTCCCATGAATCCATACTGCATTGGGTACAGTAACTCACTGGATGCAAGGTAATCTACCAGTCTTTCCTTTACAAGTGATTCCGTTATTTTGAAGTTTCCCCACTGCTGATGTCAGACTGACCAACCTGTAGTTACCAGCCTCTTCCCTGCTGCTGCTCTTATGGAGAGGGACTACATCTGCCCTTCTCCAATCCTATGAGACCACCCCTGCATCTAGTGAGTTATTGAATGTGGCTGTCAGTGGAGTAGCCAGTACTTACCTGAGCTCCTTCAGTACTCTTGGATGTACCTCATCTGGCCTCATAGCCTTGTCCATTCTCAGATTCGCAAGTCCCTGCAAACTCTTTCCTCTTCTAATAGACTTGTGTCTAATTCCCTCCCTCCCTCCAGTGGTTCTGTAACCTACATGTAACCCCCTTTTTACCTGGAGTTACTAGAATCCCAGTAAGACCTAGTGGTAGGCAGGGAAGGAAGCTTGTGAAACTCCAGTTAAATGGATTTCACACTGTCTCACTCTGTTCTCAGTCTCAGCTGAGACTGAGGGATGACATCACCATAGAACTGTCGCAGCTGCATGAGTCACAATGGAATCTGCAGCAGGGAGTTGGAATAGAATGTTGGGAGGTTTGAACAGTAGTCTGTAGGTCAGTTGGAGTTTGGAGCTTGCTGAGAGAGCAGCACAGCAGCTCTGTGTAGGCTTGTGGAGCCTCAGCCCTCACATAGGGCTACATTCTGGGAAAAAGGTGTGTGTTTCCACCAAAAGAGAGACACAAAAGCAGTTTGTGAGTGGTGAAGACCACTGATTTGGGTCTCAGTGCCCCATCCCTTAGAGGATGGGGCAGAAAGATTTCCTGCATATTCCAGGGGCAACCTCCTGGTTTTCCTACTAGTGGAGAAGCTGCCTTATTTGTCCAAGAGTTTTGGGAAACAAGAAGATTTCGTGAATCGCCTGTGGGACACCTGCAACCGGAGGGTGAGTTTCTGCTCTTTCTAAAGGGCCTATGTTTTCACCCTGGGACTTGTATGATGGTGGGATTGAACTACTGAAGTAGTGGGAGGCCTAGAGTAATAAACAGCCAAAGTAAAAAGTATGTTCAAGTCCAGCACATAGTGGAATTCAAGACATGTAGAGGAGATGTGACATCGTCTGCCCAGTAATCTACATTGCCAAGCTTTCAGTAAAAGAGTTGTTTAGTTTCCAGAGAAATGGCTGGGTATGGATTGTGGGAGCTGGAGGTGGGAGACTCCCATCTTTAGTGACCAGGTCCACCTCTACGGATTTGCTCTGTGGATTTCTACTTTGCCTCATGCACTTGGCCAGTGATGAGGGAAGTACCCAGACGTGGGATTGAAAGGAAAATTCCCTCTAGGAGTCGAAGGCTCTAAGGTGGTTTGGGGAGCCACAACAGGAAAACTGGTTCATTTCCCAAAATGGACCATGGATCAAGTGGTTGGTGGGGGAGCCAGGCCAGTGGAGAAAACCCAAGTAGTGTACAAGTCGGGCTGTGTACCCAAAGCTGCGTGCAAGTCTGGGCTGTGTGCCTGGTGGGTTCAGAGCTTGAGGGCTGGAAATACTGAGTGAAGAAGTGTTCTGTTGTCTCTAATCTGCATTACCAGGAATGTAGCCCCGTGGGGGTCCGTCTATGCTTTGTTTGTTCAGCTTGGATGTGAATAAAAGCCACACTGTAGAATCCCATTCCTGGTTCTGGACATTACAGTTATTGCTTCCTGTGTTCGGATTTACTTGGGTACCCCTGTGCAGAGTAGCCAAACCTAGGCCCCCTGTGCCGAGCAACCTCATCCTCCCTGAACCCAGTCCCCACCAGGTACTGCTTCAGCTTCAACAGCATCCCACCTGTCATTTTTGCAAAAAGGCAGGGGTCGGGGGTTACATACAGTATATGTGGCCCTTCCCCTTCCACTGTGAAGACAGAACAAAAGTACAGTATTTGTTCAGGATATCAATGTTTTCCTGATCATCCTCTGTACAGTCTCCTGCTGAATCCCTCAGCTTCACAATTCCTCCCTTTGTCTTTTTTTACTTACATACCTAAAAGGTCTTGTCCACTTCGTTACCTCCCAGGCTATTTTTTCTCAGTTTGTGCCTTAGTGCCCCTCACTGCCTTCCTAATTTCTCTCTGATTTTATTGGAACACCTCTGTGTTCTCTTCCCTCTGTGTATCCTTGTATCTCTTGAATGTTGCCCTTTTTGCTCTTACCCTTGCTGCCACCTCCCTTGAGAACCACATTGGTCTCTTTTTCTTCCTGCTTTTGCTCACCTCTTCTGCACAGAGGTTTGTTGCCTTCACTATTCCATCTCTTAAACTGGCCCACTGGCCCTCCACTCCATCAGGGTAATCCTCCCATACCAGAGTATCTCTGAAGCAGTCACACATTTTTAAGTTCGCGCTTGCGCATCGAACGTCTTGAGATGAGTGACTTTTGAGGGGCGTGACACTGTCTGTTCAATGCAGAGTGCTCTGCAAGGGGCTAGAAAGTATCACACTAATCATCAGCCAGGCTGATCGTGATGCTGTTTTGCCTGAAGTGGTCTGCACTTGAAAAGAAAAAGCTGCACCAATCATGTGGTGGCTTTTTCCTTTCATCCGCAGGTCACCACGCAGCAAACATCTGTTTGCATCCTGATCAGCCTGGCTGATGTCTCGCCCCCCCCTTCACCCCACCAGTCCCTTCCTGGAAGGTAAGAGGAGGTGCTTTCCTCCCCTGCCTCCTCCATTTCCTGCTGACTCCTTTTAACATAGAAGATGACAACAGATAAGGACTGCAAGGCCCATCCAGTCTGCCCATTTCTTTTTCTACCTTGTAAATGTGCCATTGGCCTTTGCTCTGTCAGTGGCCTATCTATTCATACTCATCTGTATTGCTCCCTTATGCCTATCCATGCCTGTTTGAAGCCCTGCACTGTATTCATACCACCACTTCCTGAGGTAGGCCGTTCCATGCATCCACCACCCTTTCTGTGAAAAGAACTTCCTCACATTACCCCTTAATCAGCCTCCCTCTAATCTCCTGCTGTGTCCTCTTGTCCTGCTATTTTTCTTATATTGAAACATGACTCTTTCACCTTGTTAACACCCTTAAGGAGTTTGAATGTTTCGATCATATCACCTGTCTCCCTCCTTTGCTCTAGGGTATACATATTGAGCTCCGTTAATCTGTCCTCATATGTCTTCTGATAGAGTCCCTGCACCATTTTGGTTGCCCTTCTCTGGAGTGCCTCAATTTGGTTAATGTCCTTGTGAAGGTGTGGCCTCCAGTACTGCATGCAGTACTCCAGATGGGGCCTAACCAGTGTCTTGTAAAGAGGGATTGTTACCTTCCTCTACGACTTGTGAGACCCCTACTGATACACCCTAACATCCCCTATCCTTACCTACTGCTTTAGAGGTCTGCTTGGATGATTTCAGGTCATTAGTGATGATGATGCCCAAGTCTCTCTCTTCCTTTGTGACTGCCAGCAACTCCCCTCCCAGCCTATAGGTAGCTTCAGGGTTTCTCTTCCCTATGTGCATGATCTTGCACTCCTTTGCATTAAATCCCAGTTGCCACTCTTCCGACCATTTTGCTAGTTTATCCAGATCTCTTCTCATTCTGCCCACCCCATCTGGATCATCTACTCTGTTGCAGATCTTGGTGTCATCTGCAAACAGACAAGCCTTACCCTCTAGTCTATCTGCAATGTCACTGATAAAGATATTGAAGAGGACTGGCCCCAAGACTGATCCCTGATGTACCCCACTTGTGACTTGCATCTCTTCTGACTGTATACCATTTACCACCACTCTCTGTTTTCTGCCTGTCAACCAGTTTGCCACCCAGTTGACCACTTCTGACCCACCTCGAGCCTACCCAGCTTATTTATCAATCTTCTATGTGGAACAGTGTCGAAAGCTTTGCTGAAGTCAAGGTAGGCGACATCAACTGCTCCCTCTTGGTCCACCACTCTGGTTACCCAGTCAAAGAAATCTATGAGATTAGTTTGACAGGACCTTCCTTTTGTAAACCCATGCTGTCTTGGATCCTGTGCCCCTATGGATTCCAGGTGTTGCACTATCCTTTCCTTAAAGAGTGCCTCCATAATCTTGCCCACTACTGAGGTAAGACTGACTGGTCTGTAGTTCCCTGCCTCCTCACTGCTACCACTCTCATGTAGCGGGATCACATGAGCCCTTCTCCAGTCTTATGGGACCTCTCCTGTGCTCAGAGACTCACTAAACAGTTCTGCTAATGGCTCTGCTAGTTTCACCCTTAGCTCCTTTAGTACCCTGGGATGTATGCCATCAGGTCCCATTGCCTTGTCCACCCTGAGCTTAGCGAGTTCTTGTAGGACCCTTTCTTTTGTGAAGGGAGTAGTGCTCACCTCTCTCCCTCCCGTGTCCATGGTGCTGAGCTGTGGGCCCTGCCCTACCTTCTCTTCGGTATATACTGAGCAAAAGTATCTATTTAGGATAGATGCTTTTACAGGATCCTCCTCCTCCTCCTCACATGTCCCCTTTTCTCCTTTGAGCTTAGCAATATCCCCTCTGGACTTTCTCTTTTCACTAATGTATCTATAGAAAGTCTTGTCACCCCCTTTTACTGTTTGTGTTAGTGTTTCCTCAGTTTGGGACTTTGCCTGCCTTACTGCCTTCCCTGCTTCCCTTAGGGCAGTTTGGTATGCCTCCCTATCTTCATCCTGCTGTGTTCACTTATATTTTCTGAAGGCCAACCTTTTGGCTCTGACCTTTTCTGCTACTGTACTTGAGAACCAAAGTGGCTTTCTTCTTCTTTTGCACTTCCTTTTCTGTCTAACACAATGGGATGTTGCTTCAAGTATTGCATCCTTAATGCTTGCCCACTTTGCCTGTACCCCCTCACCTGTGTTTCTTTTTGCCAGGGCTAGCTTAACTCTGTTGGCCATCTTATCAAAGTCAGCTTCTCTGAAGTCCCATATTTTTACCTTGGAATGGGATGATTTAGTTGTAGTGGCCAAATTGAACTATCCCATGTGATGGTCACTGGCCCAGGTGACCTTCTACCTGGAGATCTGTGATCCTTTCCCTGTTAGTTAGTACTAGATCTAGGATAGCCCTGTCTCTTGTGGGTTGTTGTACCAGTTGTTTGAGGCCCTCCCCTGCAGGAATCCAGCATGTGTCTAGATCTGGCAGATGTTCCTGCTGGTATTGACCAATCTGTATCCAGCATGTTGAAGTCTCCCATTATCAGAACCTCCCTTTAGCTGTCATGTTTTGTATATCTTCTAACTGTAATGTATCTATGTCCTCCCCTGGTCTGGGGTCCTGTAGACAACCCCAGTTCTTATGACTGTCCCATTTCCTGTTTCAGGGTGACCCACAGTTCTTCTGGCTCCTTATGTGTATTCTGAATATCTGTAGCTTTGATATTTTCACTGACATACAGAGACCCTCCACCTCCCCTTTTGCACCTCGGTCTCTTCTGAACAGTATATAGCCAGGTACTGAGGTCTCCCAAGTATGGTTACTGGTAAACCACGTCTCACTAATTGCTATTATGTCCACTTTAGCCTCTGACATTATTGCCTGCAGGTCTGGGATCTTATTTCCTAGGATGTGAGCATCTGTGTACATGATTTTTCATTGGCCATATTTCGGTGTGTTAGTTGTTGGGTGAGGTCTGGTATTTCCCCTGTGCATCGCATGGGGAGATGGACCTTTTTCTTACCTGGTGATGCAAATAGACTGCAAACATGCTGAATCCCTGTTTGACCACTAGCTGAGGAGGGAGGGGTGTTCTTCCCATTTGATGTATGGGGTGCTGCACCCCCTCTCCCCATTTGCTAGTTTAAATATTCTGCAAAGACATCAAACTTCTGCCCCAATGCACTGACTCCCTTCTTAGATGCAGTCCATCAAATTTAAAGAACTTTCTCCCAAAGCTGTTGCCAGTTCCTACAAATATGTGTCCTTTTTCCTGGCACCAGCCCTTGACCACATGTTTGGGTCCCCTATCTCCCCTTTTCTGACCTTCTGTCCATATGCCCCCTCTTCCAGACTGGCAGGATCTCAGAGAAGGAGATGCCAGATTAAATGGATGATAGTTTGTCACCCAGCCTGGTCAGGTGTTCCTTGGTCTCCGACTGACCGGCTGGTGAGATCGATAGTCCTATGTTTACCAGGATGTTAATGTTTTCTTCTGCTTCCTGAACAATTTTAGCAATCCGGTCAGTGACTCTCCATGCTGATGTACCTGTACCTGACAGACATCTGACCATTACCCTGGCTGGAGACAGGTATCAACTCCCCGAATCATGGAGTCTCCTATGATCAGAAGTTTTTTGGATTTCCTTTTTGCTTTTTTTGTTTTTGTTCCTGATTTGGGTGAGTTTTGTTGTGCTAGCTCCTGTGCTGCAGTGTCCTGCTCCGCAGTGTCCTCTGCCCCTTTGTTTGATTTTGGAGATAGAGGCAGATACCTGTTTGTAGTGTTTATATGGTTTTGGAGGTAATATTTTTGGACAGCACCGGTGATGGGGCACCTGATTTGTCCCTCCTAACCACCTGCCAAACTCCTGGACCAACTACCCTCTGCGGTTGAGGTTCTTCTGTTAGATGTTGGGGAAATGGCGGGTGGTTCTTATAATGCATTTCTTCCTGAATATGAAATTTGAGGCATGCAATCTCTTCCCATGCTGCCCGGAGCTGAGCCCTTAGATCTCCAATGGCCCAGCATGTAGGACAGTGTCCTAAATCCTGTAAGACTGTCCTTCTGAAAAGTGTTCCGCAGTACCTGCAATTAATGATATCCATTCCAGATAAGTTGCTGGGTTTATAACCTGGTCAGAGTAATTAGAAGGAAGAAAATGCAAGTAATGGTTTGATTTTGTGTTTTGTTTTCATATAACTTGTTATAACAAGTTAAATTACTAGTGCCCCTGTAATGAGCTCACCTTGTGGATGCCCCACTGATCCGCCCCTTCCTGCTTTGCCACAGAAAATGTCACGACTGTGGTACCCTATAAAGAAGAGTAGTGTGGGGTGGTTGGGGATGGGAGTGGGTGGCTGGGCCCTTCCCCTGCCAAAAAAGAAGAACCATGGACGAAAGAACAAGGAGGTACGAGCAGAAACAATCAGTCAACAACAAATGCAGTGACCCTGAAAGCTTATCCTAATGTTTGATAAAACTGTAAAACCTGTAAAGCACCACCTGTAATAATTTCAGAGAAGATATACCCTGTAAGAAACACTTTGCTACAGAGAAAAAAAAAGCAGTAACAGAAGATATACCTTGTAAAAGACAATTTGGATCAGAAGATTACAGCAGTAATCTGTTAGCACACACCTTGTAATAATGCAAAAGAAGGTATACCAGCAACAACAATTTGAATCAGAGAAAAATAAAGCAATGAAATATTAGCAACAAACAGTCGCAATCCTTGTGAGTACAAAATAAAAATAACAACACACAGTAAATCTGCTTAGCCAAAAGAATTCTTAATCCTTTCCCTTGCTGTGGTAAGGTTCTCTGCTCTGTCCTTTCAAGCAATCTAGAAGGAAAGAGCTCAGGTGAAGCTAGGTGCCTTGGCCAGCAAACCAAGTCTTCTACCCCAGGAAACCAAGTCTGCCAAGTCCTTTTGGTCCTCTTCTCTCACCAGCGTGGAGTAGGCCACGGCCTAAGCTCTGTACAGGCTGGGAGTATACAGTGCCCTAAGACACTTTCACTTTATTTATTTTTTTTATTTTTTATTTAGTTTTTGTTGACCGGGTAAGTGCACTAGACAAATTCTGCCTATTTTCAGGCACGACCCGGGGAAGGGGGATACAGATGAATTCCAACTGACCTTGAACCAGATTAAGCTGTTGGTGGTATTTTTTTTTAGTGAATGAGGGAAATTTGGCCAGGACACCGGGAAAATTCCCCTACTCTTTTTGATAAGTGCCATGGGATCTTTAACATCCACCTGAACTACCACCAATCCAGGCAGATGGCACCTCGGTTTAACATCTCATCCGAAAGATGGCACCTCAGAAGTGCAGCACCCCTCTCATGCTGCACTACAGTGTCAGTACTGGGATATTAACCCAAGTGCCAGATGTGGAACAGACCCACAGCTCTCTAATCTCCCAGTCTCAGAGGTGAGTGTGCTACCTACTCAGCTACTGACACAAAATATGATCATGCCAGCAGACCCCCACCTTCCAACATCGTGGTGCTCAAACCCGTGTCAGCATATATCCCCTCCCCTTTAATGTGGCACACTGGGGCCCACCCCAGTGTGCCAACTATCTCTGATGTTTCCAACACTGGGATGCCCACTTCTGGGGTTGGATGTGCCACCCCTCCCCCCATGCCCCTATGTTCTCAGTCAACCTTAGGGTGCCCAATCCCCAGGTCGGCATTGATCCTCTTCAGTACTCTGGCACACTGGGCCCACCCAGTGTGCCAAAATCTGTGTTGTAATAGTTTACCTATAAAAAGAAAACAGTCCCAGGAGGTCTTTTTTTTTAAACCTGAAAAAAAGAAAACAGTCCCTCATCATTCCTGCCAGCCCCCCTTCCCCAATCCACACCCTCCCTCTGCGCACCCCACCTCCCTGCACCCCCCTCACCTATACTTACCTCCAGAGGTCGGGAGCAGCAATCTTATGTGGACCAGGAACATTTCTGCACTCTTCAAAAGCTGAGTGCAAACTGAAGAAAATCATGGTAAGCCCTATAATGGCAATCAATGGAGGGTTTCAACTTAGTTGATATCTCAGCCACCTTTCGGAGTTTTGGTCCCAAATTTTCAACAGGGAGTTCTTGGGACCCCATCTTATGAACACTGTCACTGTCATTTCATTTCTCGGTCCGGAAAGGTGATTTCGCAGTCGTTGAACAAAATCACCTTTTAGGACCAATTAATGAAATGATAGTACTTTACGTTCATGAGGGTAGATTCCGTACTGTTACCAAATTTGGTGAAAAAAAGTCCCTAAAATGACTGCGTTATGAGTGTCCATTGCACAGTTTATATGCACGCTGTTAACTTCATCAGTTTTAATATTTTCCTCCAAATTCCCGCACGTTGCCATTTTTTCACACCCCTTATGAACAGTACAGCTGTCATTTTTACATCCTTCCCAAAATGTGTTTTGCACCTGTGGTGCAGAATGCACGTGATCGCTGTGCAAAATCAACTTTCAGGACAGATTAACAAAATCCCAGTGCCACTGTTCATGGGGAGGTCTCCATATGGCCATGTTGAAAATTTGATGAAAATATTCCAGAAAATGACTGCATTATGAGTGTGCATTGCACAGTTTCTATACACACTCATAACTTCACCACTTTTCATAATTTTTAGTCAGATTTTCAACATTGCCATTTCTTCACACTACCTCATGAACAGTACAGCTGTCATTTTTCACGTCCTGCCCAAAATGTGTTTTCGCACATGTGGCACTGAATGGCGTACTCACTGTGAAAAACCACCTCTTGGGATTGAATAACAAATTGATACTGCCACTGTTCATGAGGTGGGGTCCCAAAAAGCCCAAGTTGAAAATTTGGAGCAAAATACCAACAAATGCACAGGGCATTAGGGTTTTTAACTGTAACACCCACCCTGTAGAGACTGACAGGCATCAAGGGTGTGACTTGGGGTTGTCAGTAGTAATGCTCACCCCATTCCACCCCCACCCCCACCCTGCAGCCACTGACAGGCATCGAGGGACACCATGGGGTCTTTGGCCCTAACGTTCCCCCTTATTCTCCTTTATTGCACCCATCTTAGTTTATTTCCTTATGGAATGGGGTGAGCGTAAGGGCCAAAAACCTCAAGGCACACTATGACACCAGTCGGTGTCTGCAGGGTGGGGTGAAGTGGAATGGCATGAGTGTTATGGTCGACGAGCCAATGGCACCCCCCAACGCCTGTCAGTCTCTGCAGGGTGGGTGTGGGGGTTGGCGTTACTTCAGTACTTCGCTGCCATTCTTATTATGCATCTCTCTAATTCCTGCACTACCAATGCCAATCACCAGCAAGCAAACATTCAGCATTGAGAAATGCTTGTTTTCTAATAGAGTGAACCAGCTGGAAGAACATAAGAAATTTGTATTGAGAGTGATGCCTTAAAATGCAAGGCAGAGGAATATACACAGAAAAATATGGGAGGCATGTACAACAGCAATACCAACAGTGAACTTTCAGCATTGACAAATGCTTGTTTTATTAAATATGCTCTGCTGATGTCCAGGACCCTTGTCCTTGTGTGGTTTGCCTCTACTGCTGTCCTGATGTTAAAATCACACTGTCTCCTGATCACTAGTCCCCAGGTGGCATCCCACATTGATGTCTGCAGCACTGCCCCTGTTCATAAGCTACCAGGTCCAGTATTGCCCAATCATGACTGATTTCCTGGACTAATTGCCTCAGGAACACCCCTACAGAGAGTTTCAGATGGCTCTGCTTCTAGCTTAGGCCATGGCTTGGAGGCTCCAATCAATATCTGGTTGAGTGATGTACCCCATCAGCAGTATCTCCCCCTTGTCTGCCATCTTGCTAAATGGCTTTCCTATGCCCTTGTCTAGATCCTCCCCTTTGCTGGAGGTCTATAAATCACCCCAGTGTGAACAGAGGCTCCAGCTGCTGTCTCCAGGGTGACCCACAGTACCTCAGCTCCTCTTTACCCCTTGCATTTCTGTTACCTTGATATCTTCCTGATATATAACACAACCCCACCTTTCCTTCAATCCCTATCCTTTCTGAACTACGTGTATCCTGGTATAGCCATGTCCTAGTCATGGTTTCCTGTGCACCATGACTCAGTGATGGCCACTATGTCTAGGTCCACTTCCATCATGATAGCTTCAAGATCTGGCATTTTACTCCCAAGACTTCTTGCATTTGCAGACATGGCTTTCCACATTTTTTTCCTGCCATGCTTGCAACCCCTCTTCCTTCCTTTGGCCCTGTCTCATTTTCCCCTCTCGTATTACTGTATTTTTCCTTGCCCCTTTGTCTCCAGCTTCCCTTCTTTTGCCCCAAACCTGTTCTCTGTGGGAGTTTTCTCCCCTCAGGTTCTCCTTCTCTCCTGCTTTATTTTCTGTAGGGGTGCAATATATGATTCCTTCAGTCCTTCCACCAGCCCCCTCAGCTAGTTTAAATGTTCATCAAATGTTCATCAAAGTAACATTTAAACCATCCACTTAGGACTGTAGTTCCTCTCTTAGATGAAGCAGGTCATCTCCTTTGTACAACCCCACATCCTCCAAGGTTGGTCCCTAGTCCTCAGTGTGCCAACCCCACCTCTCTGCACTACTCCTTCAACCATGGGTTGAAAGCTGCCTGGTGGTGCTGAGGGTTGAGATGCTGGATGCCACACCTCACACCAATCCGGTGACTAGAGTTCAGGAGCGAGCTCAGGTGCTGGGGGTTGGCGGGGGAGGGAGAGGATTGAGCATCCAATGGGCTGCTATCCTCTCCCAGGGGTGGGGGATTGGCCTGTCTGGCATCCCAGCGACCCCCAGTGGAGAGCGGGGGTGCTGCAGGATGCAAACCACATGTTGGGTGAGCGTGGCAGTCACCGGCAGGATTGCCATGCACCATGGCGTCAGGGGAGTACCACGCTTGGGAGGGAGGAGGGGTTTCAGGGAACCAATATGGAAACCCCCCTCCAGTCTGGATAGGCGATGGCCCTCCCACTGCCAGACCACCACATGCCCAGTGCTGGTTCCCTGCCTCTGCCCCTTCGGTCTCCTCTGGCCCATAAACACCCGGGGCTTGGGGAGACAGTAATGACTTTGAAAAAGGCAGGGTCCACAGAAGGCAGTAGAGCAGATCTGGTAAGCGGAATGTCCAGAGAGATGTAAAACAAAAAAAAACAAGAGTTGAAGCTCCTGATGCAGACTTACCTGTCCTCCCCTCTGACATATACAGGTAACACCTCAGTGAAGGCCACCACGTGAGCTACCAGTTTTAGGCCCCTCCCCAGATCCCTGAATGCCACTGAACAATCCTAGCTACATTCCTAGCTAGGTGATTTGCCCTCAGGTGAACAATGATATCCAGCTCCCCTGCCCTGCCCTGCTGTCCTAGGGATCCCAAGATCTGCTGACCATCCCTCTAAGCCATTGCACCACATAGGCACCTTACCTCCCTCTCCATCCCTTCCTGTTCCAAAATCTATCCCCCAAATGATCAAGTCCCCTACCAGAAGCTGCTTCTTCTTCTGCTGGGTCTTCTGCCACACACTTTGAGTTCCTCCTTCAAGGGACTTCCACATCATCTCTTGCCACCTCTACAGGTGCCACCTCTTGGCAGTTCTGTCCTGCCAGAATGGTAAAGGAGTTCTGTAGTGGCACTGCTGGAGGAATATGACCTTGCCCTGCCACCTCCACCCTTCCAGAGGCAACCACTTTCCAACCAGACCTCCTTTCTATAGGCTTCCTCTTAGGCAGCAGTAGTGGACTTTGTGGCATTATGCAGGGGTGTTTGTCTTATGGAGATGCTGCTGTAATAAAGTAAAGTAAAATAAAGTAAGTTTAACTCCAGTCATGGTGAGTGTGCTGCTTCATTTTTCTGATGTGTGGATGTGGTGGCCCCTGGGTGGGGGACAAAGCCATCTAGATCCTGGTCAGCTCAGCCCATAGTTTAGTGACCTTATCCCTCAATCCAGAGAGGTGCTTACATATGAAGCAGCACCTCAGTCTTCAGACTGTCTGCCTGAAGACTGCTCTACTACACTCACTGCACTGCACCACTCCCACTTCTGTCTTTATGCTCTTCCTCCTGCTCTTTACTGCAACTTGTCCGTCTGTTTAGTTCTACCCCCTTGAACTTCCTAGCAGTCTTTCCTATGTCACCCTACTCTAGATAGGGTGTCTCATGAATTTCTCTTTTACCCTTCTGTTTACTACTTTCTTTAAATTCCCCCCTGCTCTCCTCTGCCTAGTTACTACTTTTAGGTCTTTCTCCTAGTGCCCCACAAGAAACATTGGGCTGATTTACAACAATATGCAGTAGTGCAGCGGACTAGGGGCATAGTGTGTGATGCAAGTTGTGACTTGCATCACACCTTGTGGCAAGCATAATTTTCAATAAAGTGTGCTACAAATGCTCACTGCAAGTCCAGAACCTGGGATGCAAGGAGTTAGACCACCATCCCCCTGATCTAACATTGCGTCTGGGATGGTGGCACTTACACCAACTCTTTGGTGCAAGTAGATGTAAAGTGGGGAAATTGCCACAAATGCGCCTCCCCCTTTGAAAATCTGACTGCTCTGCATCTGATCCATTCATATATCTGGAATGTATAGTATGGTATGGGCTGCATGCCCATTGGCTCATGCTGTGGACCAATGGGCATACAGCCCTACCTATGGTGGTCGGCGGGCAGTGGGGCAGGAGGTGGGTGGGGTGCTGCCACCTGCCGCTGAAAGGGGGGAGTGGGGCTGTGGGGCTCAGTGGGCAGGTGGGGGTACGCTGGACCAGGGATATTGGATGCTACTTTACATACTGAAGCCCGCGATCGGGCAACAAGCAGTCCACTGGACCACCAGGGATATTGGACGTTATTTATTTCATACTGAAGCCTGCGATCAGGCTGCGAGTGGTCCACTGAACCACCAGGGATATTGGACGTTATTTATTTCATACTAAAGCCCACGATCGGGCTGACAGCAGTCCACTAGACCACCAGGGATATAGGATGTTTTTTATTTCAACAGATGCCCATGATCGGGCTGACAGCAGTCCACTGGACCACCAGGGATATTGAACATTTCTTGACATCAACAGATACCTGCAATCGGGCAATGGGGCACATTGCTGCTCTGTGCAGGGGGCGTTGGTCCCCAACACCTGCTGCCTGGCAGGGCGCCAGGTGCAAGTCACCAGGGATCGATGCACCTGCATGCAAATGGGGCCATAATGACATGCAAATGGCCCCATTTGTGCCTTGCATACATTATGGCCCCATTTGCATATGCACTTTTGAATATCATGGTTGTTGTGCATAGCACAAAGGAACTTGCGCTAGCGCATCCCTCTGCTCCCCTCTGGCCACTTGTGCTGGTGCAGTGCCTGCCATGCACACTGTGGAGTGGCCAGGGGTGTGATATTCAATGATGCTGTGCCATGGCACAGCCCGTTGAATATCGCCCAGTCAACGCCTGCGCAGATAAGTTTCGCCAAGCGCTCTAGGCTTGCACCACAGCCTTGCGCAGTCTGAATATCTGGGCCAGTATGTTTACTTGTTATCATGTAATTATATAAGGCTACCTTGATCACCAGGCACTTTGTAACCAGCCAGTAAGCATATTTGTTATCTTCGATTTTATGACGTAAAATAAAGCATTTTTAAAAAATCCCAAAGCAAGAAAACTGCCGTGGAACACAAATATTTTAGGAATTGAAAACCATTGCAAAGCAGGAAATTCATCATGAAACAAGAATATTTTAAGAAATGAAAACTGTTCAAAGCATGAAAACCATCACGAAATATGAATATTTTAAGAAATGAAAACTGTTGCAAAGCACAAAAACCATCATGAAATACAAATATTTTAAGAAATAATTCCTAACCTCACAAAGACTTTAAAAATCATTGCAGAGGATGAAAACCATTGTATATCATGAGTATTTTAAAAGCTATTTAAAATATTCTTGCTTCACATAAAAGGTGACAGAAAAAATAAAATTTGTAGAGTATTCCCTTGCAAACATTTTCATTTTTAATCAAACATAACCGATTATGAGATGGCCTTGGTGGGGTTCACAGAATATGTCCATGGGGCTCTGGATAAGAAGCTCAATGTGGCATCAGTCTTTGTGAACCTCACCAAGGCCTTCAACTGGTATATCATGAGATTCTGCTGTGTACCATGCTGAATCAGGGTTTCTCAACAGATTCAGTTCTTTGGTTCAGAAGCTATCTTCAGGGAGATCCCACTGTACTGTAATCAACAGGCTCAATCTGTTTTAAGGAGATATGTTGCAGAGTACCTTAGGGCTTATTATTCCTATATTTTTTTAATTGTATGCATTTGGTTTGTTCTTCATCTAAATTAATTTTGTATGTAGACAATGCTGTTTTGTTTAGTTCAGATAAAGACTATTATTTAAAAAAAAAAAAACCTTTAAAGTGAATTTGCTCATATTCACAACTGTTTTTTGTCTCACAGGTTACTACTCAATTTGAAAAAAAAAACCCAACCAAATCTATGTTTTTTTTCTGCCCCAGTAAACCACTGTCACATGGTATTCAGACATTTTTATTTAAATAGGCTCCCTGTTGATTGTGTTACCTGGGGATTACTCTGGATAAAAATTTCTCATTTCACCTTCGTGTTGCCCAGCTTATCAAGGAAATACACTACAGATTGGGCATGCTATATAGAATGAATCAGTTTTTGGAGCCTGTGTCATGATGGTTATTGGCAAATAGTTTGCTGCTATCAAAGCTTGATTATGGTAGAATGTGTTATCTCTAATTGACCAATAATCTTTTCAGTAGATTAAATATACTGTATAACTCTATATGTAGGTTTACCACTGGGTTATGGGGATCAGGTCACCACTGTCAGTTGTATAATGAAACAACCTCTGGAACAAGTCTGCTCCTACAAATACCTAGGGATTACCTTCGACTCTGCCCTAACATTCCACGACCACATTGATGCCCTTGCATCCACCACCAACATATGGCTTGGAATCCTCTTCCGCCATAGAAACTGCCTCCCCCCAAATGCTCTCCGGCTTGCTGTTACATCCTCAGTACTGTCCCTTGTAGACTATGGCTTACCAGTCTATGGTGCTGCCGACATGACTGCCCTCAAAAAAATTCACATAACCCTAAATAAGGCTTGCAGACTGATTACTGGTGCCCCCAGGCTCACTCACACCTGTCAACTGTAAGATGATGCTAAACTCCTGACCCTTGATGAACGGCTTCGCTATCATACCTACTTCCTCACTAAAAAAAACCTACTCAGGCTCTCCCCTCCTGGGGTGACTGCATCCATCCACTGGATCCCACCTACAACTGCAACATGGTCCTCCAACAAGTCCGCTGTACTGGTCCCCAGGTCAAGAACCACTCATGGTCAGAGGTCCTTCTGCTACAGAGCCCCATTCTGGTTTAACTCTCTCCCTGCCCCCATCACCAATGCCACAACTATCTCCAAATTCAGAACCAGCCTTTGAAGCCAACTCCTCAACACTCGTAGCTGCTCCTGTCTCTGAATGAGGCTGGACCTCGAACCTCTCCACCCATGACAATGCCCGCTGGGCAGCTCTCCTTCTCCTAGCCCACCCTTCCACCCCTTCCCAGCACACCATACCTAAGTATATCCTGGCTAGTGCCTGCTGTCTTATGGTAATGCCAGTAAATTGCTCAACATATGAAACCAACTTGTGTAAGAACTATTTCAATTACCTGTACCCTGTAACTCAAATGTATTTTGTTTGATCACAGAGTGACGTGGCGCCTCTGATATACGCCTATTTGAGAAAACCTGTACTATGTAATCTAAAATGTTATGTATGTCCTCAATGTGACGAGGTACCTTTGGAAACGAGCCTCTGGCTCAAAGGCTGTAAACTGATTCTCGCAAATAAACAAATAAACACAAATAAATATAGTACAGTGGGATGTCTTCCATTTAAACAACGGGTTGAATTCAAAGCTTTGATTTTTTTGCCCAAAATTGTCCTTGATCTTACGTCAAATACTGTAAGTGAGAAATTCCCTAGATGTATTAACATGTTTTCTGCCAGGTCCCAGTATAAATATGTTTTTTCCATTTCTTGCTTCAACTTAGTATTTGGTCAGACATCTTTCAAATACAAAGTAATTACTCTTTACAACAACTTATCTTTGTCTATTGTGAGTGGCGTATAACTATCCTCATTTAAATCCAGACTGCATAACATGTTGTTGTTAGATTCCAATTGTGTATGTCTTAGGTAATGCTTTAATGTATTTTTATGTACTGGTCACTGTGAAAAATAGCATTATTGCTAATCTGCTTTCCAGTTTAAACAAAAATGAAATTAAATAATTACTGTTATTATATTTAAAAACAATATTGTGTAACTCGTTATGAACCTCCTCCCACACACACACTAAGCTGTCACCCTTAACTTTTCCAAATAAAAAAGAGTTATCTTACCTTAAAGTTTTGTTCATATGGAACTCTAACATGAAAAAGTCAACATGTAGTTTAGCTACTTTTTCTGTGATTTTTTGACACATAAGGCAACCAGTTAAGGAAATTAACTTAAAACTATTTTTTTTACAAAGTACCCAGAAAGCTCTATTCCATTATTATTTTTTTTTATAAAATAGTATACTTTATTGGATGTTAATGTTCATATATACATACACATACTCATACATACAAACAACAGGATATATAAACAATACAATGCTTATGACTAAAGTGATACAAAAGAAGTAGAGGAGTGCACAGCTGGGTGAGTCACCCTATCAACATTCAAGAGCTTCCTGGGTCATGGAAGGAAAGATGGTAACTGGGGGTGCAGTATAGGTCCTGGCACCAAGGGTGGTAGTGATTGCTGGGGGCTGCTTCCTTGTTTGCACTAAAGACCATACATCGCTTGTTACAGGTTTGTAAGGAGAGCGTCCAGCCAGGGCCAGCTTTAGGGTTTTGGGGGCCCCCAGCAGAATGAGTGAAGTCATGGGGCCCCTCTACTTGGCTCACTTTTAGCCCATGTGTTTTACTGTAGCCCATAAGTGCAAGATTTTATTTGTGGTGATACGATAGGCAGGGAAAAATGGGCAGGCTAAGTGGGCCAAGCAGTAGTTATCTACCGGCAAATTTTATGTTTCTTTGTTTCTATGTATAGCTTTAGTATAACCAGTAGTATTTTAAACATGTTTTAGGAGGACACAGCAGTGTCAGCTCTTGGGGCTGTTCTTCCCATCCCATCCATTGCTGCCTGTCCACCTCCTATTGACTGGATCATAGCTTGTTGAGGTATTTCATGACAGAACCAAGAAGGATCTGCACAGTCCTTTACTGATGTTTTAAAAATACATTAAGATAACAATTTTGTAAAAATGAATATGGTAAACTGCTTTGGTTGGGAGCCCCCATAAGCAGGGGCCCCCAGCAACCACAGGGTTCGCTGGTGCCTAAAACCGGCTATGTGTCCAGCATGGCCCAGCATTGTTGGAAGCATTAAGGCATGTGCCTCATGTGGCAAAGCATTTTCTCCATTCTCAGGGCTTCCAGGATTGTATTGTGCCACTCTGCAAAGGTTGGGGTTTTACAGTCCAGTCAGTGCTTTAGTATTGACATTTTAGCAATTGCAGAGATTAGGTAGATGTAAAACTTTTGGTTACCAAGGACTCCATCCAAGTCGAGGCCTAGTAGGCAGGTCTGGGGGATAAATGAGTTTTCCAAACTGAGTAGCGGGTCAGTTTTAGATTGGATCTTTTCCCATAAGGGTTTGGCTTTGGGGCAGTCCCACAGGAAGTGCTTGAGGGTGCCTTTCTCTGAATGGCATCTGCTGCACCGGTCTGAACAGAGTTTACCTATTTGGTGTGATCGAACCGGAGTGAAATATAGATTATGGTTGATTTTATATTGCATAAGCCTCAGACCATCAAATCTGATGTATCTGTATGTCCCTTTCCACATAGCTTTCATGGTTTTGGGGCTTTCCAGTTCTGGGAAAATCATTTACCAGTATACACATGTTGCAAATTTGTTACCTATGGTGAGGGATAAGAAGGCCTTGTATATCAGAGATATGGCATGGTTCTGGGAGGCCAGATTTTGTAACTCATCCCATTTCCTGAAGTTGCTTGTACTCCATGGTCTGGGACTGAAGGAAGCAGACAACATGTGTTGGATCTGGAGAAGGGGGAATAAAGAGGTTGGTGTTGGGGTCATTTTCTGACGTAGGAATTGTATGGGTATCGAGGAGTCATTTTCTATTATAGACCCGGAAGGGGGGAGCAGTTCCACCTAGAAAGTTGTAGGGAATGACTTTCTTCTGGATTTTAAAGTTGGGGTTGCCTTGTAGTGGTTATGCTGGGTCCAGTAGGGGTTGGGTAGCTAGTAGGTTATGTAATTGTCAGCATTCCCCACTATCTGTGCTGATGGGGGACTGATTTAGGGCTGGGGGGATAGCCCTGTATGGAACACTAGTGAGTGCTCTGATGTTGATGTTGTTGTTGGTGCACCAGAGATCCAGCTCTACCACTTTCCAGTGAGGGGTATAGTCCTCCACCACCTCAGTCTCGGCTGCGCCCCTCCACCAGAGAAAGTGGCTGGCATGACTCACCAGATAGTATAGCCAGAAGTCCGGTAATTGTAAACCCCCTTGTTCTCTGGTGGAGGCTAGTTTGTTATAGGCTCTACTGGGGGTTTGCCATTCCAAAGAAAGGTAGTTAGGATAGGGTGGAGTTGAATGAACCAGGAGTTGGGAAGTACACACCCTGTCATGATGATCAGGTGCAAGAGCCAGGGGAGTATATTCATTTTTATAACACTGATGTGGGCCTATAGAGTAAGTGGGAGTGTGGTCCATCTGTCAAGGTCTGGTTTGATTTGGGCCTTAGCTGAGTTGAGGTTTTTATGTATTGTTTGACTTGTGGTTCTGGAGACCCAGATACCCAGATATTTGAGTGAGTTTGGACACCATGTGCCCATTCAGTTTGGTATGAGGGCTTTGTAGGTACAGTTGTTTAAGGGCATCAAAGCTGATTTCGCAAGATTCAGTTTATAGCCTGAATGATGGCCAAAGGTTTGTAGTAGCTGTAAAGTGGTGGGGATGGACCAGTCTGGTTCAGTGAGGTGGAGGGGTATGTCATCCACATAGGTTGAGATCTTATATGAGCGATATGGACTCATTTAGGTTGATACTTCTCATGAGGGGTTCTAAGTAGAGGTTAAAGAGGTATGGGGAAAGGGGCATCCTTGTCAGGTGCCTCTCTGTATGTTGAATGGTGTCAAGGTGACATTGTTGCAGGTTATCCTGACTGATGGGCAGGAGTATAGGAGTTTGATCCAGTCTATGAAGTCTTGGGGGAACCCGAACTCCTGCACAGTTGTGAATAGGAAGGGCAAGGAGACCCGCTCAAAAAAGCTTTTTCAGCATCCAGGGAGAGCAGGATTGCAGGTGATTGGCTGCCTCTGGAAGCAGCCATGATGTGGGCCAGTTTCTATAGTTGGCCAGAGGTAAGCCTCCCTTGCATAAAGCCCACCTGCTCTGGGCCTATGAGGGAGCTCCAAACTGAGCTCAGCCTGGTTGCTAGTATTTTGGTTAGTATTTTGAGGTCTGTGTTTAGGAGTGAGATGGATCTATAACTACTCATGTTGGTCGGGTCTTTGTCTGTTTTGAGTAGTAGGGTGATGTGGGCCTCCTGCAGAGCTCGATCTAAGACTTTCTCCATTTTGGCCTCATTGTATAGACCAGTTAAGGGAGAGGCAATGTCGTGCATGAGGGATCTGAAGAAGTCTGTGAAGAAGCCATCTGGCCCTGGGGCTTTATCTAGTGGAAAGAAGGATATTGTCTGTCGGACCTCATGTTCAGTGATAGCAGCACCTATGGTGTCCCTGACCCCTGGGTCAAGTATTGGTAATTGGGCCTGTTTTAGGAAGTCCTTCATGGCTGTTGAGGAGGGTTGCTCCTCTGGGGTGTACAGGGCTGTGTAATAGTCCCTAAAGCTATGTGTAATGTCTCTTGGGTGAAGGACCATAGTGCCCTCGCTAGTGTTGACCCTCGTGATTGCTTACCTGGTCTCTTGCTGCTTAAATCTGAGAGCCAATAACCTACTCACCTTTTCCCCTTGGTCCAGATACCTGGATTTGGATCAGAAAATGGTGAATTCTGCCTGTTCCCTGAGAAGGTCATTGTAGCGGGCCCTGGCTGTATTAAGCCTGAGCAGCGTGGACAGAGAGGTGTCTCTAGAGAGTGATGTCGCTGGGTCTCTTATGTGGCTTAGGGTTTTTTTACACTCTGCTTCTCTCTTTCTTTTTCCTACTGCAGCTATAAGTATAAGCTCCCCCTGTGTGGTACATTTAAAAGCGCGCCATACATGTTTATGTTGGGCCACTGAACGTGCGTTTATTTTGAAAAAGGCTTTAGTTTTACCACGGATGTTGACCAGAATGGACTTGTCCTTTAGGAGAGTTATTAATCCTCCATATCATGTCCCTGTCAGCCTGTTCTGGAGGGAGCCAGGACAGAGTGACAGGGGCGTGGTCCAATATCACCTTAGGGCTGATCTTGCAGGAGGTGGTGACTTTTAGGACCGAGCAGCTAATTAGGAAAAAATCAGTTCTGGACTGTGTGTCATGGGGACTAATAGATGTATTTTCAGGTAGATGGATGGAGAGTGGATGTCCACCAGTCCTAGGGAGTCTTGGAGTTTCCTACATGCTCTCTGGGCTAGGGAGAGACCTTCATGCTGTGGTTTTGATTTGTCCAGGCTGTCCTCAAGGGGGATGTTCCAGTCCCCTGCTAGCACTATGAGGGTCGACGGCATGGAGGATTGGGTGGCCAGTAGGGAGGCGAAGAACATTGGGTTGTCTGTATTGGGGCTGTAGATCAATGCTAAGATGATTTTGGCTTGACCAAGTGTGCCTCTTAGTATGAGGTAACGTCCACCTGGGTCTCCATGTTGCTGTATAAGATGAAAGGAGTTGGATCTATGGATCAATATGGCTGTCCCCACCCTTCTGTTGTTGGTGCTTGCCATGAAGGCCTGCCCTACCCATTCCTGTCTCCAAAGGAAGTGCCTGTGTAGTAGTGGTGTGTGTTTCTTGTAAAAAGGCTATCCATGTTCCCAGCGACTTAAGGTGCCTGAGAACCCAGTACTGCTTCTCTTTGGTTTGGGCCCCTTTAACATTCCAGGTGACACACTGGTGTGGATTTGCCATTTGGAGATTGCAGGGGGATCGGTTTGCTTGCCTTTAGGGCAGGGCTCGCTCTACCTGTCTTGGTGTTTAGGGGTATGTTGGTGCTGATGATGTTTACGATCATGAAACAGATGTCTCTAGGTTTGCTAGTCAGTGGATCATGGGGGGGGGGGGGGCCTTGGATGGAGCCTTGACTACAGTGCACACATTTCAATACGTAATGAACATTCTATATCACTTAATAAGTAGGTTAATATAATAAGCACAAACAATGCTATAACAGAATGGTCTATTGCCATTATGTAACTAACACTTCTAAATGCTAGAGGGGACAAGGACATGGTGGCTTTCACTTTGGCATCTGGGGTGAGATTTATCACCCTTCATTTGTCCCAAGAGCACTTGGTCCATTATGAGTGCTCATACCTGAGGTGGTCCTCAGACCATGGTCTGGGCTTGCTTCCTCCCATAAATGGAGGGGGAGTGGTTGCAGAAACTGGTAAACCTGGTAAACATAGCATGGGGTGGTGAGGTTGAGGGGGCACAGATGGCAGGCTTACTGGGTGGGTCATGTTTGGATGTAGCCCAAGAGTGCGACTGGATGGGTGGTGTGCCCTAGACCATCAGGGAGGGAGTGTGAGGGCCACCGCTTGTGGTGGATATCCATAAGGGAGTGGAGGGCCTGCTAGGTGTCCAGCGTTGGATGAGGGTGGTCTGTAGAGCTTGCGGCTGTTGGTGTCCCAACCCCTTGGCCTTCCCAATGTGCTCTTCTCTTCCTACTATGTAGAGTCTGCTCAGGGCTGTGGGCCAGTAGGTGCAGGTGGTATGCATCATGCAGGATAAATGGTGAGCCATGACCCTCAAGAGTGGTGCATGGCTCACCTTAATGGGGTCTGCACACTGCCATGGTCCATTTAAGCTACTTGCATGGTTTGTTAGGCTTAAATGCCATGACTCAGGCATGTGCCTAGGGTAGGATTTGGGGGAGATGCTGGAACCTGTCCTTTTAGGGTAAGGTCCTGCTCACTCCCTCCGCCTTCAGTCATCAGTCCCCTGATCCCAGTGTGAGGGCTGGAGGTGGAGCAGGAGATGGGGGTGAGGGGACTCACCTGTGTTTAGTACCCTTCCCATGACTACCCAATGTTCTCCATGTGGTTTGGAGAAGACTGGAGGTCGGGGGTCAGTGGGCTATGTAAACAACACCCCTATCGTGTTATGGAGAGTAGGTGGTAGTGCAGCACCAGTCCCAGCCCCATCTCCCGGTAGCAACTCAAACTCCCTCATGAGACCACATGCAAGTGATCTGGCAACATCTTAGATGTAGGCTAGTTTGATGCCTAAACTTCTTAACCTTACAGCTTTAAATTCAAAATGCTGACCCTCCAAGATCAGTGCAGAGGTCTTAAGTGTATATTCTTTCCTTATTTTTAAAAAAACAATTGCATGGTTACAAATAGTATAGACCACTCAGCTGATGACATGGTGTGTCTCTGTCACCTTAAGACACCATTTTATAGGATGAGGGTCCAGAAATATCTTTGATGCTATTAAGATCATCAGTGGGGTCTTGAAAGGCAAGGCAAGGATAGCTCTGGGTGAGAGGCTCATTTCGAGATTCGTGTCTGTTGAGAGTCATACCGAGGGGTATGTTGTTTAAGAGGCAAAGAGGCATTCACACACACACCCTCCCCCATCCATCCAGTAAGGCTGATCTTCTATTAGTACAGATAAATATTAGACTCTACCACATACAATTAATCAGTTCAGAATACCTGCATATTGGGTCGGCAGGACCCGTCTATATATTGTCTCTGTGTGCATTGTCCCAGTATGATTCTGTCATGGTCCTCTGCATCAGCTTGCATGGTTTGCTTGGAGACCTAGCAGCGAATTTGAAATGAGTTCTGTAAAAGGCCTCATAGGTTTGAGGTCCTGAGTATGGTAGTGTGTTGTCTCAGGCCGTGGTCATGATGGGTGATCTCGGTTGGAGCCGAGCTTGGCAAGATGCTCCTATAGGTTGCCTGTAGGAGGTGGCAGTCAGATCCAGCCAGGTGTGGAAAGTGGGGAGTGCAGAGTCACTGTTGGAGATTTCCAATTTTTTTCATGGAGCCCTCTTTCAATTCAAATGATGCATCTGGCCAGCAGACATCACTGGCTGCACCTTGAGGTCATTGGTAGTCCCTCGGAAAGGAAAGCTTGATGTGCCTGGGGAAGGGAGATGGAGGGGGGGAGTGTGAGGAGATCCTGCCCCTGCAGCATGTGTCTGGGGAGCTCTGACAAATTGGGTGCAGCTATATTCCAAGGAATCCTGTGGGGCATCCGAGGTGGGAGGAGGTCCGATACCATTCGCTCCAGCCTGCTTGAGTTTCGGCAGCTCCACCCAGATAAGAAAGGAATGGCAGGTATTTATGACTCAACCCCAGACAAAGACAGTTTGGAGGTTGGCTGGAGAGGTTGTAGGGGGTCTTTTGTTTGTGAATGAGGAGACGGTCAGTGCAGGGAAAGAAGTTGCCATTTTTGGCTAGTGGGTATATTCGGAGAGGAGTCAGCTTACTATCTACTCAAAGTCCCACAAGTCCCACCTTGTACTGTGTAGTGCCCCACTCCGTTCCCTTCCTTTATTAAATAGGTTTAATGGAGCCCCTTCCAGTTATGTTGAGAATTTGTTTGGGGAGCGCTGGTGAGGAACCTGGAGTTCAGTCGCCGAAGCACTTATCATCTGTTTAGTAGGCTGTGGATGCCGGAGGGGGGTTAAGTCCAGGTGGAGTTGTTTAGCACTAGGAGGTGTATAGGGTAGGTTTAGATATAGAGAGAAGATGCCCTTAAGTTTGGTAGGGACTTACCTCAAGCCTTCTTACTTTTGTTTGCCATGTAATCCATTTGTTGCTGGTGGATGAGCAGAGAATGCTGTTGGCAGAATTTGTTGCAGCGCAGCTTGAGCAGTAGTCGCATTGGGATATTCTTGTGTGCCATTGGGAAGGGTGACCTCTAATCTTGCTGTGTACAGCATCTGAAATGGCATTTTTGCCTGATGGAGCTTCTTTTTAATCTCTTGATACTCCTGTTGCTTGTCCCGTACAACTGGGGTAACATCACTAAAGATGTGAATGCAGTGACCCTCCCAGTATAATGGTCCTTTAAGTCTGGCTTGAGTTTGGATATGCCCCTTCTCTTGGAGGGTGGTGCAACAGGTGATGATTGCTCTTGGTCTGTCGTTTGCTTTTTGTGGCTGTTTGTAGGATCTGTGAGCGTAATCCAGTGAGTAGGCATGAGTGGATTTCGGGGGTCCTACTAAGTTTGTTAGCAGCTTCTGTGTGGCAGCCACTGTGTCTGATTTTCCAGCAGATTTCAGGACTCCCACCAGCACTATGTTGTTCCTGCGTAGTATGCTTTCTTGGTCCTGCAAGCGGGTTTCAAGTTTATCCATTTTTTTTCTGAAGTTTATGAGTTTCTTTGGAGCTCTTTATCTGTGAGTCTTCCAGTGATTTAATTCTCGCTTCCATGCCTGAGACCTGCCTGGGTAGGGTTTTGAGTGCTGGCTTGTAGTCCCAAAAGTCAGAGGCTAGGTTGCACATAACTACCTTCATTGTGGATAGCTCTCCGAAGAATTGGTTTAGCCTTTCAGTTAGTTGTTCAGTTGTGGCTGGTGGTGTCCAGAGCTCAGATTCTGAGTCTTGCTTGTGTCTTTTAGAGGGCTGAGCCTTCGAGGGATGGGTGGAAAAATCCATTTGTATGTGATTAGTTGCATCCATTCTCCAGTAAAATTGCAAAGTTCATTCGGGCAAGGTTTCGTCTAACAAATTCTGGCACTTTTTGGCCATTTTGGTCAGGTTTTCCAGTTAAATGCCCTGTTTAAAGGTTAGAGACCATGGAGCTCTGAGGAAAGCAGCCGATCAAACTGAGCTCAGCATGTGACTCCACCCTATTCCATTAAGATAGCTACAAAACCTGTAAGTTTCATATCTCAACTCTTAGCCATTTTTTTAGCAATCTGAGGGCAAGGATTAAATAACAAATAGGGCAAAATGCATAATTTCAGTCCTTAATATCTCCAAAAGTATAGAGTGGATCCTCATGAAATTCAGGGGGTGGTTAAGAGACCCTAGAACTGAGAAGGTGCATACCAAAATTCACAGTCTCAGTCTAAAACGCCAAATTATATGTCTCTGAAAATTCCATTTATTTGCTCCTCCCTTGCACCCCCTAGCCTGCCACTCCTTCTGGCTGCTCATTATCCCATTCTGCCTGCTAGTGTCACCCTTAACTGCCACTTCCTGCCACCTGGCTCCCCAGGCCATCTTTATGTTTCAGAAGGTCCAGCTTAACCTTGCCAGGGGATCTCCCTCCCCGAGGGGATGGGAGGGGAGTAGCATTCCTTGGGGATCATCAGAGGCATGCAGGGCTTGGGGGCAGGAGTGGTGCACTAGAGGGACTGTAGCTCAGGGGGACTGGGCAGCCATCATCCAGCAGGCTGAGACAGGTGCTGTTTCCATTTTCTGGGCCCCACCCCACACCCTAACAGCACACACTGCAACAACACCCTGGAGGTGGAGCCAGCCAACATGTGGTCACCCATGCCAGGAAGGCTGCCGCACAATACCAAGTGTCACTGTCCAAGCAGTGCTCTGCAGCACCTTCCCCCAAAAGGAGAGTATCCATGCAGACGTCCTATCACCCTGTCCCCCTGAGGAAGAACTCATGTGGTTCAATGCACTGGAGTGTTTGTGTATGCTTGTCTGTTGTGTTCCACATTGTTTTTCAATACAGCCTTAACCACTTTCTACCTGCACCTAGCTGCCTGGTTCTTTAGTTATGAAGTGTTTTTTTTGAGTTGCATTGTTTTATCACCCTCACTGCCAGCCTGCACTCCTGATGTCCTGGACTTGGGGCTAAAACTTGTACTATCAGCAAATCAAGTGGTTGCCCCACCATTTAATGCCATGGAGCCAACTGAAATGGCCATTTTTAATTAAATACCAAGTGTGTGTGTGTATATGTGTGTACATATATGTATGTGTGTGCATATATATATATTTTTTTTCACTGAAAAAAAACCACCTTACCACATCATTAGGGTTTTGTAGATATTAAAAGAGGAAATTTGTGGCATTAGGGTCTTTTCAATCCTTATACCCATTTCCCTAACCAAGCCCTCAGCTTCATGACCAAATGCCAAGCTACTGGTCTGTCTGAGGCCATGCCCCATGGGACTGCTACTTCAAGCTACAGCTATGGAGCCTTGTGTGAAGAAAGGTATGACTGATTCCTTGCTTTGGGCAGGGCCTGTAGGGCCCTGTGAAAAGAAAGTCACGAGCGATCTCCTCCCTTGTTAACCTCCCAAAACACATTTCATATCTGATTTAAAAGATGCCACTTCTGTGGCCATGAGTTAGAGTGGTGACTTGGCAACCTTGAAAATGTGGGCCAAAATTCCAAATTATAGCTATGATATGAGTGAAAGTTGAAAACACTGAAAACTCTGCGATATTTTCAAAGTCCAAGAATGAGGGTATTGGTCATGTTCCCAGACTTATTGCACAGTGTGAGTTGTATTTTTCAGTGTCATAGTCATGTTATGTGGATGACAGAGTATTGCATCAGGGGATTATCAGGTATCTCTCACTGAGGGAAATTCAAGAAGACAGGTGAGGTTTGATTAATTACACAGGTGCCAGTGGTTGTGTAAGGTGTGGATTTCTTCCTGCAGAAAGAAGGCAACTGTCAATGGCGTCAGGAGAGCTGTGCTGGAATCCCACCGGGGGATCAAGAAAATATGTTTTACTTAAGGATAGTGGAGGGAGAAATGGGTAGCATTGGTGCAAGAGGGGGGCTGAGGATGTGGTGACATTTTTATTTACAGGTGGGTTCACAACTGGTGAGGGACACAGACAGTGAATGGGGTCATAGAGACAGTGGGGAGGGAAGTGGTTGGCATGGGCAGTAGAGGGTGGCTGAGGGTGGGGGTGTCAATCTTTATTTTCTGCTATTATGATCAGCAAAGGACACAGATGGTGACCAGCCAGGGAAGAGGCGTGTGCCAGTTTTCCACAGCTGGATTTAAAGAGTTTTTTAAATATAGAATTGATGGTATTACTGGGTACCCACCGTAAGAATACACATGGAAGGGAATTCAAATATACTGATGGCAGAATTGTGTACCTGTGGTCAGAACAAGCATGAAGGAGATGCCAATATACTAATAGTGGGATTGGGCATCTGCTGTTGGAAACAAATGAGGAGTGTGGATAGATACCAACATACCAATGGCAGGATTTGGTGCCTAGCATCAGAAACACTTGGGGAGGGGGAAGTGCCATACTAACACTGGGACTCTGCATCTACCACTGGCAAACACAAGGGGGTGTTTTTTATTCTTTCTGTAGGAAATCAGCATGATTTCTACAGAAATCAAAAGGAAAAGTGTCAGTTTCACTTGGAAGTATCAATGATTTCCCAAAATAATCATGAAAGCCTTTTTCATTTACTTACAATGCATAGTGTAAATATTTTTTAGGTCAGCTCAGCTGTTTCGTTAGACTGTCTATTGATGAGCCACATAACTGTCAACCTTTAAAGGTACTATAAATATATATTTTTAATTTTTTTTTGCATAAAGTTTTGATCTTCCTCCAACTTTAAAATGGAAAAAAATGGTTGTATGTTTTTCACTGTTTTGCTTGGAGCATTGTACATGACCCTGATCTTGAAGCTTTAAATTGTTAGAACTTTTTTTTTTGCAGTTAGTCTTTTTATTGGCAGCATTAAATTCATACATATACAACAAGTAACATGTCAACAAGGAAAACAATCCATATTAGGATGTACATACTATATAGTTGCATGTTGACCAGGTAGATGATACTTTTCTGTGTCTGCATTCTCTCTTCCATGAGCAACAGCCTGTACCATTCAATTGCTAACCCACTGGTATGATTTTAATACACAACAGTAAAAGGTGGGGTTGAGGCATATCTAGTTACGTAGTTTGCTCCTGGAATTCCACAATTGCATTTAGCATTCTAAATAATTTAGGAAGGGGGCCCAAAGACTATGAAAGCAATGCTCTTGACCCTGCATTTTGAAGAACATTTTGGAATTTTTAGCTAAAGTATCCATGCCTCCTCTCCATTCCTCCAGTTGAGGGATGTGTGGGGATTGGCACCTTTTTAGGATAAGTCTCTTGGCTTCCACAGATGCAGCCATTAACCATTTTTTCTCATTCAGGTGGATTGACGGGTCAGTGGGCTGACATCCCAGCAGTATGCATTGAGGGTTCATAGGGATATCACGGATGAGGGTCCTAGAGCAATCTTGCAAGACCTGGGCCCAGAAAGGTTGGATCTGGTCGCATGACCACAGGATGTGCAAAAGGTCTGCCTCCGGTCTATCACATCTCCAGCATCTGTCCTGGTCCAATATCTCCAGGGATTTGAGTTGAGCTGGGGCATGGTACCAATAGTATACAATCTTGTTCTGGATCAAGAAACTTCACTGATCAATACAAGACAGGTGAGCTAGCTTCCAACACTCAGCCCATTCCTCATCTGAGATGTAAATTTGTAGGGGAGGCCTGCCATTTCAGCTTGCCCTTACCAGTGGGGTCTGGGTCTGCACCTGGTAGATTAGACCTGCCTTACTTATGTTAGTGGCTATCCATTTCTGGATAGGTAGGGGGGGGTCGCCCCTTGGGGAAGGTGGGTACAGATGGTGTAATTGAAGATATTTCCAAAAGCTGGACTGTGGCAAAATCAAATTTGGCCTTCAGATTTTGGAAAGAGTCAAAAGTTGAGTGATCTTGCATAAGCAAGTCCAGAAATCTTACAATGGATTTTTTCTCCCAGGTAGGCCATACTACAGGGACACCTCCTATACACAGAGCTCTGTTGTTCCAAATATAGGTATAATTTCCTGGGTGAGGGCAGGTTTTGGTAAGGCTTGCTATCTTATGCCATGTTGTACATCCTTCTTTGATCGTGAGCCATTGAGCTCTGTCCCCTCAATGGGTTTCCTAGCAGTGCTGTAGGATGGAAGCCCTCAGTCAATACCGTCTCAATATGTATCGAGGCTGCAGTGCTAGGCCCTGCCGGGTGGAACGCCTGAAGTGTATTAGCCACCCTGAAAGTTATCCTGTAGTGCCTAAAGTTGGGAAGGTTCCACCCCAACCCCCTTTACAAATGGGATCTGAGTTTGGCTCTACTACACCTGGGAGGGGATTTCCCCCTCAGAAATTGTCCTATAAGGGAGTCCAATTTTCGAAACCATTTATCCGGGAGTGAAATCGGAAAGTGCGTTACTAAATAGAAGATTTTTGAGGCCACCATCATTTTAATTGATTCTGTCTTTCCAGGGAGGGATAGGTGCAGATGATTCCATCTATTTAAGTCTGCCTGTATTTGGTTTAAGAGGGGGTTGAAGTTAAGGTGGTTCAGTTTTGATAGCTGAGGAGATACATTTACCCCTAGATATCTGATGTCCCGGGGGGCCCAGACCAACCCAGAGTTAGAGCCGTGCTGAGATAGGGAGTGTTTATTTAGTGGGAGAATTTCTGATTTGCCTTTATTGAGTTTTATTCAAGCCAGGTGTTTGAAGCTGTCCATGATATGCAATAGGGGAGTAATGGCTGCTTCGAGATCTATGGTCAATATCAAGCAGTCATCTGCATATAGTTTGGTTTTGTACTCCACCTTTCCTATTGCTATGCTTGGTATGTCTTTGCTGGCTCTAAGAATTGAGGCCAGGGGCTTGATGACCATGACAAATGGCATCAGAGAGACAAGGGGCATCCCTGTCTTGTACCCCTGCGGAGAGTGAAGGAGTCAGAGAGAAGTGCTATGGTAAGCACTCAGGCTGTTGGGGTACTGTACATTGTGCTGATCCATCCAGAGAATGCTGGCCCAACTTTAAAGTGGTGTAGAACAGCTAGCAGATACTCCCACTCCGAGTCAAATGCTTTCTCGAAGTCAATGGCTATTGCTGCTGTGGGGGAAGGGAGCATTGCCGCTTTCTGAAAGATAGAAATCAGGGTTCTCAGGTGGTCTGCATTTGACCGTCCTTTTATGAACCAAGTCTGTGAGGGGTGGATAATGGACGGTAGGATCAGTTCAAGTCTGGTTGCCAACACTTTTGCCAAGATCTTGGCATCAGCATTGATTAAAGATATTGATCTACTGCTGGCCGGCTGAGTATGATCCTTACTATCCTTAGGGAGGACTGTAATGGCCACTAATCTCAAGGTGTTTGGGAGGATCCTCTCCTGTTGCACCTGGTTTAGCATATTAAGCATAGAACAGGAGATCTGGTCCCTGGTAAGGTTGTAAAAATCAGCTGGAAAGCCATCACTCCCTGGGGCCTTGTGTGGGGCCATTCCCTTTATTGCAGTCGAGAGTTCTTCTTCCATGATGGGGGCATCAAGGGCCGCTGTTTGTGGTGCCGCAAGGGATGAAAGTTTGGCCCTATCCTTCAGTTCTGCAAACTTGCAGTGTTTAAAGTGTGATTGGGATTTATACAGGTTCTCATAAAAGCTGGTCATGGTTTGGTTGATGGATCTAGGGGAGTTTGCGATTTTGCCCATAGAATCTTTTAGCTTCTCAATATGACTTTCAGCCCATTGTTTTTTTTTAATCTATAGGAAAGTAATTTCCCTGCTTTGTCTCCTTGTGACCAGTACTTTTGCTTAAGCCTGTATAACTGTAATTCTGCCTTTCTGGTAGCAAGGGTGTTCAGCTGAATTCTTAAAGAAGTGATTTCCTTTCGGAACACCCAATTTTTCAGAAGATTTGGGTTCTGTTTATACAAAGCTTCTTTGTTTTTCAATTGAAGATCCAGCTGTTGGGCCTCCAGTTCCCTCTGTTTCCTCCTATGAGAGGCATAGGTGATAATTCTTCCCTTCAGGGTGGCTTCCCAGATCATTGGAGGGGGGGCACAGCTACTGGATTGTGCTGTATATATATTGAGATACTTCTGTTTTAAGCCGCTGCTGAAAGTCCAAGTCTGTCAGCAGTAGTGAGTCCAGCCTCTACGTAACTGAACGTGTGGTCTCAGCATGCAGATACTGTACACCTCTGGGATATGGTCTGAGATGTACAGCGGTGCTATACTCACATCCACTATATCAGGATTTAGAACAGTTGATGTAAACCAGTAATCCAGCCTGCTGGACATTGCACAGGCATCCAAGTAATATGTAAAATCTTTGGTTGAGGGGTTAAATGTCTGCCATGTATCTGTCAACCCGTGCAATGCCAGAAGTTCCTGGACTGTCTGTAGAGACCTAAAATGAGGTTCAGGTCTAGCATTGGACCTATCCAGCAGGTGATCCATAGCCAGGTTGAAGTCCCCGTAGAATAATCACAGGATTATCAGAAGACATATCTACAATGTCCTGAGAAAGTTTGCTAAAGAAGTCATGATGGTCATCATTTGGGGCATATACATTACCTAGGAGAACTACACCATGCTTTGATTGTACCTTGGCTAGGATCCAACTTCCTTCAACATCTTGTTTCTGGTCTATTAGTTGCCTTTTAGTTTCTTGTGTACCAAAATCAGTACCCCTCCCTTTGCCTTGTTTGATGTCCTTTGAGTCTCTTACAAACTTCATTGTTTCAGTTCTTTTGACCTTAGTCTCCTAAAGAAATGTCACCTGGGTTTTAAGTTTTTTTAAACGGGCCATGATCTTTTTCCTCTTCATTGGAGCATTCATTCCCTGGACATTCCAGGTGGTGAAGGTTACAATAGAGAGGGGCTCCATGGCATTAAATGATAAATATTCATATATCTATGGGGTACTTGTCTGGGTTCTCACCCCCGGTTATCAGAGCAGAGGGGTGCCTGCAACCAATGCGGCCCTGCTGCGATACTGTAGTAACCATCTATGGTAACTCTAGGGAGAGAGAGAGAGAGAGAGAGAGAGAGAGAGAGAAGTGAACATGCACATTATGTTCTGCACAGAATCCATACTGTCCATTTTAACATTATCAAATCAACAACGATGAAACACATATGATCCTACAACCTCGGCACCAGTAGGGTGTTGTGAGTATCTTACTTGAGACTGAGCCCCCATATTAGTCCAAAGGACCATTTTCAAAGGTTCTCTGATGACCATGGCAGCACTCTCAAGGGGGAGTGACCTAAGATCCCCTGGTAACTCCAGGGTGATCAAGTTATGCAGCCACTCTGTATAGTTAAAAAACACTCAGACTAAAACCTGAATCTCCTACCATGGAGGTGGAAAGAACATATTGAAATGCCCACTATTTTGGGATCTATAAACCTTTAACTGCTTCATTTCAAACATTTGAATCCATTGAGAGATAAAATAAAACATTAGCCTCTAAAATGGGAGGGGGGTGGCATTGTCTGCTCCGATCCCCATCACCCCCTGCCAGGCTAGGTGACATTGTGTTATGCACTACCACATGGGTACTGTATCATCACGAGGGTGTTACAGAAGGTCCATTTAGTGTTATTAGCCCTGTTAACTGTAACCCCAGGGGAAGGGGGGGTGATTAGCATTATGAGCCCCCCTAGTGGTACATGGGGGGGGCTGCCATATATTGATCACTCTGTTCATTGGAGAGGGTCTCCACTCATATGTAGGTGCACTGCATATGCTCATAAGGGATGTGGTGGGATGGTAATCGCATTCTGTTCCAGAGGTAAACTTGGCAGATACTTGTACAAGGGATGAGGGGGACGCCAGAGCTCAGTTTTCTGACAACATGCCCTTCCTGCCAGCTGGTCTCTCAAGAGAAGACGAGTTTACTAGTGCAGCAATCCCTCCCATCTCTGTATTCCTCTGGGACTCCAGCAGAGCGCTGCAAAATGGGACAGCAAAACCTAACCCTTTAAACGCACTTGGGCATCTGCTCCATTCAGATCTGGTACATTATGGATCAGAGACTAGAACCTATACTGAGCCCATACAATGCTGCTCGGAAAGGGAACATTTCAGTTGTGTCACGCAGTAAGTCGGGCTGGTATAGCCATGATTTTGTTTGCCCTATGCCTGTACAACAGGATCTGCCGCTTTTCCCCTCATTGCCAAAGAACTGATCCATTTGAGTCTTGGAGTACAAACATTATGGTCAGTGTCTCGACAGTGTGTGGGACATAAATCCTGCATAGGCAAGAGGTGATTTCAGCAACAGCTGGCTGTAAACAGCCATGAAGATACTCGCCATGTCCAAGTCAGTACTCCTTTCTATTGCTGGATCTCGCCCTCCTCCTTACCCCTCCATTAAAGTGAACTCATGATAATGTTAACATCAGTACCTTATTCTGTTTGGGGCCCTCTCTCAGCATCTACATCCTCTGAGGCATTCAGCAGTGTTTCTAACTGTTCCAGAGAATCTTTGAGTCCCTTTTCTACCTCCTGCACACAATCAGCCCAGTCATCTCCAATCGGGGACCACTCTGCGGTGTCTGGACATTGAGGAGAAGGGACAGGGGTCATTTTGGGCCCAGTTGACAAGAGATCCAGGGATGAAGACATGAGCCCCCATAGAGGCTAGTATCAATTTGAGGTTTTAATTGAGCTTGCTGCCAAGGAGCCACTGCTGCCCTCCAAGCCGGGAAATCTGTGTTGCTTGCTCCTGGAGTGCTCCCTTCTCTTGTCATTCTTCGTAGTTGGCTCGGTTCTGTTTTTTTTCTTAGACCTCCCTCGAGACCGCTGCTGCCATGGTTGGTTGGAATGTGGGTCTGGGCCTTCCTGATGAGTTGTAAGACTGGGAGCTTCATGTTCTGCTTCCATGCCGGTTGGATGGGTGCCTCATGGTTTCTGTGCAGTAGATGTCAGTGGCCCAGACATTTTATGCAGCTCCTTTAGATATTGTGAGGCCCCCACTGGAGAATCAAGCATGATATAGTTCCCATTCAATTGTATTCATAGCAGAACTGGATATCTAATTGATGTTGGTATTGGCAGCTTATAAAATTGTTGCTTGACCTCAACGTATGCTCGGTGTTGATTTGACAAGTCCTGAAAGAAATCCTGGTAAACTTGGATCCTAAGACCTTGCCAGTGGAATGCCCCTTTTTCCCTTGCACATTGTAGATACATCTCCTTTTCGGGGTATCTCAAAAATTTGCAAATGATGGGTCAGGGTCTCTCTCCTGCTTGTGGACGAGGCATTAAGGACCTGTGGGCTCTTTCAGTTTCAGGATGTGGGGCACTATTTAACTTAAGTAGGTCCGGTAGGAATTCCCTGAGAAAGGCACACATGTCTCTACCTTCAATCCCCTCGGGCACTCCTACAATTTTTTCATTGAGCTCTGTTCTCCAGGTCATCCACCATGTTTGACAGATATTGAAGTTATTGGTGGTGGTCCCAGAGAACAATTTGCAGGGTTTGGATTACTTCCCCTTGGTCTTTTAGTGTTTGCTCGTTATGTGCCACTCTGGTAATAAGCTTGGCTAGCTATGTGTTAGTTTTCTGTGCTGTTAGTTTAATATCAGCAGCGTCTGTAAGGATCTTATCCAATAGTACCTGGAGAAGACATCCCGTGCTTCACGGCTGATGCCATGCTGAGCATTCAGATGTGAGATACAGCTGGAACTCCTGTTGGCAGCTGCAGTAATTGAGCTTACCTGCTTGAAGGGGCTTTGGAGCCTCATGGCAATGCACAGTTCTTAGCCTGTAGGTATCTCGGTGATTTGTGAGGCAATTCTGTCATTTTTGGTATCAATTAGTAGCCCTATTATTCTGGTTGCAGCTATTGCATTTTAGAAAGTCAGATCAAGGTAGTACCGCAGGATGCAAATAAAAGTTGACCTCTGTGGTGCTCCTTCAATCAATTACTAAACCACCATGTCTAAAGGCTAGCTCCACCCCCAAATTGTTAGAGCTTAAAAAATAAACTGAATTTCATTTTCAAACCTACAAAAAGCTCTATTTTGGCACTACGTCTAATGAACCTGTAAGTCTGAAAACAAAACTCATTTTACTTTTTATAATAGAACAGCCCAGAAAACACATCCATATTTGGGAATTTTTACTTAAATTCATTAATTAACAACTCCTAAAACCCTGAACCTAATGCCAAACTTTCCAAACCATTTTCTCCTAGCACTAAGAAGGTGCACGGCAAATTTCACAATCCTAAGTGGTTATGATGGCTGAGATACCAGCCATCAAAAACCTTGTTTTTGAAAGAAACACTGATTCAACTTTAACATACTAGCAATATTGCATGAGTATTATGTATACTGTATATAGGAAGACAGTGAACCACAGCACAAAAGCACTGAGGCAAGGGTTACCCAAAAAAAGGGCAATGGCAACAAAGCCAGATTTCAAAGAAAATCAAAATCACACATGCTCCAATAATGAAAAGCACCATGAGATATACTGTACTGTATATGCACATTTTGACTAATTCTGCTTTAATTAGTAGTGAATGATGTCAAAAAGGACTCTCAAATGTCTGCAAAGACAACACAAAAAACACAGACAAAAATTTAATTCTTTGCAGCAGTCATTAGTGTGCCTTATCCACCCTGAGTCTCAACCTTGGGAAAAATGAACCAAGCCTTATGTGATCATATGGTTTAGGGTCATGGTGAGTCCAAATTAAGAAAATAAACTATGGAGGCAAAGAACATCGGCACAAAAGCATTGAGGCAAGAGTAATCTGAAAAGGGCATTGGCAACAAAGCCAGGTTTTAAAGAAAAACAGAATCACACATACTCCATAATACAAAGCATCATGGGATGTATATGCAAATCAACATGAAAATATAGACTGATTCTGCTGTAATCAAGAGTGCATGGTGCCTAGTTGTTCATTCCATGGTTCATACTATGGTTTATAAGAGCAGGAAATGGCTTGGTAGCCCATAAGTACTGTTCTCCCACTATTTCAGTTGTAAAAATCCATCTGAGTGCCCATCCATACAGTTTTCTTTTTATTCATGATTGTTTCTATTGATTAATGATGCAAGAGGGAGACTGTTCCACAACCCAGTTATCTGTTGGATGTAAAGTACTTTTTTTGTTTAGTTTTAATTGCAGTTCTTTTTATTTGAAGGGTTAACCTCTAGTCCCACTTTGGAGGGTTTGAATTCCATATTCAGCTTCAACAAGAGATTAGAATAATTAATGACATTGAATGAAAGTAATAAGTCCCCCTTATCCTTCATTTGGACTGGGGAATCAGATGAAAATTTGCTAGTCTATCTATCAATGAACCCATAGATCATTTTGGCTGCTCTTCTCTGCTCCTTTTCTAATCCATTACTCTCATCCTACTTGTTATGGTGCCCAAATTTGGGTTCTATAATTTAGGATTGGATGGACATATGCTCTATATAGAGGACTTGTTACCTTTAAGTTACGACTATGAATGCTCTTTTTAATCAACCATAATACCAGGTTAGTATGAGCCACAACTTCTGAGCATTGTTTGTCTGCGTTGAATTTAGTGGCAACCACAACCCATAGATCCTTTTCATGATAGTGACTTTTAATTGGTGTCCCTGAAGGGTGTATTAGTGTATGACATTCTGTACACCTATGTGCAGTACTGCACATTGGAGCAACAAACAGGGGACTCCACCCCTCCATTCCTGCCACTGAATCTAGGGCCTGGGTTTGTTCTGTGTACGTCAGTAATTAAATCAGCAAGAATATCTCAGATTTGAGAGAAACAGCACTCAGGAAAGACTGAACTCACGCTTGCATTACTGAAAAAAATGGCCACAAAGGCTTCTTTTTAACTAAGAATCACATAGCAGCAGACAATTATGCATCCTTAGATATCCAGGTTCCACAAAAGCAATTATGCAGTAAATTGGATTTGATAATAATGCTTTTGAATTTGATGCAACAGCATCTGTCACTTTAAACTTCAACCAAGAAATGAATTTGTTGACAATTTGTTGCAAAGTTAATATATATATTTATATATACTGGAGCCACATATAATAGTGTTCAGTGCAGACACTCACTCTATAAAGTGCAAACAACATAAAGTGCAAGAAACATATGTGCAAACTGTTCATTCAATTGTAAAGTGCAGCATGAATTTACACTGAATAGACACAGAGACAGGGAAAAAAATGGCCATATAAAAACCTTCAACATAGCCATTTTTTCACACTACCTCATGAACATGTGTAGTACCCCAAAGTTGGGGCTAAGGGCTCAACAAATCATTGGGAACCATTTTCCCCAAGTCGAGAAGGTTTACTTTTTCTTTTTCTCTTTCTTTTGGGCTCTATTTGCCTGTGGCCCCCCTTCGTGCATCCTCTGTCCCCAACCCCACCCCTGTCCTTTGTCTGGTTTCATGCCATTTGGCACTGAGGAGGGGGCAGTGGGCAAGAGACCCACCCTCCTGAATGACGGTGCCCCAATCCTTGGGGCTGCTCAACAGAACCTCCCCTGCAATACAAAAGGGCTGGGGAGTGGGCAAAGAGGGAGTCGGCAGCTAGACATGAAGGGTGGAGGATGCAGGGAGCACGGATGAAAGAAATGTACCTAAAGTGTGTCCATGGCTCCTACAACATCACTCCCCTCCTTCTTGAGTCTGGGGGCATGTGGTTGTGGCAGCAGCAGCAGGGTCCATCGGATGGGAGTGTGCCTCACTGACGTGATCCTTTTCCTTTCTCCAGAGCACTGAGTGGTGTGGAGGGAAGCCTCCACTGGCCAGACCAGGTGGTGCAGCACAAAATTTGGTCCAGGCAGAAAACACGCCCTGAACCTGTAGTTCCACCCCCAGCAGCTGTGCAGTGCTAGAGAGGAGCCAGGTGGGAGCGCATCTCCCTGGCCAGGTCTTCTGCCTCCCCCCAGCAGAACGGGAGAGCCAGGCTGAGGCAGTAAGTGGGTCAAGTGCCCAATTTTGGTAAACTTTCATCACAGGTGCTGGGGAGTGGGAGGGAGGGAAGGAAGAGGTGAGCAGAAGAAAATTAAAGGGCCGGCACCCCAGTAAGCAAAAGGGTGGTGGTACAGTGGGCTCCCTGGGTGAGCTGCCAACCTTGAGGTAAAGGGGACAGACAAGACAGTGGGCTGAGTACCCAACAAGAAACAGGGGAGGCCCCAGGTGTGGCCAGAGCCCACAGAGCTAGTTTTTTCATTATTATTTTGTTTTAAGTGTCTCCGGGGACAAACAGTCTGAGTTAGATAGCAGCTCGTTCAAAAGATAAAAGGACAGGGGTGCCATGACTCAAAAGCCCTGAGAGATGGGAGAGGGAAGGAAAAGGCCTGGGCTTACAGTCCCTTTGTCTTTTTTTGTGCCATTCTGTGCCAGAGGGTGGGGATGGGAAGCAAAGGCCCCTAGCCAGTTGCTGAGAACTAGGGGCTAGCTGTGAGGGTCCAGTGTCCCTGGCTCTCAAGCATAGAAATTAGTGGATGAGGCCCTACATACAGTAAGGCCCAGGGGTGGCCATTACTATTGATAAAGTGGGTGGATCTGCAATGATAGCCAGGAGAGGGAAAGACCCTTAAGGGCACAGCACGCTGTGTGGGGAAGGGGGGATTGTCTACTGTCCCAGGGTTGCACAATGAGTTACATGAATGTGTCCCGAGCTGTGCTTGAACCATACTGTGTTGTAACCTGCCTGGTGCCCCCTAGATACTGTACCTTTTTCACAAACTAAATTGCTTGCCAGAAACGGAACTGTTTGCTTGCTACTCAAGCTGGGTTACCAAAGTGCATCCTTGTACACTTGATGTCCATCTTTGCCTTTGTTTCCTGGACCAGCTTCTTTAGAGCCTGACACTGACCCAGGGAGGTCCCCATCCCGTCCCCCATCTGCAGTAGAACTGTTTCCAGCGACATCAACCCACCTTGAAGTTCCACCGCAGTGTTCCAGTATCAGTCCTGCGATGGTAAGTGTAGAGAGCCACTAGTCAGGTATCCCGTAGTGAGCCAGCTTAGGAGCCACCCTGGCTCAAGCATGAAGGACCACAGTTAATGTCATGCATGCCCTTTTTCTTAATTTGCCAGCTGTCCGTAAGTGTGAGCGTACCTGTGTCACTCCATAAAGGCCACCCTAAGATCGTACCAACAGCAGTCTTCTCATTGGGAGGTGGTCTGGGTGCCAGGAACCTGCCAGTGGTCAAGGCTGTAGATCATCTGGAGAACCATCTGCCAAACAGAAGTCTCCAGCTTCTTTCCTGGAGCCGCAGAGGATCGCCAGGTTCTTCACTGTCCAGTCAGCAGTGTTTCTCTTTGTGTTCTGTTCATCCGGAGGATGCCCTTTTATGGCTTGTTTGTAAAAAGTGCTTTGTGGGGTCAATGCCCACCTGCTGATCAGCCGATTCATCGCAAAGCCCAAGCTTGGTTCATCCACCATTTGTCATTTCAGCCAAGTGCATGCAGGAGTTGAACTAAAAGTAGTTAACCCCCTGTTCCACAACTGTTTGTCCCAATTATGTGGTTTTGTTGTTTGTTATCCTGTAGCATTGTAGAAAACAGTTATTTTGTTATTCTTCTTATCCCTTGTAAATAAACCTTTGTGCATCTTGGTTCCTGAGTAAGATTCCTGCCTCTCCTTACAGATTCATCTGGCCTATCCTGAAATTGCTAGGGAGTCTCAAACCTCATTCCATGGGGAACCATCTTCCAGCTGCCTACATGTGACAGGTGTCATTTTTCAAATCCTGGGGCCCAATTTTTAAATGGGGATGCATGGCTTGTGATCAAGCCCTGTGCCCTGCAAAGTTTGCCACACCTGCATCCAAGGGTCGAACCCAACTTACACTAGATTTTAGAATCTTGGATGCAAGTTGTGACAGTGCCAGGATTTTATGGCAGCTTGCTCCAAAGCTGTGCAGCAAGCCCTGTTAACAAACTCCCCCATGGATGCAAATGTATGCCTGGGAAGAGCTAGCACAACTGGGCTGCATCGCCGCAAGGTACATGCACCCAAGAGGGGGAGCAGCATGCTTGTTTTGAAAATTCACTGAGGCACAGGTTTGATTCAAGTCACCACCTGTGTCAAGCTCTCTTCTGCAAGTCCCTTGAGATGGACGCATGGGGTTTGAAAATCGGGCCCCTGGCCAAAATGTGGTTTTGCACTTCTGGTGCAAAATGACATTTCTGACAGTATTTTATCAATAACATCATTCATGTTCAGAAGGAGGAGCCATATAAAGACCATGTTGAAAATGTGTGGTTAAAATGTGAAAAAGCAACTAAGTTATGAAGATGCGTTAAATTGTTCCAGTGTTTAGTCATAACTTTATTTTTTCAGATTTTGGCCACTTATGTTCCACATATCCCTTGAGTTACCCCACCTCATGAACATGACAGGTGTCATTTTTCAGATCCCTTGCAAACCATGTTTTTGCAGTCATAATGGGAAATCACCTATCAGATGATATTTTTTTTTAAATTCCACTCCTTGATCATAACATCAAATTTGGGGTCAAAATGTGGGAGCCCACTGAAAATTAGATATGCCTCTGAGCTGGCCTATCCTGGCCTGTCCAGGGTAAATACAATCTAAAAATGTGTAAAACATGACATCAATGAAAACGAGATATTGCATCTCATCTGGTCTATCTTGGTAAATATATAGTGAAAATGTGTATGAGCTGGACCTGGTACAAGAGCAATGCAAGTGACGAACATTCAGCATTGACAAATGCTTGTTGGTTTTGCTTTGCTGAACTGGGAGGCTAAAAAGGCTTGCTGAATTGGGAGCTGGGCATGTTTTCCGGGTGGTGTAGCTGGACATGTATATGTGTGTATGGGCAGCTGGGTTTGCATTTGAGTATCTGTCCATGGGGCAGCTGGGCATGTAGAAGGAGAGCTAGCTATGGAGTGAGTGAGCTACTCATGTTGTGAGGGATCTGGGCACACATGTGTGGATGAGGGTGGGACTTTACCTGCTGTGTGCCCCTGAGTTTGCTTCATGGTCCAGGTGACTTCTACCTGCCACTGTGCAAGTTGGTTTGAGCCACTACATGACTTGGGGGGGGGGGTTACCTTCTGTGTGCCTCTGAGTTTGCTTTATGGTCTAGGGACTGTTGTCAGCCTACCAACCACTCTATGATGCCAGCAGATGGGGAGGGGGAATTCTACAACAGCACCCAAGATACAGTATATAACATGGGGGGTACACAGAAGATATGGCCCCTCGTACTGTTCAATGCTATTGGGCAGTATGGGGCTGCCTCTAGTTCTGCTGATACTTGCGTGTCATTGTGCAACTTTGGTCTTGACCCCTGACTTAGGGGAGGGGTGCACAGAACAAAAGGTCCTGTCAATGTACAAGTTTTGCTTGAGCTCATGAGTTTATTTTTTGGTGGGGGCCTGACTGTCTTTTTGGGATGAGGGACTGGCTGAGCTGGTGCACTTGAGGAGCTGTTTTTGTTGAGTGGGAGCTAGTTGTGTTCTTTTAGGTAGAGCTGGCTATGTGGGAGGAGAGCTGGCTGTGTTGGTGTGGGTAGAGCTGGCTGTGTTGGTGTTGTGCTTGGTTTTTGGGGGCTGACTGTTTTGGTGTGGTGGGGGACTCACCGAGTTGGTGCAGGGCCATCTGTGTTAAGGTGGGGGGGGATTGGCCATGTTAGTTTGGCTTGGGGGGAGTGGCAGTGTTTCCGTAGGGGCTGTCTGTGTTGCCACAGGGCCTGTCCATCTACAGTAACTGCAGGGGCAGGGATCTGGCTGTGTTCATTTTGGAGAAGCTGGCAGTATGTTTTGGGGGAGATGACCAGGTTTTCTTGGGTGGTGAGACAGGCTGTGTTGGTGGTGTGGTGTGGGGGGGGTGGACTTTGGGTATTGGTAGGCTGGGAGGGATTAGTGCCCACTCTGTTTTAGTGCCACTGCCAGCTTCTTATTCAAAATCAAATATTGTCAGCAAGAAACTGCCATTGCCACTGAACAGTGTAATGAATCGTGCCAGTGTTCACTTGCAAAATAATCATGGTGTGACTTAAGTGTCTTAAACTCCCAGTGTTCCAGGCAATCAAGCTGCAGAAGTGAGTAGAATAAGGATCCCACTGAAAATGAGATGTTGCATCTTAGCTCGCTATCCTGAGCAAACTATTAAAAAAACAGTAAAGACAGACACACACACTCAGAAAAACAAATCTTTATTAGAAAATGGGTAAAACAGTCTTAGGCTTCTGATTTGCTGAGACATTTGTTTAGGTGGGCATTTATGAGACATCAATGCCCACCTAAAATAAGTCTCTTCTGTGCCAAACCCATCACTGGTATCCTGGTGCCAGTGATTTTCAAACACAGAAGTCGCCATTTTTCACTGCTCGCTAAGCAAGAGAAAAGAGATAGTCAGCCCAAAGTAAAAAAAAAAAAACCGAAAAAAAAACTGTACCCACCAATATACCACAAACTGCATTAAGCACCTTCTCATCTGCAGTCTAGCATGCCACATATTTTTTGTTGTTGTAAATGACAAACTGCAGACACAGCGCCAAACATTTCAAACCAGCCCTCCCACCCTGCTGTGCTCCATCCCAGTACAATGTTCATCCTGCCTACCCGTCACATACAGATCAGCCCCACAATAAGTGTCACATTTTCAAAGTAAATGAAAGTACCTCCTTTTTTTTCACTATGAGACTTCTTCAGCTGAATTCCCTGTTCCCTCTCCAGTCACATCCCTAACACACTGTCCTATTCTCGCTCCAATACTGAGCCACTAGAAGGGGTTGTCTCGCTTCAAATTTCTAAATGTAAGAGCGCTACTGATTAAACCTGAGAACCCCTGCTTTAACTTCAAAAAAATAATAATAAGCATTGCCACCCTGTACCATACTTGTACTTCCTTACTTCCTGGTCTAAAGAAGCAGGGTCATGTGTCTAACACCCGCATCTTCCTAACGGAAAAGGAAAAAAAACGCATCTTGCAGGAGGGAGAGTGAACTGTGCTTTTTTTTTAAACCACAAAAATGATGCCAACAAACTGCTCGAGTAAAATACTGCATGAAACTCTTCTTCAACATGCAGTAGTGATGGGGGGGGGGGGATAAGTAAAAAAGAATGGCTCTTTTGGGAGTGGATGACAACAACGCATTAAACAGCACACAACTTGAGGGACTATTTTACCCTCAGACATATTTTTCTTGTTTTTATATTCCTTTTAAACTGCTTTCCACTTTTATTGTAGTAATTAAAATTCACACATAAACCCATTTTATACGCTCAATAATACCCTCCAAGGTGGAAGGGTATTGGGCTATACTGACCCTTCCAGGGGCTATAAAGCTTCCGCCTGTGGCGTTGGGCCTCATTACTTCCCTGGGTGGGCAGGTATAGCCCAATATCACCCACCCTGTCAGGTATTATTGCTTGCTTAAGCCACACCAGACTGAATCAGCCCTGTAGTTTTATCTCACCTGCCTCCTTTAGAACACATGGAAATGCAATTGAGGCACAGGAAATGTAAACCAAGAATTCACATTTGCAAAGGAAATGTACCAGTCTGACCCTTATTTCTAGTCCTGGGTGGGGGACTGACTACGTTGGTATGCAGGAGCTGGAGAGGTTTGCTTGTGTGGGGTGTGGAGACTGGCTGTATTGGTTCAGTGGGTTGAGTGCATTGTCATGCTGATGACCCAGATAGAAGGAATGTGTGTCTCCGTAGGTCATGACCAGATTGCATGTGCTTGTTCATTGGTAAGTTGCAGTGGAGAAAAAAAAACAGAAGAGAGCACGGGGCCTTTCACTCTGTTCTCCTTTCTTTGTTCTCACCCCACAACCACCCACTACCAACCACACACAATCTGGTCACAAAAAGTACTCCCCCCCCACCCCCACACACAGTCATTCTGTCTGTCTCATCACCACAACCCCATGTATTAGGTGGGTCTGGGGGGATGATGCTGCCTGTATCTGTGGGATTTGTGAGGCCAAAGCATCTGTGCTGGCTGGTGTCGGTGACAGGGCACGTACGGGAGACTCTGAGGGTGACAGTGTGTACTATCTTTACCCAACAAATACACAGCACATACAAACAAGCAAACATTCAGCAATAAGAAATGCTGGTTTAAGCATCGGTACTACACGGGCTGTTCCCCATGCTGCAGGGATGGAAGTTTCAACCAATGATTTATTAAATATTATTTCTAACAGCTGCAGGATTTCTTTACGCGTTAATTTCAGTATTCTGCCTGAAATTATGTCTGAGTCAGGGGAGGAATGGAGCCTCAGAAGTTTGATTTTTACTTCAGTTTGGTCTTTGGTGATTATGAACTGTGGGATGGTATTTACATTTGATTTAGCTATGTGTGTTGGGTGTGGTGGTGAGAAAAGACTGAGCAAAAATAGTGATTAAATGCATCTGCCATCTCACAGGGGCACTAATAGTTTTATCTTTGACATGCAAGGAACCTATGGTATTACTCATCTTCATAAGAGAGTTGATACTCCCATGAGACTATTCGTTGTTTACTTTGTTAGCCCTGGAAGCTAAACTGAGGTCCATGTTTCCTTTTTCTTTTCTTGTTATAGATCGGGTTTTCTTTAGCTTTGCCTTTTACCCAGTCCATGTTTCTAGAGTTCCTAGGAGGTTATGTTATCTGTCTGTTCTGTTCTTCATGTTAATAAACTGTTTCATTTTCTTTGTTAACCATTTCTGGTTTTCAGCCCTTGTTATTGTATGGCTATTTATTTATTTATTTTTTTGGGATATGACTTTTGCAGATTCCAAACATTATTTCTTTAACTGAGTTCCATGCTTCTTCAACTGTTTTATTTCCCAGGACTTTTTGTCATTCACAGTTTTCCAGTTTTCTTAATATTTTATCATTTTTTGCCTTATTTTTGGTACAGCCATTATTTCAGTGTTTGGATCTTTCCATATTAAATTCAACCTTATCGTAGTAACTATTTAATAGTGGTTCAGCTACTTCTCCAATCACAATCCACTGCTGGAACACCAAGGGAGCTTAGTACGAGATCTAAAACATTCTCACCCCTGGTTGGTTGGTTTCTTGCTGAAGATTACATTGAGTTAAGTTTTCTATGAAATATCTAGAGATTTCCCTTCTTAGCTGAACCAATTAATAACTGGTAGGTGAAAATCTCCTAGGATGAGAGTGCTACATATTTCACAGGCATTGTTAATCCCATCCAAGACTGCCACAGTGAGGTTTTCAGTTGAGTCTGGTGGCCTACAGCCCTAACCTGTTATTAGATCTTACTCATTCACTGCCACAGCTGGTTTCAGTTTTAATTCTACTAGTGTTTAAAGAGCAACTGATACCTTCAGGAGAACTTTACTAAAACATAATATTTAGACATAGTTCGGCTTGTTTTTCACATTAGTTCTGTATTCCTCCTCCCCATTATTTATTATTGAGGTCATTTGCATGAAAACAGGATATTTGCTCCTGAAGAGTTCATCTGTTCCTGTTGCTTTCTTCCTATCCAAGAGCATAATGCGTTGCTTGTGACATCACAGTTACTCCCATGGCAACAGACTGTAATGCCACAACAGAGGATTATGACTTATAGTAAGGAGTCAGCTATAGAGGCAGATGAACCCTGAGGGATAAACATCATATATTCTTACAAATGTTCTTAGTAATAAATACTGGAGAGGAGGACTCTTTAGAATATATATGAAATGGAAGCTGAATTGTACCTAATTATTATGTTTTCCAAAGTTTTTTTTAAGGCATCAGCAGCTCTTTAATTTTAATAGGTCAATAGTTTTCATGTTATTTCTAATGTACAGAGCTGTGCCCCCTCTCTTTCTTCCTGGCACGTCCTTTTTGAATAGGTTAAAGCTCTCAATTGTTGTGTTTCACTTGACTTTATCGGTTGCTTCTCATTCTTCATTTTCATCATACCAACTCCTTGGATTTATTAGATATCCCTTCCCAGTGATAATAGTTACTTGTGGTGCCCCTGTTCTAGTTAATCTGCTTGTCCTCTTTGAGGTCATTGTTTGGTGTATACTTGTAGCCTTGCCCATTGATGTTGCTAATCAGTCCATAATGTCCCTCACTATCCCCCTTCTAGTTAGTACAGTTTAAACTGCATTTGAGTACTTTACAATTTTAACTCCTAACAGTCCATCCCTTCTATGGTTTAAGTGAAGACCACCATGTGCAAATAGGTTGGTATTTCCCAAACAGTTTCCCTAGTTCCTTAAAAAATTAAAAATATTCACGTTCTTATCAGTATCTCAGCCATTTATTAAGTTTCCCTATCAGGAATTACTTGTATCTTGAAGTTTTTGGGACTGGGAGTGTCTTTGAGATGATTATTTTGCCAACATAGGTTCTGAGATTGTTACCAAGTTGTTTAAAGTCTTTGAAGATGAGGTTCTCAGGTTTTCTGCCTGTGTCATTTGTTCCAACGTACAGTGAATTGCAATTATAAGATTAGGATCAATACCCTTCAGAATATTATCTATTCTATCATTAATGTCATTTGCCTTGGCTCCCAGAAAATAGGAGACCATCATTTTAAGTTTATAAGTTTTGTATATCACAAGAGTCTGCATATCAGATAATAGAATCCCTGATCATGACTTTCTGTTTTGCTTGACCAATGGCCTGACTTGTGGGGGTTATAAAACAAGTTATATTTTCCTCAGTTGGTGGTGGTGGTGCGGGGGGGGGTAGATGGGGATGGGTCATTATATGTAGTCAGCATCTCAAACCTATTATGGGTGGTGATTTTGATACAGCTACACATATCAGTCCTACGTCCTCTTTTGTGCTTAGTTTTTCATTGAACCAGATACCATTCAATGGTTGTTGAATTTGGACTATAGATCAATATGTAGACTTAGGGTGTCTCTTATGGGATAAGAAGGTTCTCTCATGCTGGTTTGGGCAAGAGGACTGCGAAGTGAAGCTGAGCCCAAACCAGCATGACAGAACCTTCTTATCCCATAAGAGACACCCCAAAGTCTACATATTAATATATTATGAAGCAGACTAACTGCTTCAAGTTGAAAGAAAGTCATTAAAGTATTTTTAAAATGAATTGTTTTTTCCCTCTGTTTTCTAGCCCACTCTGATTACAATGAGAAATGGTGTATTCCCTTTCACAGAATGTAGGACGTCCTGAAACCACCCATTTCAACAATTTCTCTTCTCTGTTTTTTTTTCCCATTTGTAAGCTGCCCCCAAACAAAAAAAAATGTAAGAAAATGGACCAGTTCTGGATTTTCATGGTTGAACTGTAGCCCTTGTATGTCGCCCTTGTGTTTGTAGACCCACTTCAGAGGGGAGTAAATGGACAGTGTTACTGTGGTGAGAAAACAGCTGATTGCAAAGCGCGAGGAGACATCTCTACACCACATAAGAGGTAGGCTGATTCTTTGCGCTGATTGGCTGTAGCAGTTAAACTCCATCTAGGTTATCATCTTCAGTACTATCATCCTCTCCCCCTCTATTTTCTTGTCTGAAACCATGCCATTGTCATATGAGGAATCCCCCATTAAGGTTTCTTCCTCCATTTCTAGATATGCTTTTGTTTTAGCTGTATTCCTCCCTCCTCACCTACTTCACCCAACTTCTTCTGGTCTTACCAGTTGTGTCCTCAATGGCTTACCCCCCAGTGGTGGGGTGGTGAACCGACTGTCTTGATCTGCCTAGTAAGGATCCAGTAAATCCATGCTAAGGTCATCTGTGCAGGGCTGCGAGGGACAGGAGATCATCCTGCCAGGTGGAGAGATGTTTACTTCATTTGTGTTCTTCCCCTGGAGGAATGGTGTGCAATGCTGTCACTGCTATCAGTATGCACACTCTCATGCATGTGATGTCAGACAGCTGCCAATCCTTCTGCCCCACATCACAGTCCCAGCTCTGTGCCCCCCGGCTACCGCCAGGGACGAGTCTTACACTGGGTGCCATATCACCCCCACCCAGAGGAGAAGAGCAGTCTTTGGACACTCAATTCTCCTCAACCTGGCCAACCCCTAGCATTCTGAGTCCACTCCTAAACTCAGGTCACCAACACGATGGGTGGCAGCACTATTGCTGAGCCACCGAGCCACCAAGCTACCAAGCCAGCATTTCTAGGCATTCTATAAAATGTTCTAACTGCTTGATCTCAAATGATCTTTTCAGGTCATCTTTTAAATCCTGTATGTCTTTTAGAGCACCTTGATATACAATACATTTATTAAAAATAAAAGGTGAATTGGGGGCAAATGTTTCTGATTTAACTTCATACATGCCACATTTCACACATCTAGCCACATATTCCGTGTTACATGGTTGTAATAGTTTTTGATTTGTGTGCTTCATAGCTGTAGCCTAGATCAGGTAGGGAATGATGACACACGCAGAGAGTTCTTTTTAAAGTAGTTCAGATGAAGGCAATCCATACCCAGTTACTATCCCATGATTTACGAAGGGTCATTGTATGGGCCAAAAGGTGTCAGAATACAGGTGCTTATAGAAGGGGTTTGAGATTTATAATTGCCATTTAATACTTTCCAATGTGTGTTAAAGGCTGGGGGTGAAAGATAAGCAAGTAATACTGTCATAACTGAAACCAAGATAACTTAATACAGTACTCACAGTATGGGAGTGTTACCTGGCATTTGTTGAATTACCAGTCATAAAGGGGGTGGGTCAGCTGCTCAGACTGCCACAGTTCACACAGCAGACATGGTCAATGACTCTGCCATGTTGCCTCTGCTGGTACTCACCAATGCTCATACAGGCACCAGGAGATGTAGTGAGGGGACCAAAAGTAGCAGGGCCCTTACCTTTGGTTCACTCACTCCAAGTCAGGGGCAACTAAGCATGAATTGTATTTTTCTACCTCTTTTGAGCCACCCCCCTGAAATTAATTACTGCTTCTATCAAATGAACAAGAAGGATGGTACTCACAGAAAGACGCTCCACTACTCAAACCCAGACAGCAGAGGCAGATGCTACAGTTGTGTTGCAGGATGAAGAACTTCTTTACATAATAAAACAACAGTGAGATAGTGACACTCCCACACAAGCAGTCAAATTTTTTGATGCCTCCCACACTTTTCAAGACTGACGACACCACCAAATAGTTAATATTATATGGGTGCTCCCTTGTAAACTGATATACCTTAAAACCATTAGCCAATGTGAAATTTAAATGATAAAATCACATAAAAAGCTACCACTGCAAAACGAACTCAGTAGTAATAGATACGTACACATCAATTGCACACAGTCAAGATGATAAAAATATTGACAAAACCATATATGGAATGCAAATACATGTGTAAGAATACGTCACATCCCAAACAGAAAAAAAGAAATATTGTAACATTGTCTCAGAAGTATCAAAAAATGATGTGGTATCAGTACCTGAATGAACTGGGGGGATACCAGAGAAAGGAAAAACAAAACAAAAAGTGGTAAGAGGGAGGGGAAAAAAGAAACACAAACACAAAACCAAATGTATATATAGCAGAACAACTGCTAAAATACAATGCAAAAATGTATGACATAATTGCAAATAAATAAACAGTGAATAATTTGTGTCACATGCATCATATTAAACAACCATAAGATAGTAACAGTATATCGACCTCACTCAGTACTAATTTTAAAATCATTATAACACTAGTGCAAACAGACAAGTCAATGGATTAAAAACTAGCCAACCTCTGACAATAAACAAAGGCACAGGTCAAATGACATCATAGAAAAAAAAAACACACAGTAATTGGTTAAAATACAATATATTGAAAAACTCACAACCAATTTCTAACTATCATTCAATCCCAAAATACTAATATTCATATTCAAAATAATAAAAATAAATATTAAAGTGCTAGACAGAATAAAGGCTACAGATTGGTTATAATTTTTTTCAATAGTTATAATAATTATTGCTGGTGTTGTTTTATATAACCCTCCTCCCCCTCCTTCCTTCCTCTTCTCACCCTTCCCCCCTCTTTTTCTTCACCTCTTCCCCCTTTCCCTTCTTCCCTTTGTTTCCCTTTTTATTTCTGTTTTATTTTGGTTTAGGTTATTTTGCTGATTTAGCTGTAGATTTGATATTGATACTCGTGACTAGCACTTTAAGAACACACAGATGGAATTAATTATTACTGTATTTGTTTTAACCAATCACTGTGCATTTTTTCTATGATGTCATTTGAATTTTTGTATATAACTACCTCTTAATATGTATTAATTTAGCCTTTGAAAAATGATGTAATCTTATCCGAAACACGTCAGGCTATGATGCTAGTAAGCTTTGAATACATTTTTTTTATATTTTAGATCTGTGTCCTTGTTTATTGTCAGAGGTTGGTGAGTGCAGGACTTTGTTTGAAGCAGCATTTTGTTAATCTATTGCACCACCTTGTCCTTGTGCTCTCACCAATTTGTTTTTTGGATTAAAAACTAATATGACAACAGCAATATAATTCATCACATCATCTACTAAAGGTCTTTACACCAGTAACAGATACCTGCAAGTAACCATTCAGACCAAGGGGCTGCCAGCATACAATTTATACTGCCAAAATGACTCTCTCTCTTCAGTAACCTCTTATCGTGGTCACCCCTCATACATTAACAAATAATTCTTCAATAATTTGAAAACTGAACTTATGTTCTTTCCCCTTCTCATATGTCATTTTTCTTATCAATGCTTTAAATATGTTTTGCTATTCTCTCTCAGTCTATGTTGTATTTTGAAAGTTGGGCACCTACTGCAAGCTACTAGATAAACCACATTACATGTATTGTATGTTGCAAAATCTGTAATGGTGTTTTTGTGTGCAGTAGCTGGATTGACAAATTCATTACCCTGTTTTATGTAATTACACTGATTACAGTTGCCACACTTACAAGTGTCACCATGTAAAAGGTCCTTCTGAGTCTTTTGAGAATTCCAGTTCCAACATAGGCTATGTATCACTTTATCTCTAATATTCTCTTTCTTCTCTCCTTTCCTCAGAGTATCTTGTACAACGTCTGCCAATTTTCTCTCAGTATTCAGTATATGTCATTTTTTTTGTAGAATTGGAAAATACTGTGTGCTTGTGGGAGAAAGTCATGATAAAATGTTGTGTTTTACTGTATGGGGATATTTTGTCAGTTCTGGTCCTGGAAATTAGCATTGCTTCTTTCATGAGACAATTAACCCGATTCTGAGCGTCTTGTACCATTTCACTATTGTACCCTCTTACAAAAAAAATAATCTGTCAACTCATCCACATGTATACTGTAATTAGATTCTTTACTATAGTTTTATTTAATACACATGAACTGCCCTTTAGGGATGTTGCAGATACCAGGGGTTGGATAGCAGCTCAATCTATGCAGTAAAGATTTTCTATCAGCCTCCTTACAAAAAGACTGGTAGTTGAATCACCATTTTGTTCTTTTTTGATAGTTAAATCCAGGAGATTAACTGACTCTAAATCAGTTAACCATAAATCTGAGATTGCATGGGATATCTCAAGATATTTCTCAAAGCTATTCAGTTCCTCCTTGCTCCAATTCCAAATAAACAAAAAACAAATCATCTACAAACATTTTTTATAGGTCAATATGTCTCAAAAAGGGGGTTAGCATCAGAGAATACAAAAGCATTTTTCAACTCAGAAAGATAAATATTTGCATAATTTGGGGCTAAAGCCACCCCCTAGCTGTACAATTTGTCTGCAAATACATCTGGTCACTGAATTGAAAGCAATTACATTTTCTGTTGAGGCAATAATAAATTCAATCAAGGCAGCACAGAACTCTGTTTCTCTGTATAGACATTGCCTTAATGCTTCCATCCCCTCATCATGGGGGTGTTAGTGTAGAGCGACTGGACATCCATAGTAACAAGATATCAGTTAGGTTGTGTGCTAACATCTCCCAAAACATTGAGAATGTCACTGGTGTCACTAATATACAAAAAGGCATGACTAGCCAGATCCTTAATGTAAAAATCAGCAAACTGAGCCAAAGGCTCAGTCAAGGAGCAGATACTGGCAACAATAGGTCTGGTTAGCAGTTCCTATAAATCTTTACATATCTTAGGGAGTCCATAAATGGCCACTCATATCGACTGATCCATGACCAAAAAATCATGAATATCCTGAGAAATTACACCATTTAAGAGAACATTATATAACAGGGCATCAATCCATTCTTTGAAAACTGATGTTAGACCATGATCTAAGGGATGGTAAAAATTCACATCTGACAGTTGTTTTGAAATCTCATTTTCATATGTTGCCATGTCCCAAACTACAATTGACCCCCACATCTGTTGGTTTAATAACATAATCAAGATTGTTTTTTAAAAGATGGTATTTGGAGCTGCTAGTATGTGTGTGTGTAGGGGGGCACACCCCCTCAGTATCCCAGCAGACACCATGACTAAAAGGGAAGAGTGCTAAGAGGGAGAGAGAGGAGAGAGAGAGAGAGAGAGATTACATCTGAAACAGCTGGGTAGAAGCATTGGTAACCAAGACTGAAATCTAGGGGTGGAAGTGGGGGTGAGCAAATGAGTTATATTGCTGATTTTGTAAGTCATAGCACACAACCTTCTACTTCAACTCCCATTTCGAATCCCACCACTACCCCTGGCTCTATTCATTTGCTCACCCCCATCCCTACTTCCACCTCTAGCATTCAGTCTTGGTTACCAATGCTTCCACCTGGCTGTTTCAGATGTAATTGCTGCAAATACTGTCCGTATGTTAATGTAACCAAAACATTTGAAAATAGGACAGAAAAAATTAAAATAACCTGGTTTATTAATTGTGATACAACAAATGTTGTATATCATGATAGCTGTACCTGTGGGAGCATTCATGTTGGTAAAATGAAGAGGAAGTTTAAGGAACATGTAGGTGAGCATATTAGAGCTATCAATGCAGGCAATAAGGCATATACCACAGCTGCACATGTGGCAAATAGTGTTGTGCCATCAGAACATAAATGAAGTTTCACTAGAATTGAACATGCTACACTTGACCCTAGGGAAGGGAATTTGCCTAATAAATTATCTCACAGAGAGGGTTTTCGGATTTTTAGATTAAAAGCCATGCACCAGGGATTGAATGATAAGTTCGAAATAACTCCATATTTGTAATGGTCATACAGCCTGATAGCCTGCAATGTATTCCCTAGCTGATCTAATAAGAAACATGGTGCAGTAATGATGTGCTGTCTCATATGTAAATTGGTTGTTCATCTGAAAGAAATAAGAAAGAAATAGTTATTTATATGTTACCTAGATATTTTGATTATTTATAATATGGTAACAAATATTATGACTTTCGCATAAGTAAAATTGAGAAATAATATGAAATGCTTAATAAATAACAGTATGATCTGGCAAAAGTGCCAAAAGTATGTTAATAAGCATTAACTATTTAAGTATGGTGTTCTTTAAACTGATAGAGTGTGTGTTTTTTATGTGGTTTCACATATTCTAATGGGGTGATTATAATTGTTTTAATTAAGTGTGATTTATTATTGATGTTATTTAAGTTGATCACTCTATATACACTATAGCTTCTTGTTAAAGCCCATATGAGTGAAACGTTAAAGTTTTTTGGTGTGGCTATACGGTTGTTCAAAAGGCTTTTTTTCACATATTAAAGTTTTGCAATATATTGCACAAATACCTCCTGAGTGTGAGTACCTTTGTTTTTTTTGATACTGTAAGTATGAATTTGTACTTTGTCTGACTCTTTTGAGCTTCCTCCGGGTAATCAATGACTGTTTCTATCAATATTTGCTACCAGATGGACAGAAAAGGTCATATTTGGAGTCAATAGCAGACAGCATAAATACTGAAATCAAGAAGAGGCTTGATATACTGTACAGGTCTTCAACATTGTAACCCAAAGCAATTGTCATACAATCTGCGAAGGCTTAGAAGACACAGACACATGTTTTGTCCTTCTCAAGACTCATCAGTGTGCATCACAAACTTCCCCAATATTAAGAAATATTGGGACATTTTGTTTAAACCTCCATTTATTAATAGATATTTTTATTGCTGTAATAAAGCTTCCCTATAGATATGAACATGGAGTACTTCACAGATGCTCCGAAGAATTTCTTCAGATCAAACACTGACCTGTGACATTCATGGATACACACAGAAGTTCCTCAATTTGTGTGGTAACATTTGACAAAATGAATTTAAAAACTGGGCAAAACCCAAATATATGTGAATTAGTACCACCTGGGACTCCACAATCTTTCCAACATCTGGCAGAACCAGTAGGGAAGGTGACCTGGGAAACTGTGGTATATAAATAATTAATTAAGCATTTTCAAATACATTCTTGACATATACATGAATGAGTTGAACTGTGTGCTGCAGCACAAATTATTTCCCATATGTCTGATATAATCTCTTCTCTCAGCTCCTGCATCCATGTTAATCTACTTAATGGTGTATTATCTACTTGTATTTTTGTCAGTGCTTACTAGAGTAATCTTATTTTAATTAAACTATAATTTAATGCATTGAAAAATATCTGTATCAGGAGATTTTCAGAGTAGATCTATAAAGTCTGCAGTGGTTCATTTTTACCTATATACAGTAAACAGAATTTCAACCAGATTCCTGGCAAAACAAAAATTATATGTAGTGCTCTGTGAGAATTAAGAAACTCTCTTTCCTGTATTATCAGAAATGAGCTTAAAGGAGCTTCTGGTGCCTCAGGGAAAACTTTTGTATTTAAGCATAGTGTAATTTAGTATACAGTATATGTCACATTTTTTTCTGTATTTATCTCCCATTCATTCTTTATTACTTGGGAAATTTATCTGGAAACTGTTTTGTTGCTTCTTGAACTTTATTTGCTGCTGCCACCTGTCTGCTTTTGACATTATAATCCTCTATGTGTGATATCATGATCGTTTTCATAGTAACATGTCATTATGATGTCATAATCAGGATTATGATTCCATGTGTAGACAAATAATACAAGTGGATGAAACCCAATGGACAAAGTTCCTATCTTTAGGCAATCTGCCCTAGTAATAAAGAATAAAGGGGAGAGAAATGTTGAAATATATTAAATATAATCTGAAAAGACTTTCAATATTATAACTTCCCAGAGGTACCAGCAGCACTTCATGCCTGTGTCTCTCTTTCATTGATGCTCAAGGCAAACCAGTAAAACATAAATCTTGATGTTGCAAAATAAAAGGAAGAGCAACCAGGAGGAAAAGTATCAACTCCATGGGCAGGATTGCCAAAACCTGGATGCAAGCTGTGAAAATGGCAGCTTGCACCGAGTGCCATTGTATCTGGGACCATGTACCCAATTTTCCATTTGATAGGATCCCAGAGCCTAAGTCCCACAGCATGCAGCAACAGTAGCTGTGTGCCAAACAGATGGTGCACCCACAAGGTGTGTGCAACAGCTATGGGGCACTGGAGTGGCAGTTGCACTCTCTGACAGGGGCACAGTACTGGCTAGCACCCCCCTACACCACTAATGTGCTGCCTGTACCCTACATGCCCAATATCCATTACCATGGTGATCTAGTGTCCCCCCCACCCAATATGCCATAATGTTATTAATTATAGGACTGTCAGTCCCTGGTGAACTAGCAGCTGCCCCCAATCCCTGATCTGCCCCAATGTGCATTATAGTATAGGAATGCCATAATTGTCAGTTCCTGGTTTCCATTCCCCCAAGCCTCGGTAAGCCCATTATACACACAGTGCTGTGGCAGTCACTGGCAAACTAGGGTCCCTGCCCCATCCCTTCCTGGTGCACTACTCTGCTTTGGATTTATGTAGGACTGAACAGAAACCATTGAATAAAACAATTATGAAGCTAGCTGAGAGAGTGCTTATGCAAACCTTTTCTAAATTTGAAAAACAATGTTTTTTGCAAATTAAGGGTACAGCGATGGGGTCTAATATGGCCCTATCATATGCAAATATTTATATGAATGATTTTGAACTGGAACATGTCTTTCACAAAAAAAAATTATAAAAGGATAAAGTTTGCATCTGGAAGTGTTTTATAGATGATATGTTGGTCAATCTGGACAGACACAGAGGAAGAGTTATTTGAGTTTAACATTTACCTTAATTCATGCACTGATCATCTAGTTTTCATCATGAACTACAGTTATACAAAAATCCCTTGTTTGGATTTGACAATACATAAGGAACACAACAAGTGGGCAATAAAACTTTTTAGGAAGCAAACTGATAAAAATAGCATCTTGCATGCAAAGAGCTTCCATCCATAGAAATTGAAACAATCATTCCATATGGACAATTAGTTCGAGCTAAAAGAAATTGTACAAACCCAGATGAATTTGGAAAAGTAAGTACAGAAATGGTAACAAGGTTCCAAGAAAGGGGTTATGAACAACAAGTTCTTATGAGGGCAATGAATAGAGTTAATGAAAAGTAAAAGACAAGATTTACTGTACCAACAACATGAACTAATGAACATATCATGCATAGTAATAGGATTATTATGGCTACCACTTACAGTGATATATTTTTTGTAGCATAAAAAAGGTCATAAATAGACTCCGGAACATTCTGCAGGCAACTCCAATTGGAGAAAAAACTTTTCATAATCTCCCTCTGTTGGTGACAAAAAGGAATAGAATAATAGGAAACAGATTAGTAAGGACTAATCATAGGATACCGGACACAAGACCTGTTGATTATTTTTTTACTGAACAATTCAAAGGCAATTACCCATGTGGGCATCGTGTAAACTGTAACAATACATATTGAATTAAGAAATTAATAAACACAGCCAGTGATGAGGATATTGAAATAAAACAATTTATTAATTGTTCTAGAATGGCAGTTATTTATTTGCTTAAATACCTGTGCAATATGATTTATATTGGGAAGACAGATTACTTAAAAATAGAATCACGGAGCACAAAAATGATATCAGAAGACAGGATATCACATCTCCTGTAATTAGACTCTTTACTCAATGTAATTATCAAGTGACACAATTGCGGTTTTTTGGTGTAGAGAAAGTGAGTCCAGATCCACGAGGGGGTGATTATGGAGTAAAAATCCTTACTAGAGAGGCTTATTATATAGTCAGATTTAAAGCTAATGATAATATATATGCTTTAAATGAAACAATTGATTGGCAACCTATCATTTAAATTTCAATAACAGATAAGGAAAAATAAATTTACTTTACTCTAGCCTGTTATTCTGTTTCAAAGAAACAGTGGAGCTAGAAGTCTATTTATAATTTACCCCCCCTTTTGTTTTCTTTTTACCGTGTATAATAGGTTTCTGTAAAACTCCTTCTTTTTTAGATTTAGATGTGATAGTTTAAATACTAGTAAAAATTAAAATAAAAAGATGTTTACCCTTATTTAGATACCCACACTTTTGTTGGGTGACCTCTGTGCTCTCTTCTGACCTCCGATACAATGATGTAACAGAAGGAGGTGTCCTGTGTCAACATATATTGAAATTGATAAACTAGTAAATTTGTATTATCAGATAAGGTTTGTTCAAGTTTTTCATACATGTTTTATGCATTTTTTATCTTCCTTTAAAATACTTCAGGTAAGACACCTTTTTAGGTGCTGATATTTCATGTCAGGCTACCGAGTGTTTGCGCATGCACCTGGAGGTCTTGTCACCACAGGATGACGTGCATTATTCCTTGCCCAATTCTTGCTTTGAAGAAGTTTAAAAATAAGTGTGCACACGCCGGTGGCACCTCCATCAAAGAGAAAGTGGTATGGAGGTTCAACTGGTGCTTTATACTTTCTAAAGTAAGTTTCAGACTCCCTTTCCACTCATTTTTTTTTATTTAGTTGTTTAACCAGGTATAGCACACTAAGCTGAAAGCTTTTTTACAGGAGCGACCTGGGAGCACAAGGAGGTTAAGTGACTTGCTCAGGGTCACACAGTATGCAAGTGGAAGCTGTGGGATTCAAACCCAGGTTTGGTCTGCTGAATGTCACCAAATTTGCAGCTCAGAGCCTTAGACCACTGTGCTATACTGCCTCCCCATATATATCTTCTTAAACCAAGAAATGTATTTTTAAGAGGCTATAAAATGTTTTCTAAGATGTTCATTTTTGTCTTTAACAGTTTACAACATTGATTAGAATGCTATTCAAGCTGTGTATGAGGTAAAGCAGCTGCAAGTTTGTGATGCTTTTTTGATTAACTTGAGGAGTTCTACAGTAAAAATGTAGTAGAAGTATGAAAGGAAACATAATATAATTTGTCTTTCAGTTCTGAAACGGAATATTGCATTTGAAAAAATTTTTATGGAAGTTTATTTAAAAGGTAAAGCAGCTATTAGCCCTAGCTATATTGGAAGATGTATTTAAGAATACTGTGACAGTAACAGTAAATTAAATATAATTTACTTTTCAGACATGAGACAAATTGAGCAGCAAATAAGATAAAAGCATGAGATAAAGCTTATAAGGCAAGTTTTGTTTCATAAAAATCCTTTATTTAGAAAAATACAAGGCTCATAATGTATTAATGAAGTGGAATAATTGGGATTATGTATAAACTGGATCTAGCTTCTATTTTTTACTAAGTGATGAAGTTTGAAGAAATTAATATATGTTATAAGGGAATATTGTTTTTGATGTGACAGTTTTGATTTAAGTTGTTTCATTATTTAAGATATAAAGTATAGGAATGGTTTGGGGGTTAAATTTGTGATACTGGAACATTGCATATTCTGTCTGAGTTGAATTTAAATTATTATTATGCATTTATATTTAGATAATAATTTGCACATTTTATACCTATAGAATTACAGTATAGGCACTGAGGAAGGATTTGTTCTGAAATGTCTGCATCTGTGTACTGTACTACTTGTATTTCATGTAAGAAGCATAAAAATATTAGTAAAATATATTCTTATACTAAAAAACATTTGGTGAGTGGGCTATTTTCATGCCAATCTGTCTTCTTGACCCTATATGTGTTTCCAAGGCACTATAGGCATTGTCTGGCACCATATTCAAGTCCAATGAAGCAGATGTTGCTGACAGATAAAGATCAAGGGTCCATTCAGTATGCCCATCAAGGGTTTAATACATAGCCCTTAGCAAATGTCTCAAATGGGGTTTTTCAATGTATCTATGCTGCAGAATAATAAAGATTTGAATCAAGAAAAGCTAATTCCCCTTTTCCTTTTGAGCAAGTAAAGGTACAAATCCTTATTAAAGGAATAATGCACGACAGGGTGCATGTCGTGCTGGGATAATGTCACGCCTGGGGTGATTAGGCACGAGGTCGCAGGCCGAGTGCATCTAATCGCCCCAGAAGTAACATTATCCCAGCATGACACACACCTTGGAGTGCATTATTCCTATTATACAATGGTTCTGTTGCAGAAAAGTAAAACAAAACTTGTTTAAAATATATTTTGAAGCATGTTTAAGTAATTTTCTATGTGGGTAGGTATACAGAGAGGAAAAATAGTCCTGCTGTATTGTTGCTTTGCATACATGTGTGCTATTTTTTCATACTGTGCTTGGTTTCCCTGACACCCTCCCACCCCCATCCCCACATAGATAGAACAGAAGTGTTTTATTTAGAAGAAAGTTAAATGATTTGATCCTGTTGCTGACTGGGGAACCGGGTGATGATTGATGAGTGAGTGGTTGTCAGCAGTCATGTCTTTTGGTGAGAAACCCCACCCCCGCCCTCGTCCTGCCATTTCTGTTGTTTTAATTTTTGGTCTTGTTTAGGTTCTCCTGGAGCAGTTGAAGTATGTCTGTACTAGGAGAGGAAATGTATTAAAATGTAATTTTTTAACGGGAGGAAGAACAGCACGATGTTTAGTGCAACGAGCGAGCGTGTGCTGTGAACAATGAAGCCGCTGGGTGCTAGCTCATTTCCAATTTTTTTGTTCAGCATGAAGTTTTTTGTATTTCAGTGTCTTGGTTATCGATTCAAGAAAATGGGATAGTGAGACACTGTGTGCTGCTAGATAGATTTTTTGTGTGCTTTTGTGGTCAAGTTTTAAGTTGTGTGAGGGAGCGGTGAGCAGAGCAGCAAGCAGAACAGCTAAGTGGGGACTGGAGACCTTGCTGCAAGTGGTCATCAATATGCTGGGAGTAGAGCCGTGATGTTATGCCAGGATAACATCACGGCTCCAGTTCCAGACTGACCAATCAGAAAACTTAATTCTTTGTTGCCATTGTATAATCTTGAATATCTCCCTACCCAAATAACAGGAATTATTTTCCTGTGCCATACAGTACTTGCATAACTTTAGTAGTATTTTCAAATGGACTATAGTAGTGAAACATATACAAAAACCATTATAATATAATATACATTGTAATACATTCATCTTTACAGTATGAATCCAAGACAGAAAAGTTAAAGGAAGTCATTCAGATCCTGCTGGATAATATTATTTAAAGGGGTGTAATAAGGTTTAGACAAATCATCAGGCTATTTTGTCAAATGAATTCCTAACTGTTACATACATTTTAAATTTAAATGAAAAGGGAAACAAGTCTTCATCTCCTCTTATGGTCTATATAATTAATGTCAGTAATAAAATGTTTGACAAATTAAGTTTATATACAGAATGATGACTGTATATTCCCTGCCTATTCTGTCTCCATGGAACCTAACTGGTCTCCAGCGACCCCCTCCCCTGCTTATTTACTAGTATTTACCCGATGCCTATCCCATGCATGCTCGAACCTCCCCAACACACTGTTTTCACCCCTACTACCTCTAGTGAAAGGCTGTTCCAGGAATCTACTACTCTTTCAATGAAGTAGTATTTCTTCACATCTCTCTTAACCTTTCCATCTAACTTTTTTACTTGCTGTCTTGTTCTGTACCACGTCTTCATTTGAAACAGGCTCCCAAGATGTACCCTAATCACCACTGTGAGATACTTGTAGGTCTCTGTCTTACCCCCCCACTCCCCCAGGGTGTACATGTTGAACTCCTGCAGTCTCTTCTTACATGGTTTCTCATGCAGCCCCTGCACCATTTTAGTTGCCCTCTTCTGGATTGCCACTACCCTGTCTGTATCATTTCTGGGTTCACTCACAATTCAGTGAACCAAAACACATCAAGGCATGGAACCACACAACAAAAACTACGCCATAAAAATCATGGCACATCAGTGTGCCGCCGTACAGACAAAGCACTAATCCGACCCCAGAGCACAGCCCTTCAACTCCAGAGTGGGTGGGGGTGCAGCTTAGGTGGGGGAGAAGGTTGAAAGGGGCAGATTTAATAAAACAACTCCCAGGGGGAGCAAGTTGGGGAGGGGAAGAAACTTGAGAGGGGGCAGATTTAATAAAAGAAGTCGGGGGGATGCAAGTTGGGCAGTGGGAGAAACTCAGGAGGGGCAGATTTAATAAAACAACATTGTGAGGTGGGAACAAAAGTCAGGGAGTGGGGGAAAGTCAAAAGGGGGAGATTCAATATAACAACCCTCGGGGAGGCAACTCAGGGGAGCGGGGCTACAACAGCGGGAGTAAGGGAAAATAAAACACCATAAGAAAGCTTTAGGATCAAACCCAGTGCTACTGCATGTAGCAAGCCCATTCACAGATCATGAGGCTAACCTCTGCACCATGCTTCCAGCATGGTTAGGCAGCACACAGTGGTGCATTTATCCTGAAAGTACTGTCCAAAAACATTGTGCACTGATAAAGGAGGTGGTGCAAACAAGGAGTAGGCAGCCCCAACACAAACAATCAAGGACTCACAAGGTTGTTGCACTCTGAAGCTTGCAGAAGATGGTTATTTGGTTCCACCATGAATTCACCAAGATGCATCCATAGGAAAATCAAACAGTTTTATTTGTCAATCTTTGACAGAGATAATCACACAGATACAGCAAAAAGTAAACTATTCTGTGAGGGGCAGTTACTCCAGTGCTTCTCTCACTAGATCCTCCTCAGGGAGTGACTAACTGCATCTGAAACCTCTCTTAAATAGCAAAAAATAAGGGGAGTGTCATTAATGGTATACCATCGCTGCAGTGACTCCCCGATGGCAAAGACCATCACAACGACAGGATTTGCCCAAAATCCGTATGTTGCTGTGATGGTCTCTGCATGTGGTTTTGGCCTATCAACTGAGAAGTTATAAAAGCATACCTCACTTGCTTGTATCATAGCATAATCATTGATGAGTGATGAAAATGGGTCCGCTAATGATAGCACTATAAGCAGTGATGAGGAACTCCCACCACTCTGTCAGGCTACTACTAAGGGCTTAGCAGCCCATAAACTAACAGCTAAATCAAAATTTGGCCATAAAGCAGACAAAATAACCACAGGTTGAAGGATTGAGCTTAGAAAACATTATATAATACTTTAAAGGCTGCTATTTAAGGAACTAAACATAACTTACAATATCTGCAGCTTGGAACAATATCTCGAGTTTCAGATAGCACCTTGTGGCTTTAGGATTACTCTAGTCCCATCAGGTGGATGAAACAATTTCATCCACTATACTGACTGGCAAAATGCAGCTGCTCTTTGTGCTCAAACATTTATTGAAATCCTGATAAAGGAGTACTCACTAAAACATCAAGAACTCACACAGAAAATTACTGAAGTTAAGAGCGAGATTAATAAATATATAAACAGTCCAGAACTAAGCGAGTTAAATAAAGAGTTAAATAAAGTCCTTCAAAATAAGTTGTCAAAACTGAGCAGGAACTTATTGAAATAAAACAAAAGAAATGAATTCAGGACCAGAATGACTACAAAGAAGGTAGGATCTTTATGTGGTCTTGTCCTAGATCATCTAGCTGAGGTGCCAGGCCACATGGTAGATCCCGTACACACAAACCAAAATTGAGCGGTGAGCACACCAATTTATGCACTAGAGGTGCTCCTGAGAAGCAGCAATCGGTGGAAGAATGAGCAGATAATACTGCAAACACCTCTGAGGGTAGGAAAGAGGTGTCTTTTTCTGAGAACACCACCAGCAACAAAACCAAACAGAAAGGGAAAATACAAGCTTCCAAGGTGACCACTTTCAGAAAGGGATCAAAAGGAGAAAACCCAATGGGGGAAAAGGGGTGGCCACAAATCCTACTATAGATTGCAGGAACACAAGAAGTGGCAGATCGTCAACTTAACTGATGAGGCATTTACAGACACTCAATTGCAGGTTCTATAAAGGGGACTTTCCTTTGCACCAACAGCCAAACTGAGGAGATTTGACATTATTGTGGATGTTGAAAGGTTAATTAGGAAACTATTCTTGGAAGACTTCTTCTCAGAGATTATTCCTGAGGAATTAAACATGAGTGGATATTTGGTATTCGAAACATCGGCCAGTGAACTAAATGTTGAGGTCTCATCCAATACATCATTATTGGATTTCTCTGATCTTGAAGCACTGGAACAGGAAATTATTAATGATTGGACACAGGTGGACTGGGCTAATAATTTTACTTTAACTACGCTTGATCATGAGAACATCGGGCAGCAGTCAGGTAGTAATACGAATGTATATGTGTATGATGTAAACAAAAAAATCTTAGAAAACTGAGAACAAGGAATTTTGTATCTAAATCACAGTTCAGCCCTGTCACATATAATAATTTTATTTCTGTGTTCAAAAATGCTGTGCTGTCAGAAATAAACAGACACTGGATCAGGACACAGGGGTTAAGCATTTCAACCTCACTAAGGGTGAACATAAAGCATTAATTGAATTGAGAGATACACATTTAGTTGACAAGCCAGCAGATAAGGAGGGTAATCTAGTAATCATGACAAAGGAATTTTACTGTAAAAAAAGTACTTAAACTATTGCATGATGCCAGTAGCTATGTCCCATTACCTGGGGATCCAGGTGCACTATTTAAGAAAGAACTTTCTCATTTACTTGATCATGCTTTATTTTCTAATGAGATCACAGAAGCTGAATTTTGATACCTCTTGCCAGATTATCCTATTACCCAGCTCTCTATACTTTGCCAAAGATCCACAAAGATCACAGCACCCCCACCCCACGGGGCGACCAGTAGTATCTGGGATGGGATCTGTGACTAATAATTTAAGCTATTTCATTGACTTTTTTCTTCAAAGAATTGTTGTTTGCCTTGATTCATACCTCAGGGATTCCACGCATGTGCTTAACAAATTCTCAGAATTTAACTGGCAACCAAGCAACAGATGGGTAACAATTGATGTACAGTCCCTATATACATCAATTTGACATAAGGATGGGGTACTAGCATGTATGGAATATTTAGACAGGGACCACCTGAAAAATGAGGTGCCCATCAACTTAATCTTCTATGGCTTGGAATTTGTGTTAGAACACAACTATTTTGAGTTTGATGGCAATTTTTATAAACAAATGTGTGGTACAGCTATGGATGCCTCTATGGCACCCTCATATGCAAATTTATTTATGGGGAAATGGGGGGAGGACTTTATTTATAACTCCACAGTTAATCCTATCTATAAAAAAATCATTTTGTGTGTCCACTTTATTGATGATATTTTATGCATATAGAACGGCTCAAAACAAGAGGTAATTAATTTCATGGATTGGCTTAATACCGATAAACTCAACTTACGATTCATATATCAGACAGAACTGGAGAAAATTAATTTTCTAGACATTACACTTAAATCATCCAGCGCCAATACAGTGATTCAAAGTGTGAGCTACAGAAAGACAACAGCAACCAATAGCTATCTCTTAGCTTCCAGTAACCACTCAAACAAACTAAAACATTCAATACCATACGGACAGTTTTTAAGACTTTGTCAAAACTGTTCAGATAATGATGAATTTCAAGCTCACATTTTGAGACTTAGGGATATGTTCCTAGAAAGGGACTATGCCTCGAATGTGCTTAATGAGACTATAGTGAAGGTTAAAACAATTGACTGCAGCTCTCTGTTGATACCAAAACCAACAAAAAACAAAATTTGATCTGAACAGATATATTTCAGTACAGAGTTTAATCACTTATCTGGGAAAGTGGGCTCAATAATACATAAATACTGACCTATCCTATTATATGACCCTATGCTTTCACACCAAATTGGACCCAGACCTCTTGTCATATTTAATAAAACTAAAAACATTAGGGACACTTTAGTTAGAAGTGAATTTGGAGGAGAACAGGAGGTTAATAGAACATGGCTCCCCATCAAACCACCTGCAATGTTTCACTGTGGCATCTGTAACATTTGCTGTGATTGCCAGTCTGGCAAAACCTTCATTCACCCCATTAACTCATATAGCATTAAAATACAACAGTTCATGGCGTGTCACTGCATTTATAGTGTATACCATTTGGTGCCCCTGCAATTGTCTATATATAGGACGAACAACACAACCCTTAAGACAAAGAATTCAGGAGCACATCAAAGACATCAAGAATTTTAATCTGGAAAATGCTGTCTCTGACCACTACTTCACACATCACAACAGTGATTTGTCTGGTTTCAAATTCATGGGATTAGAGCAGGTCAAAGTTGGCAAATGTGGAGGCCATCGATTACAACAGCTGCTGCAGTGTCAAACATACGTACTGGATATATACTTTGAATGCACTGACCCCTGATGGCATTAATCTAGAAACATATTTCAAACCTTATTTATGAAGGTTTTGTTTGGGGTAATTTATCATTTTTATCTTTAGGCATTTCCCCCCCTTTCTCTTCTCCACTTTTATTTTATTTGATTCATTCAAACCAACACATACTTTTTTTCAGTTGTTTTGCTGTTTTCCATCTTCGGCCATTCCTTTTTCAAACCCTTACTATCCAACTATATCTCCCCCCCTTTTTACTTTTCTCTTCTGGCACATTCACTTTTTCATTCTTTTTTTTTATTTTTCTTACAATATTCTCTTTTCCCTGTTCTTCTGATGTTTGCTTTCACTTTCTATCATTTTTTCACCTTTAATTTTCTGTTTAATATTGAAATGAAAATGGTGTATTTGTACATTGATTTGTAAACCAATAAGTAGTATTTTTTTATTCGTTCCTATTGCAGTTGTGAAAATGGTGAGTGCAGAAATTGCAATGACAATGGCCGCTGCTATAGCTCCCAGTTGCACCTGCTTCCAAATGTCATCTGTCACCTATCAAAATCTTCAAAAAAAATCTTCAAAATCTTTTTGCAACTATACATTATAGGTTAATATGCCAAGTTTTGTCTTGTGCATGAAATACTGATTATTGCCTTCACTACCATTGATTTTGTTTTCTAGCTATTATATTTTGATTGTGCTTTCTAGTTATATGAAGATAGTTAAATTTATTAACATAATTTGTATATATTGTAAAAGAAAGATCAATTGATTAAAGGTAACAGAAATGCATCTACTAGCATAGGCAACACTTAATTTGTTGATATAATGATATTTTGGTTTCAACATATTTTAGTTTTTATAATGTTTTGATATGCATTTTATATATACGGTGTTTACAAAGCTGCTTTAGTTCTACCATTGACCTCTAAAAATCTCTAAAAAATTTTAGCTAACACGTTAGCCTTTGACTAATATTGCTCAGCTCTAGTGAGCTGTGTTAGTTAAGTTATTAACTGCAGAGCAGAGCATGGTGATCTGTAGCTCTGGTGCCAGGAGGCTGTGCGCAACAAACAATTATCTGTAAACTAAGGTGTACTCTGATTGGCGCTGTTTGGAGATGTTTTCGGAGGTTGCAAGCAGCAGACTGCACTAGTTATCTTTAGTGTTTGGGAAGCACTTTTGGGGCTGTCAGATGCTGATTAACCTGCCTTTTAAAGACAGGTTATATGCATGGTCTGCCAATTATGGGAGGTATTTTGGGTGTTCCCAGCAGCAAATCAGTGACGTCAGCAAGATGAGGCCATATATTGCACAGCTCTAGTGAGCTGCATTAGTTAAGTTATTAACTGCTGAGCAGACCGTGGTGATCTGTAGCTCTGGTGCCAGGAGACTGTGCACAATGAAGAATTATCTGTAAACTAAGTTGTACTGTGATTGGCACTGTTTGGAGATCTTTGCAGAGGCTGCAAGCAGCAGACTGCACTAAAGTTATCTTTAGTGTTTGGGGAAGCACTTTTGGGGCTGCCAGATGCTGATTAATCTGCCACTCAGCTGTAGTGAGTGGAGCCGAGTGCAGAGCGGAGGTGATGTAGGCAGAGGCCAGCGGTGTCTGCAGGTGTCAGTAGGGGAGAAAGGGGAGAGAAGGCCAGACAATATTGAAAAACATACCACAGAGTACTGAAACTAGCTGGGAAGGGAAAACTAGAAAGGTTAACCAAAAAGTCAACCGGAGTCTTGTAGCCTAAATGGTGAGTAAATAATGTAGCAGTACAAACCCTTGGTGGGAATCAAATGCAAAGAAAACATGATGAAAGTGGGTGGAAAGGAAAAGCAGTGTTGGGATGGTAATTGGTTGGAATATTTTCAGGGACAACATATAATAGAGAAGGAACAGAATGGAACTGGATAGAGGTGAAAAGCACGGGTCAGTGGAGGGACCAAACACAAACACCTTAAAGTCCATATTATCATCTAAAGGAAACTTACTGATTTATTGCAGACATTGTAAAATGTATCATGTGGCAGAACTGGGCATTAACTACAATGAATGTGAGCTTGAATGTATAAAGTGTCAGCTGAACAAGAAATTAACTCACAACTTGAAGTTGGTATTGGATAGATTGGAAATTTTGGAAAAAAGTCAGATGGAGTGTACAGATAGGTTAAAAATTATGACTAGTTTGAATAGCACTGATGGTAATAAGAGAGGAGAGGGGTCTGACTTGGGCCAAGGGAAGAGGAAAACACCAGAAGAAGAGGAAATTATAAATAAAACAGAGGGAAAGGGAAGGAGAGATGTAAAAAAAAAGATGGAGTAGCCCACTGGAGCTAGTTCCTGGCTGGCTGAGGGGACAGCCAGTAGTTGGTTAACAATTGGTAATGGGGAATTGAGTGAAATACCAGATGGGAGTGCAAACAATAATGTGGGTGAAGTAATCCATGAAAGTATACAGTTAAGTAATAGATTTAGTGTCTTGGGAAATGTAGAACACATTAATGGGGGGGGGGGAGTAGAGAGGGAGCAATCTCAGGGGACCCAGGTAGATGGCATAAATCAGGAGTCAAGGCAAGTAACAGTAATAGGGAATTCAATAATGAAATTTACAGATCAATATACTTGTAAGTATGATAAGGAAATTAGAATGGTAAGTAGTTTTTCAGGGGCAGGAGTTTTGGATTTACATGATATGGTTGGTAATATATTTAAAACAGCAGGAGTGAACCCAGTGGTAGAGTTACATGTGGGTGTAAATGATATACTTAGGAAAACACTGCCTGAAATGCAAAAAGATTATAAAAAACTAGATGAAAAACTGGTAGAAAAGGGGAGTGAGATACTAATCTCTGAGATTATGCCTGATCCAAGGGCCTCAGTATATAAGCATAGGAGAATAGCTTTAGCAAATGAATGGCTGTCAAAATGGGCTGAGTGAAACGGGTATAGGTTTATAAGGCATTGGGGAGCTTTTAAAAAAAATGTGCTGTATGGAAAGGATGCATTGCACCTGAATCATAGGGGTAGCAGGATTTAGGGAATGAGATTAAAGAACGAGATTGATTATTATTTAAACTGAGGAAAACGGGCTTCACATCTGGTGGAGTAGGTAGTAATAAATTAAAGCATAACAGGGTTCAGAAAGTAACTATACTGAAAGTGATGTTCTTTAATGCAAGAAGTTTGAATCAGTTATGCATGTCAGAACTAGAGGTGCTGATAAGGGAAAACAAACTGTATTTGATAGAGGTGGTAGAGACGTGGTGGAAAAATGAAAGTGAATGGAAACATAATATACCAGGATATAGAGTAATAAGTAGAAACAGAGAGGATAAAAGGGGAGGGGGAGTGGCTTTTTTATTAGGGAAGATATGGAAGTTAGATTAATAGAGGACGTCGTGGAATTAGGTAAGGTAGAAATTTAACAGTGGAGTTATTGGGAATAAGGGGCAGGAAATGTAGTATTTCAGTATTCTACAGAGCTCCAGATACAGAGCAGAAGGTACTGATTCCTTTCTGAAATACATAGTAAGCCTAGCCGAAGTATCAGATATTGTATTGATGGGGGACTTAAATCTACCAGGGATTACTTGGGGGAAGAAGCAGCAAGGAAACAGCATGGAATGTAGATTCCAGGAAGAAATAGTAGCAGTGGGTTTACAGCAATATATTCAAGAACCTATGAGGGGAAGAATATATCGGATGTGATTATTACTAATATAAAATAAACTATAAAGAACGTTGCTGTACAACCACATATAGGAAAAAGTGATCATAGCTCCTTACTATTTGACTTAGATTGGTCAATAGAAATAGTAAAAGGTAGAATGTCTCAATTTTTGTATAGGAAAGGGGAGTATGGAAAAATAAAAAATCTGTTACATGGAATTAATTGGAGAGAGATGATAGAAAACAAAGGAGTAGAGGAGTCTTGGAAACTGTTTTCGCAGATAATAGCAGATGTAACAGCAGTATACATCCCTCAGAAAATAGTATACAACAGCAGGGGCAAGAAACCTCCTTGGTTAAACAAGGTTATTATAAGGTTATGTAAGAGGAAGAAAGTGTTGTTCAATAAAAGGAGACTCAAAAGAGAAATAAGACAGTCTAAACAATGACTGGAGAGGAGACTATCAGTGAGCAAAAATAATAAAAGTGTCTTTGCCTACGTAAATAGGCAGAGAAATGGAAGTTGTATGGCTGGCCTATTAACCATCAATGGGGAAATTATATCAGAACGTCTGAAGATGGCAGATGAGTTTGGTAAATGCTTTTCTGCTATATTCAGAAATAATGGAAAAAATGTGGAAATCAAGAATGAGGGAAGTGGTATAATAGACCCAGAATTATTAATAACGGAGGAAAGGCTAATGAAGAGAGTTAGGAAATTAAATAATGACAAGGCAGCAGGGCCTGAAGAGATTCACCCATTCATGGTTAAGGAACTAAAGGAAGAAATAGTACCAGTGACCACAATGTTGGTACAAAAATCTGTGGCTGAGGGGGTGGTGCTGGAGACTTGGACGACGGCATTTACTGTGCCAATATTTAAGAAGGGAAGAAGGAATCAGGCGGAAAACTATCGACCAGTGAGCCTGACATCAGTGGAGGGAAAGATTATCGAAGGAATACTTAGCAAAGTTACTAAGGAAACTATGAATGGGAAAGGACAGGTTGATATGAGTCAGCATAGTTTTACCTCTGGAAGATCATGTGAGACAAATCTATTGACATTGTATGAGAATATAAATAGATGGGTCAATGAGGGGAACAGTGTAGATGTAGTTATGCTAGACTTTAGAAGAGCCTTTGATACAGTCCCTCATGATAACATAATTGAAAAGTTGAATAAGTTGGGATTGATTACTATATAGTAAATTGAGTATCCCAGTGGTTGAGGGATAGAAAACAACAAGTTAGGATAAGGTGTTGTCTGTCTGAACCACAAAAGGTGGGGAGCGAAGTCCCACAGAGGTCCATGTTGGGACCCCTATTGTTTGGTATATTTATAGGTGACTTGGAAATCAATAGTCAGAGTAAAATGGTTAAATCTGCAGATGATATTAACATAGGCTGGATTGCAAACACATTTGATGACAGATTGTTGTTTGGTAGAGATTTGATCAATATTATGGAACGGGCAGAGAATAATGGTCTGGAATTTAATATTGAGAAGTGTGTAATAATGCATTTGGGAAAACACAATGTGTATCAGAATTATCATATAAGGAATTTAAAGCTAAAGATAACGGTATTTAGAGAAAGATCTGGGAGTTTACATCCAGAGTGATTTGAAAAATAGTTCACACTGTAGAAACATGTCAAACAAAGCCATGTTTCTGGCAAACAGTGTGAGAAGGAGTTTTCACTCAAGAGATAGTGAGGTGTTGATGTCACTGTACAAAACACTGAATAGGCCCATGTTGGATTAAAGCTCTGCTGTATGGAATCCATTTTTAATAAAGGATGTAAAATTGGTAGAGAGAGAGACCACAGAGGTCTTACAACAAAATTATATCATGTTGTAAGGACTTAGGCTATGAGGACAGACTGGAGAAATTGTGATTGCAGACCTTGAAAAATAGGGGAGTTAGAGGGGACTTAATGAGATTATATAGTATTGCCCAAAATAACAATATGTTTAAAGAGATGAACTTGGAATTTAAATATAATCCATATCAGCTGAGGGCACATAACAGACAGTTGAGAGAAATTCAATGTAGGACAGAGATAAGAAGAAATGTTTTTTTTAGGAAGAACAATTAAACTGTGGAATGGACTGCCTCAGAATGTGATAGAGGCGGATAGTGTCATTAAGTTTAAAGAAGGATTAGATAGATATCTCACTGTTGTTGGTAACTTCGGTTATCACCACTGAATAGTGGTGAAGTCTGCATGGGCTATGCCTTTTTGACTTCCTATTTCTCCAGTATGAAATCTACCTCCCTCCAGCTTCATAGCATGACTCCTTGTTCTTGAACACCTTTTCTTCTGAAAAATACTTTCTTTCTGTACCTTATTTGCCCTGTGAGGTATTTAAAGGTCTCTATCATATCCCCATCTCCCTCCTCTGTTTCAGGGTGTACATTTATTGGCCATAATCAATTTAACTGTTTATGCAGTTAGACTCTTGCACACTTGTGCTGCTTGATTGTAGTTCACTGTGATTCTGTTACTGTTATTTGTGATTTTATTAGTTGTTATTTGTACTTTTATACATAGAATTGTATTATTAGTGGCCATCTAACTGGTATTAATGTGTTTAAGTATAGGCAACTTTAGATCACAGGACTGTCTTGTAAACTGGGTCTCATGACCTAATATGACATGTTTTCCTGTATAAAAATAACATTTTTACTACTATTACTACATTTTGAGGTCCTTTAGTCTCTCCTTGCAGGGCTTTTGATGCAGATCCTATACCATTTTAGTTGCCCTTCTGAGGACTGCTTCCATTCTGTCAATGTCCTTCCACAGATGTGGTCTCCAACACTGGACACAGTACCCTAGGTGGGGTATTACTAGCAATCTGTACAGATGTAACACCACCTCCTTCTTTCTGCTAGTGATACCCCTCCATATACACCCATCCTACTGCCTTGTGACACTGCCTGGCCACCTTCAGGTCATCTGACATGATCACCCCAGGTCTCTTCTTGCTTGGTGGTCATCAATACTACTCCACACAATTTGTTGTGCACTTTTTGGCATTGAAATCCATCTGCCATACATATGACCTCTCCTCAAGTTTTCTCAGGCCTCTGCTCATTCTCCCCCGCCCCCCGCAGTGTCCATCCTATTGCAGATTTTGGTGTCATCTGCAAAGAGGCAAACCTTCCCTTTCCAGTTCCTTTGCAATGTCACTTATAAGGACACTAAAGAGGACCGGTCCCAGCACTTATCCCCGAGGCAGCCCACTGGTCAACTTCCCTGTCTTGGAGTGAATTCTGTTTACCACCACCCTCTGTTGCCTATCCTTGAACCAATTTCGTATCCAGTTTACCACTTTTGTACCCCCTCCTAAGCTACCCATCTTGTGTACTAGTCTCCTGTGTGGAATAGTATCGAACACCTTAATGAACTCTAAGTAGGCCATATCCACCACCCGTCCCTGATCTAATTCCTTGGTCACCCAGTCAAAGAAATCTATCAGATTCATTTGGCATGACCTTGCCTCATGAAACCGTGCTGCCTCATGTCTCATAATCCACTGAATTTAAAATATTCCACAATCCCTTCCTTCAGCAGTGATTCCATTAATTTTCCCACTACTGATGTCAGGTTGACTGGCCTCGAATTGCCAGCCTCCTCCCTGCTACCACTTTGTATAGTGGGACTACATCCGCCCTCCTCCAGTCCTCCAGAACCACTCTTATTTCCAGTGAGCTGTTAAATAGGACTGTCAGAGGTGCAGCCAGTCTTTCCCTGAGCTCCCTCAATACCCTTGAATGCACCCCATCTATTCCCATTGCTTTGTCCACCTTCAGATTAGCAAGTCCCTTTAGGACTCTCACCTCCAAAAAAGAACTAGAGTTCACCTCCCTCCCTCCCTCCAAAGCTTTTGTTACTTTTTTGTGGCCCCTCCCCCTCCCCCTTCTTCTTCCTGGTCCCCCTCTGCACAGTCCCACCCTTCCCATTTTAACTTTACAATCCCATCCCTTGTCTTCCTCTTTTCACTTACATACCTAAAAATTTCTTTACCCTTTCGTTACCTCCTGGGATATTCTCGCTTCAGTTTGCACCTTTGCACTCCTAACTGCTTGCCCTGCTTCCCTCTCTTTCCCTGATACATCTCCTTATAGTGTCTGAATTTTACCCTTTTAGCTTTTACCTTTTCAGCCACCTTTTTTGAGAACCACTGTGTCTCCTTTCATCTTGGTTTTGCTCACTTGTTTGACAAAGAGATTTGTTGCCTTTACTATGCTCCCTTTCGTCTTCACCCAATGTTCCTCCACCCCACCAAAGTCTCCCCCCCAGCTAGGTCATCAATAAGGCATTCACCAGTTTCTATAAAATCTACTCCCCTGAAGTCCAAGACCATTACCCTTGTGTGGCTAAATTCCATAGTTTTCCTTATATTGAACCACACTGTACAGTGATCACTGGTCCCTAAGTTGTGTCCTAGCTTGATGTCTACAACCTGTCCCTATTAATGAGTATTAGGTGTAGTATTGCCTCCTCATGAGTGGGTTCACTGGCTAGTTGCCTGAGGAACACCCCCTGCAGAGAGTCCAAGATGTCCCTGTTTCTAGCTGAAGCTGCTGCTGCTGGGAGGTGACAATCTTCATCTGGCAGGTTGAAGCACACCACCAGCAGCACCTCCCCTTTTTTGCCATCTTGACAGTGACTACCATCAGTAAATTATCTAATTCCTTCCCCTGTGCTGGAGGTCTGTAGACCACTCCAGTGTGACTAGAACAATGAATAGTGCATTATTGGCGGTATTAGGAAAATATTGTTCATTACTCACACTCCCCTAATTAACAGTCACAGCTAATAACTGAGGTAATTGCATAAAGCAAATCAATAGAAACGGCAGCTATGTGACTTCTCCATGTGCACAAGTATGTGAATGCCGGGTTTTGGCCCACCTGGGGCACCACCATTTAACACCTAATCTTCTATTACTTGTACATTTGAAACAGAACCTGTGGGTGCTACTTCCACAAGACAGCAAGCATCAGACCCTTATGAGCAGTGAGAAAACCCTCCAGACACCATCTGTGACAGCAGTCAAGGATCTCCACAGGGCTTATCCACACCACTTCACAACAACCCATCTAAACATCAGTTTTGGCTAGTGGTAAATAGTGAAACATATACAAAGGAGCCATCTGCAGTGCAACACAATAACTTACAGTAGATGACAGATCACAAAATACTGCACGACAAAAGGGTTTCATTGTCATTGAATCACACTGTTCCCTGCAGGATATTGCAGCATTTTGCAGTAATACCACAAAGTATTGCCTTGCATCCAGGCTGGTGTATGCATTGACAGTTACTTGCAGCAATCACATTAATAGCAGACCTTAGTTCATGATTTAGTAGAAACACTGTTTCAAAGCAGTAGAGGCAATAGATGTTTATTTGTACTTGCAACAGCAATCACAGCAAGAACTTTTGCATGTCACCAGCATTAGTAAAGGTGTTAGTCTGTATCTCTAGTGACAGATAAGTTCAGAAGTAAACCATAAATAATAGTCTCATGCTTATTGGCATTCTATGTTTGCAGCTGTAATCCCTGCAGACTCCAGCAGACCAAGTCCCAGCTGATAACAACTGCAGCTGTAGTTTGACCCCGAAGGGAAGACGCTCAATTAAATGGACAAATCCCACTGTTCTCTGCTGTGTCACTGAAGTGCAGATAAGATCATGGGTAGCATAAGAGGAATGAGATGAGATGAGTGGACCTCCCTTATAACTCTAGCGCAAGCTGCTCCCCTCTGAATGCCCACACCAACAAATTAAACTAAAATCTGTCAAATGCCCCCTAACTGGCAGATACACAGCACACCAGGCCCTTCCCCTCACATGTACTAGAGGACATGGCAGAAGGAGCTCTGAAACCTTAACCCTGAGATTCTAGCAGGAAACCTCATCAAAGTTTAAGAACACACAGGGCTCCCAGGGCTACAGCAGGCACTGGAGATGATTCACAGAGAAGCCCACATAGAAAGCATTGCTGCTGTTTAGCCATTAAGAGACAAAGGCCTGCACTAATGCCTGCAGATCTTCTCCTATCATAAAGTAGTGGAGCCTGATCACATATTTCAGATGACAATAGCAACACATGATCATATTCAAGACCTTTAAATCTAGGACCAATCTGCAATCCAGGATGACTCCCAGGTCTTCCATGACCTCCATAGCCTTCACCTGATTTCCCTCCTGCGGGAAGGCAAGTTCATCCTGTCTATTTTTTCTATTTACATTTTACTCCTCCTCAGAGTGAGCAGGTGGCTCTGGCCACTCCCTCAGATGGGACTTATCTCTCCAGCTAGCATCTCCCACACCCATCCCACCCGGTCATCCCCCATGGGTTATTCCCCCCATGACAGGGCCGGTGGCAAGGGGCACCAGCTTCCCCCCAGCCCTGGAAGCCAACTTCCAGATTGCTGGGGAGGGAGCGAAGTGGGTGCAGTTGGTCATCATGCAGTCTGCCAGCTCTGTACTTTTTCCTCTGGTTTTGTCACTGACCCACACATGTGCAATGGGCAGGGTGACTGTCTCCACCTCCACGGAGGCAGTCTTATGCCCTGGGGAAAGGAAAGGGGGAGAATTGTTTAACCAGGAAAAGGCACACTATGCCAGAGCTTGTTTCCAGGTGCATCCTGGGAGCACAAGGAAGTTAAGTGACTTGCTCAGGGTCACACAGTATAAAAGTGGGAGCTGATGGGATTCAAACCCATGTTTTCAGGTTTGCAGCTCAGTGCCTTAACCACTATGCTATACTGCCTGCTTAACACACCCTGTGCATGGGTCCACCCCTCTGCTAAGCATCACGCCTGTGCTGACCCCCAGCTTCTGCTGGGTGTCAATCTACAGTGTAAGGCTTTGATCCCCCACCCCGAGGAAGGAGAGCTGTTGGTGGATGCTCAATCCTTCCTCCTCCTAACTGGCCCCCAAGTGACCGGAGTCCATTCCTGAACCCGGGTCACTGGTGTGGCATGAGGTGTGGCATCCAGCGCCTCAATCCTCAGTGTCACTGAGCCGGCATCATCCTATCTTTTAAAGCAGCCATCCATAGATCTGGTCTAATAAGTAGTAGCTATATCTTTTGTGAGTTAAATCCCAGCCAGCTTAGAGCCATCCATCTCTGGACCTCTAGCAGGAATTCTTTACAGCAGCACAGCTGCCCATTCTAGGGCACAGTACATAATAGGTATAGCAGGGTATCCTCTGCATAGCAGTGAAGTCCTAACTCATACCTCTTTATGACCTCTCTGAGCATCATCATGTATGATGCCAACAACATAGGCAAAGAAAATTGAATCATGTGGTACACCATAGTTCATAGATACAGTGGAAACCATTGTGTCTCTGACTACCACACCCCCTGTTCTTGATCATTATGGAATGACCAGAATGAGGACAAAACTGTTCCCATCATTCTCCCATAGTTAATCTTCCCATCTTTTCCCACAGTGTTGGAGATCGATCCAAAAAAAAAAACCCACCATGATCTAAAATGTCAAAAACTACCAAGCTATTGAGAAGGATTAACATCAGCACCTTCCCATAATCCCAAGTCAGGAGCAGATCATTTTGTTGCCCTGATCAACATAATCTTAGTGTTGTGGCATAGCCAAATGTCTGACTGGAACATTACATATATGCCTACCTTAAGAGTGCTTCTAAGCAGCATAATAAATGTCTTCTAATACTTCTTGTGCATATTGTAAGTGAACTTGATGACACATGGATTGGGTTCTGCTGCATTAAACATGTTTGACAGCTGTCTTTAAAAGTGTACCCAGTTCATTTAAATTATATTGTCTCCTCCTCTTGGTCAGTAAAGTATGGGGTGCCCCAGGGATCAATCCGGGGTTCTCTATTGTTCTCTCTGTTCATTGACCAATTACCAAAATGTGTACTTCATGCAAATGTACCAGTTCTAAGGATATTAGAACCTTTGAGGTTAAATTAGAATCAGATTTTGGGAATCTTCTGCTATGGCTGTTTTGAAATACATTATCAGCAGAGGGTGCCAAGTAGCAGAAATTTACTCTGTGAAACAATTTGCGAATGTTGTCAAAATCGCTACACTGATGACCACAGTTCACATATTTGTTCACCTGGTGAATTGCCTAAATTCATATGGTGGAAAATTAGCAACATGTGGGTGAATGAGCAATTCTTGTAGTTCAGATGCACAAATTTAGGCAGTGTGACAGCAAAAAGAAATGTAAACTACAGTTGATATATTCAGGACATATATATATTCATGGCAAAAAAACTCCATTTAATGCATCAGTTAGGGTTGTTCCACAGTGACAAAAGTGCGGAAATTTGATCTTAGGGTTCCAACCCCTTGCACCCCACCCCCACACCGCCCCCACCAACATGTATCGGGGTGTGTGTTGGGGTCATCTGTCCTAACTCTCACCCCATCCCATGTACAAACAAGCTGAGGTGGTGCAGTATAGGAGAATGGGGTGAGAGTTAGGACCGATGACCTCAACGCACACACCGATGCCTGTTGGTGGGGTTGGGGTGCAAGTGGGATGGGAACCCTAACATCGAATTTCCTCACGTTTGTCACTGTGGAACAACCCTAACAGGTGCATTAAACAGTTTTTTGCCATTAATTTCCCTTCTTTTTGAGAATGTGCACTATAAATAGTGAAGTAAAAGCAACGCAAATGCAAGCACAAATGCTAATGCACATGGTGATGCAAACGTAAGCGATGATGTGAACGGTAATACAAACACAAGCGCAAACGTTAATGGAAACAGAAACGCACATGCAAGCTCATACAGAAAAACAAACCGTATCGCACATGGGCATGGTAATGTAATTGGAAATGCAGACACTTATGGTAACAGCAATGATGACACCAAAGGAAACACAAACAGAAACACAAATGCAAATGGAAGCGCATACGCAAATGCAAATGGAAATGCACATGGTGATGCAAAAGGAAACGCAAACAAAAACAGTAAAGGAAATGCAAATGTTAATGTTACACAAATGCAAGTGCAAACAAAAATGCAAAGGGTAACGCACATGGTGGCGTATTCGGGAATGGTAAAGCAAACAGAAACACAAATGCAAGCATGTATGGAAATGCAAATGGTAATGTGCACGGTCATGGTACCACAATAGGAAATGAAAATGCTAATGGTAACAGCAACGATGACACCAAAGGAAACGCAAATGGAGGCACATATGCAAACACAAATGGTAATGCACATGGTGACACAAAATGAAACACAAGCAAAACCAGTAATGGAAATGCAAATGTTAACAGTAATGCAAACGCAAGCGTGAATGAAAACGCAAAGGGTAATGCACACGATGGCATAGATGGTAATGGTAATGGAATCGGAAACGCAAATGCAAGCGTGTATGGAAATGCAACTAGTGATGTGCACAGTCACAGTACTGCAATAGGAAATGCAAATGCTAATGGTAACTGCAACGATGACGCCAAAGGAAACGCAAACAGAAGCGGGTATGCAAATGCAAATGGTAATGCACATGGTGATGCAAAATGAAACACAAACAAAAACAGTAATGGGAATGCAAATGTTAATAGTAACACAAATGCAAGCGCAAATGAAAATGCAAAGGGTAATGCACACGGTGGTGTACACGGAAACGGTAACGCAAACGGAAATGCAAACGCAAGTGCATACGGAAATGCCAATGGTAATGCGCATGGTCATGGTACCACAATAGGAAATGCAGATGCTAATGGTAACAGCAACGATGAACCAAAGGAAATGCAAATGGAACCGCGTATGCAAACGCAAATGGTAATGCACATGGTGACGCAAAATGAAACACAAACAAAACCAGTAGTGGAAATGCAAATGTTAACAGTAATGCAAATGCAAGCATAAATGAAAACACAAAGAGTAATGCACACGGTGGCGTAGATGGGAACGGTAATGGAAATGGAAACGCAAATGCGTACGGAAATGCAACTGGTAATGCACACGGTCACGGTACCGCAATAGGAAATGCAAATACTAACGGTAACAGCAATGATGATGCCAAAGGAAATGCAAATGCAAACAGAAGCGTGGAAGCAGTAATACAAACACAAGCGCAAACGTTAATGAAAACAGAAATGCAAGCACGTACGGAAATGTAAACTGTAATGCACACAGGCATGGTAACATAATTGGAAATGCAGACACTTATGGTAACAGCAACGATGACACCAAAGGAAACACAAACAGAAATGCAAACGCAAATGGAAGTACGTACACAAACGCAAATAGAAATGAATATGATATATATAAAATTCTGGCACAGTAGGACCAGTATATTTGGGTTATGCAGCCACTTCAATGTTAAACTCAAACTTTTGCATTTTCCTTTTTTTGCTTCTTCCCTGCTCCTGGCCAGCCTCTCCTTCAGGCCACACTTGCCACCCTGCCCTGGTATAGCCATCACCACCCCACATTGCAGCCCCTCCGGGTAACCTAGCATAAACCTTTGCCAGATGGGTCCCCCTCCTCCGAGGGGGTAGACATCAATGGGGGAGGCCAACACACTCTTTGTTGGCCCAGGTGCTGCTGAGGTGGTCTGTAGGCTGTTCTGGGTCCTGTGGCAACAGGAGCCAGTGACCATCATCCGAACAATGATGAAGATCTGTTTCCCTGTTTTTCTCCCCAGGGGCATGACATGCCACTAAAGTCCAGGCGTATGCTGACGTTCACCATGCCCATCTTGGTTATCGGGACCCAGAGCATTCCTGTACCCCCAGCCTCCACCAGGAGTCAGCAAGTGCCAGGTTGGCCCCTCTCCCTCCCCTTGAGAAAAGTTGAACAGTCACCAGATGTTCAAGCCTCCTCTCCCTAGCCGGCGCTCCAGCAACCCAGTCTGTTCCCAAACCCAGGTCTCCAGCATCGCAAGAGGAAATCCAACTACTGCACCAATGAGTCAGCACAACATTTGCACTTTAATAACTTTGCAACCATTACTCTGAGTTGCCTGAAATTGTGCATGTGCAGTGTGGTACTAAAGAGCTCTGGATCTGGAAAGTTTTGTTCCAGTCACATTTGCAGTCGTGGAGCTACGGAGCATGAAAAAGTGTGAAAAATCCTCAACTTTGTGAAATTTTTTGCCTATCTCCACAGCCTGAATGGTTTGTCTGTCTGGTCCGAACGTTTCACAGTATATGTGCACTGGGTCAGGGAAGTGCCTTTTGAAGGTTTGGTGAAAAAATATGAATACATTCGAAAGTTATAAAAGTTTAAAGTTTCCCATTACAGCCTATGGGAAAAATATATGTACACCACAAACTGAGCATGCTCAGAACCTGAAATTTCAAAATTTAATAACTTTTGAATGCATTATTATTTTTTCACCAAACTAACACTGGATTGTTCCTTGAGATATCTGCTTTACGTCCCGACATTTTCAGGCCAAAGTTCCTAACAGTGTGGGTGCAGCAGTTGCAAAAATGTCCTATAGGACAGCAAAGGAAACAGCCTCAACAATCAGTTTCTTTTCTGCTTCATAGCAAAAGAATGGATAGGGCTTTTGGGCTGAAATTTGCAGGATGGCAAGCCTTTGCCCTTTTGGTGGTTTGGTGAAAAAATGTACACCAGTTTCTTAGTTACGGCACTCCAAAGTTGCGCAGTTTCCCATAGATCCATACATACTCCACTGAAATGGCCTCCCCACTCTCTTACCTATTGTTCGCTACACATTCACTGAGATGTTTCTACCTTGGCATCCTCTTGCCTATGACAAAGGCTTCTTAGCTGCTATTTGTTAGTACCTAACTGAACTGTTAGCACCTTATTTATACTGCGGTGTTTTGTTCCTTATGTACTCTGTGTTAAGATTGTACTTTACAATTTGCCTGTCTTTAATACTCAGTTTCTTGTATTATATTTGTTTATGTATTACTAATGTTTTTGACAATGCCTGTTAGCTGCATTTGCTATTCCCAACTCATATAATTGTTCCCCTCCTTTGACAGATGAGGACCCTCTGTAAATGAACTCTTAGCTCAAAGATTTGTAATTCTGATTCTTTAATAAATCAAGCAATCAATAAATAAATAAATAGGATAACATTGTGGTGCCCACAGTTCTTTTCAGTGCCCAAATCTTGAAAACGGTTCGAGGCACAGATTTTGCACTACTTGCAGTTTCATCCACATGTGGAGGTTTCCAGATCATGATTACAACAGCAGTGGAATTTTAGTTGCTACGGTTACTGAGATATTGCCAAATTTGTGTTACAAGGGCTAATTTTCTTGTCTCTAGGCCTGCGGTATGTGTCCGTACTTAAGTGTAAGTGGCAGCACAGGGCCAGGAGGTCCCACACACCCACATATGTATACCATTGTGCATAAAATGGGAGTGGGAGCCATGCCATTATGCAGTGCCTGAAGTTGCACAATGTCCCATATGATAACATTGTGCCACCCATGTTTCTTTCATTTGATGAAACAATTTACATTGGTTACATAGTTATGGTTCTCCGAAGTTGCATAATTTCCCATAGGATAACATTGCACCACCCATGGCATCTTTTGGTGCTTGTATCTCAAAAACGGGTCAAGACACAGATTTTTTCGCTATTCATCACTTAGTCCACTGTTAGGACTAAGTACGTGTGGAGGTTTCCAAGTCATGATTACAACTGCAGTGTATTTTTTTTCATAGTAGCTACGGTTACTGACATATTGCCAGATTTGCATTACGAGGGGTTCTTTACATGTCTCTAGGCCTGGGTATGTCTCTGTACTTATATGTAAGTGGGAGTGCAGGGCCCAGAGGGTCCATGCTCCCACATATGCATACCAGTATGCATAAAATGAAATGGGAGTGGGGGCCATGGGAGATGAGAGTTCATTACAATGTTTCTACACTGATGGATATATGGTAGCACAGAGTCCAAGACATGGATAACATTATGTATTCATGGCAGCGTGAACTTATGTATAAGCATTTGGGGTTCAAAACGCAAAACACATCTGTCTTGCCTGTCCCTGCATGCACAGTGGGGGTGAAGTCATACGCTTTAGAACCCTAAGGTTGAATTTCCCTACCTTTGATGTTCCAAACCTAATGATGCATTAACACATTTTTTTTTGCAATGAATATATATATATATATATATATATATATATATATGTTTGCAGGGGAGAGGAGGAAGAAGGGTGTTAGCATGCTATTGGAGGGATGAGGGTGGTTGAGATTTAGCAGTGCTAGGGACGTTGGAGGGGGTGGAATCACACCACAGTGGGTGGGGGGGGAGTGATTTGATGGAACTTTAACAATTCATTTTTAACATGTAAAAGTTAATTGGCAAAGTTGGTGAGTCCACCAGAAAATTCACAAAACTTCGTGAATTGCAAATTTCCCAAATTTGCACCAACTTTGCTGGCAAATTAAAACTTTGTAACATCTGCAGTTAGTACTTAACAAGAGGAAGACCAATAGCATGTTATTTGATATGAAACCCAGTCAAAGTAAATTGGGGGGGGACTGTCAAATGAAAATTTCTGATGACTCAAAGCTGACACTGGTTGATAGTTTTAAATCATTATGGGGTCTTTTAACCCTAATTAATCCTTAGAGACACATATCAATTTTGTAACCAGTAACATAACGTATACAACAAAGAAACTGGTGCTCTTTGCGGAATTAAGAAATTTGTTTTCAAATAATGCCAATAAAGCTTTCACGCAGTGCAGCTTACTTTAAATGTAGTTCCTTGGCATGGGGAAAGTAAAGCTTTAGTAAAAGAAAGTTGTTTTGTGCAATATCTTTGATTTGCATGATCTGTTCATTAAATAGAACACAACTGTCATCTTTATTCAAAATGAAATTAGTTTTCACTTGACAAAACATTTGTTCTGAACGTTGACATGCTAGTTCATAAAATATTATATACGGGCACTCCTGAATCACTGGTGAACTGCTGAAATCTAAAAACAGTTATGCTTGATTTAAACAAGCATTTGTCAATGTCAAATGTTTGCTTGCCTGTATTTGCTATTTATTTTTTGTTCACCACCCCATCAACCATGATTTGTAGGATCCATCCAGGGACAAGTGCGGAAATGAACAAAAGATTGGAGCCAGTTTTTTCCCTTCCTTCTGTTGACAGTGAGCCAGACAGCCTAGGCTTCCAGTTTTTCAACATACTGTAGTACAGGAACGGAGTGCCCTCTGTTACCCCAATGATGCAGTCATTCAACAAAGTAGGATGCAATAATTAAGCAACAAATAAAAGAAAAAAAAATAACTGTCCTATCATTTAATTGCATTAGCAGTCTTCCTAGAGTAAGCTTCAGAAACTAAAAAGAAAGGTTTTTCTGCCCTAAAAAGTTACTCAGTGTCTATGACAATTCTTTTAATTTAATTTTTATTTATTATATTTATTAATAGGCATAGACCCTTTTACATAAGTGTCCAGTGACAATGACAAGTAGTTTGGTACAGACGATAATAGTGAACAAAACATGTGGGAGAGAATGATTAGTGCAGTAAATGACAGGTAGATAAGTGCAATAGAACTCTTTTTTTGTAAACAGATTTTTTTTCAAATGCTTCAACAGACATATTCAACATACAGTCAGTTACTTCATATATACAGTACAAATTCTTATAACACGCACGTATGAGTGGTACAGCTGATGCTTAATTCATTATTATTATTATCTGCATTCTTATGTTCTATTTTACATTACATTCTCTCACACTCTTTACAGTTGTGCAATATGACTCTTACGAGGGTGTCCATAACATTTGCACATAGATGGAGTGGTGAGGTACTGGGAACATGCTTTTTTGAAACTAGAGATGGTTGTCATTACAGTTATGGAGGAACACATCCTGTTGAACCAACACATGGTCCTGTAAGACAGAGATCTTTGACCTAATTTGCTGTTCATTCTTGGGTTAACAAAAGAGTGTCCCTCAAATGATCTGGTGATCCTGTTTTTCACTAGCTCGGGGAAAATTTCCTGGATGCTAAGGGGGGCTTGGCCTAATACCACTTTCTATAGGAAGGTGAGAGCAAGGAGTTGTATTCGAGATTCAAGTGAGAGGTGTGAAGCAGAGGCGAGAAGGTGACAGTGGTGAGTTCGGGTAGGAAGGTTGGTTTGAAATCTACAGATAGAGTTGTAAAGTACTCTTACCCTAACCAGAATGGATTCCCTAGCAGAGGAAGCAGTAGTAGAACATTGGAAAGAATTTTCAGAGTTGGCATGTAAGGCATTTTTTGATTCTGTGTAGCATTCCCAGTTGCTGATGGAGTTTTTTCATACTGTAAGCAACATGAGGATCAAAGGAGAGGGAGATGCCAAGGATGACTCCCAGATAATGGAATTTGGTGTCTAGTTCTATTTGCTTACCTGAGGAGTCGGTCAGGGTTAGTGTGTCAGGATGTTGTTTATGAAGATCAGAAAATAGCATTGCCTTAGTTTTTTTAGTGTTGAGGACCAGTTTGTGTCGATGAAACCAGCTCTTCCAGGAGGAGAGGTCTGATTGTAGAATTTAGTTAATATTACTAATATCTTTGCCGTCTTGGAAGATGATGGCATTATCAGTGTAGAGGACAATACCAGTGTGGAGGCAGGCTGCTGGTACAGAGTTTATAAATAGTGAAAATAGGAGAGACCCAAGGATTGATCCTTGGGGTACTCCACAGGTGACATTAACGGGGCCAAAGAGGGCATTGTGGATGTTTTTCCTCTGGACTCTGTTTCCCAAGTAGCTTCTGAACCATACTATGGCATCAGGGGAAAAGTTAAAAAGAGCCATGGTATTTAGCAGGAGTAGGTGGTCAACTAGACTGAACACCTTGATGAGGTCAATGAATATGCAGCCTAGGTGTCTGTTCTATCCTGGCAGTGGCTGCATGGTGCAATTTTATTAGCTGACTAAACCCTTCAAAAGAAAACATAGTTTGATAAATATCCCTTAGCTGGATATCAAAACTTAATCATTTAGTGAGTTCTGGAAGTAAAAAAAGGACTGTACACCATTAAATTGGGCTAAAGTAATTAACCAGTTCTGTCTGTCAATACAACTGTTGTTATCAATTGAAAGTCGCATGTTGGGTAATAAAAATAATACTTTATATATCTGTTTTGATGAACTATCCCTAGTCCAATCCACACTACAGCAAAGCTTAGCTGAGAGAATGATCCTCCCATACCTTTGCAAAGTTCAGGCAAAGCAGCTTGGAATTCAGGGTTACTATAAGTGAATCTTGCATAGTGTGTCACGCTGCAATAACCAAAACAAAAAAGATAATTGTTACATTATAAAAATGTCAATATTGGGTCTAAAATAAAAGAAACTAATTTTGGTGACTGCTCCAGTACTCCCAGGGACCCTATGAAAATGAAATGGTGCATCTCATGGGCTTATCCTGGTTAATTTCAAATTGATCATTCTATCAATCAATCAATCCTCAGTGTTAGATTTTACCACTGACTGCCCACTGTTCTACCTGACAGCAGGGGGTAAACAAGATAGGGGGGTGAGTGATGAGCCAATGCATCCAGGTTTTTAGAGCAGTGGGCAGAGCCTACAGCCCTTTTGGGATCAGATTGTAGCTCTAAAAATGGCCGATTATAGAATCTTGCATTGGACATTTGGAAGTATCCTTCTGAATGTCCAACAGAATTTGAAAGCCTCTGCCATGATCAGCTGCTCCAGAATAACAGCCGCACTATTTCGGCTGTTACTTCTGCATTCCTGTGGATGAACTGCACATGTGCGACTCATGCACATGCGCAGTTCCACTGGCACCCCCATGTTGTGAATTGTGTCACAAACTTATTCCGGTGGTAAGGCCCTCTGCTCCCACAGTGCCCAACCTCGAAGTGCAATATGTGAACAGGAGACAAACAGGGTAATCCTCCTGTCTTTTTTGGGTCCGAACAACTACCAGTCTTGAGTCCTGGGGTCAAATATAAAGCCTTTTTTGCTAGCATGCCCAGTTAACAGGTTCAAATATCACACCCTCTTTGGGGAAATGCAGTGCACTATTTAACCCAGTAGAAATCCAACCTGGTTCACAATCCCCCTCTTGACTCAGTTGAGACCTAGGTACTTTTCTTACCTTGGTGCATATGGTAACACACTGTAAGTGCTCAACAGTTCTGTCATAATTATCAACACTGTCCCAGCATTCACATTCAAAATGAGGAAAAGGCTCTGATAGGATTTCAAAAAAAACCAAAAAAAACTTAAACTAGTAAATGAAACACAAAACACAGAACATATAACATTGAGTGTACAGTCAAACAAATTAAATAGACAATTTAAACGAAACCGCCTTGTTACTGAGTATTTAATCCTACTGTTGTTTCAATTGACAAATAGTGGAGGTTGATTTACCTAAAGTGCTCTTGAGAGTGTGTCTTTCAGGAGTCCAGAATCAAAAAGCACTATGTTCTCTTAGCTTTGACCATCTATAGAGAAGAAGGGTCCCACCCAGCTTGTGAGGTCACAGCTCAGTGGTGATGCTGGCTGTGAAGCCACTCACATATCCTGTATACCAAATGGTCTCAAGCATCTGCATGTTGCTAAGCATCCAACAACAACAAAAAAATATATATTTTCTTTTTAATTACTGAGCCTGCTTTACGGCAGGTCAGAATTACCCCTTTGATCTTCAGAGGAAATTCCAAAGCTATTTCTCTTAGTGGTGAGAAATCTAACAGCTTTCCTCCTAACAGGTCATAAAATGCAATGCTTTATACAAGTGGCTGGTTTTACAACCTTTTACAACCTGGTGTAAAGGAAGCTCTTAGTTAGATTTTACCCTCAGAGGGAGAGCAGTATTTTTTTGAAAATCCAAGGTCTCACAATGCCTTGTGCTGTCTACCATATTTTCCAAGTAGAAATTCAAAATACAAACACATATTTACCACAAATATAATACCAGTAATAACAAGCAGATTGATGAAGCATCACAAATGGAAAAATGCCATTCACCGCAACTGTGCATGCACCAGTGCTGCTCATGCGCAGTTGCATCACTGCCACCAGCACTGGAAAACAAAGTAATAAAAAAAAACAACTCCCACAGCCTCCCACTGTTACTGTCCTCCCCGCTTTCTCCATTCCTGCCTCCACACCAACATCGGGGTCCCCAATCCCCCCATGGCGGCATTATGTGGCACCCCCAACACATGTGGTGCACTGGGAGCCCACCCCAGTGTGCCAAAATATTTATCATTATCCCCCCCCACTGACATCAGGGTGCCCAATCACTGTGTTGGCATTATGTGCACCCCCCCAACTCATGTGGCACACTAGAAGCCCACCCAAGCGAGCCCTTTTTTCCTCTTTCCCCCACCCCCTTGCCAACATCAGGGTGCCCAATCCCTATGTTGCCATGATGTACCCACCTCCTGCACTTATGTGGCACACTGGGAGCCCACCACACTGTACCCAAATGTGTCTTCTTTCTTTTTTTCCTGTGAATAAAGAAAACCATCCCCTGCCATGTTTTTTTCTGTAAAAAAGAAAACAGTCCCTCATCATCATTCCAGTCCCCCTCCCCCATCCCCACCTTCCCACTGAGCACCCACCTCCCCATACCCCTCCCTTACCCCATACTTACCTCCGGAGTTCGGCACTGTCGTCTTCTGTGGACTGGGACATGTCTGCACTCTTCAGAGCCAAACCGCAAACTGAAGAATCAAAGGTAGGCATGCTATAATGGCATTCAGTGGCATTTTCAACTTATGTTGATAAATCAGCCATTTTTTGTAAGTTTGGCTCCACATTTTCAACATGGGGTTTTTGGAACCCAACCTCGTGAAAAGTGTCACTGTCATTTTGTTACTCTATTCCGAAAGGTGATTTTGCGGGCACTGCACAGAATCACCTTTTGGGACTGATTCATGAAATGACAGTGCCACTGTTCATGAGGTGGGGTCCCAAACAGCCCATGTTGCATATTTAGTGAAAAAATTCCAAAGAATGACTGCGTTATGAGCGTGCATTGAGCAGTTTCTACGCATGCCCCTAACTTTTCCAATTTTTTTATATTTTCACTCCACATTCTCAACATTGCCATTTTGCACACCTCCATCAAAACAGTACAGCTGTCATTTTCCACATCTTGCCAAAAACATGTTTTCGCACCTCTGACACAGAATAGTGCATTCACCCTGCAAAATCACCCTTAGGGACAAGTGAACAAATTGACACTGGCACTCTTCATGAGGAAGGGTCCCAAAAAGGGCATGTTGAAAGTTTGGTGCAACACCTCCAAAAAATGGGCAAGTTACATCCGAGCATTGAATAATCTCTATGCACATGTATAACCTTGGTCACATGGCAGCTCTTCACAGTCCTATTGGCTCTGGCCATATCCTGTTACACTTGTCAGAGCTGGGGGGGAGTGAAAATGGCAGTCATATCTGGCTTAAATCTTTATTATTCGCCTTGTCACACAATGGGGGGGGGGGAGACAGAAAGGACATCACAAATAATATTTTGTGGCACCAAGCTCCAGGCAGGTGTCTGTCTGGAAGGTGATGTAGGATATCTTTTTTACCCAGTTGTGGGGAGAACAGGTCCAAATAACCAGAGTCTATTGCAGCAGCAGTGCCATGGGGGAGCTGGGTTTGCCAAGTCCTGTCTTCTCCCGGAGCAAGAGTACATTCAGGCACAGTGCTGGCTTAGTGATGATCATGGTGGTCCCCCGGAGAGTCTGTCAAAGTGATGCTTGTGCACTGAGGCATTGCATCAATAAACTGCCTGGGATTTATTAACATTGTGGATTCAGTTGTGACTCTGATGGTGACCACACTCAGGGAAGTGAGGAGGACAGTACCAGTTGTCATCAATGGGGTTAATTCAGAATTGTGTGTGTGCGTGGGGGGGGGGGGCAGGGTCTCTAAAAGTGAAAATCTTCTTGCAGTAATTATGAACACAGGTTGATAAAAATCCCCAAGTTGAATATCACAACCTAATTATTTAGTGAGTTCTGGAAATAGAAAAAAAAGTACTGAACATCATTAAACTGAGCTAAATGAATTAACCATTTCTGTCTATCAGTTCAGCTGGTGTCAACTGACAGTCACATGCTGGGTAATAAAAACAATACTTTATTTATCTGTTTTTATGAACTAGCCATAGTCCCATCTATACTACAGCAAAGTTAAGCTGTGAGAACAATCCTCTTGTACCGTTGCAAAGTTCATGTAAGGCAGCATGGAATTCGGAATTACTGTACCTGAAGCCCGTACAGTGTATTGTGCTGCAGTAACAAAACCAAAAAGATAATTATTACTTTATAAAAATGCTAAAGTTGGACATAAAAGAAAATCATTCTGGTGGTATGTTTCTTTTATTTTGTCTGTCAGCAAAAAGAAAAAGAAAAAAAAAAGGACCATCGGCCAGTCATCTCAGGTCAGTGTTGTTTATAACAATCCCTGCACCAAAAGCAAGGCACACTCAATGTATGTTGTGCAACAATTTCTGCTAAACTATGTTAACCTGTTAACTGCTGCTATCCTTCATGGGACCCCCATGAAAATGAGACAACTCAGCTCATGGGGTTATTATGGTTATAGTCATTTCAAATCAATCAATCAATCAATACACAGTGCTAGATTTATTCATTGACTGCTCCTCTCAGCAGGGAGTAAATAAGGGGTGAGGAGTGAGTGATGAGCCAGTGCATCCTGTTTTTGCACATGTGGGAGCTGGGGGTGGTGGTGTGAAAATGGAAATCATGTCTGGCCGAACACCCATGCAGCCTGAGCTGCATTGGACCTGCCAGTGACACACTTCTGAAATGGCATTCTCATTAAAAAAAAGTTTGTTTCATGCTGCATGCACAAGCAAACAAAAAATAAACATCTTTTGAAGGTGCCCCAAGTGAAAATCGGCTTGAGTCAGAGGTCCTTTTATTGCTTCTGTCTCAAAACCATGTAAGAATCCTCAGGTGATTGACTGTTTGGCTTGCTTGCTTTATTAGCACTGTCACCAACCTGGTCTTGACTTAACTTGGGGTTGCTCTCTTCTCATCCCATCCCATCACAGGTTGTTCCTCACACAGTACAATGCCCAACCCTTAGTTATATGGGAAGTTATTAAATTCTTCTCTCTTTCTCTCTCTCTCTCCCAGAATTCCAGAGTGGGGACCTGTAGCATCTATTGGCAACCATTTGTTTATCTGTGCCATTTTATCAGTTGCATGGTTCCATTCAAACTCGCAGACAATTTGGACCAGTTCTGGAATTGCTCCATAAGTAGGTAACAAGCTAACTACAGTACCCCAGAGTTCATTAGGATTCCTCTCCAGCCCAAGATGGCTGTTGTTTTCAAGAAATCCTCTAATGGTTGACCTCATCAAGTGCTCTGAGACCAATGACTCCATAATGGGACTATTATCTACCCTCAGCATATATCTGGTTTTGCATGTGCCATGGAACCCACAGAAGAGAGGGAACAGAGAGAGTTACACAAATAACAGTGATCAAAAAATATGTACGATTGAGGAATTCCAGTGACATCTTAGAGGGTATGGCTGCCTGAAGCTGGAGCACTTCTATATCTCTTGATATATTTCCAGTTTTACAAGCTCAAACCTGATAAAACTGCAAAAATTCCAGAAGAGATGGAGATACTACTCCAAATGAAACCCAAGATACGACTAGGTGAGAGGATGCTGAGGTATCCTGAGCTGAAGGTTCAGAGTGAGAGATTTCCCAGGCCTCAGAGATGGTGCACCTGCTTGAAGACCAATTGCCCAAAACTAAGAAGGCACTGCAGAAAAAAATCTATTTGGAGACCATTTATAAAGAGATCCTGGCATTCCACAGTGACATGAATGAAGCAGTGAAGGAACTCAGGAATGATGTGTCCTCGTCAGAACAACATGTGGATGACACGGGAGAGGCAGGCCACAGCCACAGTGAATAGAATGATCAATCTGGAGACTGCCACTCAGGAAATACTTGAAAATCAATTGCTGATTATGACCTGACAGGAGGATGCAGAGAACTGAGCAAGGCACAAAAACATTAGAATCTGTGGCCTCCCAGAAAATGCAGAAGGATCCTGTCTCGTGGAATTTATGAAATCCTTCCTCCTTACAGTGATTACATTTTGGATCCAGCCCTCCCACTCAACACTAAACAGACCCACAGATCCTTGGGCCTGAAACCATTTGCACCCACTGCATGCCTGTGATCGATAATTATCCACTTTCAAAGCTATGCCACTAAAGAAAAGATTTTACAGACAGTGTGGAGAAGAAAAACAGTTTTCCATGGGCAAACTAAAGTCAATCTCGATAACGACTGCACCAGATAATACATCCCTCTCCTCCAAACCCTCCACCAGCAAAAGTTGATATTTCGCATCCCTTAGCCTGCTTGCCTGGTGGTCCAGTATCCAGAGGGTATGAAGGAGTACCAAAGTGCATGGGAGGCAAAAGAAGACATCCTGGCTAGAGGCATTGTATTTTCACACTGAGTTATGGAGCCAGTGAGCCACCACATCCTACTGGCAAACCATAATTGAGATGCAGCTCCGGAGGTGACAGACCGAATCAACAAAGGCAGACATTTTGGCTCACTTAAACTCATTCCAGTATGTCACTTTTTACATCTGTATGAAAGACATGGACTAATTTTCTTTCCATTACTTGATTGAAGGTAGGAGTTGGGGGTGGGGTCGGCACTGGACTCTTAAGGCTGATGGGCTGTGAATGTTTGATGCAGGGTGGGCAACCTGCCACAGGCTCTTAGCCAACTGTTTATAGCCTGTTAGCCCATGTACAAGCCATGCATTGACTTGTTCCCATGATGATGCCTCTGGACATGTGTGTCCACAGGGGAATGACTGATCCTGGAAGGCCCCCTTCATTGGCCATGCAATGGCTGGATGCCCACAGCATAGAAACATAGAATTTGCTGGCAGATAAGGCCCTCCTAGCCCATCCACCCATTTTTCCTTGCCTATAGTATGACCAGAGATCCTCTTGCTCTCTGGCCCATTCACCCACCTCTTCCCTTTCCCTAAGATTCCCATATGCCTACTCAATGTATGCTTGAGTCCCATCACTGTTTTCACCCATACCACCTGCACTGGAAGATTGGAAGACTGTGCCAGGAATCCACAATTCTTTCTGTGAAGAAGTACTTCCTCACATCTTCCTGAATCCACCCACTACAGCTTCTTATCATGCCCCCTTCTCTTGAGCAGCTTTTTTTTTCTCAAAAATACTTCCCTGCTGTACCGTATTTACCCCTACTCTCTTCCAGGGTGTACATATGAAGGCTCATAAATCTCTCCTTGTAGGGCTTTTGATGCAGACCCTGCACCATTTTAGTTGTCCTTCTCTGGACTGCTTACATTCTATGTCCTTTCTGAGATGTTGTCTCCAAAACTGGACATGGTACTCTAGATGGGGTCTTACCAGTGATCTATACAGAGGCAATACCACCTCCCTCTTTCTACTGGTGATACCCCTCCCTATGCACCCCAGGTTCCAACTAGCCCTCCCAACTGCCCTGTTGCATGGCCTGGCCACCTTTAGGTCCTCCGATATGATCAACCCCAGGTCACTTTCCTGCTTCGTGGTTGTCAGCCCCCATTTTGTATTCTGCCCCTGAGTTTCTGTGCCTCAAGTGCATTATTTTGCACTTTTTTGCATTGAAACCTAGCTGCCATACCCTTGACCAATCCTCAAGTTTTCTCAGGTTGTTGCTCATCTTTTCTACCACCACCCTCATAGTGGCCACCCTATTACAGAGTTTGGTGTCATTCTCAAAGAGGCAGACCTTCCATTCCAGTTCCTTTACAATGTCACTTATAAAGACATTAAAGAGGACTGGTCACAGCACTGATCACTGAAGCCACCTGCTGGTCACCTTCCCTTCTTCCGAGTGAACTCTGTTCACCACCCTCCTCTGCCACCTATCCCTTAATCAATTTCTTACCCAGTTTACCACATTTGAATCCACTCCTAAGCTACCCAGCTTGCTTACTGCTCTCAGCTACCCAGCTTGCTTACTAATCTCCTATGTGAAATGGTGTAGAACACCTTACTGAAATGTAGGTAGGCTTCATCCACTGCTCCATCCTGATCTAGTCCCTTGGTTAGCCAATGAGATCACCTTCCAGCTCTGGTACAGAGACCACTAAGAAATATCCCTGTATCATTATCATCAATATCATCTGTAGAAATGTCAATGTGTGCAGTTGAACAAGTTTGAGGAAGGTCATTTAGAAAAATGGAGAATAGTAGGAGATGACACAGTCCTGTGACACTCTTGAGGCTACTTGCAGGAGTTAGGTGAAGAAAGCTACTTGTATTAACTGACTGAGGTCTATCAGTTGGGTAGGAGTGGAACCAGTCAACTTGAAAGTCAGTGAAGCCTGCACCAGTTAATGTGCACAGAAGCAAATGGTGAGCCACAGTGTTGAAGTCTTATTCCAGCTCGACAAAGTTTTCAGAGGTCAGATATCCCTGATCAGTCCCCTTCAGGATGTGGCCAGTGAGCCTGAGGAGGGAGGAAACAGTTGAGAGGACTTTCTTTGTCTTAGAAAGTGCAAGAACAAGTTGGAGTCAGTATGAAGGAGGTCTCCAAAATGATCCAGTGTCAACAAGGAAGATCTCAGGAGGAATGGCTACTGGCACTGAACATGTATTCAGTGGAAGTCAGACACAAGAGGGGACATGACAGAGTCTTTTAAGTTACTGAGGGGTATAAACAAGGGGAAACTGAAGATCTATTTGCTTGAAATAGGGAGGCACTCACAAGAGGGCACAAGTGGAGGTTAATCAGGGGTACGTTCAGCAAGGATGCAAGGAAGTTCTAATCCACTGAGAGGGTGGTGAAGCCATAGAACAGATTTCCAATGGAAGTCGTAGGGGCAGGTACTCTATATGGGTTCAAACACAAATGGAACAGAGAGAGAGGGCTCGTAGTCATGCCAGAAAGATCCAGAGGAAGGGTTGGTGGTGTGGTAGAAAGGGGATAATGACATTAGGCGAGGTAATGTAACATGGGCAGACTCAATGGAACATCATTCTCTTTCCGCTAACAGATTATGGGTTTTCTGAAGCCTGACTAGAAGGGGCTTAGAAAGGAAGCAGAGTCAAGGGAAGATCCCAGATGAGAAAGCATTATTTTCACTGGAAGCTTGGATAGTGCAGGGAGAAGTGAGACTGGTTAATAGTTACCTTAAAAGGTAGGCGCACCACTTTTCAGTGAGAGGGTTTTAGCATTTTTCCAGGATGTAGGTGCTGTTCTGAGGAGAATAATAGGTTAATGAGGGCAGAAAATAGGGTATGTGATAGCAGGAGCAGCAAGGCAGACACGGTTGGGGTCAAGGCCATCAGGCCTGTTACCTTTGTCAGGGTAAAAACAGAAACAGGAAACTCCCTGGAGGGAAAAGTATAAAAAAGAAAAGTCCTTATAAAAAGTTGATATCAAAAAGTTGATACCAGATATTGGATTGTTTGAGTCATTAGGTTTCTATCAGCTGCCATATATTCTACCAGAACATTTAGGTTCCTTGTATTCCCCCAAGAGCTAGTTGATGCATAGCCGTTTGTTTATATAGTTAAAATACCAGTGCCCAGTTAGAATTATTGGGCTGACACAATTTGGTTTGCAGTAGTTCATCCCTGCTGGCCACAGTGCCTCCTTAACCTGACTTCCAAAGACGATGTTTTTTTTAAGGATTTTTCAGGGTGCTGGGTTTAATGCTTTAAATATTTGCTGTTTAAGTCCACTGTGTAACACTTGCAACAATCACTTGATTATAGGACACACTCACACAGTATGCTATAATACACACCCACTGTGTAGTGTCACTATGTGCTCTACCACAGGTAGTGTGCATACGAAAACAACTGCCACTCCTGGTGGTAACAGCACTGCAGGATTCTTTACCTCTTCCCCTGCCCACGCCCCTCTAGCTGGGTACAACCAGAATACCTGAGCCTTATCTTTCCAGCTGGTGGGACTGAGGGTTGGGGGGAGAGAGAGAGAGAGAGAGAGAGAGATGCCACTGGACTGATCTGGAGACCATCAGGAATATGAGACACTGGCACTGCAAGGAAGGACACTGACATTTGGATCCATGAACAATTAAGGAAAGTTTTACTGAAATAATTGTAAAGTGTTTTGCAGCTACAAATGGCAAACAACATGCACACTTTTGTAGTTAAAAATAAAAGAAGTGAACAACAAATGCGAATTGCGATACAGAAAAACACTTTCTTTTGCAGGGTAATCCACTCCACCAGATTTCCCCCTGGAGACTTCAGGCAATCCACCACCCACTAGCCCTTCAGATGACACAAATGGTCCCAGTATTAAGCCCTTCCCTGGCCTTAGTCACGGAACCTCTTAAACACTTTAGCCTTAAGGACATGTAGTGCCTTTTAAGCCTTGTCCCACCTCAGACAGCCCACTCACTCCTTTCCCAAACACACTTTATTGTCCCAGCATTAGGCTCTACCTCAGACCTCAGATTCTGCACATACAGGAATTGCTTTATGGGCATGCAGTAGCTCCCAGGCCTTGTCCCACCACAATCAGCTTACTCATGCCTTTACCATGAATACCCTCCCTGGTATCCCACAAAGCAGTTTTATCTTTAAATAAAACTCTTAAGACTTTAACAGTTCAGCCTTTGCATTTAACTTTAGTAAATAATCAACAGCACATAGCAAGCAGTTTTAAAACATTAGCAATTCACAGGATTTGCACATAAACATTCAAGGACACAATTCCCCCTTCAGTTTTTTAAACTACAGTCCTTCAATTAGACAGTAGTCCCTTTTATGAAGGATTTGAGGCAAATTAAGTTCAGTACAGTGTCCTTTTCCTTTTAAACAAATCCCCAAGGTTGAACGACTTCTTGTTTACTATACCACATTCTTTTTGACTGCTGCAGAAGATTCTTGAGGGCCCTCTGGAGCAAGCAGCTGTGGAGTTTGAAGTATTGGAGAAGCGATTAATTCTTCTTGTGGCTGCTTCATTTCTGTGAAGACAATTGACAGCTTCTGGAGTCATCAGGTACTTGAAGCAGCAGGCTAATTACACTTTCCCTGCTCTCACTCACTACTCTGTCTGACCCTACACTGGGATACAGGTGTTCCCCCTATCCACACTACACTTTACTTAACTGAGGGCTAGTCCTCCAGGCCCTGTCAGAAACAACAGGTCTCTTCTGACTGGACACCTTCTTCACATAGGTTCCTCCTTCCTGGTCCAAACTCTCCTTACACTGGCTGTGCAACTCCTTATATCCCCCAAAACATTTGCATATGCTAATCCCTTGTTACTTAGTAGACACTGACCAGTCCAGAGGCTCAGGACCAATCAAAATCCTTTTCTGTAGCAGCATACGCCACAATAGAATCAATAGCTTTTTGAACTCTAACTGCTTTTCCTTAAGATTCCGAGGGTATTTTCCCTATCAGCCTGGACTCCCACTTATTTTAATGCATTTTTGTTACATAAAGATTACAATTTTCCCACGGGTTAAGCAGGTCTAAACTTTCCTCAGTAGAAAGTCCATATTCCAAGCTTTTCCAAGAATATTTTTTATAAAATTTCCCCCACAGAAACCCCAACTCACTAAGGATTAAACTTTTCTCTCAGTAAATTATTCAAACAACATTTTCTGAGTGACTCTTGTTTCAGATTTCCTCACAAATTGTAATGTCCCCTTTAACAAACTACCCTCTGCAATTTACAGTTAACAATTTGAATATTAATTTTCCCACACTTAGCTCTACCTTCTTTATGCCTGAACTGCATGGATTATGCCTCTCAGAACACAACACAAGATACAAGTAGCTGCATGTGCCCCCACTAAGGCTCAGCATATAGCAACACTCCACCTCTAGCACTTATCTTTGCCTCTGTCATGACAGGATACTCAAACCGTAGCACTATGCCCACCTACCTACTTCCTGGCTCTGTTCCTTGCCCCTAGACCTCTCCCTACCCTCCTCCTTCTCCTCTGCCTTATGTGCTCTGCTCACCTAGTTCTCCCATTCCCATTGTATCCTTCCCTATCCTTGTCTGCTTATCTTCTTGCCATGGGCATACATTGTACAATGCCTCAGCATAGCTAGTGCTTTATGTTTGTTTTTGGTAACCTCCATGAATATTTTTCTCAGTATTTGAATACTTGTGCACAGTATTGTACCTCGTTGCCTAATGTATCTGATGTGGAATCTTTCAATAAGCATCTGCTCACAGGTATTACCCAAGAAAGAAAGAAAGAAAGAAAGAAGGAAAGAAACACACTCTTGCTTTCCAGATTAGCAACTCCATAATTTGTAACTGTAGCCACAGAAACCTGTTTTTCTTTGATAAAGAACATTTTAATCTATAATCCTGCCAAGTTTGAGGCAAAACAAACAAAAATTGGCTTGGCAGCACATTTGTAAAACAAAATGTTTTTCTCTGTATTTTCACTAAGTGACTCATGCTTCCCCAGTGCTGAACTCATAAAAATGGCTCCATTTTAAAAATGAGCACTTCTGTGGCTCCAGTATATAATATATATTATGGTAGAGGAGCCATTTACATGTTAAACCCCAAATTTTGCACCTTAATAACTTTGCAACTGTTTGACGGATTTGCCTGAAATTTGGAATACATGATCATGACCCATATGCCTTGGGATCTAAAAAGTTTCGTATTGGTTGGATACACGGCTGCAGAGCTATTGAGCGTGATCTGCATGTGCATTTACACTTTTTCTGGAATTCTATGGTCGCACCTACAGGTCGCACGGTTTGCGCGACTGGTCCCAAATCTTCAGGGAACATGTGGCCAGGGTCCCCGATGTGCCTTTCAAAGATTTTGTGAAAAAATATTAAACGGTTCAAAAGTTATTCAAAAAACAATTTCCCATTATAAGTCAATAGGAAAAGTTAACAAAAGTTTGACGGTGTCGCAAATGCATTTTTACTGTCGCAAATGGCCCTCTTACTTTCACAAATCCACCATCTTGTTTTCAGTTAGTGATCAGAAAAATGCTTGGCATTTAAATTTGGGACCCTCTAGTAACCTAATTCTTTTTGTATTCACCTAGTTGGGCCCTAGTCATGTCTTCATTTTGGGGTAAAACACCCCAGAAATAAGTTTTTCAGATTTCTGGAAAAAGTACTTTCACAAAGTAGTGTTGAACTCATGAAAGCGTAGCAAATTTTTACGAAAGCTTTCACAAATTGCGACAGTACTTTTCTAGGCTGTGGGAAAATGACAGCAATTCTTTGGCACCCCTCTGCAAAAGAACGGTTTGGAGTTTTGGGCTGAAATTTGGAGGGAACGCAGCCAACATCTCACAGATGTGCCTTTCAGTGTTTTATTGAAAAAATATTACAAAGTGGCAAAGTTATGGTACTCCAAAGTTGACGCTTTTTCCATAGGATAACATTACGGCGTGCGACGCATTGCAGCAATCGTTTGGCGCCCTGCTGCAAAATAATGGTTTGGTCTCTTGGGCTGAAATTTGCAGGGAACACAGCCAACATCCCACAGATGTGCCTTCCAGTGGTGAAAAAATATTGCAGGGAAGTAAAGTTATGGCAGTTCGAACTTCTGTTTTTTTCCCATAGGATAACATTACGGCGTTCGGAGCGCCTTTCAGGGCCCGTATCTCGAAAACGGTGTGAGATACAGACTTTTTGTTGAAAAATTCAAAACTAGCCAGGAAAGCGATAATACATATGACTTTGAATTTTTTTTCCTATGTCATACAGTTACTGAGATATAAGCAATTTACTATTCCAAGTCCTCATTTTTGTGTTCCGAGAGTCATTATTTTGCATACATTCTTTCTACTCACTGTCTTTCTCTATACAGCTTTTGGGGAAAACCAGCCTGTGCACTTACATTACTGTTATCATTACCATTTCTGCTTGTGGTTCCGTACCCGTTTCACTTACCGTTCACGTTTACGCCACCATGTGCGTTACCCTTTGCGTTTTCATTTGCGATTCCGTTTGCGTTGTTTTTAACATTTCTGTCTACAGTACTGTTTCTCTTTCTGTTTCGCTTTGTGTCACCATGTTCATTACGATTTCTGTTTGTGGGCACAATGTTACTGTGTGACAAGACATCACAGGGCCCCGCGCTCCCGCCGCCACATTACATTCACTATTTCTCATTATCATTCTCAAAAAGAAGGAAAATTAGAGGCAAAAATCTGTTTACTGCATCAGTTAGGGTTGTTCATAGCGAGAGTGAGTGAAATTGCCGTTAAAGGAAACCCCTTGCACCCTCCAGCCTACCCCTCAACTGAAATTGGCAGTGGGCCATCGGTCCCAACTGTCACCCCATTCTCCTATTCCTCAGCTTCTTTCCACATGTGAGGGTGACACTTAGGCTGATGACTCAAATGCGCACTCCATTCCAGTTGGAGGGTAGGCTGAGGTAAAAGGGGGTTTCAACCCTAACATCGAATTTCTCACTTTGTCGCTGTGAACAACCCCAATTGATGCATTAAATGGATTTTTTGCCTCTATATACATACATATACACACACATGCACATATATATACTGTACACACACACACACACATATATATATATATATATATATATATATATATATATATATAGCTCAGAACAACTCTCCAGACCCTTGTGACCATTTTATATGAAATTTAATGTATTCCCTTGTGTTTTCCTTGAGTGAATTGCCCTGGGTCACCTCAACTCCTGAGCAGCTGTACCATGGCTCCCAAATGGCTCCCAAAATGAGCCTTTTAATTTATTGCTCATTTCTTGACAGGAGCTCCACTGAACTCAATTTAAGAGACTTTGCCCCACTTTTTATGTATTTAATACTGTGAGCCTGTCCCTAAAAAAAACAACCTGGCACTTGCTGCCTGCTTAACAAATTAAAGAAATATCTGGTTTTCCTGCCTCCGAGAGAAATGCCTGCTTTGCATCTCCCTCTCGCACACTCACACCAATCCTGTTTCAGCAGGCCTTAGCCTACTTCATGAGTGCTGCAGTAGTTTAATGCAACCACCCATAGGCCACTGCTAGGGGATTCTGAGCACACCTGCACTCTGCTGTGGAGCCGACAATTGGTTCTTCCCTCTCTCTCTCTCTCTCAGGGGTGCCAATGGCTCTCGCAGCTCCTGCTCTGCATTTATCTTATACTGCAGCCTGCAATAACTTTTAATGCAAAGTACAAATTCATTTTAGATAAAAAAAAGTTGTGTAGTGCAACCCAGGCTGGCCCTAATTACTACTGGACCACCAGGGCTTTTAATACACTAGCCAGGGCATACAGTTACTAGCCCACTGGCCACCAATTATAATCATCACCTTTTTCATTTTTTTTCCTCTGTGAGGTGACAGGCTCTACCCATGAAACTCATTACTTCAACTGTGTAAAATGTTTGTTTTGTTTGTTTTATTTATTTAAACTGTAAAGTCCATGGGCCAAAGACCTGTTTTTGTGGTCGACCAGTATACATAAAAAAAAATGACTTACTGTACATGTACATAAAATATTGCAACATACTTAAGTCATAGGGTTGCAAAACCAAGCACATACAGTACATTCAGGTTAAACATTTACACTCACTTTTTTCCAATAAATGTCTTTTTAACTTAATCCTAAAAGTCAATAGCAAGCTGTTTAACCAATCAAAGATGGTTTGTAAAGAATTAAAAAAATATAGAAGCACATAACGAAATGACTTTTGACTCACTGTTGTCTTCATCCTTGGAATGGCAAAATATTTTTTATCAGACAACCTAGTAGAGACAGAACTAGAATGTCTACTAAATATTGAGGCTAGGATGGAAGGAACTTTGTTACATACCAACATACTAAAATGCCAGCAGAATAGGCCTAACTGTCTTGCGTGTCTGCTCCTTTGGTCAACCCCCACCCTGGGAGCTGACCTTGCTGCCCCCCTTGCCTTCTCTGGCTTCTCCCTTCCCAGTTCCGGATATTCTTGCTGCACTGGATTTTGCTTCCAGAACCCTTCCCTGTACCTGTCCCATCCCTCTTGAACCTCTCCACCATCTCTGTCTCCACCAGCCCCTGGGCAGTGCATTCCATGGCTCACCACCCTTTCAGTGAAGTAGCACCTCCTCCTTTCTCCCCTGAATCTTCCCCCTCCAGCTTCCATCCATGCCCTCTAGTTGCCCCCCCTCCTCCTTCCTTTGAAGCACCCTGACTGCTTCTCCCCTATTTACCCCCTTCATGTACCTGAAGACCTCTATCATGTCCCGCCCATCCCTTCTCTTTTCCAATGTGTACATATTTAGCTCTTCAAGCCTCTCCCTATAGGTCCTGTCTCCCAAGCCCCAATTCATTTTGTTTGCCCTCCTCTGGACCCTCTCTAGGAGTTTAATGTCCCTCTTTAAGTGTGGCCTCCAAAACTGCATGCAGTACTCGAGGTGCAGCCTCACCAAGCAGTTACACAGAGGGAGTATCACTTCCCTTCTTCTGGAGGTGATCCCCCTAGTGATACATCCCAGCATCCTGTTGGCCTTGGCCGCTGCCCTCCTACAAGCCTCCGAGTTGTTCTTCTTGACATCCACCACCACCCCCAGGTCCCTCTCAGCCATCGAGACTTGTAGCATTCCCCCCCCAGGGTATACATTTGGCCCGGGTTTCTGGCTCCCAGGTGCAGTACCTTGCATTTCCCAGCATTGAACCTCAGCTTCCACTTTCTAGACCATCTTTCCAGAGCCTCCAGGTTCCCCTGTTCATGGTCACTTTTTTGGCAAGAAATTGTAACTGAAATCTGTATCTATAATCAAGGGGCAACAACCTGGCAGTACTTAATAAACTGCAGTGGTGGGTCTTAGCAGGTATCTGTATGGAAAATCCAGCTATTTGATTCAAAGTACCCTAACTTTAGATAGAAACCCCACCCCAGCTGAGTAATAGAAAAGCAAACCATAGCCAATAAATGGTATTAGGAAGCTTTGAGCAAGAAGTTTCTTGGTATAAGGAACCAAAAGTGGGTTCAATCAATAAAGTGCCTCTAATCTTTGATGAATAACTTTGGTCATACTGGAAATGTGAGGTTCAAAGGTAAAGCCTTCATCTGTTATGAGTCTAAGGTATTTATATTGTTGTACCTGCTCAATGTATAAAGATAGGATGATATCATCCTTAGCTCTTCTTCTGGTGATATAAATAACCGTAGATTATGTTTTCATTTAACACTAGTCTATTCCTGATAAATCAATCATGGACAGCTAAGAAATCACAGGATAAGTTTTCCTGAACTGTTCTGAGATCTGATCCACTCGTGAGGATCACTGCATTATTCACATAAAGTAAAATCTATGAATTAGAACAAACCAAAGGAAGCGTGTCCAAAAAAAGGCTAAAAAGGAGAGGACCCAGACTAGACCCCTGAAGAACACTCAGTGAAACAGAAGCTAGGAGAAAGTATTGACCACTAATTTTTGTCACCTGTGAGCAAAGGCCCAGGTAACTCCTGAACCATCTGTCAACGTCTTCTAAAAGGCCTAACCACCAAGAGATGCCAGTTACATACCATGATCAGCCAAGTTGAAGGCCTTGGTGAGTTTCACCAATGCAACCCCTGTATATTGTCCTTTATCCAGTGCTATCTGGACTGCACTCATGAACCCCACCAAGGCCGTTGTAGTACTGTGGCCAGGTCAGAAGTTGTGCTGGTCAGGTGCAAGTATAATATAGTTTGAGAGATACTCAAACATTCAATCAAAGATTATTCTTACAAGCACGTTTGATAAAGTAGCCAAAAGTGATATAGGATTGAAATTTTGAACATTAGTAACATTTCCAGATTTAAATATGGGTACTACAACAGAATCCTTCCAAACAGTAGGAAAAATAGAAGAACAAAGTGATATATTAAAAATAACAAAGAGAAAAACACAGAATGTTCTCAATGATCCTCACAAGCCTATAGTCAGTCCCATCCCTCCCAATGGAAGATCGAGGGTCCATCTTCTGAAGATATGTCAAGATCTCAGCTGGCTGAAGTAGTCTAAAATAAACCTAGGTAGATCTAAATTCAACTCAGTACAAGCAGTTATTACCATATCAGCTGTTCCAGTAAGTATGTATTTTGATAAATCAGAAAAAAAGTCATTAAATTCCTATGCAATCAAAGATGGGTCAGAGATCAGGCCAGCTGAGGTACTGAGACACTGTGAGGTAGAAGAACATTTCATTTCCACGTTTCTGTTGTATTTTTACCTTCAAATTCCCTTTGCCTTTCAACAAAAAAATTTCTTTTTACTCTCCTCACTAGTGTTTTGCATTTACTTCTTGCTGTTTTGTAAGCTATAAGCTTGTCTTGGCTAGATATTTTCCTGTATAATTTTGATAACTTATCATGCTGTCTCATCATCTTTAAGAGTTCAGGGTGACCCACTGATGTGTGTCACCTCTATGTGTGGCAGGGGCAGGCAGTACTCCCCCCCCCCTTAGCCACTACACACCTGTGACACTACTAACATGATCATGGATGATTTATTTATTTTCTCTCTCATCCTACAGAGGACACCATCTCTCTCTCTCTCTCTGGCAGCACCAACTTACTCCATTGCTTGAACCCAGGTCTCGATGACCTACACCTTAAGGTACCCATTTAACTATTTTTTTTCTTTCACTTTTCTTGGTGTAGCAGGTGTTACATGATTGTTACAATTGACCATGTCATTCTCTGCTAACCTATTAATTTTGCTTCTGCCTTGGACCTGGGCAGCGGGTTGATTTGTGTTGTGATTTGCTAGACTAATTAAGTATATATTTTAAAAACAAAACTGTCATGAGTCAGTTTTAAATTTCACACATTTTCAGTCATGTGATTTAGTTTGGGTACTTCAAAGCCTTATCTTATGTTACCTGTGACTAGTTCTTAGTAATGTCAGATGTTGTACTGCAGCTGAATGTAGCAGCAGAATCGCAGCTGAGAGCTTAACTTTTGGAGCTGTACGGTAACTTCAGTTTATCAGAGTTTTGTTCACAAATATTTATTTGCTAAAAAGTATTTAGAGGTGTTAACATTTTCTTTTTTTTAATTTAATATACTTTATTTTGCAAGAAAAATTGAGCACATAAGGAAAGCATCAAGTCATAGAACTTCACAACAAACCAGACATGAATGACATGGGATTATGTAAGGCAACATCCACATCCTGTACTACATGGGTAAATACATTGCAACACATTTCTTATTATAAACCTTCCCTCCCTCCCACCCCGATATACCATCCCCCTTCCCCAAGCCCTCCTCTGTCCCCCGGAGACAAGGGTCAATAGTGCAGCAAGCAAAACAAATGCTATATCCGTGCTTACCCCAGCTGGGAGAACTAGCATGTCCATTTGTAACACGTTGATAACCAGCCCCAAGTGCCCCTTGGCTTGGAAAGAGTCAGGCCTGGTTCCTTCCCCCTACTCCATTAGGTAATGGATGCAAAACAGTAAGAAGAGCCTCCAACATACCCCACTTTTTGGTATAAGACGGAAGCCGATTCCTAATGCTGGCAATCATTTTTTCTACTCTGAGGTTAAACAAAATTTAATTCAGCCACTCCAGTAAAGTGACAACTTCTTGATCAAGCCAATGATGTAGTATTAACTTTTTAATGGATAGAGATATAAGTAAAATATAGAGTCTCCTCTCCTTTACTGGAATATCGGCCACATCTCCCAGAATACATATTTCAGGCTTGAAATAGTCCTGCAAGCCTAGTAGGGGGTCTAGATCTAGCTTAATTCTCTCCCAAAGGGATGTAACCTTGGGACACTCCCAGAGAACATGAAGATGGTTCCCCTGTGCCAAACCACATCTCATGCATTGGCTATTAGGGAGCCTGCCCACCCTGTTCAAGTGACATGGAGTGAGATATATGTTACGTAGAATGTAAAACTGTATGAGATGCAGTTTATCATTAGAGACAAAAACGGTACATATTTAGCCAAAGGACGTCCCACTTAATACAGAAGTTAGGTAAGCAGGATACCCAATACTTGGATTCACCTGTGATCCCTGGGCAAATGTGGTCAAACAAGAGGAACTAGCTGGGAGACAGCATGTGGTTGTGAGGCTAGTGATATGACCTGGGAGAAAAAGTCTCCTTGATCTATAGACCATCTGCCCTGCCCAAACCAAGTGATCAGCAAATGCCACAGCTGGAATACCTTGAATATACCATTTGTGGGACTATGAAGGAGTTCCAATAACTCTCCGCTATTATGTTTAGGAAACTGGGGAGGGGTCTCAAGCAAGTAGCTACTTCTGTCACTTTCTCAGAAGTACTACCTGTGAGAGGCAAGGGAGAGCATAGGAGTGCATGCACCAGGAACTTTAACTCATGGTTGAAGAACTGGTGCTGTGAGGAAGGGTTTGGATTCATTGGTGACTGGGGACCCATCTGGAGGGATGGAGGTTTGTTCAAGCCTGATGGCCTGCATCCATCCTGGAGGGAATCAAGCACTCAATGATAAGTTTAAATGCTACATTGACAAGCATTTAAACTAGCAAAGGGGTGCAGGCCAGCAAGGATGGTACCTACTTGCTCACCCCACAGCTAGTAATGGAACCAGTGAACCAGAGGAGTGGCTATCTCTGCAAAGCAGTGCAAAAGTTGGAGATTAGTGTCCAAAGGTGGATAAGCAGAAAAGGGCAAAATTCAGCAGAAGGGCAGACAGCAAGGAGAACCAGGGATAAATGACAACCAAGGAAGGGGCTGGAGTAGAACAGTGAAGCAGTCTAGGAGGTCAAATCATGAAAGCCATGTGTGCAAATGCCAGGAGCCTTAGCAACAAGATGGAAGATCTGGAGGCTGTCATGGTACAGTCAGACCTGGACATTGTAGCCATCACTGAAACCTGGTGTAATGATAACCATGACTGGGAGATGGCCATACCTGGCTACAACATATTCAGAAGAGACAGAGCAGGCAGGAAGGAGGAGTGGCACTGTATGTGAAAAATGACATAAGGCCACACAGATCCAGGAGGAACAAAATGGGGAGAGATACTGTGGGTTAAGCTGGAAAGGAAAATGGGGCCAGCATCCGCACAGGTGTGGTCTATAGACCACCAGCCCAGGAGGAAGAAAATGATAGGGAGTTGATGCTAGCCATCCAAAGGATGGCTGACAAGGGTGAGGTAGTACTGGTTGGAGACTTCAATATACCAGATGTGGACTGGAGCATCCCAGCAGCAGCATCAACTAGGGCAGATTTATCCTGGACTCCTTCAGGGTGCCTTCCTCAAGCAACTGGTCATGGAACCAACTTGGCAGAAGGCAATACTGGACCTTGTGCTCACAAACAGGGACAGTGTGATGGGGTAACAGTGGGGAGCACCTGGGTAACAGTGACCACCAGTCATTGTGGTTTGAAATCACAGAAAGAGCAGAACCAAACCACACAAAAGCACGTATCCTGGATTTTAGGGGGCAGACTTTGGGAAAATGGGGAGATGCTTGAAAGAGGCATTAAGGGAATGGGACAGGAATCAGGGATTGAGGAACAGTGGGCAGTATTTAAAATGGGGATTATAAGAACAACAGATTATGCATTAAGCAGGTTAGCAAGAGGAAAAGAAAGAGAGACCATTATGGTTTTCCAAAGAGGTAGCAAAGAAAGTGAAAGCCAAAAGACTGCATTCAGGCAATACAAAAGACACAGGCAGAAGGGGATAGGGAGAAGTACCAGGAGAAACAAAGGGAGGCAGGGAAGTCAGTAAGGAAGCCAAAGCTCAGACAGAAGAACACATTGCAAAATCAGTGGTTAAAGGGGACAAAACTTTTACAGGTACATAAGGAAAAAGAAGGACAAAGGGAGGGATAGTTAGACTGAAGGGGAGGATGGGAGCAGCGTGGAGGATGACAACAGTAAAGCTGACATATTGAACAGGTATTTCTGCTCAGTCTTTACTAAGGAAGAGGGGTAATGGGTCTGAAGGGAGTACAAGGGTGACAATGGTGCAGAAATGGACACAAGTCCCTTTACACGAGAAGAAAGGGTCCTGAAGGAACTGGAAGTACAGAGTTGACAAAGCAATGGGGCCAGATGGGTGCACCCCAGGGTCCTTAAAGAACTAAAAGAGGTGGTGGCTGAACCTCTGGCTATCCTGTTCAGCCAATCACTGGAAACAGGGGAGGTACCCAAAGACTGGAGGACAGCAGATGTAGTCCCCTTATACAAAAGTGGGAACAAAGAGGAAGCAGGGAACTACAGACCAGTCAGCCTCACCTCGGTAGTGGGAAAGATCATGGAAGCACTACTGAAGGAGAGATTGTGGAACATCTGGTTGTCAATGGACTACAGGACCCAAGGCAGCATGGTTTCACCAGGGAGGTCATGTCAGACCAACCTCATTGAATTTTTGACTGGGTGACTAGGGAGGTGGATCAGGGGAGGGCAGTGGACATGGCCTATCTGGACTTCAGCAAGGCTTTGACACTGTGCCACATAGAAGACTATTACACAACTGGGGAATATGGTGTGGGCAGGACAGTAGTGTGGTGGGTAGGTAACTGGCTGGGTGGCAGGACACAGAGGGTGGTGGTAAATGGCTGTCACTCCACAGAGGAAGAGTGACCAGTGGGGTACCACAGGGATCAGTGCTGGACCGTTCCTATTCAACATCTTCATCAGTGACATTGCACAGGATATAGAAGGCAGAATTTCACTGTTCGCTGATGACACAAAGCTCTGTAACAGAGTAGACACACCAGAGGGTGTAGACAGAATGAGAAGGGACCTGCAGAAACTTGAAGAATGGTCAAGGGTTTGGCAGTTGAAATTCAATGCAAAGAAGTGCAAGATAATGCATATGGGGTACAAAAACCCTGGCACAATATATCAGTTGGGGGTGAGGATATAGCATGCACCAAGCAGGAAAGGGATCTTGGGGTTGTCATCTCTGATGACCTCAAGGTAGGGAAACAGTGTGACAAGGCATCAGGTAAAGCAAATAGGATGCTGGGATGTATAGGCAGGGCATCACCAGCAGGAAAAGGGAGGTCATAATTCCGCTATACAAGACACTAGTGAGGCCCCACCTGGAGTACAGTGTACAGTTCTGGAGACCATGCCTACGTAAGGACATAGACAGGGTAGAGAAGGTTCAGAGGAGGCAACAAAGATGGTGCATGGGTTGCATCACAAATCCTATGAAGACAGGTTGAAGGAACTGAACATGTACTCCTGGAGGAGAGGAGGGAGAGAGGGGATATGATAGAGACATACAAGTATCTTACAGGGAGGAACAGGGTGCAGGAAAACACTATTTTTAAGCAAAAGATGTTTCAGGACTAGAGGGCATGGGATGAAGTTGGGGGAGGACTTCAGAGGAAACATGAGAAAGAATTTCTTCACAGAACGGGTGGTGGACAAGTGGAACACCCTGCCAGAGAAAGTGGTGGGGGCTGAAACAATCACGGGATTTAAGAATGCACGGGATAGACATAAAGGAATTCTAGAGGTCAGGGGTAAGGGGAAATAGACTTCTAGGAAAACAAACTGAACTTACAAGCTCAAATGGGCAGACTAGGTGGGCCATAGGCCCTTATCTGCCGACACTGTCTATGTATCTATGTATCTATGTAGGGATCTGCCCCCCCAAGAGGTCAGAGTCCTTCTTACCAGCTAGCCTCAGGTAGCTCAAGTGGGTCAGCAGCAGGCCTCTGATTTTAAAGTTTAAATTCCCACAGAGTGGCTGGGAAATGACCTGTGTATTATTGTACTGCATAGCGCTACATAGTTGAACATGCACACACAGAGAAATATGCATTACAGACTCTTTGAGGGTTGTGGGGAGTTTACTAGGTAGTATGAAGAAGAAGAGACTTGAAGGGGAAATGCTTAAAGAGTGGAACTGTTGCAATTAAATTCGCAGCCATATTGGAGTATAGGACTCCAGCAGTTCTGCAGCCCACTTTGCATATTTAGAAGAATGACTAGCTAAGTAATAGTTAGAAAAGTTGAGAAGCTTGAGTCCTCTTAGGTGTTTCAGGGCCCCTAACTTAATGTAAGCCTTTCTAGGTTGTTTGCCTTTCCAAATAAAACTTGATACGATTGAGTGTAGACATTGGAACCAGCTACAAGGAAGGAAAACATTTAACATGTTCAAAGGATAAAATATCCAGGGAAGCCCATTCATTTTAATTATACTAATATGCGCCTGTAGAAAAACAGAGAGGAGGTTCCATCTTTCAAGGTCTTTCTTGATAGACTCCATAATTTTACTCAGGTTAAGCTGCTTCATTAATGCTAAACTCCAGGACAAGTGGATACCAAGGTACTTCATGCTCTTCACCCAGGTTAACCCCAGATGTACATAATCGGCATGGATAGTTCCGAGATTCAGAGGCATGACAGTGTTTTTTCCTACGTTGAGTTTATACCCTGAAAACCTTCCGAATTCCAAAATAAGGTGAAGCACTTCTGGCAAAGACATATGTAGGTTTGATAGGTGGAGCAGAATATCATCTGCATACACCGAGATTTTTAAGATCAAAAGTCCCCACTTGAATGCTCGATATCTGGGGGGATGTTTTCAGAAGATATACCAGAGGTTCCATGTATAAGTTGAACAACAAGGGTGATAAGGGGCATCCCTGCCGAGTACCTGAAAATAGGGAAATTCCCTTGGGTATCATGCCTTTTCAATATACCTTTGCTTTTGGATCAGAGTACAACATCTTTATCCATTTAATAAACTGTTCGGGGAAACCAAATTTCTCAAGTACTAGAAACATAAATTCCCATTGAACCTGGTCAAACGCCTTCTCCGCGTCCAGGGACACCAGCGCCATAGGGGTGCTGACATTCCCAGCCACAGAGAAGACATGTGACAACTTTCTAAGATGGTCTGCCGAGGTTCTACCACTCATGAAACTGACTTGCTCTGGTCCAATCAGGCTATCCCATACCTTTATGATCCTGGAGGAAAGGATCTTTGCAAAGATTTTCATGTCATAATTCATGAGGGATATGGGACGGTAACTGGAGACCCTGTCTGCAGGCTTATCTGGCTTGGGCAACACAATTATTAAGGCCTCCAATAGAAAGCAGTCCATGATACCTTTCTGACAAAGAAAGGAGAATACCTGCTGAAGGATGGGGGCAAGATCCTTTGCAACAGACTTATAAAAATTCGAGGAGAAACCATCTGGGCCAGGGGCTTGGTCAGCGGGAAGAGACCTGATGGCCTCTACAATTTCCTGACAGGAAATGGAGCATTCCAGAAGCATCTGCTGGTCATGGGTCAATCAAGGCAGGCAGACAGTCCGAATTCAAGTACTCTTGGACCAAGACCTGGGAAGGGGGTTGGGTTGAGGGGAATACAACTCAGCATAAAATTGGTCAAATTCCTGTACTATTTCCCCCAGGAATGTCTTAAGAGTTCCGTCTACCTGGGAAAATAAGACCAGTATCAACCTGGAGTCCTCTTGTTGTCTGAGACGAAGGGCCTGTAAATGGCCCACCTTGTCTCCTTGGTCTACATACATGGAGTGGGTTTAAAGAACAGCATATTCAGCTCTTTCTCTCGAGGTTTCAGTGTATTGGTGCCTGAGCTTTGACAAGTCAGTTTGTTTAATCTCAGAGGAATCCAAGAGTGGGTCACACTGAAGGATACTTATTTGTGCCAGCAGTTCTTGCAATTTGGCTTCCTGCTTCCTTTTACAGGTGACAGCAATGCAGCTAAATTCTCCTCTCAGGGAGCATTTAAGGGAAGCCCCAAATCTTGTCAAAATCAGGAATGGAACCATCATTCTGTTCCATATATTGCTTAATGAAATCTTTAATGCCAGATAATATTTGAGGGTCCTTCAGGAGTTGTGTGTTTAGCTTCCAGATGTGGTCTCTGTCAATGTTAGGGATGGGGTAAACTCCAGCCATACAGGGGAGTGGTCAGATGTAACCCAGGCCGAGATCCCACTGTTGAGAACCCCAGGCAGGGAGTTAACACTAATCAAAAAGAAGTCAATACGGGAGTACGACTTGAGAACCAGAGAGTAGAATGTGAAAGCTTGGTCATCTGGGTGTAGCACCCTCCAAGGATGACACAGTCCGCTCATTACAATTAACTCATGTAATGCTGCTTGGGTAGGGCAAAATTTTGCAGGGTGATGATGTGACCTATCTAGGTTAGAAGTAAGGGTTACATTCCAATCTGCTGCATGTAACATTGGAATATGTACATACGGGACAAGCAGGTTAGTATGGTGGGAAAAGAATTCCGGTGTGGGGGTGTTTGGCCCATAGATGCATCCTAACAGAATTTCTGAGTGATCTAACACCCCATGAAGTAGAATATAGTGACCTGGTGGGTCAGCAATACTTTGTTTGACACTAAAGTTAACCCCTTTGAAAAACAGGATAGCAACCCCTCTCTGCTGAGTAGAATTACCTGCAGCATAAACCTGGCCCACATATTGTCTTCGAAATTACAGATTTTCAGTGGTGAGGAGATGGGTTTCCTGTAAGAAGGCCATCCTACATTGGAGGAAGTTTAGGTGCTTGATAATTTAATACCTTTTCCCTCTTGCTCTCGCACCCTTAACGTTCCACAAAATATATCTCATGGTAAAAACTTAGCAATTTGCGGGTAAACCAATGGTGAGTAATCTAGTAAACATTTGACACTTAGCCATTGGTGTAGTATTGATGCCCTTGCCTCTGAGCCCCAACCCCCTTTGGAAACTTCCAGCACCCAAAACCTACCTCCCCTTCCCTCCCTAGTCCCATCAGAACGTGCTTGAGGAGCCGGCCCAGTGGTGCTGAGGGTTGAGGAGCTGGATGCCTCACTTCACGCCACGCCAGCTACCTCGGTTCAGGAATGAGCTCGGGTTGCTGGGGGTTGGCAGGGGAGGAAGAGGATTGAGCGTCCGGAGGGCAGCTCTCCTCTTCTGGGGAGGGACAGGGTTCCCTATTCGGTGCTCTGCTGATCTCTGGTGGAAGCTGGAGACACAGCAGGCACTGAGGAGTAGAAAGAAGGAGTGGGGGGTGGCAGACGTCAGATTATGCCTTGATGTCATGGCATCAGCCACTCCCCAGAAAAACAGAGAAAATGCCTCTCGACTCTGGCGGAGACTGAGCACCGGAGCTTGCCCCTGATTTGCAGCCACCCTCCTGGCATCCTCCTGACTGATGTTACTGCAGTGTAGGGGCATTGGAGCCTGCACTGTCCCCACCCTGGGGTATAACTGAGGCTACATGGATGATGGAGAATGGCTCAGGTAGAGTGTGTGCCATAGGGGGATGACTCCATGTGCTCCAGAGGAAGACCAGAGCTGGGGGGGGGGGTGAGAGAAGGAATAAATAGTAAAATTACAAAAAAAAAAAAAAAGAACGTTCTCGAGATTTATTGACATGTTGTAACAGAGTGCACCCATAAAACAAGCCAACCCACCCCCTAAATAAATAAACTCCTAGAAACCCCCTTTTCTTCCCCAGTCCTAAAGACCGCACCTCCTTCATTTTCCTGGTCGTGATGAGACACATCCCTCCCTATGGAGATGACCTCCCACGACCACCTCCCCGGCTCCCCACCTTGAAAGAATGCTAACCCATGTAAGCCATTAGCATAAATGTAAAAGTTTGAAAACATTTAAACTTAACCAAGCAGCTAACAAACATTTAAAAAGGCAATGAGATGAGTAACGAGTACTGACATTAATCATGCCCCTCTACCAGGCTGTCCCTGCACTGACATTTATAAATTAAATAGGTTGGGCCCCATTAATTGTGATAATATAAAACATCCAGAACAACATTAAACAGAACACTGTAACAAGGGTCCTTTTTCTGTGACTTGGAGGCAACGGCCGAATTCTATGTGCAATAAGTCCAGAGAAAATATAAAGTCCCAACACTAAGGCCCTGCTGGAGCAAAGTAAACAGGATTAGAAAAAAAAAAGAAAACATCACTTTGTGTTCGGCCAAGCAGTAATAATTGGTAATAGTGGCAAACATAAAAACAGCACTGAGACTGAAAGCTGTCAGTGTAACAGCTGGGGTACTCAGTAACAAAAACAAAGAATGCTACTTCACAAAGTAAAGTAAAACCTTCTGGTGCTCAAAACGGTCAGGTCCACCAATATTACACACAAAGTGATCCCTAAATCAGCTGGGATCACCAAACAAAAAGCTGCGAGCTGGAGTGCTTTAAATCAAAGCAGTAGAGAGCAGTCACTGAGAAGCACCTGAGGATACTTCACAATCATCAGGAGATCTCCCTCAATCATTATGATAGAGTGATACCTCCCCTATGTGGAGATCCAGAGCAAACTAATAAAGTAATGGTTTAAGTAAGCAGCAGATAGCATGATTGCCACCTGCTTCAGTCTTTACTAATATTGAAAGAATCCACTACTCTGAGGGCTCATAGTCAGTCGCATAGCAACTTAGCTTGCAATCAGTACAGGAAGCCATAAAGCAGACCACATCTGCACTTTTGCATACCTGATTTCTTCTGGACTAGCAGGAACAGGGCATCCACTATTGCCTCACTTAAACAAATCTGGATACAGTGATTTAAGCATAGTGTTGGCTTGCTTGACAGACTCAAAACTGTGTCAGATGTCAGAGTGCAACACTTGCAGTGTTGCTGGGTTTTTCATATGAAATTTCACCCCAACGGCAATTAACTTGGATACCGTTGGATACATCTCAGTCCTCTTCACCTTCTCCAATTTGAGGAGGTCCTGGGCAATTCTAATGCGTTGTCCTTCCCACTGAAGCTCTTGTACTTCTTTTTGTTGAGAATAAATTGTTTATCTAGGAAGTTGAGCAATTGAAAGATTATCAGTCGTGGAGGAGATCCCAGGGAAGGGGTAAGCCGAAGTGATCTATGTGCCCGCTCAATTATGTACTCAGGGCCATTGGAGGAAGGACCGGCAACCTTTTTATAGAACTTTTGAAAAATACAACCGGTACTGACCACTCCTTGCCCTCGGGAAAACCAAGTATCACCATATTATTCCTCCGGGACCTCCCCTCAAGGTCTCCTAGTGTCCTTTCGATCGCTTTGACCCGCTTTCTTAGTTGGGCCACATCCGGATCCATTCTAGCCTGCCAGTCATCCAGTGAAGAGATTCTAGCCTCGTTGTCTGTGGTGCACCTGGTAAGTAAATCCAATGACTATCTAATGTTTTGTAGGTCATGAGCCAGTGTGTCCAATGTAGCTTTGAGAGGATTCAGGCCCTCCAGGACTTTAGCCTCTGTAAGTGCAGCCTGGGAGGTTGCAGTAGGGCCTGCGCTTTGGAGCGCTTTGCTGATTTGTCTCATGTCAGCATTGTAGAAGGGGTATGCTGCGGCAATGGCTCCCTCATTTCTGCCTCCATTCCAATTTGCTTTTTGCCCAGTGGGGTCGATGATGTTTTCCAGAGATCACAACATGCCAGGATTGTATTTTTTTTATTAGGTTAGCACTGAAAAAAGTAAAGTTTGTAACGGGAGGAGTGGGATCAGTGTAAGGAGCATCTGCTCAGGCAGCCATCATGTGTCCAACTGGTGTTAACATTTTCTGATGCAGTCTTATTTTCATAGCTGTATTCCAAAAGCCACAGAGAGTTTTCAAATTAAGAGGTGCAAGGGTTGTGATTTATGTCCTTTATGCTGTAAATTGATTTCTCTGGATTCTGCTTGCTACTTTTGGTTTGAAGACTGAATGATTCTAGATAGCCAGTATTGCAAATTTCATTAAAAGCTAAGCAGGGTTTATTTGTATTTTCACTGATGTTTCTATATCATAAGATGCGTATGCCAATTGAACATCAACACCTCTACCGTGAATGACAGTACAGTAACACAGCAAATGGTTGCTGTACTGTCACTGCGGAACCCCAGCACTGCTTTCTCAGGGTCTTGCACCCCCTCCCTGAATCAACTCTGACTTGGAGTTGATTATCTTAAGTACGGGGTGCAGGAGCAGAGCCACCCTCATTTGGGGTTAGGAGGTGAAGACTCCTGAAGAAAACAAAGTGTTCTTGGACGGATTTATGCCGACTGCAATTGTGGTCGACATAAGTCCATCACTGTAACATTGGTCGACAAACTACTTGTTAAACCGGCATCGTACAAGATGTAAGTAGTAAGCATTTAACAGAATCTTCACTTTTTATGTTTCAGTAAGCTTAGCAGCATTTTTGTCTTGAACTGCACTAAAGTCTGGTAGTAGTGTTTGTCTGGGGGAACTCAGCTGTAGTATTTAAACCAACTCTATCCAGAGCCAATATGGCTGCAGCTGTGCTAGTGAAGGTCCCGTTTCCCCCATTTGCTCACCACCATTTTGGCCCGAATCCTTGATGCTCCCTGAGTGTGATGAAGCTCATGGCAAAACAGTCTGCCATGCCCAAGATGGCTGCAGTGAATTTGTGCATGTGCACTAAGCATCGGTGGCCATCTTGAGCATGGTGGGTGACTGGCAACTGAAATAGTGCACCTGCAGGGGGGTGGGGAGTGAACGGACTGTTTTGGAGCTGTGGCCTGATTGTACTGCAACTCCAAAATGGAACCACTGTTCAGTGTCAATCCAATGGCTCACTTTTGGAGCTTCTGCAGAACAACCACAGGCTCTGCCCACTGCAGCTAGCTGTTGCAGACCCATCTCTCCTTTACCTACTGCACAGAAAATATACATCAGGTTAATTCTAGATAAGTTAACAATTTGGATGGAAGAACATTCATTAATATCCAAGTTCCAGTGTGGTTTTAGAAAGTTTCATAGTACACCAGATTTGGTATTTACCGTAAACTACCTTGTGGAAACTTACAGCACGTGTTTGAGAAAGGAAAAAATGTGTATGTCTGGTTTATAGATACAGTACATAATCAGCTTTTAATTCTGTTAATAGTGAAACCTTACGGAATATATTATCAGAGATGAATACTGATGATAGATTATTTTGTTGCTAAAAATTTTGTACACCAATACAACTGCCTGTGTTAGGTATGCAACTGATGGTGCATTAACAGATGCTTTTGAGATACAGTATAGTGTAAAGCAGGGATGTTTGCTTGCCCCCCAACTTTTTAATTTATATATTGAATCATTAGTCAAATGTTTAAGTGAAGTAGACTTATTTCCTCCAAGTATAGATAAGTAAGCAATAATACCCGACATGGTGAGCAGAACTGAGAAACTCCAGACAGCCCAGGGGTGTAATGAGGCCTGATGCCGCAGGTGCAGGGCCTTATACCCCCTAGAAGGTCAGGTATTTCCCAATACTGCCCACCCTGGAGGGTATTATTGCACTTAGAAAATGGGCCACTGTGTTATATATGTTTGGAAGGAAATATTTTTTATGTGGACATTTTAACTCTCTTGTGTCTTTTATTCATTTTGTGATAAGAATTCCTTCATCTGCATTTATGTATTGAGCTTTTCTCCTTGAGGTAAGGATTTTTGCCCTAGTTGAGTCCCTGTAGTTTGCATATAAAACTGTTTGTTATAATTACTCCTACACTAATACAGGACTACACAGACACACATGTTGCCAGTATGTTTTGCTGGTTTTTAAAATTATACTTATTTATGAATTGAACCCTTTTTCTTTTTAGCTGTCCTTTTTTTTTTGTACTGTGAGCGTGACTGCAATCTCAGTGGCAGGGTCGGGATGGCGGCAGGGTAAACCATGCATCATGGAGCCGCTGGAATGAGGTACGGTGATTTTTACAGCTGTGTGGGCAGAGCTCTGTAGTCATTATGCCATCACTGTAAGATACTAGCACTGTGGAAGCACGTGACCGGACCGCTGGCCGGTGTGCCTCCACAGAGCTGTGGCACAGTTTAATTGGTTGTGTTTATGCAGCACTTCCCCTCCTCTTGCAGCAAAAACACACCCACTTCAGGGGCACTACTTTTTCTTCCACAACTTCAGAAGTGATGGCTACCCTGCAAAACATGGTGATGCCGACGCAGACTGCTCATGCACAGGTTTTGCGCATGCACATTTCCGTCATCGCCGCCATGTTGTGTATGGAATGACAGCTCCAGCTCTGTCAGTGCCACTCAGCCGCTGCACTCCATAATACAAATCAATAATATATATTTTAAATAGAGAGGTTTACAAGAAAGGACAGCAGTAATTCCCAGACTTGCGGGAAGCCGAGTGCTGGAGCCAGGCCGATGGTGGTGGTGGAGACACAGCAGCTGGTCAGTGATGGCACAGCTTCTGCTGGGTGCAGTTGTGAAGGGAAGGGGGCTGAGTATGAAATCGAGGGGGAGGACCACCAGTGAACCTGGGGGGCACCATTGGATAGTACTGGCAACAGGACCATCTGTTTAACTAGAGGGAGAGAAAGAGGGGGGGACTTTCCATGAAGCCAAGGTAGCAGTCAGTGTAGCTGCTAGGAGGGGCAGCCATCTCTGAAGCTGCTGCTGTGAGGTGGCGGAGTAAGAGGACAGTCTGTGAAGTTGCTGCTCTCAAGGTAAGGGGTTGGGGAGCTTTAATTTTTCACACCAGCAGCCTTTCTGAGTAAATATTATGGTCAAGTGAAAAAGGTTGGGCGGGGGCTGGAGAAAAAGAGAAGTAACACTGTCTCCCTCCTTTGATTACAATCTTCAGCTTGTGTTTTTTTTTATGATTATCTGTTGGTATTATATATGTTGGTTACAGGCAGATTTAAGGCCACATTGCTATTGTTATTACTATAAATAACACAGCTCAGCACTTGTCATGTCAGTAATCCTGAACTCTAAATCTGGATTTATTTTAATATGTGGTGTGCAAAGGGTGTGTGGTACAATGGGATTTTGTACAGTTTATGTTGATAGTGGAGAAATTGTGGTGTATGTGTTGATGAGGTGGATTTTGAGTGTTTTGGTGAGTGCATTTTGCATTTTATCATTGGCTGTGGGTAAACTTTACTGTTTTTTGGTGTCATGCTGCTTTTTCCATGATTTATATGATAGTAACAGTTTGTTACGTGTTGGAATTATGGTGTGAGATGTATTTTTCAGTACAAATGTTGGATGTGTATGTGTTTTCGGGGTTGTGTTGTTTGTAGTACCTGGCTGGTAGCTGTGTTGCAATGTTAATGGGATCAGAACTTGTGTGAACATTATGTATGGTGGTGTAGTGGATTATTGTGCTTTGCATGTGTTTTGTGAGCCTTTTTTTACTTTTTTGGGAGAAGTGTAATATTGTATATATCTATCTTACCTTAAATCACAATGAAAGTGATATTTTTTGCTGTGATTGTCAGCATGTTGAAACAGGATCTAAGGAAGTTTTCCATTGTTTTTGGCAGAGACGTACAGCAGATGCTGACTGCTGAACTTCAGTTGTGTCGGGCTGGTAGTATTTTTAGATTTCTCCACTAATGATGCTGGATATTTGTTGCTGCTTTTGCTCATTTATGTGGGAATAGTCATTAAGACTTTGGACTTGCCTATGTCCCAGTATTTGAATAATTACTGTTGGGGCTACACTTGCTTCATTTCATTTTTGAATTTGATGTTTCCTTGTGCTGTGGTTCTTGCCTGTTTTTGTACCAGCATTACTAATCATGGTTTTGTATGAATTGACATATTTTGTGTATTCCAGCTGGCTGATTTTTAAACTGTGTTGTTGGAAAGTGGTTCTTGCCTGTGTTTCAGTTCATATTTAGGAAAATGTGTAGCCATCTTGGCCCTGGGCTAGGAAGTGCAGATGAATGGTTGGTTATTCAAGTCTAACACCAGGTGCTGGGGCTGTTATACCCAACATTAACCAGTGCTGTACTATGTGTTACTGCTCTGGTGCAGATCTTGCTCTTTTGAAGAGTTGGTACCACATCAGTGTCCCCTCTACCCATCTCTGCTGGCTGCTCATCTAGTAGTTAAAGATTCCATGGCATTTACCTTTGTTTCAGCTCTTTATGATCCACCCACATCAGTCCAGGTCTCAGGCTGCTGCTGGAGACCACCCAGCCCTGACTGTGCCATCTACCTCCTTGTTCCCCCACAGATTGCACCTTGTGATAGTGTCCTTGGTTTGCTCCTCCCTTTCCCCTGAAGACCACATCTGGTGACTGGTGCAGAACAGGTGCTGAGCTTGGACTGAAAATGGGAAGGGATTCCCACCTTAGGTTCACTTCTGTGGATGTTCTCATTCATGCAAGGTGACTCTTGGCCCTTCTTCCTCTCAGGCTTCACACAGTTTCATAGTTTCATAGTTTGAATATGAATCCTGGAGGCCGAGGCCCATTATGGACTTGCCACCACTCACTGGTGGTAGTTATAATTACTATTACCCATATTCTGGTCAAAGTAATTTTTAAACTGTTCAGTGCTATCACTCATTACTATATAACTAGGCAAGGAGTTCCATACTAATGGGACTCTGTGTGTAAAGAACCTTTACCGTCTTTGTGACTTGTTGCGGGTACATTGTATCTTAACTTTATGTGATCTGGAAATGCTTACCTGTAGTTGCTTTACAAGACAAATGGTATCAAGCAAAATTCCTTTGTTAAGTGTATTATAAATGTAAATGAGATCTCTTCTTAATAATCTGTACTCCACAGAGTATAGCTTCAATGTATTCAATCTATCCTCATAGCTCTTGTCTTTCATAACCTAAATCATTTTTGTTACCCTAAGTTGAACTTTTTCAATCATATTAGAAATTAGGAGAAGTGGCGAGCATATAGGACGAAAGTCCATTTGGCTCAGTATTCTTCCTATGAATCCTAAAATCATACTTAGACTACCAGCTGATGTAGGGGCACAGAATGGAGCACAGTATTCTAGATGAGGTCTAACCAGGCTTGTATACAGAGGAATTATAACGTCAGGTTTTTTCTCTTCATATGTCTCCTATTACATCCTAGTATCGAATAACATGTTTTAACTATTTCGTTTGTATGTTGATCGAATTTAAGATAATTTGAAATTGTTACCCCAGATCTTTTTACTCAGTTATGACTTCTAAGATGACACTATTCATTGTGTAAGTTGCACCCGTGTTATTTGTTTCAAAGTGCATCACCTTACATTTTTTCTCTTCAAATGTTATAAGATTTTTGGCTGCCCATGAACATATTTTATATAAGTTATCATGTTACTTCTTGACTGATTCCCTATTAAAAACAATGCATCCCACTTTGCAGTCATCGCATATTTATTTACCCACACTTCTTTTGATGTCTACAAACAGCATACAGCATACAGTATTAAACAGCAAAGGGCCCAAAACCGATCCCTGTAGCACACCACTCGTAACTGTACCCCATTCAGATTCATGCCCTCTTAAGACTACCCTCTGCTTCCTATTCTCAAGCCATGAAGCAATCCAATTAATAATATAATGTTTACTTTCATTTTAAGTAGTTGCTCAATTAATATTTTATGTGAGACCATATCAAACACCTTGGAGAAATCCAAATAAATCACTTCAACTGGCATTTCATTATCCAATGCCAAACTCACAGGCTCGAAAAAACTAATAAGATTGGTAAGACATGAACTCCCAGGAGTAAAGCCTTGCTGTGCGCTATCTAAAGGGCCCTCTTTAGTAATGTGTTCCACAATCCTTGTATGTAACAATCTTTCCATCATTTTGCCTATAATGGAAGTCAGGCTGATAGGCCTATAATTCCCAACTATTTCCTTGCTACCACCTCTATGTATTGGTATAACATTGGGGACTCTCCATGTATCCAATTTCATACCATTATTAATAGATGTATTAAATAACACTGTTAATGGTCCAGTAAGTTATTTTATCAACTCCTTAATGAATTTAGGTGTAATTCCATCAGGTCCAGCAGATGAATCTGTTTTGAGATTATGTACTATATTATACCTTCTACTTCTTGTTCAGTGATCACTATATTATTATCATAACTACTAGGATCTTTCCTCGTAGAAATTTCTTTATGTTTAAATACAGTCAGAAATATTCATTGAGTTCCTGTATAATGTCTATTTCTTCTGTTATTATTGGGTCTTCAATTTTTAAAGGTCCTACACTACCCTGGCTTCCCTTCAAGGATCCTACATAGTTGTAAAAAGCTTTCTTATTATGTTTTGTATTTGTAACTAGTTTTAATTCTAGATCCTGTTTCCTTAGTCTAATCATTTTTTTTTAGTTTCATTTGCTAGTGTTTTAAACTTAGACCAATTCTCAGTGGTATGTGATTTACTATACTTTTTATGTGCATGATTTTTTTTTATTTATACAATGCCTAACTTCATTATTCCACCACAAGGGGATTATTTTTTTGTTGATATAATATTTAGTTCTTTCTGGTACCCAGGTATCCAAGCAGAATCTAATTTTCTTATATATTTCATCCCATTGTTCCTCCAAGTTGAGATTTTTTAGATCTTTCTGCCAGTTCTAGTCAGCCATGTATTGTTTTATGCAAGCAATAACACACAATGAGGTGTGGGTTATCTCTGATGAAACTGCGCCCAGGTGCGTTGTTGACGCGAGGCACTGGCGCCGAGTGCCTTATGCACCTGGGCATGCTCTTATCAGGAGATAACCTACACCTCGGAGTGTGTTATTGCGCTTAAAAATGGGCCCTGAAGTAATTATTTATTGGGAAAAACCAAAAATTATACAAAATTTACAAAATATGAAAAAACATGGTTTAATAACTCAAGTAGTAAAAAGTAGTCCCCCTATAAAGTCATAGTTAAGTTGGCAGCACAGTGCTGTTACTGTGTTTACTAATTTAGATTGCTTTAAATCCTTCTGTGACATTTTTGTGTTGTTTTTCCTGTTAAATGGTGAGTACTGGGTTTTAAGACTGAGCTTGCACTCACACTGACTGCTGCCCCATCTGCAATCTTGTCTGATGAGGTTGCTGTACTGCATTCTCAAATATCACCGCCGAAAAAAAGTGACCATTATCGTGATTGTTATCGGTTAGTTTCCACAAACTGTAAAGTCAGTGACACACATACTAAAACAAAAACACAGAATCCATCCCTACAAACTGCACAATCAATGTTAAAGCAGTTAGTTTCTGTACCCTGACCACCCATTGCGGTTTGAAAACCGCAATCTGATAAGCCTGTCTATGGTGGCCACTGACGGACACGCTCGGTCCAGTGAAGCCAAGCATTTAGCAGATTTTTTTTTTAATAAAACTGCACCAAAATAAAACAAATATTTGCTAAATGGCTGGCTTCACTGGGCACGAGCGTGTCCATCAGCGGCCACCGTAGACAGGTTATCACTTTACATAGAAACATAGAAACATAGACTTTGACGGCAGATAAGGACCGCTAAGCCCATCTAGTCTGCCCATTTCCCTACCTACAGGATAGGCCACAGATCCTATTTAACCAACAGCCTATATCTTCCTGCCCCCCACAAGAATTGCCTTATGTCTGTCCCATGCATTCTTGAATTCTCCCACAGTTTTAGACTCCACAACTTCCTCAGGAAGGCTGTTCCATGCATCCACTACCTCTCTGTGAAATAATACTTCCTCACATTGCCCCTGAACCGCCCTCCTTCTATCTTTAAATTGTGTCCCTTGTTCTTGCAAGTCTCTTTTTCTGAAAGATGCTACCCTCTTGGACTTTCTTGATTCCCTTGAGGTACTTGAAAGTTTCTATCATGTCCCCCTTCTCCCTTCTTTCCTCAAGGGTATACATATTAAGCTCCTTTAGTCTCTCCTCATACGGCTTCTCTTACAGACCCTACACCATTTTAGTTGCCCTCCTCTGGACTGCCTCTATCCTGTCTATGTCCTTGCTTAGATGGGTCTCCAGAACTGGACACAGTATTCCAGATGGGGTCTCACCAACTGTCTGTACAGAGGGATAACAACTTCCTGTTTTCTGCTGCTGATGCCTCTCCCTATACATCCCAGTATACCCCCGGCCCTCCCTACTGCCTTCTCACATTGCTTGCTAACCTTAAGGTCATCTGATATGATTACCCCAGTCCCTTTCCTGTTTTGTTGTTGTTACTACCTCCCACCCATTGTGTATTCTTCCCTGGTTCTTGTTTCCCAGGTGCATTATTTTGCACTTTTTTGCATTGAACTTAGCCGCCATATGTCAGACCATTCCGCCAACCTTGCCAAGTCCTTTTCATCCTTTCCACGCCTCCTTGTGTCATCAACCCTGTTGCAGATCTTTGTGTCATCTGCAAAAGGCATACTTTTCCTTCCAGTCCCTCTGCAATGCCACTGATGAAGACATTAAAAGGACTGGACCCAATACTGAACCTCATGTACCCCACTAGTAACCGCCTCTTTCTTCAGAGTGGACTCCATTTACAATTACCTTCTGTGTCCTGTTGTCCAGCCAATGTTTTACCTAGGCTACCAACCTGGGACCCACTCCCAGGCTGGTTAATTTGACTAATAATCTTTGTGTGGACTGTGTCAAATGCCTTGCTAAAGTCTAGGTAGGCCATGTCTACAGCCCCTCCCTGGTCTACTACTTTGGTCACCCAGTCAAAGAAATCTATTAGATTCGTCTGACATGACCTTCCCGCTGTGAACCCATGCTGCCTTGGATCCTGTGCTCCACTGACCTCTAGGTACTCAACTATTCTTTCCTTCAGAAGTGACTCCATCACTTTCCCTACCACAGAGGTCAGACTGACAGGTCTGTAGTTTCCTGCCTCTCTCTTGGTCCCACTTTTGTGAAGGGGAATCACATCCGCCTTCCTCCAGTCCTCGGGTACCACACCATCCTCCCATGATTTATTAAAAAGAGTAGCCAGTGGTTTCACTAGTTCCTTCCTTAATTCTTTTAGAATTCTGGGTGAATTCCATCAGACCCATTGCTTTGTTCACTTTCAGTTTTAGGAGTTCTTGCAGAACCCTTTCTTCTGTGAAAGGACTGGGATCGACCCCCCTATCAAGAGTGCTTCTGTTAATTGGATTAGGCACTTCCCCCTCCTCTTTTGTGAATACTGAGCAGAAATATTCGTTCAGTATTCCTGCTTTTTCACTGTCCCCCTCTGCCCACCCACCGTTTATTCTATTCAGCCTCACTATCCCTCCCTTTGTCTTTCTACGCTTGCTGATGTACCTATAAAAGGTTTTATCCCCCTTCTTAACTGAGTTGGCTATCTTTTCCTCAGTTTGGGCCTTTGCTATTCTGACTTCCCTCCCTGCTTCTTTCTGCCTTAACTGGTACAGCTCTCTGTCCTGCTCCTTCTGTGTTTCCTTATACTTCTGGAATGCTATCTTTTTCTGCGGTTTCAAACTGCAACGGACAGTCAGGGTACAGAAACTAACTGCTTTTACATTGATTGTGCAGTTTTTAGGGATGGATTCTGTGTTTTTAGTTTACTATGTGCCTCACTGACTTTACAGTTTGTGGAAATGAACCGATAACAATCACATTTTTTTCTGGCGGGTTTCTCGGTGATGTTGGGAAGGAGAGCTATACACTGGCGGCCAGAGGCAGATAAGCAGTGAAATTAAAAAAAAAGGTACCAAGTCAAAAGTCCTAATAAAAGTAAAAGTAAAATGCAGCTTTGCACTTGGTGGGGAGAGTCGCAAGGAAGGAGGACGGCTGTTTGTCCGCAAGGGAGGACAGCAATCAGCGAGAGAGCCCAACAGAATTTTTTTCATAACTGGCATGCATGGATCTCTGGCTGCACTGTGTCTTGCTTGGCGTAACAAGTACCAGTTACCATATATATCAGCTGATAAGGACACGGCTACTGATACTTGTTAGCCAATCAGGATGCAGGCTCTCTCTTGCCCATTTTATAGGCTACTATAGTCAGCTTTTGCATAGTCTCTTATTTTAGTGATACCTTTATTATTTTGAACAGTTGTCATTCCTAAATTAAGCAAGTCCATGTTATGATCACTGTCCCCTAACGATGGCAAAATGGTATTGGGAGTCTCCATATTCTTAATATTGGTAAATATCAAATCTAGTTGTTGTTCCTAGTAGGTTCTGTAACCAGTTGTTTTAGGTCCTGTTGTAATGTGACTTTGAGGAATCTTTTATCCAGCTGTCCATGTGCCTCTAAGCTGCAAATCTGGTGACATCCAGCAGACCAGACCTGGGTTTGAATCCCACAGCTTCCACTTGCATACTGTGTGACCCTGAGCAAGTCACTTAACTTCCTTGTGCTCGGATGAGGCATTAAACTGAGATCCCTTCTACCTGTCTCTAGTTCATGTCCAGGTGGAAATAAAAGAACCCATGGCACTTTTCACAAGAGTAGGGGGATTTTATTGATAAATCATATTACAGAAAATAATGTGCATTCACAGTTAAATAGTCACTGTTGGGTACAATGATATAATGAAAGAATAAAGAATGTAAAATGGACAAGGAGACCAACTGCAGCAAACATGGGGGGATGCTAAAAAAAATCAAAGTTAGGGAAAGGAAAATGGAAGGAGTAGAGGAATGTGACTAACAGAAATCATAAAGCAAATAACACCATACATTTACAGTTAAAGAGACACTGTTAAGCACAGGGGAAAAAACAGGGAAAATACAAAATGCACTGTAGGTAACAAAGACAGTAATTGCGGAAAACATAAAGGAAGACCTAAAAATAAAACAAATCAGAAATAGGGAAAGGGAAGAATGTAGAAAGTAGGGGAGGTACAATAAGGATAACAAAAAGCAAACAAAAAAAATACTGAAAACAATATGCGATCACAGTGAACTAGACGCTGCAGAAAACAAATAAAGAGGGATTTTCTTTTGTAGGTTATTTCTTTCTGTACTAGTGTCCTCCAGTTCTATAAAAGAAAAAAGGTCAACAATGTGTAGACACATGCAGAGCGGACACTGTTGAGGGAGATTATTTAAGGCAGGACAATAAAAGAACAACAACAAAATTCTATAATACTACAGAGATATGAAGGACAATAAAACAAAAGGGAAAGAGGCACATTATGCTAAACCCCACTGTACACTCTGTGGAATTCCGCCCAGAGCCGTGAGAAAGCCATGGGGGGGGGGGACGATTCCTATCTGTCATATAAATACCGAAGAGAGCTCTGGTAAACATATGAGCCACCACAATGGAGGGGGGAGGGGGATTTCCTGCTGCCATACAGTGAAGGCACATCTGGCCTGCCATTGATAATATTTGCAAGTTGCAAAGCAAACTTGCAAAATACTGAGAATAGCAGTTCCAAACAGGGGGAAAAAGATTTAAGACTACAGTCTCATAAGTCAGAGTAGAGAAGGAAGGGTTAAACCACATGTTGCTGGCTTGCTGCCAAAACTCTGCACGGCAGGGAAATTTAAAGAGAAAATGTTTACGTTTTTCAAAAAGTTGGGGACAAGACAGATGATGACAAAACCATTCTTGGTGAAATGTGTGTTTCAGGGAGTCACGGACAGCCAGCTTCCCACAGAAGCAGAGCCATACAATGTTCCACATATAAAATGGGATTGAGGTATTCCTTAGCTGAGACAAAGCAGACTAGATCTTCGGGGGGGGGGTCAATACTTTACCTCTAAAAGGGGAGTGAAAGTTAAGGGTAATAATCTCTGCATACAACCCTTTCTGAGGGAGGTGGGCACAATCATCAAACGGCAAGTGCTAGGAGTAAATTTTTTTGTTGAAAAAAAGATATAACTAGGGAGTACTGACAAATATCATCATCCCAGTGAGACGAGGTGTACTGCAGACAGAAAAGCTAAAAGTGGTACAGTCCAGTCCCACAGAAAGGAGTGCTACTGACATGCCTGGTTTAAAAATGGGGAAAAATTAGTAGAGAAGTATATACTATAATAAAAAGCTATAGGGTTTACCATGCAAAGGCCTCCCATACTGCACTCATGGTAAGTGATGTCTCTCTTAATAGGGTTGAGGCGAGAGCCCCAAAGCCCTTGAAAAAAAAAAAAGACTATATATTTTGGTCTCCAAAGAGGAGGGCAGAGGATACACACAGCTGAGATAGGTGAAGCAAGGGAGCAACAGTGTTTTAATGAGATAGACATGCTTAAACTTAGCCAGTGTTCTATGTTTCCAAACCAGCAACCTTCTTATAGCAGTGGCCAAACACATTTCCAATTAACAACACCCAGATCTGAGTGGTTAAAGTAAATCCCCAGTATTTTCACAGGGCCCACACATACTGGGATACCCTCATAGAATTTTGAGCTCCCTGGAGGCAAAGGGAGCAGAGGGATGATCACACTTTTAGAGTAATTGATGGCAGAGCTAGACAACTCAGTATAGAGAGAAAGGGAAGTAAGGAAATGGGGGATAAAAGTGATATCAGGCAACATGATGCAGATATCCGCATAAGCCAGGGTACAAAAGTTTGGAAGCTCAGGCAACATCGAGATAACATGAATGTCAGGGGACTGGGAAAGAAGACGGAGCAGGGGTTGATAGAAAACACATATAATAAGGGGCTTAAGAGGCATCCATGGTGCACTCCTCAGTGCAAAGGAAGGGGGTTGTCCATATGGGAGTTAATAAATGGGGTAAGCGTGGCAGTCATATAAAGCATCTGAATCCACTCAATGAACACTGGGGTAAGACCATACTTAATAAGCACAGCGAACAAGTAATCATGTGCCACCCAATCAAAGGCACATTCCTGGTGCAAAGACAGAACTACTCATGAGAAGAGGCCCCAGCAGCCTCATTTGAATAGTTCTCTAAGAAGGTTCAGATGGCCAGTAATACATTGGGAAGGGATGGCACAGCCCTGTGAGGGGAAAATTAAGAAAGAGGTGGTCTGCATGAGCCAAACAGTTAAAATGCATACCAAGATCTTATAATCTGTGTTTAGTAGGCACAGAGGGTGCCAATTAGATAGAAGAGTTTGGTTCTCTTTTTTGTATATGAAGATTTAAAGGGCTTGAGAAGGGGGGGGGGTAAGGCTTCATGATGCAGTATCCAACTGAACAGAACCATCCCGACCCTGCCACTGAGATTGCAGTCATCCTGCAAAAACACAATATCCCCTGGAAGAGTGGTGAACAAGGAAAAGGTAGTTAACCATTTCCGATGGGACTTAAAGCTGTTAACATTGACAGTCAGCAGAGAAACCTGCCATGGAGCAAAGACAGGAAAAATTAAGAAGGCCTAGTTCCTCCCTTATTCATTTGGAACCAGGTCCTACCACGGACCTTTTTGAGCAATGAGTCACCTGGGGGGACGTCCACCCCAGAGGAAAGATCCTGCGCACAGGAGAGAAAGGAAGCATCTGAGCCCCCTCCTTCATTTTCTATGTCTTCCCGGTTAGAAGAAGAGGCCAAGGTGGCATATGCATTACGGAGGGTGATATCTGATTTCGTCACAGCCTGGGTCTTACCACCTTGCTTATGGCCTCTCTTCCTGACCACCACAGGATGGAATTCTTCCACATGTGTCTGGGCAGAAGGATGGGGATGGGGACACTTGTGTAGGTTCAGAGGTCAAAACATCTGGTGGTGGGAGATCCAGGCCATACACCTCCCAATCAGGAGGGTCCTGAGGTGACTCTCCTATGTCTTCCTCACATGGAGGAGAAAGTACCATGGGGCAACTGGATCAACCTCAGGAACTGATGTCTCAAGGGTCTTGGGGGCTAGGCAGAGGGCTTCTTCATATTGGGCCACCAAGCTTTGTCCTTTAGCTATCATGGCATCCTGGTTAAGTCCATCAGAGTGGCTATGTGAAGCCCAGGGACATCGGGAGAAAGAATGACCCTGCTCTTTACAAAGATTGCATCTATTGGGATGAGGGCAAGTGGCAAGGATGTGTCCGTATTCCAAGCAGCCATTACATCGGCTGTGTCACAAACAGAGCTCAGGTGAGTCCAGGACCCACACTTGTGGCAGGTCCATAGCTGACCAGGGTAGTAGCAAATGCCTTGATTTCTACCAATGTTGAAGTTCCCTGGCAGGTGAACAATGCCCAGGGCATATTGGCTGAGCTGTACCTTAATTCTCCATCCCCCTGTCCAGACCTGCTCACTGTCAATAATGGAGTGGGGGTATCTAGTATTTCAAAACGTTTACACAACCAATAAAGAACATCAGTAATGTTGACACATTCATTGCACAATAATAGAGTGATAGTTTTAATCGTAGGTTTGGACAGGGGTAGCCATAAAGGGGGACCAGATGGAAGTGAACTTCAGTTTTTCAAACTTAATCCAAAAGCAGTCCAGTGAAGCAGTGTTGCAGAAACTGACATCAAAGGTCTCCCCTGAGATATGGATCACAACATACAAGTATGCTGTGAGGAAACCCATGGATTCTTTCAGAAGTTTCCAATTAACATAGGTCCTGTCGGGGGGGTAGGTCCAGGCCTCCCCTCTAGCAAATCCGCACCACATGACACCTCTGGATAGGTTCCCTAAGCATGGAGAACAGGTCAGACATCTTAAAGGAGCCAGAAAGACATGGTCCTGGTAAAGGAGGGGAAGTAGAGGGGGTGCTAAGACCTCAGGTGGCTGCTTGGGAGGGCAAAGTCCACCAAGAGGGGGAAAGCCCAGAACTGGGAATGTAAACTAGCAATCAGGGTCTTGATTGTCCAAAGGAGGTGCAGGCAGAGTAGGAACATCTTGAGGGCAGAGGGCTGAGTGGTCCTATCAACAAGAGGAGTAGGTTCCCAGGAGGCACCAGCCCCTGTCTTTTGTCATCCAGCTGCCAGGAGGGCAGCATCATCCGACCAGTGTTGCTTAGTCTCATGAGTCTGGTAGTCAGCTGAGAAAGAAAGTTTTTGAGGGATCTGTCCAGGGTGGAGCCTCTGCAATGTCTGCTTGTGCAAGTTCCCAGGGACATGTGGGAGCCGGCCTTCACTAGGAGTGGACTGCCCTTAGAGAGGAGGTGCACCCTGGGCATCTTCTCTCACCCAGGTCAGGGTGCCCCAGTACATCCCACAGTTTGTGGAGTAAGAGGAGCTTTGAAAGCATGTCCCAGAGATGCCCCATAGGGTAAAGCTTGTGGAGTGGCCTTTAGCACAGTAGGCATGGTCTGTAAAGGGTCCACAGAGGGAAGGTCTATCGTAGATTGAGTGCAGTGAACCTCCACATGTAAAGGGTCAGAAACATCAGGAGGAGCCCTACGTGCAGAAGCATAAGAAGCACCAGGAAAAGGAACCTGGGGTGGGTTCCCTGTTGAGTTGTAGTTGTATGAGTTGTGGCATGCGAGCAAGGGGTCTGAAATATCCCACAGGACCAGTCTTGAGAGTAAACATAGTCCTACACAATCATGCTGTGGGTAATGGCATCAGGCTTGATCAGTAGGGTGCCCTGTGCAGTAGTGGAGGTGGTAGGAGTAGTAGAGATAGAGCAGGCACTGTGAAGACTGTTATCATCAATCCCAGTAACAGAAGAAACTAGAGGACACATGCCAATGTCAGAGGCAGGCAGTAGTACTCACAGAGCCCCAGAGAACAGCAGGACCTCATTCATATATTTGCTCACTATAAAAAAAAATATAAAAATAACTATCAAGCACTGAATGGACTGTAGCCTTGTTGGGTGTCAGATACATAATTTAATCTTTTTTGTCTTGTAAAATCTAAGCAGAATGATGCTGCAAAGTAGTGGATGTTTTGCTTTGTAGAGTTCTGGGACTACACATCCATTCTGGTCTCTGCCCTCTTGCAGGTTCTTAAATATATAGTAATGCAGTAGGGGTACACATCAAGTCCATGGCATCTGAAACAGCTAAAACAGAACTTTGAATGGCAAGCCTACCTGGAATTCTCTAAAAAGTTCTAAAGTTTAATGCAGAATTTGTTTCTTGAGGGTCTTCCCAAACAAATTCTGTTGAAAACATTAGAAAATTCATCTTCATGGAGTTGTAATTATTATTTTATGTGGAGTAACTCAGAGGACTTGGCGTAAGCTTTTAGCGCATAACCTCAGGCTCCATATAAATCAATGATTACAACTCCACTGGGATGAATTTTAAAGAATTCCACGTAGAAACACTGTCCAATGTTCTGTTTCAGTTGTTTCAGATGGCACAGACTTAATGTGTTACCCCAGTAGCTCTGGTGAGATTAGAAAAAAAAAAGGAAAGGCTCTTTGATCTTACCTTATGAATAAGATCTCAAACTGAAGTTATAGATTTTTGGATCTAGGTATCCCAGTTCCCAGTTGGTCCCACTTTTTTATTTCCTCTATTCATTTGACATTGTGATAAATACTTTGGCTGACTGCTATTTTCTGTTATAGCAATAGACAAATTTCACATCAGTGCTACTGAGGATGAGCACCCATTGAATGGCTTTTACCTTTTTGCCTAATTTTACTATTTATATAGCTCTCCAAATTACAAATCTGTATTAGGTCTAATTCTTGTAGAACACTGAAAGAAAGCAAAAGTATAAGGTCATTTTGCAGAAAGTGGTCTTTGACCACAGTAATAAACTTCAAGCCACTGCTCCCATGATCCCATTGCCAAATACTCATTTAATTATTGTATTTTCAAACATTGTTTTATCACTTATAAAGCTCCACATTGGTGTAAATTATTGTAGTGTACTATACACTGGAGTTGTACCACATACATATAAAAAAAGTTTATATTTTATTAAATACTGGTAATGAATATGGCCTCTGTTGATTCTTATTACAAGCAATTGGAATACTTAAGTGATAGCATTCAGTTTTGTGAAGTATATGAAGCAATAACTGGCTTCTCTGGATGATTAAACGCTGAGGCGTTTAATCTCCACAGAAGCCGGTTATTGCATGTATACTTCACAAAAGAGAATGTTATTACTATTATACCACTAGAATTTGTGGTATAAAGGTATTTTTAATGAGATATTATTCTTAAATTGTACCGAGGTAATGTGCATCCGTGTGTCTGTGAAGTGTAGTGAGGCATGTAAGAAACTCGTTGATGACTAAATTCTGCTTTTCACATTATACCTGTAAAAATCTGAATAGCTGAGACTTAGTAGTAGAGACAGTAGTTGAAAGTTGCTCCCGTTCAAAACAGAGCAGTAAAACCATTTTTATTTTGTGCTGCGTAACCAAATACATGCACCTGGATATGTGCATTAGGCAAGCTTTAATGTGCTTGTCCAGAATCACTGACTGGATTTACCAACACAAAATAAAAAGGGTTCTAGAGCTTGGTTTTTAGTGGGAGCTACTTTCAACTTCTGTCTCTACTAGTAAGCCTCAGATAGTCATATTTTTACAGGTATAATGTGAAAAGCAGAATTTAGTCATCAAGGAGTTTCTTACATGCTGCTGCCGCGGTACAGTTCAGAGAGACACGGAGCACATGCGATGCTACTTAAATTTGGTGTCTGGTTAAAAAAATAGATTTTAAGCAGTGGATACAAATTGGGATGGCTATAAATGTTATACAATTAGATGTTGCAGTAGGCACCTTTACTGTTAGTGTTTTAAAATTAGAGCGGGTAACAGTATTCATGAGTAAAATGTATAGGACTATGAGTGGACAGCCATGGAAGGCAATGTGGATAAACGACTGTGGGCATGGTTAGGGGTCAACAAACTACTCTGGAAAGGTGAATAAACTACTGTGGGCATGTAGGTGGTAGTTTGTGGGACAATAACTTACAGTGTTCCTGTGTTCCGATTGGCTGAGACTAGATACCTGTGGTATAATATTTGATAATTTATCAGGTTTAAGAATCACATCAATGCTTGATATATAAAAAATATAAAATAACTATCAAGCACTGAATGGACCAGTGGTCTTTATGGGAATCAGACCCATTACTTAAGGAAGAAAATCCATACCAACCTATATCAGAACAGGTTGCTATATCATAAATTTTTAAAACTCATTTAGTGTCACACTGTTGGATTTCAATGTTGGTGACTTTAAAGATTATGCAGGTTTAACTGTTGTAAACATAATTACACTATCACAGAATGGCTTTAAATGTTTTTTTTATGAAATAATCACTGTTTGCACTTCATTAATATCTACCAGTATGTGTGACTTCATTTAATTATTAATTGGGTGAACTAAAAAAAAAACATGATGAAGCACCGCCTTACAGATGAAGCCCTTTGGCGATACATAGCAGTGTTTTTACATGCCTCTGAAAAGGGCAGCCATCAGAACACCCCCATGATCACCTGGAGTAGGGGAGAAAGTAACAAGCTCTGTAGCGGTCCCCCCAATCCCTGTCTTACCTGGCTGTCTGGGAATGTACAGTAGTCAACTTTTGGCTCTGAGGTCCAGCCTCTTGGCTTGATGGTGGCCTGAACATTGTTAAGAACAGGCAGTAGGTGTAGAGTGTTGCCACCCAGCTGGTGATTGTGTTAACCCCCCCCCTTCTTTCGTCATTCTCGCTTGTCTATCTCAGGTGGTTTTCCTGGCCGTCTGCCTTGGGCACTTCCCAAGTATGCAGCATCTGCAGAGGCCACTTGGTAGATCTGGGGAGTGGGGAGCAAACCAAGCAAGGTGGAGCTTCTCCTCCCAACACCACCACAGCTAGGACTGAGCCAAAAGCTGTGGTCAATGCAGGGTCTCAGTCAGAGCTCAGTCAACATGTCTGCAGTACAGTCAGTTGGGATGGCCCTGGAGAATGATCATACCTTTGCAGCCAGCATGAGATTCCCCCTCTGTTTTGCTTTTCGCAGGCACTTTCCTTCCATAGGGGAGTTCTAATAGACACCAGGGACTCACTTCAGTCTTATCCTTCTAGCCCAACCTGTGTTCCACTGGGGCCATGATTAGGATATGCATGTGCTGTTTGTCTTCCCTTGATAACTGCAAGGTCCTCCCATGAGACCAATCCCACCCTTTTGGTACAACAGTGTGGGGAGGGCAGTCACCTTCTTGAGTCAACTAAGGGGCAGTCCAACGTAACCTGTCCTGCAGTCAGATACTAATCCCAATGAAACCATATCTGGCCCTGGCCTCACTATTTTTGTCTCACACTAACCAATATTCCCTTTGTTTCTAAAGGTCTACCAAGATGCCATATCTGATCTGAGAGGGCATTGATCCCAATATATCAGATAAGTATTGTTTTATATTTAACTTTCTCTGTCTGCCTTATTTTGTTCCCAAACAGCTTCAGAGACATTGTGACCCATCGCTATTCCTATTTTCCAGGTACTTCTGGACCTCACCTTGAGAACCCCATCCCAAGCTCTCCTGGACCCAGGTTAGACATCTCCTCATTATCTATTCTGTAAATCTGCAGCCATGTTACAAGGTGTCTGCTTTCATTATTTTATTCCTGGCACCATTGAGTCCATGTCCAATATTGCCTTTTGTGTTCTTTAATACCAACACTGTCAGCCTATCCCAAGTGTTGCCTTTGTCTTTTTGTTTTGGCCAACTGACCAAACAGGCTGCTAATTAAAGATTTTGAAAACTGCTGCCGAAGTGTTCTGTTAACATAACCAAAATCATTAACAGAAGTTTGACTTTTGCAATACTTGATTCTCACATTGTGATAGTAAAGTAGTCATGGTGAATGTGTCCATGTTAAATCAAATATGTTGCTTACTTCTCCACAGTTCTGTAATATGAGCTACTGCACTTCACACTGCAGGCAGAAGCAGGATTCTACTGAAGATGAGCTGTCCTGAGTAAATAAATGGTAAATAACATTAAGATGCTCTCCATGATTTCAGCACCTCACTAGCTCTGTATTCCCATGCTGACATCATAAATGCCAATCTTCTGTAGACACCAGGAAAAACTGTAATAATGATTGTCAAGGTGTTCAGGTGGGTGTATGGGAGAGTCATGGGTCACCAGGGAACAGTATAATAATAACTGGCATGGTATTCAGAATTGGGGGGGGGTAACAACTGGACACCATGGAAAAGTGTAATAATGGTTCAAAAGCAAATTAGCAGTGTTCCAAGAACACTCGGCTTACAGCATAGAAATATGCTCAAATCTTTATTCTAAGTCCATGGTGCATACAATTTCAATCTGAAAATAGCAAACAGTGCCCCTTTAAAGCAGTATAGCAGCCATGTTGGCTCTGACTAGAGTTTGTTTTAATTATTTATTCATGCAGTAGGGGATAACCAAGCAGCAGCTCATTTCCATTCCACATTAGCTGAGGAAGACAGGATATATATATATATACATCTATATATATTCATTCAAAAAAACTCCATTAATGTATCAGTTAGGACTGTTTCTACAGCGACAAAAGTGTATGTAACCCCTAGGTGGCACTATCCCAAGGGCTACTACCCCTGCCTGCTTGGCTATTAGCAGGTAGTGGTCAAGCTAACCTGGGCACAGCCCTCCAGGACACTGTAATCCCCCTCTTTCCATACTAGTGGCCAGAACAATACCCAATAATCATTTTAACAATACCCCTGATACACCACACAAGTACCCACATTGTTTGCACTTACCACCAAGGCTTTCTTCTGGTCCGGCCCTGGGGTCCCCCTGTAAAACAAGGTTATATACAGCAAATAACAGCAGTGCAGTATTCTTGCACAAACTGGAACCACAGTCAGGGTAAATGCAAAAAAGAGTTAGATCTGATTTATTTAAGGGGCTTGAACAAGGGAGGAGTGTAATCAGGTTAATTTGCCTGAAGGCTCTATCAATCAAACAGTTATGCATGCACTTCACGGTCCATAAACAGTCATACACTCTGGGTACCCAGATGGAGAATGGTGGGCTAACCAAGAATGTTGCAGCTGGTTGGAGCACTGTGATGGAAGAAAACAACATGCACAACACACACTATTTGTAATCCAGAGCCGGAGGGCTCAGCTCGTGAAAAGAAAACAAGACAATCAGATGACACACTTTTAGATTAGGCTGTTGTTGCAGGGAGCTACCCTGATGATTACTTACGATACCCAAGATTGGACACAGGCTGGACAAAAATTGAGACAGCAGGTGGTTAATCTGGAGTGCCAGGAGAAGCAGGGCCCACACGATTTGCTGAGGCGTCATTCCTGTTCAAGCGAGGAGCAGGGGGATGATCCCCAGGCAGGTCTGTCATTGGTGGCTTTCTCTGTGCAGTGGGGTAGTCTGGCAGGGTCAGTGTGGCATGGCCTTGGCTGAATGGAGATGAATGCGGATTCGGTCTGATTAGGCTGGATAAAGCTTCCAGCAAGCAGAACACAGTTCACACAGTGGGCAACCAAATCACGACCCACTTTCAATACACAGCACATTTACATGTAAAAGATTCTATGGTACCAGTAAGCAGAACACAGTTCACACAATGGGGAACCAAATCATGACCCACTTTCAATACACATCACATTTACATGTAAGAAAATTCTACTGTATCAGGAAAACTGCTCTCTGGTCATGATCGCAAAGTCTCTGCACAAATCGGGGATTCAAAAGCAGCTGGAAATCCTGACAGGCCAATCGCATTCAGCAAATCTTCGATCTTCTTCAGGTTAAATCCTGGTCACAGTCCAGTGGCTTAAATAGTCCTCACAACTCGGATTCAGTCCGAATAAACTATATTTTCCCTCTCAGGGACAACAGGCAGGCCAAATCTCAGACCTTTCACAGTTCTCCCATGCAAAACTACGCAGAACTGCTGCTCAAAATCACTTGAGCTGTTACTTCTTCACTTCTCAGCTCAAAACTGAAAACTAGCTGCAGCAGCCTGGGAAATTCCCCAAGCTCCAAAAGGTTCAGTTGGCTGATCCTCCTGTCAGTCACGACAAAGGCTCCCCCTTCAGGTACAAAAAGGCACAAAAAGCCCAAAACTACAATTACTACAGATTTTGACTCCAGACAGCTCCTGTAGTCTGGCTCTATTTTAGGTCCCAACAGTACTGATTGGTCCAATTCGCAGTCCAGGACCAAGATAGTGGAGATAAACAAAACAGTCCTTGCTGCAAAGAAGGCAGGTTAGACAAACTACATTATCATTATCACTCTAAATGATTTTCAGCAAATAGTTACATCTTTCAACAGAGCTCCCTCTCAGATTACTTATGACTGCAATCCAGGCAGCTCTTAAAGAGACAGTACACAGAGGCTATACAGGCACTCTCTGGCAATCACATTTAAACTGCTAAAATGCAGGACACCAGCCTGGCAGTGAGCATTTAGGCAAGCTCAAGGAAGACTTTTTGGGAACCCCCATTTGTAGGGGGTTACATGTGGAAATGCAAAGTTAGGGTTACCATCCCACCACCCCACCCCATGCCCCCATCCTCAAACCCCTAACTCCGTATTCCCCCCACACCCCCACACACATGCAAGCAGTACAAGACACATTGATCATCATGGTCCAGCCACTGTATGAGTTCTGCTGCCATCAGATTGCCTTGTGAGTACACACGCATGCTGGGCAACCATGGGAGATGTGCCACAGTAAGCATTTTTCTGTTACAAACATCAATAACAAGATTTAAGCAGATGCCTATATTTCAATTGTTAAGAAATGATGAAACACACAGTATGTTAACTATACATAGCTGTATTGGAAATAAGAGTTTGGATAACCGTAGTAATGTTTTGTGCGGTAGTATACTTTACAACCAACATGTGACAGCAACAGTTGTAATATCCAAAAGTAACCATAACATGCTGCTAATGAGTATTTCCAGTTAATGCAGCAGCACTACAACATGTGATGGTGCTAGTTTCATACCTGAGCAGTATTTGAAAAATACTATGTATCTGTCAGCTGTGTCTGCACTGTTACCACATGCCTTTGTGGTGGCAGTGATACCTGCAGTGAGGCAGTCATTGAATTATGACAGATAAAAAGCAGTATGTAGAAGATTTGTGCACACTAAGTTTCACTTTATGAAAAAGATATGCCAGCAATAATGTGTCACCATACTGTGCTGGCAGTATAGAGTCGATCATACTGTATTTGGGTTTTCCATTACATAGTGGCATGTGAAAGGAGTACAGTGTTGTGATCATTGTGCTTACAGATGTGACTGAGTGGTATAGTGTCTTACAATCTTGCATGTGTCTGGCATGTGTGTGTGTGTGGGGGGAATGTGGAGTTAGGGGTTTGAGGATGAGGAGTGGGGGTGGGGTGGTAACCCTAACATCGCATTTCCACACTCTTGTCACTGTGGAAACAACCTTAATTGATGCATTAACAGGTTTTTTTTTGCCATGAATTTCCATTCTTTTTGAGAAAGTGTAATATAAATAGTAAATGGTATGTGTTGGTGGAAGCACGGGGCCCTTTGTGCCCCACGCTCCCACCAAGCTGCCCATATCTGCGTAATGATATGTGTTTGTGGGAGTGTGGGCCCTCCTGGCTCTGTGCTCCCACTTACACATAAGCATGGAGCCATAGAGCAGCCCTATAGGCTATGGAAGCCTTGTAACACTAATGTGCCCATATCTGGGGAACTGTAGCAGCTAGCAAAAAAATTCAAGTGTGGATGTAATCATGAGAGTGAGTAGTTCTTGCAGCATAAAGTTGTCCAAATCCATATTGCGCATTGTGTCCTAGATAGGGGCAGCAAAAACTGCTGTGAATACAAAGTCTGTGGGCACAATAGTGGTCCTTGGACATGAAAATGAGCAATTGGAACAGTAAATTGCAAATATCTCAGGAACTGTACAAGGTAGAAAAAAATTCAAATTTCATGGGTTTTAGGACTTTCCAACCTAGTTCTGAGCTTGGGACTAAGAATTTTTGCAACAAAAAGTCCGTATCTCGAACCGTTTTCAAGATATGGGCCCGGAAAGGCGTCATGAACGCTGCAATGTTATCCTATGGGAAAACTGCTGAACTTCGGAATGCTGTAACTTTGGGCCCCTGTAATGTTTTGGAACCAAACCCCAAAAAGGCACATCTGAGGGACCAGGGCTGCCACCCTGAAAATCTCAGCCAAAAAGACCAAACTGTTTTCTTGCAGGAGGCTGGCAAAGATTTGCAGTTATTTTGAGCATACTTTCACAAATGACGAAAGTTTCGCAAAATAAATCACGAAACTTTCATATTTGCAAAAGTATTTTGCGAAAGTATTTTTCAGAAAAAGTTTAAAAATGTATTTCTGGGGGGGTTTAAACCCCCCAAAAAGATATGGCTAGCATCCTCAGGACCCGACTAGGTAAACACAATAATCAGTGTTTTCCTAGAGGGTCCCAATTTTAAACACCAGGCATTTTTCTGTATCACTAACTGTAAACAAGATGGCCAATTCACAAAAGCAAAAGGGCCATTTGCGACAGTAAAAACAGCCTCTCATGAAAGTTTCATAATTTTTAACTTTTCCCATTGACTATAATGGGAAATTTGTGTTTTGAATAACTTTTGAACAGTTTAATATTTTTTCACCAAATCTTTGAAAGGCACATTGGTGCCCAAGGCTGCATCTTCCTTGAAGTTTTCAGACTGAACTGACAAACCATGCTGGCTGTGGATGCGAGGAAAGAAATGGGCAAAAAGTCTTTTTTTTGTGTGTTTTTTGATATTCTGTAGCTCTGCAACCGTACATCCAACCGTAACGCAACTTGCCAGATTCAGAGATCTGTGGTGCCAGACCTCACATGCAAAATTCAGGAAAATACATTGTACAGTGGCAAAGTTATTAAGGTGCAAAATTTGAGGTTTTGCGTTAAAGTGGCTACTCAACCCTAACTATAGTGGCTAACTATAGTGGGCCCCAGCACTGATCCTTGTGGCATCCCACTCATCACCCTTTCCTCCCTGGAATGCACACCATTCACCGCCACCCTCTAGCTCCTGTCCCACAGCCAGTTTTCTACCCACCTCATTATCTTTGGTTCCACCTCCAAGCTTTCCAACTTATTAACCTGCTTTCTGTGTGGGATGGAGTCAAAGACCTTCCTAAAGAGCCTTCCCTTCCCCTTACCTTCCCTTTAATTCTGGTCCCTTCCCCTCCTCCTCTACTGTGAAGACTGAGCAGAAATACCTATTTAGAACTTCTGCCTTTTCAAAGTCCTCCTCCACCTGTACTCCCCCTTCAGTCTAACTATCCCCTGCTTTGCCTTCTTTCTCTCCCTAACATGCCTAAAAAACATTTTGTCCCCCCTTTTAGCCTGTCTGGCAATTCTCTCTTCTGTGTCCGCTTTAGCCCTCCTAATCTTCTGCTCTGTCTTCTCCAAATTAAGAAAACCTTTGGGTTAGAAAAATATATACTATTTTGTGAAATCAGAGAACACAGGAATGCTGTTGGTAGAGCCAGATTGAGACTCCTTGTGGTAGTAAAGTATGTATAACCGATGAAAGACAGAGACATCTGTGTTCTTCTGACATATATGATAGTTCCTCTATTCTCAATTTGCTGCTAGAGTGCCCCAGATTTTAAAAAGGAAGGTCTAAATGGATAACACTGTTACTATACTCTAAACAATTTTTGTCAAATAAAGAGATGCCGATAACTAATGTCCTGTAATGAGAATCATGTGCTATACGGTATGGCACAATTTTTTAATATTGTAAGGTTTAACGATTGTATTTGAAGGTTTAAGAGATAATGACTCATTGTAAATGTATTGTATACTTTTATGTAAGCTTGTTTTAATGTGGTAATTCTATTGAATTTTATACATTATGAAAAATAAACTGAACAGAACTATTTTTTTAGACTTGCAACATTGCTGGTAGTATCAAAGCATTATTTCAACAAAGCCAGTAACAAGATGAACTATATACTGTATCTGAGGCAAGGGTTACTCCAAAGGGAGTGATTTTATATACTGTATCTGGATTTATACAATTTATGTGAGAGTAAAACTTTACAAATAAATGATTTATTTTAGCCACTGAAGCATTTCAAATTAAGATAAATCATTTATCTTCACTTTGAGAACTTATCCTCACTTTATACAGGTTACAAAGGTACCCTAAACCTATGGGAGAACAGCATGAAGAGTGCCTGATGATATCACAATGGCCTTTGATGCACTCACAATAGAGCTGTGTGATCAAACAGAAACTGTTAAATCATCATAAAGCATCTAATTTGTAAGTTTTAAAGTTAATAATACATAGCGTAGATTGGAAATACAATGGCCTGACTGAGAATAAGCCATTTATTACTTGTGAGGAGGCAGGACTTACATAATTCATTCATGGCTTTGCTGCTCATGAGTTACTGTCCTGTCCCCACATGTGTAGATAACTAGCATATTCTGAGTCTGCCCACTGCATATCCCATATATAGGCAATTATCATTTAAATCCAATTGAAATAAATTAGCATTTCCTGTGTTATATAATGACATATAGGGGATATGTGATGGTAAACTGTGTTGCACATGATTTATCTACACAAAAGCAGTTTGACCTGGGTAAACTCATGAGTGGCATAAGCCACAAGCGATGTGCCTGAGGCCAAACTGCCCCAGTACCGATAAATTATGTGCCAAACAGCTTCCCATCACATGTTTAATTTATGCAATAGGGAATGAGCTTTTGTGCATTGTTAAAATCATGCATTACTCTTTTGAAAATAAATAGATTTTTATTGTAGATCTTTTTTGTGCTTTGCCAGTGGAGTGGCAAGTTACTGTGCCTTCAGGGTAGTCATTGCTGTAGCCCTAATGATGATACTCACAAGAAGCCCACACTCCTCAAATGGCTGTACAAAAAGACTTTATTCAAATAATTTAAAAGCTGCCGTGCAGCAACGAAGAACAATGCTCCATGTGAACCCTGACTGGTTTTGTGAACTAGCAGGTCATCAGGGGGGTGGGTTTCAGTCAAAAGTGGCTCCATTATATTTAACACATTTAAAGAGACAGTACATCAAAAGGCAACTGTGTATAGAGTGCAACAATGCTCAGCATAAAAGGTGATAAATACATTGTAGTAAAGTTAATTGTTAGTGAATAAATAATCAATTGTGACTGAAAAAAACAATTTTATAAAGTGCAAACAGGATACACATAGTGTTATCAACAGCTGTAAAGGGATAAACATTGTTATCAAACATACATCATAAATCACATAAAAATATTCAGGATACTAAACTGTCAATTTCCAGGTCTGCCAATAGTTATACCAACTCCTGAGGCACATGTCCATGGCTGCTGGTACCAGAGAAGGTTCCATGACCTGAAGATGCATCTACAAACAGAAAAAATAATGCATATTAGTTATAAAGTTCGTATATTACTATATTCAATTAATTCATTATATGAAGAATGTTGAAGCATCAAGAAAACGGAAGAAGAAGGGGGGACAAGGAGAGAGGCAAGGGAGGAGGGGTAAAGAGGAGAAAGAGGAAAGGAAAGAAAATAGAAGGAAAGAGGTAGGAGGGGATGGAAAGATAAGGATGAAAAAAGGGAAGAGAAAGTGGGGTCAAGAATAAAAGAGAAAGAAAGAAAGAGAGTGTGGACTACTATTGGACATATAACTATTGTCTAATGGAATAGGATGAAAATGTCATTTCTTCCTTTTAATACATGACAGTAGTTTAATTTTATCATTGAGACCTGGAGGTTGCAGGGCCCCTAATGTAAATATCCAGTAAGAATCTCTCTCTCTCTCTCTCTCTAGTAGTTCGTCTTCTATATTGCCATCCCTCGGACCTAGTTTAACCACTTCTAGACCACAAAATTTAAAAATGTGTTTTACATTTCTCTGTTTAGTCACTCTACAGTGGTTAGCCAGTGCACTCCTTGTGTCATTATTTTCCACTGATCTTAAGTGCTCATCAATTCTAGTTTTAAAGGGCCTGGATGTCTTACCTACATAGAAGGAGCCACACTGGCAAGTGGCCACATAAATCACATGTTCTGTACTGCAGGTGATAAACTGTTTGATCTGATAGTTCTGACTACTGTTGCAGCTCGTGAATGTTGTACACTTTAAAACTGAGCTGCAAAACATACAGTTTTGACACTGGTGTATCCCACATGGCAGTGGTGGTCTAGTATTAGGTTTGTAGCTCTCTTCTACACAGTAGCGTAGCAAATTCCCAGAGGCCCTGGGTGCAAGGGTATGTTATAGGGCCCCGGTTTTGAATAAACATTAAAATTAAGATTTGGGTCCTTACAACCTCATAGGTCAGGGTGCGACTGCACCCCCGCACCCTAGTAGCAATGCCCCTGCTCCTATAATGTGACTGTGAACCAATCTATCCCTCAGGTTGGTACATCTTTTGTAGACCACTCTAGGTTTTTCTTTTGTCACCTCTGCTAAAAGGGGTTCACTCCGCAAGATATTCCAGTTAGCTTCAATGATCTGTGTAATAGCCTGTGTCTGCCTTGTATAGGTAGTGACAAAATTCATTCTGGGTCTGGGTGGCACCTTTATCCTAGTTTCAAGAAGCTCAGACCTACTGACTTTGCATGCATCCTTGAATGCTTAATCTACATCTGGAGCTGAATAGCCTCTGCTAGTAAACCTGGTGACCATCTCAGAACCGTTTACAACAAAGTCAGAGTCATCGCTAAAATTCCTGTGTACCTTAAGCATCTGGACCTTGGGAATATTGGATACAGTATGGTGTGGGTGGCAGATGGAGGCCAATAACAATGAGTTTTGATCTGTCTCTTTTCTAAAGAGGTTCGCAAGCAGCATGCCATCCTCTCTCTTTGTAATTCTTACATCCAGAAAGGAGACCGAGATTGGATCACATTGTACAAAAAAACTAAGGTTTGGATTGCTATCCTCCAGGTATGCAACAAAGGCCCACAACTCATCCTGTGTAACATGCCACACCAAAAATATGTAATCTATAAAGTGTCGCCAGATGTCAATCCTATGGTAAAAAGGACCGACATTGGCATCATTGATCATTGTTTAATCTCAAAGCCCAAGATACATGTTAATGTAATTGGAGGTGAAAGTCACCCCATAGCAGTACCCTTCAGTTGCAAGTAGTAAGAATCTTGAAACAAAAAATTATTTTTAGTTAGCACATATTCTGAGCATTCCAACAGGAAATTTTGTTTGCCATCATCTATGTCACTGTCCTGTAACAGCCAGTACTCAAGGGCTGACAAACCTTCATCATGTGGGATATTTGTATGTAATGATACAATATCCATTGAGACCAGGTACCATAGAATTTGAATTTTACGGCACATAAGGACCGCTTGGCCCACCCAGTCTGCCCATTTACCTACCTGACGGATAAGATGCAGATTCTAGTTAATCAACAGCTTACTTCCTCCTGCCTCCCATTAGAATTGCCTTATGCCTGTCCCATGCATTCTTGAATTCTCCCACTGTTTCTGACTCCACAACCTCCTCAGGAAGTCTGTTCCATGCATCCACAACTCTCTCTGTGAAAAAATACTTTCTAACATTACCTCTGAGCTGTTCCCCCTCTATCTTCAAATTGTGCCCCCTTGTTCTTGCACATCTCTTCTTCTGAAAGATACTACCCTCTTGTACCTTGTTAATTCCCTTGAGATACTTGAAAGTTTCTATCATGTCCCCTCTCTCCATCCTTTCCTCAAGGGTATACATATTAAGCTGCTTTAGTCTCTCCTCGTATGTCTTCTGGTGCAGACCCTGAATCATTTTGGTTGCCCTCCTCTGAACAGCCTCCACTCTGTCTATGTCTTTGTGGAGATGGGGTCACCAGAACTGCACACAGTACTCCAGATGGGGTCTCACTAACTGTCTGTAGAGAGGGATAACAACTTCCTGTTTTCTACTGTTGATGCCTCTCCCTATGTAACCCAGCATCCCCCCAGCCCTCCTACCATTCGGTTTCTATCTGCATATCTTCTAAAACCCCCAAGATTTGTTTGGTGTCTTGAATGTAGGAGGGCAGTGTTACCACACACTGTTGATAAGGGTTAAGGAGGCTGAGGAGTGTGGGCTTCTTGCGAGTATCATTGTTCATTTTTTGAATCCTGCACCCTCCTTGTGGTGGAGCATTTTTTTTGCCCTTTGGAAAAATGGCACTAATGTCAGGATGTTGCATTGTCCTAGTAACATTGTTGTGATTGGTCGAGTAGAGTGAGCTCCCAAAAATGTTCTGAAAAAAATGATGGACTTGCTTAGTGAGGGTTGCATAGCTGCTATGTGTTGAGTGATGAAGTCTGTGGTGCACTGAATGGTTGGTGCCTGGGGAAGTGATTAAATAAGTTGTATAGCCACTGTTGTTTGGTAGCAGCTTGCTTTCATTTTTTTTACAATATGTATTTTTTGGGCTAGCATCACAGGAGAAGGGATCCTGATATAGGAGGATGTGGACCATGAAAAGAACAGTGATGGAGAAGAGCAGAGACTCTTAGCAAGGTGTGGCAGTTTTAAGGTATAGCTTAAAAAAAGCTGTTTTGTTTGTTGATGTGGTTTGGCTGGGGATCATTTGTTTTGGGCTGAAGTGGAGCACAGTCATGGAGAAGATAGCAGAGTGAGTAGTGGTTTCTGCCTAGCAGACATGGATAGCTGATTCAGCCATCACAGAATGGTGTGTTTTTTTTTTTGTTTGTTTTTTCAACAAAAGAAAGAAAGTGAAGTTTGGTCACTGGGTGAGTCAGAGGGAGATGCATTACTTCTGGCATTACATGGGTTTAGTGAAAACTGTTTGGGGGTGGTGGTAAGTATAGGGAGTGGCTTGGAGAGGTTAACTGACATGGCAGGAAGTTACAGAACATTCATACAGTTCTAACTTAGAATAAAAGACCGTAAGGAGGAATATGACCTATTTAAGACAGTTCACCCATGTCGTGGTGACAGAAAACATTGCAACCATCATTAGGGTGTAAACGCAACGCCAAAGATACACATCATGCTGGCAATTGTGCTGCCTGACCCCCAGTGGACCCCACACTCTGGGGCATGTTCTACCTATTTGCAGGTGGCTGCACCCCCCACACATACCCCTTGTACCTAAATATAATCAGCTCCAGAAAACCTTGCTTTCAGGTGGACAGAGATTACGGAAACAATATTCCTAATATACAGGCATTCTGTTTACAATTTCTGACTCACTGACAGCTTCAGTGTTGCCTGTTAATGTCATGCTCTGTCCTGACTCATCAGAACATGTCAGACATTTAAAACATTTAGTGGAATTTCTCTTCAAGCATCAATGTCTGTAGTCAGAAGAAATCTGCAAATGCAAAACTTGTTAAACCAAAGCCCTTGGGGAACAGCAAGTATCAAGGAATGTGCACTTTTTTCCCAGTCCCTGCACAGAGTCAGTGGGAAACATCAAGCCACTTTCTCCCGAATACAGATGACACTGGTCAACTGCTTGGTTGGATCAGCAATGGTGTTCAGAGGCAAAGTGCTGCAGTCAAAACTCATCTGTGTTCAATGATTTTGTTACATCTAATGCAATAATAATGTTCCTGAGCTTCTATGTTTTGCATGTGAACTGTCTTAATGCTTTCCCTTCAGGTACAAAAATATTGGCAAGATTCAATTGATTTTCCAAATGCATTTCATCCTAAGTTTTGGCTCAGTTGTTGCACTAAGGCAGTATATATTTGTAGCTCACTTTCCAAATGTAATCTGTTCATGAAGCTGCAATATCTTTTAAAGTGGAATTTTGGCCTGGGCTACAAGAACACCTATCTGGTATTTAACCAGCAATTGGCTATGATCTCCAGCTTCCTGACTTCCTTTTTGCAAAAGAAAGAAAGAAAAAAAAGGTTTACTAAAACAAAAGCATTTCCTTGTGATTTACAGACCCATGAAGGTCTATCAAAGATATATCATCTCTGTGGGTTCTTGCTTCTGCCCTGTGTAACAGCTACCCTAGGAGAACTGAAGTGAAGGGAAGTCAACTAAGAAACTCAAGGTACAGAGTGGAGAGTAGAGGTGGTGTAGAGGTAGCAACCAAAATGGTATGGGGATTGCACAAGAAGTAATATAAAGACAAGGCACAGGAACTCAATATGTACTCCCCTGAAGAGAGGAAAATGAGACGGGACATGACGGAATCCTACAAGTACCCCACAGCAGGGCCAGATTAAAGGACATGAAGGCCCTACTCCAAGCCATACTTTGTGGGCCCTGTATAATAAAAAAATGCTCAAACTCCAGGGCTGGGAGGCCTCTGTTAGCCATGAGGCCCTAAGCCATGGTTGGCTTAATTGGCATAATGGTTAATCCGACCCTGCTCCACAGGAGTGAACAAGGGGCAAGTAGAGGGTCTAGGTGACTAGGTCAGAGAAAGGAAGGCACTAGAAGAGGCATGCAGTGAAGTTAAGAGCGGGAAGTTGAGGAGAGATTTGCGGAAATACTTCTTCATGGAAAAGGTGGTGAATGAGAAGAACAGCCTGCCAAATGAGGTAGTGGGGGCAACGACTGTGGGGAGCTTCAAGAATGCATAGGATAGGCATGGGGCATATTAGATAGAGGAACATAGGAGGGAGCGACACCTATGACCAACTTTGTCAGTGGTAATAGAATAGGCAGGACAGGGGGAAGACTAGATGGGCCGAAAGGTCTTTTTCTGCAGACAAAATCTGTGTTTCTATGTTTCAAGATCACTGGGAGTAATTGGATGTCTTCCAACTGGAGATTTTGGGGGTGGGTCACAGTTCTGTAGTCTAACCAGTTGCTGCTATGCTCTCTTCCCTGAGGGAAAATTATATGGAACACTGCAGCATGCTGAGATGCCTCAAAAACATATCACTGCATTGTGTGTATAGACATTACTTTGTAACCATGAAGACTTCAGCTGCTAAAACAGATTAATAAAACTATATTAGAGCTCTTCCTGGAGGTGTCATTGTGGTTCCTTTAGAATGGTTGAACAGAAATGGTGTTGGATGCAGTTTTATTACAAAGAAATAGAGACTGTGAAACAAATTAATGCATTAGAGGAATCAGCCTGATACATTTCATCTTTTGATACTGTCTGAGGCAGTAGGCATCAGGTTTTACATGCAAGAGAGACCTAGACAATTCTGTAGACACATTACACAGACTCATTCTGGCAACTTTTTGGAGACTATATAGCAAGATCCCAATTTGACACTCCAGGCTCAGAATGATGCCATGAGAATTAACTATGATACTGTACCTCTGGGGGACATTTTCAAACAGCTAGGAACTGTGGGTGTCCACAGTGAAAACGAAATAGCATCATCAAACAAATGTTTTGCCTCTGAAAAACTGCCACATTAAACTGCATAAATAAAAAAAATATTGTGTTGGGGTTAATAAAACTAACTGGAGATGTGGAAGATTTACATATGAATCCCAGTCTGCAGATCATCATTAACAATGTGTGCGCTTATATTCCTTTAGGTAGTATAGGATTTTGGTCTCAAACAATCTGAACCAGCTCATGTCTTGTCACTCTATATTTTGTTACAGGCAAGGCAATATCTTAAATGTTATGAAATTGTGGATATGCAGGATTTAATTTTGCAGATCAGCATGGCTAGATGTCAAAGCTTTTAATAGAGGCCTGTGCTTGAATGTCTAGGGTTGACAGTTCTTCTTATCCACAGACTTGGAACAACCCTCTGAAACAGAGCTAGAGACCAAAGGAAAATCAAATGTGCAGAGCTCACCCAGCTGTAATGAGATGAGCTGCAGAAGCATACACTTGCAGCACCCCATCTCTAGTAAGAAAGGCTGGAAGAAAGCTGTCTCGGGCAAACTGAGCAAATCCACATCCCAAGAGGTGCATTGTCTAGTGAGGTTGACATGACCAGTGTTCTTCAGACCATGTAACACAGGGCTGCATGCCAGGAAATGATCAAAACAGCCATCATGGAGGCAACAAGCCTTTGTATAAAGCAAATCAATAAAACACAATGAAGGAAAAAAAACGCTATGGTTCTCAAAAGAGGTGGCAGGGAAGGTTAAGGAGAAAAGGACAGCATTCAGGAAATATAAGGAAACACAGAAGGAGCAGGACAGAGAACTTTATCAGTTAAAGCAGAAAAAGGCTGGGAAGGCAGTCAGAATAGCAAAGGCCCAAACCGAGGAAAGGATAGCCAATTCTGTTAAGAAGGGGGATAAGACCTTTTTATAGGTACATTAGGGAGTGAAGAAAGACCAAAGGAGGGATACTGAAGCTTAATAAAGGGGAGGGAATGTGGGTAGAGGGTGACAGTGAAAAAGCAGGGATACTGAATGAATATTTCTGCTCAGTATTCACAAAGGAAGAGGAGGGGGAGTTACCTAAACCAAACAAGAGAAACACTCTGAAGACGCAGGGTCGATACCAGTCCATTTACAGAAGAAAGGGTTCTGAAAGAACTAATAAAATTGAAGGTGGACAAAGCAATGGGGCCTGATGGGATTCACCAAGAATTCTAAAGAACTAAGAGTAGAACTAGTGACACCGCTGACTACTCTTTTAACAAATCATGGGAGGATGGGGTGGTACCCGAGGACTGGAGGAGGGCAGATGTGATTCTTCTACAAAAGTGGGAGCAGGACAGAGGCAGGAAACTACAGACCAGTTAGTTTGACCTCAGTGGTAGGGAAAATGATGGAATCACTTCTAAAGGAAAGAATTGTTGAGTACCTAGAGGCCAGTGGGGCACAGGACCCAAGGCAGCATGGATTCACTATGGGAAGGTCGTGTCAGATGAATCTAATAGATTTCTTTGACTGGGTGACCAAAGTAGTAGACCAGGGAGGGACTGTGGACATGGCCTACCTAGATTTTAGCAAGGCATTTGATACAGTCCCACACAAAAGATTAATACACAAGATAGCCAGCCTTGGAGTGGGTCCCAAGGTGGTAGCCTGGATAAAAAATTGGCTAGACAACAGGACGCAAAGGGTAGTAGTAAATGGAGTCCACAGTGAAGAAAGGAGGGTTACTAGTGGGTACCGCGGGTTCAGTACTAGGACTGGTCCTTTTAATGTCTTTATAAGATGACATTGCAGAGGAACTGGAAGGAAAAGTATGTCTCTTTGCAGATGACACAAAGATCTGCAACAGGGTTGATACACAAGATGGAGTGGAAAGGATGAGAAGGGACTTGGCAAGGTTGGAGGAATGGTCAAATGTATGGCAGCTCAGATTCAATGCAAAGAAGTGCAAGGTAATGCACATGGAAACAAAAAGCCAGGGAAGCGTACAATGGGGGGTGAGATACTGACAACAGTAAAATAGAAAGGGACCTGGGGTAATTATATCAGATGACCTAAAGGTGGGCAAACAATGTGAGAAGGCAGTAAGGAAGGCTGGGGGGATACTGGGATGCATAGGAAGAGGCATCAATAGTAGAAAACAGGAAGTTGTCATCCCTCTGTACAGACAGTTGGTAAGACCCCATCTGGTGTACTGTGTGCAGTTCTGGAGACCCCATCTCTGCAAAGACATAGACAGAGTGGAGGCTGTCCAGAGGAGGGCAACCAAAATGGTGCAGGGTCTGCACCAGAAGACATACGAAGAAAGACTAAAGGAGCTTAATATGTATACCCTTGAGGAAAGAAGGGAGAGAGGGGACATGATAGAAACTTTCAAGTACCTCAAGGGAATTAACAAAGTCCAAGAGGGTAGCATCTTCCAGAAAAAGAGATGTGCAAGAACAAGGGGGCACAATTTGAAGACAGAGGGGGGATGGCTTAGAGGTAATGTGAGGAAGAATTTTTTCACTGACAGGGTTGTGGATGCATGGAACAGCCTCCCTGAGGACGTAGTGGAATCAAGAACAGCGGGAGACTTCAAGAATGCATGGGACAGGCATAAGGCAGTCCTAGTGGGGTGTAGGAGGAAGTAAGCTGTTGGTTAACTAGGATCTGCAGCTTATCTGTTAGGTAGGAAAATGGGCAGACTGGTTGGGCCAAGCAGTCCTTATCTGCTGTCAAATTCTATGTTTGTATGTAATATGTCAATGCATACACTCCAGTCTTTCCCAGTCGTAGCTGTCTAGACATAGGCTGACAAAGCACTTCCAGATAAGTTATGTGTGTCATACACACACACCCACACATACACACACTTCCATGAGAATTTTAAAATCTGTAGTTTTAAATTGCACTATAGATGCTGCCTGACCACTTATCTGGTACAGTCTATGCAATTAAATTATTTGTGACCCCCATGTGGATGAAAGGTACCACTGGTTTTGTGGATGTCTTTGCTTATATCTTGGTTCCCTTAACTGCCTTTACTTGTCTGATTAGTCTTAATTGCTTAACTGTGACCAAAGAGCTTATTTCTTGAGGTTGTCTCACAGGCAGGCTTCTTAACCACATGCTTAAGGAGTTACTGCTAGCCAATATTCATTCGTCTCAGATTTAATCTGTCAGTTGAGAAATGTGATTTAGCGTATAATGCTTCAAAGCTACAGTATATAACAAAGCAGGAAAAATAATTATTTTTGCATTTCACACACTACCACTTAATGCCAGGAGAGATATGGGTATGGGTCTCTGAACAATCATTCCCTGTCCCACACTATGGAATCAACATTTATTATAGTTGCACTGAACATAACCTAAAGTATTACCACTGTGCCATCTAACCAGAATTTACTACCTTGCTACAGATTACAACAGGCAGTAAGCACCATTCTATAAAAATCTGTCTTGATTACTCAAATGTCTCTACTCCTATAAGCAAATGTAGAGCAGCTGTTTCATAAATACAGAAAGTGTTAGTAAATTAAGCTGTTTGTTATACTAATATAACAGGACCTGGGTGAGTTCAGTCATACTGGATTGACTCCTACATTTTGACATAAATGTTGGCGATATAGTTGGTAACCCAGGCCACATGGAGCAGGCAGACAATATTAGCTATCCCTCTCAGGATAACACAAGTGAACACTAAAGTTTTGGCCTTCCTGTTGCAAACCATCCTGAGACTCCTCCATATACTGTATCTCTCTCAGGAATCCAAGAGCACAAATTAAGTGCTCAGAAATCCTAGCCTCGACTCCTCAGTAAATATCAATGCCCGCAGGTAAATTCTTCTGGCTAATGAATAATAGGAGCACATTTTACTGACAGGGTAATCTTGGCATTCCATGCTACCAGCACAGCAGCTTAATGATGAACTACAGACCTTTAAAAGCAAGGTGATCTGTCCCTTTAAAGTGAAAAAATAATGAAAAGAAGAAGGAAGAAAACAAATAACCATTAGCCAAAGTTTCTTCCCCTCTCCACCACTTTCCATTGCAATCAGCAAGAACTAAAATCAGATCCTCTAGTTACGTTTAGCAGCACTTGGGGTGCATGGTCCATGATTAGCAGCTAGGGCATCCAGTTAGATCTGTGACATATTCTTTTCTTATCATCAGGGGAGACCTTGGGCCAATGAGGATGACAAGAGGTGGTATTTGACACTGAGACCTTCTACAGGAAAGCTAAGCCCCCTTCCTCTCCAAACCATGGAGGCTGGTGGTGAGCACCCAGGACTGGCAGCAGATAATTGTGGTTGCCAAGGCTGAGGCTGCAGACTGAATTCCAGTCCAGGAATTTAATTGGCACATCTGATATGTCTTTTTGTGAAAAAAGAAGATGAAACCAGTTGTATCTGTCAGTGAGCTTTGTACGGCTATGACGCGGGTTTAACACTTTTCGCTTTTTATTCTTTAGGGGGTTAGACATTAAACCTGTTTGCTTTCCTCAAGCAAACCACACTGATTTTAAAATGAGACTCTGTTTTAGGAAACCATGTCAGAAATGTTATCCTTCTTTAATCTGAGGAAAGTGCATTTGGCTGTTAAATGAGCATCTGCCTTTGTGGCTTTGGGGTTAAAAAAATCGATGTGAAGATGAAAACCCAGGAATCATTGGATTTTCTTTTTCATAATTTCCCCGGATAATTTCCCAAGGTTCACATTTATTCACTGGTTGAACTTGATATCTTGCAAGAGAGTATCTCTCCAGCATTTTGTAGTGCCCACGGCAGGCTGTTCTGGCATAGCAGAATAATCATTCTACAACTCCAAAACAGAAGCATTCCACAGTGTCAATCTGAAGCTCATTTTCAGGGCTACTGCAAAACAGCTGAAGGTCCCACCCACTGCAGCTGTAAAAAGGGTAGATAACATCACATAAATTAAACCCAGTTCTCTATGTAAATCATTTCCAACTGATGATGTTACGACTATGTTAGGCCACTTAGAACACATTTTTATTTTTTGAGCATTTTGCTTCATTAAAACAATTTAGTATTTTAATTACATACAACTGTATTTTTAAAAATGGTCTATTTTTTTGTAGTTGAAAATTTTTATTAAAGTTAAAAAGATACAACAGTGCATTCATGAAAATATACATAAGAGTTGAACTTTACATCATCTTAGCAAATGGACTGTGCTTATACCGATTAGTGTACAGATAAGCACACAGTGTAAGGATCTGAAAAACAGACAGTTTATCCACAGTAAGGGTACAGGCTGTTATGCAGATCAATCCTTGGCCCTCTAACTGAGGGGAACACCATGAGTTGGTGGGGGCACTCTACACCCTGAGATTTGACTGTTCCATCCCGTCTAGCTCTGGGACACTAGTCCCTGCGGTGTTTAAATCGCTTGAATGTCTCGGGTATCACATTTTCCACCTTTACCCCCTATAACTCATAGGTTTGGTCCTTGGCTGGGTGTGCCTGGTCCTTTAAGCCTGCAGTGCATCCAGGTCCGGGTTCGTTAAGGGTTAGCAGAATGAGTCTTTCTTGATCCAGCTTGGGGGGGGTATTGTGGCAAAATTTGGATTCTAGGAAGGGACACCATATTAACTCATGTTTATTCATTGTGCCATTGGCGAAGTTGGACATTCTTTCATATGTGGCCACCTGTGCCAGGTTTTCCAACAGCTCCACCATGGTGGGACACCCAGTGGAGCACCATCTCCTAAGCAATAGCCTTTTGGCGTCTGCTCCCACTACCATTGCCCACAATGCTCCTGGGTCATACCTGGGGGTTGACTCCATAGCACAGCCTAAAAGAAGGAGTGGGGCATCAATCAGAGAGGTAGGGAAGGTTGTTTGGGCCATGTCTGTCATCGATTCCCAGAAGAGCTGTATGTTGCAGCAGCTCCACAGGACATGGTGAGGTGGGCTCAAGGGAGACTGCATTTCCAACATTCGTCTGTTTGAGTGAGTCCCAGTTTATGTAGCTTGGCTGGTGTACAGTACCAATGCAGCAGGGTTTTGTTCATAACCAGGCATTACTTACCATCTCTGCAAGTCTGGTGTATCCTGGTCCAGCAAAGGGTCCATTGCTCTTCTGATACCTGGGCTGCCAGTTCCTGTTCCCATTGTGATTTGGCTGACAGGGAGGGGTCTGCCTGGATTTCCCTCATTGCCTGGTACATAATGCTGGCCTTACCTCTGTCAAACTGATTTCAGATAGTGAGTACTGGGGAGGATTGTTGAAGAGCATCAGGCTCCTTGTGCACCATGGGCCTTTTTATGGCATCTCTCAAATGGAGATACCTCCAGAAGTGATTAGAAGGTAGGAGAAATCTTCTCTTTGATTTCTTGAAATGTATACACTGTGTCCATGCCAGGGATCAAGAGGTCCTGCACCCTGCCAATCCCTTGGGCCTCCCAGAGTTTCCAGTGAGTGGGACAATCCCACACCCTCACAGCTTGATTATTCCATAGCGGCATGTGAGTCCATGGGGTTGGGGAGAGCTGTAGAATTTTATGCACACTATGTCAATATACCAGTGATGTTAGGATTGGGGGAGCCTCTGTCCCTGGTGTTTTCTTGGGGCATAATATGCTGTAGATGGGAAGGGGGATCTCACCAAGCTGGCTTCCAGGCCCACCCAGATTGGAGAGTTAGTGCATTTGCTTGTAAACCATTTAGCTGTTTGGGCCATGATAAATGCCACATGGTAACCCTGGAACCAGAGGAGACCCCAACCCCCTCTACTCCAGTGCTGCCTTGGTTTTTGTCTGCTGAAGCATGGGGGATGTCCTTTCCACAGGAAGCTGCCTATTACTTGATCTGTTTTATGAAACCATTTCTATGGGGTGGTTTTAGGAGTGTGAGCCAGGAGATAGAGGAGTTTGGGGGCTATCATTACTTTGATGGAATCAATCTTCCCTGTTAAGGAGAGTTGGAGTGGCCTCCAGTGCTCCAGGTCCTCCCTAATGTTCTCTACCATGGCCTTAAAGTTGGCATTTATCTGTTCTGTCAGGTCTGGGTAGAGTACCACTCCCAAATATTTAATCCCCCTCTGGAGCCCTAGGTCAGAGACTGCCTGGGCATTGCAGGCCCAATTCAAAGTCAGGACCTCCATCTTAGACTGGCTAACCTTGAGGCTGGACACTGCTGAAAATCTGCCTAAGATCCTTAGGGTCTTCTGTAACATCTGGGGAGAATACACTGCTGTGATGAGCAAGTCATCAGCATATAGAAAGGTTTTGAGAGGGGTACTCCCCACCTGTACACCCTGTATCCCTTTGGCTTCCCTAATAGCTATGTCCAGAGGCTCAATTGCCATAACAAACTACAGGGGTGAGAGGGGACATTCCTGCCTTGTGCCTTTCTCTAGCTGGAATGGAGGAGAAACCATCCTGTTAGTGAGGACCGATGCTATGGGGGACCTATAAAGCAAATGGATCCATCCCCTAAAATTTCCCCCCCACTCCCATTTTCTCTAGGGTGCACATCAGGTAGTTCCACTCGACACTGTTGAAGGTTTTTCCGAAGTCTATGGCACGTGCCGCTATGGGGATAGTGAGTTTATGGGCTATGTGCATTAGAGATGCCAGGGTTCTGTGGTGGTCTGATCCCAGTCTTCCTTTGATGAACCCTGCTTGGGTGGTATGTATCAAGCCAGGCAGGAGGGACTCCAAACAGGATCCTAAGATTTTTGCCAGAATCTTGGCATATGCATTGATGAGGGATATCGGACAGTAGCTTGCTGAGTTTAAGGGATTTTTGTCTTTCTTGGGGAGGATAGTGATCACTGCCTCACGCAGCAAAGGTGGAAGCTCTTCCCTCTCCAGTGAGTCTGAAAAGTCTGTAATAAGTACTTAGTTACCTCCAAACTGGGGGTTTGGTAGAAGTCAATGGACAGCCCATCCTTCCCTGATGATTTTGTCTGGGTTCGTGTGACAGATGGCCATAGCTACTTCCTCCGCTGATAGTGAGACCTCAAGTTTGGCTGCTAAGTTGTTGGCTAGTGTTGGGACTGGGAGGATGTCCAGAAAATCCTCAACTCTCTCCCTATTTGGTGAGGACAGGGAGGAATACAGGGACTCATAGAACTGTGCCATAACCTTGTTAATGTCTGCCTGGGTTGAGACCTGCTCCCTGACCTGTTCACTAGTCTTTGGATTGTTCTGGCAGCCTGTTGACTAGTGAGGCGATATGCCAGGAGTCTACTAGACTTCCCCCCTCCCTCCCAGTAGGAGTGTTTGATTCTTCTCAGATTGAACTCAGCCTGTTTGGTTAGATGTTGATTGAGCTTCAGTCTGGCACTAGTGAGTTGGACTATCAGTGTATGGAGTGGGTTCTTGTGTGCCACTTCCTTATACTTTGTTTCCAACTCTGCTAAGTGGAGTTCTAGCTCTGCTTGTTCTGCCCTCCTTTTCTTTTTCCTTGCTGAAGTGAAGGCAATAATACAACCTGTTATGGTAGCTTTGCATGCCTCCCACAGAGTGGAGTCTGGGACCTCTCCATTATCATTATTGTTCCAGTACTCCCGAGACTCCCTAGTGAGCCATTCCTGAATCTGATGGTCCTCTAATAGTAGGATATCCCACCTCCAGATAGACATGGGGGTTCCTCTTGGCTTCATAGTAACCTAATCTCCAGTGGAGCATGGTCCGACATCACTATCGGGTGGGTCTGTGACTTACTAATCTTGTGGTATAGTGTACTGAAGAGAAGCCATAGAGCAATTCTGCTCGAAGACCCATGAGAGGTCAAGAAGCCAGTGTAGTCCCATACCCCCGGGTTTTTAGTATGCCATACATCTAGGAGGGCATGCTCCACCATTAGATTGCATACAGCCTTGACGGCCTGTCTGTGGGGTTCCACCCCCCCACTCCTATCCATCCCAGGGTCCAGCGTAAGATTGAAGTCACCCCCTGTTATCACTTGGCATTTGTTGGTGTTGAAATCTGAGAGGAGCTGGTTGATTTGATGAAAGAACTCTAGGGCTTCCTGATTTGGTGTTTAAATGTTAAGAAGAATCAGAAAGCCTGAGGAGTGGACATTTACACCATCACCCACCTCCCCAACTTGTCCTCCTTATACTTATTTATCTCCCAGATGAGGTTTTTGTACCACAGGATGGAGACCCCATGTTTATGAGAAGGTGCATCACTGTATGCCTCTTCCCCCACCGATCCCCACTTCAACTTTTGTGCTTCCCTTGGGGAGAGCTTGGTCTCTTGGAGAAATACTATCTGGGGGCTCAGTTTCTTAAGTTGTGTCAGCACTTTCTTCCTTTTAATGGGAGAATTGAGCCCCCTGATGTTCCAATCAACCATGCTGACCTTCATTGGGGACCAGGAGTAGTCAGTTGCCAATTGGCCAGGTGTTTCTGGGCCATAGAGTTATGATAATTGCCCCACCTGTGTTCCCCCCCCCCCCCGTGGAAGATAATTTATCACTTCTCTTATTTGTGCAATACTCTCTGTTATAAATCTTAAGCACTCTTTGATTGCATGAAAGCACTTAAAGGGTGGATACACAAGTATACTACAAACATATAAACAACAATAACTGTAAAATAAATTGAAAACGGTGTATAACTACACCTTCTAACCTTTATCAGGACTGGCAAGTGCCTCTCTAACAGCTATCAAGTAGCCCAGATGCAGGCGCTGGTCACCGGTGACAGGTGGTTCCTGTCTGTAGAAACAGCCCACTGTCTGCTTCTCTCCACTGTTAACTGCTAGCCCATTTGGGTACACACACTGAAACTAGAGAGGGAAACCAACAGCTTATCACTCTAAGAACACAATTTGCAGCAGTGTGCTTGTCCCATTCCCCATCCAGGGTGAGAGTGTGAGCCCTCTGTCTTGCCTCATTTACATACCCTATGTGGAGAGTCAGGGTTCAGGGAATCCTGGCTGGTTCGATCTGAGTGGGGGATCTCATGGGGCCATAGAGATGAGGATTGACCAGTCTTACCTCCCCATTCTTAATGCTGCCCTTGCAGACCACTCTGTCTTGGGGCTGCTGGGGTGCTGTGTAGGAGTTTTCTGGCAGACCTAGAAGTGATGCCCCCTTCTTTCATATTTTACCAGCACAAGGAGTGCACCAAGATTGGCTGTCCAATTGTGGCCCAGGTGTTTGTGCCCACATGTTGTATTGGCCCCGAGAGGACTGATCCTCCTTAGTGTTTAGGCAGTATATTAACATAGCTAGACATAAGGGAAAAACGAAAAAACCTCAAACAGCTAATTAAGGGTGCTGTACACCTGGCTTTAAGACTGCTGCTCACACAGGCTAACCAGCCATACAATAAGATGGCAGCACCCATTGCTGCAGGCCAGAACCAAACTTGAGGGGAGGTCCTTTAGAATATAACTACAGCTTCAACAACTTTAAACTGTGGCTCCCCCGATCCATTACCTGTAAAACGTCCCAGGAGGCTTCAAAAGAGAGTGCTCGAGCTCCCAGATCCCCCAGGTACATGGCCACAGAGGAAGAGGTTTTCCTCCTATCAGTTCCAACTCTTGTGGTCTCCTGAAATGTCAGTAGTGGTCCGGTAGCAGGGCCTGGCTCTTGGCCCTCGTTCTGCTGCAGTTCAGGAGCCAGAGCATTGTCCACCTCTTCTGCCCAAGAAGAAATCACTGACTGAATGCTGGGTGCTGCCACTGGTACCGTGTCCACAGGGAGCACCTTCCCCAGTGAACCTTTCATTAGTAAGTTCATGAGGGGCCTGAATCTACTGGAGCTGGGTGGGATATCTGGGGTATCATCTGATTCGGCTGAATCTTGGCTCTTGCTGCAGCTCCAAGAGTGGAGCCGTGAGGATTTATCCAAGTGGGCACCCTCCGGTGTCTGGATTCTTCTATTCTGGTGGTTGCGTTTGGATTTAGGGGGAGTTTGGACCGATTGTGACAGTAATTTAAGGGCTCCTGTGTAGGCCTGGAAGTGGCCAGCTCATATGCTTCCTGAGCTGAACAGTCCATGCAGTCGGCTCTTCTATTGTGTGTGGCTTGTCTCAAGGAGTTCCTTAGTTTGCCCCAGTTACGTTTGAGGGCATGCAACCAGAGGAATGATTCTGCAGCCTCTGGTATATCATAAAACCTGAGGGTCCCATTTAGGATTATTCTGACTGTTGTGGGATATTGCAGGGAATTTTCAAACCCCCAGCTCTGTGCAGGCTCTCTGAGAGGAGGTGAAGACCCTATGACAGGTGGACAGCTCCTGTGAGAAGTCAGCAAAAACTTGAATCTTTCCCCCTCCATTTCAGAGCTCCCTTTGTTCTAGCACTCAACAGGATAGCCTCCCTGTCTCTGAAGTGCAAGAACCGAGCTAGGATTGGCCATGGTCTGCCACCAGGAGGCAGCCAGTGGGGGGGGGCAAGGATCTATGGGTACAATCAATTTCCAAGTGCCCATCCCCCTGTCACCCCAGCAAACCTGGCAGTTCTTTCTGTAAGAAGAAGATTACATTGTCCCCTTTGGCACCCCCAGGAAACCCAACTAGCCACAGGTTGTTCCTGCAGCTGTGATTCTCTAGGGCCTTGATCTGATTCCACAACAGATGCAGGATCCTGTATTGGTCATGGGCATGTCTGATTTTGTATTTTCTTGAAACTTGGCTTCCCAGCCAAATGCCCTTTGGGGTAACCCTTGCCTCAGTGTTTGAGCACAGAGGTTCTTTGTCTTTTAAATAGTTTTTTATTTTAATGGGTTCACCACAACATAACCCAGACAGATCATCTTAGGGTAGCTGGTTCATTCCACTGGGGTGTCAAACAGATGAGGCATACTGATGAGTCCTGGTAGGACAAAACATGTGTCTATATCATCTGTTAGCACCCTTTGCAAACTGTGTGAGAGGCCTTTCGGCACCATGCAATTCTGCTTAAAGTTGAACCAGCATAACATTCTGTGGTGATTTGCATATGCAGCCCATGATACCTTGCATTGTGTGGGCATGTGTGATTTTGTATTTTCTTGAAACTTGGCTTTTCAGCCAAATGCTCTTTGGGGTAACCCTTGTCTCAGTGTTTGCGCACAGATGTACTGGAAGTTGTCAAATATAATAAACATGGAACAATACCATTTTGGTTAATCAATAACATCAAATAAGAAATAAGGAAAAAGAATAAGGCTTTTAGGCAATATAAATCAAATCCATCAAGCAATAACTGGATAAAATATAAAGATTGTTTAAGGAAAAATAAGCTTTTTATTAAAAATGCTAAAAAGAATGCAAAACATAAATTGACTGCCAAAACAAAGGACAACAAAAAATCCTTTTTCTATTATATTAGTGGATTAAGAGGAGAGCAACAAAGAATAGGGCCACTGTCAAATGGGAATGAAATAATCGAAGAAGAGAAAAAATTGGCATCACTTTTTAACAACTTTTTTCTAAGTGTATATCAACCAAAAGATGTATGTGAATTCATTTTTGAGGATTTTAATCTAGTTAGTGGAAATTCACAATTATACAATAGGCAAGTTAAATCCTGGCTTGTGATTGGCTGGCTACCACAATTTATAATGTTTAAATCATGGTATGACACAACTGGAAGAAGTGCCAGTACCAGTCAGCCTCATCTATTGCCCACTGGGTATCGATCTGACACAGCCAACATGAAAAATCCCTCGTCCCTACACTACTACCCTACTTCCCACTAGCATTAACCATGCAACTAGCAGCCACCATGTTCACCCATCCACTAACTGCAAAATTCAAAACCTAAAATCAACTGCTTGTTCCACTTAACTGCACACCACAACACAGCCAAACTGCATGGAAAAACTCAAGAAAGTCACATAGGACCCGCTCAGCCCAAAGAAAACATTAGAACTCTTACCCAACATCTACTTCCACCCGGCTCGCATGAATTTTTTTTCCTCGTCTGGTTCCACTTGACTAAAGTTCCCCAACCAGTCCAGTTGACAAGTCCCACTTAAAAAAACATTTGATTTCCACAAGTTTCCTGCCCAAAACAAACCATTCCTATAAAGAAACTGGTCCCAGTTTTCTAAAGCTTGTCTGACTCTTTCTGTAAGCTGTCAACATGTCCCCATCTCCTCGGTTCTGATGCAACACTTTACTGTACATCTCTCTGCACTTCCTACAGCCTGCAACTTAGGAGCACTATTTTTTTCCACTGCAGTAACAAATGAATCATTTAAAACCCAAAGTTTTCTGATTCCATCTTCACAATTCCCAACTGTATAATAGCAATATCCCACTCGAGACTATGGGTGATGCCAGGATTTTCCCACTTCTAGTGTGTTGTTGGTAACTCGGCTGTGCCTCGTGACCAAACAACACACCAGGCATGGGTAAATCCTGACATCACCCACAGCATCCCGTGGTATATTGCTTAAATCATTACCGAGAATGCTGTTAAGCAGAAGCTGGAAAGTTAAAAATAGATCAATCTCCTGGACCTGACAATATCCACCTGAGGCTACTTAAAGAACTGTCTGAAGAATTGGCAGGACCATCAGCTTTCTTAAAAGGAGTCTCTGGGTTTGGAGAAGAAGGACCTGGTAAGGCCAGTCAGGTGGGACCGGAAGGACTGCTGAAGGTGGACAGCAGTGTCTCTCTCTTTTCAGTGGGGTCATATAAGGGGGGATATAATGGGAGGGAGAACCCAGCCTGGGGTTTACACCAGATGCTGGGAGTGAGTGTAGGTGGGGGCCTCAGGGACACCCAGAGGTTCTAGAAGAGGGCACAATGTATACACACAAGCCCAAACCTATAGTAGGACAAAGGGAAGGGCTAGGATTTACATCCAGCCCATACAAAAAGGGGGGACCAATGTCTACACTTGATCCCATGAAAAGGTCACTGATTGATTGTATGAAAAATGAGATATAAATTGTAACTGTGGTTTATTGGATGATATTTGAAGATTTGTATTGGCTTAAGGAAGCCAAAAGTTGAATAATTATGTAGTAATAAATGAAGTCGACTGAGCACCAGCATTTACTGTGTAAGACTCTTATTGGGGGGGGGGTGGGGGGCTGATCCGAGGACAATGACACAAAAACATTTAGTGATCACACAAGGGAGGTGGTGAGCCGGGCTAGTAGAATGTTGAGATGTATCTTTAAATGTGTTAAAAGCAGGGATAGAAGGGTGATAATACCCTTGTATGGTGCATTGATCAGGCCTCACCTGGAATATGGCAGCCAGTTTTATACATTCAGAGTTACACCTTTGAACACAAGTGCTCATTTAAAAAGGTTCCACATCAAAGATTGCAGAGTAAACAAAGAATTCAAAAAATTACATATCAGTCAAGACATACACTTAGGCAGCACACAAAGGAGCATTGTCAAAGATACAATTGTGTATAGTAGTTAAATACAAAATAGCAATGGATGGGCTGTTTCAAGGAGCATTGTCAGGGACAGAGCAGTTAGTGTAGATGGGGTAACAGCTGTAGTAGTTGCAACTAGGGTTAAGTGTGAGAGCCTTTCTTAGCTCCCTCTTGAAAAGCTATAATTTGGGAAGGCCCAACAATGAATTTGATAGATCGTTTAACCATTGTGGGCCCCCGATAGTGAAGGATCTCAAGGCCAAGCTAGTTCTGTGGTAGAGTACCAATAGAGCATTCATACCAACATACTAACATACTAGATGCCAGCAGAGTAGGCCTATAGGTCTGTCAAGTCTGCTCGTGCTTCAGCATCCTGACTGCGTACCATAGCCCTCTATCTGTCTCCTTCCACTGTTACTCCATCCCCCAGTCCTGCCCCCCCCAGCAAACCAGCCTCTGCTTCACCGCTTGCCTATATGTGTCCCACCCTCTCTTGAATCTCTCCACTGTAGCTGCCTGTACCAGCTCCCTAGGCAGCACATTCCATAGTTCCACCACTCTCTCAGTGAAGTACCTCCTCCTCTTTCCCCCCTAATCCTACCACCCTTAATCTTCCAACTGTGTCCTCTAGTGATGCCACCCTCCTTCAGTTGAAAGATCCTATCTTGGCTTACCTTATTTACTCCCCTGAGGTACTTGAAGACCTCAATCATGTCCCACCCGGTCTCTCCTCTCTTCCAGCGAGAACAGGTTGAGCTCCCCTAGTCGTTCCTCATATATCATATCCCCCAGGCCCTGGATCATTCTGGTTACTCTCCTCTGAACCCTCTCCAGGAGTTGGATGTCCCTCCTTAGGTGTGGCCTCCAGAACTGCACACAGTACTCAAGATGTGGTCTAACCAGAATGTTGTACAGTGGCAAAATCACCTCCCTGTTTCTTGAGGTAATCCTCCTAATGATGCATCCCAGCATCCTATTTGCCCTGACCACAGCCCTCCTGCACTGCTCTGAATTATTCATGTTAACATCCGCCAAGACTCCTAGGTCTCTTTCCCCAGCCATGGTCTGCAACTCATACTCCTCCCAGGGTGTACACATAATTGGGGTTTTCCCACCCTAGGTATAGCACCTTGCACTTGGAGGAGTTGAATTTCAATTTCCAGGTGCAGGACCACCTATCCAGAGTATCCAGGTCCTCTTGCAGGGCCAATCTCCCCTCCTCCCCCTCCACCACTGCTCCCAGCTTAGAGTCACCGCAAATAGACTCATTTCACACCCGATACCTTCCCTGATATCGGAGATGTAGGCATTAAACAGGAGTGGACCCAGGACTGATCCCTGTGGGACCTCACTTATGATCTCCCTAGGAGACGAGACCTCCCCTCCAACCACTACCCACTGAGTAAGACCTGAAAGCCAATTTCCAATCCACCTAACCATCAATGGGCCTACCCCCATTCCCCAACTTCTCCCTTAGGCCAATGTGAGGGACCAAATCAAATGCTTTACTGAAGTCCAGGAACAGTACATCCACTGGTCTCCCCTGTCCCCTGTCAAGTGCTGATGTCACCCACTCATAGAACTCTACAAGGTTTGTTTGACATAATCTACCTGGCACAAACCCATGCTGCCGGTCATCCAGGTAACCCATCTCCTCCAAGAAACCTCCCAGCCTTTCCTTAAGTATGCTGTCCATTGCCTTCCCCACCACCAACATCAAGCTGTCTATAGTTTCCTGGCTCTTCTCTTGATCCCCCTTTATGGATGGGCACAACATGCACCTGCTTCCAATCTCTTGGCACCCTTCCTGTCTGGATCGACAAGTTAAAGTGATCTGCCAATGGTGCAGCCAAAACATCCACCAATTTCCTCAGTACTCTGGGATGAATAGCATCAGGCCCTGGAGAGTTATCCTTTTTTAGGGACTGGAGGGCTTCCCACACCCGACCGATAGGAATATCAGCATCTATTCCCTTCCCCCATTCAGTAGAACCAGCCTGATATCGCACTCTTGGCCTACCTCCCCCAGCGGTTTGTTCTTCAGCCAGTACCCCAATAGTTAGGTCTGCTGCACCTTCTTTGTCCTTTAACCCCTTTTTTGGAAGTTCCCCAGCCTCCTCCTTGGTGAACACTGAGGCAAAGTACTCATTCAGTACCTCCGCCTGCTCTCCAGCCCCTTCCACCCACCCCCCAGCTGTCCTCAACCTACTGAGTTAGCCCTTGATCTTCCTCCTCTCACCAATATACCTAAAGAACCCCTTTTCCCCACTCCATATCCCCTGCACCAACCTCTGCTCTTTTCAGGCCTTTGCCCCCCTCAAAACTCTGGTGACTTTCTTGGTTGCAAGGCGATAGTTCTCTCTATCCCTCTCTCCTCTCATTTATTTGTAACTACCGTAGGCAACCTTCTTCTCCCTTACCACCTTCTGGACCTCCTTGGTCCACCAGCATGGTTTACAAGACCTACTGCCCTTGTGCTTCACTCTTGAACAGGTCCTGGTGGCCTCCTGTAGCCCCCGCTTTATGATCTCCCACCTACCTTCCACATCCAAACCTGGTTTTATCTCCTGCAAATTCCCCTTGAGAATTTCCCCTGTGTTCTGAAAGTCTGCTCCCCTAAAATCAACTATCATTGTCCTTGAATGATCCCCTTCCCCCCCAGTTTAAGCTGAAACCAGACTATGTTGTGGTCGCTCCCAGCCAGGGGTTCTTCCACAACCAGATCTCATACAAGATCCCCATCTGCTAAAATCACATCCAGGATATAACCCTCCCTCATTGGGTCCATCACCTGCTGATTGAGGAATGCATCCAGGAAGCCATCCAGCAGCTTCTGCTCCCTGGTTACTGTGGATGTCATAGTACCCCAATCAGTAGCTGGCATATTAAGGTTCCCCCATCAACACCATTCCTTCCCATTCCAGTCCACACTGTCCCTTAATGTTAGTCAACAGGCAATCCTCCAGGTCCTCCTCTAGTCTTGGGGGGCCTATATACCACCCCCAACTTGATCTTCCCTCCCACGGGGGTTCACAAGGTGACCCATAGGGCCTCCACATTGCCCTTGCTTCCTCCACTCTCATAATCTCAATGTTATCCCTCATGAACATTGCTACTCCTCCCCCTCTGCCCACCATTCTGTCCTTCCTTAACACAAGGTACCCACTCAGATTAAGGCCCCAGTCATGGCCAGGGGTGGCCCAAGTTTCAGTGACCACTGCTACATCCACCCCACCCTCAAACAGCGTAGCCTGGAACTCAGGCATTCCTGGTCATGTTCCTAGTGGTGTACTGATTGTGAACAGGATCAAGTAAGTTTTTAACAGGGGGTGGCATGAAACCTTGGAGTGCTTTTTTCCCCAGGAGGCACGTTTGATATTTAATCCTGTCTTGGATGAGGAGACAGTTAATTTGTGAGTAGAGGGAGCAGGTATGGGTGAGCATATCGGCCCCAAGTATGAACTGGCATTCCTTGTTGAGGCCCAGCCTGATCCCTTTTAGAACAGTGTCCATGGCTGCTCCATACACTGTAAGGCCATAGTCAATTATGGGTAGAATTGTGCAAGTTAATGCAATGCATTTGGCTTCTGGGGTAAGGTTATGTCTTTGCCTGTACAAGGCACCCAGTTTTCTATTAGCAATGCTAACAGTGATCTCTACATGTGGCTCAAAGGAGAGTGTCATCAATGGTAACTCCTAGATATTTAAATGAACCAACCTGTTCCAAAGTGGTCCTGTTCTTGTTAACAGTATTGAAGGGACAGAGCTTTTTCCTCACCTGTGTACTAGCAAACAGCATGGTTTTGGTCTTCTTGTAGTTCAAGATCAGCTTATTAAGCTTGAACCTTGCCTCAAGTGAACCAAAGCTGTATTGTAGATCGCGGGTGAGAGAGATTCCTGGCAAGGTCCACTAGTGTACATGACAGTGTCATCTGAGTAGAGAACCACCTTTGTGGTTGGACAGGCATCTGGCATATTTTTAATAAAGAGACCAAATAGAAGGGGCCCCAGTATTGAGCCTTGTGGTACTCCAGCTGATACACGTTTGAAGTCAGATAAGGCACCACTGATCTTAATGCATTGAGAGCGTTACATGAGATAACTTTGGAACGAAGTTACTGTTTCAGTGGAGAGGCCCAGTGAGTGGAGTTTTTGAATAAAAGAGAGTGGTTAACCAAATTGAAAGCTTTGGTTGGGTCAATATATATGGAGGCTACCAGTTGACCCCTGTCCAGGGACTCATGCAGGTAACTTGTGTACTCGATTAGGGCAGTGTTGGTACTATGTGCTTCCTGAAGCCATGCTGCTGATGGCATTGGATGTTATATTTGCTGAGGTAGGTGACTAGTTGGTCTGAGACAGTCCTCTCTAGTGCCCTAGACAGCAGTGAGAGAATCAAAATTGGTCTATAGTTGGTAACAACTGAGTGATCACTGCTTTTGTGCATGGGTGTGACCAGTGCAGTTTTCCAGATAATCAGGAATGGGGAATACTGTAGTGAAAAGTTAAATAACTTGGTAAGGGAAGAGAAAGCTCCTCTAGAGACAGGGCTACTAGCTTCATATCTAATGCATCACTACCTATTATGTTTTTACCCAGGACCCTTTTGACAAATTTTATTGTGTCAGCAACAGAGATGGTTTTGAAGTAGAACTTGGGGTAATTGGGGTTATTCGTTGAGGCAGGGATATGATCCTGGCTTGAACAAGGAGTAGGGTCAGGCATGTTATTAAGGGGAAGGACCACACTAAGACACTAAGATCAGTGAAGGTATTGCTAAATATGTTGGCTATCTCAACTAGGTCAAGGGTGACAGATCCATTATTAATGCTAGGCATTACTGGCTGTGATTTATTATCCCTCCCCAGGAGATCCTTTAGGGCATCCCAGAACTTTTTCCCCTTCACCCAGCTGTTAGCCAGTTGCTCTGTGTAGTAGGATGCATTAGCCTGTCTAATTTCCCTGCTACATTTGTTATGAGCAGCTCTGTATTTTTGCTGGTCCACAGGTGACCCAGATGCTCTGGCTTGAGCCCATAAATTGTCCCTGGTCCACATCAAAGCTAGAAAGGGGAAAAACAAGCATGACGACCCAAGGTTTACTTTATTGATTTTAAGCATTTAGGTGAGCATCATGTACTGGGGAAAACATTAGAAATTTGACATGAGGTGAAGAAACACCAGGGAATGCCCTTTATTATAAGAAATTGAATCTGAGTAAGGCAGATGTCAACTATAGTGTTTTACTGGTGACTACACCCCTTCAAAATTGGAATCAAATTCCAAACTCTAGTTTACAATGAAAATTGATCAAAGCTGCATTCTTTCATTTGAATGTAAGTTTAATGGGAGGGAAAATTCTAAATATAGGAAAGATAACCCTCAGAAATTGGGCCTGCATGCAAGATGGGCCATTTTTTACATATCCTCTCTGGGGACTGCAAAAGGTGTCTTTAGAAATATTTCTGTTTACCAGGTAACATTTGGATGTGATTCACCAAGGTCTTCATAGTAGAAAGAGTAAGTCTTTTTTCTTCCTGTTTGTTTGGGCATTTGGACAACAAATATACTGTATGCAAATGTGATAGTTTTGTGCACCATATAAACAAAAAGGATATTACCCTTATAGACTCCGTCCAGCATAAAACAACCAAAAGGATCAATAACTGTAGGGATTTCACATATGATGAAAGATTAAGAAAACTGGGTCTGTACTCACTTGAGTTCAGACAAACTAGGGGTGTCCTCTGGTGTATAGGGCCCTAAAGAATGAAGATTTAATGGAATGTATAGGGTTACAGTGTAAAGATACTACTAGAGATTTAAGAGGGCATGAGTATCAGCTGAAGGGAGAACATTACAAAACCCTCAGTAGAGGACATGGGATAAAATAACGAGTGGTAACAGTGTGGCACTCTTCACCTGAGCACATAGATAAATGTCCAACAATGGACATATTTAAAACATCACTTGACAAATATTTATGTGGGTGTGATATCCAATGAAAATTGACAAGTCGAATATGACTTATGCTTGAAGACTTGATACTTTCCCTATGATTCCTATGATGAGTCAAAGCAAAACAGTATGGGCATTCAAAACACACATTTAACAATCATACTAAATGGAAAATAATAAATGAACAACAATATATATCAGAGAAGCAAATCTGATTTTCTTTTTCTCTACCAATAATGAAATAAGACTAGCAAGAATGGAAACTTCTTTTTATACAAGTTTGTGGCCTTTTTGACTCCATAGGAGGAAAAGTAAAAATAGATAAGAAATGTGGAAAAATAGATATTCCACTGTTACAGTCAACAAATGCAAACAAGCAAGAAATAATAGAACCAGAAACAATATTGTAAATGAAATGCAGGTTGCAGTTTAGCAATCAAAAAGAGACAATAGAACAGCTTATGCTGATGGAATACTAGAAATAAAAAAGTCTTTGCAGATTAATAATGTGTTTTTGTAAAAAGAATGTCAGTGAACAGTTACATTTTTAGTAGATATACAAATGTTGATTGCAGTAGAGGAAGAGAATTAAAGAAGTAATCAAAAAGGTTCTCTGGGTTGTAATGACTTTCCTATAATGTAGTTTCTGAAGAATTGTTCTCTGAATAGGTAAAAGCTAATATGACATAAACATCAAAGGGAGATAAAAAAGACAAAGCCTTTCAAAATGAAGTAAAAACATATAATAGTGTAATAAATGCAGGAACATGGAGAATATCAAAACAGAAGGAGCATGGCAGAAATAATGGGAAATTAGAAATGACTGATAAAGTAAAGGCAAATAATGCAATGATAATTAAAAAGATTGCTGAAAAAAATAGCCAATGACAAGCTGAGCTGTAGTGAAATGTTGGTAAAACAAATTTCAAAAGATCATAGAAAAAGAAATGTGTAGTAGTAAATATGGCGCTTTAAAAAAAAAAGAATACTTGAAGCTACATCAGGATTGAGAGCATCTGGAGTATATGTAGTGAATGATACTAAAAAAGTTACTGAGGTGAAAGACATAATTCAAGCTACATGTAAAACAATGAAATGTAGCTTAGAAAAGTGCAAACAACCTTAAATCACAGATTCCCTTAAACCCACAGAAGCAAGCTATGATTTACAAGCTAGTACTGTAGGACTGTAGAAATACCACAGAAGAAGGGAGATTGGTAAGAGGCCCTAGAATGCTTAAATAATTGTTTTGTTCTGAATACAGATGATGAAATCTAGATGGATCTACAGTACCAAAACCAGTGTAAATGAATCTTTCTCCAAACCATAGTCTGAAAAGCATGTTAACTATTTATATCTTCCAACTTCCAGCTTCACCACGACTGGGCAGTACTGAATGCCAGAAGGGTGAAATAAAGTTAAATATCATTTAATGGAATGTTGCTCGATTAACGAAAATGGTGAATGATGGTGAGTGGCTGGATGATGCCAGTAGTTTTACCATACAGTACTGTCAATACAGGACACATGGATGGAAGCAAATAGTAGTTGCCAAAGGAACATCCCTACCTGAAATAAAACTCGCACACACAATATTTTTGGGGGCACGATTGGCAAAATTTCTTTCACTGTTAAATCTCAAACTTGTTTCTTCCCAACATAAGAAACACTTAATGCCACACATAACAATCAATCCCCAAATCTCTTCTTGAGCCAGAGTGTGTCACCCATTGCCCTAAGACATCTTCTCCGTCCCTTTTCTGTTCATCTTGTGGCTCAGGTGTCACACCCAATGCCCTGTTCTGTTCCTCTCCACCATGGCGTCTTCTCCTCAGGAGGTTCCCCCCACCCACCTGGATGTAGACCCAGTCCAGGCCTGCCGCTAGTGTCCCCCCCAACCCTGATGTTTCCCTTTCCCATTTCTTCCTTCCCTTTGCTGTCCTTTGTTGGCAACCCACACTCCAATGTCCAGCCTGTTGCTCTCTGTTAGCAACCCATAATCCTGAAACTGGTCACCCACTGTTGCCCTCATCTAGCAATCCACACCTCTATCACCTGCGCCTCCTTAACTGAGGGAAGGAGGAGGGTATCTCAGAAGTCCAGCAGAAAGTGGCAAGACCCTACCTGCCACCTATCAATACCCCCTAGTGGCCACTCCCAGTATTCATCTGGTCAACCACCTGGCACTCATCCTGCTGAATGGTACCCTGGCCCTTCCCCTTACTCAGTTCACCCTCTTTCCTCTCTCTCCCACCATTCCAGGCAGGGATGCCCCAGACAACCTGGGTCACCCTGCATTGGCAACCCCCTGTGTCACCTAGATGGGTATATCTTATTTCATGTGACTGGGGTAAAAACAAGATTTATGGTAGAGCTGGGCAAGGTTTATCTGTAATAATAAATGCAGTACTAAATATGTATGGGGCAGTGATTTATGATGGAGCTCCCATTTCCTGTCCAGTTCACATGTGGTGTCCTCTACTAGAAGAAATAATTGTTATTGTAAATGCTTATGTCCCCCTTGGGATAGTTACAATTGATATGTGTTGAATAAGTTCAGAGAAATTATTTTATTTGTTAAATGTGAATTTGAAGATGCAAGTACACCATGTATAGGGGACTGGAACTTGAAAGTTGGCCAAGAAAGAAAGAGTTTATCTAACTATATTTTGCTAAATTACTTCTTACATATTCCTTTGAGGAACTCTAAAGATAAGGTAGTAAATAATAAGAGGAGAAAACTACTAGCAATAGCTAATATATTCAGCATGAGAATGTTAAATGGCTGCTATAGTATTGATAGGGAGGGGGACACTACCTAGCCAACAAAAAATGGTGGTTCAGTCTTGGAGCTTGGGCTTAATGATATGCGTGCCTTTAATAAAATAACAAATTTTAAAGTTGCTTTCTGGTCACAGAGTGCCAATCGACCCCTAATTATAAATTAGACAGTTAATGCAGGCTATAAAATATTTATGGTTAGAGGCAGACAGAAGGAAACATTAAATAGCAATAACATGAACGTTGTGAATTATAAAACAATTAGATGTGCAATGTTTTCAGTAAATAAACAGTAGAATAGCATCATATGACTACTCCAGTCGAACAAATAACTACCCACATGGATTGGATAACGGAAATATTTCTTTTTTATATCTGCATGGAAATATGAAATATCTTCAGAGAACTACTGGGCACAGAAAAGAAACCAAGAGGTGTAGAAAATCCCATGAGAACATCTGGTTGGGTGCTGATGCAGAAAATTAAAAAAACATTTTATTTAACTAAGTATACCAGATATGAAGTAACAAAGGAACCTATTACAGCACTGACATTTGAGAAAGAAGTATAAATGGTTAACATTATATAAGAAAAATGAATATAGGCACAAGGTATGGCTGGAGTTTGATCAAGTCATTATTAAACAAGATGTGAAAAAAAGTTCTGAGAGTATGTGGCCCATGGTACAAACAAAATTGTGTATAATACTGACAGGATTTTCAATCTGCCTTACAAGAGCTATACATTGGTTCTATGTATAAAGTAAACCATAATGAGGAACGTATGGCTCAACAAAAATCTAGGATGGAGATAGAAACTAATTTAATGCACTGGGAGACAGTTTCAGTGAAAGAAATAATTCTGTATAAAATAACCCTAGAACATAACAAAGCCCATGGGTTAGACGGCATACCACCAGAAGGGTACCAGGCCAATCCTAATTGATGCTCACTTTTTTGTTTTATTTTCAACATTTGGTTCCTGGTGCAAGTCCCACGTACATGAATGCCCACTTCCAGGTGACCCAGGTACATACAAGACTCTGTACAGGACATACATAAAATATATTACAATATACAACATGTACATATTTTGACGAATATTTACAAAGAAATAAACACAACTTTTGAATCCCTGAAATTTTTAATATGGAGATCATAGTACCCCTGTTTATAAAGGGTGATAAGCAGAACCCAGAAAATTCTGGACCTGTCACCCTTTTATGTGTAACTGCTAAGATATATAATAGATTCCTCCTAAAAAAATTGAGATGTGGAAGGAAGAGAAAATCCTCCTATACAAAGCACAGGCTAGAGTATGTAAACTATTGATCATGTATTTATGCCTCAACATCATCTGGGTAAGTATGTCAACTATAGAAAAATCATATTGATTTTTGACCTTTCTGGAGCTAAGCAAGGCCTGCAATTTAATAAACTGAAAGGTACTGTAACAAGTTTTGGAAGAACTAAATAGGGACCCAAGAATGCTTAGCATTTTGAAGTTGGTATGTAATAATACTTATACCTGTACAACAATAATTAGAGAGGGCAATCTGTCGAAGACAGGATAAAGGGGTCAAGCAGGGATGCCTGCTGGCATCTGCTTTGTTCATTTACAGAGTAACTGAAGTATTGAACACTGACACTCTTCAACCAGAGACTGCCAAACAATATGATGTGTCAATTTTAATGTATGCCAACGATATGGTCATATTGGCACAGATGCCATTAGGCCATCAGAGGGTATTTGCTGCAGTAAATGGAAAATTTAAAGAACTTTCCCTTAAATTAATTAATGAGACAACTAAAGGTATAACATTTAGCCAAAACAATGGGGAAAAAGAATGATTAGTTTATGGAAGGGAAGAAATTAGAAATAGTGAAGGAATATAATGATCTGGGTGCATTTTTTACTTATTGTGGTACCTGGAATTAGCACATAAAATGGTTATGAAAACTTCTGAACAGGTCTAGGAAGGAATTATTGGTTCTGGGAACATGTTAGTGGTAATTCATATCCAGCAATATTAAGGGCCTATGGGGCAAAGGTGGAAACCAAAGTTTTATATGGGGACAACATCTGGGGTATGCAGAGCAATAGCTTGGAATCAGTGTAAAACTGTTTCTTAAGAACCATTAGGGGATTGCCATATAATATAAAAGGCCATTCAGTAAGGATAGAGTCTGGACTGTATCAGTTAATGAGTATACTGTATCTTGGAGTAGGGCAATGTCACTTGCTTTTAAAGTGAGTAAAATGCATTTGGATAGTATCCCTTGTCAGTGTCTGGAAGAGGCAAACACCTGGCCTGATTTTATTTATTTATTTATGACTTTGATAACTGGGTAAGTGCACTGGTCCAAAGTACCATTTACAGGCATGACTCTGGCCAACAGGCACATGTGCTGACATTAATTACAGAGTGAAGGATACAGCAGAAACACTTTAACAAACAAGCATTTGTCAATGCCGAATGTTGGCTTGCTGGCATTGGCATTGGTAGTGCAGGAGTTAGAAATGCAAAATAGGAATGGCAGTGAAGTACTGAAGTAACATCAACACCACCTCCGCAGAGACTGAGGCATTGGGAGGGTGGCTTTGTGTTGGCCATAATGCTTATGCCATTCCACCTCACCCCATGCTGCAGAGAGCGATAGGTGTCAGGGTGTGCATTGGGGTCTTTGGCCCTTATGCTCACCCCATTCCATAAGGAAATAAGCTGAGATGGATGCAATATAGGAGAATGAGGTGAATGTTAGGGTGACAGATCTCAAGGCACACCTCAATGCCAGTCAGTGGCTGTAGGGTGAGGGGTGGGGTAGAATTCTGCAAACATTATGGCTGACTAACCAAAGTTACAACCCTGACACCTGTCAGTCTCTACAGGGTGGGTGTATGGTTGGAAACCTTAATGCCCCAGGTGTCTCTTGGTATTTTCACTCCTAATTTTTAACATTGTCTTTTTGGGACCCACCTCATGAACAGTGGCACTATCGCTTTGTTACTCAATCCTGAAAGGTGATTTCGAACAGCAACTGTGCCACTGGGAGCCACAGGTGTAGAAACACATTTTGGGTAGGATGGGAAAAATGACAGCTCTACTGTTCATGAGGAGGTGAAAGAAAATGGCAATGTTGAAAATCTGGAGTGAAAATATGAAAAATGTGCAAACTTATAAGCTTGCTTAGATACTGTGCAATGCATGCCCATAATGCAGTCATTTTTGGGAATTGTTTTACCAGATTTTCAACATGGGCATTTTTGGACCTCTTCTCATGAACAGTGGCACTGTGATTGTATTACTCTGTCGCAGAGATTTCACATTAAAGCATGACTCCATTGTGCGCCACAGGTGTGAAAAACATGTTTTGGGCAGGATGTGAAAAATGACAGCTGTAATTGTTCATAAGGAGGTGTGCAAAATGGCTATGTTGAAAATCAGGAGTGAAAATATAAAAAATTGGTGAAGTTACAAGCGTGTGTAGAAACTGTGCCACGCACTCTGGTAACAGTCATTTTTTGGAAATTTTTTCACCAAATTTGCAACGTGGGCTTTTTGTGACCTTTCCTCGAACACTGTCACTGTGATTTTCTTAATCTGTCCCGAACATTGATTTCCCACAGTGACCATGCCATTGTGTTCCAGATGTGGGAAAATGCATTTTGGGCAGGATGTGAAAAATGACAGCTGTACTGTTCATAAAGGGAGTAAAAAAATGACAATGTTGAAAATCTGGAGTGAAAATATAAAAAATTCTTAAAGTTATGAGCATGCATGGAAACTGCACAATGCATGCTCATAACACAGTCATTTTTTTGAATTTTTTCACCAAATTTGCAACATAGGCTTTTTGGGAGCCCACCTCGTGAACAGTGGCACTGTCATTTCATTAAATGGTCCCAAAAGGTGATTCCACACAGTAACTGAAATCACATTTTGGGACCTAATAATGAAATGACAGTGCTGATTTGATGAGGTGAGGTCCCAAGAACCCCTTGTTAAAAATTTGCACCCAAAAGCCAAAAAAATGGCTGAGATATTCACTTAAGTTGAACCCCCCCAACTGATGCCATTATACAGCTTACCATGATTTTCTTCAGTTCACGGTCAGCTTTTGAAGAGTTCAGACATCTCCCACTCCACCGAAGATTGCCACGCTGGGCCTCCAGAAGTAAGTATGGGGTGGAGGGGTGTGGGGAGGTGGGGTGCTCAGAGGGTGGATGCAGGCAGGGGAGGAGGGGTGTTGTGATGATGAGGGACAGTTTTCTTGTTTACAGGGCCAAAAAAAAAAAGTAAACTTCAGGGGAAGTTTTTTTTTTACTGGTTTCATAAATACATTTGGGCACACTGGGGTAGACTCCCAGTGTGCCACCTGTTTTTTGGGGTGGCCTGAAGCTGACGGGGATTGAGCACCACATCAGCAAAGAAAGCATGTCTGTGTTGAGGGGCATGAGGCTGCGGGGGATTGGGCACCCCCCGTCAGCAGACAAATTAAACTGGGAGGACATTATGCTGGTGGGGACTGGACATCCCCATTGGCAAACAAACTGAACTAGGGAAGCAGCATACCGACAGGGGGATTGGATCCCCTGAAGCTGGCTTTCTAGGGATTGTGAGAGGCAGCTAAAGAGAGACGCTGCCATATTTATGGAAATGTTTCACCAGGAATGGCACGTACTGGAGGCATGTCAGATCTGCCACTGCAATGACGAGCCTGTCTCTCATTGCAGTGGCAGATTTGTTTCAAGTTGGTGGCACTCTCTGAAACTGCTGTCATTGGCAGCATGCTCACTGGTTGGCGGCTAAGGTACACACCAACTAAAGCATCCTCTGGATTCGCCACAACACTGATACATCTTTGAAAATGCTGCTACCACAAGATGTTGCTTGTGCATGCGTATGCAAGCCAACATAAAAATAGTTGTACAGAACACTTTAACAAAAATAGTTGTACATTTGGCCAATGCAGTGTTAGTAAACATAACAATATACAAGCAGATTACAGGTGACTATGAGTACAGGAAAAAACTATCAACTATTTGACATTTATAGTGATAAAAGAGGTAGCTTGGAGTAACAATAACCCAATAGAGACTGGGGTACCACAAACCCCAAAGACAAAGACCCCCCATCAAAGCCCTGACAGACCCAGTGACCTATCAAAAAGCAGGAATTAGTGCAGACAGATACATCAGGAAAGAGACAGTAGACCAAGGGTAGGGTGGGGTGAGGTACTACCAGTGGAAACAGTTGCGGGCATCTCGAGCACGGAGCCAGGAATTAAGGTTTTGCTTAAAGGTGAAGTGCGTGTTGGAGGACCTGAGGGATGCAGGAAGGACATTCCATAGTGTGAGGGCAACAACTGATTGAGCATTACCGCTCATTTTAATAGAGATTTTTGGAATCACCAGGGGTGGGACTGCAGAGGACCGGAGATTCCTCAGTGTGCAGCTTGCAAAGGGAAAATAATAATAGTAGTAATAATAATCTTTATTTTTAATGCGCCTTTCAAAAATCAAGGTGCAGTACAAATTAAAACAATTTAAAACCAATGTTATAATCACAATAATAAATATATTATACAGTTAAAATCTGTCTTCCTCATCTTCATATGCCCTGTTCAATGGATGCGTCTTTAATTCCTGTTTAAATCTCCCCACAGTCACGCACTCCCTATCCAATGGGGTAGAGAATTCCAGAGGGTTGGGGCCACAAACATAAATGCCCATGCCCCTGAAGATTTTAAGAACATCCTTGGAATCTCCAGCAACCCCCTGTTGGCTGAGCAGAGTGGTCACTCAGGATTGTAAGGAACCAGAAGCTCTTTCAGGTAGTCAGGGCCCAGTCCATGTAGGGCTTTATACGTCAGTAATCTGACTTTGAATGTGATCCACCACTGAACTGGCAGCTAGTGCAGTTCCCGTAGTACTGGTATAATGTGGGAGGACTGGGGAGTCCCCATCAACAACCGGGCTGCAGAATTCTGCACCAGCTGCAGGTGGCGGATATCAACCCTCAGCAGCCAAAAGTAAAAGGAGTTACAATAACCAGATGTGAGGTCACAAAGGCGTGGATCAATGTAGGAAGGTCACCGGACGGAACAAGGTGCTTGATCCTAGCGATGTTCCTCAGATGATAAAAGAATAACTTAACGACAGCCGACACCTAAGATTGAAGTGTCAACTCTTCATCAAGTATCACCCCTAGGTCTCACACCAATTCATAGGTAGGGAGCTTGGAGTCCCCCAGGAATAATCCCATGGGTTAACCATCCCTCAACCACCCTATCCGGTGACCTGGATCTACAACCATCACCTCAGTCTTCCCAGGGTTCAGCTTCAGCCAGCTGGACTTCATCCAGTCCTGGATTTCAGCGAGGCAGTCATTAAATACCGAGAGTGCTCCATCCTGGTTGGGTGCAAAAGACAGGTAGAGCTGGGTATCATCAGCATAGAAATGAAACCTCAGTCCATACCATCTTACAATGTCTCCGAGGGGCAGCATGTACACCACAAACAACATGGGGGACAGCACCGAGCCCTGAGGAACCCCACATAACAGAGAGATAGGCTCAGAGGAAAAAATCCCAACATAACCCTCTGAGTTCTACCAGTGAGAAAAGATGTAAACCATCTGAGGACCAAGCTAGAAAGCCCACAGATGAATCTCAGGTGCTCGAGCAGTACCCCATGGTCCACGGTGTCAAAGCTGATGACAAATCAAGAAGTACCAAAATGAACCATTTTTTCTGATCTCTCTCCATCAGGAGATCATTGAGCACCCAAACCAGCACAGTCTTGGTACTGTGCCTCTTTTGGAAACTGGAATGGAGAGGTTCATAGATGCTAGGGGGAAAGCACAGCCACTGTGAATGACAGTGTCAATGAGGGATCCAAGGGTGAGATCAAAATGGCCTTGCAGAGGGAGCCAGCCAAGGGAGCTATATAGGTTGCAGTAGTAAGTGGAGTAGGGGGCAGACAAGTCAAAGTGGCAGATGCTGTTGTAAATGGCCAAGAGTCTGGCCCAAAGGGTGGTAGAGATGCGTGTATAGATAGATGAGCAGTAGTCCAGAATTGGGAGTAAGTTGCAATGAGCTATGGCCAAGCGAGCTTTGCCAGTCAAGTAGGGTTTGACATGGTACACAGCACTGAATTTTTGATTTATCCTATGGACTACAAGATTTATATGGTCAGTGAAAGAGAGGTTGGGATTGAGTGTGACCCCCCCAGGCAGTTGGAGGATGGGATGACTTCAGGGGGGGACGTCAGGCAGGAGGATATGAAGAGAGGAGTTGGCTTTCAGGGTGTTGGCTAGGTATGGTTTGGACTCGAACAGCATGGTCTTAGTATTTTTGGTGTTGACCAGCATCAGGTTGGAGGAGAACCAGTTTTAGGCAGCTCAGTAGTTCTGGATGAGGACAGAGGATATAAGAGGAAGAGATTTGTCACTGTGGAAAATAATGAGGTTGTCCACATAAAGAAGGGACTCACAGGACAGGCAGTCAGAGTAGAGGGTATTTACAATAATGGTAAAGAGCAAGGGACCCAGAATGGAGCCTTGGGTACCCTGGAGGAGACAGTCTGGGGAGGAGAGGTGGCAGAGCCAATGCATACAGATTGGGAGCAATCAGCAAGATAGCTCTGAAACCAACTTGTTGCCCCCACAGAACAGCCAATGAAGTGAAGATTGGAGAGGAGGAGAGGGTGGTTTACAAGACTGAAGGCTTTGGCTAGGTCCATGAATACTGCACTGGTGGCACGTCCCTGGTCCATATTCATGTGGTTGGCGAATAAAGCCAGGGCAGTAGTGGTGCTGTGGAGCCTAGAAAAGCAGTGCTGCTGCTTGCATAGGATGTTGTGGTTATTAAGATATTCAGATAGCTGCTAGTGGACAATCCATTTAAGGAGCTTAATAAGGTGGGGGAGGATGGATGTAGGGCGATAGTTGAAAAATGAGAGAGGGTCCCCTGATTTGAAAATAGAAACTACCTTGGTAGACTTCCAGAGGAGGGGCATACAGAAGGTAGTCAAGGTGAGATTGAAGATAATGAAGAGAGGTTTGGAAATCACTGAGGAGACAAGCTTGAGAAAAATAGGGGAGAGGCAATTGGAGCCTGGGCTACCCCTGTTAGATAGACTCCTAAGGAGTTTAAGTGTGTCCTTAAGAGAGATGGTCTTAAAACAGAAAGGAAGGTGAAGAGGGGTACCAGATGAGGGGGAGGTGGAGGTGGAGGATGAAGGGGTGGAACAGGGCCCTTGGTCAGGGGGCTAACTGGGTGGAGGGTGGGCAGAGTGGAGGGAAGGGGAGGAGAGGTGGGGGAGGCACAAGACTACTGGCTAGGTGGACTGCTCAGGGGGAGTTTGCTGAGGAGTGCCGACAGGTCAGAGAATTTATTGTTTGGTGCCATGGCTACATTGGCATGGTCCATCGATAGACTGGAAGGGGAAGTACAGTAAGTTGGATGTCTGGTGCTACCAGTGCAAAGAGAGAGAGAAGAGAGTTAATGGAGTCCCAGAATTTTCTGGGGTTTCTAAAGCTGTCTCTCTGAAGGGTGGTGTAATAGTTCCATTTAAGGATCCTAGTCAGAATCTTACATCGATTTTGCAGGTGCCAATATTCATTCCATAGGGAAAGGAACAATTTTTGGGCAGCCCACTTTCTGTCCCTCTCTTTCATAAGGGAAATGAGCTCTTTGGAGATCCAGCAGGTACAGCCACCTCTGATTCTCCAAGTAGTGGTAGGGAAGTGGCAGTCCTGAATGTACAGGAGGATGCCAGTGAAGTAAGTCGCCACATGTGACACATCAGTGAGAGCATATAAGCCCTGCCAGTTTATGTCCCTTAGCTCATTGAGTAGTAAGGAAGTGTTTGGGTGGTTAAAATGGTGGAAGGTAAGATATTTGGGTGGGGTCTAGAGGCCTTAGAGGACCATATGGCAAAGGTTGGGGAGTGGTCACTTAGGGAGTCGGATAGTGTGCCAGCTTGTGTGACACAGTCCCTACAGTTTGTAATCACTCAGTCCATAAGGGAGTGAGTAGAGGTACGAGGGTTGAGTTGGGTGGGGATGGTAATGATCTACAACAGATTTTGCTGCTTGAGTAAATTTGCGTAGTCGGTTTCTTGGGCATCCAATTAGTTGAGATTGAAATCACCTAGGATGATAGTTTCCCTAGCAGGGGAGAGAGAGAGAGACCCAAACCCAGTGAACAGGCTTTGGAGACCGGCTACTCCTCCATTTGGGGGGGTTGTAACAACTACCCAGGTTTAGTTTCTTAGATTCGCCAATTATGCCATTCGTTGGGGGAGTCACTTTCAGAGCAGAAGGATACAGAGGCAGAGAGGGGTTCCTGTAGAAGAATAGCAACAACACCACACTTTTTTTACCCAGCCTTTCATGGCACAGAATGGTGTAACCTGGCAGTAGGAAGGTAGAATCGGCATGGTGCGGTTTAAGTCAGGTTTCAGTGAAACAGAGTGCATAGGATTGATGGATCTGGCTTAAAACAATTATAAATAAATGGTATATTATAGATCTGGAAGGGTTACTTCAGATCTCTGATCACCTGGAGGCAATGAGATTTTTAAAGGAGGTTAAATAAAGAATCATAGATTGCAATAACAAATGGACATGACTGATAGGCTCATATACCATAGATTTGCACTTTTTTAACTCAAAATAAAATTATATATGGTGAGGTACACAACTTGTTTTGTTTTGTTTATTTAAAATCTGATAAGACCATGGGCCAAGGCCCATTTTCATGGGCAACCAGAGTCACAGTCGTACATAAATATAATTAACATGCAATCAAATATGAGACAAAAAATACCTCAATCTCAACAACATAATTAACTTGGTAGCAATTAAGAAAACAAAACATATTCAAGCATTTGCAAGATTAAGGTTTAATACCTTAAACAACATATAGGGCAGGCTGACAAATTAATAATATACTACCAGAGGGGTATAATAAATGTATTTGTGATAATCAGCTACAGTAGGCTTGATCTGAAGCATGATTTTCTATTTTGCAAAATACATGCTGTTTCAAGGGACAAATGGCTGTCCCCTTTGCAGGAACAAAGGAATAAATTTGGGTCTGATGACAAGGTAATATGATTCCGAGCATAGAAAAAAGCCTGCAAGTCTGTTTGCTCTTGCTAACTTAGCCTTTTGGTCATATTATAGTATTGCAGTAGCACCACTATAGCTAGGGTTGAGTAGGCTGTTTAATGTTAAACCCTTAATTGTGCATGTTAATAACTTTGCAACTGTTCAATGGATTTGTATCAAATTGTGCATGCATAGTTTTGGGGGCAAGGCCTTCTGATCTGCCAAGTTTCATTTCGGTTGGATGTGCAACGCTGAGATATGGGTAGTGAAAAAAAGTGAAAAACTGAGAGTTTTTTGCTATTTTATTTTTCTTTTTTTGTCATCTTCTAGCACCTACGAAGTTTGAAAGTTTGGTCTGAAATGTTCAAGGTACACAAGGCATGGCCCAGAGTGATGCCTTTCAATAGTTTGGTGAAAAAATATTCACCCATTCCAAACTTATAAGGTTTTGAAATTTTGGTTCTGAGTATGCGCAGTACAGTCTTTTGGGTAGCAGTTTGGAACAAAAAGAGAATTTCACCCATACAAAAAAAGGATTCAGTTTCGTATGGGGGTACTATTGTTTTCATGAGGAAACAATATTTTTCATATGGCCACCATCTTGTTTTCATTTAAAAAACAAGTTTCAAAACCCATAAAAATCCTATGATGCAAATACACTAACACATGTATCTTACTAATTAGGACCCAGCCAGTATTTTCTGCAGTTACTTTTTGGAAAAATGAACCAGAAATGTGTTAAAATCATTTTTTGTGTCTCAGTTTTCTTTTTGCAAATGGCCATATGAAACAAGAATTGGTCATACAAAGCAAGATTGGCTTCATACTAGAAAGAAATTTGGACATTTTTCATTCTTTTTTCATATGAAGCATTAGTTTTTTGTTAGTACACTACAGTCTCACAAAAAAAAAGAATCCTTTATATGAAAAATAAAAAAACCTAAGTCCAAATTATTCTTTTGTATGAAGCATTCTTTTTTCATGAGTATGACACAATCTCATGATAAAAGATGCTTTCAGACACAATTTAATGATAAAAAATGCCTTCATATGAAAAAAGAATTTGGACTTAGTTTTTAGTCACATTCTTTTTTGTATGAAAGATTCTTTTTTTGGTGAGATTATGTTATTCCTCACAAAAAAAAATGCTTCATATGAAAAAAGAATTTGGATATAGTGTTTTATGTCCATATTTCAACTTTAATAAGCCATAACTCCTTGAATATTTTCAGCTAAGGGACCATCCATATCTCAAAACAAAGGTCTTAAGAAGTACTTCAAGACTAACACATAATACCCTCAAAACACTTTAGGGGCAATATAAAAAGGCCTAAAAATGATAAAATTAAAAATTCCAATAGGATAACATTGGACGTTTAACAAGCCATACAACCAAGCAAATATATTGCTTTTTTTGATAAATGGAAGAACAGGGCCCTCTGGACCCTGTACGTCCACACCAACATGGATGTATGCATCTATGGAGGGATGGAAGCTCAGGGCCCAGAGGGCACTGAGCTTCCATAGGCAAATGGTTGCGTTCATGCGGGACTTGTGAGAATGAGCATATGATTATACTGCCTCAAAAAGTGAGGAAATCCTTTGCAAAAAACTTTGTTAATGCACCAGTTAGGGTTCAGAATAAACCAACAAAAGTAGGGAATGTGGTCTTAGGGTTCTGACCTAGCACCCAACCCCGAAGCTTGCAAGCAGCAGGAAACAATATTATGGTTTCACTTCTGCTGTGCCTTCACAAATTAAGCCTGGGGTCTTCCTTGGGGTTGTTAGCCCTAATGCTCACCCCATTTTCATATTGTCTACACACCTGAACTTGTTTGCTAATGGAAAGTGGTGAATGTTAGGGTTAACAACCCCAAGGAAGACTCAGGCCTGATCTGCGAAGTCACAGGAGAGGTGAAACCGTGATTTTTTTTTCTTTTGCTGTCTGCAGGGTGGGGTTGGGGGTGATTGGGCTGGGAACCCTAACACCACATTTCCATACTTTTGTCATTTAATCTGAATCCTAACTGGTGCATTAACAAAATTGTTTGAAAAGAATAGAGGATATATATGGTTCAGTAAATGAAATAATATATTAATGTTAACTAAAAGAATTTAAATGTAAGATATTTACATAAAGGTGACAGTAAAATGTTTACCACAAAATTACAGACCCATAAGCTTAACTGCGGTTTTATGTAAACTGCTGGAAAGAATATTTAAAGACAGAATAACTAAATATTTAGCAGAAATAGATTATGTGGATATTTACCAGCATGGGTTTGTCAGAGGGAGATCATGTCAAACAAACCTTCTACATTTCCTTGAACCTGTCAGTGAAGAGCTGGACAAGGGTTTATCAGTGGACATAATTTTTCTTGATTTTTCTAAGGCCTTTGACTCTGTGTCCCATCAAATACTTTTTAAACAAGTAGAGTTCTTAAAAGTACACCCTGCGATTACAAATTGGATACATGCATGGTTGTTAGACCATACACAACAGGTCTCAGTTAAAGGTCATCTTTCAGCAGAGGGTCCTGTTGCTAGTGGGGTACCCCAGGGCTCTGTGCCGGGACCAGTTCTTTTTAATATATTAATACCTACCATGAGCCCATTAACTAACACCTGCTGGCTTGCTAAATTTGCTGATGACTGCAAACTTGGTAGTATAATAACAGATGTAAACTCTGCTCTTGATTTACAAAATAACTTGTCACACCTTGTTGAATGGTCAAAATGCAGGGATTTATTATTAAATGAAACTAAATGTAAGGTAATACATTTAGGAAAAAACAATCTATGTTATAGTTACAAAATCAATAATATAGATTTACAGACAATTGACTGTGAAAAGGATCTAGGTTTCAATCTTTCTAAGGATTTCTCATTCGATGTGTATATAACTACTGCTGTTAAAAAAGCAAATAAGACATTAAGCTGCATTCTTATAAACATAAAAAGTAGGAATAAGAATGTGATCATTCCCTCATATGCTGGTCTTGTTAGACCACATTTAGAATACTACACTTCAGTTGTTGCACCGTATTTGATAAGGAATAAAAAACTTATAGAAAGGGTACAACATAAAGCTGCTAAAAAAGTTTATGCAGTAAAAGAATCTGACCATATAACTAGACTATAAACATTGGGCCTTTATTCCATGGAGTACAAAACATAATGTGGAGACTTATGCCTAACTTATAAAGCTCTTCAAAATAACTAAATCTTTGAAACAATAGGATTACTTAAACATCAGTCAAATGTCAGTACTAGATCGCACTCATTGAAATTAAAAGGTAGACAAAACAGTACTTAAAAGAGGAATCAGTGGTTTACACAAAGAGTGGTGAATTTCTGGAATAAACTGCCTGAGAATATAGTATCCAGCACTACCCTGGATTCCTTTAAAACAAATTTGGATCTATACATGGGAGACTCCAAGTTTGAATTCCACCAATAATTGGTGGCGAGTCCATAAAGGGTAATTTTACCCACTGAACTCATACATATCCTATGATCGGCCTGCATCTCATAGTGTAATAGCACTGTATAAGGTGTACCTTCTGGGATTTAACTGTTTTTACGTACTACAGTAGGCCACACTATTTTGGTCTTGTCTGATTTAGGAAACGAATTATTAGGCAAAGTGAAAAGAAACAAGGCATCAAGACATTTATTTATTTGTTTATTTATTTTTTGCTGGGCTATGTTTATTTAATTATTTATTGTTTATTAACCAGGTAAACACAGCACACAACTAGGTACCTATTTTCATGCATGACCAATAAAGTAATATAACAAATAAATATCAGAAGTACATATCAGTAGAAAAATGATGGGATACAAAGTAGGTAACAATACAGTGCAATAACCAGAGAGCATTGGAAAAGAGAACAAGAACCCCATTAGACAAAGTTAACAACAAAATTATAATAGGCTTGGTCAGTGTAAAACAGCTGACACAGCATAAACAACATGTTGACATATTGAATCAAGTGCAGGTACAGTTCGAGTTAGCCTTTAAGTAATTCCAGAGAGCTCTTCTAAACTTAGAGTAAGTAATTCAATGTATCTGAATTGTATGCATATAGGCGAAGATGGAAGGTTCCATCTTCTCCTGTTTTTGCAAGGATCAATATGGCTGGAATCTCTTTTTACATTGCATATAGACAGGGATTATCCAAGGGGTGGGAATAATGTGCTGAAGGTGCATATTCTGCCTGGGAGTCTTGGACCAGGGGAATGATGTGCAGTGGCCGTATTCACAGCCACTGCTTGGCACCTTTTCATGGCCTCACTGCTGGTGCACAGAGCTGTGCAGGGCAGCTGGGGCAGTGTAGTGGACCCAGACAGGCATCCAATGGGGTACCCATCCAGTATCCCACAGTGGATCCCATGTGCTGTGGGTGCAGGTCCAGGTGTGTGAATGCCAACCACAGACACTAGGACCTGCATGGACTTCCCCAGTCATCCTGTGTGCCCCCTGGTCATGTCCATGTGCAGGAGCACCCACATGGTACTGAACACCCCCATGGCCTCCGTACCTGATGTCAGTGCTTGGGCACCATTGGGCAGGTATGTGGTCGGTGGTTGATGGTGCTGCAGGGCTGGGAGGATCCACTGAATGCCAATGGGGACTGGGGAGCTGTACTCTGTAGGCATGGGGCATAGCTGGGGGGTCTTGGGGGTGTCTACAGGCATGGAGCTGGTGCCCCATGCCTGTGTGTGTGAGGGGTGTTATCACCATGGGGTCGGGCACAGCTGTAAGCCAGAGTGTGTGCCACCAGCAGCTGGGGGGATGGGTGCAGGTGTCAGTTGGTGGAGGAAGGTGTCTTTCTGCCATCACAGAGGTCCTGTCAGTCAGGGGCAGCCTGGTGGGAGGTCCTACAGGGTTTGCCACTGCTAGCAGCACACAGTTGGGGGGTGCAGGGGCTACGACTGCCTTAGAAATGTGTAGCCTGCACCCCCCTTACCTGGCACTCCACACCTGCTGGAAGAGGGGTGAAAACAGGGGAGAAAGCGTTCTTCTCATAAATCAGGGAGAAGAGGATATGAAGGATGGAATAGTTAGGTTGATAGGTGGGGGGGTGGGTGTGCGGAGGAAAGTGAAGAGAAAGCTGAGGTACTTAACAAGTACTTCCGTTAAGTCTCCACTAAGGAGAAGGATGGTCCAGTACATCAAGGCTACCAGCCAGTCTGACCTCGATAGTGGGGAAACTCATGGAAACCATATTGAATGAAAGGCTGGTAGACTCTCTCTGGAAGAAAATGGGCTCCAGCATGAGATACACCATGGGTTTGTATTGGAGCAGTCCTGCCAGACTAACCTGTTTGATTTCTTTGACTGGGTAACCAGGACAGTGGACAGGGGCCAAGCGATGGGCATCCTGTATTGGGATTTCAGCCAGGTCTTTGACTCTGTTCCTCGCAGGAGACTAATCAGAAAGCTGGAGGATTTAGGGTTGGGGGGACCTAGATGTACAGGTTTGAAACTAACTGTAAAACAGATATCAGAGAGTGGTGGTTGGGGGGGGGTGTTTACAGAGGTTAGGTCAATCACTAGTGGTGTCCCACAGGGCTCATTGCTCAGCCTAGTGTTGTGTAACATCTTCATGAGCAATATTGCAGATGGGATAAAAGGTAAAATATGCCTGTTTGTGGATGACACAAAGCTCTGTGGTAGAGTAGGCATGGAGGAGGAGAGACAGGACCTCATGTGGGACCTCGCTAAGCTATAGAAATGGTCTGCTAATTTGGCAGCTAGAATTCAGTGCCAAAAAGTGTAAGGTAGTGAATTTGGAGGCAAAGAACCAGAGACCTAGTACTAGCTGCATGGTGTGCAGGTTACCAGGTCAGGGGATGAGAAGGACTTTGACGTAATCATCTCAAGTGATCCAAAGCACTCAGCACACTGCAGGAAAGTAGTAACCAAAGCAAATCAGATGCTGGACTGCATAACCAGAGGTAGGGCAAATGGAACAATTTTTCTTTAGCAAACCAGACTAAGGTGGTTTATCCATATAGCATACATAAAAAGTTGAAAAGAGAACACATATTTTACATTGTACTTTTGACCTTAGGGGTGATATTGAACTAAACCCAAGACCACAAGTAGAAAAGAATTCAAACCAAAAAATATTACATGACAATGCCAGGGGTTTGGCCCTAAAAATGGACCTACTACTTGCCTTGATTCATGAACAAGAATCTGAAATATTTGGTCTGACTGAAACATGGCTCACAGCATTATAGAGGACAAAGAAATAACCATCCCAGGATACCAACTTTTTAGAACGGATAGTGAAAAAAAAGTGGTGGGAGTAATACTTTATATAAAGGAAACGCTGAGATTTGTTGAAATCTTGTCAAAGCAAACTCTGGGATTTGTTGAAATCTTGTCAAAAGGAAGTACAAACAACATAAAACATATTGTGATCAACCTAATAAATTTTGCAATGGCCATTGGAGTAGCATATTCCCCACCAAACACTCATCTACATAAATTGGAATTGGTAATGAATACAATTCATGCTAGTTTAGGGGAGAAACAACTTGTTTTAGTGGGAGACCTGAATTCAACTGGTATAAACCAAGGGGAAGAAATTTACAAGAACTAATATCAATTCTGGGAGTAAGGCAACATATATAAAATCTATTAGATTTACCACTACTTCAACTGAAGGTGCCATCCTGGACCTTATGTTTGCTTCCCTACGGATAGATGTTCAGGTAACAGGAATTTCATCACCTTACTTAGGGGACTATAACCTGGTGTGGGTAAGGATAGTTTGTGAACCTCCTTCTCAAAAACAACAAAATATCAACTGAGTCAGGGACATGCACCATTTCTCAGTGAATAATTTTAATCTTCATATGCAGATGGAAAACTGAGAATGGTGTAAATTGATTCCTGATCTTGACTCAACAGTTAAATATTTCTTGGAGACTTTTAAAACAATAGGTGACAGACATGCTCCAAGATGTAAAACTACTAAAAGAAGAGCTAAAATCCCATGGATAAATGAAAAACTACTAAAAATAATTAGGATGAAAAATAGACTTTGGCATATTACTAAAAAAACAATAACAGGGAAAAGATTGGTAACATTTTAAATCAAAGAGAAATGCATGTAAGGGTACAAAAACAAATAAAAGTTAGATATTATAGACTTAAAATAGATGATAATAAAGATCCTAGAAAGTTTTGGCAGACTGTGAATAATTTAACCAGCCCGAGTAAGGAGGAATCACAAAAGATCATGCAGATGATTTGTAATGAAAATTGACAAAAGAACCAGTTGAAATATCAAGGCCCAGATATTCAAAAGAGTTGAGCCATGCGCAATAGGGTTGCGCCTGCGCAAGCCAGAAATTGCGCCATTCTGTGATATTCAGCAGGAGGCAGTTACGCCACCGAAATCATGCTGAGCAACAGCGCAATGATAATGAAGGCATGTGCAACCGAATGGGGAGGAACCATGCATAAATGGCGCAGTGCGATATTGAAAGACTTGCGCCATGTGCAATAGTGGAGCAAGAAGTTGCGCCATAGCGGAAATGAGCCAAAATAAAAAGGAGCAAGGAAGAGGCGCAAGAACGCTAAAGGGAAGCCACATGTGTCAGAGACAGAGGCAGACAGACAGGGCAGGAGGCACAAACAGGGCAGGCCAGGGAAAGGTCACACTGAACAGCCAGGCATAGTGAAGGTGTGGGGAGCCAAACAGCACAGAGGCCAGCACAGGCAGGTGTACCCGGTGCAGGGGAGGTAGCAGCCAGGACAGTGGGGGGAATACAGCAACAGCTGCCAGGGGAGGGCAAACACAAGCCAGGGACATGGCCAGTGCCACCTTCCACATGGAGGCCGTAATGAGGGGGGGTGAGAAGGCGGGCGGCAGGGGGGTGTAGCCGTGGAAGGGTCCGTCGGCGGTATGCCCCCAACAGGCAGTATCAAGCCCGCACCAGCTTTGAGCTGTACACTGATTCTGAGATTGTGGGCCAGTACCACCTGAACAGGGCAATTCTGAGGTGGCTCTGTGAGCTGTGCAGTGATGTGATGCAGGCACCCACACGACAGAGCCATGCCCTGTCAGTGGAGACCAAGGTAACAGCCTGCATGTGCTTACTCGCCACGGGTACCTTCCAGAGACCAACTGAGGACACCACTCGCATAACCCAGTCAGCCACGTCACGCCACCTCACCCAATTCCTCAGAGCACTGCTGCCACATGCTGAGGAGTACATCCATTTCCCCAGCACAGCGGCAGAGCACACAGCAAACATACAGGAGTTCCACAGGGTAGCACGTATGCCTGGCATGCTAGGGGCAATAGACTGCACCCACGTGGCCATACGCACACCGCCTGGCCCCAAGGGGGCCACATACATAAATCACAAGGGCTATGCCAGCATCAACTGCCAGGTGGTGTGCGATGCCAGGGGGCACATCATCAGTGTCTGTGCCATGCACCCTGGGGGAGTACATGATTCTTTCATCTGGCACCAGTCGGCACTGTGCCACAGATTTGAGAGTGGGGACATCCCCATGGGACACCTAGTGGGTGAGTATGCAAACCACATGGACAATCATAGGGCCTGGGGGGGCATGGCCAGAGGTGGCATGGGTAGTGGCCTACATGGACTGGGGCAGGATGATGCTGATCACCAAACTAACCTCCGCCCTCTACACACAGGTGACAGTGGATACCCACTCTGTCCTTGGCTGCTTACACCCTACCGGTGGCCCGCAACCCCATCGCAGCAATGCTACAGTGAGGCACACGCCATCACATGTAATGTCATCGAGCGGGTGTTTGGGATGCTGAAGGCACGTTTCCGTTGCCTGGACACCTCTGGCAGTGCCTTACAGTACAGCCCCTCAAAGGCCTGTGGGCTATTGCTGGCCTGTTGCATCCTGCACAACATGGCCAATAAATGTGGGAATAGCCGTACAGGTCGAAGAGGAGAACAGTGATGGGGACGATGGGGATGCCGGTGACGATGGTGATGGGCAGCACCCCCTTGGCCGACGGGACCCCCGACTGCTCCAGCTGGCACAGCTGCACCGGGACACCATCACGGAGGAGCACTTCAGCCAACCCAGGTAAGTCATGGGGCCATGCACAACCACCAGTGTCCAAGGCACAACCCACAAACATGCATGGACACACACCAGGGGTGCATGCCGTCAAGGGAAGTGGCAGGGCACAGAGGCACACACACAACCAGGGATGGGTGAGGATTAACATGTCACGCCGAAGGACACACACACACACACACACACAACGCAACAAACGTGCACAGAGCGGAGATGGCACACCAACCCAGAATGCACACCCTAGCAACACACATGTCCACAGGCCACCACGTCCACTGCATGTCCATGTGCGTGTGTCAGATGCTGAGCACCATTGCACATTGGTGTACAGCACAATGCAGGCATCATCATGCACACGCAACTGTGGACAGCAGCTGGGAGAGTGTGCAGGTGGACTGTGTGTCCATGTGCAGGTCCAGGTACCCACCCGTGCACTGCCCACTGACACACACAATGCACACAGGGCAGCACCAGACAGTAGCCGCACTGGGAGACAGGTCAGTCACCCCACACAGTGCCATGGCCACCACGGATGTGTGGGCGGCCCCACCGAGACCCGCCAGCACTGGCAGGCTGAACACTGGCCTCATGGGGTGGCACCAATGGTCCCCCAGGGGTTCCACTGCGTGAACACGACCGTGCTCACGCAGGGGTCTGCAGAACACCGAACATGCCTGCACCAGGAGTGCTCGGGATGCCCACAGCTGAACCCGGCATCGAAAGGGTGGGAGTCGCACGACGCCGGGAACGGGGGGTGGATAGTGCACTACATGCTGTCCGCGATGCATGGGCACCTGACTGTGTGCCCATTGTGGCCATGACAGCAATGAATGCCTGTGCATGCCTGTCAATGGCAGCGGTTACATCCTCCCGCAAATGGTCCATCCCTGTCAGGATCAGTGCAGTGTCCCTGCTGTGATGCTCCTCTGCCCGCTCCAGAGCCACATGCAGTGCATCCACGGACATCGCAAGCAGCATCTGCTCCTGGACCAATGCTCGCAGTAGGCGGGTGTGCTCGTCCAAGTGGTCATCAGCCTCCTTGGCATCCTGTCCCTCAGGGTGTGCAAGGCCCTGATGTTCAGCACCCCTTGAGGGTGGGTGCTGCACACCAGGACCAGGTCTGGGCATGTCCACAGGTGGTGCACAGACGCTGCCACTGAATCCTGTACCCCCAAGCCCAGTGGGAGACTGCTGATGCTGCCCCTCCAGCTGCCATACCCGAGGGCTCAGTGGTGCCACAGCAGTGGCCACAGCAGTCCCACTGTCCTGAACAGACACCAGTGCTGCCCCACTGGTGCTGACAGGCACAGCCTGGGACTGTGCTGACATGCAGGCCTCCATGGCAGCACCATCCACAGCCTTGGGCACGAATTGCCCTGCTGTGTGTCCTTCCTGTGGCACACACATGTCACTGACCATGATGGTCATGTCATCATCACTGGTGCTGGACTCTGCCCCGGCCGCAGCCACAGCATGCTGGCAGCTGGCATCCGTGGATGCCAGCACACTGGGACACAGGCAGGGCTTCCTCCACACCTGTCACACCTACATCAGTGTGGACAGCCAGGCGGCCCCACTGTTGCAATGATCCACATATACCTGTGGAGGTGGATGGTCCCACCTCCGACTCCATCTGACTGTCCGCAGTGGACAGGCCCACCACCGCTGACCCATGCAGATGCTCAGGATCTGTAAGAGAAAGCAAAGTCGTGTTACTGCGTGTGACCTACCCTGCCCCTTCCCATAGACAGACCATGACTTACCATGCAGTGATGGGCCACCACCTGTCTGGAAGCCACCAACCGGAACACCCTCAATGGCACTGCGCTGCATGCTTGCAGCAAGCCTGTCCTCAGCTGGGGTCAGCTGTACCACCTCCGGCTGTCCTCCACCTGTTGCAGCATGTGCTGCCCTGATGGCAGCCACCTTCTCCTTTACCCTCCTCCTGTCCGTGCCCATCTTCTTCTTACACTCCTGCATGGAGCGCTGGTGGCTGCCATGTAGGTTCACGGCATGTGCCACCTCCTTGGATGCAGTAGCACGGGCCTGAGGGGTTCCCTGCTGTCCACTGAGCAGTGGCTCCTGATCCAGGTAGACCTCGAAAAGGGCCTCGGTTTCAGCCTTTGTAAAGTTCTGACTCCTCCTCCCACCACTGTTTTCCTCCTCTCCAACAACGTGCTCGGTCATCATGTAGCCTGTAAGAATGGCAGTTGTTACCTGTGACTGTGCAGTCCCATGCATGTCCCTGAATCCACAGTCCACACTCCCAAACAGCATGCAACTCACCAATAAACTGCAGTAACTGACTATGGCCACTGCAGCACATTGTCGCACTTTTATAGCGCAATCCATGCAAATGAGGCGAGGCGCAACTTTAAGTAGATGCAAATTACAGTGCTGCACCATTGAATGGCTGATTAGATGATTTGCATATGACGGCTGAATATCGCGCTGTTGCACTTTGCGCAGTAGTGTTGAACATGCTGAGCCAATGGCGCAGTCCTGTGACATGCATAGTACACCTCACTGCGCATGCCCGGGTTTCTGACACAGGCGTCTGCCATGCTGATGATGTGCTGTGTAAGGTAGGCAATGCAGGGCACAGCCACCATTGTGCCAGTGGCGCTATATCGATGGTCACTACATGGCGCTGTGGCACTGGGCCATCATAGGTGCAATGGCCCAACTGCTCAGTAATCCGCTATGGCGCTGGCACACAGGCAGCCAATCACGCTATACGCATTGTCATCCGATGGCACTGTATGTGGCCTTGTGCCAGAGAACCTTGACCCTGTGCCTGACCTTTGCATCCTTGGCACCATGCGTCAGGCATAGGTGCACCTCTATTGCGCTGTTCGGTAACAGCTTGATAGGGAATGGCAGCGCTGTACCGTGCAGCATCTGCACGTGGGGAGCTGTGCTGCAGAGCACCATATTGCCTACTATAGCTACTAGGATGGCATGCAGATGGGCAGCACAGTGGACAGCAATTGAGCTGGCCAATCTGGTGGCCATTGTGAAGCCACACCATGGGCCTTTCTTTGGGGAGGCTCCTCTGGACAGGGCCAGGACCCAGGTGTGGCAGGAGGTGGCCACTGCCCTGGAAGAGGCCACTGGATGGGGGCGTAGTGCAGAGCAGTGCAGGCACTGCTATGGTGACCTGCGGAGGAGGGAGCTGGAACTACTGGCCTGACTGGGGTCACGTGCCAGGAGGGGCACGGTGCCACATCCAGGTAGGGGTTCAGTCAACACACTTTTATCGTCCATATGAGTCACAGTGTTGTATGTGTCCAGCACATAGGGAGGATGATATGGTGTTGGCCGTGGCGGTGTTCACAGGGTGTGGGGTGGGTGGGTCTGGCTGGGTGGGAGGCACACACCTTGGGGCAGTGGGACTTTGCTTCGGGAATGTACTGATGTTCTTCTCTCCTCTTGTTCCCTACAGGCCCGGAAGAACTCCGCAGATTGTGGGCAGAGTGGCAGAGGGGGGAGGACAATGCAGCCAGGCGGGGCAAGGGCCATCACCGCCCACATGTCTGGCCCGATGAGGGTGAGTGCCATACATCCATGATTAGTATTGCATGCTGTGTGACAGGGTGGGCAGTGGGGCATGGCCGCCATTCATCGACACCACTGTCATGCACGCAACTTGTTACAGTCAACACTGTCCAGTGGCAATGCATGTCTGGGTGTGTGTCACTGGTGGTCCATGCGTGCACCAGGTGCATGGCTGTGCCACTGCCTTTGCACCACATAGCCATGTCACTACATGGCCACGGTGGTGCTGTGCATGACTTGGCTGGTGGGTGTGTGCAGTGTTCTGCATGGCTGTATGCACCTGGGTGGGCAGGTCCTGTGGACTTGATCACTGCGGGTTGTCGCACACCATCACAGTGGTATGTCCCATGGCTGTATGCCATGCACAGTGGGTGGGCTGTATGGGGTTGTGCATTCACACCTATTGACTGTGCTCCCTTGTCCTAGGTACCCGCCATCTCAGGGACATTCAGGACGCCTTGAGAGAGGTCCTACAGCTGGCCTGCGAGTCCCTCGACATCCTAAGGAGGCTGGACACGACGGGGGTGCTGTGGAGGCACAGAGGCCAGAGGTCCTGGAGTCTGGAACAGTGGTCCCGATAGGAGTCCTTCAGTCCCTGACTTCCCCTACCCCCCCGGACCCACCTCACACCCTCCTATCCCATCCCATTTGTCCACCTCTCCCTACCCACCCCCACCTTGTTTGTGCCCCCAAGCTTGTATATAGTTTTATTCTTGTACATAGTTCACTTTTATATTTTCAATACATTTGATTTTGATATGAATACTGTGGTGGTCTCTGATTTGCAGTGGACTATAGATGCTCAGCTGCAGTGGTGTGCAAAGCATCGGGGTGGTGCAGTCATGGGTATGTGTGTGTGTCTGTGTGGAGGTGACTATGGTGTGGGGGTAGCTATCAGTCAGTATCTGTGTTGTGTGTGTTGTTCCCTGTGCACTGGATGACTGTGTGCAGTGGTCCATGGTGCATGCTCTGTGTCCATGGCGCACCCATCGGCCCATCCATGGCCTGTGCAACTGACACACATGCCTGTCTGTGACCTGCACGGTCCGCTGGCATGTCAGTGGTGGCAGTCCCTGCAGGGCAGACACTGTACCCGTCACTTTGCTGGGTTGCCCCTGTCACTGGTGTGGTGCATACCTGGCTCAGGTGGCACTGTGGGCACCACAGTCGCTGTCCCACCTCCATGCTGTGCCTTGTGTGTGTTGCAGGGGATGTGCCCCACTGTCTGTGACTTGTGCTCCGGGTGACTACTGGTGGTGTACGGGTCCACAGTGCCTGCGCAGGGTGGCTGGCACTCCAGTGCCATGGTGGACTGCGGGTTGTGTGTACATGGCTTACATGGGCCCACAATGGGGGCTTGGTTGCCCCACCACTGTGTCCCTGTGTTGGTGTGCCCTTGGGTATGGGTGGGTGTCTGTCCATACCCTGTGTGGCATCCAGTGTGGTTCATGCTTCCATGTACCACTGTGGGTGTTTGTGCTGGCTGTTGTGGCCAGTGGTGGGTCGGGGTGTGTCACTGGAATACTGTGCAGGGTGCTGTACCACTGGTGGTGGTGTCAAGGGCACGCCCTGTCCCATGTGGGGTACCTCTTGTGCCGACACATGGTCGCTCTCTCAGCAGTACCTTGGGGGGACTGTGCATGATGGCACTGTGTCTGCCGTTGTTGCATTGCCGTGTGCTGCAACCTACTGATGGGTGCTCATGATGGGGCTGGCTTGCATGGTTCTGTGGTGCACAGGGTTGCATTGACACAGTGGGGGTGGTGGCATGCATAAGGTTTCCTGCAGTGGTGGTCACTGCTCATGGGGAGGTGTCTGGGGGTCATGGTGCAGGGTGTGCTCTGCACTGGGGGGATCGTGTGGCATGGGGTGGTCTGCCCTCCTTGTGTGCCAGTCACGGCTTGCCAGTAGGTGTGATGGGGCACCATGGCCAGGCTGTGGGTTGGTTGCTTGTCTCCATGGGCCAGTGGTTATTCCAGCCTTCCCCCAGTTGTGCTGTGCTTGGGGTGTGGGGGGACAATGTCTGTTCTGCTGTGTGTTCCTGTGCCCATCTGTGGCATGGGTGGTGGGCCCCTACCTCCCTGATTGTGCAATTACATTGCTCTGCAGCTGGGTGGCTCCCTGGTTGCACTATGGCGCCTCTGGACTGCTCAGCTGAACATCCCTTGTTGCGCTATGGTGCATCTGATCTGCTCAGCTTCCCCTCCCTAGTTGCGCTATGGCGCAGGCGGTGCGATATTCAGTCGTCGGCTGTAGGCACAATTTGGCCTGCTCCGTTTTTGAATATCACGTCTCTTGCGCATGGGCACAATAGACTTGTGCTTGCTCCTGCTATAGCGCACTTTTTGGGCGCAGTTTGAATATCTGGGCCCAAATGTATTAAAATGATTATTTTGTTAACTTGCAAGGCCTGTAGACTACTGATTGCTCAAATAATCTGGAAACAAACAATGTGAAAAACCACAAAATTGTATCTCTCCCAGCCGCCCCCCACACACACACACCTTTTCATTTTAAGAGGTTGAGCATTTCAGAGGTTAGAAAAGGTCAAGAAAAATCAATATGCACAAAACCCCGGGGCTAGATGAAGTGGAGGGAAATTTTTAGAAATGTCTGCAGATTACTAACATGCTAACATAGTAAGATGCCAGTAGATTTGGCCTCATGGTCTTTCGTATCTGCTCAAGAGTCAGCAGCCCTGCAGGTCTCCCCCCCTCATGGTTGGCAATACTCAGTTTCACCTTCCCCTGATACCTATCCCAGCCTTTTTTGAATCCTTCCACAGAAACAGCAGCCACCAGCTCATCATGTAGTGCATTCCATGGTTCCACCACCCTCTCAGTGAATTATCACCTCCTTCTCTCTCCCCTGAGTTGCCCCCATCTCCAGCCTCCAACTATGCCCCCTAGTGGTCCCACCCTCCCTCCTCTGAAAAACCTTTTCCATTCTAACCCTATTTACCTCTTTTAGATACTTGAAGACCTCAGTCATATCCCCCCCTTACCTCCTTTTCTCCAGTAAATAAAGGTTGCTCTCCTCAAGTCTCTCCCCATAGGACTCATCACCCATACCCCATATTATTTTAGTTGCCCTCTGTGAACCCTCTCCAGGAGAGCAAAGTCCTTTTTCAGGCGGGGATGCCAAAACTGCATGCAATATTCAAGGTGCACCCTAACCAGTCCATTGTACAGAGGGAGGATCACCTCCCTGCTTCTGGAGGCTATCCCCTAGCAATGCACCCCAGCAGCTTTTTTGCCCTGACCACAGCCCTCCTACATTGCTCAGAGTTATTCATTCTGATGTCCACTACCACCTCAGATCCCTCTCCCCTTTCGAAGTCTGCAGTGTAACCCCTCCCAGGGTGTACTCATGCATAAGGTTTCTGGGCTCCAAGTGAAGGACCCTGCATTTCCACAAGTTAAACTTGAGCCACCAGGAATGTGCCCACCTCTTCAGAGCCTCCAGGTCCTCCCCCTTTCCCATCTACCACCACCCCCAACTTTGAGTCATCCGCAAAGAGGCTCATTTCATTTCTGATACCTTTACTGATGTCAGAGATGTAAGTGTTAAACAGGAGTGGGCCCAGAACAGATCCCCATGGGACCCACTAATGACCCTTCTGGGAGAAGAGACTTCCTCCCCTACCATGACCCTCTGGCTATGTCCAGAAGCCAGTTTCCAATCCATCTGACCATCAGTGTTCCCACCCCCATCCCCCTCAACTTTTCCAGTAGACCTGAGTGAGGCACCGAGTCAAATGGCTTGCTGAAGTTAAGAAAGATGAAACCCACTGGCTTACCCTGGTCCAGTGCCATCATCACCCAGTCATAGAACTCCACAAGGTAAGTCTGACATGATCTGCCTGGGACAAAGCCATGCTGGCAATCATCCAGGTATCCCCCTTTCATTCAGAAATGCCCACATCCTCTCCTTAATGATGGCCTCCATTAAGTTGCCCACCACTGACGTTAGGCTGACAGGCTTGTAATTTCCCAGCTCCTCCCTAGAGCCACCCTTGCGGATGGGCACAATGTGCACCACTCTCCAGTCCTGAGGCATGTTCCCTGTCTGGAGGGAAGTGTTAAAGAGGGCCACCAGGGGTGCAGCTAGGATGTCGGCTAACTCCCAAAGCATCCTGGAGTAGATACCATCCGGGCCCAGGGCTTTTTCCTTTTTTTAGGGACTTGAGGGCTTCCAACACCCTGCCAACAGGAATGGCAGTGTCCATGACGCCCGTCTTTTCTGCAGACCCAGCCTGTTTCACCCCTTACTGTGCCACTCCCTTATTCCTTCTAGCAACCACAGATACATAAATGTTCAAGTCCCTGGCCATTTCAGCACCTAGCCCCCACATGTGCTGCACAGCACTAGCCTCTTCCCCTGCGAAGATTGATGCAAAGCACTCATTGAGTACCTCCACCTGTTCCCCAGCCTCCTCAGCCCACCTCTTCCCTGACCTCAACCTACCAATCTGCTGTTTTACTCTCCTTCTCTCCCTGATATACCTAAACCCCTCCTCCCAGTCCAGTGCACCAGCCACTGCTCTGTCTTCGTCTTTGCCGCCCTCACCACCCTGGTGACCTTTCTGGCTGATAACTCATACTCATCCCTGCTTATAACCCCATGCAAGTGCTTATACCTTCTGTATGTGGTCCTTTTCTCCCTCACTGCCTTCTGGATCTCCCAAGTCCACCAGCACTGCTTTCTAAACCTACCAAACTTGTGTCTCACTCTTGCGCAGGCCCTGGTACCTTCCAGTATCCCTCTTTTGATAATTGCCCACCTACCTTCTATGTCCATGCCCGACTTTATTCCCCCAAATGATCCTTGAGGATTTTCTCCATGCGCTAAAATCAGCCCCCTAAAATCAACAGTCGTCCTTGAACAGTCTCCCCCAGGTCGAGTGAGAACCAGACCGTGGCATGGTCACTCCCAGCCAGAGGATCCCTCACCTTAAGATCCCTAACCAGGTCACAGCCTGCCAGAACAACATCCAGGATCCAGCCTTCCCTCATCAGGTCCACCATCTGCTGCTTGAGAAACGCATCCTGGAAGACATCCAGCAGCCTCTGCTCCTTGGCCGATGGGGACGTCATAGTTCACCAGTCAGTCCCTGGCATGTTAAGGTCACCTAGTAACACTACCCTGCCCCCATCCCAACCACAGTGGGCCTTGATATTCTCCACCAGACTATCCTCTAGGTCCTCAGCCAGCATGGGGGGGCCTGTAAACCACCCCAATTTTTACCCTCATACCACCCCCAGCATCTGCAATGTGACCCATAAGGCCTCTACACCACCCTCCGTCCTTCCAAATAGTTTATACCAATGCAATTTTAATGAACAGTGCTACCCAACCCCCCCCCGCCCACTGCCCTGTCTTTTCTGAGCATAGTGTACCCACTCAGGTTTAGGTCCCAATCATGTCCGAGTGGCTCAAGTTTCAGTGATGGCTGCCACATCCACATCCTCCTCCTCTAGCATAGCCTGGAGCTCAGGCATCTTGTTTCCCAAGCTCCTAGCATTCATCAGGACCATCCTCCAACCCCCTCTTCTATCCCTCCCTCAGTCTCCCCCCCCCGGAGCTTTTGAGAAGCCACCTCTTTGCCACCCCCCACATACCGTCCACATCTGCCACTTGGGGGAGAGGACAGAGACTGTCCTTGTTGGCAAGCTAGGGTCAGCCTCAGAGCCCAGCCCTCTTCCCTTCACAGGTTTAAACCCCACCTAGCTTGGATAAATCTGGCCGGTTTCTGTTTTAACATTTCCATCCCTTCTAGATTGAGATGGAGCCGCTCTCTCACATACAACCCCTTGTCCTCCCAGATTACTCCCCAGTTCCCCACAACCCTATACCCCTGAGCCCCGCACCACTCATGTAGCCACTCATTCACCTCTCTAATTTTCTGCTTGTTTTGCACACTGGCTCTCGGGACCGGCAGGATCTCCGAGAAGGAGACTGAGCATCCTATGGTATGACAGACCCTATCCAGCTCCCTAAACCTTGCCTGAATCTCCAGCACACTATTACCCTCAATAACATTTGCGCCCAGGTGCACTAGGAAGTCCAGGGACCCTACATATTCCTTTGCCGGTGCATAAACCAGGTGCTTGGCCTTATACACAGTCAGGCCATATATACTCTTGGTTTTTACAGCACAGGGTTTACTCCCACCCTGCCCATCCCACTGGATGCCCCTAATCATTTAGTCCCCTAATAGCATCACCCTAACCTCCTCCTTATCCCGAGACCCTCCCCCTTTGCTACCATCACTCCCAGCCCCCTCCTCTTCCCTCCCCTTGGCCTTTCTCCCAAAAAGGGTGCTGGCTGTGCCCCCTAGCTGAGTGTCATAAGTGGCCCTATCCCTCCTGTCCCAGCCTTGATCCCCAACAGACACTTCAGCCTCCATTGCTGACCGCCCCTCACTCTTTCTATCTGCTGACCCATTCTCACCAGCCCCTCCACCCGTGTCACTCAGGTCCATCTTGCCAGCTCCACCAGATAAGAATATCCCACTTGAGGATTCAGTTTCCACCCCCTCCCTCTAAATTAGTCATCCTGCCCTTCCTTTCAATATATACCAGGTGGTTCCCCTGGTCCACCCCCTCCCTCCTCACCAAGTTCTCCCCCCACCTTGTGCAGATCCTCACTGATCCCAGCCTCGCTGCCCACCCTAGCCATGGATCCCCATGAATCTCTGGTACCCTTGTTCTCTCCATCCCCGTCCTCAATAATTATGCCCTGCCCACTGCTGACAGATCCCCCTACCCCCACTGTATCCCTCCACAGGTTAACAACCACCCTTCCCCTGTCATCCAGGCTAACAGCACCTCCTGCACTAAGCGTGTTTAATTGCCCAGCCCCACCACTACTCCTCTTGTTCCCCATGTCATCCATCATGCCCAGCCTTCCCCCCACCACCCCCATATCCACTTCAACTGGGCCAATATCACCTCTGCTCCCTGCTTGTTCATATGTAAGGTTCCTCCCTTTCTCCTTCTGTTCACCTGGCCCTTCCTCTTGCCCACCCCCCCCTCTTCCCCTTCTCTGCCACTGCTCCAGCTACATCAACCTCCCCATCATTCTCCCCATCTTCTATCAATCGTAGGGGTTCAGACTTGTTAATAAGCTCAATGCCTTCTACCATATACCCCCGTGCTGCCTCACCCCCCAGCTCATTTCCCTCTGTGCAGCCCCTGTCCCCAGACCCCCTGCCATCTGCCTGCGCATTTGGCTGTTGATGCATTTTTGACCTCCACTAGCAGAACCCCCAAGCACCCCTTGAGCACCTACTTTAATCCCTCCAATTTTGCAAGTGGCATCGGATTCAGGTGCTGCAGTGCCAGTGCCAACTCGCCCCCCACTGCTCCCACTCCCTCTGCCCCATCCTTGCCAGCCACTCATCTCACCCAGCTGCCATCTAATCCTTTCAACCTCCTCTCTAAGTTGTGCCAGTTATCAGCACACTGGACAGCCTCCCATCCTCCAAGCCCAGTCAAGTACTATGGGCAACCCACACCCTGTGCACCCCATCACCCTACCAAAGATGCCTGCCTTTGTGGCAAAAGACCCCCACCATGGCCTCATCCTCATCCTTATTATAATTGGATGACCACCTAGTCTAAGAACTTAGGTCATGAGGCTGTCCCCCCAACAGGGGTGGGGACAAACAGTATTTAGGTAAGCGTATGCAAGGCAAGCGTTTGCAAGCCAAAAAAAAAAGTGGGGGCAGGCTCAAAGCTATAATCCCACCACAGTCCACTGCTGACAAGGCATACACCAAAAATACATAAATCAGGAGTTAACACAGGTAGAACCCTAGACCATCCCATACATACAAGGCTTAATTTATAAACCTCAGAAAATAACAGCTAGGTTTTCACAGAATAAGTGCTCCAGCCCAGCCCAATGGAACAACTCAGTTTACAGCTGGACTTGAGCCCATGTCCAGCCCTCTCCCTCCTATAGTAGAGTCCTCCCCTCCCTTCCCCTTGCTCCTCCCCCTTTGGCTATTTAATAGAGGTCAGGGCTGGGGTGGGCAGGCGGGAAACAATTACAGCTCTTTTAGTGTCCCCTTTACTGAATGCAGCTGGGCTTGCAATTTATAGCCCAGCCACGAGTTTGAAAGTCGCGCCCTCTTCAGCGATTGGTTCACCGGCTCCTGGGCTCACCCACCACCAGTGCAGCCAAGTATCTCTTCCAGTGGCCACCCCCATGGCTGAAGAGCCTCTCCACTTCCCACTGCCAATGTGGCCAGCTGCTCCTGCTCCTCCGATGGTCACCCCCGTGACCGATGGGCTCCTCAGTGCCGCTGATGTGGCCAGAAGCTCCCACTCCAACAATCCACAGCTCTTTTAGTGTCCCTAGAGTTGCCTATGTATTCAGTTGGAGCTTACATTCAGGTTCTTTTCCATCACTGGAAGCAAAGCAAGGTAGTGCCACTTTTTAAGGGAGGGGATATCCATTACCCAGGAAATTACCAACCGATAGTGCTATTGCCAATATTGTCCAAATGCCTAGAGAAGCTTGTACATTCACAGTTAACAGATTATCTGGAGAAATAGTATATTGACACATTTCCAGTCAGGTTTCAGGGGAGAACACTCCACTACCATGACTTTAGCGGAATTTAATGATGTGGTGTCTACCTCTCTGGATGCTAAGCTGGAAACTACTGTCCTTTTTGTAGATCTATCAAAGGCTTTCAGCCTGGTGCATCACTCCCTACTGTTAAAGAAAATTAGAGTGTGGTTATAATAAATGGTCCCTCTGACTGGATCAAATCTTACTTCACAGACCAGTCCCAGTGGATATCTGTATCACATACTCTTTCTTCAAGTAAAAATGTAACATGTGGAGTCCCACAAGGATCTATTTTGGGACCCCTCTTGTTTTTATTGTTCAGCAACAACTTCCACAGGTAGTGCTACATTCTAAAATTAGACTATATGCAGATGATATGGCACTATTAGTAGTGGTGTCCCCAAGGGGTCAGTACTGGGACCTGTTTTGTTTAATTTATTAATATCTACAGTGCAACCTATAAATAATGTGTGGATGGCGATGTATGCAGATGATTGCAAGCTTGGCTGCATTGTTAAAAACAGGCAAGATGCAATGAAGTTTCAGGATGGATTAAATGATATCTCCACCTGGGCAATTAAAAACAAGATGAGTTTTAATGAAAAAAAGTGTAAGATTATGCACTTTGGATATAATAATCCAAAATTCAATTATAAAATTAATAATGTTATGTTAATAGAAACTACAACAGAAAAGGATTTAGGGGTTATTGTTGATAATAACTTATCATTTGAAAATCATACTTTGGACAAAGTTGAAAAGTGTCATAAAATTGTGTGGTCTATCTTTAAACACATAAAGAGTAGAGATCATAAAGTAATACTTCCACTCTATAAAAGTTTGGTAAGGATGCAACTGGAGTATTGTTCATCTTTCTGTGGCCCAATTACAAAAAAAAGTAATAAATTAATGGAGAGGGTTCAAAGGAAAATGACAAAAAAGATTAAAGGTTTGAGATACTATCAATATAAATCGAGACTCCAACAGTTAGACTTATATTTATTACATTATAGACAACTTAGAGGTGACCTATGTACAATTTATAAGGCAACTAAGGATCAATACCTATTAGATACTATTGGGCTAATAAGTAACAATTCTGATGCACATACCAGATCACATAGTTATAAATTAAGAGGAGAAAACTGTAAAACTCATAAAAGAGCAAAATGGTTTTCTCAATGAGTGGTGCTTCAGTGGAATGCTTTACCAAAGGAAGTAGTTGAGAGTAGTAACATCAAAGTATTTAAAAGACTTTTAGATAACTAGGATTTATCCACCAAGCATGGTGGCGAGCTCACTAAGGGCAGTTTCTGCCTCCTGAGTTCGTATTTTTTCTATGAACCTATGAACTATTAGCCACTGGGAAGAATCAGCTGAACTTGGAAGATAAATTGCTAATAGACTTTGACAGAATAAGGGAGTGATTCACCAGGTTGAAACTCCAGATGAATATTAAGAAAACAAAGGTGCTACATTTTGGAGCAAAAAACAAACAAACCAAAACTGAACATTTACACAAACAAATTAGAACAGATTGAACACGTAACAGAATATTGTTATCTAGGTATAGTTTTTGATGCTGAGCTAACATTTTCTAAACATATTGCCACACTGATTTCAAAGACAAACAGGAAGATAAGAGCTCTTAGGCACACCACTAAATGCTTAAACACACAGGCAAGAAAAATATTAATGAAACAGATGATTTTACCATCAACAGAATATGGAAATTTATTATATAGACTGGCAAACAAGAGGATGTTATATAAATTTGATAAGATACAATATAAAATGGCTAGGTTTGTACTGAGATGTAAATTTAAAACCCATCATTGTGAAATGTTCAATAGACTGGGATGGCAATCACTTAAAATAAGAAACAACATAACTTGGACTAAGCTCCTTCACAAATTCTTAATACATCATCCAGAACATTATATTTCAAGAGTTACAGTTGATAAACATGTACAGACTGTAAAAGTATTAACTAGATCAATTCACACCAATAAAATATACCCAGGTATATGTAAGACCAAATATGGTACTAAAACCTTATGTTTCCAGGCAGCTTCTTGGAATAAACCCTCTTTTAATATGCGTACGACTTCATCTCACAATAAATGTGTTACTGATTTGAAAAACTGCTTTCCAGTGGTATGTAACTGCTAAATCAAGTTTTAAAACTAACTGTATCTATATAATTATACAAGTGTATACAGTGTAATGCATGTAAATGCGATTTACATGATGTTTTGTGTTTTCTTTCTTGTTTTTCTCCCTTATTTTTATACAGCTTGTACTTTCTTAAACAGGACTGTCTTGTAAACAAGGATTTTTCCCTAAGGACATGTAATATACTGTATAAAAATAAACATGTTGTCTATCTATCTATCTATCTATCTATCTATCTATCTATCTATCTATCTATCTATCTATCTATCTATCTTTTATGTATGACCAGCAGGAAAGCGGAGGTCATTCTGCCACTGTACAGATCTCTAGCATGGCCACACCTAGAATACAGTATACAGTATTGGTATCCTTACCTAAAAAGGGCATCAGTCTACTGAAAATGGTCCAGAAAAGGGCAACCAAAATGATTCAAGGACAGCACAGCAAATCAGAGAAGAAGAGACTCAAAGATCTCAACATGTACTCCCTGGAGGATAGAAGGGAGATGTGGTGACATGACTGAAATGGTCAAGTACCTTAACAGTTTCAACAGGGTGAGCTCTGATAGTCTCTTCAGCCTTAGTAGGAACAGGACCACTAGGGAGCACTGCCTCAAGCTGGTGGGGGGGAGGAGGGAGATTCAGGAGAGAAAGGAAGAGGCACTTTTTCACAGAGAGGGTGGTAGCTAAGTAGAATTAGTTGCCAAAGGAAGCAGTCTCCTTGAAGATAATGGACAGCTTCAAGAGAGGTTGGGACAGAACAATGGAAAAAGTTGCATGTAGGGAATGTGGAGTGGGGTGGAAGAAGACATCAGCGGGGAGGGAAGAGCAGATAATGGGGATGAGGTGTAGATCCGTCAGTAGACACTGAAGGGCCTGCAGACTTGAGCAGACATGATAGACCTCAAGGCTTTTTTCTGCTGACCCATTCCAATGTTCATATAAACAGACGCAATAGTCCATGGTAACTTTACCATACACATGTAATTATTGGGAAAAATCACTTTGTCTTTAGCCAACTGTAGATCTAGTAGAATACAGACAAATCATCAAAAACATTAAAAACACATATTTTCAACTGAAGATTTCTATTGTTTTGAGCTATAATCCTTTGTTTCCTGTGACTGTGGAGAATATAGCTGGCATATGGAATTCTGCCTAAGAAAAAGGAGGGACTATCACAGTAAAGAGGTTAATATAATGCATTTGAGGAGTTATTTGTAAAGTATTTCATGCAAAACACTGTGTGCAGCAGCATGCAAATCTCTGTATGGGTATGCTGACAGGGACTCAGAAGCACTTGAAATTGCCTGGAATACATTTGAATGCTTATTCCACCATTTTTGAGATGAGTAACAACCACAAACACATACTGCCCTCCTTGTATCCATGTGGTGAAGTCACTGTCTCTGCCAAATAGCTGGTCAGCCCCAAGGTACAAAACAATTTAGTGCAGCCACAGGATGTATACAGGAAGTACAGTAGATTTGTAGTACTAGAAATTGAAATGTAGAGAACTGAAGACAGCAGTGATTAAATCACCATGGGGAGCAAGATGACAGTGTTTCAGTAGGACTATATGTTGACTGTAACAGCTTCTACGATGTGCTTACAATAGTTTCCCATGGCCAAGAGCAGCTACCACAGACACATGCTTTGTGAACATTTACCCTGGAACTCTTTAGGGTGGTGAAATCATTACTGTAGGCTTACCCAGATGCCAACTGAGATTCAAGAAACTAAGGCATTGAGAACAGTTGCAGTTAGCACATAGGAATTTGTTTCCATATAGGAGGTTCACAGTGCAAAGTTGTTTCTCCTTACAAAAGCCACCCACTACAAAATACATTTGCTCAACCTGTGTATTATCTTGCTTGAGTATTCCCAAGTTAGTTAATCCATTTGAGTTTGGAGAACAAAACTGTTTTTAGAGCTGTAATTATTTATTTTTTTATTTGCAACTTTTGTTCAGGAAAGGTACATTGGTTCTCTAACAGCTTATCTCCACATATCTCCTAAGAGATGAGGGAAGACAAGTAAGGTGCACATTTACTGCCACTTCACTACCTGCCTTTCTTTTCTGCTTTGGGATACAGTGTGTATGAAAAACATTACATGCAGGAAATGCTTTTATAAACATTGTATGAGTGTGCATGAAAAGCAGTAAATGTGTATGAAAAATTACATGCAGTAAATACAAATTCTTCTTCTTTTAGATACAAAGCCAAAACAAGAGTATCAATTACAATAAACAGTGCAAGACATGATCATTAGAGGCAGTCTACATTTAAAAAGGAAAGAACAGAAGTCACGTGATGCTAGCGCGAGTGAAGATGCATCTCTGGCGAGCACCGTTGGGTCTGCATTTTAAATCAGTTTTGTTCCCGTCGGTTCTGACCCTTAAGTTATAAATCTGTTTGTCTGGGAAGCACTTACCACACTGGAGACGTGGCTGCTCTTGAAAACCCCAAAGAATCACTGGTGGTCCTTGCTGAATCTTCTGGAACGGATGTGGAGACCAAACGGCCTATATTACTGATCGGGTCCATATCCTCAGGCAGGTTCGAACCCTGCAGGCCCTTCAATGGGAGTGCCACCGATTGTGGCTTGTGCAAGACCTGACCCTACAGATTAGACAGAAAAGAGCAGAATATAAAGAAATTAAGTCAAAATTCTGGGCTGCCCTTAATAGGTACAAGATGTTATACCCGGCCTGCCTGGAAGTAACTATGGATTCTGGTGTTCGATGATATGACTCTACAGCTCAGACTGCTCAAGAACTACCAAAGGTATTCCCTAACCTATTTGGCAATAAACCTTCAGGTTGACATTTTGTTTACGACGGCTTCTTGGATTATGTATACTTGTTAAATGGCATAAATCTGCACACTAAAATATTGAATCTCCATTGGCCTAAATATAACAGGTAGTACCTCATCAACCATGGTCCAATTCCCAAGTAGATCTGATAGTTTTGTGATACAGTATCTTGGTGATGCACCATAGGCAAAAGCAATATACACGTCAAAATAGTATGCACATATTTTGCTGTTTCTGCTTTTTCCAACTTAGTTCTAGCACAGGGATTTTGAAATTTTCAAGATTGTTTTATGTTGTAACAGCCACATAACTTTATGATTTACTAAATAGTCTACATTTAAACTCCACATACACTGTAAATTATGCTGTAACAATATTTCTTCAGACGTGAACATTTACATATTATTACAATCACTTGCAATTTATTGTTTTCTAAGCAATGTTCAGTGCAATGCATTCTGGGACCACTGAATAATATTACATGTCCTAGAACTTCCTTAGCAAACACACAGCATGGTAAAGATGAGCATGCACCTTCTAGAACAGAAAGCAAAAATAATAAAGACAGTGAGATAAATAAAGCAACATCAAACAAAGCGGCTACTTCTATGGGTGAAAAATAAAAATAAAAAAAGTGAGAGAAACAAAAAGAACTCAAAGAACGAGTCTAACAAACTAGTCAAAACAAGTATTTGAAAGGTGAGAGCAGTAAATGTTATGTTGTTCTATCCCCTGCTGAGCTAGATAATTTAGAGAGGAAAAAAGTGAAGTTAATACTCAGAAAAATAGTACTTGTTCAATAAAGTTTTTTTCAGATTGGCTTAATTCAGTACATTTGGAAAAACAGTGCTGTTCTGCTAGCATTGTTTCACAGCCATCTATTGGTCTGCCAAGGGACTGCAGGAACAAAATATGAAGATATACCCTAGCACACTCCCATCATGCAGTACAACCCACATCTTGTAATACACACAGATGAAAATCAAAGAACCTACGTAGAAAGTTAACTACAAGTTTTTGAAAAGTTTTAAAATATGTTTTGATGTTAGAAAGCTTAAAGCTTGTAAAGAAAGCTGTTTTCGAAAAAAAGTTGAATAGCAGTCCTGATATTTCCAATAGGTGTGTTCCAGTTGTTTTGTATTGCATGTACACCATGTTTAAAGAGCAGGTGCTTAGTAAAGATACATATCTTAAAGAATAAAGGTTTGGGGCCTTTAGATGCCTCTGCAATCATTCAGTCTGCTTTTATTTGTTTCTTTACTTACTTTTTACATCTTTTTATTTGTATTTTGCCAAGTGCTAGTGAAATAAGAAGAGCCCAATGGAGTCCTCTTGTGATGATGTCAGAAAACCCCTACTAGCAAGCCTGCCAGTGTATTTCAAAGGGAAACTACAACTGTTCTACATGTCAGATATTTCTTTCAGACTGATCTATAGGTGGAGCTCTAAGCAGACCCAGCCTGCCCCTGTACTTTCAGACTGACCTACAGGTGGCACTGTGAGACTCTGCAATTGCACTGTGCAATTTACATGCAAATCAGGTCATAATAAGATGCTAATATGTATGTTTGCCCACTGACTGCCTAACTAGGCACATTTGTATAACACTTTTGAATACAGCAAATGTTTGCCCTGGGAAAACGTCCTAGTGCCTGATGAACATATTAGCCTTACGCAAAAACTGCACAAATGTATTTGTGCCACACAAACCTGCCTTGAACCATAACACAGATTTGCAGTATTTGGCCTACACTGTTGTTTGCAGCTTTAGTACATCCATGTCTTTGCTAGCACACACATTGGCCACATAGTTCACCTTTACATTCCTGGAAAAATAACACTTCCTGCCACCAAAATATGATATATTTAATAAACATATGTGATTTGTGATAACATGTGAGGCCAGATATTCAAAATGTAGCCCCAGAGCGAAATTAGCCCTGGATCATGTGCATGCTATATTCAAAGGAACAGTCCCAGGTCTAAAGCAACTGAATATAGCATGCAAATGAAGCCATGCAAACAGGGCAGGGAGTGCAGTGCAATAAAAAGCCAGCAAATAAGACAGCTATGAATATAGCATCCGGGAAGTGCAAATCAAAACAGCAGCCCAGTGCACACAAACATGGAGGAAGGTATAGGTGAACTACGTGCTAATGTGTGTGCTAGCAAAGAAGTGGATGCACTAAAACTGCAAACAACAGTGCAGGCCAAATACTGCAGAACTGTGTATGTGTGAACGTATATAGATTCTGGATGTATATATACGTTCACAGTCTTCTAAGGGTTAAGACAGGTTTGCATGGCACAAATACATTTGTGCAGTGTTTGTGCAGGGCTAACATGTTCACCCAGCAATGGGACTTTTCCCCATGGCAAACATTTGCTGTATTCAAAAGTGTTATACAAATGAGCCTACTTAGGCAGTCAGTGGGCAAACATCCATATTAGCATCTCATTATGACCTGATTTGCATGTAGATTGCACAGTGCAATTGCAGGGTCTCACAGCGCCACCTGTAGTCAGTCTGGAAGTACAGGGGCAGGCTGGGTCTGCTTACAACTCCACCTATAGGTCAGTCTGAAAGAAATATCTGAAAAGTAGAAAGGTTGTAGTTTCCCTTTGAGATACACTAGCAGGCTTGTTACTAAGGGTTTTCTGACATCATCACACGGGGACTCCATTGGACTCTTTTTTTTTTTTTTCACTAGCACTTGGCAAAATACAAATGAAAAGATGGAAAATTAAGTGAAAATAAGTAAATAAACAAATAATAGCAAACTGAATGATTGGAGAGACATCTAAAGGCCCTAAACCTTTGTTCTTTAAGATATGCACCTTTACTAAGCACCTACTCTTTAACAGCTCAACATAAAGCATTCCAACACCAAATCAGTCTGCCTTTTCTCATTTATTCAGAGACCATCTGTCAAACAATCATTGCCATGCTTCAAGAGGATTAAGCCACTCGAAAGGATGGGTCTACTGTGGAATTAATCCATGGTTGTGTCGTTGGAGGCACTCGGCCCCGACCCCCCCCCGACCATGGATTAATTCCACAGTAGACCCATCCTTTTGAGTGGCTTAATCCTTACTTGGATTTAAAAAGTTGAGGATGTTTGTTTTGGTGTTGCTACAGAGTTCTTAAGTGCCACCATCTATGCAATTGTATACCACCCAGAACTGTCCATTTACCTTTTCTGGACAGAAGTGAACTATGTCTGTCTGCTTTGACTTAACCTGTTACACTGGTTTAACCATTTGTTAGTAGTTTTGCAAGACATTATTTAGTGATTCATAGTTACTTGTTCTAGGGTTAAAATCGATTGCAGAAGGAATGACCTCTGACTGTATCTCATACCTTTGCATACGGTACACGTTTTGCTCTTTCTTAAACAGGGGTCTCTGAACTGATGTTTTTTTCTTTTTCCTTTTCTTGCACTTTAATTTTCCCATATAAGTAACAGTATCTATATGGTACCTACATTTTCTGCCCCTTTGGTTGGTACCATTCAGTATGTAATTGTTATAGTGCCTGTTTCTATAGTGATTAATGTAGTGCACAGTTAAGAATGTTTTATTAATCTTGTGGGAGCTTGCTCTGACTTGTTTTGTTATTTTGCAAATGCCATAAAGGGAGCATGGCTATTATCTTTCCTTTCAGCTGACTGATTGCCAGTAGAGCTCCTTTTCTTTTACTTTTTTTTGGGGAAGTATCGTTCTTAGCTTATGATCAGTGATGAAAGTGGTTCAAAAGAAGTACAGGAACTGTATTCAAGTCCGAAAACTGAGCCTTGCTAGGGGGGTCCGGGGGCATGCTCCCCCGGAAAAATTTTCAAAAAAATGAGTCGATTTGGTGCATTTTAGAGAATTCTGGTTCACAATCTGTTTTGTAAACTGAAAACTTTCAAGTTATATTTTAGTAATCTGTCTTTCTCAAAAAGTTGATCTAGGTTAATAACTTAACATATTTAACATGAAATGGATGTATGTAGTGGGTTTTAAGATTCACATTTTCAGTCTGCAAGATCATATGCACTCCTTCCCACCCACATTTTGGTACACACACTGGGTATCCTTATATGGCATAAGACTGATTAATACATAATACAGTTAAGAAATAATAGGGAACCAAAGAGATAGATATTAACTAAGATATAACTCACAACATCATGTGTAGACTAGGCCTTAATGCATGCACCTGGTGCGTTGTAAGTCTAAGGACAACAATCATTCCCAGTATATTTATTCCTGGAGTGTGACATAGCACTTATTAAACGACATATTTTCCAGCTTGAAAAATCATACAGAAACATAAAATTAATCAGAAATATATTTTATTCATTCACAAAAAGTACCTATACAGACTGCATGAGTTAATTTCATATCAGAATCAAAAGAATCAAACATACATATATTTCATACAGTATTGTACAATTATAGTGTATTGTAGAATGTTGTTATGGATTGAGTTGTTATGCTGCAGTAGCAATGTCATCACAGCTGTTATGCTGCACTAGCTATGTCACTACTGCAGCATAACAACTTGGAATGCTGCCACATAGTTGCTTTCCTCAATCCAGTTAAGCTGGAAGAAAAAGTACTCACTTTAGTAATGTTGTTTCTTCTATTGGAGTCTTCTGACATGTTGCAGTGATGTCCAACCTTTGAACTACCCCAGAGATGAAAGAGTTAACTTTCCATGCCAGGCATGGAACGCTGAGCATCAGTTGAGACTCTGTCTGTTGCTGTTTGAACTCAAACTGTCAGATCTTTACGAGCTATACTCGCCGGTGTCCTTGTGGAAACTGTAAACTTACACTAGCCAACTGGCTACTAAATATAATAAGATTTTTTTGTCCCAAAACAAAGACTCAAGTCAGGAAACCCAAAAAATAAACAAAACACAACACCCACACACCCAAACTAAAGGTGTGAGAGAAGAAGAAGGGGTAGAGACACCTCCCGAGTGCCAACACTGCTACTGTCCACCCACATCCCAAAAACCAAGGTTCTGAGAGGGGAGGCGGGGGGAGGTCAGAATATAGCAAGACTCTGTTAGAAGAAACATTACTAAGGTGAGTAATTTTTATTCAAACAACATTAAGTCTTGCTGTATTCTGACATATTACAGACTACAAGCAGTACCTCCATGGAGGAGGGACAGAACCTACTTAGAAAATAGGCTGTGAAGCACTGCTGTGCCAAACCGAGCATCACTCCTAGCCTGGATATCCAGAGAGTAATGCTTGGTAAAGTGTGTACCGTTTTCCATGTGGCTGTGACAAATCTCTAAGATAGGAACATCCCCAGGAAGCAGCTGTACCTCTGGTAGAGTGAGCCCTCAGGCCTGAGGTGGTATCCTACCTAGCTTTTTATAGCAAAATTGAATGCAAGAGACAAACCACCTGGCAATAGATCTCTTATGGCAGGTTTTCCTTACCAACCTCACCATAAGTGAGGAACAGCTGGAGGAGTCAAACCTGTGACCCTTGGTGCGTCTATATAGTAGCTAAGGGCCTTTTTCACATCCAAACTGTGCAGCCTCCTCTCCCAGAGGAAGAGTGGTCAGTGAAGAAAACAGGAAGAGACAGACTGGTTAAGGTGGAAATCTGAAACTGCCTTAGGCAAAACTTCCTATTAATCCCGAGGACCACCTTATCTGTATGGAAAGAGATAAAATCAGGCTCCACTGACAGGGCCTGTAACTCACTTATCGTCTGGCAGAAGTAATGGCCACAAGAAAACAGTTTTTCAAGTCAAGTACTTAAGCTCTGCTGAGGACAAAGGCTCAAAAGGGGTTGCATAAGCTGAGCAATGCAAACATTAAGGTCCCAAGCAGGGGCAGGGTCCTGAAGGGAGGGATTGGTATGAAGCAATCCTTGAAAAATTTTGAAATACGGGATGAGCTGAAAGGAAGAGTGTTTACCTGCTGAAAGGAAGGCAGAGACAGCTGCCAGGTGCACTCTTAGTGTAGCTGGTCTGAATCCCAAGCTATTAAGATGAACCATATAGTCAAGGACTGTGTGCAGGCCAGAAGATTCTGAGAAATATGCTTCCCAGAGCACCATATAGAAAAATCTTTCCACTTGGAGTTGTAAGTGCTTCTGGTGGAAGGCTTACAAAAAGCCTTTAAGATATCCAGGACACCTTGCGAGAGGTGTAAATCAGCAAACTCTAACTCTTCAAGAGCCAAGCCTTGATGTTGAGAGATTTGAGATTCGGATACCAAACCCTCCCTGAGCACATGTTAACAGGTTGTAATTCCTGGGAAGAGACAGGGAAGGTGGACTGCTAAGGACAACAAGAGAGGTACCAGCGCTGTCTGGCCCAATCTGGAGCAATCAGAATCACCTTGCAGGGTTGAGACCTGATTTTGCCTAACACCTTGAACAGGAGAGGGAAGGAAGCATACAGGACTTCCCTTCCCAATTGAGAACTAGAGCATCCAGAGGGACTGAGCCCAACACTGGGGGCCTGCAGAAAAAGAGAGGAAGTTGGCGATTGTCTGGGGCTCCAAAAAGATCCATCTGTGGGGTGCCCCATCTGGAGAAGATCACCTTCAAAACCAGGGGATCCAGGGACCATTCGTGATGGCCTTGAGATATCCTGCTGAGAGCATCTGCCAGGACATTGTCCTTGCCTGGGAGGTGTACTGCTGTAAGAGAGGTGTTCAGGGAATAGGCCAGAGACCATAACTTCATTGCCTCTGTGCACAAGGCCGTAGACCGAGTGCCCCCTTGTTTGTTGATATACCACATTGTGGTGGTATTGTCTGTCCTGATCTGAACTACTTTGTTCTGAACAGACTTGGAAGTGCTAGAAACACCGCTCTGAGTTCTAATAGATTGATGTGAAGCAGAGATTCCTGAGGAGACCACAACCCTTGGGTGGTCAGGTCCCCCAAGTGGGATCCCACTCCAACAGGAGGCAAGGATTAGAGAATGAGACTGAGTGACAAAAGCAACTCCTGTCTTAGATTGTCCTGATCCTGCCACCACTGTAATGCCTGGATCAGGGTTCGAGTCACTGGAATTAGTTTGGTCAGAGGGTCCTTTTTCTGAAACCAGAAGGTTCAAGTGGAACTGAATGTCCCTCATCTGAAATCTTGCTCCCTGCTCCTCTGCTTCCAGCCACATGTATGCAGATGACACAGTCCTGTTTGCAGTCCTCAGAGTTAAAGGAACACTGTCAACCCCTTAGGTCTCAAAGTATCCTAGTTTAAAAACACATTTTATAATTGCCAACATTCTGTAAAGATTGCTGATGTAGTTGGTAGTTTGATTCTGACTATTTTTTCTTTAAAAAGTGAAAACAGACTTCCCACCATTTTGGTGCTACCACATAAACACGGGTTTGTTTAAATTCCTTGATCAGCTCCAACTGCATCTTTCCTGGATTTGGGAACAACTACAACACAGTCTAGCCTTCATGATACAGTGGGAGTTTAGGAGGCTACTGCCTCATGGGTGACTGCACTGTTTGGGTGTGTTTCTAATGCTCAGAAAGTATGCAATAAGAACAGACCCAGGACTGTAAACAAAACAAGGTTGTTTATAAATATATATTAGCATGAATTTGAGTTCTACTAAACAAGGAGACAGACAAACAAACAGCAACATCAGTGAACTTTAGAAAGGTAGGCAATCATAAAATGTGGGGTTTACACTAGAAATAATATGAAGAAAACAGGTTGACAGTGTCCCTTAACATCCAGGCTTCAACTTGATTTTGACTCTGCCTAGAAATGGTTTAGGTCAAATCAGTTATTCCTAAATACTAAGAAAATGGTCTCATGTACTTGACACTAGGCAGAGGCTTTCTAGGCTCTCCTCTACCCACAACTTCCACACCCTAGATGGGGTAAAACTGATAGCGTACCCTCATTTAATATCCTGGGGTCTGGCTTGCCAGCAGCATGGCTCTCTCAGCACATAGACACCATTTACAATAAACTCCACCCCATGCTGGTGCCTTTATAGGAACAAAAGCAGCATTCCGATAGCTGCTCACCATGGTATCATCTCTAAGATGATCCTCTTCATCTTGACGAATGGCGACATTGTCCACTGTGCTACACCCAAGTCAACCTTGGCCTGACTGTACCCCCTCTTCTACTTCTGCCATTTCGCTTTGCCCCCCGTACTCACCACTGTTCTCTATAATCTTCTCTCTCCATCCCTCCTTGGTAGATAGCTGTCTAACCAACTGTCCCTCCTTCATTTCTGAATTCTGGCTGGCTTCACTCCACCCTTATCTCAGCTCGCTTTTCTCCCCATACCTCCCTCCTCCTACTCTCTCTATAACTCAAATTATCACTCCCGATTGTTCCCCTCTCTAAATCTCTTGCTGGACAGAATGCTTTCTCTTTTCATTTCCTAGTATCTGAAACTTTCTTCCCTGACAGTTTGCTCTGCCTCCTCCAAATGCCCTCTTTCCTCACTACTCCAAGCCCACACTTCTCCCTCCTGCAAATGCCCATAGCCCAATGTCCTGCCTCCTCCTTTTCTCTTTCCCTACCCTACCTGCTCCCTAGCTCCAACACTTATCCACCATTTCCTATTACTAATGTATTCCAACCTCTACACTCATCTTCTCCCATCTCTACTCCTCCTTCCTCTTCCCTCCTCTGCTACTTATCTCATTCCCATTGTTCTAGCATCCACTCCTCCTCCTCCACTGCCTTCTGCACTCTTCTCCTCCTCCCTTATCCTATCCCCATCACTTTGTCCCCTCCACACTTCTATGCCTGTTATTCCCATCCCTAATCCTTCCCTCCTTCTCTTCTATCCCAACCTCTCTTCCCTCCCCTCTCCTATCCCTCTTCTCTTCCTCCTCTCTCATTTACTCTACAGTTGTTCCTTCCTGTACCCCTTCCTGATTAATGACCACTTCCTCTCATGTCCTGTTCCTGACATTACAACTCATGCAGTGTCTGGTACCTCACACTCATGCTGTAATCAATTTAACTTGTTATTATGTCAGTACCTTACTGTGTATTGCTGTGCCTAAAGTACTTATCCCCCCACCTCACCCCAACACACACACACACACATCTGGAAACAAGCTTTATAGCTCAGTATGTCTTTCCTGATAAATCTCTTTTAAATAAATAAATGATTTTCTTAAGATCCTGACCACTGCCAGAGAAATACATAACTTCAGTTAGCAACAATAGCTGGGTACCTAATTACTGTATAGGCAGAGTCCAGCTGACAAAAGACAGACAAGACGTTTGGCAATGTCATCAGCTGTCAGACTGGGATATTTGCTTTGTCTATAATAAAGTTGCACAGGCACGATTAGCTGTACAAAATTAGACCCAAAAAGTGTTTGCAGACTCGCTTGTAAGAGACCTTTCGGAATGGACGAGATACCTGGCAGTACAATTTTTCTTTGGTGTAGGGTGTCAGTAAATAACTTCCTCCTCTATAAATTAGTGGGAGACACCTAGACAGCGCGACACAGGGAGATCCAGAGGCTGCTACAGTAGTTCTTGAAAGTTACAGTCACCTATGGAAAAGACACTCAGATTTACTGCACTCAGTGCTCCCAGCTACGCATGCGTTGCTGATGAGGTTAGAATAAGATGATCTGACACTGCACCGCCTGGGATGACACGACCCCACCTGACAAGCGGCTCAGTGACTCTGACACTCACCCCTCTCTTAACTTACCATTGAAGCAGCTTGCAGCGACCCTTCACATAGTGATGGAAGGCCGAGCCTCTGCGGTCACGCGCGAGACAGGATGACGGCCGCAAATCTGAGCATTTATCATTCCGCTGTCTAGTGGGAGCGGCGAGCGGAGAAACACGTGGAGAGATGCAAGAAGCAACAAGTTATCCTGTCTAATGAGCCAGAGGGGCCAAACAATATAAACTCCGTCATTTAACACTCTCATCACCATGAAGACGGCAGACAGCGTAACCCATCACCAATTGAGACGACAGACTGCGCAGCATATCCTGATCTTGCCTCACATTTTTCTGTCCCTCGTAAAATTTGTGTTTTTATAACTGAACAGTGGTTGTAACTTGTATAAGAGTTGAAATACTGGGGTCTGGATGGCAGAAACATTTTCCAACAGACTGTTTCATCACAGCCATTTAGTGTCTAAGTGTACATATACTTGGCAGAGGATTTTTAAACCAAACCAGTGAGCCAGATGAAAGCAGTGTCACATAGAACCCTCCACAGTATCTTTTTCCAGACACTAGTCTGCATGTCACATCCTCAGTATGTTTTGACAGTCTTTTGATGAAAACTATAATAATTTTTGCACACTTTGAGGAAAACTGAATAAACACAAGACTGCAGTAAATGCCGTTTTGCTGAGAATGGTGAAAACTGCAGATTTCCATAATAAAATCAGATGCAGTTTTCCAGCATCTCTGGTGATGGCTTGCAGTCCAATGTTTGTGGCTTAATGGAGGAGATATCCTCACAGAAGATCAGGAATCTTCACACAGCCCTGAGGTGCCGCAACCAACCTATTACCTATTACACCAGGGTACTCACTGAGACCAAACTTAATCCTCGAAGCAGAGACATGGACACACGGTAAGCTGAGCACCAGCTCAAATGTTGTTGCTGTGTTGCTCTTCTGAAAACAACATCGGCGACAGCCTAGACACAGTGCTGCGCGCAATGCTTTACTGTTTGCGCGGCGGCGCCTAGTCAACCGCCTTCTGCGTTCTGCCAATGGCTATTGGTCAGGTAGTTTCCACCAATCACATACTGCGTTGTGTCTACAGCACAATCCGTGATTGGTGGAAATTACCTAACTGACCAATCTTTTTCATCAGCCACCGGACTCTCTGACTCCTAGTCTGACCTCTACGAGAGTTTCCGAAAAAAGGACACTTACATATGAAGTTTATATTCGTCACATAACGAATATAAACTTCATAGCAGATGGAACGTCCAGTTAATCGGGTTTATGGCACAGAACATGAACAGTTAATACCGTGCAACATGTTATGTTAATGATATTTTATGAAGAGACAGAATATGGCATTGTTCTGGGACAGGTCTGTTTATACTGACCTAATGAGTGGTGAAGTACCAGAACGGCGTTCCGGTCACAGAAAAAGTACCGGAACGCCGTTCCTGTGCGTTCCGGCTCACTTTCATCACTGCTTATGATTCTTCCACGGTGTTTGGAGACCTGACAGAACAAGGCCCCTCTGCCACAGCATTACTTAGCATGTTAGCTTCTACTCTTTTTTGGGAAAGATCTGTTTTTTTCTTTAAAATATGGCTGAGGCTCCTAGACATAGGCTTAGGCTCCCACTTAAAAGCTATTATTGATTGCTCAGCCTAGTTTTGTGGATAATGACGTAAATATGAAACTTTTAACTTGTTTTCCTCCACCCCCCCTTCTGCCAATTATCTGGTGGGCTGTATAGCTCTTATTGGAATGAGACTTAGACCCCTTTTGATGTGTAAGGGTCTGATCCTCCTAGAGATGTTACATATTAGATTTTCTCTCTAAGAGGACCTGGGGAACCACCTGCATTCATGGGCTGGTGCTTTTGAGAAGGGGTTTTGCCCTTAAATAGTGGTGGGGGGGGTATATGGGATTGTGGTTCTGTATATTTTTGATTTGTGGTAGGTTGGGAAGACTAGGGATATATGTGGGTTCCCATGGTATTTGGGGGCAGAGTGGGAGGGTTCCCTGCAGTCCATATGGGGTTTCGTCAGTGTCTTCCAGGAGCTATTTTTCATCTGTATAACCTCTTTTCCTATCATAATGGAGATCGCATGGAATGTTATCACATGGAATATTAAAGATGGTCAGTCCGGGATAAAATGACAAGCTGTACTCAAGCATCGGAAAACCTTGCAAATTCATATTGCTTTTTTGCAGGAGACCCATATTGTAGCCAATCAAGTTTCTCTGTTCAGATGAACCTGATGGGTCAGGCAGTTGGTGCCGGTAATAGCAACTGTCAAAGGGGAGTAATCATTTTGTTACATAGATCTCTTCCCCCTCCCTTTTGTCTGAGGTGCAAGACAAAGAGGGGAGATATGTTTTTATACACGTGCATCCAGGACCTACAGAACTCCTTATGGGTTTAATTTACGGCCCCGACACTGACAGCCTTTCCTTTTTCTCTGGCCTAACTATGACTTTGGCTCCCTACGCACATCTTCCTTGGATTTTAGGAGGGGATTGGAATTTAGATATGTGTAATGATACTGATAGAACTTATAAATTGGGCTCCAGATTGTCACTGGTTCAACGAGGCCTCAGAGATTTTATTGATAGCTCAGACCTTGCTGACCCTTGGCGTGTCTTATACCCTACCACTAAGGAATATATTTTTTTATTCCCATACCCATAACTCTTACTGTAGGTTGGATTATTTTCTAATCACTAGTTCATTGCTAGCTACAGTCTATGGTTGACAAATAGAACCCATGGTTCTCTCAGACCACGCCCCAGTTAAACTCACTCTAGATATTGTATTTAAATCTGACCATGACCATACCTGGTCCCTGAATACCCATCTTTTGTCTGACCCCCAGATTGTTAATAGCCTGAGGGACTATATTAAAACCTCTATTGAAATTAATTGGACCACTATACAGGCCCAGAATCAAGCCTGGGGAGCTCTGAAATGCTAGTGATGAGGTGAGCTGATATGCCTATCCACCAACCGTAAAAAAGCAAACTCCAAGCAGGCTGATACATTACTCATTTCCATCAGAGACATTGAAAAACACCTCTCCCTGGCTATCCCTAAAGATGTTCATATTCATCTCTTTCAACTTAACATAGAAGCATAGAAGTTGACGGCAGATAAGGACTGCAAGGCCCATCCAGTTGGCCCATTTTTTCTACCTTATGAATGTGCCATAGACCTTTACTCTGTCAATGGCCTATCTATTCATACTCATCTGTATTGCTTCTTTATGCCTATCCCATGCCTGTTTGAAGCCCTGCACTGTAGTCATATCCACTACTTCTTGAGGTAGGCTGTTCCATGCATCCACCACCCTTTCTGTGAAAAAGAACTTCCTAACATTACCCCTTAATCGGCATCCCTCTAATCTCATGCTGTGTCCTCTTGTCCTGCTATTTTTCTTATATTGAAACATGTTAGACTCTTTCACCTTGTTAATGCCCTTAAGATGTTTCAATGTTTAGATCATATCACCTCTCTCCCTCCTTTGCTCTAGGATATACATATTGAGCTCCTCTAATTTATCCTCATATGTTTTCTGATGCAGTCCCTGCACCATTTTGGTTGCCCTTCTCTGGACTGCTTCCATTTTGTTAATGTCCTTGAGCAGGTGTGGCCTCCAGTACAGCACGCAGTACTCCAGATGGGGCCTAACCAGTGTCTTGTAAAGAGGGATTATTACCTCCCTCTTACGACTTGTGATACCCCTGCTAATACACCCCAACATACCCCTAGCCTTACCTACTGCTTTAGTGGTCTGCTTGAATGATTTCAGGTCATCTGTGATGACGATGCCCAAGTCTCTTTCTTTGCTTGTGATTGCCAGCAACTCCCCTCACAACCTATAGGTAGCTTCAGGGTTTCTCTTCCCTATGTGGATGATCTTGTACTTCTCTCCGTTAAACCCCAGTTGCCACTTTTCCCTCCATTTTGCCAGTTTTTCCAGATCTCTTCTCATTCTGCCCACCCCATCTGGATCATCTACTTTGTTGCAGATTTTGGTGTCATCTGCAAACAGGCAACCCTTCCAGTCAATCTGCAATGTCACTGATGAAGATATTGAAGAAGACTGACTCAGGGACTGATCCCTGAGGTACCCCACTTGTGACTTGCATCTCTTCTGATGGTATACCTTTTATCACCACTCTCTGTTTTCTGCCCATCAACCAGTTTGCCACCCAGTTGACCAACCTCTGACCCACCCCGAGCCTACCCAGCTTATTAATCAATCTTTTATGTGGAACAGTAGCAAAAGCTTTGCTGAAGTCAAGGTAGGCAACCTCAACTGCACCCCGTTGGACCACCACTCTGGTTACCCAGTCAAAGAAATCTATGAGATTAGTTTGACAGTACCTTCCTGTTTTAAACCCATGCTGTCTTGAATCCTGTGCTCCTATGGATACCAGGTGTTGCACTATCCTTTCCTTAAGGAGTGCCTCCATAATCTTGCCCACTACTGAGGTAAGACTGACTGGTCTGTAGTTCCCTGCCTACTCCCTGCTGCCACTCTTGTGGAGTAGGATCACATGAGCCCTTCTCCAGTCTTCTGGGACCTCTTCTGTGCTCAGAGACTCACTAAACAGTTTTGCTAATGGCTCTGCTAGTTCCACCCTTAGCTCCTTTAGTACCCTGGGATGAATGCCATCAGGTCCCATTGCTTTGTCCACCCTGAGCTTAGTGAGCTCTTGTAGGACCCTTTCTTTTGTAAAGGGACTTGTTTACACCTCCCTCCCCCTTAGAGCTCAATATTCATCTCTTTTATTATAACAGGCCCAATGGTCTCTGAACGTTTTAAAAGCTACTTATGTAGGCCAAGAAGAAAAGGCTTGTAAACTACTACCCATTAGGCTATGACAAAAGGCTGTAACTCATTGGGTTAAGCTTCTCTATGATCCCATAGTTCTCTCCACCACTGTCAAGGCAAGGGAAATTACCCATATATTCAGAGATTATTATTTAAATTTATATTCCAAAGACCCAGTGGTAGGAGATCAGTATGGTGACATGTCTCATTTTTGGAAAAAAATTTCTCTGCCATGCTTGTCCAGATCAGCAGTTTTGAACTTGGAATACTCTATATCAGAGACAGAGGTCAGGGAAGCCATTACTTCCCTTGCTCTAGACAAAGCTCCTGGACCTGAAGAGTTTGTTTCAAACTTTTTAGCGATGACCTAGCCCCAATTTTGACATCACTTTATAACTATTTATATTCTTCTGACTTACTAGAGACATTATTATTAGAGGCTCATATTGTTGTGTTACCAAAACCTGTTAGAGACGAGTTGCACCCTGAAAAATACAGGCCTATTTCTCTCATTAACATCGATGTGAAAATATTAGCAAAAATTCTAGCTACCTGTTTTGACCAGGTTTGAAGTGCCTTGATTAATCCTGAACAGATGGGCTTTATGAGGGGGAGGCTTTCAAGTGATCATTTTTGTAAGTTGTTTCCTTTAATTTCTGCATCCAGGGAGATGGAGTTAGATACAGTCCTGGTCTCCCTGGATGCGGGAAAGGCCTCTGACAGGGTCTTCTGGCCCTATCTGTTTTGGATCTTATAGCAATATGGATTTCTAGACTCTTTTCTTCAATGGGTGAAAATTCTTTATTCTCATCCCATAGCCAGGGTCTTATGTAATAGGGTGCATTTTGGCCCATTCTCTGTTTCTTGGGGCACCCAACAAGAACAACCCCTATCCCCATAGCTTTTTAATTTGTATCTTGAGCCCCTAACCCTCAAAATTAATCCTTTACCCACTATCTCAGGCATTATTGTGGGTATTGAAGAACTAAAAATTTCTACCTATGCAGATGATATTCGATTGCATCTATCAAATTCAATTACCTCACTTTAATTGGCTTTATTGCTTTTTCTTTTTTTTGGGGGGGTATTATTTTCTCTCCTCCAGAGCTCCAGCTATGACCCCCGCCCTCCGTTGTTCCCCCCAGCGCCATCCCCGGACATCAGACCCACTCACTTGTGTACCCCGTGACTTACCCTTCACGGCAGGGTGGTGGAGAGCGACTCAACCCACCCCAACGGATCCATGCCAGGGAGGTGCCCTTCCAGGAACGGTGCTGTGGGGGAACAACTTCTTGCTGCTGGGCTCACTTTTTGCTGTTTTCCTCCCAGCGGGTCATGGCATGCAATGATGCCAGTGACTGGGTGCACGCACGCTCCCGTGCATGCCCCAATCAAGTGTCTGCCATGTCCTGCCCCCCGATAGCTTGCAGCTACATGCTGTGACCCCAGCCTCTGCTGGGAGTCAGTGACCCAGCGCAAATCCCCCTCATGGAGATGGAGGCAGTCCCTGGACGCTCAATCCATCTCCTCCCGCCGACCACGGCAACCCATGCCCATTCCCGAACACAGGTCACCGGCATGGCGCGAGGTGTGGCCTTTATTGCTTTTTCAACAATTTGGAATATTCTCTGGTTACAAGCTTAATTTAACCAAAACTGTTGTTTTCCCCCTTTCCTCCCATGTTTTTAAATTGGACTTTGATACATTTGGTCTACAGTGGGAAACAAAGAGTCTAACTTAGGCATCAAAGTTACCCTGATAAATCCCTATTAAAATAATTGAATTTGGACCACTTAGTAAATCAAATTGCCAAGACCTGGACATGTGGAAATCATTACCTTTGCGTTATGGGATAGATCTAATATTATAAACGTTTATATTCTCCCCTGACTTTTATACCCCCTAGGTGTACTGAATATTGTTCTACAGATTAGCTAGTTTAAAGGCATACGTCGGATGATTTGGCAGCTATAGTACAACAAGACCACCCAATTTCCCAATTGTATAATGCTATAGGTCAAGTGCTATGGGAATCTATGTCTCCAGCTGCCTTTTATTGGGTCAGTACACTACATATTGAATGTAATAATGATTATTGGTTTTACATTTGGACAGATCTATGTAGACACGTCAAACAAGATAGATTTAGTTTACAGCAAGTTAACATTCTGCATGGACTATATCTCTCACCTACTAAGTTGTACAGAATGAGTAGAGCCAAGAAACCCATCTGCCCCCATTGTAATGAAACTGAGGGTTCATTATATCATATGTTGTGGTCCTGTCCTCAAATTGCATCATTCTGGAAGCTGATACACTCTAAACTAGACCCTTTACTAGGTCTTCAAGATGCTTTCACACCAGAGGTTTGTATTTCATATGATTATGCTACACTCATAGGGACCCTTCGCAATGCCCATATGACCTTGATATCTGCTGTCACTAAACTACTATCTTGAGATATTGCCTTGACTTGGCTCTCCCCACCTGGTCTGAATGGCTAGCTGAAATTCATTTGTCATTAAATATTGAGAAGTCTATAACCAGCTTTTTTAAGTCTACCCATATTTATCGGTCCAAATGGGAAAATCTACATACTGTACTTTCTGTTTCTTCAAATTAGTTAGCTCCTTTTTTTAAGTAGAGATTGGCAGTGATGGGGGGGATATGCGAGGGGAAAGGTCTGTCTGTGTTGTATTTTGTGGCTAGGTTTTCTTTTTTCTCTATTTCTTTTGGTATGTCTCTCTCTTAATTATGTCTTTATTGTTATAGTTCACTGTTGCTTGTTAGATATTCATTGTATTAGGATTATTTGTTTTTGTGTATTGTTTATGTCATATATGTTTCATTATTATTACTCTTAATGTGATATATTGTGGGTCAGTACAAAAGAGACTCATGCACGGTATGTCAGTTAGTGGCCATCTTTTATACTACTCCCAGATTGTGGTCTTACATCACTGGACATACACAAAGAAAGGCTTACTGTGCATGACAGGAATTTACATGTATAATGGACTACAATACTCACATGTATAAACTACAACTCTAATCAATTTCCTACCATATATACCCATGTATATACTACCATACATATCCATGCATATACTACACTCCTCCCCCTTAGACAGAAACTTGTCTAAAATACCTCAACAGTAACATTCCTAACTTCTGGGCTGAAGTAGACTGTTTGATACCCCAAAACAAGTTCAGAGGATTATTCTGCCCCTTGGGTAGAACTTGTCACTAAGTAACAGTACAAGTAATAGTTCAGTTACACAGAGGTACAAGTTCATTGCATGACTTTACAGATCAAGTCTTTGTGGTGGTCCTTCAGTGCCTCAGGGATATCTGTGGGCTGGAATAACTGCTGCTGATGGAACAGGAGATTCATTATTATTTGGCACTGGCTCCGGTGGAACTTCATGGGTATTTGGCACTGGCTCTGGTGGAACTTCTTGGGTAGGAGCAAAGTCCTCTGTGTCACTGTCCTCAGATGGAGTGATGTCTTCTGCTGCATTTGCTGAAATCTTGGAATGCAGCAGGTGATCCACATGTACATGAACAAGTCGCTGTCCCAGGTGAACGGCATAAATCAAAGGTCCACATGTTTCAATCACCACCCCAGGAATCCAAGAACCCTTGGGATGTCTATAGTCTCAAACCATCACCCTCTCCCCAGGATGAAAAAATCAATACTGGCTTGGCTGACTTGTCATGACCCTTTTGCTCTTGTAGTTGATGCTTTGCAACAGTGTCGGCCAAGACTGGCTTGAGCAATGACAAACGGGTATGAGGCTGATGTTTTAGGAACAGTTCAGCAGGTGTTCACTCTGTGACTGTGTGAGGAGTGGTTCTGTAAGCAAACAGAAAATGAGCCAACCTTTGAGCTGTAGCTACTTATTGTGAATCAGATTAATTCCAAGCTTTTTTGAATGTTTGTACAGCTCTTTTGGCTGCACCATTTGATGCTGGATGGTAAGGTGGAATCAAAATATGTCAGACGCCATTCTGCTTTAAGAACAGTTTAAAGACATGGGAAGAAAATTGGGGACCATTGTCCGACACAAACTCCCATGGTAGTCCATAAGAGGCAAAAAGTTGTCTCAGAAGGTTTATAGTCTTTTCAGTAGTTGTGACTTGTGTGGGTAATACTTTTAGCCATTTGGAGTGAACATCAGTTACTACCAAGAAGTGGTGTTTGTTCACTTCAGCATGGTTGACATGGACGCGGTCCCATGGTGTGGTAGCCCAGGACCAAGGATGCAGGGGTGCGGTAGCAGTTTGGTTGCAGACAGCTGCACATGGCACACATTGGTTGACAAGATGTTGGATATCTTAAGTCCTGGCCACCAGATCTGGAGAACAGCCTAAAACAACTAGCTGAATTGCAAAAAGGCAAAGTGATCTAGAAGATACTGTGACCCCATTAAAAAAGAGGTGGGATCCATAAGAAAGCAGCACCTGAGTATAGAAGAGAAGATGGATGGACAAGAAAACAGGGCCAGGAGGGAAAATATTTGGGTTTTTGGCATTATGATGGAATGGGAAAAAGAACTTCCATTGCGGGACATTATGAAAGATATATTTGCTAAGTTACTGAAGATGGATCAAGAGACATCTGTTATTGATAGGGTCCATTGGTTAGGGGCCCTTAAAGACCCAAAGAAATCTAGACCTGTCATTGTTAAAACCCTAACATCAGAAGGGAAAGATCAGATTATGCAAGCTTTTTATAAGCATAAGAACTTTATAGGGATCAGTTAATCTATTTTAAGAATGGTTATTCTAAACTTCTATGGGGAGCAAAAGAAAAGATATGGGGGGATACAACATAAGTTATGGGCTGAAGGTATAAAGGCATATATTATATTTCCAGCAAAGTTTAAAGTGTTATTAAATAATCAAATTATAATTTATAGCTCTGTGGCTGAGGCATTGCCAGATTTAAAATTGCGATTACCAAATTTGTTTACAGGATATGAGAATGGTTAAAAACTCTTATGGTAATGACATACTTAGAGTTGTATGAGAAAGGGCCATATGTCATGGGGGGTAGCTCTACCCAGTCAATTGCACCAAGTGGTGATGGGGGATGCCAGCTTAGTATTAGGCATCAGGAAGAGGGGGTAGTATAAGGTATTTGGAAAACCGGAATTATTTAAGGGACACATGTATGGGACTGTCAAAGTATTATGGGGTAAGATTTGGCCAGTAAAACACAATTTGCTATGTTGGGTTCCCTGGTAGATTGTACCTGGAATGTAAACGATATAAACTCACTAGTTAAAAGATCTACGGTCTTAACAAGACTCGGGAAAATTAAGTCTGGTGTATCCATGCTGTAAGAGACTTATTTGGCTGTAACAGAATGGAATAAGTTGAAAAGTAGATATCCTGGTAAGTTGTATTTCTCTGCAACAACCTCTAAAAGAAGTGCCGGGTTGCCCTTTTGTTCAATAGGCCCTTCACAAGAGAATTATTGGATTCAATTAGTGATGAACAAGGCAGAAAAATCCTAGTAAAAAAAAATGCTGGGGCAATTATTATTTTGGGGTCAGTATATACCCCCTTTAAAGGTTATAATAATTTCTTGGCAGAATTAAATAAACTTATATATACTTGGAATGAAGGGACTTTTATATTAGGGGGTAATTTGAACTGTACTTTGAACCCAGAATTAGACAAAACCTAAAGGTACTAGGATGGGATAAATATAAAGCCAAACTATTACAGAATTTTTTGGATTTTAATAATTTAGTGGACACTTGGAGGGAATTGAATGGAGATACTAGGGAGTATACTTATTTTTCTTCCAGATATAAAGCCCACTTTGGACTGGATTACATTTTTATGTCAAAGGAAGTAATGGTTAATAACTAAAGATTATGGGCACAAATTGAAACTAAATTGGTCTCTGACCATAGTCCTGTAACCTATGGGTTTACATTCCAGAATGTAGGGAATAGAATCAATAAACCGTGGAGATTAAATAATTATTTGTTGTAGGACAAGTCCTTTTTGAGTAAACGTTCTCAAAATATATGGTATTTTATTGCAGAAAATGAGGTCTCTCATAATAACATGATAGACTGCTGGGATGTATTAAAAGCTACCTTTCAGGGGCTTCTAATTTAGGAACTCTCCTGGAAGAACAAAAAGAAAATGAAACAACAAAAGGAGATAGAGGAGAAATTATTTAATTTAGAAAGGGCAGTAAAATTGGGGGATTTATCAAAAAATGAAGAGCTAAAAAAACCTTAGGAAGTTAGTAGAATCCACCGATGACATTCAAGTGAAGATTAGCTGGGCATGGCATAATAAAAATTGGAAGACAAGTAGTGAAGTAATTGGGAAGACCCTTTCTGCTAGGATCCAAGCTATGGAGAAACAAAAATCAGAGATAATCTTGCTAATAACTGAGGATGGGAAGACACTTTTGGATCAAGCATGAATTTCGGGTGAATTCTCTGAATTCTACTCTGGACTTTGTATTTCAGAATGTTCTCCCTCTATTAAGGGGATAGAACATTATAGCCACTTTATTACATCTAAATTAAATTCATAAGAGGCCAAGACTTTGATAAATGAAGTCTCAGAGGTGGAAATAAGAGATACGATGCATCAGATGGCAAGAGCAAAGACATCGGGAGTCAATGGCCTTCCTTTGGAATTTTATCTAACATTAGAAAACACAATGGTACCTATTCTATATTCATTAATAAATCAGATTATTAAGATCAAGAAATTACCCGAGTCATTTTCTCAAGCTTATATATCAGTAATATAGAAACAAGATATATCAAATAAAAAAGTTGAAAATTATAGACCCATTGCGATATTAAATACAGATGATAAAATTATGGCAAAAATCTTAAATAATAGAATACTTCCTTTCCTTCCTAAATTAATACATAGTAATCAGACTGGATTTATTCCAAAGAGGAAAATTCAAACAGGTCTGACAAAGATTCAATTTTTGATCGAATATTTACAAAAAACTGATTTTCCTGCTATTTTTTTTGGCACTTGATACAACCAAAGAGTTTTATAAGATGGAGTGGAGTTATTTGTTTCAGATATTGAAGACCTTTGGTCTCCCAGATGTCTTTGTTGCCTGTATTCAAACTTTATATTCTGCTCCTGAAGCTTATATTAAAGTAAATGGGAAACTCTCTGAAAAAATATTACCCCACAGAGGGGTCAGACAAGGCTGCCCATTATTCCCCCTCTCTCTTTCTTCTGGGATTAGAGCCCCTTTTAGAAGAGATTAGGGCAAATACAAGTATTCAGGGCATTAAAATAGGCTCAATGGAGATGAAAATAAATGCCTTTGCAGGAGGCATGGAAAGGATGAGAAGGGACTTGGCAAGGCTGGAGGAATGGTCAGAAGTATGGCAGCTTGGATTCATTGCAAAGAAGTGCAAAATAATGCACCTGGGAAACAAAACCAAGGGGAAGATTACACGATGGGGGGAGGTAGTAACCACAACAAAAATGGAAAGGGACCTGGGGGTAATCATATTAGATGACCTTAAGGTTAGCAAGCAATGTGAGAAGGCAGTCGGGAGGGCTGGGGGTATACTGGGATGTATAGGGAGAGGCATCACCAGCAGAAAACAGGAAGTTGTTATCCTTCTGTACAGACAGTTGGTGAGACCCCATCTGGAGTACTGTGTCCAGTTCTGGAGACCCTATCTCTGCAAGGACATAGACAGAATAGAGGCAGTCCAGAGGAGGGCAACTAGAATGGTGCGTGGTCTGCACCAGAAGCCATATGAGGAGAGACTAAAGGAGCTTAATATGTATACTCTTGAGGAAAGGAGGGAGAGGGGGGACATGATAGAAACTTTGAAGTACCTCAGTGGAATCAACAAAGTCCAAGAGGGTAGCATATTTCAGAAAAAGAGATGTGCAAGAACAAGGGGACACAATTTGAAGAGAGAAGGGGTGGTTCTGGAGCAATGTGAGGAAGCATTTTTTCACAGAGAAGGTGGTGGATGCATGGAACAGAGTTCCTGAGGAGGCTGTGGGGTCTAAAACTGTGGAAGAATTCAAGAATGCATGGGATAGACATAAGGCAATTTTTGTGGGGGCTAGGAAGAAATAGGCTGTTGGTTAACTAAGATCTGCAGCTTATCCTGTAGGTAGGGAAATGGGCAGACTAGGTGGGCTAAGCGGTCCTTATCTGCCATCAAAGTCTATGTTTCTATGTTTTCATGATGTTCTTTTAACACTTCAAGACCCTATTCATAGTACTGGGGAGTTAGATCAGGTAATAAAGAGATTTTCAAATGTGGCAGGATATAAAATTAATTAGAGAAAGTCAGAAATGATAACTTTCCATATTGAAGACCCTAAGCCAACTCAACGAATCATACTGGCAAGTGTTCACAGTCAAGGTATGAGATATTTGGGAATAAATATTCACAATCAGATAGGCACCTATGTTTAATTTAAATTTTAAAGAACTAGGGGACTTGGTCAGAAATAATTTACAATGTTGGTCCAAGATTCCCTTATATCTCAGTGGAAAAATTCAGGTTATAAAAATGTTAATGGTCCCTCTTTTGTCTTATAGACTATAAACATAAATGGTCTCAGTACTGGGTTCCTGGTTTAAACAAATAAATAAATACTTCAATAAACATCCCAGAATTTCATGGGAAAAACTATGTTTTCCAGTAGATCAAGGAGGGTTGGCTTGTCCAGATATGGAAAATGATTTGTTATTCTACCAAAATGAAGAGCATTTTGATGTGGGCTTTACAAGAAGATCAGGATAAAATTGCCCTGAGTTTTCTTAATGAAGTAATCTATAACTCTTGCTTAGAATGAATTGACTTATCCCAACTTGTCTTTACAGCTAGGAGATTTAAAAATCCCAAGTCCATTGTAATACAATATTTGGTGGCAGCAGTAATCAGGTACACAAATAATGTGCATTGGGATTTACATCTGTCTCCAGAAAATCAGATTTGGAACAATCCTAATTTTAGGATTGGAGGGAAACGTTTTAATGGAATAAGGTCTGTGAAAAGATAGGAATTAACAAATGGAGCCACCTCATAGAAAATGGGAAGATTATAACATGGAATAGGCTTAAGGATAAATATCAGTCAGATTTATTATATCCTATGGTATTTAATCAATTGGTAAGCCTTTATGGGAAAGATTATTCAAGATGGGAAAGGGCTCCTAATAATAAAATCTTTGATTCCAAATTAAATACTATAAAGTTCAATAATGTTGTCTCTGTTTTTGCTTGGTTAAATGGAAATTTACAAAAACCTCATACTCAAATATGTAAATCAACTATTCAAAAATTGGAACAGAAATACAATTTTTCCTATACTGATATACAATGGAGTTTAGCCCTTAATATATCATATCATTATAAGCTTTCCAGAGATAAAGTAATACAGTACAATATATTAAACAGAGCACAGTATACCCCACACAGATTATTTAAGATGAAATTGTCACAGGATGATCTTTGTTGGCATTGTAAAACTTTTTCAGTAGATATGCTGCATGTGTTTTGGAATTGTTTAGAGATTAAGCCATGGTGGATCAAATCATTTGACATTCTGAATCAAATTTGTGTTGATATTCCATATTGGGATGATCCAAAGATCATAGTACTTGAAATGTACGATATAAAGACATTAAATTAGTTCCAGAACATTATTTTTCAAACCAATATTATATCTGTTAAAAGACTTATCTTAAAATGATGGAAACAGGCAATGGTGGGGGGTATCTTTCTTAAATATGGCTGGAGACAGCTGTTTTTGTCACCACTTTATAACTATGGTTACTTTAGTGATTTCATCCTAGTATGGAACCTATATAATGAGGAGATGGAAAGATGGAAAGAAGAAGATTTTTTAGGGAGAGATTGAGACGTTTAATGACTAAGAATTCATCCTTCCTCATTGGCTAAGAGTATAAATAGGTTAATATTTAATCTAATATCTCATTCCTTTCCCTGAATTCAACTAATGTATCCTGGATTAGAATATTTATTGCATTTATGGTATATTAATGCACTCCGTGGTTCTTCCTTTTTACCACTATAACTAACTGTGTCCTTTATGAAGGTACAAATAAATGCATTATTATATATTAAAATAAAAACATTCTTTAAAAAAATAGGTAAAAAAAAAAAGTCCTGGTCACCAGAGGTATCCTTTGGCCAATGCCTTCATTCGAGAAATTCTGGGATGACTGTCATGTAAGTCAGAAAGTAACCTCTTGCGGAACTTTGGAGGTATCACGACTTGAGCTCCCTACAGAACACAGCCTTGCTCTGTGGATAACTGGTCATTTCTGGACCTGGTATGGATCAATGGGAACAGATTCAAAGAAATACAAGCGGAAGGGCAGCTGGGGTCCAGTGACCACCTTATGGTGTGGTTCAGCATGAAGACATGGGCTCAATTAAGCCACACAAGGGCAAGAGTATTAGATTTCAGGAGGGCAGATTTCACAGGAATGGGTAGATGTATACAAGCAGTCCTGGGGAAGGGAGAGGTAATAGAGGGGGGTGGAGCAACAATGGGAGAAACTGAAAAGAGCCATAGTGGAGATAACAAACCAATGCATTAGGATAGTGGCCAAAGGGAAAAGAAGAAGAAAACAACTATGGTTCTCCAAAGAGGTGGGGGACAAAGTAAGGGCTAAAAGGCTGAGCCTCAGGAAATTTAAGGGGAGCCAAAGGGAGGAGAACAGGGAGGTATACCTTGAATGTCTAAGGGAAGCAGGAAGGGCTGTTATGAGGGAGAAGGTGCAGACAGAAGAGGGCTTAACATGGTCTGTAAACACAGGAGATAAGGCATTTTTTTTAGGTACATCAATGAAAGAAGAAAAAATGGTGGGGTTGTGAGGCTTAAAGGGGAGAAGGGAGAGTGTAAGGTGGGAGATCTGGACAAGGCAGAAATACTGAACAAATACTTCTGCTCAGTATTCACTAAGGAGGGGGAGGGTCAAGGACCACAGTTGGGTTGCAGAGGTAATGGGGGGGAGAAGTGGACACCAGTCCATTCACAGTGGAGAGAGTTCTGGAAGAACTCACAAAGCTGAAGGTGGACAAGGCCAAGGGGCCAGACGGCATCCACCCAAGGATATAAAGGAGCTGCATAGGCAACTAGCAGAACCTCTGGCAGCCCTGTTCACAGAGTCACTCAACATGGGTCTCATCCCAGAGGACTGGAGGAGGGCATATGTAGTCCCACTGCACAAAAGTGGCCATAGGCAGGAGGTGGGGAACTACAGTCAGCCTCGCCTCAGTGGTGGGAAAGATCATGGAGACACTGCTGAAAGAAAGGATAGTAGTACATATGGAATCCAGCAGTGCTCGGGATCAGAGGCAATACGGATTCACAGCAGGAAGGTCATGTCAAACAAATTTAATAGATTTTTTTGATTGGGTGACTAGGAAAATAAATTAGGGAGGGGTGGTAGATGTCGTCGCCTACCTAGATTTCAGCAATACCTTCCTGATTAACAAGATGGGTAGTCTGGGCATGAGAGACAAGGTGGTGAGCTAGGTTAGGAACTGGTTAACAGACAGGAGACAAATGGCATTGGTAAATGGGGTACAATCTGGGGAGAGGGAAGTGACTAGTGGGGTACCACAGGGATCAATACTAGGACCAGTCCTGTTCAATGTCTTTTAGTGACATTGCAGAGGGGCTAGAAGGAAAGGTCTGCCTGTTTGCAGATGACACCAAGATCTGCAACAGGGTGGATACTCCAGAAGGGGTGCAGAAAATGAAGAGGGATCTGGAGAAACCTGAAAGATGGTTAGAGATGTGGCAACCGAGGTTCAATGCAAAGAAGTGTAAAATAATGCACCTGGATAGAGGGAACCCTGAGGAGAGCTACAGGTTGGGGGGGGGTTGACTGTCACCAAAGAGGAAAGGGACCTAGAGGTTATCATCTCTGATGACCTTAAGGTATCAAAGCAATGCATAGAGGTGGCAGAGAGGGCCAGTGGCTTGCTGCGGTGCATAGGCAGGGGTATCGCTAGCAGGAGGCAGGAGGTGGTGATGCCATTGTATAAAACATTGGTAAGGCCTCACCTGGAGTATTGCAAGTAGTTCTGGAGGCCACACCTGCGCAAGGACATATATAAGGTGGAGACTATCAAGAGAAGGGCAACACAGATGGTGCAGGGCTTGCACCACAAAACATTTGAGGAGAGACTAAGGGACCTCAATATGTACTCACTAGAGGAGAGGAGACAGCGGGGGGACATGATTGAATCTTTCAAGTACCTCAAGGGCATAAACAAGGTGCAGGTGGGGGACCTTGTCCAATGTAGAAAAAGTACTAGAACAGGGGGGCACAATATTAAATTGGAAGGGGGCAGATTAAGAGGTAATGTGAGGATGTTTTTCTACACAGAAAGGGTAGTCGACACTCGGAATAGTCTGCCATGGGAGGTAGTGGGGGCAAGCACAGTGGAGGGGTTTAAGCATGCCTAGTACAGGCACAAGGGAAGCTTGAGAGGGGAGGGAGTGATGAAAAGCTATTGATCACATAGGGTCAGTAGCCACATGCAATGTATAGGGCCTATGGGCAGACTGGATGGGCCTAGCGGTCCTTATCTGACGACAATTTCTATGTTTCTATGTGTCTCACAATGATGCATTGTATTTGGGGCTGATAGTGCACATCTCCCTGTCTTGTGAAGTACGACTGTCTTCTTAGACAGTATATTTGCTGGGGCCATGTCAGTCACTGTTGAAGTGTAGTTAACTAGAGGTAGTAGATTTTGGTTAACTATCACCATTCTGGTTTTGGGAGTTAGAACATTTCGAATTCTGTATAGAGTAGCAATTTTTGCATGAACGTTTGACGTGATTATGTCTATGTGCAGCCCAAAGCTGAAAGTGTGGTCCAAGGTTACCCCAAGATATTTAAAAAAAGAAACATTTTTATACTTTGTCCCATCCAATAGCACCACGCTTAGACTGTTACCATGGTCTCTCAACCTGGAATGAGTCCCAAAGACCACTGTCTTCGTTTCTGATAAATTAAATACCATGTTATTCCTACATAACCAGTTCTGTATTAAACCCAGGTTTTTTTTGTCAAAACCACTTCCAGCTCAGTAGCTGATGATCCATGACAGTATATAACTGCATCATCAGCATAAATCTTTATTTGTGTTTCAGTTACAACTGTTGTTGTTCGGTCAAAGAACAAGGAAAGTAAAATAGGTCTGAGAATCAAGCCCTGTGGGACACCACACCCCACCCTGACTTTTCCAGATATACTGCCTCTAAACCTGATAGATTGATACTTATCAGTCAGATAGTCATTTAACCAGTCTAAGACCAGTTTCTCAAACCCCAGTTGCTCTAATCTTCTCTCAAGTAAAGTATGGTTCACAAGACTGAATGCCTTAGTTAAGTCCACAAAGGCTGTCACAGTGAGGTGTCCCCCCTCCATGCCATCATATACTTCACTCGTGAATTCAACCAAGGCAGTCTCAATACCGTGCCCTTTTCTAAAGCCTTCCTCCATACTGGAGGCAGTAATTTTTCCTTACTGTTAATAGGAATTCTGAAATGGGTACAAAATATCCATAAACCTCTTTGGCTGAGGGGCGTGGAACCCAGTAAAGATAAACCAGCATAACAGCATTGGAAAGAGATCCAGGACCTTAATGATCTATTTACATTAAGTAGGCACAGCAGTATCAGTACACCTCAATTCACTTACTGTACTTGTGTTCAAAAATAAATGCAGCATTTGCAATCTACTGACCAAACAAAAAACAATACACCTCAATAATATATTGTTTCTCTTTTCTTTTTTGTACTAATTTAAATTAAAAAAAAATAATATTTCTTTACTAAGCCTAATGAACCCACTTCATAATCACAGTAAAGCACTTCAGAATGTGTTTTGTGCCATAATCAGCACTTCTTAGGCGGAGGAAGCAGTCAGCCTTTGGCCTCATGCTTTAACCTGTCCAAAGCATGCTGTTATCCCAGCACAAAGCACACTCTGTCATGCCTCACAGCTTAAGCAACTTAGATTGTGTTAAGACACCCTCTTATTTCTTCCTTTCAATGGTATTCACTCTTCTGATAAGCATTGGCCTTTTTTGTTGGTTAAAGAAATTATTTTGGTATTGCCTCCCGGGCACACATCCTGGCTAGAGAGCTGCTGCTTAAATCTCACCCTACCCACCTCTAGAACCCCTATTTCCATCCCAAACTCTTTCTCTACAAACTCTTTCCCTCAACTTACCACACCACAGCACTTGCAAATTAGCTATGCTTTATAAATGTCACTATAGTTGTTCCGTGCCCTGCTCTGTTTACTATTTTCATGTACTAATGTCACTTTTTTGTTTCACTGCATAACTAGATGTATTATTTCAAGTACTGTTTGACCTGATCTGTATCTGATTTACCTGTATAAATGCAATTGTATATATTGATCTATATTAATGCTATGTATGTGTTTCCCAATTTTATGTATGTACTCTCCCGGGTCATGCCTGAAAATAGTCAGTCTTGGCTAGGGCACCTACCTGGTAAGCAAAAACAAACTAAACTATTTAATGCTATAGAATCTTCCTTATAGTCTTCCTGTTCTATTTACTATTGATTCTTTCCATGTTTCCCAGGAATTCTATGATGCCATGTCCAATAACTGGATGGCCTCCAACTGGTTGTATATCAACCCAGGTAAGACAGGTTATGATTATTGATTCAGGACAGCATGGGTTGGAAGTGACAAGTGAGGACCTTCCTTTGCCATTGTTGAAGGGTCAGATACTTTGAGTTGTGGATGTGGTGAAGGATCAGGGCAACTTCCAGGACTGCAAGCTGATACCACAACAGCATGTGTTGGCGGTAGTCAGGAACAGCTCCTACCATCTTCATAACATTGTCTGGATCAAACCACATCTAGCACCACTGAATTGGAGATGGCTGATCACACCTTTGTAACCTCCATTCTGGATTATTGCAATGCTCTTTACTTAGGGTTCTCTGGAGGCATGATGCATTGTCTGCAGTTGGTCCAAAATGCCGTGGCCTGGCTGGTGGTGAGAACCTCTCGAAGGGACTACATCATGCCCAGATCACGTCATGTTGCATAGTCTGCTCTGGATGCAGTTCAGTGGCATATCACCTTTAAGATATGTTTATTAACATTCAAGGATAGCTAGAAGTATAGACTTGCTGACAGAGAGGCATGTAAGCACATAGGTTTACCTTAAAAGTATGCATATATCTATTTATACTTCTCTTCATACTGAAAGCAACAGGGTAAGAGAGGGGAAAAAAGAGATTTGTAGACAGTGTTTGGGGCACCTTGAAACTTGTCTTTAAAATTGTAACAAGCAGTGTGGGATGAAACTAGCTCAGGAAGCTAGCCCACCAACTGGAGGTACTAGCTGACTGAGGAAATCCCAACTGTGGGAGGTTACTCCTAGTGTATAAAAGCAGACACTCCTAACATGTGCCAACACACGTTCATGTACCAGCATGTGAGTGGAATGGCATAGGAGTGAAACAGGTGTATGACTGGTGTCTTAGGTGTTGGCAGGCAACTGCAGAAGAAGCAGGGAAGCAGAGGACTCTGCCAGTTGACTAAGGTAAGGCACCTGTTCACTACTGTTCTGACATTCACTGCAGAGAAGGGTGGAGGGTCAAGGTAGGTGAAAACTGGGAACTGTTTCCACTCTCTATCTAGAGTAGTAATAAAAATGGATTATGGAGAACAGGGGAACTGAAATAGCTCCCTATCTAGAGTCAGGGTAGAAAGGGAGTAAGCAAGCAAAAGTATATTTAAAAATTGAAGGGGAAGCAGTCTGGTACCTATCTAGGATAAGCTACAGGGGGAAATGAGGACAAAAAAGGAAAATCAAGAAACACCCAATCTAGGGTAAGGGTATAAATTCTTTCTTGGGTAATATGGGGACTTGTTTTGGAAATGAGGGAAGTGGTGCAGTGACTGTGGAGCAGCAGTCTTTGGGGAGACCTTCTGGAGACTGAGGTGCTGTTTTATTTGTGTACACTTCTTTGGGCTGAGGAGAGAGGTCTCTAGACTCTGGGCTAAGTTAGCTAGGATTCAGGAGGTCTCTTTCCCCTCCCAAAGGCCACCAAGTCCACTGCTGTCACCTCCAAGGATGCCTGGAAGGAGAGCAGGCTGGAATGTGGTTGACTCTGGGAGGGTGAGGGTGGGGTTAGGGAGCACATTCCTCAGAATGTGCCACTAAAGAACTCTTTTGCCACTCTGGTGTGATGGGACTGCCAAGACAAGGCACACATGTTAGTGACAATTGAGGTTGTGAGGGTCCTTCAGAGTGGAGACCCAAAGTTGAAAGGATGAGGACCCCAGCAAAAGAGAAAACAACTTCTGGTGTGGGACTCGGTCATTGGGGGATAGTTTTGGGAACCCCACATAGGAGGGAAGGAGGGAGATAAGGTGCCTATTTGGCACCTCAGCATGGAGGGATGGGGAGAAGATCATTAGGCTCACCAGGGTAGCAGGGCAGGAGGGGGAGCTGGATGTCATTGTCAATTCAGAGACAAATGACCTAGCAAAAGAGGCAGCTTGGGTCATGTAGGATAGGTTTAGGGAGCTGGAGAGGGGTCTGAACCAAGTAGCATGCATGGTGGCATTCACTGAGGTGCTATCCATGCAAGGCTGGGGGGAGTAGCGGGCATACTGCACCACATGCTTCAACAAGTAGTTGAAGGCATGGTGCAGGAAGGAAGTGGTTTGGCTACATCAGGGGCTGAGGTCCTACCAGGAGGGATATAGGCCCATTCAAATGGGGTGGCCTTCAACCATCCAGGAGGGGAATGGCAGTCCTAAATGGGAGATTTAAATGCTACTTTGATAGACATTTAAATTAGTAAAGGGGGCTGGTAGTTGAAATGTGGGAGACAGCAAATACCCCCTCCAGATGATAGAGCAGCAGTGCTGGATAGCTGTGGGGAAATTAATTTCCTCTGGGTAGTAAGGAGTAGGGGCAAGGGGAGGAAGGAATAGGTGAGTTGAGAAGTGGAACTAGGGTGGAGGAAACTACAAGGGAGGGTGGGAAAAGTAAGGATAAAAAGAGGAAGGACAGGATCAGTGAAAAAAGAAGGGTGGAGGGTGGGCTTGGGAATGGAGGGCAAAACCGGGGCAGGATAGACAAAGGGAGTAGACAGCCATGTGCCTATGCAAGGAGCCTAGGAAACAAAATTCCCAACCCTGATATAAGAATTGCCGAGGTGGACCTCGATCTGGTGGCCATAACAGAATCATGGTACACCGACAACCACAGCTAGCAACTGGCCAAACCAGGGTACAACATGTTTAGAAAGGATAGAGCGGGAAGAAAAGGGGGAGGGGTGGTTTTATATGTAAAGAAAAGTACTGAGACATGAAAATACAAGGTCACAGTGGGGAGAAGGAAGGGCTGGAGGTTCTTTGGGTAGGATTGGAGACAGGGTCAGAGGCCTTTATACACATATGGGAGATGTACAGGGCACCAGCATGGGGGAGGATATGGGCAGGGTTTTAAGGGAGGCTAAAGGCAAAATGGCACACAACGGGAAGTAATAATCATGGGTGACTTTAATCTTCCAGATGTGGACTGGAACATCAAGGCCACAGCTTCAAATAGGACAAGGTCATCCTGCAAGTGGCATCTCAGGCAACTGGTTACAGATCCCACTAGGGACAGGGTAGTGCTGGATCTGCTACTTACAAACCGGAATAGAATTGCAGACATCACAGTGGGTAGCCCACTGGATTAAAATAACAGTTGTACAGTGTGGTTTGACATACAGATTGGGCGGGAGAAAAATCACACTAGGATGATGGTTCTGGAACCCAAGCCTGGAACTCAGGAGAGCAGATTTTAAAGAAACGGGAGACTGCCTTAGGAAATACCTTGAAAGGGGAATAGCAGGGGGTGGAGGCACAATGGAATAGAATACAGGAGGGAATAACTAGAGTAACGGCAAGCTGTTTAAAGGTAATAAGCGAGGGTAAGATGAGAAAGAGGCCACTGTGGTTTTCAAAGGAGGTAGCTAAGGTGAGAAAGGAGAAAAAAACAACCTTCTGAAAATACAAGGAGGCCAAACGGAAGCAGACAGGGAGGCATGTCTAGTGAAACAAAGGGATTCAGAAAGGAGGGAAAGGGCAGCAAAGGCTCAGACTAAGGAAAGGATTGCCCAGGAAGACAAAAATCAGGATAATACTTTATTCAGGTACATGAGCAAAAAGAAGAGGGTAAAAGTCAGTATAGTGAAGATCAGGAGACCAGAAAGGGGGAAATGTGCAGAACATAGCCAAAAAAAAAACTTAAATTTTAAACAAATACTTCTGCTTGGTCTTCACAGTGGAGGGGGGGCAAAGGCCATTATGCATTAACAGACACCAGGGGATGGGGGAGTGCACACAAGTCCATTTATGCAACAGAGAGACCACCAGGGGTTGGGAGCCCTTAAGAAAAATAAGGCAATGGGACCAGACAGTATTCACCCAAGGGTACTTAAGGACCTGAGCATGTTGCTAGGTGCCTCTATGGCAATGCTATTTAGCACCTAACTGGAGAAGGGGGTGGTTCCAGAAGAGTGGTGGAGGACCGATGTGGTTCCCCTGCAAAAAAGCAGCAGCAAGGAGGAGGCCAGCAATTAAAGACCAGTCAGTCTCACATCAGTGGTGGAAGTTAATGGAGTCTCTGCTGAAAAGAGACTGATGGAGTACCTGAAGACACATGGGATACAGGACCACTGGCAGCACAGTTTCAGGGGTGGGGGGCGGGATCATGTCAAACAAATTTCATAGGTTTCTTTGACTGGGACTCTTGGGAGATGAATCAGGTGAGGGCAGAGGATGTGGCCTATCTGGACTTCAGTAAGGCCTTTGACACTGTTCCACTCAGGAGGCTAATAAAGAAACGTAGCAATCTCGTGGTTGGGGAGAAAGTAGTTACCTGCTTGAAAGATAGGAAGCAGAGGGTGTTGGCACATAGCAGTCACTTGGAGGATGGCAGAGTGACCAGTGGAGTATCACGGGGATTGGTACTGAACCCTGTCCACTTCAGCCTCTTCATAAGTGATATTGCTGAGGAACTGGAAGGAAAGGTGTTTCTCTTTGTGAATAGCACAACAATCTGCAACAGGGTGGACACCCAGGAGGGGACTAAAAGAATGCAGAGATCTGTGGAAACTGCAGGGGTGTTCTATATCATAAGGGCGAGTGTACATCACCGAAAATAAAAATGATGATGTACACTCGCGGTGAAAACAATGTCGACGACACAGATCTCTATGTATGTGAGGGGCTGCACTCCCCACACCCCATAACTAAAGATCCTCAACTCCAGTGGGGTGCATGTTGGGGGGGGAGACTTGTAAAAAACCCAAAAAATTAAAACCATCCTACCTCAAAAAGTCTCGCGCCTCCCCAGACCCAAACCCTGCACCCTCTCAACCATAGCCAGTCACCCTCACCACCACGACACACGACCTGCTCAGCAGCCTTCCGCTGTGCTGCCTCCCACATACCTTCCCTCCTCTTCTGTCCCTCATGGTGTGGTTCCGGTTGACGTCGTCATCTTCCTTTCAGCCCGTTGCTACCCTTTCAGGGTAGCCCACAACACAGGTGCTGAGACTGAGTTGCTCATATTTGAGTCACTCAGTCTTAGTCACCCTTTTCATGGGATATCCTACAGGAGTAGTCTAGGGAGTGGCAGCTGGGTCTCAGTGCCAAAAAGTACAAAGTCATACACCTAGGGTGGGGAAATCTAGGGGCTGTGTATAAGATGGGGGTAGGTACTTACAGTTACCAAGCAAAAAAGGAACCTTGGGGCGATCACATCTGATGATCTCAAGATGGTAGTGCAGTGCAACAGGGCAGCAGACAAGGAAAGCAGGATACTGAGGGACATTGGGAACAGCAACTCCAGCAGGAGAAGAGAGGTGGTTACCCTTGCATTGTTAACTTGTGAGACACTACCTAGAGTACTGTATCTAGTTCTGAAGGCTGCAGCACCACAAGGACATCAACAGGGTGGAAGCGATTCAGAGGAGGGCTACTAAATTAGTGGGGGGGTTGCACAAGAAACCACATAAGGAGAGGCTGTGGAGCTCAATATGTACTCCCTGGAGGAGAGAGTGAGAGAGGACATGATTCAAACCTATAAGTGCCTCATGATGGTGAACAAGGTGCAGGAGGGGAATCTCTTTAATAGGAGGAAAAGCACCAAAATATGAGGCATGCTATGAAGCTTAGGGGGAGGAGTTTAAGAGGCTGTGAGGAAATACTTATTCACAGAAAGGGTGGTATATGCCTGCAACAGTCTGCCAAAGGAGGTGGTTGGGATAAAGACAGTGGGAAGATTCAAGCATGCATGGGATAGGCAAATAGATTCATAGATTCTGTCTGCAGATAAGGACCTCTTGGTCCACCTAATCTGCCTGTAAAATCCCCCCAATAGTGCTATCCAAGCAATTACTGGGGGGCTATCATCCACCCCCTCCATTATCCAAGATACCCATGTGTTTATCTCATGCACACTTAAAACCTGTGACTGTGTTTGCCCCCCCCCCACCTCCACTGGGAGTCTGTTCCAGTCATCCACATGGGTATACAAAATAGAGGTAAGGGAAGGTCAACGGTGACCAAAATGAGTCCAGCGTGTAGTGTTAGACAGGAAAATTAGGGGAGATTAGATGATCATTCACATATCTGGAATGTGTAGTACGGTACGGGCTGCAGGTCCATTAGCTATGTCAGTCGGCAGGCGGTGGGGTGGCAGGTGGGTGGGTGCTGCCACACACCGCTGACTGGGAAGGGAGCAGGCGGTGGGGCTCAGTGGGCGGGTGGGGAGGGGTACCCTAGACCACCAGGGATATTGGAATGATTTATTTTTTTACACAGATGCCCGCGATCAGGCAGATCGAGGTCCACTGGACCACCAGGGATATTGGAACGATTTATTTTTTTACATAGATGCCTGCGATCGGGCAGATAGAGGTCCTCTGGACCACCAGAGATATTGGAACGATTTATTTTTTTATACAGATGCCTGCGATCGGGCAGATAGAGGTCCTCTGGACCACCAGGGATATAGGATGAATTCTTCTATGTTTAGACAGATGCCCGTGATCGGGCAGACAGCGATCCACTGGACCACCAGGGCCAGGACGAATTCTATTATTTGTACAGATGCCCGCGATCAGGCAGATAGAGGTCCACTGGACCACCAGGGGTATATGATGAATTCTATTATTTTTACAGATGCCCATGATCGGGCAGATAGTGGTCCACTGGACCACCAGGGATGTTTGACAGAATTCTTATTTTTTTTTACAAATGCCTGCGATCGGGCATGGGGGGGCGCCGCCAGGTACAGCCGGAACTCAGGTGGCCAAGCTACCGTTTTGCACCCTGCAATGTGGCAGCTCACCTGTTGGTGGCCATCAGTTGTTTCTTTTTTTTTTGGATCAACTTTGTGCTGGTGCAGGTAGGGGGTGCGCATGCATGGCTCTGCACATCCCGGGCTGAATATCGGGCTGAGCCACAGTGTGCTGCAGATACTTCTGCCAGTTCAAGTTTAAAAAAACTTCCGCCTTAACTGGATAGAAGAAACCAACTATGTGGCAGCATTCCAAGTTGTTCTACTGTAGAAGTGACATCACTACTGCAGCAGAACAACATAATGATATCACTACTGCAGCATAACAAGCGTATTTCAGGCATGGAATTACATGCATGACAGCATTCAACCAGACACTATAAATACAATTTGCCTTGCCTTACCAAGTTGCACTACTGGGTGAATAGCACTGAACCACCCAGAACCTAAGTCCCACTCCGCAACTGCCTTTGCGGACTGGAATCGCCCTCTGCTGCAGCGGTAACTATTCACAGCTGCAGCAGTTGAGTAGGGTGTTACAGCTACTCCCAACAGCCATAGCCCATTCCCGCAACTGCTGCCATCTCTCCAGCAACACCACCCACAAGTGGTTGTAGATCATGCAGCCAGTCATAATCTGGCTCCACCTTTGTGAATACCCGCCGCTGCGGGTAACCTGTGGATCCGCAAGTCGCAACCAACTTGCACCAAGGTGTACCCGCAGCTGTGGGTATTTCTTCGAGTTTCATGAATCCTGCCCTGAATTTTTAGAATTCCTCTTATAAATTAACAGTAGTAAACAGTAAAGAGAGAAAGAACTAGCAGGCCAGCTCAGTGAGAGTAAAAAAGAAGCACAAAGAATTTTTTCTAAAACCCTAAGTCACCACTGTACTAGAAGAGTGAAAAAAACAGAAGGAATGAGACGAAGGTATTTACAGGTATACAGTAGATATTCACAATTCTTGTCTAACACCTTTAATGGAATTGTGATGTCTCTGTTTTTAACATCAAGTGTAGATAATGTTGGTTTACTCACCTGGTAAAGGTGATTGTATGGACATGTCTTTACAGCATTCCTTCCTCCTTACAAACAGGATTATGTTCACTTGATTGGCTGATGATGTACATGTGACATCTGATCTTTGGTAGCCTGACCCTACCATAGCATTCCCATAGTCTCTCAGTTCAATTCTTCCCAAGCCTTGACCGATGATTGAAAATGTAGCGGTGAGGAGTAAACCTCGTTTGACGTTTTATAACATTTACATTTCTAAGCACCAAACTTGGCAGAGGATTTTGAGTACTATAAGACTTTATTAATAACCAAGGTACGTGCTGCTCTTCAGCCCCTATGATTTTGTCTGCTGATATTTGCAAGGGTGCCAAGAGCCTTCGAGGAAAGGCGCCCAGAATAAATAAAATCTACTACTACTGTTACTACTATGGCATGCTGGTTGCTTTATAGATTCAGCTGTCATGGCCCCAATTCCATCTGCTCATATTTACATCTGGGTGGGATAAAGAATGCTGTAAAGGGATGTTCATTTGATCACCTCTAACATTGCACCTTACATCTCTTTGTAGCTTTCCTTGCTCCTTATAGACTAGGTTACTGTTTGGAAGCAGTGACTGGGAGAATGGTTAGGATAAAAGGTAAAGTAGATTCAGGGCTATGTAGCGAACACATAGCTTGGTGCTTTCTTGATAGACTAACTTTACCCCAGTCCATTCACTGTCCTTTGGATCTTACCAGACAGGCTGTATTTTGCTTCTATGCTGGAGTAACTCATTCCAGGAGAACTCATATTTCAGTACACAGACCTACAAGTTTTGCAAGTGTATTTGTGAAATTTTAGGGGTATGAACAGTGTTTTATATTTGAGACTAGACTTAACTGCTGCTTTGGAAGCCAGTTGCTCCTGAATTATTCATTTTGGTTTTATATACCTGTTTGGCTTTTCATTTACTGTAATTTCAACTGACTATTTGTGACTGCCTATTTCTTCATTAGAAAAGGTGTTCTGATGTGGTATTATTGGGCATGGACTGCAATTTTTCAATTTTGCATCTGGCTGCCACATTCTTTAGGTTACTGTGCAGAAATTTCAATTTTACATCTCTCTACAGTTAATCTGCCACATTCAGCATTTTAAACAAGTAGTCACTTTGTCATGAGTTGTGTGCTGGTCTGTGGGCATGCCTTCCCCTCTCTGGTATATCCAGACATACAGAGGTGTATTCCCTTTTCTCTTTTTTAGCCATTCCAGCAGAATTTGTTTGTGGCATGACCCATTCTAAAGCCTAAATGATACTAGCACCAGCAGCAACTTATATTGTGTATTGTGGTGAAATTCATATTAATGAAGCAGCTTTGTACAGTTCCATGCTCTTAGTGTAAACCTCTGCCCCCCAAGGTGGACTCTCTAGCCACTTCTATTCAGCTTTTCTGGCATGGTTGTTCTAAAACACTCTGTTTCATCCTTTTAGTATGTTTCATGCATAATGAAATTATTTTCAGACATATATTTATGGACTTTCAAGACTGAGTTATTTTGAAGCTTGATTTCGCACAGTTTAGTGTTTTTAACAAGTTACCTTCAAGCACTTTGTTTGTACTCAGCACTTTAAAAATAGCACTTTATGGAATATTTTTCTATCTACAAGACACTATTTATCAGCTGATTGAAATTTATGGTGCATACTTAGTATGTGAATGTTGCTGACTTTAATACTAATGAACTATATATTTAAAGGAACAGACAGCATATGTGGACAGGAAGGTCTTTATCTCCAATGTTTAGGCATATTATGCCATATGCAAAAGCTGCTGCTTCATTGGATTTTTTATACACCAAGGGACAGATATTCAGAAATGCACCAAAGGCTGGCGCAAGTCTGGTGCAGTGCAACTCTGATGTGCCATGGCGCAATGAGTGTGATATTGAAAGAATGCACAAGACGAAATGCGCCAGCGCAACACGGCTGAATATGGAATGGAAGCACCACGGCACAACCAGAGATGCACCAGTGTGCACCCAAATCTGTGCCATAGCACAACCAGAGATGTGCCATGGCACAACAGGACAAGTGCCAAGGTGCAGATGGACCAGGCCCAGTCAATGGCAGGAGCACAGCAGCAGAGGTAAAGCATGGAGCAGGGCAGAGGAACATGCCTGGGGACAGTGCCAGGAAGGTACAGTGGCAGACCACAAGTCGCCATCAGCAGAGCACACACAGGCAGCCAGCCTACTGCCCCTGGACACAACTGGGGCACAGGAAGCAGGCAACGGGTGGCACCAATGGCTGACAGAGGGCCACCACTGGAACCCCCGACCCCTGCATGCCGTGCCCCCACCCACCCAGGCCCTGGCTAGGCACACCCTGGACCATGCTGCCACACTCACATATGCCACACATCCCAGACAGTTGCCCCATGGCCACCCCAAGGCACAGCCACCACCCAAGGGGCAGGACACCACCATGCACAACCCGCACACCAACACATGTACACCACACAGACAACCACCATGCCACTGCAGCATGGCTCCATATGCCAGCTGCAAAGCAAACACTGACACAGGCAGGTAAGCAAAATAACTGTAGGAAAAATATAACTATGTACAATGGCAATGGGTGGGAAGGGTAGGAAAGTGAGAGAAGGGGACAGGGAATGGGTACTGTACACTGGGAAGGGGAACGGAAGGGGAAAGGATGGCAGGGGTAACAGGGACATGGTGGGGAAGATCTATAGGTGGCCATGGCCCACTGCCACCTGATGCCTCCACCTCCACTGGTCATTCAGCACCATGCACCTCATCTGCTGGGCCACCTCCAGGGTCATTGAGGTGATCAGTATAATCTGCCTCAGCAGCCTACAATTCAGGGGCAGCCGTGACCTCCTCCGGATGCCTATGACAAAGGAATGGACAGGTGATCAGTGCAAGGTCCCAAGGAACCATGCCCACCCACTGTATGCAATGGGTAGTGGGAACACCCCCCCCCGGAGTGGCACCCAGGCCAACCACAGGGGGTGGGCCAATGCCTGCCAGCACCCAAGCATGCCATGACAGTGCACAGCGGTGGACGCTGCTGCATAATGGCCACCTGACTGCGCAGCAACAGTCAGACAGCACAGAGCACCCGCAGCAGCACAGCAACGCCAGTGGCAGCCGGGAGCACACTTACCCCACCAACAGCTGGTACACGTGTGCAATGGCCGCCCCACATAGGCATGCACCATGCACAGTGTACAACACACAGCCACCACAGCACAATGCACAGGTGGCCATGGCCACACACACCCACGCTGACCACCTGGCAATGTGTAGGGGAATGCAACAGTGCCTATCTGCCTGCTGTGGTGCCTCATGTGCCTGTCCCGCCGCCACTCCTCCACCACCACTCGATCCTGCAGCAGGCAGTTGTGCCAGCCTGGCTCTTCTGCTGCCCCCACTTGGCATGGTCTTCAGGCCCTAGGAATGGAACAGAGACAGGCACACATCAGAGAACACCCACAGCATATGCCCACCACCCCCACCCCTGTGCACAGAGGGCTCCCTGCCCAATATGTCCCACAAGGCTGTAGCACAATGCACTCTGCAGCTGGCAATGGCACTCCGCAGTGCGCACGTTGACAATGGACCCCTCTGCAGGGCATGGCAGGCTGCCAAGCTACTCCCACAGTACAGCACTAGGGCACACATGCAGTATGGGATGACTTACCTGGCTGTGGCACAGCCCCCCTATGAATGCATGCCTGCAGCAGCCTCAGTCACTCAGGGTCATGCCTCATTAGGTTCCTGTACTGGTGGTAACATTGATCACTGGCCCTGGCCACCCCAGTGTCCTGTACCAGCCTGGCAGTGATGGCCTGCCAGACCTCCATCCTGGCTTGCTGTAAGGGCACCTGGCCAAACAGCCCTGGTGCATGTGGCTGCACATAGGCCACCAAATTGACCAACTCCAGGTCCGACCAATTTCTGGCCCTATGAATGCCCCACTGCACCATCACAACCACGGCAATCAGTGAAGATGAAATGGCGTCCAAAGGCGCATGTGTGCACAATGTGCACGGGATGCGCACCTCAAATAGACATGCGCTGCATCTGCCAATCATGCATCGCCATGGATGTGCGGAATGGACGTGGCCCGCCAGGCATGTGGTGATGTAGGCCTAAGGGGTCAATGGATACACCTGGGGTCAGGGTCACATGGAGCACAATGTGCAGCTGCACAATAGGGGCTATGGAGAACTGTGCACCATGGCCCTTACTGTGCTGTGGGCACACAGTGAACAATAGGCGGTGGCACACTGCCTGCTGCATGTGCAATGCGGTCTGGCATACTGCGCATATCCGGACATTGCGCTGCGACTTGCTCTGGAGCAATTCTATTGTGCATGGAGCAAGTATGTGATATTCAACCACCACATGCAAATGAGCTCATCAGCCAATGCGCGGCGCATCGGGGAAATTAGCATGTCCTTACCGGTCTGCCACTGCTCATTTGCATGCAATGCGCTATAAAGGCACCTCGGAACATCACAGGCCATGGACCAGTATTGCAACCAACTGAAGTAAGTTGCGCTTGCTGCTGAGCCCAGCCAGCACAGCAGGGTAGACAGGGCAGGCACCTGCAGTCACTGACACATATGTCTCAGTCCACAGGTAGCACTATGTCCGAGCGTGAGGAGAATGTGGAGCGTGGGCCTGCATGCAAGCACATGCCCAACTTTACAAAGGCAGAGGCCAATGCCCTGTTTGAGGCCTACCTTGGCAGGGAGCCAATGCTGAGTGGTGACACAGGCACACCACAGGCCAGGGCTGTGGCCTGGGTGGAGGTGATAGCATGTGTGAACCAGCAGGGCAGCCACCAACAGTCTGTGCAGGAGTACAGGAAGAAGATTGGCACAGACAAGCACTGCATAAAGGAGAAGGTGGCGGCCATATGTGTAGCTTGGACAGCCACTGAAGGGGGACCTGCTGACATGCCGCAGCTCACGGCGCAGGAGAAGCTGGTGGTGGCCACCATGTGTCGCAGCACTGTTGAGGGTGCGCAGGGTGGTGGATTCCATACAGGAGGGAGCCCATCACTGCATGGTACATATATTGGGCCCACACTATGGGCAGGGGGGGCCATGCATCACTAACACATCTGTTTTCCCTTACAGCACCTGCACACCAGCATGCGGTGGATGGGGTGCCAGCAGCAGCCATGGAGGCAGGCCAGCCCTGGAGGACCAGCCATCCACCTCCACGGGAATTCAGGAGCCTGATCATTTGCAGCACACCACCACCGTCTAGCTGGATGACCTGGGCATGGGGTCAGGCGAGGCCCTGGCTGTGTTGCAGCAGGATGCCTGTCATGGTGTCCTCTGCATGGAGACACAGATCAGGGCAGGGTCAAACATGGCTGATGACCTGACCATTATCCTGGACAGCATGGGTAATGATGTGGGGAGATGCCCATACCTAACACTAACCCAGGCAGCACACCCAGTGGCCTGTCAGCAGAGAGACAGCTGCCCATCACCACTGCTGGTGCTGGCCAGTGTACAGGGGCCAGTGGGGCAGCAGCGGCAGATAGCAGGGGATGTTGGGTGGCCAGACACAGTGTCCATTGCCAGGGTGCCTGTAGGGGACCTATCCCATGGGGACCCCCACTGTGCGGCGTCCACCTGAGGGGGGGGCTGTGCAGCATGGTCATACACCTCTGGTGGGTCAACGGCCCACCCAGGCTCCCCTGGGTGCTGACCTGTTGGCAGAGCATACCCGGTTGCTGTGGGCCTCCGTGGAGCAACAGGGGCTGCTCATAGCTGGGGTGCATGCACTGCACATGGAGGTGCACCAGGCAGCTGAGCAGCACAACAGAGGCACTCTACAGGTCCTGGAGGCTATTCAGCGCATGCGGGAGGATGCAACTGCAGCCCTAGATCACATTGCCAATGCGATCATGGTTGGCCTTGCACCACTGGTTCCCACAAGGCATGGCTGACAGCCTCATACACCACACAGTGCTATGTCTCCCCATGAACCCAGTGTTGAGCGACACCCACCATCTCAATGCCAGGCTCTGCTGTTGGCTTCCCAGGCACTCCTGGGGTGAGCCTGTTTGGGTGCCTACACACCCCTGCACGGACCCAGTTGCAGTCCTGCAGCACGACCCTTGGGGGGCAGTTGCATACACCCTAGTGGCTGATGTGCAGCCTGTGGCAGCTGATCGTCCCCAGCGTGGCTGGCCCCATGTCCGTGGTGGCCATGGTACCGAGCGGTGGACCTGATGTGCATGCCTTCCTGGCTGCAGTCTGCTGCCACTGCCCTGTGCACGCATAGGTGGCATTTGTGAGTGCATACCACAGTTGTGGCACCTGTATGTCTCACCACAAGCTGCCTGTGTGTGTGCCTGCCCAGCCATTGACCCATGTGGTGTAGGCATGATGAGAGCAGAACTGCACCAGCTGCGCCTGTGCACCAGCGCCGTGCATCTGATCCATAGCACATGCTGGTGCCTGAGCACACACGTGAGTGTGTGTGTGTGTGTGTGTGTGTGTTGCTGACCAATGCTGTGTGCTGTTGTGTGTGGCTGTGTGACACTGACACCCTGACCCCTGCACCACACCTCTGTGTGTGCTTGCCCATTGCCATGCACGCCCCTGCCCATGTGCCATACCATTGCGTGTGGCCTATGCATGGGTGGTGCTCCACCTATCTGCGTGCACCATAGTGCTCCTGTGTGATTGTGTTTCAGTGCTGGTGTGCCATCCGCTGGACCCGGGGATCCTTTCGCCTGGGGGAGGCTGTCCACCGCCCTCTGGCCCATTGCCCTCATTGTCCCCACTGCTGTGCCCCTCATTGGCCTCGATGGTTATCCACAGTCTATGGCCATGTTGTGCAGTATGCAGAAGGCCAAGAATAGACCACAGGCTTTCAAGAGGCTGTACTGTGGGGTACCACCAGACCTGTCAATGCAACAGAACCATGCCTTCAACATCCCAAATACACGCTCAATGATGTTCCACGTGCTGGCATGTGCCTCATTATACAGGTCCTCTGCTGAGGTCGATGAGTGCTGGTAAGAAGTTTGCAGCCAGGACCTGAGTGTGTAGCCACTGTCACCTGTGTGGGCAAGGACATGGTTAGCCATGTATCCCCTGTTGCTGTGGCACAGTGCTGAGCTGTGCCAGATGAATGTATCATGTGAACTCCCAGGGTGTGTGGTACAGACCTTGCACCCCTTGGCATCGCACACCACCTGGCAGTTAATGCTGGGGTAGCCCTTCCTGTTGATGTACGCTATGCCCTTCGGGCCAGGTGGCATGCAGATGCCCACATGGGTGCAGTCAATGGCCCCTAGCACGCCAGGCATTTGTGCTACCCTGTGGAAGTCCTGCATGGTTGTTGTACGCTTTGCCTGTGTGCTGGGGAAATGTATGTATTCCAAAGTATATGGTAGCAGGGTGTTGCGGAATTGTGTGAGGGGGCATGACATGGCCAACTGGGTTATGCCTGTGTTGTCTTCTGTTACTCTCTGGAAGATGCCCGTGGTGAGTAGGCACATGACGGCTGTTACCTGCATCTCTTCACTGCACAGCTCACAGAGTTGCCTCAGAATTGCCCTGTTCAGGCTATACCAGCCCACAAGCTCCATATTGGTGTAGTTCTCGAAGGTGGGGTGGGCACGGTATCATCTGTTCCAGCCATACCACTGATGGGCCTTTCCATGGTCATGTCACTGTTCCTCCTGCCTCCTCACAGCCCTCATTATGGCCTCCATCTGGAATGCTGCACTGGCCATGACCCCTGCTGTCCTGTAATCCCCTGGGTGGTCAGCTACTTTGGGCTGTTTGCCACTCTTGTGCAGTACTTTGTGCTTTGCCTGTCACTCCCTCTGCCCCTGGCATGCCCTCCTCTGCCACCTCTGTCCCACGCCCCTGTGGCAGCCTGTTCCATTCCCTCTGTCCCTCACAGGCTCTCTCTCTCTCTCTCTCTCCCTTGTGCCTTCTGTATCCTCCCTCCACTGTCTGGTTCCTCTCTCTTTCACTCTCTCGCTCTGTCTCTGTCTCTCTCTCTGTCTCTCTCTCTCTCACTCTCTTGCCCCTGGAGCAGGTGTTGTCCGTGTCCTTGCACCCTGTCTTTATAGGCTCAAGTTTGCTTGGCACATCTGGGTGTTGCTCTGCACTTGCACCATGGGTTGGCGGTTGAATATCACACTGCGCCGCATATTCATGGGCACACCCCCTGCCCTTGCGCATGCATTCATTAGGGTTGTGCATTGGTACACTGTGACTTGCACAGCGCAATGACTCCCACTGAATATCACTCTTTGGTGCATTTCCGCAGTTGCACCATGCACAACTGCTTTTAATATTCCACCCCAAGTAGATGTTGAGCTGTTTTCAGCCTTCTCTAAAAACCTCAAATCTGGTATGGGCTAAGTTCTTATGAGTGCTGCAACCAATTATCTGATGCTCTTACTATCTTTCTTGATGGCTCACCTTCAGGAGTTGAAGGGTGGAGTCTAGTGTTTTGTTCACAGAGTGCTTTCTGTTTGAGACCTTTGCACAGAGTTAGCGTCCTTTATGGGAGCTAGGACTCCTCTTTTTTTGTTTGTTTTTTCCTTAGTATTCATATAGATTCAATGGCTTCCCACTCCTTAATGATGATGTTTTCAACTGAAGTGTATACAGGAAAGAAATTCTATGATTTTTGCTTCTGTTGATGCATGGGGTCTAGCTTTATTTCCAGTGGAGCTGTGGATTTTTGAATCTTTGGTGCCCTTCACTGAACGTACTAGTTCTGAGACCACATCTGATGAACAGTGTTTGGCAGTGAAGACTGGTTCTTCATTCATCTTGCTCACATTGTTGTTATCTGTGTCACCATCCTGGTTCTTGCTTAGGTTGGCTTTGTCCTTGTCTGTAGGTCTGATGGGTATTGGCTACAGTTCGATGTTCAGTATGGCTGCAGGTGAGGTAGGTTTTTCCACCATCAGTGCTTCAGTACATTTGAGCATCTTTATCATGGATGTTTGCTAGTTTTGTGTGAAGACAGCTGTGCAGACATCAGTGGACCAGTATGAAGAGGTTCCAGTCATTGTGTTGCTAATGCTGGCTTCCTCTTGTTGTGACCAAGCCAATTGGGTCACCATGGAGTAGATGACGCAGTTGGGACTGAGTTGGAATGGCAGTAGGGTGGTGCTGCATACCTTGTTTTTCTTTTCTTCTACTCTTTTGATGCCTGTGGGTGAGACAAATGAGAAAATTATATTTTAGCCATGTGCCTTATTCTTTAGACCAGCACACAGCAAGCAAGGGGTGCGTGGATCTACTGTAGGTTTGCATTGTGGTAGACATTCTCCTCCCTTCTGCTGCAATATCAGAGGATAATGCGGAGAGTCATTTGTGGCTTTTTTACTGGCTTAGGTATGCACAGTAACTCCCTTTTCTGCCAGGGGATATAATCATTGGGCACTGGGGACACCAAAAATGTTGATGTGCTGTCTTGCACCTTGGTCCTCATTGTGTGCTCTAATCCAATCAAGATGGTCACCAACATGTACAGTATGTGCAGCATGTGTTTTCGGCTGTGCTCCAGTAATCAGTATTGTATGGAGCCATCTTTGCCTTTTTGTATGATGGCCAACGGTGCTTGTGTGAGATCATAAAGGGCTCGTCCCTTTAATAAGACGTCTGCTGGTAAAACTGCATGAGCAAGCTTCCTGGCTGGCAAATGATGGCCATGGGAGTTCCTGCCATGCATAAAATGATGGAAACACTGTAGTGCACATGCTTACCCAGGAAAGTACCATTGTGTGCAAGACAGTTTATCATTATAGTGCCTGCACATAGCCCTTCAGGAGGCAGCTCTTTCTACATAAGGGAGGCTGCTACTAGTGGGGCAGCATTTTGACTATTGATGTGCTTGAAAGGGAATTGTGGCTCACCTCAGTTACTGGGCAGGTGTCAGAATCTAGAAGAGTGCTCTGGTTTTGATGAGAGAAAAAGGAGCTCCTTGTGAAGCAATGGAGCCATCATGCTTTGTCCAGGTAAGGGCTTTAAAGGCTAGCTCTGTGGATTATTTGGGGCACAATATAGTGCAGGGACTACAACAGACAGTGCCAACACCTTTTAGTTTGCTGTGGCTGTGTCAACTGTGCTGACTCAGTTCATGAGGAGTGTCGGCAAGAGAGAGAGTCAGTAGTTTGGCCTATATAGAACATCTGAAGCCACTTGTGAGGGGGTCCGGGGTGGCAGGTGCCAAAAATTAGCCTTTTTTTGGTCCTTACTACATCCAGTCCCTCTCATGAGGGTGGCCAGCGAGGCAGGCATAAGGGATAGCGCGCTTATCCCTGCACCTGTCATGAGGGGCTCAGAGTAGGAAAGGCTGTGAGTGCCCATCTTTCCTGATGATGCTAGTGAGGAAGCACAATTGCAGAGAACTCAAATGCTGGAAGAGTTTGCTGCATTCATTTTCTTCATTCTTAAAATTGTAGCACTATTGATTATTTGGCTGACTACCTGTATGAAAGCCCAGTGAACTATAGATCTGATCTGTCAATACTGATAAATACAGACTGGGGGATAAATACCATGCCAGGGAGGTCCAGTAAGGATTTAAGGCACAAAACCAGCAGCACTCACAGCAAGGACTGGGTGCACAGCAAATACCAGACCCAGAGAAACACACATATGCCCAAACACTCCTTTCAGCTGAAAGATTTATTTAGCTAACGTACACAGTGCATCTTACAAAAAAAAGAAATAACTACATAGTAGACAGTGAGACCAAGAACAGATGAGCCCCCATGCTTCAAGGTGAAAAACATCTTCCTCAGGGGGGCATGAGAAAAAGGCTTTTCACCTCAGGGTGCCGATTCTCAAGGATTATCTGTTCTTGGTCTCCCTGTCTCCTGTTTATTTATTTTTTTGCATGATGCCCTTTAGCTAAATAAATCTTTTCAAATGGAATTTTCCAGCTCAGCCAATCCTTTAAAAAATGTTAAAAAAAAAATAGGTAAATAGGTTAATAACCTTAGGGGAGAGGCCTAGACCAGTCAATTAGGCTGTCTCTACAAAAGAGTACGCTGGAATATTGGCCCACTCACCCTAAAGCAAAACATAGTTTTCCTTTGTTTCAAGTAAGTTTTTTTAATTTTTACATCCAGTTAAGAAATGAATTCCAGTGTTTTCGGGTACCCCATCTTCAGGGAAACTGGTTTATCTAATATTAAAATAAACAAAAATACATATATTTCCAATAGGTACTCAAAAACATTAAAATGAAACATTTTCTTAAAAAGAAGAAAACCAATATAAACTGCTTTAAATACCTTATCTTATGTATTTCATTCTTTCTGTTCATTCTTTTTAAAGTATTTAATGACTCCCACCTTAAAATATAAATGCAAAATTAATTTCTTTCCTTAGAACATTATAATTATCTCTAGACTTCAACTTCTTTTACTATTCAGTTAGTGCCATTATGTAAGTACAACCAGATAGTTCTAGATTTAGACGCACTCACTAATCACAATGAAACTTTTCAACAACTAAATTGAAAAAAACTATATGCTCTCAGTACCTTGCTGTCTTTGGGACTTACACCTTATCTTTAATGTGTATGTACCTTTAATATGTAAAAGACAAAGAACCTCAGCATGCAAGCACTGAGGCAATGGTTACCCCAAAGAGTACTGGCTGGGAAGCCAAGTTTCAAAGAAATACAAAATCACACATACCCCCATAATGCAAAGCACCATGGGCTGTATATGCAAATCACCACAGTATATTATGCTGGTTCAACTTTAAGCAGAAATGCATGGTACCGAAAGGTCTCACACAGTCTGCAAAGAATGCCAACAGAAGACACATACACGTGTTTTATCCTACCAGGACTCATCAGTGTGCCTCATCTGTATGACACCCCAGTGGAATGAACCAGCTACCCTACGATGGTCTATCTGGGTTATGTTGTGGTAAACCCAATAAAAACAAAAAACAAGCTAAAAGACAAAGAGCCTCAGCGTGCAAGCACTGAGGCAATGGTTACCCCAAAGGGCACTGACCGGGAAGTCAAGTTTCAAAGAAATATAGACTCACACATACCTCCATAATACAAAGCACCATGGGCTGTATATGCAAATCATCACAGTATATTATGCTGGTTCAACTTTAAGCAGAAATGCATGGTACCGAAAGGCTTCTCACACAGTTTGCGAAGGGTGCTAACAGATGACATAGACACGTGTTTGGTCCTACCAGGACTCATCAGTGTGCCTCGTCTGTATGACACCCCAGTGGAATGAACCAGCTACCCTTAGATGGTCTGTCTAGGTTATGTTGTGTGAACCCAATAAAACCAAAAAACAAGTTAAAAGACAATATGTAAATATGTTAATATGTAAAGCCAACTGCATATGCATTTACGTAATTACATTCTCTATGTATTGTCCTTTCTTGAAATATTCTAAAACAATACCAGAAATATCTCCAATACACAGTTTCATGTTGAAGAACATGCAGTATTGAAAGATAGAAACATAGAATCTGATGGCAGATAAGGACCGCTTGGCCCACCTAGTCTCACCATTTTCCTACCTAATGGATAAGCTGCAGATCCTAGTTAACCAACAGCCTACTTCCTCCTACCCCCCCCACTAGAATTGTCTTATGTCTGTCCCATGCATTCTTGAATTCCCCCACTGTTTTTGACTCTATGACCTCCTCAGGAAGGCTGTTTCATGCATCTACAACCCTCTCTGTGAAGAAATACTTCCTCACATTACCTCTGAGCCATCCCCCCCTCCATCTTCAAATTATGTCTCCTTGTTCTTGCACATCTCTTTTTCTGAAAGATGCTACCCTCTTGGACTTTGTTGATTCCCTTGAGGTATTTGAAAATTTCTATTATGCCCCCCTCTCCCTCCTTTCCTCGAGGTTATACATCTTAAGCTCCTTTAGTCTTTCTTCATATGTCTTCTGGTGCAGACCCTGCACCATTTTGGTTGCTCTCATCTGGACAGCCTCCACCCTGTCAATGTCTTTGTGGAGATGGGGTCTCCAGAACTGTACACAGTACTCCAGATGTGGTCTTACCAACTGTCTGTACAGAGGGCCAACAACTTCCTGTTTTCTACTGGTGATGCCTCTCCCTATGCATCCCAGTATCCCCCCAGCCCTTCTTACTGACTTCTCACATTGCTGGCTCATGTTTAGGTCACCTGATATGATTTACCAAGGTCATTTTCCATTTTTGTTGTTATCAGTATCTCACCCCACATTGTGTACTCTTCCCCTGGGTTTTTGTTTCCCAGGTGCATTACTTTGCACTTCTTTGCATTGAATCTAAGCTGCTATACATTTCACCATTCCTCCAACCTTGCCAAGTCCCTTTTCATCCTTTCCACCCCACCTTGCATATCAACCCTGTTGCAGATCTTTATGTCATCTGCAAAGAGACATACTTTTTCTTCCAGTCCTTCTGCAATGTCACTTATAAAGACATTAAAAGGACCGGCTGATACTATGAACCCTCGGTACCCACTAGTAACCCTCCTTTCTTCACTGTGGACTCCATTTACTATTACCCTCTGTTTCCTGTTGTCCAGCCAGTGTTTTACCCAGGCTACCACCCTGGGACCCACTCTCAGGCTGGCTAATTTGTTTATTAATCTTTTGTGCGGGACTGTGTCAAATGTCTTGCTAAAGTCTAGGTAGGCCATGTCCACAGCCCCTCCCTGGTCTACTGCTTTGGTCACCCATTCAAAGAAATCAATTAGATTTGTCTGACATGACCTTCCTGCTGTGAATCCATGCTGCCTTGGGTCCTGTGCCCCACTGACCTCTAGGTACTCAACAATTCTTTCCTTCAGAAGTGATTCCATCATTTTCCCTACCACTGAGGTCAAACTGACAGGTCTGTAGTTTTTTACCTCTGTCTTGCTCCAACTTTTGTGAAGGGGAATCACATCTGCCCTCCTCCAGTCATCAGGTACAGTACCACATCATCCTCCCATGATTTATTAAAAAGGGTAGTCAGTCGTGTAACTAGTTCTTTCCTTAGTTCTTTTAGAATTCTGGGGTGAATCTCATCAGGCCCCATTGCTTTATCCACCTTCAGTTTTGGGAGTTCTCTCAGAACCCTTTCTTCTGTGAAAGGACTAATTTCAACCCCCCCTATCCAGAGTGCTTCTATTGACTGGATCAGGTATCTCCCCCTGCTCTTCCTTTGTGAATACTGAGCAGAAGTATTCATTCAGTATCCCTGCTTTTTCACTGTCGCTCTTTGCCCAACCACCTTCCTCTTTATTCAGCCTCAGTATCCCTGCCTTAGTCTTTCTTTGCTCCCTAATGTAGCTATAAAGGTTTTATCCCCCTTCTTTCTTTAATTTAAACTGCTTAGGTTTCTGCCTCTGTCCTGCTGCTTTCCGATTTCTGACCTTTTGTTCTAAGCCCACCCAGTCTGCCATTATATTCTCTGGTCCTGCCTCCTTTCTACCCTGCTTTACCTTGCCCTTCTCTTGTCTCTCCCAGGATGTCACCGCCTGATTGGGTGCACCTCAGACCTTCCACAGCCCCTCAGTCACAGCCCCAGTACCCGTGAAAGGCAGTCCTGTGTACAAGAGACCGCCTGCCCGCCCTCAAGTCACAGCAAGGTAATCCGAATCGTGGCATGGCTGTTTGCTTTGCTTGGGGACACATCTAGCTGAGGAGTTGGAACTTTGTGTTTTGGCACGTTTTTTCTCAGCCTAAAAAAAAACTTTGAACACAGTACTGCTGCTCTCAACCCCTCTTGGTCGCCACTGTGGACACAGCTGCACCGAACCTTTTAATTTTATTTTCTACAAAAGCTCCTCTGCTGCAGATTACTTTTAAATTGTACATCTTGTTTTGTCAGGACTGCTCTAGCTATAATTATAGTTCTGTGCTAGTCAAACTGTACTTAATTTAAAAGTGATATCAGAAGCAAACTCAGGGTTGCACACTATAAATGTGAACAAAGCGACTTAAGCTTCATTTTATTTCTACCTGTTTTCTTTAATTTAAACTGTTTAGGTTTCTGCCTCTGTCCTGCTGCTTCCTGATTTCTGACCTTTTGTTCTAAGTGCACCCAGTCTGCCATTATATTCTCTAACCCTGCCTCCTTTTTACCCTGCTTAACCTTGCCCTTCTCTTGTCTCTCCCAGGATTTCACCACCCACTTGGGTGCACCTCGGACCGTCCACGGCCCGTCAGTCACAGCCCAAGTATCCATTAATGGCAGTCCTGTGTACAGAAGACTGCCCATGAGTCACAGCAAGGTAATCCAAATCATGGCATGGCTGGTTGCTATGCTTGGGGACACATCTAGCTATAGCCCCGCTGGCGCTCTGTGCCAGCTCCCGACCCACCCTATCTGGGCATTTACTTATATAGCCCTTGTATGTAAATTTCATCTAGTAACAAACAGGCTGTTTTGCCATTAGCTCCTTATAAAAATCTACCACTTGGGGCATCTGATTACTATTGATGCTCACTGTTTATCCATAGTTAACTGTTTCTGCTCTATGATTGCTGACTCCATCTCACATTGCAAATCTTCCTGTTACCACACACCATGACTCCGAAAATCCTGTTCTTGCTTGCTGTCAGCCTGATGCTCCTCTCATTTGCAAAGCTCTCCCTGGCTCCAAGCTCCCATAGGAATTCCTGGCAGTGATACCTTACTGATGATTTCCTCTTCTTAAACTTGCTGGTCAGACCTATAGACTGTTTCGAACTCACTCCACTATAAATCCCCAAATTCCTCAATTATCTAATAGCTGTCTACCTAAATAATACACTTATCCCAAAAATGATGATTGGTACCCCTTTTTTCCATCGTAAACTCTGGTATCTCATGCTGCTTACCATCCTGTTAGCAAGTGATGTGAAACTGAACCCTGGTCCTTCACATCATCAGACAAGCAATGCTGTCTCCTGGACTACTACTTCAGGGCTCTGCATAGCCCACCTAAATATAAGGAGCCTGTTGTGTAATTTCCCTGATCTTGAGGCCTGGGTCTCCATCTATAACTCAGACATATTGTGTCTATCTGAGATGTGGCTTAAGCCTTCTACCTCTGATTCTGTCTGCTCGCTAAGAGATTACAGTCTCCTCAGGCACGACAGGTTATCTCCTAAGTGAAGTGGGGATGTTGCACTTTTTTATAAGGCACATTTCAACATTTCACTGACTAATATCCCACAATCTTTCATATGTTAATCCCTCCATGCACTCCTCCACTTGGGTCCTAAGAAACTACACCTAGTTGTTGCCTATAATCCACCCCATGGGGGGCTGTCTGCCTTTTCTAATCTGCTGGAGGTATCAGTAAGAATAGCAGGCCACAGTGAACTGCTCATTCTTGGGGATATGAATCTAAACTGGCTTGGGCAAATGCATAGCTCACTTCTATATCTAATCCAAGGCTATCACCTCCACCAAATAATATCTGTGCTCACAAGGATCTCCCCTAAAGAAACTTCTAGTATGCTATAGGACTGGGTATTAACAAACAGGGTCGATAGAATTGTAAATGCAGGCATTCTGCCTGATTCTATATCTGACCACTCCCCCATCTTTTGCATGTGGAAACACTCTTGCCGCCAGTCTCTACCACCTTGCTTTATCACCTTTAGGAACTATGCCAACCTTGATCAAGGGAAGTTCCTACATGAAGTCTTGCCTATTGTCTGGACCTATCTTTCACAGACCCTGGATGTTCAAGCAGCTCTTGAATATTTTCTTGACCAATTTCTAGCAGTTCAGAATAGACACACAACCCCTGTGACCCGATGTGTTCAAGTGAAACCTACCGGGTGGTTACACAAAAATCTCCTAGCCGTGCTCCATGCCAGGGATAAAACCTGGAGGTGCTTCAGGAAGTCCGGCCTTAATACAGACTACCAGATCTATAGGGCCCAGAGAAGTGAGTGTAAAAAGCAGATCAGACTTGCAAAAAGGTCTTACTGTAAGGGGCTTCTGCTGGAAGCATCTGGTGACCCTAGGAAATTCTGGGCACATGTGAAAACATTCCTAGGTGCTAAGAAACCTCAGTTAGATGACGATATGATCATTGATGGAATCCACTGCAACAACCCCAGGACCATTGCTGAAGCATTTAATAAGCAATTCTCTGACCTGCCTAGGCTCATATCTATGTTCCTCCCCTCACAGCCCTTACCACAATCCATTCCACCCTCCCCTTCTGTGTTTGCCCCTCTTTTTTACTTTAAGGTGTTATCTACATCGCAAGTCCTCGGCTTACTGAATACCATTTCTGATAATACTAGTGTAGGCTCTGATGGAATTGGGCCCAAACTTCTAAAACTGGCTGCACCATTCATTGCCCTGCCTTTGTCTAGGATTTTCACCCTCTCCCTTTGCAATGGATTTGTCCCTGATATCTGGAAAGTGGCCAAAGTCACCCCGGTTCCTAAGAAAGGTGATAAAAGAGATATGGCTAACTACCGTCCGATTGCTGTACTATCAGTCATATGCAAAATAATGGAAAAACTAGCATCTATCCAAGTTACTGAATTCCTGACCAAATATAACCTTCTCTCATCAAGTCAGTATGGCTTTTGTAAAGGCCATAGTGCCTCCACTGCCTTGCTTCACCTTACAAATGACACTCTTACTGCAATGGACAAAGGCAAACTAACGGGGGCAGTATTTATCGACCTCACCAAGTCATTTGACCCTGTTGATCATCCTCTTCTACTTGATAGCCTCCTAGCTCTTGGTTTCTCTCTTAACTTGGTGGCTTGGTTTAGGAGCTATCTATCAAACAGAAACCAACTTGTCAGATTCAATTCTGCTGTGTCTAGCCCCATGGCAATTAACCTAGGTGTTCCTCAAGGATCAATTTTAGGCCCCCTTCTTTTCACTGTTTTTATTAATAGTATCTCGTTAGCTATCCCTGAATGCTCTGTGATCCTTTATGCTGATGACCTGGTCCTGTACTGCAGTGACAACAATATATATACCACATAAACCAGACACTTTCTCCTGCTTTCATGTCTATTCAGTCTTGACTCCTCCACCATAAGTTAATCCTTAATGCAAATAAAATGCAAACAATGTTTGTTTGGGATGGTAGTCAAAATAAAGCATAACCAAGACCTATTTAAGGTGTGTGGTCAGGCTGGGCTAGACCGTGAATCAGTACGCTTCTTCAAGTATCTTGGAGTCCTCCTTGATAAAAACCTCAACTTTGATAAGCACATAATATCCACCTGTAAATCAGTTAATACTAAAATTGGGGTAGCCTACAAAGCCAGCTATGTCCTCACACTGTCAGCAAGATTAGCCAATGCCTGGGGGATCTTGCTCCTGTCACTATCCTACGGGATAGTCACATATCTATATGCATCCCAATCTCTCATCGGGAAGTGGGATACCACCTACAACAGTATCTGCAGGTATGCCTCTGCTTCCCCCTGGTCAAAACACCATTGCCAGCTATATGTGGATCTAAACTGGCTTCCCCCCACTTCTGCTCGTACTCTGGCCCTTGGCTGCCTGATTGACAATATACTTAGAGAAGGTATCCCTGTCTTGCTTGCCTCCTTGCTATCTCTGCTGTCCTCCTCGCATGGTTTTCGATCATCTGATAAATCCCTGCTGCTTATAACTAGATGTAAATCTAATAAAGGGACCCTAGCTTTCATGCACTCGGTGGCCAAACTCTGGAACTCCCTACCTCTTGAGATCCACCTAGCTCCCAGTCATGTCCAATTTAAAAACAAATGTCACTCCTTTCTCTTCAGCCAGGTCTTCTGTACCTGCTTCAAACCCCCCTGAATATGCCATCCTATCTCTATGGTCCAGCTGTCTCACTTCCCACTACTGTAAGCCGAATCCTAAACTTATCCTGCCTATCTAGTTCTGTTGTCAAGGCACTTATGTCTCAACTGAATATGCCACTTATGCCCTTAAACCTAGCTGCTGTTTACTAAACGTGTTATTGTCATTTGGACCTTGTATTGCATTTGAACTCTATAACTATCCTATTAATGCTTATGTACTTAAGTACCTTGGTTTCTCTGTATTGTTGTTTTCTCCCCTACCCAAAATGTATTCCTGTTTATCCTGCCTCGTTGTCATTTGAATTTCTTATTGCATTTGAACTCTATAACTATCCTGTTAATGCTTATGTACTAGAGTTCTTTGGTTTCTCTGTATTGTTGTTTTCTCCCCTACCTGAAATGTATTCCTCTTTATCTTGCCTCATTGTAATTCTCCCAGGTTGTGCCTGAAAATAGTTATGCCTTGGCTATGGTACTCACCCGGTAAACAAAAACTAAATTAACTGAGTTGGCTATCTTTTCCTTGGTTTGGGCCTTTGCTATTCTGACTGCTTCCCCAACTTCCTTCTGCTTGAACTGGTACAGTTCTCTGTCATGCTCCTTCTGTGTTTCCTTATACTTACTGAATGCTATCTTTTTCTCCCTAACCTTTCCCACCACTTCTTTTGAGAACCATAGTGTTTTTTTCTTTCATTTTGTTTTGTTTATTTGCTTCACACAAAAGCTTGTTGCCACTGTGATGGCGGTTTTGATGTTTCCCCATTGTTGCTCCACTCCACCTTCTTAGCTGTTTGCTAGTACTTTTCTGAGGCACTCTCCCATTTTGACAAAATCAACCCTCCTGAAGTCCAGTACTTTCACTTTTGTATGGCTTGACTCTACAGCTAAGTTTATCATGAACCACACTATTTGGTGGTTGCTTGTTCCCAGGTGGCTACCCACTTCTAGATCTCAGATCCTCTCTCTGTCCCCATTTGAGAGTACCAGGTCTAAGATTGCTCCCACCTGAGTGGGTTCCAAAACTAGCTGTCTGAGGCATGTCCCCTGTAGGGCATTGAGAATGGCCCTGCTCTTGGATGTGGCTGCAGCAAAGGTGCTCCAGTTAACATTTGGCATATTCAGGTCCCCCATCAGCAATATATTCCCTTTCTCTGCCATCCTAAGGATGCCTTCTATCATTTCCTTGTCCATTTCCTCCCCCTGACATGGGGGTCTGTATACAACCCCTGTGTGAATTGTGGTGCCATTTCCAGTCTCCAGGGTGACCCACAGTGCCTCTTCTCCTCCCTGTTTACCCTTAAGTTCTGTTGTTTTGATCCCTTCCCTTCCCTTATATAGAGAGCTACTCCTCCTCCTCTTTTACCTCCCCTGTCCCTCCTGTAGATTGTGTACTCTGGTATGTTGACATCCCAGTCATGGTTCTCTGTGTACCATGTTTCTGTGACTGCCACAATATCCAGGCATCCCTCTTCCATCAAGGCCACCATTTCAGGGAGCTTATTACCTAGACTACGGGCATTGGTACTCATTACCCTCCAATTTTTATGGCCTTATTTCTTTTTGCCCCATCCCTGCCTTACTGCCTTTGTCTTTTTCTCCATTTACACCTGCCCTTCTCCCTATTGACTGCCCTATCTTGGTGTTTACCTCACTAACTACCCTGATTCTTTTGGGGGGCTAGGATTTCCCTTCTCCTTTTCAGTGCCTCCCCCCCTTGGCTAGTTTAAATGCTTGCCAAAGAAGCATTTAAACCTATCACCTAGGATCCTGGTTCCCCTCCTGGACAGCTGCAGATTTCATTGCACCAGTATAGGTCTGCATCCCTCCAGGTGGAGCCCCAGTCCCCAATGAAGCCAAATTGCAGAGCTCTGCATCAGTTTTTCAACCAGTCACTGAATTCCATGGTGCAGAGTACTCTAGCCTCATCCATGCCATAGACAGGTAGCACTTCCAAGAAAGTTACCATGTGTGCCACTTGTCTAAGGCCCCCTACCCAACTCCAAAAACTCCTGTTGCACTATGCCCTCCAGAAACAATCAACTACGACTCTGACCCTCCACCCCGGCTAGTGCCTTCCTTCCTTTCAGACACCTATTTCACAGAGGTTAAGTAACAGGTCTGGTCACAAATGACTACAAATCTCTCCCAGCTAGAGTTTCTCCTTGGCAAATAAATGTTAAACTAAGAAAAGTCAACCCCAAAAACAGAGAATCAAAACTAGTTACTTGCACAGGCCCCCAAATTAATAATTCAGTTCAGCATAGTCTATGAAGTTACCTCCATGATTTAAGGAAGCTTTTGGCTACTTTCTCTCTTTCTCTCTCTCTCTCTCTCTCTCTCTCAGCAGACAGAGCCCACAAACAACTCCTGTTTTAAATCCACAGTTCCCATGGCCCCTTTCAACTCCTCTCCTTAACAGATACCTATTTTACAGAGGTTAAGTAACAGGTTTAGTCACAAATGGCTGCAAATCTCTCCCAGCTAGAGTTCTTCCCTGGCAAAAAAAATTTAAACTAAGAAAAGTCAACCCCAAAAACAGAGAATCAGAACTAGTTACTTACACAGGGCCAAAAATTAATAATTCAGTTCAGCATAGTCTATTAAATTACCTCCATGATTTAAGGAAGCTTTTGGCTGCTTTCTCTCTCTCAGCAGACAGAGCCCTCAAACAACTCCTGTTTTAAATCTGGAAGCATGGTGTCAGATTGACACCCCCACAGCGACTCCCCACAGTGACACACTGAACCAGATCGCAGCCACAGCACCCAGCAAAGCGCATTGATGCATCACCCACAGTGACAACAGGTGCTACTGCTTCTCTGTGTGTCCATGGTGTTGGGTCTGATGTTGGGTTGCAGTCTGCCCATGGTGTCTCCATGGGCCAAGCCACCAGTCCCTGCCAGCTGTTGCTGCAGTGCTGTTCTCTGTGGTTGCCACCTCTGCCCAGCATATCCCATTGCCATCCATCTGTTACTTCCATAGCACTGGGGGGGTTCACCAATCACCAGCTCGCTCTCAAGGGGTCCGTACATAGTGTGCCATTCTGTGTATGGTAGTGGTGGTGATGGTCGGGGTGTGCAGTGTGGTGCCTTGCTTCATGGGTATGTCCGTTAAGCAGGTGTGCATCGGAACTGGCTACAGCGTTGTGCTGCTGTTGATGTGGGGGATGTTGCTGCAGTTGCTGTCACTCTACTGTGGTGCTTCCTTTAAATCCACAGTTCTCCAGGCCCCTTTCAGCTCCTCCCCTTAACAGACATCTATTTCACAGAGGTTAAGTAACAGGTCTAGTCACAAATGGCTGCACATCTCTCCCAGCTAGAGTTCCTCCCTGGCAAATGAAAGTTAAACTAAGAAAAGTCAACCCCAAAAACAGAGAATCAAAATATAAATCAAAACAACAGTTTGTAGGACCAACTACTTCAAAACTTATAGTGCATGACTATGAATTTAATAGGCTGAAACAGCTTAGATGGGACTGGCATGCTCTGACTTTAACTGAGTATTTAAAACAAAAAAAGAATACTGAGAGGTCTAAGAATTTTAGTAGAACCTAATTTAGGCTTTACAACAGAAGAATTAATGGAAAAGTGGGATGGAGCCAGAAACTGATGTTCTAAAGATTTCATGCTGATTTTGGTAGAGGCTTTAACTAAAGAATTAGAGAAAATAGAGAAAGAAATAGAAATGATGGAGCAGGATGTCAAAAAAACAATTTTGTTTAGAAGAGTTAAATAACTTTTTGGATAAGGTTAATAAACAGACTGATGATTATGAGAATGAAATAAGAGCTACAAAAATGTCAAAGTTTAAGAGAGAACTAAATGATTATAGAGATGGGAAAGTGTATTCCTGGTTTAAAAATAAGGATGTGAAACCAAGAACACACTACTGTGTATGTATAATTTGAATCAGACACTACATTATATGCATCAAGTAGTGACATGGATGCAGAACAAGTTAGAGCAGGAAGGGGCAACTGTTTTTGGGCAGAAGGGGTTTCAGAGGCAGAGGAAGGAAACAGTGGGGAAGACAAACATGAGAATATCAGTATACAAGAAAAGAGTTAGATATAGCGATAGATCCAGAAGAAGGGGGCTCAGCATCAGGAAGGAACAAACAATCTATAAAACAAGAAGGAAAGAGAAAAGAAAAACAAAAAGAGTTATCATCACAAGTAGTGACAAGGCCACAAACCAAATAACCATATTTAATCTGTCAAATAGGGTTTTAACAGATGATTAAATCACCCTCCTGAGCAAAGGGTTGACCTTCTGCCCACATGAGAAATTAAGTGACTTTGAAGTTAAATTGGACCTAAATAAGTTCTTTAGAAAGTTACAATTGAGATATGTTTTTGATAACCCACAAGAAGGTACATATTTAGGAGATAAAGATAAGAAACAAAAACAGAGTCAATGGCTGCAATTGAAATCACAATACCTTCCCCCTGGACCAATACCACATATTTATTGAGACCTATATTTGTTTAGTAAGTAAGGAAGTAGAAAAACTGATTAAGAAAGAAAGAAACTCAGATAGAAGATTGAGTTTTAATTTATCATCTGAAGAATTTGCTGCTTTAAGAAATTTGGAAAATAATAGTAACACAGTGATTAAAAAAGTGGATAAGGGATGAGGAATAGTTATAGAAGACTATGTCAATTACAAGTAAAGATGCATTGATATGTTAAGAGATGAGAGAATTTATTTAGTATTAACACAAGATCCTATAGAAAATATCTCAGGACTGATAAGTGAAACCTTGAAACACAGAAACATAAACTTTGATGGCAGATAAGGACCACTTGGCCCACCTAGTCCGCTCATTCCCTACGTATTGGATAAGCTGCAAATTCTAGTTAACCAACCACCTACTTCCTCCTACCCTTCACTATAATTGCCTTATGTCTGTCCCATGCATTCTTGAATTCCCCCGCAGTTTTTGACCCCACGACCTCCTCAGGAAGGTGGTTCCATGTGTCCACCATCCTCTCCATGAAAAAATACTTTCCGATGTTGCCCCTGAGCTGTTTCCCTCTCTATCTTCAAACTGTGTCCCCTTGTTCTTGTGCATCTCTTTCTCTCAAAGATGCTCCCTGTGGCACTTGGACAGCTGGTTCTGATCACTGTATCATTTTTTGTAATATAAAAATGGGTTATGGACTGTCTCTCTTGAGAAATTCTGAAACAGCATGTGAGAATGACACACACACACAGACACACAGGTTTTAGATACAAGGTATTACCTGGAAGGCTCAAAGCTAATTATAGACTTTAACTGAGTTAATTATAGCTGTAGTTGCTAAGAGGGAAAATCATAAACTTTGATAACGCTTAGAGGAAGAAGAGCAGGTTGCGACATTTTAGTGCGAAGTCATAATATAACTTTCATGTCCTGGAAGGGGGAAGCCTATCATAAGATCAAAGAGAGTCATTTGAAGAACATGAGTTATGCTGAGGTTGCAGAATTTACTACTTGGAAAATAAATCCTGTTTTTATATAGATTTTTTTTTATATTCTGACAGGGAGGAGCTAGGTGACCTCATGCAAATAGGTGGAGAAAACCAGCTTTTAAATATTATTCTGTTTTCCTTCAGAGACACTTCTATCTAGACTCTGACAAAGAAACATCTGTGAGCACTTTAAGCACATATTTAGAGAGAGAGAGAGAGAGAGAGAGAGAAATCTAAGTACTGTAGTAGGAATTGCACTAACACCTGTTTTGTTTAAGAGATTTGTATGTCTTGTGATATAATAGTTCTGTATTTTATGTGTTACATATTTTTTTATTTATTGTAGTAAAACTCTGTTATTAGAGCTTACTTGGTCTGTCTTTGATTTCTTTCCTTTACAAGTAGAGTATATATGGTTAAAGCAGACACTGTACATAAGCTTGAATGGTGATACCAAACTGGAAAAAGGCAAGCATTTTAAATCTGAGGTCTTTCATTACAGTTTTTAAGGGTTCATTTCTGTAAACCTGGTTAGGTGCCCATAGGCAAAGATATCTTGCCCCCTGAAGACAGAATTATCTGAGCCTGTACATTGGGTATGCTAACAAAAGGTTTACAGTTTGAATCCCTCCAAGACTTGAGACCAAAGGTTGATTCAAATCTACAAAAACAGACAAGAGGGTTACCTTGTTCTGTTAACTGTTCCCAAGACTGTACACAGAGGTTGGCACTTTGGGAGTAGAGGGCTGACCTGCTGAGTGGGTTTGTGACAGATTGGTTGGTAGCTGTGTGGATAATTTTGTTATTACAAGCTTGTATTGTTCAGTGTGTCAGCTGAGAGCATAAGCTCACTTGCAAATAAAGGAAAAGGCAGTGATTTATTTTTAAAAAGGAAACAGACCTATATCATGTGACATACAATCAAGTTCTTACCCATTTTTTTTTCTAAAGTGCAAGTCAGAGTAACAGTAGTGAGGGAAGAAGATGGCTCCCAACTACAGCAGGCAAACTGTAGACTCCTTAAAGCAGTTGTGCAGGGACAGAGGAGTCCCATGTGTGGTGAAAGCCAGCAAGCAGAACCTCATAGATACCCTGATGGTAGCAGATATGCAGAGCAGCGAGTCACGGACCGTGACTGAAAAGGATCAAACCTCAAGTGTGGCAGGGCTAGCGGCCAATGCAGTGTCCCAATCCAATGAGGAGGACAACAGGGCCATTGTCAGTGAAGGGCCACAGCAGCAGGGGAAGGTCACCAGTATCCTGGATCCAGAAGTACTCAGGCTGCAAATTGAGTTGTGCCAGATAGTGCTGGAGTTCCAGGAGAAGAGAGAATGAGAGAGATAAAAGAAGGAGAGCAGGAACAGTAGGAGGCAGACTGTGAGGAGTGTGAGCTCCAGCGAGCTGCAGAAGAGAAGGCAGAGTGAGAACGCCATGAGGCAGAGTGAGAACGCCATGAGGCAGAGCGAGAATGCTGAGAGGCAGAGCGAGAACAGAGGGAGGCAGACCATGAGGAGTGTGAGTGCCAGTGAGCTGCAGAGGAGAAGAGAGAGGAGCACCAGAGGCACTACGAACTGGAGAAGCTACAACTCTGACCAGCGGCACCAGAGCAGGTAAGTGGCTTGGGTTTAATTGGGACTGCAGGACTGGGTTACAAATTGAATTCCAAATTAACAGCCAAGTTTAAAGAGGGGGAGGATATGGATGCCTTTTTAAATTCTTTTGAAAAAGTTTGTGTTCAGACTAAAATTCATAGAGAGTCCTGGAGCTTCCAGCTATCCCCGCTACTTACCGGGAAAGCTCGGGATGCATTGGGTCAAATGGACAATGAGGACAGTAATGATTACAGCAAGCTAAAAGCTGCACTGTTAAATAAGTTTGAATTAACTGCTGAATCATACAGAGCTAAATTCTGAAAGCTCAGGAGAAGCCCTGATATGAGCTACAAGGAGCTAGCCATGAAACAACATCAGTTTTCAAAATGTTGGTGGGAAGGAATTGCTGCAAACTCTGTTGATAAAATTGAAAATGTGATTTTATTAGAACAGTTTTTTGGGGCATACCCAGCAGAGCTGAAAACCTGGCTGGAGGACTGAGATCCCAAAACAGTGCAAGAGGCTGCTGAACTCTCAGACCGCTATGCCAAGAGCAGACCTGCTCTGACAGTAAATGGGGCAGACATGGCAGCGTAGAAAGGGAAAAGCGTGCCTTCACGACAGCTAAAACCCTCACTGCCTCCACTGAAATCAGTTAGCCCCAGGTTTCAGAGAAAAGATTTCTCTGAAAAAGAGAAGTGAATGTTGGTTATGTAATGAAACTGGGCATATTGCCAGACAGTGTCCCAAAAAGGCGAGCAATAATATTCAAGGTGGTGCTAGAAAAGAAGTGGGTTGTTTGTGTGTCCCTGGAAGCATGCCAGTGAACATGAGGGAACACATGCACCCAGTCATGGTGAATGGTGTACAGACACAGGGGTTAAGGGACACAGGGGCATCCATGACCTTGGTAAAGGGGGATCTGGTAGAGCCTGGTCAGCTTATACCCAATAAATACATCGCTGTACAGGACTTCACTGGTGAGGTGAAAACATTGCCCCTCGCTAGTGTTCTTCTAGACTGGGGTGAAACAGGGGAACTGTGCAACAGGTGGCTTTAGCCAAAACCTTAGCAGTGGATGTGATCCTGGGCAACAATCTCAAACAAGGGATGGTATGTGCAGTTACCTATAGCCAAGTGGCAAGGGAAAATTGTAGTTCCCTGAACCCCACAGAAGCCATGGTGGAAACCACTGAGAGGCTGGTTCCCCAGCCTGTGTCTCCAGACGGGGAGACTAATGAAAAGGGGGTAGAAATTTCCCCAGTAGCAAGTAACCACACAGCTACAGAGGGTTACTTCAAAGAGGGAGGGGTGACCCATTGTCAGAGGGTTGGGATTGACAGTGATCCTGTGTGCCCTGATGCTAGTGCTAGGGACCCTAGTTAAGTGACTGAAGGGGACCTGTCCCATGGCTTGGGACTGTGTGAGGGGTTTGCAGCTGTTTAGAGGAGTGACCCTAGTTTAGAGAAGCTGAGGGCTTGGACAGACTCTGACGGAGCACAGGGAAGTGACAGCACACATAAGGTTTATTGGGAAAATAGACTTATGTGTACTCAGGCAGTACAGACAGAGGAAGGGATGCTAGGCAGGCAGCTTTTCATTCCCCAGGGGTATAGTGAGCAGTTGCTCAAAATTACACATGATATTCCCTTGTTTGGTCATCTGGGAATCATGCATACAATGCAGCGGTTAGCCCAGAATTTCTACTGGCCTAACTTCACCCAGCAGGTGAAGGAGTATTGCAGGTCTTGTCACCGGTGCCAAGAAATAGGGAAGGCGGGCAAGAAAACCCAAGCCACTCTGATTCCATTACCCATAGTGGAGGAGCCATTCCAGAGGGTGGGAATGAATATTGTGGGGCCTTTAAATACCCCCAGCTCCTCAGGGAAGAGATTTATCCTGACTGTGGTGGATTATGCCACTCGGTACCCAGAGGCAGTCGCCCTATCCTCACTGAGGACTGACAAAGTGGCAGATGTCTTACTTAGGATTTTATCCCGTGTTGGGTTTCCACAGGAGGTAATCACCGATCAAGGGGGTTCCTTCATGTCGGACCTGACGAAATGTTTATGGGGGAAGTGTAAGGTGGTGCAGAGATGCATGACACCACATCACCCACAAACCAATGGACTTGTGGAACGATTCAATGGTACCCTAAAGTCAATACTCTGGGTGTTTGCTGAATAGCCTGGCAGGGACTGGGAGAAATACCTTCCCCACCTGTTGTTTGCATACAAGGAGGTACCCCAAGAGTCAACAGGATTTTCTCCCTTCAAACTCTTATATGGACGCCGGGTATATGGGCCCCTAGACTTGATCCAGGAGGACTGGGAAGGCAAACACGCCACCCAGGGAACTCCCATTGTGGATTACGTCATTAGGTTTAGGGAAAGGCTGAAGGAGCTTATGGGGACAGCCCAGAGCAACCTGGCAGCTGCCCAACAGAAACAAAAAGTGTAGTACAACCGTAGAGCCAGAGCTTGCTCGTACATGGTGGGTCAGCAAGTCATGGTTCTTATTCCGGTCTGGAAAGACAAGCTGCAGGCTGAGTGGGCAGGACTGTACAAAGTGGTTAGGAAGGTAAATGACATGAACTACATTGTGGAGTTACCTGACTGAAGACAGACTGAAAGGATGTACCATGTCAACATGATGAAACCATATGCAAATAGGGCTGACATAGTGTTTGCAGTGTGTAGTCATGGGGAGGGGACAGATGAAGGAGACCCTCTTCTGGACTTGCTGGAGGAAAGTAAGTGAGAGTCCTCTGTGCAGGCAGTAAAATTGTCTCCCCAGCTGGCCCCAGACCAGATACAGGAAGTAAGGGAGGTTTTAACAGACTTTGCCCCATTGTTTAGTGCCAAGCCTGGAATAACCCCCTTAGCAAAGCATGATGTGGAGACAGAGACACAAACGCCCTTACAGCGCACAGCATATCGGGTGTCAGAGGCTGTCCAAAAGGACATTAGGAGGGAAGTGGAGGAGATGCTGGATTTAGGGGTAATCCAGAGATCCCACAGCCCCTGGGCCTCACCTGTAGTCCTTGTGCCTAAGCCAGATGGCTCTACTCATTTCTGTATGGACTATCATGGACTAAATGCAGTCACGAAGTCAGACACCCACCAATGCCCCGGACGGAGGAACTCCTGGACAAGCTGGGGGGGGCAACCTACGTTGTGACTATTGACCTGACCAAGGGGTATTGGCAGGTAGAGTTGACAGACACAGCTAGGGAAAGGTCGGCCTTCATCACTCTGATAGGCTTATTTGAGTTTAAAGAAATGCCTTTCGGAATGAAGAATGCCCTGGCCACTTTCCAAAGGTTGGCGAACCAGGTGTTAAATGGTGCTGAGGAGTACGCTGTGGCGTACCTGGATGACATTGCCATCTTTAGTACCAGCTGGGAGGAACACTCATCCCACCTTAGGGAAGTGCTGGGCAGGATACAGAGTGTCAGGCTCACTGTCAAACCCGAGAAGTGCCAGGTGGCCATGGGAGAAGTGGCATACCTCAGGCATGTGGTAGGCCAGGGACAGCTCCACCCAAACCAAATAAAAATAGAGGTAATCCAGGCATGTCCCAGACCAGAAATGCAGAAGCAGGTCAGGAGTTTTCTAGGGACAGGAGGGTACTACAGAAAATTTGTACCCAATTACAGTGCTCTGGCTGCTCCCCTATCGGACCTGACAAACAAAAGGATGCCAAAGAAAATTACCTGGGGCCCAGCCTGAGAGAAAGCCTTTACCAGATTAAAGGAGTCACTGTGTAGTGCTCCTGTTTTGACAAGTCCTGACTATAGCAAAACCTTTATAGTTCAGACATGGGTATTGGGGCAGCACTGAGTCAGACATCCAGCCAAGAGACAGATCAGCCAGTAGTGTACCTGAGCAGGAAGTCACTTCCCAGGGAGCAAGCATACTCCATGGTGGAAAAGGAGTGTCTTGCCATAGTGTGGGCCCTAAAGAAATTAGAGCCATACTTTATATGGGCAGCATTTTGTGGTGCAGACTGACCACAACCCTCTGGTTTGGCTGACACAGATGGGAAAGAACAATGGTAGACTGTTAAGATGGAGTCTTGTTTTGCAAGGGTATGATATGACAATATTACATAGGGCTTAAGCAAAAAATCAGAACTCAGATGGGCTGTCTAGGGTCTATGAGGAGTGAACTGATTTGGGAAGCTCATCCCATGCAGGGGATAGAGCCCCCAAATTTAGTCTAGGTGGGGAGGAATTGTGACACTTGAACAGCTGGTTCTGATCACTGTATCATTTTTTGTAATATAAAAATGGGTTATGGACTGTGTCTCTTGAGAAATGCTGAAACAGCATGTGAGTATGACACACACACACACACACACACAGGTTTTAGATACAAGGTGTTACCTGGAAGGCTCAAAGCTAATTAAAGACTTTTAATTAAGTTAATTATAGCTGTAGTTGCTAAGAAGGAAAATCATAAACTTTGATAACACTTAAAGGAAGAAGAGCAGATTGTGACATTTTAGTGCGAAGTCATAAAAGATGCTTTCATGTCCTGGAAGGGGGAAGCTTATCATAAGATCAAAGAGAGTTATTTGAATAACTTGAGTTATGCTGAGGTTGCAGAATTAAATACTTGGAAAAGACATCCTGTTTTTAAGTAGATATATTTTTTTATATATTCTGACAGGGAGGAGCTAGGTGACCTCATGCAAATAGGTGGGGAAAACCAGCTTTTGAACATTATTCTGTTTTGCTTCAAAGACACTTCTATCTAGACTCTGACAAAGAAACATATGTGAGCACTTTAAGCAGGTATTTAGAGAGAGAGAGAGAGAGAGAGACAAATCTAAGTACTGGAGTAGGAATTGCACAGTTAGCACCTGTTTTGTTTAAGAGATTTGTATGTCTTGTGATATAATAGTTCTGTATTTTATGTGTTACATATTTTTATTTATTGTAGTAAAACTCTATTTTTAGTGCTTACTTGGTCTGACTTTGATTTCTTTCCTTTACAAGAAGAGTATATATGGTTAAAGCAGACACTATACATAAGCTTGAATGGTGATACCAAACTGGAAAAAGGTAAGAGTTCTAAATCTGAGGTCTTTAATACAGTTTTTAAACGTTCATTTCTGTACACATGGTTAGGTGTCTGTAAACAAAGATATCTGCCCCCCCGAAGACAGAATTATCTGAGCCTGTACATTGGTACACTAACAAGAGGTTCACAGCTTGAATCCCTCCAAGACTTGAGACCAAGGTTGATTTGAATCCACAAAAACAGACAAGAGGGTTACCTTGTTCTGTTAACTGTTCTCAAGACTGCACTCGGAGGTTGGCACTTTGGAAGTAGAGGGCTGACCTGCTTAGTGGGTTTGTGACACTTCCGTCTTGGACTTTGTTGATTCCCTTGAGGTACTTGAAAGTTTCTATCATGTTCCCCCTCTCCCTCCTTTCCTCAAGGGTATACATATTAAGCTTTTTCAGCCTCTCCTCATATGGCTTCTGGTGCAGACCCTGCACCATTTAAGTTGCCCTCCTCTGGACCACCTCCATCCTGTCTATGTCCTTGCCGAGATGGGGTCTCCAGAACTGCACACAGTACTCCAAATGGGGTCTCACCGACTGTCTGTACAGAGGGATAACAACTTCCTGTTATCTACTGGTGATGCTTCTCCCTATGCATCCCAGTATCCCTCCAGCTCTCCTACTGCCTTCTTACATTGTTTGCCTACCTTAATGTCATCTGAAATTATCAAAAATGGATCAATAACTGGGAATATAACGCACTGAATAAGAAATTTCCATTAACACCGGTCTTTTACACTCTGCCAAAGATTCCTAAAGACCCTATATATCCTCCAGGCAGGCCGATTGTTTCTGGAGTGGGTTCAGTTTTAGAACTGCTTTCAGTGTTTGTAGATTTTCATATTAGAGAATTTGTGGAGAAAACAAAGTCCTATCTTAGAGATAGTGCACACATGATTAACATAATTGATGAGTTGAATAGCAATATGGAGACATCAGAATAATTTATTTTGGCAACATTTGATGTGAAGGATCTATACACATTGATACCTCATGAAGAGGGCTGTTTAGCTCTCAAGGAGAGTTTGGAAAGAATGAGAGAAGGTGTAAAACCACCATATGAGTGCCTTCTACAGTTGGCTAAAATAGTATTAACACAAAACTATTTCAAGTTTGAAAAACCTTTTTATGCTCAGGTGAAGGGTACAGCTATGGGGTCAAGCATGGCACCCTCATATGCAAACCTTTGTATGAACAATTTTGAGGAAAAATATGTGTATAATAATCCATTTTTTACACATATTAGAGAGTGGAAATGTTTTATTAACGATAAAATTGTTATTTGGGATGGAACAGAGGAGGAGTTGGATAAATTTTTTGGTTATTTGGACAACTGTATGAACCATTTGAAGTTTACATTTAACAGAGATATGAATGGAATCCCTCTTTTGGACTTATTAATAGTTAAAAAAATGATTGTTTGTGTACCAAGATTTTTAGGAAACTGATGGATAGAAACACCTTATTAAGGGCAGACCATTTTCACCCCAAAACATTGATCAATTTGATCCCTTATGGTCAATTTTTAAGCGTGAAAAGGAATTGTTCAGAACAGGAAGACATAGAAATATCTTTAAACGAGATGGAGAATCATTTTAAGGAGAGAGGCTACTGCCAGGGAGTCCTAAATAGAGCTAAAAATAAAGTACAACAGATGGAAAGAAAAGGTTTACTGGAAAGTGTACAGAATTATAATGTTCCAGACACATCAAAAAAGAGACTTTTATTATCACTAAAATTCAGTGAAATATTTGGTGATATTAAGAGAGTAGTGAACAAACATTGGCATATTTTGAAATCCACAGTAATGGGGGAAAAAGCTTTCCAAATGGGACCACAAGTGGTAGCTAAAAAAGTAAGATCACTTGGTGATAGGTTTATGCATACAGACCATAAAATACCACAACAAAAAGTTCAAGTTTGTTACAACAGAAGATTTAAGGGGCAACTACAGTTGTGGAAGATGTGTTCACTGTCACAACACTTATAAGATTAAGAAAATCCGGAATACAAACTGAGGGAGGATTTTGTTATAAAGGATTTCATAAATTGTCAGACAAAAGGGGTCATTTATGGGGTTAAATGCCCATGTGACCTTATGTACATTGGCAAAACTAAACAACTTAAACAAAGAATAAGGGAACATAGAGGGTATGTGAGGAAGAAAGATGAAACATCACCTATTGTGAGACATTTTATTGAATGTGGTCATCAAATACCTTCTCTTAGATTCTTCGGAATCGAGAAAGTACAGAAAGATAGGAGAGGTGGTAATTTTAATGATAAATTACTACTGAGGGAAGCATCTTATATTAATTATTGCCAGACAACAAATCCAAAGTTTGAGCTAAATGAATGTATTGAGTGGCAACCAATATTATGAGTAGACTACTAGACAGTTAAGGAGAAGATATATGTAGAAACTGGAATATTGCCACAGTGATGCAATCTTTAATTTACTATAACAAGGCACTGCAAGTAAAGAAAGATTTCTTTCCCCCCCTTCCTTCATTTTCTTTACAAGAATCTGGCCTACTAAAAAATAAGAAGTGTAGAAGGCTAGGGGCCTTCTGTTTAAATTGAGCATTAATATATTTATTATGTGTGTTGGTGAGATCTTAGAAAGTTTACAAAAGACGTTTTGAAAAGGTAATAACCTTGAGTACATTTACAATGAGTAACTTCTGACACCTATTAGTATTAGGTGCTGCCAGGAGGCGGGTCCAGCACACAGGTGAGCACAACATGCTAGCGTGGACGCATAGCATCATGTGCCAGATTCAGAGGTGGTGCTTTAATGATAAATAGGTCTGCTGTGGGCCACACAAGTTACTCCCACCAAGAAAGCTGTGGCACAGCTCCTAAGTAGGTAAAACCTTTGTTTTTTTATTATAAAAAATGGAGCTATATTGCTGAAAGAGAAGTGGTGGGAATTAAATGTCAAGTTTTATCTCTTTCTAGAGTATTTGAAAGAGGTCGTCTGAGTTCCGAGTAAAATGGAAAGAACTTTAAACCAGGTTAGCGTTTTCAAAACACTTTAAGTTTTGTAAAGAAAGTGGGAAGCACAGTCATGAATGAGCATGAAACTCTGTGTATTAGAGATATTTCTGGTATCGTTTTAGGTTATTTTAAGAAAGGGCAATGCATATAGAATTTAATTGCATAAATGAGTATGTAGTTGGCTTTACATGTTAAAGGTACATACACATTAAAGACAAGGTGCAAGTCCCAGAGACAGCAAGGTACTGACAGCATATATGTTTTTCAATTTAGTTGTTGAAAGGCTTTGTTGTGACTAATGAGTGGTTCTAAATTTAGAACTATCTGGTTGTACTTAGATAATGGCACTAACTGAATATTAAAAGAAGTTGAAGTCTGGAGATAACAATTATGATGTTCTAAGGAAAGAAATTAATTTTGCATTTATATTTTGAGGTGGGAGTCATTGAATACGGTAAAAAGAATGAACAGAAAGAATGAAATACATATGATTAGGCATTTAAAACAGTTTATATTGGTTTTCTTCTTTTTAAGAAAATTTATCATTTTAATGTTTTTGAGTACCTATTGGAAATATATATATGTATTTTTGTTTATTTTTATATTAGATAAACCAGTTTCCGTGAAGAATGTGTATCCTGAAACACTGGAATTCATTTCTTAATTGGATGTAAAAATTAAAAAAACGTTTTTGAAACAAAGGAATAATATGTTTTGTTTTAGGGTGAGTGGGCCGATATTCCAGTTTACTCTTTTCTAAATAAATCTTTCCAATGAAAGTAGTGCTTGTCCATATGTGTGTTTCTGTGGATCCAGTAGGAATTCCCTGGAGGTAGTCCATCCATTTCTGGCAAAAGTTGACTAAAAAGGTCAGTCTGGCCTAGCTGGTCTTTCTAGATGGTCTGTTATGCACACCTAGTGCTGATAACAGTTAACAGGGTCAAAAATGGGAATTGTCTTACCCTCTGGTAGGCTAGTTGTAGGAGCTAGGTAGCTGTGCTGTACATGTAGGAACTGAAGAACTGTTGAAACACTATGAGCCAGGGCAGAATCTGGTTATGAAAGATTTGATGTCACATGTGCCTCATCAGCTTATCAGGTGACCATAACCCAGTCTGTAAGAAGCAAACAATGTCATAAAGAGATGCTAGTGTAACCCCTCACCCCTGCCTTTTTGCCAAAATGACAGGTGGCATGCTGTTGAAGCTGACAGCAGTACCTGGTGGGGACTGGGTTCGGGGAGGATGAGGTTACTCGGCACAGGGGAGCCTAGGTTTGGCTACTCTGTACAGGGGCACCCAAGTAAATCCGAACACAGGAAGCAATAACTGTACTGTCCAGAACCAGGAATGGGATTCTTCAGTGTGGCTTTTATTCATATACTAGCTGAACAAACAAAGCATAGACGGACCCCCATGGGGCTACATTTCCTGGTAATGCAGATTAAAGACTACAGAACACTTTATCACCATTTCCAGCACTCAGGCTCTTAACCCACCAGGCACACAGCCTGGACTTGCACGCAGCTTTGGGTACACAGCCCTACTTGTACACACTTGGGTTTTCCCCACTGGCCCGGCTCCCCTGCCAGCCACTTGATCCACAGTCCATTGGAAGAATGAATCAATTATCCTGTTGTGGCTCCCCAAACCACACTAGAGTCTGCGACTCCTAGAGAGAATTTTTCTTACAATCCCACGTCTGGGTACTTCCCCCATCACTGGCCAAGTGTCTGAGGCAAAGTAGAAAACCACAGAAGAAATCCGTAGAGGTGGACCAGGTCACTAAAGATGGGGGGCCACCCACCTCCAGCTCCCACAGCCCATACCCAGCCATTTCTCTGGAAAACTGAACAATTCCTTTACTGAACTTTGAAATGTAGATTAAGGGTAGACATCTGTCACATCTCCTCTACATATTATTTGCATCCTAACAAACTCAGGAACTTGAAACTACTTTTACTTTGCTTAGCCCATTTCTCTAGGCTTCCCAATATTTAGTAGTTCAATCCCCACATTGTCACACAAGTCCCAGGGTGAAAACATAGGCCCCTTAACCAGAGCAGACACTCACCCTCACGTTGCAGGTGCCCCACAGGTGACTCACAAATCTTCTTTTCTCCCAAAATAAATACTGGAATGAACAGGCAGCTTCTCCTCCACAAGCAGAACTAAGGGGATTGCCCCAGGAATCTGCAGGGAATCCTTCTCATCCCCACCCCCCCCGGAGGGAGGGGGCACTGAGACCCGAAAACAGCGGTCTCCACCACTTGAGTAATCTTCCTGTGCCTCTCTTTAAGGTATAGACACACACCCTATTACTGAAAAGTAGCCCTCTGTCAGGGCTGAGGCTCCTAGAGCCTTTACTGAGCTGCTTAACAGCAAGCTCCCTACTTCCAACTTCACTTACTGAACACCAACTGTAGACTCTCCTTGAAAACTCCCAATGTTCTATCTAACTCCCTTTGCTGCAGATTCCAAATTGGCTTATGCAGCTGAGAAAGTTCTATTGGTGATGTCATCCCTCAGTCTCAGCTGAGACTGAGAACAAAGTGAGACAGCATGAAACCCATTTAACTGGAGTTTCACAAGCTGCCTTCCCTGCCTACCACTAGGTCTTACTGGGATTCTAGTAACCCCGGGTAACAAGGGGGTTACACTAGGTACAAATAAATTTTTCTTATCAATCGATTTATTTGTGTTCTTTTATCAATAATGTGTATGTAATTATATTCAAAATGCCTTGCAGTTCATACACACCCACTATATGCCATGCCTCCCATTGCAACTTGTCATGCATATCAACTTGGCTATTTAGCTAAATATAAAGGGAAGTACTTTGTGCTGAAAAAGGGCTGCAGCTTTCAGCAAATGGCCACCGTGTTGTTGCAACTTGCATTTTTTCATTGTCCATCTAGACTGCAGAGTTCTTCAGGTTGCCATACCACTGCTGAATCCTAAACTTTTAGAGCAAGATTTTCAAACATTTGGACACAGCTCCCCCATCTGCATTTTGGATGTGTGCTGCATCCAGGCAAATGTGTCGGGATGATTGTGGCTTATCTACAAACATCCCAATGCATTTTGTGACACTTGCTGCTTTTTCCTGCAATGATGTGTGCATCTAATTTAGGTGCATGTATCATTTTCTGGATGCAAGTCAGAGTAATCACATCCAGGAGTTAGACTACTTCGTAGGTGGTCTAAATATGTTAGCAGATCTCTGGCAGCCACCATCTGAAAATCCTGCCCAAGCTGTTAATTCCAGGGTTTTGTAGACAGACGACATTCCAATCCACCAGAATGTCCAATGGTTCTGATACTGCACTACCTGATCCCATCAAATCTGTTTAGTCCAGATATAAGATTTGCAAATATTACAATATAGTGTATTGGGTGCCTTTATTGTGTATGAAAATCCATCCCCCTGAAAATGTCATTCTGCTTCAGTAGGTATGTCATGTAGGAATGCATCACACTACTTTGTTGTGTGCCACTAGACTGTCATGTCACAACATGGTCGAATCAGAACAGTTCATACTACAAATTGAAAGTGCTTTCATTTACTAAAACAAGCAGCCAAACAAACAAACATCAAACATGAAGCAGGCATACTGGTACCACCGCAGCCTGAGTAAACAAACACAGTGAAACAAAATAAACACTCACTGTCACCAGTTAAAAACTCGAGTAGGAAGCGCAGGCAGTATAAACGGTCACCATGTAAGCCAGTGAACGAATCTCCACAACTGAAGATGCACTAGAAGGAGAGAGGGAGCAGAGTTATAGAACAGCAAAAACAGTGAGTTGACTACTTTTTTCTTTCTCCTGCGCAGGTAGTGTGAAGATCAAAACAGCACCATAATGCTATCCCATACTCTATACAGAAAAGTGTAGGGGGAACAGTGCATACCAAGGCTGTGTTTCTACCTTGGAGGGTTACCATGATGACAGGAACCTCTCGAGCTTTACTCTTGAGGTCACTCTGTCATCATGGTATCCCACTCAGTGGAAAAACAGCCTTGTTGTGCACTGTTTCCCATACACTGTTTTATATACAGTATAGCGTATGGCAGAATGTTATTTTGCATAGACGTCCATGTCTAGAATATAAAGGGAAGTGTATGGACATGCATACACAACAAGCCTGTGTCTGAATTGAGAGGTCAAAATGACACCCACAAACCTCAAAGGCAAAGCTTATGAGGTCCTCTGGTTGCCATGGTGACCTCAAGATTCAGACACATGCTTGTCAGTGTATGAATTGCCCATATACAGTCTTTCATAGTGTATGATGCTCAATATACCTACAAGCCTGGACTCAAATTTGTCAACATTTAAAACTTGATTTAAAATATTCTTGCTGCTGAGTAGCTGGAGCCTTTCTGTCTTGCAGAGAACTCTTCATTTTGAACATTCAGCAGCCCAACTGCCTTGAGTTTTTCTGTATTATGTTGTAAAGCAATCATCAAACAAAATGAAGTCTTACTTTCTGTTGCCCATCTCCTTCTGATCCAATTCACAATCTGTGGGCAAGAACATAAACAAATACAGACTTTGATCTGTTTTTCTTCTTTCACAACCATGTTGTGGGGTCAAGATTAAAGAGACAGAAGTATGATCAGAGCCAGGGATTGAAAATGGTGGCCGTTTGGTGGCATTCCAAGTTGTTGTATTGCAGCAGTGACATCCAAACTACAGCACATTTTAATGTCACTACTGCAGCACACCAAGCCTATTCTAGGGATGGAGTTCCATCCTCCATCACATTCTACCATACACTACAGGGTTGCTATGCTGCAGTAGTGACATCAATATATGTTTCTGTAGTAGTGATGTCACTGCTGCAGCACAACTTTGAATACTGCCACACAGCTGCTTCTCTCTAGCCAATTGAGCTGAAAGCTGTTATTTTTTTAAACCTGAACTTACAGAAATGTCTGCAGCTGCTGTCAATAGCAGCACCTTGAATAATTAATTTTAGCTTGCCACCAGTCCTCAAGTGCCTCCCCCCAACCACTTGTTCATTAAAAGGAAGCGGAGGGTCTGAAATGTGCATGGATGCCCATACATTATTAAAGATAATGTATGGGCATCCATAGACAGGGAAGTCTGTGTTTTCATCTTAGATAAATAGATACATAGATGTTGTCAGCAGGTAAGGGCCTTGTGGCCCATCCAGTCTGCCCTATCCCTCTTTCTAATGCTTAAGGTACCCTAGATGCTTCAAGCCCCCCCTTTCACCCTAGCTTGATAATTCCCATGTGCTTGTCCCATGTATTCTTGAATCCCTGAACTGAGGCCACCCCCACACTTCCTGGGGGAGACTGTTCCATCTCTCCACCACCCTTTCAGTGAAGTAGAATTTCCTCAAGTTCCCTCTACGTTTTCCCCCTTTTAGTCTTATACTGTGCCCCTTTGTTCTGCTATTTCTCTTCATGTGAAAGATGCTCACCTCTGGTGCCCTGTTGATCCCTTTAAGATATTTGAAGGTCTCTATCATGTTCCCCCCTCTCTCCTTTCTTCTAGGGAGTACATGTTGAGAACTCCGAGTCTCTCCTCATATGACTTTTGCTGTGTCCCTGACACCGTTTTTGTCACCCTCCTCTGTACTGTCTCCGTCCTGTCTGTCTTTTTGGAGACGGGACCTTGAGAACTGAACACAGTACTCCAGATGAGGCCTTACTAGGGAGTTGCACAATGGTACTACCACTTCCCTCCTTCTACTGTTATATGTACCCTAGCATTCTGTTAGCCTTTCTGGCTGCTTTGTCGCATTATTTAGCCACTTTAAGGTTGTCTTCTATGACTACCCCTAGATCCCTTTCCTCTGCGGTGGCCTCCAGTGTTACTGGGGTCTAGTTCATACTCAGCCCTAGGATTCCCTCTCCCTAGGTGCATAATCTTGCACTTTTTTGCATTGAAACCCAACTGCCATTCCTTGGACCAGTTTTTTAGCCTCTTCAGATCCCTTCTCATTTTTTCTATACCTTCATGTGTATCTACCCTGTTACATAGCTTTGTATCATCTGCAAACAGTCTAACCCTCCCTTCTAGACCCTCTGCAACATCGATTATGTAGACATTGAAGAGCACTGGTACCAGTACTGATCCTTGGGGTACACCACTTGTTACCCATCTCTCCTGTGAGCTAAACCTATTTACCATCACTCTTACTCAACTAGTTTCTAAACCACATGACCACCTCTGTCCCCACCTGCAGATTTGCCAGCTTGTGGATTAGTCTACCGTGTGGGACTGTGTGGAAGGCCTTCCCTGAAGTCCAGACTGGCCACATCTACTGCTCTGCCCTGGTTTATTTCGTTTGTCACCCACTCAAAGAAATCAATCAAGTTGGTCTGGCATTATCTCCCTGCTGTGAATCAATGTTGACTTGGATCCAGCAGCCCCCTTTATTTATTTTATTTATTTATTGCTTATTCGGAAGGTATCTTTGAGTCAAAGACTTGTTTACAAATGCTCCACGTTACATACAGTACAACAATACAACAGTAAAACACAGTTCCATAGCAGGACTCAGACAGACTTGTTACAGTGAATACGGTAAATGGCTATCAGTCAGGTACAAAGGAATATTTGGACAGGTCTAAGCAGTCCAGGATAGAGGTTAAGGTCTCTAGGTAGTCCACCGGCCTTTCCTTAAGTAAGGTTTCCATCATTTTACCTACTATTGAAGTCAACCTGACCGGGTGGTAATTTCCTGCCTCCTCTTTGCTACCATTTTTGTGCAGGGGTACCACTTGTACCCTCCTCCACTCCTCCGTAACCACGCTTGTTTCCAGTGATCCACTGAACAGCTTAGCCAGAGGTTTAACCAGTTTCTCCTGGAGCTCCTTTAGGATCCTCGGGTGTATCCCATTGTGCCCTATAGCTTTATCTGCCCTAAGCTGTTCTAGTGCTCTTTTTACTCTGTCCTCTGAAAGAGGTCTAATGTACACCCCTCTCCCTGTTTCCCTTCTCTATTAATGGGGGTCCATCCCCATTGTCTTCTTCCGTGAATACAGAACAGAAGTATTTGTTGAGGATGGTCGCCTTGTCAATGTCTTTCTCCACTACCCTGTCTCCCTCTTCCCTAAGTCTCGCAATCCCTCCCCCTGTCTTCCTCCTCTCACTAATATACCTAAAGAATATCTTCCCTCTCTCCTTCACCGATTTAGCTAGCTTTTCCTTGGTTTCGGCCTTTGCTGCCCTTACTGCCTTGTTCACTTCCTTTTGTTTTTCCAAGTATTCTTGCCTGTCCTCCTTGCTTTGTGTTGCCTTGTACCTCAGAAATGCCATTTTTTCCTCTTACTAGCTCTGCTACTCACAGGGCCAGATTAATGGATTTGGGGGCCCTACTCCAAGTCATATTTTGGGACCTGGAGGGGGCCTAAATGCCAGCATCCCACTCTTCTGCAGTGCCGGGCACGCAGAAACCTTGTAAACTCCAGCAATTCATAGTTAATAATTAACCTCTAACTTAGTGGTGAAGCTAAGTAGAATCCTTTCATTGCAATGTAGTTTTGCTCCCAGATTTCTGATAAATGATGCATCAAATAATTCAAATTCAAGTAGTGAATATAGTTGGTAGCCCCCCCATGGCTATAGAATCTTGCAGCCCCCTGAGCCCAGGCTAGTAGCAGTAGCAACCAATCCTCACTCCCATGTAAATGCAATTATTTTCTTTTCTGTTTTTCTTGTCATTTTTTGCTTCAATTCAATTAACTGCTGTTAAGTGTTCCCTTTCCGCCATTTTCAATCCAACTAAATCATCCACCAAATCCAAAAAATCATTGAAGTCAAGACAAAATAAGAAAGTCAACATGACAGTGTTGGCACTTAGCACGCAGTAAGTAACAACATACCTGGTGGTGTGGCCTGCCCTAACAGACTGGTCGATCATCAGACTTGGCCTGGGACTCCTCACAGGACCAGAGGCCCAGCAGCAGCACTGACTGACTACAGTGACCAGAGCACACAATGAGCATCACGCCGTCTCTCCAACTCTTGGAGTCAGAGTTGTCATCAACATCCAATGAAAAGAAGCACTGGACAGTGGCAAACCAGATGACTCTGACCCAGCCAGCTCTCTCTACTAGTAGTCTGTAGTCTTCTTTGATCGAGACGATCTCCGACCAACCGTTATCCACTCGTCCTCCTCCATCCTCGACTCCTCATTACCTAGCCACATGTCCTGACACCACTCACAGACATGCAGATTCCCACTCCCCAGTAGCCACACCTCCAGGAGGACCTCTGAGACATGATTGGTTGTGGAGGTGGGGTCAGGGTGGACCAATCACGGACTACTCTGTGCTGTGCAGCTGTCCCCACCCCCCCGAGAGGTGGAGACTGAGAGACTCACTTGGAATGGGGGGGTGCTTTTCTTTTTTGGCAATGCCGTGAATGTGATGATCCCACAGCCACTCAACAGTACAGCAAGTATGACCGGTCCAAGGTTGGTGGCTGTGGTCTGCCGGGTAGAAAAAAAGGAAATAAGTTAAATTAAACAGTGAGGGGACCCTGCTGAACCATGGGGCCCTACGCCATGGCGTAATCTGCATACAGGTTAATCCAGCCATGGCTACACCCCTCAAGAACCACTGTAGTTTCCTGTTTCTTTTGCTCTTGCTGCAGGGCCTGGCACAATGGTTTACCAACAGGTGCAGGGCTTTCCTTATCTTATCCCACTGTTTCACTACTCCCCTTATATCATCGTATCCCTGCATAGCCTTCCTGAATTCGTCCTTCATCTTACCGAGGTCTGTCCTTCTGAAATCCAGGATTCTAGTCCTTGTGTGGCTAGCCTCCTGTGATGTCTTTATGGTGAACCCCACAGCTTGATGGTCACTAGTCCCTAGGTTATCCCCCACTGTGACTTCCTTTATCCTGTCCCCATTGCTTAGGACAAGATCCAGAATTGCATTCTCCATTGTAGGCTCCCTCACTAGCTCTGTGAGACCCGTCCCTTGCTGGGATTGCAGGAATCCCTTACTCCTGTCTGAGGCTGCCACCGGGATGCTCCAGTCCACATCTGGCAAGTTGAAGTCACCCATCAGCAGCAATTCACCCTTTGTTGCCATGTTCTCTATAGTCTCCAGCAGTTCTCTGTCTACTGCCTCCTCCTGCCCTGGGTGCCTGTATATTAATCCTGTTCTAAGTACTGTTCCCCTCCCCACCTCCAGGGTTACAAACAGCACCTCTTCTTTTCCCCTCTTGCCTTGTGGGACTGTCACTTTTATCCCTTCTCTGATGTACAACGCCTTCCCTCCCCCTTCTTGTCTTCTCTGACCAATCTGTGCAGCATGTACTCTGGAATGGCTAGCTCCCAGGCATGGTTGCTGTTGCACCATGTCTCTGTGACTGCCATGATATCCAGGTCCTTGAAGGCCATTAATGTCACAAGTTCCATGATTTTGCTACCCAGACTGTGGGCATTGGTGCACATAGCCTTCCAATCATGGCCTCCCCCTCTGCTATAACTCCAGTACCATCCCCCCTATTCTGTGTCTGCCCCTCCTGTACTTAACATGATGTCCCTCCTTTTTTACATATGGCCACTCCTTGATCATGGCCATGCCTGTTTCCTTTAGTCCAATGTTGGGGGGGTTCCCTTCCATTTACTGATTCCCTTATTTTTGTATCTTTCTGCTGCATTCTCATTTGGGTCTTCTTCTCTGTGCTGGAGACCTCCCAGTTTAAACCCTTCATAAAGACCTCCAACTTCTGCCTTAGCGCTCTCACTCCATCTCCAATTAGATGCAGACCATCATGTTTGAAGAGCTTCCTGTCCCAGAAGGTACCCCGGTCTCCAATGTAGTGCATCCTGTTGTCTGTGCACTAACCCTGGCACCACTGGTTGAATTCCCTGATCTCTTCATTCCTGAGCTTGTCCTCACTTCCGCCCTTCCTCCAAACTACCAACACCTCTGAGAAGGCCAGATGTGTTGTGTACTCCTTTAGGCTCTCCCCTATGGTCTTCATGTCTGCCTTGGCTTCTTCCACAGTCCTATTTGCTATGTCATTTGTTCCAAGGTGGACAATGATCCCTGCGAAATCCTGATCTCTTCTCATCAGCCATCCTACTCTGTCCTTAACTCTCCTTGAAGACGCTTCTGGCATGTATTTCACCATGATTTCAGCTCCCTTTGTACTGATGGACTGCACCTCTACTCCTTGCAACATAGAGTATCCCATGACCAGAATCCTCATGTTGCTCTGTGTATTCTTCTTCTCCTTCCTTGTACCTCCTTCCTGCTTTCTTGAATCAAGTTTGTCCTGCTTGATTCTTCCTTCTTCCCCACCTGGTTTTTGTCCCCTGACTAGGGAGCAAAATGATTCTGCATGTGGATAGCATGTGGCTGGCAGTGCCCCATCTTAGTTCTAGGTACCCCACTGACCCCTCCCACTACCCTCCATCCCCCAAGACCCATGGTCCTTTGGGGGAATAGGTGGGTAAAGGGGGTGGGCATTCTCAATCCAGTCTCCTCTGCAGCCTCTTGATCTCTTCTGTTGCCTGCTATAGCTCCCTCTGTAGTTCCATGACTGTCCTGCAGAAGGGGCACCAGAGTCTCCAGAGTGTCTGCTTTGCTACCAGCATTCCGCAGCTCTAGGAGAACTGAATGTCCATGTCTGTTTTCCTCCTGATCTGTAGGTATCACTGTTTCTTTCTCACTTCACTGCATCTTATCTGTCTTCTCTTCCTGTTCTCATTGGTGTCTTCCCTTGGGAGCCTTGCAGGAAGTTCCCCTGGGCTTCTATAAATGTAGAAAGACCCTGGGTGGTTGAGAGGGGGATAGAAGGGTGGGTAGTACTATTACAACCCCTTAGCAGTAGCTGTTAGCAATTAAGTGATATGGGAAGGGGGAGATTTAGCCAATTCCCATCTTCCTCTCCAAAATGAGGTACTCTTAAAAGCAAACACTAGCTGCCTCTTGGTTGCTAGCTTCCCTCTCCAAAATGAAGTGTTTTTAAAAGTAAATGCTAGCTCCCTTTCAGCTACTAGCTGCTGCTTCTAAAAGCTGAAGCAAAATGGAGCTGAGGCACAACTGACTCTGCTATTCACAGATCACAGACCCCTCCCTCTTAGCAGTAGCTGTTAGCAGTTAAGTGGCAGGGAAGGGGGAAATTTAGCTGAATCCCTCTTCCTCTCCAAAATGAGGTACTTTTAAAAGCGAATTTTAGCTCCCTTTTAGTTGCTAGCTTCCCTCTCCAAAGTGAGGTGCTTTTAAAAGTAAATGCTAGCTCCTTTTCAGTTGCTAGCTGCTGCTTCTAAAAGCTGAAGAAGAAGTAAATGCTAGCTCCCGTTCAGCTGCTAGCTGCTGCTTCTTCTAAAAGCTGACGCAAAATGGAGCTGAGGCACACCGACTCTGCTATTCACAGGTCACAGGCCCCTCCCACTTAGCACTAGCTGTTATCAGTTAAGTGATGGGGGAAGGGGGAGATTTAGCTGATTCCCCTCTTCCTCTCCAAAATGAGGTACCATTAAAAGCAAATGCTAGCTCCTTTTCAGTTGCTAGCTGCTGCTTCTAAAAGCTGAAGAAGAAATAAATGTTAGCTCCCTTTCAGCTGCTAGCTGCTGCTTCTAAAAGCTGAAGCAATTGAGATTCCTATGGCAACCAGGGAACCTCTCGCACTTCCCCCTCAAGGTTCCTGGTTGCCATAAAACTTCATGATGCAGACACAGGCTTGCTGTGTATGGATGCCCATATCTTATCCTCAGTATCTTACATGATGTAGGTTTACATGCACTGTAGAGTTACTGTCTCTCTTATGATTATACGAACATGAAAACATATGGACATACAAAATTTGCCAGCAGATAAAGGCCTAGTGGTCTATCAAGTCTGCTTGAATGTGCAGCTAGCACCCCTTATTCTGCAGCTGCCCCTCCCTTCCACCCTTCCCCTCCCTTGACCCTCCCTCTTTCCCTGTCCCAGCCCCTTTTGAATCAGTCCACTGTTCTAATGGTTACCACTTTTGCCAGTAACACATTCCACCCAGCTACCACCCTATCCATAAAAAAGTGTCTCTTCATCTCCTTCCTGAACCTTCCTCCCTCCAGTCTCATATCATGGCCCTGGGTGTCCCTCTTCTCCCTTATTTTGAACAGCCCTTTCATACTTGAAGGTTTCAATCATATCCCCCATCCTTTCTCTCCCCCAGCGAGTACATGTTCAACTCCCTCAACCTCCTCTCGTATGGTAAGTCCGTCAGCCCCTTGATCAACTTTGTCATCCTGTGCTGCACCCCCTCTAGTAACTTAATGTCACTGTTCAGATACAAGCACAAGTACTGCACACAGTACTTCAGATGCAGTCTAACTAATGATCTATATAGTGGCAGAATCACCTCTCCCCTCCTTGAGGATATACCCCTTGCAATGCAACTCAGAATTTTGTTGGCCTTTGCAGATTACTTCCTACATTGTGCCGAGTTGTTCATCAATCCCGTAATGAGCACCCCCAGATCCTTCTCCTCTTCTATCTTGGTTAGCGGCACTCCCCCCACCGGGTAACTCCTCCTTGGGTTTTTCACTCTAAAATGCAGCAACTTGCACTTTTTGGCATTGAACCCCAGCTGCCAGGTATCTTACCAGGTTTCCAGCTTTGCCAGATCATCCTGCAACCCCTGCCATCCCCCTAGGTTGTCCACCACTGCTCCAATTTTAGTGTTGTCAGGAAACAGACTGGTCTTGCTCTTGCTGTCCAATGATATATTTGCAATGAATATCCCAAACAACACTGGTTCCAACACTGAGCCCCACGGAACACTATCCATCACTACCCTTAGGGATGAGAGCTCCCCACCTACCACCACCCTCTGTTGCCTTCCCTGAAGCCAGTTCCCTACCCATCTCATCAGCTTTGCACCCGCCCTGTGCCTTCTAACTTACTTTTCAGCCTCCCATGCGGCACCGAGTTGAATGCCTTTGCTGAAGTCCAGGTACAGGACATCTACTGCATGGACCCTGTCCGAGTTACCCAGTCATAGAACTCCACCAGGTTGGTTTGTCGGGATCTGCCATTTACGAAGCCATGCTGTCTGCTGTCCTGTAGTCCTTTGGCCTCCAGGAGGACCATCAGCCTCTCCTTCAGGATAGTCTCCATCAGCTTACCCATGATGGACGTGAGGCTCACCGGTCTGTAGTTCCCCGGTTCATCCTTGGGGCCGCTCTTCTGGAGGGGCACCACATGAGCCATCCTCCAATCCTGAGGTGCATGTCCTGAGTGTAGTGAGGCATTAAATAGGTCTGCCAAAGTTCCCACCAGGACCTCTGCCAGCTCCTTCCGTACCCGGGGGTGGATGCCACCTGGGCCTGGTGCCTTGTCCACCTTCAGTGCCCTCAAACCCTCTAGAACCCTGCCCTCCATGATTTCCCTGTCCATCACCCCTTCCCCCTCTGTTTCTGCATTCCTCCCCCATATAGAAACTTCTTCTTCAGCTTTTATAAGCATGCATGCATGAGTTCTTTAAGTGAGAGAACTGTAATGTGAAACTGAGCAGTTCTGGCAAACAAATAACTTAAAAAGAAAATCTTATAACCATAAGGGACACAGGAACTGTACATATAAACATTATAAATCATGATAAGGTTGATAAGGAGAGTCTCTTTAAGCTGAGTGCCAACCATAACACGAGGGGGCACAGTCTTAAGCTGGAGGGTGGGAGGTTTAGGAGGGAGGTCAGGAAGCACTTCTTCACAGAGAGGATGGCAGAGACTTGGAATGCGCTGCCTTCTTCTTCATATGATGAATATTTCTGTTTTGAAAAAACGGAACTTGTTTAAAATCAGAATGTTTCATTTTGCAGAAAATTAGAGAAACCCCTGTGTGGGAAATGGACTATGCCAACGGAACCCAGAACTTCAGGACTTTAGAACTATTTGCATGAGCCACCCTCTCATGGTTGTAGGAGTACTTGGAATGCTTAAAAATAAACAATGCTGATTGGCTAAGCATTATGTCATGATTTATCTTATGGATCTGTGGTTAGTATGCAGCGGCCTAACAATAGAGTCCTCAACTTCTACCTTCATAACCCTCTTCCCAGCCCTTTCCTTCCTACCCCTTGGCAGGTTGGGCATCCTGATGCCATGTCTTCCCCCACCAGCTCCGGCTATCTGTCGCCACCCCCACTCAACCTGGTCAGCCAGAAGTTGGCACCCATTGTTGGTGTCCACAGGCAATGGTGCTCCCTTATTACCATGTTTGCTCCATCCCTTCTCCACTCTGATCAATCCCCCATCCCTACCACTAGATATAATAGACCCCACCACCCTCCTCCCTACCCTATCTATCCCAGTCAGCCCCTCCCCCAAGGCCTAGTACCCATAGCCATAGTTTCTTCTTCCCATATCATCCTGCTCAGCTCACTGCGTCCATGTAACAAGATCTCTTGAAATCTCTAGTTACCACAGAAACCTCTTGAGTGAAAAATATCCTTGTTGTGTATGAGCGCTCATAGACTATCCTCTATGTTTCTATGGTTTTATGCTAAGTTCATAGTTAATCATTTTTCATTATTGTCTTAATGTGATCTACTAACCACAATTTTTTTCCTGGATTGTATTAAGTGTTACCTCATGGGACTGGCTTGCTATTTGTTTAAACTGGATAAGCACTTTAACTAGGAACTATAGAAACTACAATTTACAGGGTTGATACACAAGAGGGGGGTAGAAAGGATGAGAAGAAACTTGGCATGGAGTAATGGTCAGAAGTATGGCAGCTTAGATTCAATGCAAATAAGTGCAAAGTAATGCATCTGGGAAACAAAAACCCCAGGGGAAGAATACACAATGGGGGGAGGTATTATTGACAACAAAAATGGTAAGGGACCTAGGGGTAGTCATATCAGATTACCTAAAGGTAGGCAAGCAATGTGAGAAGGCAGTAAGGAGGGCTGGGGGGATACTGGGAGCATAGGGAGAGGCATCACCAGTTGAAAACACAAAGTTGATATCCCTCTGTACAAACAGTTGGTGAGACCCCATCTAGAGTACAGTGTGCAGTTCTGGAGACCCCATCTTGGCAAGGACATAGACAGGATGGAGGTAGTCCAGAGGAGGGCAACTAAAATGGGGCAGGGTCTGCACCAGAAGCCATACAAAGAGAGACTAAAGGAGCTTAATATGTACATCCGCGAGGAAAGGAGGGGGGGGGGACAGGATAGAAACTTTCAAGTACCTCAAGGGAATCAATAAAGTCCAAGAGGGTAACATCTTTCAGAAAAAGAGATGTGAAAGAACAAGGGAACACAATTTGAAGATAGAGTGGGGACGACTCCGGGGCAATGTGAGGAAGTATTTTTTCACAGAAAGGGTGGTGGATGCATGGAATGGCTTCCAGAGGAGGTCATGGGGTAAAAAACAGTGAGGGAATTTAAGATTGCATAGGACAGATACTATAGAAAACAATTCTAGTGGGAGGTAGGAGGAAGTAGGCTGTTGGTAAAACTAGGATCTGCAGCTTATCCAATAGGTAGGGAAATGGGCAGACTGGGTGGGTGAAGCGGTCCTTATATGTCATCAAAATCTATGTTTCTATGTTCTATGTTTCTACGTAAATTGTGCCAGTCAGCCAATTAGGACCCAGTATTTTTAAAGCCACTGTATAATATATAACTCTGTGGGGCACTATATCCTTTTGACTAAGCTCATGCAGATGCAAAAGGTCCTGATGATGATTAAACTGCTGCTGTTACTATCTGTGAGTCTTGCGTTTAATGGATTTCTATGCTGTGTGCAATAAATACAGTTTGGAAATTAGTTTGGGCTGTCGGCAGTCTATATTTTCCAGTACTTGTGGGCTGTGAGCTAAGATTTGTGCTAGTAGGTTTGTGAGTTCCCCTCCTTGCTCAGCTATACTTGAGTGGCTTATATTTTCCTTTCAAACATTCATGGTCATCCCTGCTCTGTCTCTGATCTTTGTCCATGATATCTCCAACTGTGGTTTGTCCATGATACATAGACAAGACATTCCATGGTTGATAAACATGCACAAAACCTGTAAAAAAACACAGAATGAAGAAAGACTAATCAGGAGAACAAAATCCATTTTCAGTTTGGTAACTAAAAGAAAACGATTCTAATAAAATAACATTTAAAATGATTTTAGGTAGCAGCCATGATTATCCATGATCAAAATATAGGTTTTACCATCCATGCTTGATGATGGTTTTCCTGATTTGTTTTTTAATTATTATATTAATCAGATTTCCCCCTTTCTAGCCTGTTTAAAATTATATCATGAATGGTATCTTACAATATAATCTTGTTCACATTAGTATTTTTATCATTTATACTACTAATGGCATAAATCCTACAGTAAAACTGTGGAAAATATTTCTGGTTGTCAGTTTAGTCTCATCTTGAGATGGATCCATTTATGGCTTTTAAAAGGGTTAAGATAATTATCAACAGAGTCAGAGATATTAATTCCAAGTCTGAAGATTAGATTGACAGCTATGACCCTCTCAATGTATCATAATTCTAGTAAGCCTGTTTCCTTAAGAAGTCCCTTTTTAACTAATCATATTCCATTCAAGACCTAGCTAGGATCAGTTTAATTCTTAAAGTATGCCATCTCGTGACCCAGTGGCGCTGAGGGTTGAGGCCCTGGCTGCTACACCTCACGCTACGCCGGCGACCTGGGTTCGGGAATAAGCTCGGTTCATCGGGGATCGGCAGGGGAGGGAAGAGATTGAGCATCCAGAGGACTACTCTCTCTTCCCGGGGAGGGCTCTAGGGGTTGTGTCACACAGGGCTGACCTCTGGTGGAGACCGGAGGAAAGCCGAGTTTGCATCACCACACATTGCAAGGAGCGATACTGCAGCAGGCGTTGGCAGTAGTGCCATTGACGCCATTGCACGATCGAGCATCGGGAGAAACAGAGGAAAAACCAGAAAACCCCCCCTCTCCAGAGGATAGGCGAAGGCACTGCTGCCAGCTCCACACTCCCAACGCTGGGCTCCTCACTCTCCCGGGCCCTCCACTCTGACAGGCTCACTACACTATAGACAGAGTGCCCTGGTAGGATAGAGCAGCCCTTCCCTGTGGGGGCTTAGATCCGGGGGTGCAGCCTGGTCAGAGTGAGGGACTAGTTGCAGTCGCCACAACGGGAGGTAGAGAGCGGGTCAGGCAGATGCTGGAGAGAGTTCCTCAGGCAAGGGGCTGAAGATATAATGTGTAATAAAAAAAAAGAAAGTATGCCATCTCTTATAAAATGGCAGTGTAAAATCCAGTATTCGGATCGGCTCTTATTTATGTGTAAAATATGTTTACACATGGCTAAAAAAAGGACTGCTCAGCAGTGAAAAGTCTGGAATCCAGATCAATGGGCATTTAGAATACAGGCATTTCAGTTAGTCCCCTACAGCCATAACTGATCTTCCACCATAAACATGGCTGCTACCTTTACACTGTAAAAAAACTTCAACTGGGCCCTACCCATAAAACTACCTTAAATAAAAAAATAAAACAAATTAAATAAATGTTGTTTCCCTGATTATCACACTCTCCTTACATGTATAAACAAATTAGAAACAATAAATATTGTTCATAGTTTTCACTACAACTGTTTTTTTGCTGACAGTGAAAAATTCCCACTTATCTTTACCTGTTCATCAGACAATTCACTTCTTCTTGCCTTGACAGTGAAATAGTTGAGCCTCTGGCTGTGACAAAGACCTTTGTTGTCTGTATTTACAGAGTGTTAGGAGAGAAACATTCTTCCAGTGGAACTTAGCAGAATTTTGAATCCATGTATTCTGTGGTAAACATTCCATGATCAACATTCCATAACTTGAATGTGGAGAAAAACAGAAAAAAAACAGGAAGAAGAAAGTAGGCAATAATACAATGGCATCATCAATGACATCACTTGCAGTGGGCAGAAGGACTATTTTATCACAAGTGCACACAAATAAATCTATCATTTCTACATATAAGCATGCTTTTCCCAATAGTAAAAAGTGAAAAAAGGAGCCAATTTTATAAGCGCAATAAGGTACTCAGGGATGTTTGTAAAATAGAGAATAATGTATAAGGAGGTGGTTGATATGAGAATTGAACACGCACCAGAGTCAAGTGATGCTACTTAAACCCCGAGAGCTTAGCTCGAGGGGTTTATTCAAGCATCACTCGCTGAGGGTGTGTGTTCAATTCGAGATGAAACCACATCCTCATAATTTATTTTTTATAATTACTGGGCATTCATTTTTAAAAACAGAAAACAAATGCTCCAACTTTTCTTTGAACAGCAGGGTTTTTAACAACCGAAAGTGCACTTCTGACTTTTCTACGAGTCCACAACAGCACGTAGAGAACGAAGGTTCATCATTGTTGGTAAAACACGTTCAGGAGAAAGAAACAGCTACTACTAAGTAAAACCAGTCTTATTTTTAAATCCTACTGCTGTTTTTTTCTCCTACTACAACTTGCTTTATCAGCACAGCTGGAATGGGACAGTCACAGCGTGTGAATCTCATAACAACCAGCTGGTGGTTATGGGAAATATCAACTACTTCAGTCAATGGTACAATGAATGCCCAGTAATTATACATATTTTACAACATGTCCAGTGTATCATTAATGTTGTTGAAAGTAAAAAAAAACAGCTTCTCAAAATATATTCTAATTGAATCTGTATTCCTAGAGTCTATAGTTTATCAATAGACCTTGCTAATGCAAAAAATAGTTTTAGTTCCAGTTTGTTAATGTTTTTGGACAAAATTATCATAGGATTCTTCAAGCATTATCTTCCCATATTATGGTCTTTTCTAATATTTGTTCTGAATGTTCTGGACACATGTTTGCCAGTTATGGTTCTTCCATCTTTAACCACCTTTGTTCATTGTCATAAAAGCATGGGACAGCAACCAAATATGCACCTTTATTTGCATTCCAGAATTCAGACAGTAACACTTTTAACTAACATAAATAATCGTAATTTAGCTTTTTTTGGTTTTTTGCAATGTACAAAGAAAAATGTTTACACAAGGACATTAATGACATGAACATAAAAAAACTACAAAAACTCACATCTTTTTTTTTTGTAAAATCTTTTTATTGAATATAACATAACAGTTACAGTAAAATTACGAATTTGGGGTGTTCATACATTTACATTTCATTACATACGTATGTTAAAGGAAAACTTCAGGTTGGTGCACAATGCTCCAGCTGTCTTATATATACATATACATACAAAATCACACATGCCCCCATAATGCAAAACATCATGGGCTGCATATGTGGTTCTTTGTCTTTATACACATACATATACATATACATATACATATACACATATTTGTGTATGGAGTGACTCTACATAATACCAACCTCAGAGCTTTCAATTTTGGATTTGCTTACCAAGCTGTTGCTCCACTTCAAGGGGTGAGGACTGGAGGTGAGAGTTAAACCCAGGACTTAGACCACGATTTACACCTGTACTGATGGTTAGCTACCCCCAGGAGGTCTTACATAGGGAAATCACCTTCAGCAATTGCCTTCAGCAGTGGGTCCCACAAGTTCACAGATCTCTCACTTTCCTCATTGGCTTTGTAGTGAGTCTTCTCTAATTTTAAGCAGGTCATCATATTGTTTTCCCATTGTTGTATCGATGGGGCATTAACAGATAACCAGGACTGTGCTATTGCTTTTTTGGCATTAACCAGGGCTAGGGACAACAGTTGACTATCTGGGCCACTGTGCATTTGTTCTGGATCTGCTCCAAACAGCAGCTCTATGGGGCACTTCGACAACCTACACCTCAGTACCCCACTCATTACACTATGCACTTCATGCCAGAACGAGGTCACCCTGGGGAACGTAAGTGCCATGTGAATAAAGTCTGCATCATCACTTGCACATTTAGGACACTGCCCAGAGTTGGTTGGGTCCATAACATGCAGTCTTCTTGGGGTTAGATAAGTTCTATAAAAAAAGTTCAGTTGCACCTGCCTAAGTTTGTTGCTCCTTGAGCAATTGCAGAAGTGTTTGATAGCTAAGGTCCATACTGTCAGATCTATTTCCACCCCTAAATCATGTTCCCAATTGGCCTTGATGCCTACTACCAGGTCTTCATTCACCCCTTGAAGGGTTCTGTAATATGTGATCAGTGGTTTAGAGCATGACTGAGGCAGGTACAGCTCCTCCTCCATAGGTGACGGAGCTGCCCATCTGGATGCTGCTCGCAATGTTTCCTCCAGTCTTTGTCTTACCAGTAGGTAGACAAAATAATCTACTGGGATGATATGCTGTTCTATCATTAGAGCAGAAAACTCCTGTATCCTGTCTCCCACATACAGTTGGGCCAACCATGTTAACCCCAATTTCCTCCATTCTAATAGGCTGATGCACCCAGACTGGGTAAGCCCCTTGGTTTCACATGATGGTGATTAAATCAGTATATGGAGAATGAGCTGGTAAATGACCAATTTTCCTATGTGCTGCTAACTAGATTTTTATGGTAGTCTGGGTACATGGATTGGATACTCGGGTTATTTGGCTTATCCCCAGAACAACAGATAAAAACTGTGTTCGAAGAGGGCCTTTCAAATCTTCCTCCTCCAGCTCGAGCCATGCCAACTGGTTCCCTTGTGCCCCATTTGGAAGGAATGCCAATTGTGCCACCCAGTAGTAATGTTGAAAATGTAGACGTCCCAATCCACCTTTTGAGGAGGACATTTGGAGTATGCTTCTCTTAATTTGGGCCGTCCCTCCCCTCCAGTGGAATTTCTGTATTATGGAATTGACTTGTTTAAAGTGCTGCAGGGGAAGCATGATGGGCAGGGACTGATCCAAGTATAAACACCTGGGCAGGATCATCATTTTGATGGTGCTGACTCTGCCTATTAGGGACAAAGAGAAACTCTGCCAATGCTCACAGTACTCCATCACCTTTTGCACCATTGGGCCGTAGTTGATGGCATACAAAGTTCCAATTTCAACTGACAGCTTTAATCCCAGATATTTTAGGGAGTTCACCATAAGCCTCCCAACATGTGGAATTGCTTTGGCCAGTCCTGCAGGCCAATGGGAAGGAGCTCACTTTTAGACCAGTTCACTTGATGCCTAGAGAGGGTGCTATACTCCTGTAGCAGGGAGTGCACTGTGGGGAGGTCCCTTATTGAGTCTTGTAAGTATAGAAGCAGGTCGTCAGCATACAGAGCCACATTATGACTCCTTCTCCCATCTAGAAAGCCCTGGATGCCTAATAGCCACTGCCAGAGGTTCAAGGGAAATTACATATAAATGAGGGGACAGCGGGCATCCCTGTTGGGTTCCCAGAGTCAGAGTAAAGGGTTGTGTCAGCTCCCCATTGATGACCAGTTGCACCATTGGTAGTGTGTACAATGTCTTCACCCAACTCAACAACTGAGGGCCCATTCCTAAATGCCTTAGGGTCTCAAACTTGTAGCCCACTCCACACTGTCAAGGCCTTCTCTGCATCTAGTGCTAGTATGGCAGCCCCATGGTTTAGCAGTTCTCTCCCATCTATGGCTCACGTTTAAAGTTCTTCATCTGTTGTGTTTACCCAGTCTACCTTTAACAAAACCAGTTTGATCGGTGTGAATCAGAGACGGGAGAAGGGGGTCTTGGCGATTGGCCACCACTTTTGCTATGATCTTATAGTCTGCGGTTAGCAGAGATATCAGTCGTATGATGCGCATACCGTGGGTTCCTTTCCTAGTTTAGGCAATATGGTGGCAGACCATGTGGAGGGGGAAGCATATCCTTTCCCAGGCTTTCCCCCAACATAAGAGACAAAGGCTCCAGTAACAGTGGGGTGAATGTTTTAAAAAAGTCTATAGGGGGGCCATCTGGGCCCGGTGCCTTCCTGCATTTCAATGCCCTGATTGTCCTTTGGACCTCCTCTGTTGACAGAGGGGAGTCCAAGGCCTGTGAGTCCTTGGTTGACATTGCAGGCAGACTGGTCCTACTGAAAAAGTTCTCTATTTGCCTAGCAGTGGGGTCCACCTCAGAGGTGTACATGGCTTTGTAAAAGGCCATGAACTCTGCACCAATTTGTGGAGTTAGGGAGGATAATATTCCCTCTCAAGTCTTTATTTGGCTAATAGTTCTATCCTCTTCTTTTTTTTGTAGTTGTCATGCCAAATACTTCCCTCCCCTGTCCCCATCAAAGTACGCTCCTGCATGGGATATCAAAACAGCACGCTCAGTTGTTGCCGTACACATGAGGTTATACTCCCACTTCAATTTTTGCAGTATGTGGTACAGTGCTAGTGGTTGGCCTAATCATGTGGGCCTCCTCAAATGCTTCCATCTTACATCTAAGTTTCTTACATTCTTCTGCGAAAGTTTTCTTTTTGTGTGCCGCATGTGTGATCACCTGCCCCCGGATACAAGCTGATAGAGCCTTCCACCTCGTACCATGTGTGGTATCCCCTATCTTGTTGTGGTGTAGGAACTCTCAAATAGTCTCTGATATAAACTCCTTAAATGTTCCTTCCTTCAGCAACACCAGGTCAAGGCACCACAGCATTACTGGCTGCGCCTCTTCCCCATCGATGCCACCAGATACGCACGGTCTGATATCACTATAGGCAAATAATTTGTCAAGTGCATGTTAGATACAAGGGATGAGCTAACCAGTATCATATCCAGTGTGGCATTGGAATGGTGGGCATGGGAAAAAAACTGTATTCTCGACTGGTCAGATGTTGGTGCTGCCATGTTTCTATCAGATGGAATGTATCCTCCTGGTCTCCCAATGCCTTTGCATTCCATGTTTCTGCATTGGGGCAGGGTTGGACCTACCCAACACCATATCCCCCACGCAATCATAATCCCCTCCCAGGAGCCATGGACCCGGCATGGATGCCATATCCAGGGCCAGTTTCTGAAAGAACCCCAGGTCCTCGACATTTGGTGCATAAACTGAGCCCACTGAGAGGGGTCCCACTCCCTCAATAGATAAATGTGCAAGAACATATCTCCCTCCAGCATCCTGGACCTCCCTGTGGATTTGTGATCTTGTGCCATGTGGTAGCCAAATTGCCACCCCCCAGGCATAGTGGAAAAGCCTGATGTGATCCACTTCACCCCATACTTCCCTCTGTTTTGACAGCCTCTTCGTGCGGCATGTGTGTTTCCTGTAGCATCACCAGGTATATTTTGGCCTTCTTAACCTCAGATAACACTCTCTTCCTCTTAACCACAGACTTTAACCCATTAACATTCCAAGTAGCAATATTTGCAGGGTTACCCATTATCACAGATGTTATGAGACATTACTTACGCAGTTATTGTGTTACTTGACCTGATCATTCACAGTAAAACATATTTGTTTGATGTTAATAAGACCTTCTCAAACTTAAGAAATAGTTAACTTTTCCCCAACAGTATAATCCTATCCCGACCCCTCCTCCCTTCCCTACTTTCCAACAACAACTTTTCTCCATCAAGCTCCCCAAAAAAGGGAGCTCAGCCTTCATCCACCCTTCCCTTTTGACAGGGCCCCTCATTGCCTAGTCAGCTATCCCTTTCAAATTGATGGAGACTAGCTTCGTGTTTCCTAGTCTTGGGCATTTGTTGTAATAGACTTGTCGGACACTATTCTGCCTCTCCTACAGACATATTAAACATATTTCATAACCTTTTGCATTTTGCCTATACAGTTCTGCTGTGCACAAATCCTTAAACCATATGCTGTGTCCCTCCCCACTCGCCCTGTGGTGTGCCCTCAGCTCAGCCGCAGCTCATTAATACTTTGTAGAAAGGGCGACTTATCAGTGTTCCAGTGTCACCTACTGTGTGAGTGGCTTCATCTTGTCATCCCCAATAGTCGTAGGTGTCTTCCCCATGCCACCCTCATCTTCTCAATAGGGTGGGTGGGTGTCAAGGCATCATCCACCCTGTAAGTGAAGTAGAGCACAGCACAAAGCATCAATTTACTACCGAGAGCACTAGATATTGTCCCCCCCATATTACATCATCTTGATATTAATCCCATTTATAGGAAGCAATCTGACAACATTCAGCATTCTATCAGACTCCCCTTGATGATTGGAGATGTCCCCCACACGGTCCCATGCCTTGCACCTTCCCCATACAGTTCCACACAACTGCTTTGCTTCCCACTACTCCCCCCCCCACCCCTTCAATCGCTACGGATTTAATGGCAAAAACACATATTTGTTTTGATCACCAAGTCGAACTTAGAAACAGCAAGCATTATGGTTTCCAGCGCCTGCGGATCTCCCCTGTCCCGGATTAAATAGCCAATGTCTGAGCCTGAAGTGACTTTTAAATCCTGACATCTGATAGCCCACCATTGTTTTTTCCAGCCTGTCATTACCCATGCCTCTTGGCATGATTAGGCTGGTGATGAGGCAGCATGCCAGGCAATTTACTTGACCTGAGTATGGGGTCAATTGGGCCCTGTAGCAAAAGACTCTAAGACTGTGAGGCACTCTGGTAGAATGCTGTCCCAAATACAGACAGGCCTTAGGTACTGATTTTTAGAATAGTCTCAGGCACGGGTCTCTGCTTTCAGAGCACAGCAAGGTTACTAGAGTGTCAACAGACATTTAACTTTCAAGATCCCTAGAGTTCCCGATAGTCCAGCACTGGGCTGCACATGCCATGAGATGTAAAGCAGCAGCTCATGGCCCACTGATTCCAGGGAGACACAAGGCCCAAGGGGAGAGCGTAAATACTATAACCAATGAGAATGAACTATGTGTAAGAAACAAAAATAATTTAACAATGCTCTACTCTCCTCTGGCAACATTGGGCTCAGCATTTAAAATTAAATTGAGCAAAATAACAACTCCTCTCAGGCCAATACTTATCTGGCAGCTGTGGGGTCAACTCAAGGGGGAGACTTTCCATCTGTTTTCTTCATTTCTTTGGCCACCCATTTCTCCACTTCCAGGTAGTTGACAAACAACTTTGGTAGGCTTCCAGGTTAATCAATGCAGAGTTTTGCCGGGCAGAAAAATGAAAAATGAAAAGTTCCATCTCATATGGTGCAGTTTAGACTTAACAGCGTTGAATTTTTGTCTACGTAGCTGTAGGTCATGGCTGTTATCTTGGTAAATGGAAACCCTCGCATTCTCTGTTTGGATAGACCCTTGCTTCTTTGCTGCGGTCAGGATGGTCTCTATCCATAAAACGGAGATATTTTAAAAGGCAATGTCTAGGGCGCGTCCCCAATTTTGGTGCGGGACCCACCCTATGCGCCCTTTCAATCTCAAATTTCTCCACTTCAGAGGGCAGACCTAGATGTTTTACCAGCCACATGTGGATTCCTATGGCAGGTCTCTTCCCTTCTGTTCCTTCTGGCAGGCCCACTATGCGCAAGTTGAATCTTCTAGAGCAGTTTTCCTGATCGCCCACCCTCTCGTGCAGGTCAGTAACAATTTCTTTTAGGTGATTATGCTCTCTTGCAACTGTATGAACTGTGTCCTCTAAGTCGCTCACCTGCTGTTGAAGCTCCACTATGCTAGTCTCATGCGATGTCATGGTCTCTGTTAGTCCAGTTACAACCGATTGGAGATGGACCATTTAGGCCGTGATATTAGTAAATCCGGCCTGCATTTCGGACTACACTGTGGCTAGCATACTCGGAACTTCAGCTAGTGAGCGCTTCAGTGTGGCCATGCTGCCTTCCTCATCTACTGCCGCAAGGGCCTGTTGGCACGTACGAGGCTCCGGTCCCACCTGTTGCTCATTTTAGCTGTCCAGGACTTTAAATGGGAGTTTAAGCTGCCGTTTTTTTGTTTCGTGGATGCCATCGACGTAAGTGCACAGACGGTCGGTTTTTAGATTATCTTCTGGAGTTCTACCTGTCGAAATAGTCACTTTTAAAGGATGATGTCCAGGGAGTCAAGCTAAACCCTAACTGCCATCATGCCCATGCAAGCCACGCCCCAACTCACCACATCTTAAAAGAATTTTCTTTTATGGTGGTATAAATAGCAAATAGATCATGCTATTGATTCCTTTGTAGCTGACACCCTAAACAAATACTTTATCTCATATGCTCTTCTTGACCTCCCCACAACGGTCCACTCTGACCCTCCCCCACTCTGTACTCTCCCAGTGGATACCAATCTCCTCGATCTCCCAACAGGAGGTCTACCATGCTCTATTGTCACTGAACCCAGCTAAAAATAGCTGATGGCATTGACCCCAAGCTCCTTCGTATCTCCACCCCTGTCATCGTCCTCTCTCTTAAACACTGACTCAGACTCTCCCTCTCCTCAGGCATATTCCCTTTAGCCTGAAAAATGGCCAAGGTCCTGCCTTTCCACAAAGATGGTGACCCTTACTGCCCTAGGAACTACTGCTCCATCTCCCTCCTCCCTTCCCCTGTCAAACTTCAGGAGTCCCTAGTCTACACTAGGGTTGCTGATTTCCTCACTGTCACCAACTCTCCTTCCCCAAACCAAGATGGATTAGGAGGAACCACTCCACTACCTCCTCCTTACTGCAGGTCACAGATTCCATTCTCTCAGGCATGGATCTGGGTCACATCACTGCCACTATTTTCTTTGACCAGGTGAAAGCTTTTGACTTGATGTCTCACTCACTCCTGCTGAGCAAGCTTCACTCAGTTGGTCTAGCAGCCCCAGCAGTGAACTGATTCAGTTCTTACCTCAAGAACAGAAGTCATAACATGCAGTCTTCTTGGGGTTAGATAAGTTCTATAAAAAAAGTTCAGTTGCACCTGCCTAAGTTTGTTGCTCCTTGAGCAATTGCAGAAATGTTTGATAGCTAAGGTCCATACTGTCAGATCTATTTCCACCCCTAAATCATGTTCCCAATTGGCCTTGATGCCTACTGCCAGGTCTTCATTCGTCCCTTGAAGGGTTCTGTAATATGTGATCAGTGGTTTAGAGCATGACTGAGGCAGGTACAGCTCCTCCTCCATAGGTGACGGAGCTGCCCATCTGGATGCTGCTCGCAATGTTTCCCAGTCTTTGTCTTACCAGTAGGTAGACAAAATAATCTACTGGATGATATGCTGTTCTATCATTAGAGCAGAAAACTCCTGTATCCTGTCTCCACATACAGTTGGGCCAACCATGTTAACCCCAATTTCCTCCATTCTAATAGGCGCTGATGCACCCAGACTGGGTAAGCCCCTTGGTTTCACATGATGGTGATTAAATCAGTATATGGAGAAATGAGCTGGTAAATGACCAATTTTCCTATGTGCTGCTAACTAGATTTTTATGGTAGTCTGGGTACATGGATTGGATACTCGGGTTATTTGGCTTATCCCCAGAGCAACAGATAAAAACTGTGTTCGAAGAGGGCCTTTCAAATCTTCCTCCTCCAGCTCGAGCCATGCCAACTGGTTCCCTTGTGCCCCATTTGGAAGGAATGCCAATTGTGCCACCCAGTAGTAATGTTGAAAGTGTGGAAGTCCCAATCCACCTTTAAGGAGGACATTTGGAGTATGCTTCTCTTCATTTGGGCTGTCCCTCCCCTCCACAGGAATTTCTGTATTATCGAATTGACTTGTTTGAAGTGCTTCAGGGGAAGCATGATGGGCAGGGACTGATCCAAGTATAAACACCTGGGCAGGATTATCATTTTCATGGTGCTGACGCTGCCTATTAGGGACAAAGAGAAACTCTGCCAATGCTCACAGTACTCCATCACCTTTTGCACCATTGGGCCGTAGTTGATGACATATAAAGTTCCAATTTCAGCTGACAGCTTTAATCCCAGATATTTTAGGGAGTTCACCATAACCAAGCCTCCCAACATGTGGAATTGCTTTGGCCAGTCCTGCAGGCCAATGGGAAGGAGCTCACTTTTAGACCAGTTCACTTGATGCCTAGAGAGGGTGCTATACTCCTGTAGCAGGGAGTGCACTGTGGGGAGGTCCCTTATTGGGTCTTGTAAGTATAGAAGCAGGTCGTCAGCATACAGAGCCACGTTATGACTCCTTCTCCCATCTAGAAAGCCCTGGATGCCTAATAGCCACTGCCAGAGGTTCAAGGGAAATTATATAAATGAGGGGACAGCGGGCATCCCTGTTGGGTTCCCCTAGTCAGAGTAAAGGTTGTGTCAGCTCCCATTGATGACCTAGTTGCACCATTGGTAGTGTGGAATGTCTTCACCCAACTCAGCAACTGAGGGCCCATTCCTAAATGCCTTAGGGTCTCAAACTTGTAGCCCCACTCCACACTGTCAAAGGCCTTCTCTGCATCTAGTGCTAGTATGGCAGCCCCATGGTTTAGCAGTTCTCTCCCATCTATGGCTCACGTTTAAAGTTCTTCATATGTTGTGTTTACCCAGTCTACCTTTAACAAAACCAGTTTGATCGGTGTGAATCACAGATAGGAGAAGGGGCTCTAGGCAATTGACCACCACTTTTGCTATGATCTTTTAGTCTGCGGTTAGCAGAGATATCAGTCGGTATGATGCGCATATCGTTGGTTCCTTACCCAGTTTAGGCAATATGGTAGCAGACCATGTGGAGGGGGATGCATATCCTTTCCAAGGCTTTCCCCCAACATAAGAGACAAAGGCTCCAGTAACAGTGGGGTGAATGTTTTAAAAAAGTCTATAGGGAGGCCATCTGGGCACGGTGCCTTCCCGCTTTTCAATGCCCTGATTGTCCTTTGGACCTCCTCTGTCGACAGAGGGGAGTCCAAGGCCTGTGAGTCCTTGGTTGACATTGCAGGCAGACTGGTCCTACTGAAAAAGTTCTCTATTTGCCTAGCAGTGGGGTCCACCTCAGAGGTGTACATGGCTTTGTAAAAGGCCATGAACTCTGCACCAATTTGGGGTGTTAGGGAGGATAATATTCCCTCTCATGTCTTTATTTGGCTAATAGTTCTATCCCCTTCTTTTTTTGTAGTTGCCATGCCAAATACTTCCCTCCCCTGTCCCCATCAAAGTACGCTCCTGCCTGGGATATCAAACCGGCACGCTCAGTTGTTGCCGTACACATGAGGTTATACTACCACTTCAATTTTTGCACTATGTGGTACAGTGCTAGGGGTTGGCCTAATCATGTGGGCCTCCTCAAATGCTTCCATCTTACATCTAAGTTTCTACATTCTTCTTCGTAAAGTTTTCTTTTGTGTGCCGTATGTGATCATCACTCTGCCCCGGATATAAGCTTTTAGAGCCTTCCATCTCATACCATGTGTGGTATCCCCTATCTTGTTGTGGTGTAGGAACTCTCAAATGGTCTCTGATATAAACTCCTTAAATGTTCCTTCCTTCAGCAACACCAGGTCAAGGCACCACAGCATTACTGGCTGCGCCTCTTCCCAATCGATGCCACCAGATACGCATGGTCTGATATCACTATAGGCAAATAATTTGTCAAGTGCATGTTAGATACAAGGGATGAGCTAACCAGTATCATATCCAGTGTGGCATTGGAATGGTGGGCATGGGAAAAAAACTGTATTCTCGACTGGTCAGATGTTGGTGCTGCCATGTTTCTATCAGATGGAATGTATCCTCCTGGTCTCCCAATGCCTTTGCATTCCGTGTTTCTGCATTGGGGCAGGGTTGGACCTACCCAACACCGTATCCCCCACGCAATCATAATCCCCTCCCAGGAGCCATGGACCCGGCGTGGATGCCATATCCAGGGCCAGTTTCTGAAAGAACCCCAGGTCCTCAACATTTGGTGCATAAACTGAGCCCACTGAGAGGGGTTCCACTCCCTCAATAGATAAATGTGCAAGAACATATCTCCCTCCAGCATCCAGGACCTCCCTGTGGATTTTTGATCTTGTGCCATGTGGAAGCCAAATTGACACCCCACGGGCATAGTGGAAAAGCCTGATGTGATCCACTTCACCCCATACTTCCCTCTGTTTTGACAGCCTCTTTGTGCGGCATGTGTGTTTCCTGTAGCATCACCAGGTATATTTTGGCCTTCTTAACCTCAGATAACACTCTCTTCCTCTTAACCACAGACTTTAACCCATTAACATTCCAAGTAGCAATATTTGCAGGGTTACCCATTATCACAGATGTTATGAGACATTACATACGCAGTTATTGTGTTACTTGACCTGATTATTCACAGTAAAACATATTTGTATGATGTTAATAAGACCTTCTCCAAACTTAAGAAATAGTTAACTTTTCCCCCAACAGTATAATCCTATCCACCGACACCCTCCCTCCCTTCCCTACTTCCCAACAACTTAACTTTTCCCTCCATCAAGCTCCCCCAAAATGGGGAGCTCTTGGCCCCATCCCACCCTTCCCTTTTGACAGGGCCCCTCATTGCCCAGTCAGCTATCCCTTTCAAATTGATGGAGACTAGCTTCGAGTTTCCTAGTCTTGGGCATTTGTTGTAATAGACTTGTCGGACACTATTCTGCCTCTCCTACAGACATATTAAACATATTTCATAACCTTTTTACATTTTGCCTATACAGTTCTGCTGTGCAAAAATCCTTAAACCATATGTTGTGTCCCTCCCCCCTCGCCCTTTGGTGTGCCCTCAGCCGCAGCTCATTAATACTTTGTAGAAAGGGCGACTTATCAGTTTTCCAGTGTCACCTACTTTGTGAGTGGCTTCATCTTGTCATCCCCAATAGTCGTAGGTGTCTTCCCCATGTCACCCTCATCTTCTCAATAGGGTGGGTGAGTGTCAAGGCATCACCCACCCTGTAAGTGAAGTAGCGCATAGCACAAAGCATCAATTTACTACCAAGAGCACTAGATATTGCCCCCCCCATATTACATCATCTTGACATTAATCCCATTTATAGGAAGCAATCTGACCACATTCAGCATTCTATCAGACTCCCCTTGATGATTGGAGATGTCCCCCACATGGTCCCATGCCTTGCACCTTCCCCATACAGTTCCACACAACTGCTTTGCTTCCCACTACTCCCCCCCCCACCCCTTCAATCGCTACGGATTTAATGGCAAAAACACATATTTGTTTTGATCACCAAGTCGAACTTAGAAACAGCAAGCATTATGGTCTCCAGCGCCTGCAGATCTCCCCTGTCCTGGATTAAATAGCCAATGTCTGAGCCTGAAGTGACTTTTAAATCCTGACATCTGATAGCCCACTGTTGTTTTTTCCAGCCTGCCATTACCCATGCCCCTTGGCATGATTAGGCTGGTGATGAGGCAGCATGCCAGGCAATTTACTTGACCTGAGTGTAGGGGGTCAATTGGGCCCTGTAGCAAAAGACTCTAAGACTGTGAGGCACTCTGGTAGAATGCTGTCCCAAATACAGACAGGCCTTAGGTATTGATTTTGAGAATAGTCTCAGGCACGGGTCTCCGCTTTCAGAGCACAGCAAGGTTACTAGAGTGTCAACAGACATTTAACTTTCAAGATTCCTAGAGTTCCCTATAGTCCAGCGCTGGGCTGCACATGCCATGAGATGTGACGCAGCAGCTCATGGCCCACTGATTCCAGGGAGATACAAGGCCCAAGGGGAGATCGTAAATACTATAACCAATGAGAATGAACTATGTGTAAGAAACAAAAATAATTTAACAATGCGCTACTGTCCTGTGGCAACATTGGGCTCAGCATTTAAAATTTAATTGAGCAAAATAACAACTCCTCTCAGGCCAATACTTATCTGGCAGCTGTGGGGTCAACTCAAGGTGGAGACTTTCCATCTGCTTTCTTCATTTCTTTGGCCACCCATTTCTCCACTTCCAGGTAGTTGACAAACTACTTTGGTAGGCTTCCAGGTTGATCAATGCAGAGTTTTGCCGGGTAGAAAAATGAAAAATGAAAAGTTCCATCCCATATGGTGCAGTTTAGACTTAACAGCGTTGAATTTTTGTCTATGTAGCTGTAGGTCATGGCTGTTATCTTGGTAAATGGAAACCCTCGCATTCTCTGTCTGGATGGACCCTTGCTTCTTTGCTGCAGTCAGGATGGTCTCTATCCATAAAACGGAGATATTTTAAAAGGCAATGTGTAGGGCGCATCCCCAGTTTTGGTGCGGGACCCACCCTATGCGCCCTTTCAATTTCAAATTTCTCCACTTCAGAGGGCAGACCTAGATGTTTTACCAGCCACATGTGGATTCCTATGGCAGGTCTCTTCCCTTCTGTTCCTTCTGGCAGGCCCACTATGTGCAAGTTGAATCTTCTAGAGCAGTTTTCCTGATCGCCCACCCTCTCGTGCAGGTCAGTAACAATTTCTTTTAGGTGATTATGCTCTCTTGCAACTGTATGAACTGTGTCCTCTAAGTCGCTCACCTGCTGTTGAAGCTCCACTATGCTAGTCTCATGCGATGTCATGGTCTCTGTTAGTCCAGTTACAACCGATTGGAGATGTACCATTTAGGTCGTGATATTAGTAAATCCGGCCTGCATCTCAGACTACATTGTGGCTAGCATACTCGGAACTTCAGCTAGTGAGCGCTCCAGTGTGGCCATGCTGCCTTCCTCATCTACTGCCGCAAGGGCCTGTTTGCACGTACGAGGCCACCTGTTGCTTGTTTTAGCTGTCCAGGACTTTAAATGGGAGTTTAAGCTGCCATTTTTTTGTTTTGTGGATGCCACTGACGTAAGTGCATACACGCTTGGTTTTTAGATTATCTTCTGGAGTTCTATCTGTCGAAATAGTCACTTTTAAAGGATGATGTCCAGGGAGTCAAGCTAAACCCTAACTGCCATCATGCCCATGCAAGCCACGCCCCAACTCACCAAATCTTAAAAGAATTTTCTTTTATGGTGGTATAAATAGCAAATAGATCATGCTATTGATTCCTTTGTAGCTGACACCCTAAAAAAATACTTTATCTCATATGCACTTCTTGACCTCCCCACAACGGTCCACTCTGACCCTCCCCCACTCTGTACTCTCCCAGTGGATACCATTCCCCTCGATCTCGCAACAGGAGGTCTACCATGCTCTATTGTCACTGAACCCAGCTAAAAATAGCTGATGGCATTGACCCCAAGCTCCTTCATATCTCCACCCCTGCCATCGTCCTCTCTCTTAAACACTGACTCAGTCTCTCGCTCTTCTCAGGCATATTCCCTTTAGCCTGAAAAATGGCCAAGGTCCTGCCTTTCCACAACGATGGTGACACTTACTGCCCTAGGAACTACTGCTCCATTTCTCCCGTCCCCTCCCCTGTCAAACTTCAGGAGTCCCTAGTCTACACTAGGGTTGCTGATTTCCTCACTGTCACCAACTCTCCTTCCCCAAACCAAGATGGATTAGGAGGAACCACTCCACTACCTCCTCATTACTGCAGGTCACAGATTCCATTCTCTCAGGCATGGATCTGGGTCACATCACTGCCACTATTTTCATTGACCAGGTGAAAGCTTTTGACTTGATGTCTCACTCACTCCTGCTGAGCAAGCTTCACTCAGTTGGTCTAGCAGCCCCAGCAGTGAACTGATTCAGTTCTTACCTCAAGAACAGGAGTCATAACATGCAGTCTTCTTGGGGTTAGATAAGTTCTATAAAAAAAGTTCAGTTGCACCTGCCTAAGTTTGTTGCTCCTTGAGCAATTGCAGAAGTGTTTGATAGCTAAGGTCCATACTGTCAGATCTATTTCCACCCCTAAATCATGTTCCCACTTGGCCTTGATGCCTACTGCCAGGTCTTCATTCACCCCTTGAAGGGTTCTGTAATATGCGATCAGTGGTTTAGAGCATGACTGAGGCAGGTACAGCTCCTCCTCCATAGGTGATGGAGCTGCCCATCTGGATGCTGCTCGCAATGTTTCCCCCAGTCTTTGTCTTACCAGTAGGTAGACAAAATAATCTACTGGGATGATATGCTGTTCTATCATTAGAGCAGAAAACTCCTGTATCCTGTCTCCCACATACAGTTGGGCCAACCATGTTAACCCCAATTTCCTCCATTCTAATAGGCACTGATGCACCCAGACTGGGTAAGCCCCTTGGTTTCACATGATGGTGATTAAATCAGTATATGGAGAATGAGCTGGTAAATGACCAATTTTCCTGTGTGCTGCTAACTAGATTTTTATGGTAGTCTGGGTACATGGATTGGATACTCGGGTTATTTGGCTTATCCCCAGAGCAACAGATAAAAACTGTGTTCGAAGAGGGCCTTTCAAATCTTCCTCCTCCAGCTCGAGCCATGCCAACTGGTTACCTTGTGCCCCATTTGGAAGGAATGCCAATTGTGCCACCCAGTAGTAATGTTGAAAGTGTGGAAGTCCCAATCCACCTTTAAGGAGGACATTTGGAGTATGCTTTCTTAATTTGGGCTGTCCCTCCCCTCCACAGGAATTTCTGTATTATCGAATTGACTTGTTTGAAGTGCTTCAGGGGAAGCATGATGGGCAGGGACTGATCCAAGTATAAACACCTGGGCAGGATTATCATTTTCATGGTGCTGACGCTGCCTATTAGGGACAAAGAGAAACTCTGCCAATGCTCACAGTACTCCATCACCTTTTGCACCATTGGGCCGTAGTTGATGGCATACAAAGTTCCAATTTCAGCTGACAGCTTTAATCCCAGATATTTAAGGGAGTTCACCATAACCAAGCCTCCCAACATGTGGGATTGCTTTGGCCAGTCCTGCAGGCCAATGGGAAGGAGCTCACTTTTAGACCAGTTCACTTGATGCCTAGAGAGGGTGCTATACTCCTGTAGCAGGGAGTGCACTGTGGGGAGGTCCCTTATTGAGTCTTGTAAGTATAGAAGCAGGTCGTCAGCATACAGAGCCACGTTATGACTCCTTCTCCCATCTAGAAAGCCCTGGATGCCTAATAGCCACTGCCAGAGGTTCAAGGGAAATTACATATAAATGAGGGGACAGCGGGCATCCCTGTTGGGTTCCCCTAGTCAGAGTAAAGGGTTGTGTCAGCTCCCCATTGATGACCAGTTGCACCATTGGTAGTGTGTACAATGTCTTCACCCAACTCAGCAACTGAGGGCCCATTCCTAAATGCCTTAGGGTCTCAAACTTGTAGCCCCACTCCACACTGTCAAAGGCCTTCTCTGCATCTAGTGCTAGTATGGCAGCCCCATGGTTTAGCAGTTCTCTCCCATCTATGGCTCATGTTTAAAGTTCTTCATATGTTGTGTTTACCCAGTCTACCTTTAACAAAACCAGTTTGATCGGTGTGAATCAGAGACGGGAGAAGGGGCTCTAGGCGATTGGCCACCACTTTTGCTATGATCTTATAGTCTGCGGTTAGCAGAGATATCAGTCGGTATGATGTGTGTACCGTGGGTTCCTTACCCAGTTTAGGCAATATGGTAGCAGACCATGTGGAGGGGGAAGCATATCCTTTCCTAGGCTTTCCCCCAACATAAGAGACAAAGGCTCCAGTAACAGTGGGGTGAATGTTTTAAAAAAGTCTATAGGGAGGCCACCTGGGCCCAGTGCCTTCCCGCCTGTCAATGCCCTGATTGTCCTTTGGACCTCCTCTGTCGACAGAGGGGAGTCCAAGGGCTGTGAGTCCTTGGTTGACATTGCAGGCAGACTGGTCCTACTGAAAAAGTTCTCTATTTGCCTAGCAGTGGGGTCCACCTCAGAGGTGTACATGGCTGAGTAAAAGGCCATGAACTCTGCACCAATTTGTGGAGTTAGGGAAGATAACATTCCCTCTCATGTCTTTATTTGGCTAATAGTTCTATCCCCTTCTTTTTTTTGTAGTTGCCATGCCAAATACTTCCTTCCCCTGTCCCCATCAAAGTACGCTCCTGCATGGGATATCAAAACGGCACGCTCAGTTGTTGCTGTACACATGAGGTTATACTACCACTTCAATTTTTGCACTATGTGGTACAGTGCTAGGGGTTGGCCTAATCATGTGGGCCTCCTCAAATGCTTCCATCTTACATCTAAGTTTCTTACATTCTTCTGCGAAAGTTTTCTTTTTGTGTGCCGCATGTGTGATCACCTGCCCCCGGATACAAGCTTTTAGAGGCTTCCATCTCGTACCATGTGTGGTATCCCCTATCTTGTTGTGGTGTAGGAACTCTCAAATAGTCTCTGATATAAACTCCTTAAATGTTCCTTCCTTCAGCAACACCAGGTCAAGGCACCACAGCATTACTGGCTGCGCCTCTTCCCCATCGATGCCACCTGATACGCATGGTCTGATATCACTATAGGCAAATAATTTGTCAAGTGCATGTTAGATACAAGGGATAAGCTAACCAGTATCATATCCAGTGCGGCATTGGAATGATGGGCATTGGAAAAAAACTGTATTCTCGACTGGTCAGATGTTGGTGCTGCCATGTTTCTATCAGATGGAATGTATCCTCCTGGTCTCCCAATGCCTTTGCATTCTGTGTTTCTGCATTGGGGCAGGGTTGGACCTACCCAACACCGTATCCCCCACGCAATCGTAATCCCCTCCCAGGAGCCATGGACCCGGCGTGGATGCCATATCCAGGGCCAGTTTCTGAAAGAACCCCAGGTCCTCAACATTTGGTGCATAAACTGAGCCCACTGAGAGGGGTCCCACTCCCTCAATAGATAAATGTCCAAGAACATATCTCCCTCCAGCATCCTGGACCTCCCTGTGGATTTGTGATCTTGTGCCATATGGTAGCCAAATTGCCACCCCCCGGGCATAGTGGAAAAGCCTGATGTGATGCACTTCACCCCATACTTTCCTCTGTTTTGACAGCCTCTTTGTGCGGCATGTGTGTTTCCTGTAGCATCACCAGGTATATTTTGGCCCTCTTAACCTCAGATAACACTCTTTTCCTCTTAACCACAGACTTTAACCCATTAACATTCCAAGTAGCAATATTTGCAGGGTTACCCATTATCACAGATGTTATGAGACATTACATACGCAGTTATTGTGTTACTTGACCTGATTATTCACAGTAAAACATATTTGTATGATGTTAATAAGACCTTCTCCAAACTTAAGAAATAGTTAACTTTTCCCCCAACAGTATAATCCTATCCACCCACCCCTCCTCCCTACTTCCTAACAACTTAACTTTTTCCCCATCAAGCTCCCCAAATGGGGCGTGCCCCATCCCACCTTCCCTTGACAGGGCCCTCATTGCCCAGTCAGCTATCCCTTTCAAATTGATGGAGACTAGCTTCAGATTTCCTAGTCTTGGCATTTGTTGTAATAGTCTTGTCGGACACTATTCCGCCTCTCCTACAGACATATTAAACATATTTCATAACCTTTTGCATTTTGCCTATACAGTTCTGCTGTTCACAAATCCTTAAACCATATGCTGTGTCCCTCCCCACTCGCCCTATGGTGTGCCCTCAGCTCAGCCGCAGCTCATTAATACTTTGTAGAAAGGGCGAATTATTAGTGTTCCAGTGTCACCTACTGTGTGAGTGGCTTTATCTTGTCATCCCCAATAGTCGTAGGTGTCTTTCCCATGCCACCTTCATCTTCTCAATAGGGTGGGTGGGTGTCAAGGCATCATCTACCCTGTAAGTGAAGTAGAGCACAGCACAAAGCATCAATTTACTACCGAGAGCACTAGATATTGCCCCCCCATATTACATCATCTTGATATTAATCCCATTTATAGGAAGCAATCTGACCACATTCAGAATTCTATCAGACTCCCCTTGATGATTGGAGATGTCCCCCACACGGTCCCATGCCTTGCACCTTCCCCATACAGTTCCACACAACTGCTTTGCTTCCCAGTACTCCCCCCCCCACCCCTTCAATCGCTACGGATTTAATGGCAAAAACACATATTTGTATTGATCACCAAGTCAAACTTAGAAACAGCAAGCATTGGGGGAGTCACGTGATGCAGAGCACTGCGCAGCTGCTTTCTCCGAGTGCTCCGACCACCCTTCCTCCAAAATAACTCAAAATCTCCTTCCAGCTTCTTTTGAAGGTACTATAAATCGATTTAGATAAATAGGAAGACCTTACAAAAAGGCTGAGGACCACATGGATGCAGAAATGAGTAAAACACCTCCACAGCATACCCCGCCGGAGACTCCGGAGAAGACCACAAAAAAATCCAGGGCCTCAACCTCTCATCAATCACAAAGCTCCGGCGCAGGAACTTTGGAAGAAGAACCTCTTACTTTAACGAGATTTTTAGAGGAGTTCCATCCATTTACTGTTTCAAGCCTCCGTAGGGTAATGCATCTTTTCCTGATGAATCTCAGTTGTCACCAATGTCAATCTACGCAATTACTGTTATATGATGTAAATACTGTCTGTGTATATGTTTTACTACAATTGTTAGTACCTCCTGCAATAAGCTGTATTTCCTAAGTTGCCCTGTATGTATCTTGTATGTTCTGTACTCTCCCGGGTCGTTCCTGAAAATAGGCATACTACTTGTCTGGTGTACCTACCCGGTTAACAAAAGCTAAATAAATAAATAAATAAATAAATAAATAAAATTTAAAACAGAGATGCAGGAAATGGCGAACGAAATCAAAAACGTTACCTGTGCACTTGAAGATCTTGCTCAGAGAACTGCTGATAATGAAGTGAGAATACGGTCACTGGAGGGGAATAAAGAAAGGCTAGACACTGTGGTGAACCAGATGAAACAAAGAGTCGCTAAGCTTGAGCTGAAAGTAGAGGACTTGAAGGGAAGAAGTCGCCGCAACAATGCGGTGGTCATCGGACTACCTGAAAAGGAGGAAGGTCCAGACCCGATCAAATTTGTACAGAGACTGGTTGAAAAGATAGCAGGACCTTCACCATTCGGATCCTCATATACAATTGAAAGGGCTCATCGCGCTTTGCGCCCATTACCTCCACCTAATGCACCGCCACATACCTTAATATTCCGTTTCCTTAATTAACAGGAATGGCAGCTATTCATAATGAAAACCAGAGAAGCCAAGGAGTTATACTGGGAGGGAGTTAAGATCAGGGTAGCGCAAGATCTACCGCTATCGGTCCGACAAAAGCGAGCTACCTTTCATCCATTGGTGAATAAACTGATTGCGGCTGATATCAAATTTTGAATGGGATACCCAGTGAAATTTCAGGTGCTGATTGAAGGAGAGTGGAAATCGTTCGAGACTGCGGAAGCTGCATTGTCTGTCCTGCAAGCTGCACTCCCCAATCTATTCAAGGGTCCCTGAAGTGTACGGAGAAGTTAAAGTGGCATAGGAGATACATTGTGTGTTGCCTGGGATCCAGGGCTGAATTTTCGTTTGATGTGCCTGCTGAAAGTCTTGTGGACTGATCACTATAACTGTGTGGTCATCTGCTGTGTTGGAATCAAAGCGAGCCGTTTCATTGCAGTGACTGATTTTTTGTGGCTCGATACTTAAATACAGGCTTTCGCTCTGTTACTGTGGTGCCTTGTCTTCGGGAGCGAGATCAGCTTAAGAAGTCGCAATATCAATAAGCCCATTTGGCTTTTCTTTTTTTTTTTCTTCTTTTTCACGAAGTAGAAAGGGTATACTGGCAAGTTTCTACTAACTGGCATGCTCAAGGGGTAATGCTATGAAGTCCACGTTTGGTAGCGGCTCAATTTTAGCCAGAAGATGGTGTTTTTTGATTTAAGTAATTGGACACAAGAGGGAGCCAGATACCGTTAAAATGTTATAATGCAAAACAGTTGCGAGAGACTCAAGCTGTTTTAAGCTTAAGTTACTGTAGTTTTCTCGTAATCAAAGGGTTGTATTAATATGGGCAGTTGCCCAAGAGGCCAAGACATCTATGCTATTAACGAAATAATGGCTGAGTTACTTTGATACATTAGGTCACCAACATGTAGTGTTTTAATATTGTTTTGTAGGGATCACTATCCAACACTATAATTGTGTGGTCAGCTGCTGTGTTGGAATCAAAGCAAGCTGTTTCAGTACAGTGTCTGATTTTTTGTGGCTTGATACCTAAATACAGGCTTTCGCTCTGTTACAGTGGTGCCTTGTCTCTGGGAGTGAGATCAGCTTACGAAATCACAATAACATTAAGCTCATTTGGCTTTTCTCTTTTTTTTTTTTTTTTTTTGCACGAAGTAGAAAGGAAAGACTGGCGAGTCTCTACTATTTGGAATGCTGAAGGGGTAATGCTATGAAATCCACGTTTGGTAGCGATTCAATTTTAGCCAGAAAATAGTGTTTTTTGATTTAATCGATTAGACACAAGAGGGAGCCAGAGACCGTTAAAATGCTACAACGCAAAACATTTGCGAGAGACTTATTCTGATTTAAGTTTAAGTTACTGGGGTTTTCTCACAACCAAAGGGTTGTATTGATATGGGCAGTTGCCCAAGAGGCCAAGTCATTTATGCTATTAGTGAAATAATGGCTGAGTTACAAAGACATATTAGGTCAACAACATGTAGTGTTTTAGCATTGTTATGTATGGATCGCTATCCAACTGGGTAGCACTTTTTAGCAAGTTCGCATTGTGAATGTTACATGCTCTTAGTTAACACATTCCATAGGACCCTGTTAGATTCAATGTGAGGTTTAAAGTAGGTAATAGTGGTTAAATAATGTAGCATAAGGTAGGTAAATAATATAGTGGGTAGTTGATTGGACAACTGTGAGTTACTGTGATGGAGGAAGGTGGGAAGAGTAGTGAGTGGGCTAAGTGGACTGTTGTCATGGGCCATGAGAGTAGGGGTGGGTTGGAGGGAAGGTTTGTTGGGAGCGTTGGGATTTTTTGGGGGAGGGTGATAGGGGGACTGGGTGGATATTTTATATAGGGTTTTATTGTGTTTGGGAGCTTGGGAAGGGGGGCACAAGACCTCAGGTTTCAATGTTCGACATACCGAAGTGGGTTGGGTATATCATGGTACTGGTCAATGTGAAGAAACATGGCATCAAATATGGTTATTAAATTCCTTAGTTGGAATGTTAAGGGGGCACGACTTAAGGCAAAGCAGTATAGGATTCTGAAGCAAGTAGAGGTCGTGAAAGCAAAGTTTGTGTTTTTACAGCAAACGCATTTACTCCACACAGAGACTAACTGTATGAGGCGATTACAAATAGGGAAGGTTTTTTCCTCTCAAGGAAATACGCAAAGCAGAGGTGTTATGATATTGGTACATAGGTCAGTTCCCTTTATTCCCATACAAGTGATCCAGGATAATGAGGGTAGATATGTTCTTGTCAAAGGCAAGCTGCAGAACACAGAGATTCTGATAGGTTCTGTCTACGGTCCTAATGTTGACAAACAAGATTTTGCTGTGAGGTTACTGAAAGCATTAACTCCGTTCAATCAACTTCCCATGATTTTGGGGGGGGAGACCTCAACCTGGCCCTAGACCCTTTAATGGATAGGTCCAGCAGTTCTCAAATGGGCCCTACCCCTGCCCTAAGAGCTTTGAGGGAATTGGTGGAACAGCTTGGATTGGCAGATGTCTGGAGAGTGCTCCATCCAAAATCTAGGGAATACACTTTCATCTCTCAAGTTTACAGGACAGCATCCCGCATTGACTACACATTGCTTTCCCGAACTCTTCTTCCAGGGGTTCTGGACTCGGGCAATTGTGGTGGGACCTCCTTCAGACCATGCTGCAGTGTCAGCCTCAATATCTTTTACGTCCATGCCCAAAAGAGGTAAGAGGTGGAAAATAAACAATCAGATTTTGAGACAACCTAAGGTGGCCCAATTTATTTCAAAACAAATAGATGAGTTCACTATGAATAACCTGAAAGATAATGTCCGTCCAGATATGTTTTGGGGGGCATTCAAGGCTTTTATAAGGGGCATCTTAATTAGTCAGACCGTTAAAAAAAAAAGGGAGAAGGAACACATTATGTCGGATTTACTGGCACAGATAAAGACTTTAGAGTCTAATATTTTCCCCCACCCCCGGGATGAAGACAAAGTGGAGCTAGTTAAATTAAGAGATGCATACCTTAGTTTATTAGGGGAGCAAGCAGAATTAGCTTTAATAAAAACTAGAGCCAACTACTTAGATCAAGGGGAGAAAAGACTGGAAAACTCCTGGCAAGGCATATTACACAGTTAGAATCTTCCCGAATAATCTCTGGAATTCAATCCGAGGAGGATGGTGATATTAAAACCACCCCCGGAGAGATTGTCCAGGTTTTCCGGAAGTATTTTGGATCTCTGTATGGGGTTATGGAATTCCCTCCAACCAAGTCGGAGATACTTGCTTTTCTTGAAAATTTGGAGCTCCCCTCATTGGCCGAGTCGGATCGGACATGTCTGACGGCCGATATAACTCAAGAGGAGATTGAGGTAGTTATTAAAAACCTTCCACTAGACAAAACACCGGGTCTGGATGGATTCTCATCCAATTTTTATAAGAAGTTTTCTAAGCAATTAGCCCCACTGTTGCTTATGTTATTTCAATATATTCTCACCGGTCATGAGTTGGATAAGTCACTCTCAGAGGCGCTCATAGTCCTAATTCCAAAGCCTAACAAACCTCCCAAAGCCAGCCAGTTACAGGCCAATATCCCTGTTAAATTACGATATTAAAATTCTGGCAAAATTACTGGCGGAACGAATGAATAGAATATTGCCTAAACTTATAGGTGCAGAGCAAGTGGGTTTTATGAAAGGCAGGTCCGCTGCCGATCATCTTAGGACACTGGCCCACGTCTTCTCGGCATCCGAGGGGAACAACTTTCCCACGGCTTTGGTCTCCTTGGATGCCGGGAAGGCGTTTGACAGGGTACACTGGGGGTTTCTGTTAACCACAATGGTAAATTTGGGTTTCGAGAGGTTCTTGGAATGGATAGGTGCCTGTACTCAAATCCCACAGCTAGAATCAGTTGCAATGGGGCCACATCGGACCCCTTTCCACTATATGTAGGCACTAGACAAGGATGCCCCTTGTCCCCCCTTCTCTTTAATTTGTATTTGGAACCTCTTATCAGGAGCATAGTGCATAACAGGGAGATAAAGGGCATAAAAATACTGGATCAGGCCGTTAAGGTAACAGCTTATGCAGACGATCTTTTGGTATACATATCCAGGCCGAATACGTCAATCCCAGCCTTATTAGAGTCTATTCGGGAATACAGTTGTCTTGCTAATTATAAACTGAATCAGGATAAAACTGTGGTTTACCCCCTTAGTAAAAACCTTTTCAAGCAAGATATTATCGAGCTAGGTCTAGGTGGAAATCTGACTCTCTCAATATCTGGGTCTTACTCTGACGAGGAGCATGGTACGGACTCGCCAGCTGAATCTGGACTCCTGTGCATACCATTGATTTAGATCTCAAAAGATGGGCACAACTTTCATTTTCTCTATGGGGTAGGATAAATATAGTCAAGATGAATGTATTCCCTCGGCTTTTCTATCCCTTGAGTATGTTAAACATCTGGCTTCCACTTTCATGGTTCAAGAAGCTTCATGGGATGATAGCCAACTTTATTTGGGGATATAAGAAAGCCAGGATGGCATATCACAAACTGGCAGCCCCTAAATTACTTGAGGGATTAAGGCTACCTCATTTTGCTCTTTATTTTTGGGCGGGTCAGGTTAATAAATATTGTAGATGGGTCCAACATACGGACTTGCTTCAGAGGTCAACCTATGTACCCTTGTGGATAAATTTGAGATAGGTCTTATCGAGAACATGGGCTGGCCCTCAGAGGCCTTACTTTATCTTACTCCAAAACTACTTCCCTCTCCTTTGAGGAAATCCCCGATAGGTATATCCCTAAAGATTCATGCTCAACTTTGTAGCTTTTTAAAATATGACCAGGTTAAAGACTGGTCCCAACCTATCTGGGGTAATCCACGTTTTTTGATTGATAATAAACCTATCAGACCCGACTGGCTGATCTTGCCAGATAAATGTTGTCTGAAAGATTTTCTCAATGAGGAGGGACATATATGTCCCTCTCTGGAGATTTTGCATAATTTTAAGCTGCCCTCTAAAGCAATTTTCAAAACATATCAGCTTCGGCACCTTCTACTCAAAAAAGTAGGTAGAAATCCAGTCCAGTCTCCACAGGTTGATTTTCTTGAGACCTTGAGCCTCTGGTGGACTCTCACAGGCAATTTCAAGGTATACACCGTATTATTTAATTGGGCCTATTCTAAAATCTCGCTCTATGCTCGTATTGGGCCACAGTGTTTCCTGACGAAGTTCTGAATTGGCCGGTCCTCTGGCAAGGTTGCCATAAATTTATCCAGCAAGATCAGTTAAGGCTTATACAGTTCAAAATTCTCCATAACATTTACTACTCCCCTCAAAAATTTGCGAATTTAAAGCTGATAGAGGATCCCAAATGTAATAGATGTAACTTCAGAAATGGAGACCTGTTACATATCTTTTGGAATTGCCCAAAAATTATCCCACTTTGGACAGAGATTAAAAATAAGATAGACCCCTTGCTGGGCCTGGATGACCTTTTTAAGCCTGAGATATGTCTGCTGGGGGATATGTCAAGTATTATGGTTAAGAATAGGAAATTCTATATGGCCTTGATCTCGATTACTCTGAAAAAAGTGGTCCTCAGACATTGTAAGGACAATAGTGTGATCAGTTATTCTGAATGGCTGGAGGAACTCTTTTGAGCCTCAGGATTGAGAGGATGATAGCTGTCCTCCAAAACAAGAGTCCTCTGTTTGAAAAGATATGGGCCATTTTATACTATTTATTCGTTGTGAATGATTCAAGTACCCTCTTGGGTTAAAATTAGTTTGAATGGTCTTGTGTAGGGAGGAGGGAGGGAGGGGGGCAAGGAACCTCACCCTTATTGGGGGTTTATATTTTATTTATTTTTGGGGTGTTTGTTTTGTTTTGTTCTGTTTGCTGTTATTGGGGGGGGGGGTATTGCAGAGAAAGACTCCTGTCAATAATTGTATGATGTATTGGTGCACTCCTGTATGTTTTATGCTCATGATTATGGTGCTTGTATGTATTCTCTGTAAAAATTGGAATAAAGATTTAATGGCAAAAAAAAAAAAGAAACAGCAAGCATTATGGTCTCCAGCGCCTGCGGATCTCCCCTGTCCCGGATTAAATAGCCAATGTCTGAGCCTGAAGTGACTTTTAAATCCTGACATCTGATAGCCCACCATTGTTTTTTCCAGCCTTTCATTACCCATGCCCCTTGGCATGATTAGGCTGGTGATGAGGCAGCATGCCAGGCAATTTACTTGACCTGAGTGTAGGGGGTCAATGGGGCCCTGTAGCAAAATACTCTAAGACTGTGAGGCACTCTGGTAGAATGCTGTCCCAAATACAGACAGGCCTTAGGTATTGATTTTGAGAATAGTCTCAGGCACGGGTCTCCGCTTTCAGAGCACAGCAAGGTTACTAGAGTGTCAACAGACATTTAACTTTCAAGATCCCTAGAGTTCCCTATAGTTTAGCGCTGGGCTGCACATGCCATGAGATGTGACGCAGCAGCTCCTGGCGCACTGATTCCAGGGAGACACAAGGCCCAAGGGGAGAGCGTAAATACTATAACCAATGAGAATGAACTATGTGTAAGAAACAAAAATAATTTAACAATGCGCTACTCTCCTCTGGCAACATTGGGCTCAGCATTTAAAATTAAATTGAGCAAAATAACAACTTCTCTCAGGCCAATACTTATCTGGCAGCTGTGGGGTCAACTCAAGGGGGAGACTTTCCATCTGTTTTCTTCATTTCTTTGGCCACCCATTTCTCCACTTCCAGGTAGTTGACAAACTACTTTGGTAGGCTTCCAGGTTAATCAATGCAGAGTTTTGCCGGGTAGAAAAATGAAAAATGAAAAGTTCCATCCCATATGGTGCAGTTTAGACTTAACAGCGTTGAATTTTTGTCTATGTAGCTGTAGGTCATGGCTATTATCTTGGTAAATGGAAACCCTCGCAGTCTCTGTCTGGATGGACCCTTGCTTCTTTGCTGTGGTCAGAATGGTCTCTATCCATAAAATGGAGATATTTTAAAAGACAATGTCTAGGTCGCGTCCCCAATTTTGGTGCGGGACCCACCCTATGTACCCTTTCAATCTCAAATTTCTCCACTTCAGAGGGCAGACCTAGATGTTTTACCAGCCACATGTGGATTCCTATGACAGGTCTCTTCCCTTCTGTTCCTTCTGGCAGGCCCACTATGCACAAGTTGAATCTTCTAGAGCGGTTTTCCTGATCGCCCACCCTCTCGTGCAGGTCAGTAACAATTTCTTTTAGGTGATTATGCTCTTGCAACTGTATGAACTGTGTCCTCTAAGTCGCTCACCTGCTGTTGAAGCTCCACTATGCTAGTCTCATGTGATGTCATGGTCTCTGTTAGTCCAGTTACAACCGATTGGAGATGGACCATTTAGGCCATGATATTAGTAAATCCGGCCTGCATCTCGGACTACATTGTGGCTAGCATACTCGGAACTTCAGCTAGCGAACGCTCCAGTGTGGCCATGCTGCCTTCCTCATCTACTGCCGCAAGGGCCTGTTGGCACGTACGAGGCTCCGGTCCCACCTGTTGCTCATTTTAGCTGTCCAGGACTTTAAATGGGAGTTTAAACTGCCATTCTTTTGTTTTGTGGATGCCATCGACGTAAGTGCACACACGATCGGTTTTTAGATTATCTTCTTGAGTTCTATCTGTCGAAATAGTCACTTTTAAAGGATGATGTCCAGGGAGTCAAGCTAAACCCTAACTGCCATCATGCCCATGCAAGCCACGCCCCAACTCACCACATCTTAAAAGAATTTTCTTTTATGGTGGTATAAATAGCAACTAGATCATGCTATTGATTCCTTTGTAGCTGACACCCTAAACAAATGCTTTATCTCATATGCACTTCTTGACCCTCCCCCACTCTGTACTCTCCCAGTGGATACCATTCCCCTTGATCTCCCAACAGGAGGTCTACCATGCTCTATTGTCACTGAACCCAGCTAAAAATAGCTGATTGCATTGACCCCAAGCTCCTTCGTATCTCCACCCCTGCCATCGTCCTCTCTCTTAAACACTGACTCAGTCTCTCCCTCTCCTCAGGCATATTCCCTTTAGCCTGAAAAATGGCCAAGGTCCTGCCTTTCCACAAAGATGGTGACCCTTACTGCCCTAGGAACTACTGCTCCATTTCCCTCCTCCCCTCCCCTGTCAAACTTCAGGAGTCCCTAGTCTACACTAGGGTTGCTGATTTCCTCACTGTCACCAACTCTCCTTCCCAAACCAAGATGGATTAGGAGGAACCACTCCACTACCTCCTCCTTACTGCAGGTCACAGATTCCATTTTCTCAGGCATGGATCTGGGTCACATCACTGCCACTATTTTCATTGACCAGGTGAAAGCTTTTGACTTGATGTCTCACTCACTCCTGCTGAGCAAGCTTCACTCAGTTGGTCTAGCAGCCCCAGCAGTGAACTGATTCAGTTCTTACCTCAAGAACAGGAGTCATTTAGTTCAGGTGGGCTCCACCCTATCATCTCCCCTCCCAATCCTTTCTGGGGTCCCCCAAGGATCCATCCTGGGCCCCGTCCTGTTCTCCCTTTTCATCAATGACCTGACCTCAGTTTGCTCACACTCATAAATCCACATGTACGCTGATGATATGGTCATCTACACTTCTGGTCCTTCAACCCGTGATTTAGAGGCCCCTCTCCAGTGTGATCTTTTAACAGTATACTAAACTGGTTCCATGCAAATAAACTGAGGGTAAATAAAAAAAAAATGGTCTCTATGACCTTTGAGTCATGACAAAAACTCTCAACACTCTCATTCCCCCCTGTCTTCTCTACTCCAGACAGTTTTCCCCTAGAAGTTGTCTCTGGCTTCAAATACCTTGGGGTATGGCTTGACAACAAGCTTGATTTCTCAGTCCATATAGACAACTTGCACTCAAAACTCCACCCAAAACTTGCAGTAATGTACCGCAACAAAGAATGCCCCTCTCTTTCCATGTGTTGTGAGCTGGTTACTAAAACAATCCTCCCTGTGCTTGGTTATGTGGACACTGTATATGGCACTGCTCCCACTTCTTCCCTCGCCAAACTGGACACCCTCCTAGATGCCTTTTGCCACTTTGCCACCAACTCCCCATTCCACTTTCAGGATTGCTCCCTCTATCTATCTCTTTCCTCTCCCACCTTCTCCATGCTCACTACTTAGCCTTAATTGCCAAATTCTGGTTTGTACTTCTTCCTCCTATCCCCAGCCAGTTCCTCCTCCTACCCACTTCACTCCAGGGTGTCCTGATCCTTCTCCCTACCCCACCATCACTCCACGTCTGGTCAGTCTGCCTTTTCCTTCCATCTACCTTCCCTCTTGAACCAACTTTCATCTACCTTCCAGCAAGCTACCTTGCTCTCAGCATTCAAATACCTGCTCAGATGCACAACAACTGGTCCTTGCCACTGCCCCAACTACTTTCCTAGCTTAATTCTGACTTATCTGTGCTCAGATTTTTATTTTTATGTTCATACTATTGTGAATATCCTAGGGTGTTTATATAACTGCACCATGAGCTCAGATACTGGCTATATTTTATTGTTATGTCACTCTTCTTTTGCATATGTTCCTATTTATCCAATCCCCCAGGTCACACCTGGAAATGAGTCCTGGCTTAGCATGCCTTTCCCAGTTACCAAAGTTTAAATAAATAAATAATGTATGAGGGGCGGCCCCGTTAGAAAGAGGAACATCAGCAACAATGGGTAAGTAAATGAAAGTGTTTTCAAAAGTATGTGTGGATAATATGGGTGTCCCATCAAAACAGCAAACTCAAAATTGCGTGGTCAAAAACAACACCATCACAACAGCATGTACAGTTTTGGGGTTAGTTTATCTAATCTAGCACTGTTTTGGACTGTGCTATTTTCTACTGACTGTGCGGTGCCATTTTTTGCCCGTGCCCTGTTTTGTGTTTGCTGTTTTGATGTGGAACCGATAATATGTACTCATTACAGAATGTTAAGATTGTTGGAAACAATGAAACTATCTGAGAATGGAAGAAACTTGTTTGATGATGCAGGAAATATCTAAAATTAACAACCATGGATAACCATCGTCAACTTGAATTAATATGCATAAAGTCCCAGGATGCCCACTGCCTTCAACAGGCAACTGGTCCAATATTTTCATTTTTCATTTTTAACCAGGTAGCGGTGTGGGCACTGCCCTTTTTCAGCCATGCCTGACATTTAAACAATAACAAAGCTTACAAAACTTACAGCCATATGAATGTCCTTCTGGGACAGTACTGGAAAGCCAGTAAAAGACAAATGAAACCTCAACTCCTAGTTATATTTCAAATGTGTTTTCTCAAGGCCCCTTCATCACGAATAGTGGTAAAGCTTCTGACAGCAAGAAGTCGTCCGCTCCCAGGAAGCAGAGTTTTGAAACTTTATAATCAAGCAATTAACTGCAGGTCATGATTTGATTATATGGGATGTCTGGGAAGGCATGTAAGCTGTGGCAACAACTAAGTTCAAAAAAGAAGCTATCTTTCTAGTTAAGCCAGAGCAAGTTAAGTCATTAGTGCTTTGCCACCATTCCTGATTAATTGGCCTTGCGCCACAAAACACTGTGTTTTGGAGGAAGTGAATAAAGAAAATACATTTGGAAAATACATAGGAGTTCGGCCTTCATTTGTATTTTATTCAACTTGAACAATTTTCCAGCTGCAGTATATTGACAATTATCATCCATGGTCTATCCCTGGGCCATTTATTATCAGTGGTTGTCTATGGATAACCATGGTTAAAATCATGGACAAATATGAATGACCGTGGTTGTTGATCATGCATGACCGTGACCAACCATGTAAAACTATGATTTATTCATGGTACTAAGGGCAGTGTCTTCATGGCTGTGATGGCTATAGACTCCCCCTTCTGTCTTTCCCCAACACACCATTAGTTGCCCCTTGAGGCTAGCAGCTTGCTGTCACTATCCCGAACCCACTGCCAGTAGTCACTGGTGTCTAGTAGATCCCTCTTTGAGACCCATGCCAAGAAGTCACTAGTGTTTAGTGGTCCCCCCACCCTCTCCAAAACCTGTACTGAGCAGTTCCTGGCAACCAGAGGTACCCTCTCCTTGATCTGCTGCCAGTTGTCCCTGATGACTAATGGTTCCCCTTCACTCTCCCCAACCCACTGACAGTAATCCCTGGAGGCTAGTGACTGACCCCTCCCTCTTTTTCACCCATTTCCATTAGTCACTAGTAACTAGTGGCTTCCTCCTCCCTCTCTTGGTTCCATTGACAGCAGGTCCTAGTGATTAGTGATTTCTTACCTCCCATCTCCCTAATCAAGTCCCTAGTCTGCTTGGTGTTGCTTTCTGTGTGGTGCTAATTAGATTTTTCCTAAATGTTTCTGGGTAGAAACTGTGCTTCTGGCCCTAATTGGACCTTCCCTAAGTCCTGCCAGGTGGCAGCTTCTCTCTTGGCCCTGTTAGGCTTTTCCTAAGTGCTGCTGGGTGGCAGCTGCTCTGTTGGCCTCAATTCACTGTGTTCTATAAGTGCAAAGTGAGGGCCTAGCCAGAGCATTAGGGTAAGCAACAAAATTGTCTGTGAATATTCAACATGTATACCCCTCCATCTCACCTACCCATGTTGAACATTCCTTGTTGTCCAGAGGTAACCTCTCCCCAACCAGTATTGAGCAGCTCCTGGTGTTTTTCAGTACTTGCTCCTTCTTCTGACCCCTGCAGGGCAGTTCTTGATGTCCAGGAGTACCCCTTAACGGGGACTCCTGGAGTGCTTGTAGCCTCTTCAGATGCAAGGTTGAAACTGGAGAATGGGGACTCCTGGGACCTGGCTATGCTGTGCAATTTCATCTGGGTCACATGTGCATCACTAGCCTATCAGATGGGTTGAGAACCTATGAAGTAATGTCTGGACTGTCATGGATACAACATAACACAATGTCACTTTGTGTCCTGCCTTGGATATCATCACTGCCTATCTCCCAGACCCTTCCCCGATAAAACACTACAGCCATTGTCAGCTCTAGCCAACTCTTGTTTCAACCAACTATTGCTCACAAACCTTTCCCCCACTTACTGACCCCACTCTAAAAATCTGCACATTTTTCTGCACTTTGTAGATATTGCCAGTACAACCCAGACTATGTGTTATGTAGTCTGGTTAGTATATAGTTTTCTTTCTCTGACCATCTTATATTTTGCAAATATTACTATTTGTAAGAGTTGTTTTGTGTTCCCTTGTATGCTTGTGTCATGGAGACTGCATTATCTATATAGGCTTTCATGCTCTTACAGTATGGTGTGAAATTGGTAGGCACAAAAAAATGCCAAATTCATACTACGCTGCCTGATCAAGCAGTTAAGTTGGCACTTTTTTGCCAACTGCCCGATATGACATGGTGATGCACCTGTGAAATATCCCTTACTATGTGATTATATGCTTGTTTGATTTTGATTTTATTACTTGCATTGTGTGACTGCTTTGCTATCAGTAGCAACTTCAGTCCCTTGTGGATGGTTTACAAGTATACCAACTCTGATTCATTCAATTTAATTCAGTGGTTTGGATAAAGAAATGACTTGTTATAGCATACTGCCTTCAGCATACAAATTGTTTTACTCTTGTTTAAAAATCAAAAATGTAGTTTTCAGGGATCTTGAGACAAAAAAGCCTTGCAGCATTAGGAAAAATTGAACAATTAGATTTAAGATCTCCACAATTACAAACCACCATTTAATTCTGTTTTTCTTTTGGTGGTTTTGTGTGGTAGCAGTGTTAGATATGGTTTTCCCAGATTTAAGAGGCAGCTGTGTCAGTGCATACAGATACGGCAACAGCCTGTTGACACTTGCATTATTGACCGGCTATATAAATAACTTATGTCATCTTTGTATCAGGGTTTCAGAACTGGAGAGCTAATGTCATCCAATCATGTAGGGAGTCAATGGAACATTTAAAAAAAAAAAAGAGTACAGCTAATGATTTGTTTACTGCCTTTATGACATGATGGTTAGGTCTTGTGTGGAATGAAAGTCACACTGAGAGTTCGTTTGCTAACAGCCATGCATCACAAACTAGCATTTGTGTACCTTTCCATCATTAATTAGCCTGTATGTGTCTGGGATGCAAATTTACCTTAAAATAAGAAACTCTGCTTCAGATATTGTTGGAAGTGTTTTGCACACTGTTTACTGTAAGTTCAGAAAATGGACTTCAGGGAAATGGTTTGAAAGTACTGGCTGTTTTTTTCAATTATAGTTAACTCAGGTAGAAATAAGGGCAGATTTATATGGAGAATAGTTGGGGGTGGGGTTAATGTAAAATACCATTTTCTTTGAAATATGTTGCTGAATTACAACTATGTGGCCCTAGGGTCAACAGTGGCAGTGCTATAAGAAAATAAAAACAGTACTTTGTAGGTAGACAATGGAATACGAAAAGAAGTGGAAATGGATATCTTTTTATTTACTTATTCTTTGGTAACTGGGCCTGTTTTCAGGGGTGACCCAGGAGCATTGAGGTGGTTAAGTGACTTGCTCAGAGTCACACAGTATGCAAGTGGAGGTTGTGGGAATCAAACTCAGTTCTGCTGGATGTACCAAGCTCATTCACAGCTCACTACTCTAACCTCTAGGCAATACTGCCAGTCCCTGTCTGTAGCAAATTAGGATTATGCTGTAAAACTCTGTGAGTAAATGGAAGTAATGTGTTAAATCCAGTGATGTGTAGTAACATGTTACAAGTAACATATTACAGTAATCTAATTACATTCCCATGTAACATGCTGTAATTACTGATTACTTGTAATAAAATGTAATATTGTGAAGTTACTGATTACATTTTCTTACAAATAATGGGTTACTGTAATGCGCTTAGTCCCTATTACTTTTCAAATGTGGTTTGCTGCAGGAACCATGAATAACTCACTAACTGCCACCTGTGATTCGCACACTACCAGCTTCTCAGGCATCACTAATGCAGCTTGCACTGCCCACTTCCTCATTGTCTCTCTTTTTTTAACTGATCCCATTGCCACCATAACTGCACTGGACTGTTGCCTTGGCTGTTGTCTTGGTTGGAATACTAATGGATGGTCTTTGAAGTTGCCGTCTTTGTTTACACAGTCGGCTCTCTGAGCTTTATAGCATTTGGATCACTACAATGAAGACAATTTTCACTCCATTCATCTGGTGCCAGTATTTGTGTTTCTGCATTTTGGTTTGCTTACCAGGAACATTTGGAGCATCTGGAGTGGGGATTGTTGCTGCACAGCTCTCCTCCCCCACTACAAAGTTACACTTTAACTGCTTGAAGTTGGTGGCTGGAGAAGAGCTGAATGTCAGCAATTTTCGGTTCCATCCTTGGAATGCGCTGGCCATTGTGTGCCCTCTCATTAGGGTGCCAAACCCGCAAGTTGTCAATCAGGTTTCATATGGGGGTTGTGCTTCCTGCACCCCCCATGTAGGGGTCTGTCCCCTACCACTCCCCCTTACTTAGGATTCTAACTCTGGGGGAGGGTGGATGTCAGGGTAGGTGATGACTTTTGGGTTTGGCATCCTAATGATGGGGCACACAACAGCTGGCATGCCAAGAGTGTGCAGTGGCACTTCACACCTCTTTTTAGGGCCGCAGTGGGAATAGCCCTGCAGACCTCTTGCAATGAGAAAAGGACTCAGCACATTCCTTCTGACTGAACAGTATGTTGGACTTGCACCACAGTAGCTTCTGCCTCCGTGGCATCCAAAGAGCACTCCACTCTTTGTTTCCATTGGCAGTGCACTATTTTGTTCTTGTAAAAATCAACAGTGTCTTGATCGCAACACTGGGGTATTGGACATCCCCCAGGGTCACGCTTATGTTTCTGGGGGGGTGCAGAGAGGGAGGGTTGGGTAGGGGGATCTCTATAAATTAAAAATCCTGGGTCGTGCCTGAAAATAGGCATTCCTATGCCTAGTGCACTCACCCGGTAAACAAATAAAAGAAAAGAAAATGACGGTCATGGCTGAACACGGCACACTCTGCCATGTCTAAAATGGCCCCCACCATCTGCTGCACATGCACTAGTAGTTGCATATGCGCAGTAGAATATGGTGGCCATCTTGGACACAGCAGAGTGTGCCGTGACTGACGATTTTGTTTCTTTTAAATTATAGATATCCCCCCACCTGGCCCTCCCTCTCAGCTCCCTTCCCAATCCCCCAGTGTCACAGTTAGGAAGCTGCTGATTTTTTTATTTAAATTATACATATCCCCCCATCCAACCCTCCCTCTCAGCACTCACAACCCCTCCGAAACATAATAGTGGCACTGGGGTTGCCCAATCCCCCAGTGTCTCGATAGCAAATCTGTTTACTGACCCCCTAAACTATGGTGCATGTGCGGTTATTTGTGCCTTTTTTGTTAAATTTTTTTATATATTATTAGTTTCTCTCCCCCATCTGACCCACCTTCTCATCACCAACCACCCCACTTCCCCACAGAAATGTAACAATGGTACTGGGGGGTGATCAATCCCCCAGTGCAGGAATCCTCGTTTTGTTTTTACCTGTAAAAAAAAAAGGTCCATTGATGTCTTTTGTGGCCTTTCCTTATCCCCCACCTGACCCTCCCACACAGCATCTACCACCCTAACCCCCCCCGAAGCCCTTACCTACCCATTGGGGGTCCAACAGCGTAACCCTCTCTGGACTGCAGACGCATCTTCACTCTTCAAAGCCAGACAGTGAACTGAAGAAAGAGATATGCGGTTCAATGTATTTCAGTGGTGTTTTGAACTCTTGGCCATTTTTGCATATTTTTGGTCCAAATTTCAACTTGCCTTTTTTGGGACCCCACCTCATGAACAATGGCACTGTCATTAGGCAGATCTGTCCTGAAAGGTGCTTTCATGGTCCCTGTGCAAAATCACCTTTCGAGCAGGAGTTGAAAAATGTCTCTGCCCATGTTCATGAGGTGGGGTCATAAGAAGGTTATGTTGAAAATTTGGTGTAAAAAATATTAAAAACAACAAAGTTGTAATGCCCCAGTTGGGGGCTTACCTGAAAGCCCCCGAAAAGGCTAATTTCCCCCAGGGTTTTGGTCCACCCCTCATCTTTTTTTTGCCCAGGTCCTGGTCTTCCTGGTTTGCCCTTCTGTCCAGATCCTCTCCTGCGGGCCCCCACAATGGTTTTAGAGAGAGAGTAGGGCCAGAGGATCTGTAGCATGGAGCCACCAGCTTTGAAAATGGCACCGCAGTGCTGGTGAGCTCTACACATGTGAACTAAATGCATTTTCGAGTGGCAATCAGTGTGCCTCTTCAGTGGTCCCAGTCCCATTGGGTAATGAGAGAGGGACTGGAGAGGTGGCAGGAAAATGGCAGGAGCCATTTTTAAACCCACCAGTCATGCTAAAAGGATCGGGAGCTGCAACATTAATATTAACGAGGTGACACCCTTTAAAGTAATGAGTCCTGTCTAGCGCTGAGTAAAAGAGATAGGGCTGGGACAGGGGAAAAGGAAAATGGCTAAATACATAAAGATATGTGTACGAAAGTAAAAGGGGAAGACTGTCAGTCTGTGGAGGGAATAATAAAGTGATCCCACAGACTGCAGCCAGAGAGTAAAGTGGGGCTATATGTGTGTGCTGCCTAGGAGCAAGGTACAATGGCAGCAGTGACTGCAAAGAGGTTAATTGAATAAGTTAAGGATCAAGATGGCTGCCGGGCTGGGCGTGCTGTAAGCTGCAAGCTGCAAGTTGTGTTTTGAAAATCAAGTTTTATTTGTTTTTATTCATTTATTCGCTGTTTTTTTCATTTTACCGTTTTGTTCACTTGCTCGTTGGTTTTCCGTTTAGTTTGTCTGCTGCTCAAGCCCAAACTTGTCGGTTGGTTGGGGCTTTGCAGTGGGGAGGTAGGTCTCTGTGTGCAGTTCGGGAGTTTTTTGATCTGCCTGCAGCACATTGCGGACGCTTGGATGGCCCTGTTTGTCTGGGAAGGGGGCTTGTGTTGCTTTGAGCTCCCTCATTGAGACTTGTGTGGGGGAAACGGATTTGCCATTTTTTGCCTGCTCACTCCGTCAGGACACTCCGAGTTGGGGAGAGGGAGTGAGAATGAGAAGGAGTGAGTGAGACTTGCTGAGACTTGCTGAGGAATTGGTGTCTTATCACTGAAGCGGAGTCTGCAGAAGGATTTCCCCATTCTAGGTTGCTCGAGTTTCTGCTTCTGGATTGTTGGTGTGGTATAACACTGTATTGGGAGCGGTCTGATGGTGGGCTTTGAACCGGATTTTGGTGGGAGTAAAAGGTTGGCATTATGGACATCTAAACAGCGAGTTTGTCAACATCTGGTAAAGATGTGGCTGGGTTTTGCTGCTGCACGGGGGACCGAGCTTTGGGCCAGCTGGGGAGCTAGCTGGCGAGCTTGTAGTGTTCCTGGGTTCCTTGGAGGGTTGGCTGCTGTGTAGCCACTGCCTGGGAATCAAAGTTGCGGCAGGGAATACTTTGGCTGCAGCTGTTGCGGTTAGCGCTGAGGAGTCCCGCTCGCTTTTCTGTCGACCTGGAACACTTTTTTTGGAATAAATAACATCTCCACACAGCACTGCCCCTGCCTGCCCTAGCCGTGTTGGATTCTTCTCATTCAGACTGCCAGTATTTTACTGATTATTTCCACTATTAAACTCCTTACTTTGCTCCAGAATTGTGGCCAGAGCTGGTTTTCTATCTTGGACAGTGAGAGTGCTTCTACGTTGGTATCCCGGGTGGTGAGAGGACCTGGGTGTCCAAACTTCATTTTTATTTATTGACTGGTTGACAATTCCTGGATTTTTAAACTGTTTTTTGATCTAATTTGACTAGACTATCCCCCAGGCTGTGAGAGGGCCGAGGGAGACGTCAAAATATTACATCTTGCACACTCAGTAAGAGGGGGTTGCTGATGTCTGCTTCTTCCTGTTATTTATTTTGATTTATTCTTTTCTGATTTAATTTGAGCAGATTATCTCCCAGGCTGTGAGATGGCCTAGGGGGACTTGAAAACTTTATGCTCTTGCATACTCAGTGAGAGGGGGTAGCAGGAGACTTCTTATTTTTGTTATTATTTTTCTCTTTTCCTGGTGATTTTCTGAGAGCCAAGTATTAGACTGTACCATCTATGTAGTGTTAAGTAGGGTTTATTTTAACTTTTATTTTATTATTTATTATGGGTGGGTATATAATAGTTAGCGAATTTTAGTGGACTATAATGAATGATTAACTTGGTATTGTAGTCATTAATTTGTTTTATATTGTTTTGGGGGAATATCGTTTTTAAATTGTTTAGTTTTGAGTGTTGGGCCAGGCTGTGGACCTTTGAGATGTGTTCGCCTGCCCCCCCCCGTCATGCGATACTCAGCCTCTGCTCTTCGCTCCCTCCGCCCTTTTCATACCCCTCCTTTGGTGTTTTCTACCTACCAACAGTGTCGGGCTTGGGTTATTGCCCGCAGGAGAGGGGGAAGGGGTGGGGGGGTGAACAGTGGAGGCTGGAGGAGCAGGTTGCTCTTATTAGGGTGGTTAAGCCCAGAAGACACCCTGGGGCGAAGTGGAGCTTGGAGCATGGACCATCTTGTTTGGTCCCCATACCCAAGGGCACCATCATTGGTGATGGGCAGGTAGCCGGGGAAGCCAAGGAGTTTTGTCCAACCCAGGCGCTGTTATGCAATGCCAGATCTGTCCGGAACAAGACTGCTGTGATTTCAGATCTTGTTGGTTCGACAGATCTGGCTTGCATCACCAAGACCTGGCTGAATGACAATGTGGGACCAATACTTGAGGCCACAATTCCAGCCAGGTATTCGGTGATACATCACCTGAGGTTGGACCGCTGGGGCTATGGGTCTGTTTAAGACCAAATTGGCACTCACTAGTGTTTCAGTAGAGGAGACCATCTCTTTTGAATGAGTTGTTGTGGCAGGTGAAGGCTATCGAATTGCTCTTATCTACTGTTCACCCGGTGATGGGAAGCAATTCCTTAAGGAAGTGGCAGACTTCGTCGTCAGCATGGCTTTTGAGTCTTCCAGGCTGATGGTCCTGGGTGATTTTAATGCTTGGATCGACAACGAACTCTCTCAATTTGGACAACACTTCCTCCAATTAATGGATTCACTGGGCCTAACACAGGTGGTTACCACTGCCACATATAAAGGTGGCCACTCCCTTGATTTGGCTTTCCTCCTGGGGATCACGGCCTCTGACGTGGGGGTGGAACCAGTCGGTTGGTCCGATTACTACACTGTGAGATTCTATTTTGGCACCCCACCTTGTAGGCCGACCCCTGTAGAAATGGTCAGGTACCGCCCTTTGCAAAATATTTCTTCCAATGACCTTACTGTGGTTCATGACCTATCAAAATTTCCTGTGCATTGCAGTGATCCAGAGACATTGGTGGTGGCTTATAATAATGCTATTACCTCTGCCCTGGATTCTATTGCTCCAGTTCTTGAGCGTCCTCTCTCCCTTCGACCTAGGGCTCCATGGTTTGATGGGGCCTTGAGGGAGTTGCGGCGACTTGGACGCAGGTTAGAACATTGTTGGCAGAAATCTGGCCTGGATGCTGACCACCTTAGACTGTTAGAACATTATGAATTCTATCAGTCAGAAATTTCTCGTAAGAAGGCAGGGTTCCAGTCCGGGGAAATTTCTGCTGCTCAGAACCAACCAGCTCAGCTGTTCAGAACTGTGGACAGATTGTGCAACCCAACCTGTCCACAGTTCCATAGAGTGTTTTCACAATTACAGTGTGATGAACTTGCTCGGTTCTTTGCTGATAAGGTGGCTGACATTAGGTCAGAGATCCACTCGACACATTCTATGTGGGTTGCTACTGGTCAGGAGTCAGTCACCACCCCTTCATTTTCCTGGAGTACCTTTGACTACCCGGAAATCGTGGATGTTATGCGGATTGTCCAAAGGTTGTGCTCTACCTGCTGTAGTTTAGATCCAGGTCCTACCTCCCTAATTTTGGGGTGTGGGGAATCTATTCTCCTGGTTCTAGCACAGATAGTCTGGTGCTCCCTTGACTTGGGTGACTATTCCTGTTCCTTGAAAGAGGCAGTGGTGACACCCTTGTTGAAGAAAGCTTCTTTGGACCCAGACCGTCTTGCCATCTACAGACCTATCTCGTACCTCCCCTTTGTGTGGAAGGTGATTGAGAAAGTAGTGATGACCCAGTTGGAGAACCACTTGACCATCCATAGCATCTACGAACCTCTCCAATCAGGTTTTAGAAAGAGGCATGGTACCGAGACCATGCTGGTTCGGGGTGCTCAATGATCTCCTGATGGCGAGAGACCAGCGAAAACGGTCCATTTTGGTATTATTAGCTCTGTCATCAGCGTTTGACACCATTGACCATGGGGTTCTATTGGAGCACCTAAGATGTATTTGTGGGCTTTCTGGGACTGTTCTCAGATAGTTCACTTCATACCTCACCGGAACAACTCAAAGGGTGGTTTCAGGGTTTTTTTCCTCTGATCCCATCTCTTTGTTTTGTGGGGTTCCTCAGGGCTCTATATTGTCCCCCCATGTTGTTTGCGGTGTACATGCTTCCCCTCGGAGACATTGTGAGATGGTATGGGCTGAGGTTTCATTGTTATGTCGATGATACCCAGCTATACCTGTCCTTTGCACCTGACCAGGAAGGAGCTGTCTCAGTATTTAACAACTGCCTTATTGAAATCCAGGATTGGATGAGGTCCAGTTGGCTGAAGTTGAACTCTGGGAAGACAGAGGTGATGGTTTTGGATTTGGCCAGCTCCCCATCTGGATTGTTTTTTGGGGATGTCGAGCTACAGGTCTCTGAACGGGTGCGAGACCTGGGGGTGATATTAGATGTGGGGTTGACTCTCCAGTCCCAGGTGTCAGCAGTGGTTAAGTCATCTTTCTACCATCTAAGAAACATCATCAGGATCAAGCACCTTGTTCTCTCCAGTGATCTGCCAACTCTAATCCATGCCTTTGTGACCTCGCGACTAGACTATTGCAACTCGCTTTACTTTGGGCTTCCGGGGGTTGATATCCACCACTTGCAGCTGGTGCAGAATTCCGCAGCACGGTTGTTGGTGGGCACTCCTAGATCTTCTCACATTACACCGGTGCTGCGGGATCTGCACTGGCTCCCAGTTCAGTGGCGGATCTCCTTCAAAGTCAGATTACTGACTATTAAAGCCTGCATGATCTGGGCCCTGACTACCTGAAAGAACTCCTGATCCCTTACCACCCTGTGAGATCACTCCGCTCAGCCAATGAGGGGTTGCTAGAGATTCCAAGGGTGACTTTAAAATCTGCTGGAGCCCGTGCTTTTATGTTTATGGCCCCGTCCCTTTGGAATTCTCTACCCCATCAGATTAAGGAGTGCACGACTGTGGGGAGTTTTAGACAGGCTTTGAAATCTTTCCTTTGGGAAAAAGCCTTTGTTGATAATGTTTTCTGATTTGATTTGTCTGGTTTTATGATGCTGATTTTTGTATTTATATTTTATTGTAATGCGCCTTGAAATTTGAAAGGCTCACAATAAATAAAGTTTATTATTATTTATTACTATTATTATTATTAATGTAGGCAGTGGGATAACAGGGCACGGGTGGCTACAGCTGTGTAGGGAGATAATTTAAATGAAAGATTACTGTTTGGCTGCAGGGACACTTGAAACTTGGGACGCTGTATACATCTGTGGACACTTTTCACCACAGTCACCATGTTTGGGCAGCCATGTGACACCACCCAGTCAACCACCTAGCCAGGATTCTTGCCAAGAACTCTGGGACTGATTGAAAGGACTTTTGGCGGAAAATACCGGGTAATGTCTAGGCACCTTTTTCTGCACCAATGAGGCATCGAGAGAGCCTGATATATATTACTTTTTGCCTAAAGGCTGTGGCTCCAGCCAATGGGGAGTGATAAAGCAAGGACTGTTAGAGTTTGAGTCAATTCAGGGACAGCTGCTCCAGAGGGAGGGTGATTCTTACCCCTGGAGAGATTGGGGCTGCGAGATGGACCTGTCTGGGGGCTGTCAGAAATTTGTCTCCCAGGGCAGGAAGGGCCTGCCCGATCAGGGAAAGAAAGAAGCAACTGGAAGAGAAAAAGGGAAAGTTGGAGGTTGCTGAATTGTCCTCATTGTTCTGAAGTTGCACCACAGCAGTGAGGCAAAAGAAGCAGAGAATAAAGGTTGTGTCCTGAGCCTGAACTAAAAGGACAAAGGTTGGGACTAAGCCTGAGGAAAAGACCAAGGTTGCGTTCTAAGCCTGGGAAAGAACGAAGGTTGTGTCTGAACCTGGGAAAAGACAGGAAAGCAGTGGATGAGAACATAAATGCGATGAGGAAAAAGAAAAGGAAGAGTGAACCTCTTCGATTCAGAGAATTGCTAGTACCTGCACAGTGAGAAAAGGGACTGTGTGTGCAGGTGATGATGTGTGAGCCAGATTGCAAAGGTGGCTGTGTTAAAGTTGAGAGACTGGGAAAGCAGAAGAATGGATAGGTGCTTTCTGGTCGGAGTATCGCTGTCTGATCCTGAGATACAGCAGAGAGAGAAATGGAATGCTGTGGCTGCACACCGTGGCTGGAAAGAGACAGGAGAAAGAGAATAGCAGATGAGAATGGCTGAATGTTCGGCTGGCACCTAGGGACAGGTGAAGAACTGGCTAACACCCATCAAGTGAGGTTTACCGCTATAGGGGGTCACGGGTCTTGTACCCGAGTACTAGGGTGCTCTGATGAAGGGAGCTGGGCCGTGGAGCCACCTTCCGGTCTGAGTCCTCTGTGGTGGTAAGCCTTGTGCACGTGCTCTGCAACAGGGCTTGTAATGGGCTGAAGGGGACAAGCTGCAAGATCTGCGAACAAGAGGAAAGAATGTGCAAGCTGCAGCCTCTGTGCCCCTGTTGAACCTTGGCACCCAGTTCTGCTCTGTGCCATCCATCCCCAGGATTCCTGTGAACCGTTCCATCTGAGGACTGAGTCTGCAGAACCATAGCTTGGCAGAAGACACCAGGAGAAAGGACTGCTGTGTGACTGAACTTCTCTGCTGGGACTAAAGTAGAAGAACTTTTGTATTTGGACCTTTAATTTAGGGTAAAAAAACTAACATAAAAAAAAGTGTGTGTTTGGGTTAACTGAACTGAATGGGTATCTGAAGAGTTATCTAGGTGCAAATCTCAGGTGACTGAAAGGACTTAACTGCTGTGAAGTTTAAATTACTTGTAGAAAGATCTGGTAAGTAGGGGGAGTGGCTTAGCTAGAAGGAAGCTACATTTAAAGACTGCCTTAGAAAGATTCTGCTACTAGCTTAGCAGAAGACACCAGGAGAAAGGACTGCTGTGTGACTGAATTTCTCTGCTGGGACTATATTGCCCTCCTTCCCTCCGCTCCATCCCCCAACCCAAAGCTAGTTCTATTTTTATAGGCACAGGATTTGACTGACAACAGGAACTTCCTGTTTAGGGGCAGGAAGTGAGTGATCACAGAACCACCAAGGACCCACCATCCTAGAAGGGCAAGAGTAGCTCTCCGGCCCCCTCTAGCTGCTGGAGGTCTGTCTCTGAGCAAGTAAATGGTCTACTGAGAAATATAGGATATTCTTATCTCTGAACAGGACAATCAGGAGCTTAAAGGGCACACAGGTAGAAAGTAAGGAGAGAGAGAGAAAAAAAAAAACAGAGGAAAGAGTAAGGATTGCAAACAGTTAAGGGGCCAGAAATAAGACATGATTGGAGTGGTGCAGTGCAGTGGCTGTGGAGCAGCAGTCTTCCGGAGATGTTCTGGAGGATGTGGTGTTGTCCCATCTGCAGGTACCTCTGGGCTGAGGAAGGAGGTTGCTCATCTCCAGGCTGAGTTGGCCAGGATTTGTGGGACCTCCTCTTCCATCCAGGGACCACCAGTGCTACTGCCATTGCCTCAGAGGTTGCCAAGAAAGAGGACGGTTGGATCACAGTGGGCTCAGGGAGGGTGAGGGTGGTGGAACAGAGTGCATCCCTCCAGTTGTACCTCTCCACAATTCTATGCCATTCTGGCAAAGTGTGGTTCCTCTGGAGGCACCCACAGTGGAGACCAAGGAGGATGTTGGGAACATCCACAAAGGAGACCCCTGGGGAGGGTGGCAGGGGACCCTGCAGGGAAGGAAACAACTCCTGGTGGGGACTCCATTGTTAGGAAGGTAGAACTGGGGAGGAAGGGAGAGGAGGTGGTGCCTGCCTGGGCGCCATGGCTTGAGGGAGAGGGAGCGAATCCTCAGGATTGCCAGAGCAGCTGCACAGGAGAGGGAGCTGGATGTCATTGTCCACCTAGGTACAAATGACCTGGCTAAGAAAGGATTAGAGAAGTACAGGAAGAGTTTGTGAATTGGGGAGGGCCTTAGTCAAGTAGCACGACGGTAACCTTCTCGGAGGTGCTACCCATCTATGGCATAGGAGGCTAGGTGTTCCTGCATCAGGATTCAATCCAGTGGTTGAAAACTGGTGTGGAGCTCAGGGATTTGGCTTCATTGGGGACTGGGGTCCACCTGGAGTGATGAAGCCTATACTGGCATGATGGGCTGCATCTGTCCGGGAGGGAACCAGGATCCAGGTGATAGGTTTAATGCTTCATCCGCAAGCTTTTAAACTAGCCAAGGGAGGCACTTGAAAGGAGCAGGAAAATCCTAGCCCCCAATAATCACGGGTAGTGGGTGCAAACACCAACATAGAGGTGTCGATAGGGAGAAGGGCAGGGGAAATGGAGAAAGTGACAAAGGCAAGAAGGACAGGGATGGGGCAAAAGGGAGTAAGGCCATCAGGAAGTGGAGGGTAATGAGTACCAATGCCCGTAGTCTGGGCAACAAGCTCCCTGAGCTGATGGCCTTAATGGAAGAGGGAAGCCTGGATATTGTAGCAGTCACAGAAACATGGTACACAGAGAACCATGACTGGGATGTTAACATACCAGGGTACATAACCTACAGGAGAGACAGGCAGGGGAGAAGAGGGGAGTAGTCTCTATGTAAAGGAAGGGATAAAAGCAACTGAACAAAAGAGTAAACAGGGTGGAGAGGAGGCACTGTGGGTCACCTTGGAGACTGGAAAGGGTACCACAATCTGTACAGGGATTGTATACAGACCCCCATGTCAGGGGGAAGGAATGGACAAGGATATGATAGAAGGTATTCTTAGAATGGCAGAGAAAGGGGAGATACTGTTGATGGGAGACCTGAATATGCCAGATGTTAACTGGAGCACATTTGCTGCAGCCACATCCAAGAGCAGGGCCATTCTTGATGCCTCCAGGTGGCAGGCATTAGACAGCTAGTTTCGAACCCACTGTGAGGGAGCAATCTAGACCTCGACTCTCAAACGGGGCAGTGAGAGGATCTCAGATCTAGAAGTGGGTTGCCATCTGGGGACAAGTTGCCATCAAACAGTGTGGTTCACGCAACTCAGCTACAGAGTCAAGCCATGCAAAAGTGAGGGTACTGGACTTAGGAGGCTGACTTTGGCAAGATGGAGAGAGGTCCTAGAAAAGCACTAGCAAACAGGCTAGAAGGAGGTGGAGCAACAATGGGGAATTATCAAAACTGCATCACAGAGGCAACAAGTTTGTGTGAAGCAAATAAACAAATCAAAATGAAAGAAAAGCCACTATGGTTCTCAAAAGAGGTGGCTGGAAAGTCAGGAAGAAAGATAGCATTCCGGAAGTATAAGGAAACACAGAAGGAGCAGGACAGAGAGCTGTACCAGTTAAGGCAGAAGGAAGCAGGGAGGAAAGTCAGAATAGCAAAGGCCCAAACTGAGGAAAAGATAGCGAACTCAGTTAAGAAGGGGATAAAACCTTTATAGGTACATCAGCGAGCGAGAAAGACAAAGGGAGGGATAGTGAGGCTGAATAGAATGAACGTGGTGTGCAGACGGGACAGTGAAAAGGCGGATACTGAATGAGTATTTCTGCTCAGTATTCACAAAAGAGGAGGGAAGTGCCTAATCCAATTAACAGAAGCACTCTTGATAGGGGGTCGATCCCAGTCCTTTCACAGAAGAAAGGGTTCTGCAAGAACCCTAAAACTGAAGGTGGACAAAGCAATGGGTCCTGATGCATTCACCCCAGAATTCTAAAAAGAATTAAGGAGGAACTAGTGAAACCACTGGCTACTCTTTTTAATAAATCATGGGAGGATGTGTGGTACCTGAGGACTGGAGGAAGGCGGATGTGATCTCCTTCACAAAAGTGGGACCAAGACAGAGGCAGGAAACTACAGACCTGTCAGTCTGACCTCTGTGGTAGGGAAAGTGATGGAGTCACTTCTGAAGGAAAGAAAGTTGAATACCTAGAGGCCAGTGGAGCACAGGACCAAAGGCAGCATGGGTTCACAGGAGGAAGGTCATGTCAGACGAATCTAATAGATTTCTTTGACTGGGTGACCAAAGTAGTAGACCAGGGAGGGCTGTGACATGGCCTCACCTAGACTTTAGCAAGGCATTTGACACAGTTCCACACAAAAGATTAATAGTCAAATTAACCAGCCTGGGAGTGGGTCCCAGTGTGGTAGCCTGGGTAAAACATTGGCTGGACAACAGGACACAGAAGGTAATTGTAAATGGAGTCCACTCGAAGAAAGGGGGTTACTAGTGGGTACCGCAGGGTTCAGTATTGGGTCCAGTCCTTTTAATGTCTTCATCCGTGACATTGCAGAGGGCTGGAAGGAAAAGTATGCTTTGCAGATGACACAAAGATCTGCAACAGGGTTGATACACAAGGAGGCTGGAAAGGATGAAAAGGGACTTGCAAGGTTGGAGGAATGGTCAGAAGTATGGCAGCTAGATTCAATGCAAAGAAGTGCAAATATTGCACCTGGGAGACAAGAACCCAGGGAAGAATACACAATGGGTGGGAGGTAGTAACAACAACAAAAAGGAAAGGGACCTGGGGTAATCATATCAGATGACCTTGGTTAGCAAGCAATGGAGAAGGCAGTAGGGAGGCTGGGAGTATACTGGGATGTATAGGGAGAGGCATCATCAGCAGAAAACAGGAAGTTGTTATCCCTCTGTACAGACAGTTGGTGAGACCCCATCTGAGTACTGTGTCCAGTTCTGGAGACCCCATCTCCGCAAGGACAGAGACAGGATAGAGGCAGTCCAGAGGAGGGCAACTAAATGGTGCAGGGTCTGCAAGAGAAGCTGTTAGAGGAGAGGCTAAAGGAGCTTATTATGTATACCTTTGAGGAAAGAAGGAGAGGGGACATGATAGGAACTTTAAGTACCTCAGTGGAATCAACAAAGTCCAAGAGGGTAGCATCTTTCAGAAAAGAGACTTACAAGAACAAGGGGACACAATTTAAAGATAGAAGGAGGCGTGTTCAGGGGCAATGTGAGGAAGTATTATTTCACAGAGAGGGTAGTGGATGCATGGAACAGCCTTCCTGAGGAGGTTGGGGTCTAAAACTGTGGGAGAATTCAAGAATGCATGGGACAAACATAAGGCAATTCTTGTGGGGAGTAGGAAGAAATAGGCTGTTGGTTAACTAGGATCTGCGGCCTATCCTGTAGGTAGGGAAATGGGCAGACTAGATGGGCCTAGCGGTCCTTATCTGCCGTCAAAATCTATGTTTCTATGTTTCTATGTTTCTATGAGTCAACAGCTGGAATTGCCCTGCACCTGGGGACTGTAAATATGTTGTCACACTGGGGCAGGAGGTAGGGCTAAGAGCTAGAGGCAAAAGGTTAAGGGAGCGCTAACCAAAGGCAAAGGGAAAATGTATATAGCGTGCCAACGCTGGCTACAAGCTGCACCTAAGGCTTGTCACTTTAAAACTGGGTACCCAGGATAGGACTGTTGAGTAAATGGACTAGGACCTGTGTGTGTCTGTGCTTGGGTATGTCTGCAGCAGTTAGCTAGATAGATAGACCTATGGCTGCATTGATTTAAACCTGGGATTGGATTGGAACTGAAAAGAGAAATGTGATTTTGGAAATGCCAATCTTTAAATTGCTTACTTGACCTCTATTCCACTACCCCAATCGTAAACTCTCTCCTGTAAATAAACCATAAAGTTATTGCTTTGCAGCAGAAATGAATCCAGAGCCTGAGTTTAGTGAGCCTGTGTATTGATGAAGTGAAAAGGTAAATGTGGTAACTGAATGTGGAGAGGTTCGAATCCTGGTAAGTCCATGTCTGGGGTAACTGTTTTGGAGAGGTGGGTTGGAACGACATCCCAGGGGCTGTACTGCAGATAATCAGACCCATTTAAAATATACTCTGGGTGGAAGCACTGCCATTTTATGTTAACTTTTGGGAAAGGACCCCTATTTTGTAACTATGGGAACCCAGCTCCCATGCCTTTGATCCTGCCGGCAGGGCAGGGGCAGTGGCCCTCTCCAGGATGGTGCCAGAGAGGGGCTACATCATGGAGACACTGCTGGGATCTCCTGCACCAGTCACGCCGAGCATAGACCCCCCCAGCTCACTAAAGCTGGGAACCTTGCAAGTGGAGGGAAAATGGAAACAAGGCTATGAAAAGTAATGGAGAAGTGATTTTGGCACCAAAACTGATATTGGCCTGTTCATTTGTGGTCGATGTAGTAATTGGGGAGTGCACACCCCTGGTGGTCAAAGGTGGAAATGCTCCAAAATATGTGCCACTGGTAAAATAATGGTGCCAAGGGTCCCTGTGAAGGGTTTATACCATCTAAAGCTCTGAGACAATGGGGTAAGGTGTAAAATTGATTGGAATAGATGATGATGATTGAAAATGAGAAAAATGATTGATGTTATTAAATAGAATAGGTAACCCTAAGCATAGAGTAGGATGTCATAGTGTTTGGCATTACTGTAAATGAGATTGGGTTACAGAGATGACTTGAGAGTAAGTCCCTTGTCTTGGTGTGGATGCCAAGCATTTAAGGAGGGGAGGTAAGTCTCTATGGGGCTACCTGAAAGCCCCTAAAGACTTGTTTCCAGTGGGTTTTGGTCCACTCCCCCATCATTTTTTTTGCCTTGTGCACGTGCTCTGCAAAGGGGCCTGTAATGGGCCGAAGGGAACAAGCTGCAAGATCTGCAAACAAGAGAAAAGAAGGTGCAAGCTGCTGCCTCTGTGCCCCTGTTGAATCTTGGTGCCCGGTTCTGTTGTGTGCCATCCATCCCCAGGATTCCTCTGAACTGTTCCATCCAAGGACTGAATCTGCAGAACCATGCGTAAACAGCAGCAATTGCTCTGTACCTGGGAACTGTAAATATGTTGTCCCACTAGGGCAGGAGGTAGAACTAAGGACTAGAAGGAATTGGTAAAGGTAGCTCTAACCAAAAGCAAAGGGAAAATGTATAAAGTTTAACTCAAGTAAGCTTGCCAGCGCTGGCTACCAGCTGCATCTCAGGCCTTCAACTCTAAAACTGGGTACCCAGGATAGGACTATGGGGTTAATGGACTGGTACTAGTGGGTCTGGGTTTGGGTATGTCTGCAGCAGTTTGCTAGATAGATAGACATATGGGTGCATTGACTGAAACCTGGAATTGGATTGGAATTGCAAAGGGAAATGTGATCTAATAAATGCCAATCTTTAAATTGCTTACTTGACCTCTATTTCACTACCCCAATCGTAAACCACCCCCGTAAATAAACCACAACATTATTGTTTTGCAGTAGAAATTAATCCAGAGCCTGAGTTTAGTGAGCCTGTGTATTTATTAAGTGAAAAGGTAAATGTGGTAACTGAATGTGGGGAGGTTCGAATCTTGGTAAGTCCACGTCTGGGGTAACTGTTTTGGGGAGGTGGGTTAGTACGACATCCCAGGGGGTTGTACTGCAGATAATCAGACTCATTTAAAATGTATTCTGGGTGGAGGCACTGCCATTTTATGTTAACCTTTTGTAAAGGACTCCCTTGTTATAGCTATATGAACCCAAGCCCCTTGCCTTTGATCTGTCCGGCAAGGCAGGGGCAGTGGCCCTCTCCAGGATAGCATCAGAGAGGGGCTACAAAGCTATGAGCCTATGTTCAATTTTGTGAACACAGCCATGTAACATTAGTAATTTTCAATATTTTTAACCCAAATTTACAACATAGCCGTATCTTTACAGCACCTCATGAATGTGACAGCTGTCATTTTTCAGATCCTAGTCAAAAAAAATTGTTTTACATCCTGAAAGGTGATTTTGTGGTCCCTGCACAAAATCACCTTTTGGGTAGGAGTTGAACATTTCTTTGCCCTTTTTCATGATGTGAGGTCATAAGAAGGCTATGTTGAACATTTGATGTAAAAATATTAAAAAACAACAAAGTTATGAGCCTACATTGAATTTTGCAAACACAGGCTCATACTGTAATTTTCAATATTTCTACCTCAACTTTTCAATATAGCCATTTCTTTACAACACTTCATGAATGTGACAGCTGTCATTTTAAACTTCTGCCCAAGATGTATTTTTGCATCCTGAAAGTTGATTTCGCAGTCCCTGTACCAAATCACCTCTCGGGCAGGAGGTGAACATTTGCTCTGCCTTTCTTCATGAGGAAGGGTCTTAAGAAGGCTATGTTGAAAGTCTGGTGTAAAAATATTGCAAAACAGCAAATTTAAGAGCATACATTATATTTTGCTTATGCAGGATCGTAACTTTGGTAATTTTCAATATTTTTACCCCAAATTCCTCAACTGCAGCCATATTGGCTCTGGCCAGAGTTGTTTCCTTAGCAGTGGTAATGCTGATATTGTTGACCTATCTGTTAACAGTGGTGCCTTTGTGATGACTGAGCACTGTCTGCTCTGTGGTGCCTGCATTTCGATGGAATCCAGGGGTATGAACATTAGTAGCCCACAGAGCCCTGGCCCATTACTCTTGCTTGCCATTTGCATGCCCTCATGATGACTTTATATTAGTACAGTGCCTACTCTACTTGCTTGCCTGCCTTTCTTTGCTCCTATCCATACTACTGACTGATCGATTGAATTGTTGGCCTACCAGGCTGCCAAACCGAACCTACGATGAGGACTGTCTGCTCTGTGCGGCACTTCAAAATACTGTGGGGTACAAGAATAGTGGCCCACATGAGTCCCATCTCATTACGTGCCATTTATGTGTCCTCATGGTTAGTAGTTAGTAGACAATACCCCTTTGCTTTGCTGCTAGCCTGCTTGGGTGTGACCATCGGCCGAACCTGAGGACTGCATGCTCCTGCTGCAGATTGGCATCCAAAAAAAGCTGTTACCAGTTACAGCTTTGCCTGCTGCTGCTTAAGGTGAGTGACTCTAAGTCCCTCTGGTCATGTTACTGTTTTGTTTTGATATTGTGTGCCGTGCAGTAAATAGTAAACTAACTGGCAATCTTTAGTGTTTGAATCGCCATTCACCACCCTGCTGATTTGTATTTCTTTTAAAATGTCTGTCTCCTCTTTTCTTTAAAATGATATGCCCAGTGCCTGTCTTGCTGCAGCAACATGTGTGTGTGTCTCATGCTCCCACCCCACCTCGCATTCTCCAACCCCATGACATGACCAACTACGTCTGCAGGCTGCTACTGGCCTCAAGCCCCCTCCAATAGATTACACTCACACTCCAACTTGTCATCTCCCCTTCTAAGAAGGGGAGATGACTGATCGGAGCATGAGTTTGGTCTATCGGTGAGGGCTGTTTGAGGGCAGCGAGGAATTGGTTAGATAGCGGGGTAGGGTTGCAGGATCAGGTGGGCACAAGTCACACATATGCTGCTGCAGGGTAGTTAATGGGCATATTATTTTAAAGGGGGACAGCACATGTCTTCGGTGATTCCTTCCTTCCATCCTGGGCTGCCAGTCACTGTTCGCACCTGCCACACACTGTCTGGGCCAGCCAGAATACATGGAGATGTTTGTCCACACAGTCCTTTTTAAACTGCTGTACATTTTGCATGTTGAAAAAGTGTCTGCACTTAGGTAAACATTCCATGCAGAGAGCATTCTTTTAAATTCATGCAGCTTTGGTCACACAGTTCAGTGTTCACCTTTTAACAATAAAATGTTAAGAAAAACTCAAAAAGCAGCATTGCTCCAAAAGGGGAAAAAATATATCTTGTAAACTCTCTGATCCAATCTCTTTATCTGTGTGTACAGCATAGAATGTGCACAAGTCTAAAAAAAATTGCTGTGTGAAACTTTATAGGTGAAACTGAGAAGACAGTGAACATCATGATATTTTTTGACTAGGCAAAATTCAGGCCGGAGGTGAGTCAAACCCATGTATAGAACTGAACTGGCATCTATTTCAAGTAGATGTGTATTTTATACAATGTATTTACCCAGGCTAGCCTAAGATGCATAAATGTGTTTTTAGTGGAGCCTTGCTTCTATCCAGTTTCACAGCTGAGGAAAGGAATGGGAGGCTAAAAGTAAAGCACAGGCAGTCAAGTGATTTGCTCAGTTTGTCACACTGAGGGAGGGACTCTGGAAGTATTCTAACCTGGGTGACCCCGCCTGCTGTTGCTGGCTAGTAATGTCACACTGTGAGTGATATACCTGGCCAGTGGTTCAGAATCAGAGCCTAGCACTGAAGCTTCCATCCCATAGAACAGCGGCTTGGTGCTTTCAGCTTGCAGCTTGAGACTGTGATTTGGCCTTTGGAGCAGCACCCGACCTACCTTGGGAGGGCACTAGGTCAGGACCATGTAAACAAGAATAGCACAGTCTAAAGCAGTGAAGGCAAAATTGTTCTGTCAGTAACAGTGCCCGCCCAAATCAGGCAACCGCAACAATAGTGCCAATGGTAGCAGTCTATGAACGCACCGACCACTAACATGGTAGACCAAAACACATTGACATTTCTGCTTTTGTGAGGGCACTGACCCCCACACCTCCAAGCACCCCATTTAATAATAACTACCTCTGGAGGGGGAGACAGCTCGGGGACACAGACAAACCTGGGGGGAGGGAATTGTTGACCAGGGGAAAGAAAACAAAAGACGGGAGGGAGAGACAAAATCAAAAAAAGCAGACATCCCAGAAATTGAACCCTGGGCCACTGACATGCCATCATCCTCCCAGCCTGTGGCTCTGTCCTCTGCACCATGGCAGCTGCTTGGTGGAATCCCTCCCAGCACAGGCTTCATCCCTTTCTCCTCCTCTCCCTGACAGCAATACCATTCCCTCGTGTGCAAGTTAGATCGAGCTCCCTATCTTGGTGGAGCTCTAACTTTCCACCTTTCCATTAACTTCTGCTACTGGCCTTTACCTCTGGGACTTCACACTATCTCAGTCACAGGCAGGCCCCCTTCTCTCTGCTCCTCTACAACCTCACTGCCACAATGAATCCTTTATTCCTGTCCCTTGTGGTTGCCTCTCTGACAGGCTCCCTTCTGATAGCTGACCTCTTTCCCTTTGTACTATCCCTCGACCAGGCAAACCTCCTGTAGTTTTCCATTGACAGCCACCCTCCCAGGCCCCTCCCTTCCTGCATGGTGGAGTTAACCTTGGTTCCCTCTCTCTCAGTTTCCTAACTAACCTCGAGTGACATCTAAATGGCTTCTTCCTCATCTAACCCCTTCTTGTCCAACTCTCCCTTGCCTACTATGCCCCTATCGCCTTCTACACTTCCTGCTCTTACTGGCAGGGGACATTGAGCCCAACTCTGGCCCTATACTATCCACCCTCACATCCACGGATGCCCCAGGGTAAATCCCCCAGGACTAAAAATTGCCCAAATGAATGTTTGCAGCCTCCCTGCAAAATACCCTGATATAGAAGCCTGGGTCTCCCTATACAAACCCCACATCCTATGCCTCATGGAGACCTGGCTAAAGCCTCAGCACCATGTTGCCATGTTCCAATTGGCTGGTTACTCCTTCCTGTGCAAGGGCCGTCCAGGCAGAAAAAAGGGAGGTGGTGCTGCCATCTTTGTCAGAGAACCTCTCTTGGCCTCCTTTATGCTATGCTTGTACAATGCCTCCCCAGTGACTGACTCATCGCTGAAATTACCCTGGGCTCTACAAAAAGTTTTTTCCTAGGTTGCTGCTACAACCCTCCTGATGGGGGCATAGATGGCCTCTGCAGCCGTCTAACTGGGTTTGGATCACTCTCCCCAACCAGAGATACTGTCCTTCTTGGGGGATTACAATCTCAAATGGCTTGGCGCTCACAAACCAGATTATGCCAACCTTCTAAATCAATACAACCTGGGGCAAATCCTCACTCTCCCTACCCGTCTTAACAACAGTACCTCAAAACACTCACTTCTCGAATGGGTGATCACCAACAATTGAGATAAAGTCACCCATACTGGCACTCTGTTTGACTCCATAAGTGATTACTCCCCTACCTACATTATCTGGTCCTCTAAGGCCTCCCACCATCCCCACAAGTGCCTCTCCTTCCATAACTTCAATTGCCCCGACACCTCCCACTTCTTTGAGAACATCAGGGCTATCAACTGGCAGGACCTCTTGACTTGCACTAACGTGTCTCTGGCCATAACCCACTTCACCATCGTCCTTGTGGCCATCCAGGACCACCATTTCCCCACCATTACTCGACGTGTCAGAGACAGGTGCATATGCTGGTTAACAAAAGATCTACTGTCCCTCATGAAGTCGAGAGAAAGAAAATGGGTTGCCTACAAATGGGCACCCACCCCTGCCCTGTGGAACAAGTACAGACACCTACAAAACAGATGCAAGCACATGGCCAGATCCTTAAAATGGAATTACTACCACCAGCTCCAGAGAGAGAACCTGTGCATTCCTAAAACATTTTGGGACTCTATCAACTCCCTATTAAATCCATGCACACACAGCCCCTCCATACACCTGAGTACCCCTACTGACCCTCTAACCAACACCTCGGAGGTCACCAAAGCACTTAACACTAAGTTCTCCATCCTGTCAGCACTACTCCGCAGTCTTCTATCCCAGGGACACTGCATTTCCTCCCTGCCTTCAAATACCCTCCCTACCGACACCCCCCCACCTTTCTTCTTTTCGTCCATCTCCACTAACGGTACATACAATCTGCTAAAGAGGTTACCCAACAGGGGTAGCCCTGGCTCCTATGGACTCTTCCTTGTCTTTCTGAAGCTTGACTCCTCTCTTATTTGCAAACATTTTACCTTAATCCTTAATCTTGCACTGTCTACCTCTACCACGCCAGACTCCTGAAAGTCTGCTAGAGTAGTTGCCATCTTTAAATCTGGTGACCCCACTCTTCCGATAATTACAGGCTTATATTCAACCTCCCTCACCTGAGCAAACTGCTTGAGAGGATTGTCCACCAAAAGCTATCTGAGTACATAGCTAAATATAACCTCCTATGTGGCCAACAGCATGGCTTCCATAAGCATCATAGTACTGCAACCGCTCTGTTTTTTTTTAAAGATCGCATCCCCTCCAACTTGGACTGTGGACATGCCATGGGTGCTGTCTTTGTTGACCTATCAAAAGCTTTTGATATGGTCAACCACTCCCTTCTCCTATCCAAATTATCTGCACTCAGTTGCTCTGTAGAGGTCACTGGCTGGTTCCGGAGCTACCTCTCTGGACACTCCCAATCTGTTTGCTTTGGTTCTTCCACTTCTCTTCCCTTGCAAGTTACCACAGGTGTCCCCCAGGGCTCCATCTTGGGCCTCCTGCTCTTCTCTCTTTTCATCAACTCCCTCCCTGCCAACAGCTTTACCTGCACCTCCCTTCTGTACATGGACAACCTTGTCATCTATCATAGTGATAAATCACTCTCGTGTATTTCCTCAGCCCTCTCCCAAAACGACTGTGCTGCTTATAACTGGCTCTCTACCAATCTATTGTTGGTCACCTCTATGAAAACCAAGGCTATGCTGTTTGGGTTTAAAACTGTTCTTATTAAACCCTCAACTCCAACTCTTTCTACTCATATACTCCCCCGATGGCCCTGCCTTTGATAATGTCACCTCCTTAAAATGCCTAGGGGTAACACTTGGCCCTTCTCTCTCTTTCAGTGACCACATTAACCACTTTGTCCACAGAGTTAACACGAAGCTGGGTGCGGCATATCATTTAAAGCCCTACCTTACTAAGGAGGCACGTTTAGCCATCGTCACTGGTAATGACCTCCCTATCTTTCATTATTACTTCCCTATCTGCTCTTGAGTTTCAGCCACCCTCCTGACTATGCCATCAGTTGTTTACAACAACACCTGTTGCTTTGACAAATCGACTCCTGGTCCCATTGAATAACTAGAGCGGGACCGGAGATGCAATCTGTACCAGAGAGGTGGCAGGAAAGTAACAGGAGCCATTTTTAAAAGCACAACTGCACTAAAGGGATCGCAAGCCACCTCATTAATATTAATGAGGTGGCACCCTTTGAAGTAATGAGTCCTGTCTAGCACTGAGGAAAAGAGATAGTTCTAGGCAGGGGAAAAGGAAAATGACTAAATACATAAAGATATATGTGCAAAAGGAAAAGCGGAAGGCTATCAGTCTGTGGGGGGAATAAATAAATAAATTAATAAATAAAGTGATCCCACAGACTGCAGCCAGAGAGTAAAATGGGGCTATATGTGTGCTGCCTAGGAGCAAGGTACAACAGCAGCAGTGACTGCAAAGGGTTTACTCGAATAAGCTAATGTATGCAGTCAGATAACAGGGCACACAGGTGGCTACAGCTGTGAAGGGAGATAATTAAATGAAAGATTACTGTTTGGCTGCAGGGACATTTGAAACTTGGGACACTCTATAAATCTGTGGACACTTTTTATCACGATCACCATGTTGGGGCAGCCATGTGACATCGCCCAGTCAACCACCAAGCCAGGATTCTTGCCAAGGACTCTGGGACTGATTGAAAGGACTTTTGGCGGAAAATACCAGGGAATGTCTAGGCACCTTTCTCTGCACCAATGAGGCGTCGAGAGAGCCTCATACATATTAATTTTTGCCTAAAGACAGTGGCTCCAGACAATGGGGAGTGAGGAAAGGGCTCCAGATAGAGCAAGGACTGTTGGAGTGTGAGCCAGTTCAGGGAGAGCTCCTCCAGAGGGAGGGTGACTCTGGCCCCTGGAGAGATTGGGGCTGCAAAATGGGCCTGTCTGGGGGCTGCCAGTAATTAGTTCCCCAGGGCAGGGCGGGCCTTCCCCATCAGGAAAAGAAAAAAGCAACTTGGATAAGAAAGAGGAAAGCTGCAGGTTGCCGAATTGTCCTCATTGTTCTGAAGTTGCACCACAGTGGTGAAGCAAAAGAAGCAGAGAGGAAAGGTTGTGTCCTGAGCCTGAACTAAAGGGATAAAGTTAGGTCTAAGCCTGGGGAAAAGACCAAGATTGTGTTCTAAGTCTGTAAAAAGAACAAAGTTTGTGTCTGAGCCTAGGAAAAGACAGCAATGCAGAGGATGAGAATATAAATGTGATGAGGAAAAAGAAAAGGAAGAGTGAACCTCTTCGATTCAGAGAATTGCTAGTACCTGCACAGTGAGAAAAGGGACTGTGTGTGCAGGTGATGATGTGTGAGCCAGAGTGCAAAGGTGGCTGTGTTAAAGATGAGAGACTATGAATGCAGAAGGATGGATAGGTGCTTTCTGGTCTGAGTATCGTTGTCTGCTCCTGAGATACAGCAGAGAGAGAAATGGAATTCTGTGGCTGCACCCCGTGGCTGGAAAGAGACAGGAGAAACAGAACAGCAGAAGAGAATGTGCTGAATGTTAGGCTGGCACCTAGGGCCAGGTGGGGAACTTGCTAACTCCCATCCAGTGGAGTTTACCGCTGTAGGGGGTCACGGGTCTTGTACCCGAGTGCTAGGGTGCTCTGATTAAGGGAGCTGGGCCTTGGGGCCACTTCCCGATCTGGATCCTCTGTGGAGGTAAGCCTCGTGCACGTGCTCTGCAATAGGTCTTGTAATGGGCCAAAGGGGACAAGCTGCAAGATCTGCGAACAAGAGGAAATAAGGTGCAAGCTGCAGCCTCTGTGCCCCTGTTGAATCTTGGTACCTGGTTCTACTGTGTGCCATCCATCCCCAGGATTCCTGTGAACTGTTCCATCTGAGGACTGAGTCTGCAGAACCATGAGTCAACAGTAGGAATTGCCCTGCACCTGGGGACTGTAAATATGTTGTCCCACTAGGTCAGGAGGTAGGGCTAAGAACTAGAGAGAAAAGGCAAAGTTAGCTGTAACCAAAAGCAAAGGGAAAATGTATAAAGCGTTCCAACGCTGGCTACCAGCTGCACCTCAGGCCTGTAACTTTAAAACTGGGTTCCCAGGATAGAACTGTTGGGTAAATGGACTAAGACCTGTGTGTCTGTGCTTGGGTATGTCTGCAGCAGTTAGCTAGATAGATAGACCTATGGTTGCATTGATTTAAACCTGGGATTGGATTGGAACTGAAAAGAGAAATGTGATTTGGGAAATGCCAATCTTTAAATTGCTTACTTGACCTCTATTCCACTACCCCAATCGTAAACTCTCCCTGTAAATAAACCATAAAGTTATTGCTTTGCAGCAGAAATGAATCCAGAGCCTGAGTTTAGTGAGCCTGTGTATTGATGAAGTGAAAAGGTAAATGTGGTAACTGAATGTGGGAGGTTCGAATCCTGGTAAGTCCATGTCTGGGGTAACTGTTTTGGAGAGGTGGGTTGGAACGACATCCCAGGGGGCTGTACTGCAGATAATCAGACCCATTTAAAATCTACTCTGGGTGGAGGCACCACCATTTTATGTTAACTTTTGGGAAAGGACCCCTATTTTATAACTATGGGAACCCAGGGCCCATGCCTTTAATCCTGCCACAAGGCAGGGGCAGTGACCCTCTCCAGGATGGTGCCAGAGAGGGGCTACATCATGGAGACACTGCTGGGATCTCCTGCACCAGTCATGCCCAGCATGGACCCCCCAGCTCACTAAAGTGGGGAACCTTGCAAGTGGCGGGAAAATGGAAACAAGGCTATGAAAAGTAATAGAGAAGTGATTTTGGCACCAGAACTGATATTGGCCTGTTCATTTGTGGTCTATGTGGTAATTGGGGAGTGCACACCCCTGGTGGCCAAAGGTGGAAATGCTCCAAAATATGTGCCACTGGTACAATAATGGTGCCAAGGGTCCCTGTGGTGGGTTTATACCATCTAAAGCTCTGAGACAATGAGGTAAGGTGTTAAATTGATTGGAATAGATGATGATTATTGAAAATGAGAAAAGTGATTGATGTTATTCAATAGACTAGGTAAACCTATGCATAGAGTAGGATGTCATAGTGTTTGGCATTACTGTAAATGTGATTGGGTTACAGAGATGACTTGAGAGTAAGTCCCTTGTCTTGGTGTGGATGCCAAGCATTTAAGGGGAGGGGGAGTGTAAGCCCTCTATGGGGGCTTACCTGAAAGCCCCTAAAAAGACTTGTTTCCCAGTGGGTTTTGGTCCACCTCCCATCATTTTTTTTGCCTTGCACACGTGCTCTGCAACGGGGCCTGTAATGGGCCAAAGAGGACAAGCTGTAAGATCTGCAAACAGAAGAAAAGAAGGTGCAAGCTGCTGCCTCTGTGCCCCTGTTGAATCTTGGTGCCCGGTTCTGTTGTGTGCCATCCATCCCCAGGATTCCTGTGAACTGTTCCATCCCAGGACTGAGTCTGCAGAACCATGAGTCAATAGTAGGAATTGCCCTGCACCTGGGGACTGTAAATATGTTGTCCCACTAGGGCAGGAGGTAGGGCTAAGAACTAGAGGGAAAAGGTAAAGGTAGCTCTAACCAAAAATAAAGGGAAAATGTATAAAGTTTAACTCAAGTAAGCTTGCCAACGTTGGCTACCAGCTGCATCTCAGGCCTTCAGCTTTAAAACTGGGTACCCAGGATAGGACTATGGGGTAAATGGGCTAGTACTGGTGAGTCTGGGTTTGGGTTTGTCTGCAGCAGTTCACTAGATAGGTAGACCTATGGGTGCATTGACTGAAATCTGGAATTGGATTGGAATTGCAAAGGGAAATGTGATCAAGTAAATGCCAATCTTTAAATTGCTTACTTGACCTCTATTTCACTACCCCAATCGTAAACCCTCCCCCTGTAAATAAACCACAATGTTATTGTTTTGCAGTAGAAATTAATCCAGAGCCTGAGTTTAGTGAGCCTGTGTATTGATTACGTGAAAAAGTAAATGTGGTAACTGAATGTGGGGAGGTTCAAATCTTGGTAAGTCCATGTCTGGGTTACCGTTTTGGGGAGGTGGGTTGGTACGACATCCCAGGGGGCTGTACTGCAGATAATCAGACCCATTTAAAACGTACTCTTGGTGGAGGCACTGCCATTTTATGTTAACCTTTTGTAAGGTACTCCCTTGCTATAGCTATGGAAACCCAAGCCCCTTGCCTTTGATCTGGCCGGCAAGGCAGGGGCAGTGGCCCTTTCCAGGATGGTGCCAGAGAGGGGCTACAAAGTTATGAGCTTATGTTGAATTTTGTGAACACAGCCGTGTAACTTTAGTAATTTTCAATATTTTTACCCCAAATTTACAACATTGCCGTATCTTTACAGCACCTCATGAATGTGACAGCAGTCATTTTTCAGATCCTAGCCAAAAATGTTTTTTACATCCCAAAAGGTGATTTTGTGGTCCCTGCACAAAATTACCTTTCGAGTAGGAGTTAAATATTTTCTTTGCCCTTTTTCATGAGGTGGGGTCATAAGAAGGCTATGTTGAATATCTGGTGTAAAAATATTAAAAAACAACAAAGTTATGAGCCTAAGTTGAATTTTGCAAACACAGGCTCATACTGTAATTTACAATATTTTTACCTCAAAGTTTCGATATGGCCATTTATTTACAACACTTCATGAATGTGACAGCTGTCATTTTTAAACTCCTGCCCAAAATGTATTTTTGCGTCCTGAAAGTTGATTTCATAGTCCCTGTACCAAATCACATCTCGGGCAGGAGTTGAACATTTGCTCAGCCTTTCTTCATGAGGAAGGGTCTTAAGAAGGCTATGTTGATAGTTTGGTGTAAAAATGTTGCAAAACAACACATTTATGAGCATACATTATATTTTGCTTATGCAGGATCGTAACTTTGGTAATTTTCAATATTTTTACCCCAAATTCCTCAGCTGCAGCCATATTGGCTCTGGCCAGAGTTTGTTTCCTTAGCAGTGGTAATGCTGATATTGTTGACCTATCTGTTAACAGTGGTGCCTCTGTGATGACTGAGCACTGTCTGGTCTGTGGTTCCTGCATTTCGATGGAATCCAGGAGTATGAACATTAGTAGCCCACGGAGCCCTGGCCCATTACTCTTGCTTGCCATTTGCATGCCCTCATGATGACTTTATATTAGTACAGTGCCTACTCTACTTGCTTGCCTGCCTTTCTTTTTCCTATCCATACTACTGACTGATCGACTGAGTTATTGGCCCAAGGGGCTGCCAAACCGAACCTATGATGAGCACTGTCTGCTCTGTGCAGAACTTCAAAATACTGTGGGGTATAAGAATAGTGGCCCACATGAGTCCCATCTCATTATGTGCCATTTATGTGTCCTCATGGTTAGCAGTTAGTAGACAGTACCCCTTTGCTTTGCTGCTAGCCTGCTTGGGTGTGACCATCGGCCAAACCTGAGGACTGCATGCTCCTGCTGCAGATTGGCATCCAAAAAAAGCTGTTACCAGTTACAGCTTTTCCTGCTGCTGCTTAAGGTGAGTGAGTCTAAGTCCCTCTGGTCATGTTACTGTTTTGTTTTGATATTGTGTGCCATGCAGTAAACAGTAAACTAACTGGCAATCTCTTAGTGTTTGAATCGCCATTCACCACCCTGCTGATTTGTATTTCTTTTAAAATGTCTGTCTCCTCTTTTCTTTAAAATGATATGCCCAGTGCCTGTCTTGCTGCAGCAACATGTGTGTGTGTGTGTCTCATGCTCCCACCCCACCTCGCATTCTCCAACCCCATGACTTGAACAACTACATCTGCAGCTGCTACTGGCCTCAAGCCCCCTCCAATAGATTACACTCACACTCCAACTTGTCATCTCTCCTTCTAAGAAGAGGAGATGACTGATCGGAGCATGAGTTTGGTCTATCAGTGAGGGCTGTTTGAGGACAGCGAGGAATTGGTTAGGTAGCGGGTTAGGGTTGCAGGATCAGGTGGGCACAGGGCATGCAAATGCTGTTGCAGGGCAGTTAATGGACATATTATTTTAAAGGGGGACAGCACATGTCTTCAGTGATTCCTTCCTTCCATCCTGGGCTGCCAGTCACTGTTCGCACCTGCCACACACTGTCCGGGCCAGCCAGAATACATGGAGATGTTTGTCCACACAGTCCTTTTTAAACTGCTGTACATTTTGCATGTTGGAAAAGTGTCTGCACTTAGGTAAACATTCCATGCAGAGGGCATTCTTTTAAATTCACGCAGCTTTGGTCACACAGTGCAGTGTTCACCTTTTAACAATAAAATGTTAAGAAAAACTCAAAAAGCAGCATTGCTCCAAAAGGGGAAAAAATCTATCTTGCAAACTCTCTGATCCAGTCTCTTTATCTGTGTGTACAGCATAGAATGTGCACAAGTCTAAAAAAACTTGCTGTGTGAAACTTTATTGGTGAAACTGAGCAGACAGTGAACATTTGACTAGGCAAAATTCAGGCCGGAGGTGAGTCAAACCCATGTGCAGAACTGAACTAGCATCTATTTCAAGTAGATTTGTATTTTATACAATGTATTTACCCAGGTTAGCCTAAGATGCATAACTGTGTTTTTCGTGGAGCCTTGCTTCTATCCAGTTTCACAGCTGAGGAAAGGAATGGGAGGCTAAAAGTAAAGCACAGGCAGTCAAGTGATTTGCTCAGTTTGTCACACTGAGTGAGGGACTCTGGAAGGATTCTAACCTGGGTGACCCTGCCTGCTGCTGCTGGCTAGTAATGTCACACTGTGAGTGACATACCTGGCCAGTGGTTCAGAATCAGAGCCTAGCACTGAAGCTTCCATCCCATAGAACAGCGGCTTGGTGCTTTCAGCTTGCAGCTTGAGACTGTGATTTGGCCTTTGGAGCAGCACCCGACCTGCCTTGGGAGGACACTAGGTCAGGACTATGTAAACAAGAATAGCACTGTCTAAAACAATGAAGACAAAACTGTGCTGTCAATAACAGTACCCACCGAAATCAGGCAACTACAACAATAGTGCCAATGGTAGCAGTCCATGAACGCACCGACCACTACCATGGCAAACCAAAACACATTGACATTTCTGCTTTTGTGGGGGCACTGCCCCCCACACCCTGCAACCACTCCATTTAATAATAACTATCTCTGAAGGGGGAGGCAGCTCGGGGATACTGACAAACCTGGGGGGAGGGAATTATTGACCAGGGGAAAGAAAACAAAAGACAGGAGTGGAGAAACAAAATCAAAAAAAGCAGACATCCCAGAAATTGAACCTTGGGCCACTGACATGCCACCATCCTCCCAGCCTGTGGCTCTGTCCTGTGCACCACGGCAGCTGCTTGGTGGAATACCTCCTAGCACAGGCTTCATCCCTTTCTCCTCCTCTCCCTGACAGCAATACCATTCCCTCGTGTGCAAGTTAGATCGAGCTCTCTAGCTTGGTGGAGCTCTAGCTTTCCTCCTTTCTGTTAACTTCTGCTACTGGCCTTTACCTCTGGGACTTCTCACTATCTCAGTCACAGGCAGGCCCCCTTCTCTCTGCCTGTCTACAACCTCACTGCCACAATGAATCCTTTATACCTGTCCTTTGTGGTTGCCTCTCTGACAGGCTCCCTTCTGATAGCTGACCTCTTTCCCTTTGTACTATCCCTCGACCAGGCAAACCTCCTGTAGTTTTCCATTGACAGCCACCCTCCCAGGCCCCTTCCCCTTCCTGCATGGTGGGAGTTAACTCCCTTTGGCTCCATCTCTCTCAGTTTCCTAACTAACCTCGAGTGACATCTAAATGGCTTCTTCCTATCTAACCCCTTCTTTGCTCCCACTCTCCCCTGCCTGCTATGCCCCTATCACCTTCTACGCTTCCTGCTCTTACTGGCAGGGGACATTGAGCCCAATCCTGGCCCTATACTATCCACCCTCACATCCACGGATGCCCCCTGGGTAAATCCCCCTGGACTAAAAATTGCCCATTTGAATTTTTGCAGCCTTCCTGCAAAATACCCTGATATAGAAGCCTGGGTCTCCCAATAAAAACCCCACATTCTCTGCCTCATGGAGACCTGGCTAAAGCCTCAGCACCATGTTGCCATGTTCCAATTGACTGGTTACTCCTTCCTGTGCAAGGGCCGTCAAGGCAGAAAAAAGGGAGGTGGTGCTGCCATCTTTGTCAGAGAACCTCTCTTGGCCTCCTTTATCCTATGCTTGGACAATGCCTCCCCAGTGACTGGCTCATCATTGAAATTACCCTGGGCTATACAAAATAATTTTTCCTAGGCTGCTGCTTCAACCCTCTTGATGGGGGCATAGATGGCCTCCGCAGCCTCCTAACTGGATTTGGATTGCTCTCCCCAACCAGTGATACTGTCCTTCTTGGGGATTACAATCTCAAATGGCTTGGCACTCACAAACCAGATTATGCCAACCTTCTAAATCAATACAACCTGGAGCAAATCATCACTCTCCCTACCCGTCTTAACAACAGTACCTCAAACCACTCACTTCTCGAATGGTTGATCACCAACAATTGAGATAGAGTTGTGCATACTGGCACTCTGTTTGACTCCATAAGTGATCACTCCCCTACCTACATTATCTGGTCCTCTAAGGCCTCCCATCATCCCCACAAGTGCCTCTCCTCCCATAACTTCAATTGTCCCGACACCTCCCACATCTTCGAGAACATCAGGGTTATCAGCTGGCAGGACCTCTTGACTTGCACTGACATGTCTCTGGCCATAACCCACTTCACAAATGCCCTCCTGGCCATCCAGGACCACCATTTCTCCACCACTACTCAACATGTCGGAGATAGGTGCACATGTTGGTTAAGGGTACATACAATCTGCTAAAGAGGTTACCCAACAGGGGTAGCCCTGGCTCTGATGGACTCTCCCCTGTCTTTCTGAAGCTTGCCTCCTCTCTTATTTGCAAACCTTTTGCCTTTATCCTTAATCTTGCACTGTCTACCTCTACCATGCCAGACTCCTGAAAGTCTGCTAGAGTAGTTCCCATCTTTAAATCTGGTGACCCCACTCTTCCAATAATTACAGGCTTATATCCATCCTCCCTCACCTGAGCAAGCTGCTGGAGAGGATTGTCTACCAACCACTATCTGAGTACATAGCTAAATATAACCTCCTATGTGGCCAACAGCTTGGCTTCCATAGGCATCATAGTACTGCAACTGCTCTGGGTCTTTTTACCGATCGCATCCCCTCCAACTTGGACTGTGGACATGCCACGGATGCTGTCTTTTTTGACCTATCAAAAGCTTTTAATATGGTCAACCACTCCCTTCTCCTATCCAAATTATCTGCACTTGGTTGCTCTGTAGAGGTCGCCAACTGCTTCCGGAGCTACCTCTCGGGACACTCCCAATCTGTTTGCTTTGGTTCTTCCACTTCTCTTCCCTTGCCAGTTACCACAGGTGTCCCCCAGGGCTCCATCTTGGGCCCCCTGCTCTTCTCTCTTTTCATCAACTCCCTCCCTCCCTGCCGACAGCTTTACCTGCACCTCCCTTCCTTATGTGGACAACCTTGTCATTTACCATAGTGATAAATCTCTCTCTCGTGTATTTCCGGAGTCCTCTCTCAGAACTACTGTGCTGCTTATATTTAGTTCTCTACCAATCTATTGGTGGTCAACTCTAAGAAAACCAAGACTATGCTGTTTGGGTTGAAACTGTTCCTTACTAAAACCCTCAACTCCAACTCTTCTCTACTTATATACCCCCGATGGCCCTGCCTTTGATAACGTCACCTCCTTTAAATGCCTAGGGGTAACACTTGACCCTTCTCTCTCTTTCAATGACCACATTAGCCACTTTGTCCACAGAGTTAACACGAAGTTGGGTGCGACATATCATTTAAAGCCCTACCTTACTAAGGAGGCACATTTGGCCATCATCACTGGTAATGTCCTCCCTATCTTTGATTATTACTTTCCTATCTGCTCTCGAGTCTCAGCCACCCTCCTGACTATGCTATCGGTTGTTTACAACAGTGTCTGTTGCTTTGCCCTATCGGCTCCTTACTCCACATACCACTGTGACCTTTGCAGCTCACTTTGTTGGCCTTCTTTACAAGGTCACTTCAACTACTCATTTGCCTGTTTCCTGGATGCCACTTATAGTTGCGGTGACATCTCTTCCCTCACTACCCTCTTCAACACCAAAACCCCAACTAGGCACCTCCACTCCTCCACTACGCCTTCCCTTGAGGTACCCAGAACCTTTACCAATATGGGTGGGAAAGCCCTCTCTGTAGCTGCCCTATCTCTGTGGAACAGGTTACCTGTACCCCTGCAGACTTCTAACACCCACCAAACTTTCAAACTAAACCTCAAGTCCTGGCTTCTGGATATAGGTCAAAGCAACTGTACTGCTTGCTAACACCCTTCCCAGTTACCAGTCACTTTTCCATCTCCTTCCTTTCCTACGTTTCTACTGCCACACTATTTGCTGGCTATGTCAGGCTATTTGGGTGCCTTTAACGCAGGGGTGGCTTTCCAAATCTGGCCTACCTGTGGCATAACTCCCCTATACCACCACCTGTCTACTATGCATGTATTGTACATACTCTCTATTTTTTTAGTATTTGTGCCCAACAATGTAAATCTGGTATGTGTTTAAGCTTGTATTGTTTTTACTATAGCTCTCCCTTGTGCCTTGTGGCCTGGGTCGTGCCTGTAAATGGTCCACTGGACCAGTGTACCTACCAAGTTAACAAAGTCATAAAAAATAAAATTAAATTATGGCATTGCTATTTTCACCTGGTATACCTTGGGAGGATTGATTGGGGAGGAACATTTTAAGAGGGACTAATAGCAACTTGAGAGAGTTAGACAATGTTAGGTGAGGGAGTCATGAATGTGAGGGACACCACTGGGAGTAGACTGGTCTACTGACCAGACCACTGAGTGTGGGCTGGTGCCAGAGAGGAGGGGAGAGTCTGCTGGAAGGGCCAGGACCTGAAGGACAGCACTATAACAGATAGCTTGTTCACCAGAAGTGGCGATCCTTACATATTTCCCACAGTTATCAACAGACTAACAGGTAAACCATCACCATTTAACTTTTGGCAGTACTTAATCCCCGCCCCCAACAACTTCTGCAAAGTTTTGCTGCAAAGACAGGTCGGGTAGCAAGCCAGCTTCAAGTCTGCACCCTGACAGCTAACCAAAGTATTACACTAACACACTTGTCTGATTCTCCCTTGTGTAAATGCTGCAAACCTTTGTTTTGGTGAATTTTAGGGAACACACTTTTTGGTTGCATTAGTATTCATTTAAAACACTGAGCCGAGGTCCCCTTTTAACAATTCAGCTTTTGAAATATAGAATTCAGCCAAAGAAAGATTTGTAAATTGCCCAATGGTAAGTCAGACAAGTGTTGCATATAATATGTTAGATTATGCAGCAGTCAGAGTAAACCCCTTCCACCCACAATGAGGAATAGTTAGGGATTCAACAATGCTCGGCATCAAGCTACTGAAAGAATGCCAAGACTTGATCTGAAGCCCCTATAAAACCCCCATCTAACATGCCCCACAGAAAAAATGTCCATGGGGTGGAGTTGTCAAACGGTATGAAATCTTCACTCTCTAGGCAGAGAACATGTCCAAATCTCCAGGCAACCCCCATCATTTTCATTGCATTTCCTGAAGGGGATTGGTGAAAACTTTGATTGCTGTATTATTTGTTGACCAAAGTTGCATAACAAGTAGAAATACATCAGAGTCTAATGCAAGGTGTTATATTGGCTTAAAATATCAGGGGTGATAACTACATCTGTGATTACGCATTGGTTATAGGAATCTAAATATTTTAATTTATCTTGTGTGACGAGTGTATATAAGGTAACACTATTTGTTAGGAAAAGTAACTTTCTGCCTTCTGTGCATTCACAAATTCAGTTGAAATCATATTTAGAAAATACAAAAAAAAAACATAATGTTGAAAGGTAAATGTATTTATATATATTTTGTTAAATTACAGATTTGGGTGGTTTTAGTTCTGTTCTAAGCTACCGACTATGCCAGGCAGAAGAAAGGTGGTTTAGGAGCTGCAGCAAGTGAGACTGGTACAGGGGAGAGGATCCACGTAAGACCCCCTACTCGCAGACAGAGTCAGTCCACATGAGAAGAAAAGTGGTTTTGGTTACCACCACGGTTAGTGACTGTGCTCAGGCCAATGCTGCTGACTCTCACCTTGATGAGTCCAGTGTAGCTTCGCAGAAATGCACAAATCAATCATGAGCACGTGACAACAAACAGGAGATGTATGCCATTTCAGCCTGCTTATGTTTGGCTCATACATCAGTCTCTGTGATGAGACAGTGTCACTGAACCTGGGCTGAACACTGACAGAGTAGCACACAGTATAATAGTGATCATAACACCAGAGGGGAGAACAAAATGGAATTTCTGTATCGATGTTTACTTTTCAGTAGTGGACACTGCACAGGAAAGCAAGCAAAGCCAAAATCTACTAACATTAGGGCAGTACCCCGCTTGAAGTTAGTGGAACCAAAAACTCCTATTATAAATATACCCTCTTTTGCACAAGGGTTTAACAGCTGAGCTCTTAAACAGCCACCAACACCCTGAGAAGAACTTTGAAAAACAATATTTGGACACAAAGCAGCTTTGTAGTTCTTATTAGCTCTATATTCCTTATTCCCTTCATTTATTACTGAGGTCATATGCATGAAAACAACTTATGTTTTCCAAAGTTTTCTCAGTTACGTCAGCTGCTCTTTAATATTCTATATTACATATTCCAACATAGCATAACTCTATCTGGTACATTACTTTGTTCGTCGTAAATGTGCGATTACTCTATTTCAGTACAACAAAACCGGTTTGGAAAAAAGTGTCCTTTATACCATAACAAGTGCCCTTCTGATCCTTAGCATCTCCTCCTTTTTCAATCTGCCGGCACCACTGATAGTAGTCATTGTGAACCCGGAGGGAACAGCAAGCCTAGCCATTGTAGGGAGAAAAGGCAAGTAGTCCATCTGCAGGTAGGGCTCAGTGCCTATTTCCACCAACACCACATGCACTGAACTGCCATAGCAGGCCATTTGATCCTCCATCCACCCGCCTATCTGCCAGGTCTATCACCATCACCCGACCCAGCTCATATAAATCCTCACTGGAGGGGGTATGCACTGGAGTGCAACAGGTGTGTTGTGTTGTGTGATGATTTGATTGTAGGTGACACGTCTGGCTTTAGTTGTGAGATACTGGCAGTGGCATATAATCGTGGCAGACACAGTATTTATAACCGTGTCTCAATGGCAGTGGCAAGTCAAGATTCAGCTGTGGGAAGAGTGTTTAAACTATGTGTTGGAAGGTAGGCAGGTGTGTGATGGTAGGATTTACTGTATGTAATGTGGGTGGATCTGTGACTGGCATTGGCAAAGGGAAAGACCACAAAGGGCACTGGCAGTAGATGCAGGGTATGTGTGTTGGGGGCTGAGGGTGAGGGTGAGTGTTATGGAATGAAAAAGGTCAAAGGGAAGCAGTGACTGGTAAAGTCAGGATTCAGCTATGGGGGAAAAGATTGTGGAGGGCAGCAGTAGATGCAGGGCCTTATTGGTTATCATGATGCTGATTGTTGATTAGCTACCCCAGGTCACCCACCCCAGAGTTAGTATATTTTAGAAAAGGGGTGAGGTGCAGCCCCCCGCAAAAAGAGAGGATGAAGACTTTCTGACGTGGCAGCCTAATGACCAGGTGCACTACCACCCGTGCTGTGAGGTGGTGGAACCAATGCAGGGTGTGTGTTTGGTGAGTTTTTTTAAATAGATCTGTTTTTTATGGAAATGTAAACAAATTGTTGTGGGTGTGGCTGGCAAAGTCAGACAGATACTAGAAACATAAAAATATAGAAGTTGTCGGCTAATAAGGGCTCACAGGCCCACAAGATCTGCCCAATTACTGTAGTTATCGTGACTAAGTGAATCTTAATCAGCCTGCTGCATTATAAATTAACATGTTCATTTTCTTTAGAATCTGTTTCATTTCTTTTTTCACCAGTACAGCAATTCCAGCTCCACTCACTAGAGGTGCGGCTCTAAAATAACGAATGTCCACAGCAATAAAACAAACTCTCCACTGTCTCGGAAAAAAGGTTTTTTATTGTTTGAAGAAGTGTACTGCCCAAATACACATCCAGGCACAAAACAAACAAACAGTTCCATGACCAATTTCATGCCTAGCACGTCATCAGGGGGTGTTGGTGACGTGCTAGGCACGAAATCGGTCAGGGTGTTGTTTGTTTGCATTTTGCCTGGAAGTGTATTTGGGCAGCATGCTTCTTTAAACAATAAAATGCGTTTATTTCTTTTTTACAGTTCTTGGAGCTTCATGAGCACATAGCTACTGTATGTTCAATGAGTAAACATAGAAACATAGAAGTTGACGGCAGATAAGGACTGCAAGGCCCATCCAGTCTGCCCATTTCTTTTTTCTACCTTATAAATGTGCCATCGGCCTTTGCTCTGTCAGTGGCCTATCTATTCATAGTAATTTGTATTGCTCCCTTATGCCTATCCCATGCCTGTTTGAAGCCCTGCACTGTATTCATAGCCACCACTTCTTGTGGTAAGCCATTCCATGCATCCACCACCCTTTCTGTGAAAAATAATTTCCTCATTCCCCTTAATCGGCCCCCTCTAATCTCATGCTGTGTCCTCTTGTCCTGCTATTTTTCTTATATTTAAACATGTTAGACTCTTTCACCTTGTTAATGCCCTTAAGGTGTTTGAATGCCTCAATCATATCACTCTCTCCTCCTTTGCTCAAGGATATACATATTGAGCTCTGTTAATCTGTCCTCATATGTCTTCTGATGCAGTCCCTGCACCATTTTGCTTGCCCTTCTCTGGACTGCCTCAATTTGGTTAATGTCCTTGTGGAGGTGTGGCCTCCAATACTGCATGCAGTACTCCAGATGGGGCCTAACCAGTGTCTTGTAAAGGCAGTTATTACCTCCCTCTTACGACATGATACCCCTACTATTACACTAACACCCCCCCTAGCCTTACCTACTGCTTTAGGAGGTCTGCTTGGATGATTTCAGGTCATCAGTGATGATGATGCCCAAGTCTCTTTCTTCCTTTGTGACTGCTAGCAACTCCCCTCCCAGCCTATAGGTGGCTTCAGGGTTTCTCTTCCCTATGTGCATGATCTTGCACTTCTTTGCATTAAATCCCAGTAGCCACTCTTCTGACCATTTTGCTAGTTTATCCAGATCTCTTCTCATTCTGCCCACCCCATCTGGATCATCTACTCTGTTGCAGATCTTGGTGTCATCTGCAAACAGACAAGCCTTACCCTCTAGTCCATCTGCAAGGTCACTAATGAAGATGTTGAAGAGGACTGGCCCCAGGACTGATCCCTGAGGTAACCCACTTGTAACTTGCATCTCTTCTGACTGTATACCATTTACCACCACTCTCTGTTTCTGCCCGTCAACCAGTTTGCCACCCAGTTGACCAACTGACCACCCGAGCCTACCCAGCTTGTTGTCATCAATCTTCTATGTGGAACAGTGTCAAAACTTTGCTGTGAGTCAAGGTAGGCGACATCAACTGCTCCCCCTTGGTCCACCACTCTGGTTACCCAGTCAAAGAAATCTATGAGATTAGTTTGACAGGACCTTCCTTTGTAAACCCATGCTGTCTTGGATCCTGTGCCCTATGGTTCCAGGTGTTTGCATATCCTTTCCTTAAGGGTGCCTCCATAATCTTGCCCACTACTGAGGTAAGACTGACTGGTCTGTAGTTCCCGCCTCCTCCCTGCTACCACTCTTGTGGAGGCGGGATCACATGAGCCCTTCTCCAGTCTTCTGGGACCTCTCCTGTGCTCAGAGACTCACTAAACAGTTCTGCTAATGGCTCTGCTAGTTCCACCTTTAGCTCCTTAAGTACCCTGGGATGTATGCCTTCAGGTCTCATTGCCTTGTCCACACTGAGCTTAGCAAGCTCTTGTAGGACCCTTTCTTTTGTGAAGGGAGTAGTGCTCACCTCTCTCCCTCCCTCCCCCCTGTGTTCATGATGCTGAGCTGTGGGCCCTACCCTACCTTCTCTTCAATAAATACTGAGCAAAAGTATCTATTTAGGATAGATGCCTTTACAGGGTCCTCCTCCTCACATGCTCCCTTTTCTCCATTAAGCTTAGCAATACCCCCTCTGGACTTTCTCCTTTCACTAATATATCTATAGAAAGTCTTATCACCTTCTTTTACTGTTCGTGCTAGTTTTTCCTCAGTTTGGGACTTTGCCTGCCTTACTGCCTTCCCTGCTTCCCTTAGGGCAGTTTGGTATGCCTCCCTATCTTCATCCCGTTGTGTTCCCTTATATTTCCTGAAGGCCAGCCTTTTGGCTCTGACCTTTCATGATACTATATTTGAGAACCAAAGTGATTTCCTTCTTCTTTTGCACTTCCTTTTCTGTCTAACACAATGGGATGTTGCTTCAAGTATTGCATCCTTAATGCTTGCCCACTTTGCCTGTACCCCTCACCTGTGTTTCTTTTGCCAGGGCTAGCTTAACTCTGTTGGCCATCTTATCAAAGTCAGCTCCTCTTAAGTCCCATATTTCTGCCTTGGAATGGGATGATTTAGATGTAGTAGCCAAATTGAACCATACCATGTGATAGTCACTGGCCCCCAGGTGACCTTCTACCTGAAGATCTGTGATCCCTTCCTTGTTAGTCAGTACTAGATCTAGGATAGCCCTGTCTCTCATGGGTTGCTATACCAGTTGTTTGAGGCCCTCCCCCTGCAGGGAATCCACTACGTGTCTAGTTCTGGCAGATGTTCCTGCTGGTATTGACCAATCTGTATCCGGCATGTTGAAGTCTCCCATTATCAGAACCTCCCTTTAGCTGTCATGTTTTGTATATCTTCTAACAGTAATGTCTATGTCCTCCCCTGGTCTGGGGGCCTGTAGACAACCCCAGTTCTTATGGCTGTCCCATTTCCTGTTTTCAGGGTGACCCACAGTTCTTCTGGCTCCTTACGTGTATTCTGAATTTCTGTAGCTTTGGTATTTTCATTGACATACTAGGGCCACTCCTCCCCCTTTTTTGCACCTCGGTTTCTTCTGAACAATATATAGCCAGGTACTGAAGTCTCCTAAGTGTGGTTACTGGTAAACTACGTCTCACTAATTGCTACTATGTCCAGTTTAGCCTCTGACATTATTGCCTGCAGGTCTGGGATCTTATTTCCCAGGCTGTGAGCATTTGTGTACAGATTTTCCATTGGCCAGATTTTGGTGTGTTGAGTTGTTGGGTGAGGTTTGGCATTACTCCTGCATCGTATGGGAGACAAACCTTTTTCTTACCTGGTGATGCAAATGAACTGCAAACATGCTGAATCTCTGTTTGACCACTAGCTGAGGGGGAGGGGTGTTCTTCCCATTCGACGATGGGGTGCTGCACCCTCTCCCATTTGCTAGTTTAAATATTCTGCAAAGACATCAAACTTCTGCTCAATGCACTGACTCCCTCCTTAGTCAGATGCAGTCCATCAAATTTAAAGAACTTTCGCTCCCAGAACTGTTGCCAGTTCCCTACAAATCTGTGTCCTTTTTCCTGGCACCAGCCCTTGAGCCACGTGTTTAGCTCCCTATCTCCCCTTCTCTGACCTTCCATCCATCTGCTCCCCTCTCCCAGACTGGCAGGATCTCAGAGAAGGAGATGCTGGATGAAATAGATGATAGTTTGTCACCCAGCCTGGTCAGGTGTTCCTTGGTCTCCACAACTGACCGGCTTGGGAGATCATTAGTCCCTATGTGTACCAGGACGTCAATGTTTTCTCCTGCTTTGTGAACAATTTTAGCAATGCGGTCAGTGTCTCTCCATGCTGATGTACCTGGGAGACATCTGACCATTACCCCTGGCTGGAGATGGGTATCAACTCCCCGAATCATGGAGTCTCCTATCATCAGAAGTTTTTTGGATTTCCTTTTTGCTTTTTTTGTTTTGGTTCCTGATTGGGTGAGTTTTGTTGTGCTAGCTCCTGTGCTGCAGTGTCCTGGTCTGCAGTGTCTTCTGCCTCTTTGTTTGATTTCAGAGATAGAGGCAGATACCTGTGTGTAGTGTTTATATGGTTTTTGGAGGTAATATGTTGGAGAGCAGAGAGTGATGGGGCACCCAATTTGCCCCTTCTAACCACCTGCCAACCTCCTGGACCAACTACCCTCTGTGGTCGAGGTTTTTCTGTTGGATGCTGGGGAAATGGTGGGTGGTTCTTATAATGTATTTCCTCTTGAATATGAAATTTGAGGAGTGCAATCTCTGCCCATGCTGCCCGGAGCTGAGCCCTAAGATCTCCAAAGGCCCAGCACATAGGACAGTGTCCTAAATCCTGCAAGACTGTCCTTCTGAAAATTGTTCCACAGTACCTGCAGTTAATGATATCCATTCCAGATAAATTGCTGGGTTTATAACCTAGTCAGAGTAATTAGAAGGAAAAAAAATGCAAGTAATGGTTTGATTGTGTTTTTGTTTAACTTGTTATAACAAGTTAAATTACTAGTGCACTGTAAATGAGCTCACCTTGTGGAGGCCCACTGATCCGCCTTCCTGCTCTGCCACAGGAAATGTCACAACTGTGGTACCCTATAAAAGGAGTGTAGTGTGGGGTGGTTGGGGATGGGGGTGGGTGGCTGGGCCCTTCCCCTGCCGAAAAAGAAAAACCATGGACGAAGGAAGACATATGAAAATAATGAAGTAATCAAAAGTAATATAAAAAGTAATATGCATTACAGTTACAAGTACTAATTACTTTATATAAAAGTAATGAGCAACTGTAACTGGTGACATTTATTTTAAAGTGTAACCCCCCCCCCCCCGCTACTTTAAACAGTTAGCTACCCCTGGCACCCTTAACTGAGCACATACTAAATCAGGAACACATTTAGACAATGGTGCCATCCCTAGCTTTGGGAATGTATACCAGGCTCATTACTTCTAGAGGCCAAAAGGGGTGGAGGTGTACAAAAGCAAATTATGACCTATAAGGTATTTACAAACAACCAGGTCCTGAAGAAAGAACTTCATGCTAGGGCTATGCTAGGCCTATACTTCTGGGGGGTACCCAGTAACTCTACACAAAGGAAGCAATACTGTGATTGTCCAAACCATAGTTGGAGTTCTAGAGTGTGGCTCTATTCCAAAAGGTATTCCTTAAAGCAAGGGTGGGTCCCCAAGGTTTACACATTGTGGCACAAGGAATTTGCAGAACAACAAAATGACTGTATCTGACAGAAACTCTACATATTTCCATATTTCACAGGACATTGTACTTCTTGTACTGGCATTCCCATATGGCATAGGACTTTTAAACACTCTCTTAGTGACACTGGCCACAACATGAACATTCCTTGTAGTCACACTGTCCACAACTGAACACACATTTACTGAACAGAACTTTTCAGAGACTGAAGCAGCTTAATATGTATACCCTCGAGGAAAGGAGGGAGAGGGGGAACATGATAGAAACTTTCAAGTACCTCAAGGGAATCAACAAAGTCCAAGAGGGTAGCATATTTCAGAAAAAGAGATGTACATGAACAACGGGGCACAATTTAAAGATAGAGGGAGGATGGCTCAGAGGTAATGTTAGAAAGTATTTTTTTCATGGAGAGGGTTGTGGATGCATGGAACAGCCTTCCTGAGGAGGTTGTGGAGTCAAGAACAGTGGGAGAATTCACAAATGCATGGGACAGACGTAAAGCAATTCTAGTGGGGGTTAGGAGGAAGTAAGCTGTTGGTTAACTAGAATCTGCAGCTTTTCCATCAGGTAGGGAAATGGACAGACTAGGTTGGCTAAGCGGTCCTTAACTGCCATCAAATTCTATGTTTCACCTTGCATTCCCATATGGCATAGGACTTTTACATTTCTTCCAGTGGCACTGGGCACAACTGAAAGTACTTCTAGTAGCACTGGCCACAACTGAGCATACATATGGCTAATAAATAGCACATCCCACTTCAGGGGATCAAATTCTGTTCAGACATTGGCCACTATTTTTGAAGTAAGCAGGCACCCTTATGGAACCTGTAGTCCTGAACTGGTTACTCCAGATGGGGGGCTGCCCACCCTTTGCTCCCAAATCCATACCCAGCCATTCTTTCAGAGTTACACCTAAAACATCTTCAACACACTTGGGTAAATGCATCATTGAATACATGTTCACATCCAGCATTTAAGAAACACTACAGAGGTAGTGTGAGAACTAAAGTCCTGAACAATGTAAATTTGTCATGCATCTGGACCCCACAATTGCTAGCCAATGTTAAACTGAGAAACAGTTTCAAACTTCTGAACAAACAGGTGTAACTTTCCCGTTCAGCCAGAGAAAACACCAAAGCACAGGTACTTTCTTTTGCAGCACAAAGTCAGATCTTACTCACTGTTCGAACATTACAGGCAGCTTCAAATTGTCCTGGATCAAAAAGGGGATTCCCCCTAGGATCCATTCCCCAGCAGTCCTTTTCATCCCTCCAGGGATGAAAATCATGAGATCCTGTGGTAGACAACGGTTTCCACCACTTCACTTGGCAGGCTGGAGAATACCAGGACTAGGGTGAGAAAATAAGCTCTCCTCTCAGAGCCCACAGCTAAGCACTTATCATACTTCAAACTGCTGACACCACTGACTGAACTCAACCTGGAACTGACTACCGCCTCAATATTCTAAAACTCCCCACTCACAACTGCTGTGGTGTATGCTGCCGTGAGAGTTCTAAATTAGCTCATCTCTCTCATCTCAGCTGAGGCCAAGTAAACAAGACAGTGAGTAGGTGAAAACCCAATTTAACTAGACATTCACCAGCTGCCTTTCCCTACCTAGCACTGACACTGAGGGGATTCTAGTAAGCCCAGGGAACTGGGTGGTTACAAGAGTAACTAGTAACTGTAACTGATTACTTTTTAAAAGTAACTTACCCAACAATGGTTACATCCCCAAAACTTTTGCATTCTTATGCAATGATTCAACTGAAACACTTGCATGTACTATTATAAATCAGTGTACAGTGACCTCACACAATAAGTTCAGTAGAATGTTTTAGTATCTTCAGTGTAGGCAATAATTGTTTAGAGTTCTAATTTTATTATTTTGCTTGTTTTCTGATCTGAACTAGTGGGGAAATGATTAATTGGGACTGCTGAAACACTTTCATTTTATGTACTGAATAGGTGAGTCAATACCTTTTATTGGACCAACGGAGATTTACAGAAAATCTTTAAGCTTTCAAACCTACAAGGTCTTGCTTCAGAAAGAAAACATCAGGTTTCTTAAAAAGAACTCACTTTAAAATACCAGAGCTTTCATAGATACATAGATACATAGACAGTGTCAGCAGATAAGGGCCTATGGCCCACCCAGTCTGCCCATTTGAGCTTGTAAGTTCAGTTTATGTTTTCCTAGAAGTCTGTTGCCCCTTAACACTGACCTCCAGAATTCCTTTATGTCTATCCCATGCATTCTTAAATCCCATGATTGTTTCAGCCCCACCACTTCCTCTGGCAAGGTGTTACACGTGTCTACCACCTGTTCTGTGAAGAAATTCTTCCTCACGTTTCCTCTGAATCATCCTCCCTCCAACTTCATCCCATGTCCTCTAGTCCTGGAACATCTTTTTTGCTTAAAAATAGTATATTCCTGCACCCTGTTCCTCCCTGTAAGATACTTGTATGTCTCTATCATATCCCCTCTCTCCCTTCTCTCCTCCAGGGAGTACATGTTCAGTTCCTTCAACTTGTCTTCATAGGACTTGTGATGCAATCCATGCACCATCTTTGTTGCCCTCCTCTGAACCTTCTCTACCCCGTCTATGTCCTTACGTAGGTATGGTCTCCAGAACTGTATACTGTACTCCAGGTGGGGCCTCACTAGTGTCTTGTTTAGTGGAATTATGACCTCCCTTTTCCTGCTGGTGATGCCCCTGCCTATACATCCCAGCATCCTATTTGCTTTACCTGCTGCCTTGTCACACTGTTTCCCCTACCTTGAGGTCATCAGAGATGATAACCCCAAGATCCCTTTCCTGCTTGGTGCATGCGATATCTTCACCCCCCAACTGATATATTATGCCAGGGTTTTTGTGCCCCATATGCAGGGCCCCTGGTGTTCTGCAGCAGAATTTTCTGATTTCTGCGGCAGGGCTCCTTGACTTCTGCGGCAGCATTTTCTGATTTCTGCGGCATGATTTATTCATTTCTCTGGCAGAATGCAGTCTGTCATTGGCTAAATATGATGTGATGTCATCGATGACATCGTATGCTGAGCATAGAGGAGGGGCTTCAAGATAAATGAGGTGGGAAAGAAAGCCTGACACTATGGAAAAATAGTATATTTATATGAAAATTCACCAAAAACAAAGAATTCTGTGGCACTATATATATTCTGCGGCACAATGCAAATTCTGTGGCAAATTCTGCAACCGCAGAACCGCAGAATTCCAGGGGCCTTGCCCATATGCTTTATTTTGCACTTCTTTGCATTGAATTTCAACTGCCAAACCCCTGGCCATTCTTCAAGTTTCTGCAGGTCCCTTCTCATTCTGTCTACACCCTCTGGTGTGTCTACTCTGTTATAGAGCTTTGTGTCATCAACGAACAGTGAAATTCTGCCTTCTAGTTCCCAGAATGTCACTGATGAAGATGTTGAATAGGACCGGTCCCAGCACTGATCCCTGTGGTACTCCACTGGTCACTCTTCCCTCTGTGGAGTGACAGCCATTTACTACCACCTCTGTCTCCTGCCACCCAGCCAGTTACCTACCCACCACACTACTGTCCTGCCCACACCCATATTCCCCAGTTTGTGTAATAGTCTTCTATGTGGCACAGTGTCAAAGGCCTTGCTGAAGTACAGATAGGCCATGTCCACTGCCCTCCCCTGATCCACCTCCCTAGTCACCCAGTCAAAAAATTCAATGAGGTTGGTCTGACATGACCTCCCCCTGGTGAAACCATGCTGCCTTGGGTCCTGTAGTCCAGTAGTTCTCACACACTGTCATAGTGAGCCTCCCCCAAGCCCTGGAAAAGATCTTGAGCCCCCCAATACAGAAATAATTTTGGGCCTCCCCATAGTTAGAGCAATTATTGTACTTTGTACAGTACACAAGGAATACAGTGACACTCCTTTGAGTAGTTGAGTTTATTCTCATTTTATTAATCTTCTAATTCTCCATCTGTATAACCCCCTCCCCATGCCAGCCTACTCACTCCACACTTCTGGGTTTTGGAACTTATTTACTGTACCCCTTGTTGTAATACCTCCATGAGTCAGATTACTTTCTTTGTCAGATTAACCTTGTTTTTAAACACCTTTTCATGGACCTTTTTGCTTTCTCCTGCTCTTGCTCCTACTACCTCTCAACCTAACCTTTGCATTTGTGGTTTTCTGCAGCCAGTATAATGGGTCAGTTGTTACCTTGTACCTATTAATTTGTATTATTTTGCATTTTGTTTTGCACAGTTTCCAAGAACTGTACTTCCTCCATTCTGCTTTCCCGATGCCATACCAGGAAACAAGTGTTTGTTGAGTGCGACTTTCCTGGTCACCCATTTTGTACATAAATTCGCATGCCATTATTCACTTTAGTTTGCTGCATCCTATCACACAAAGCATCCAAAACCTGACATTTAAATATAGTACATTTTAAGGCTTGCTTGATCCTCCCCTGGAACAGATTGGGGCCTCCCTTGGGAGGCTGGCCTCACCATTTGAGAAACCCTGCTGTAGTCCATTGACAACCAGATGTTCCACCAATCTCTCCTTCAGTAGTGCTTCCATGATCTTCCCCACTACCAAGGTGAGGCTGACTGGTCTGTAGTTCCCTGCTTCCTCTTTGTTCCCACTTTTGTATAAGAGGACTACATCTGCTGTCCTCCAGTCTTTGGGTACCTCCCTGTTTCCAGCGATTGGCTAAACAGGATAGCCAGAGGTTCAGCCACCACCTCTCTTAGTTCTTTAAGGACCTGGGGTGCACCCATCTGGCTCCATTGCTTTATCAACTCTTGTACTTCCAGTTCCTTCAGGACCCTTTCTCATGTAAGGGACTTGTGTCCATTTCTGCACCATTCTCACCCCTTGTACTCCCTTCAGACCCATTACCCTCTTCTTCCTCCAGTAAGAGACAGAGCAAATACCTGTTCAATATGTCCAGCGTTACTGTTGTCATCCTCCATGCGGCCCCATCCTCCCCTTCAGTCTCACTATCCTCCCTTTGTCTTTCTTTTTTCACTTATGTACCTGTAAAAGGTTTTGTCCCCTCTACCCACTGATTTTGCAATGTGTTCTTCTGTCTGAGCTTTGGCTTCCCTTACTGACCTCCCTGCCTTCCATTGCTTCTCCTGGTACTTCTCCCTAGCCCCTTCTGCCTGTGTCTTTTTGTACTGCCTGAATGCAATCTTTTTGGCTTTCACTTTCTTTGCTACCTCTTTGGAAAACCATAATGGTCTCCTCTTCCCTTTCCTCTTGCTAACCTGCTTAATGCATAATTATGTTATCCCCATTTTAAATACTGCCCACTGTTCCTCAACCCCTGATTCCTGTCCCATTCCCCTTAATACCTCTTTCAAGTATCTCCCCATTTTCCCAAAGTCTGCCCCCCTAAAATCCAGGATACATGTTTTTGTGTGGTTTGGTTCTGCTCTTTCTGTGATTTCAAACCACAATGACTGGTGGTCACTGTTCCCCAGGTGCTCGCCTACTGTTACCCCCATCACACTGTCCCTGTTTGTGAGCACAAGGTCCAGTAAGTCACATTTTACACATGAATGTGACAGATTAATGATGTAATTAGATAAGAAACACAACCAGAGATGAGAAAACATCCTTTAAAACTCTAGTTCTGCATAGGTCAAATGTTACAGAAGGAATGTTATCTAGCTCTATACATTTTCTGATGCAACTTAAATATCTTAAGAAAGAGACACTAATGACTGTACATGCATATGGTGTGTGTGTGTGTGTGTGTTTGTGTATGTGTGTGTGTGCATGCACTAAGTACTAACATACTGAAAGGTATATATTTTTTTATCATCTTATTTTACTCACCTGCTGCGGTGACTACCGGCAGGGGCATCCAGCCTCTGGCCATACCTGCCGGGAGGGCACCAGGCTCACTCACATGATGAGGGATCTGGCACAACCATCGCCGGTCCGCTGGAGGGTCTCCCCATACCCCATCCAGCCAGACCAGCCCCGGATTACCCCCAGTGCGATTCCACGCGAGTCCTCCCGGTGAGGTAGGGCATGGCTATCAAGCTGCATGGTCATGCTCAGCCATTTTTCCACTTTTTCTCCCTATTGGGACTGCGGATGTGCAATGACGTCTGCGCACATATGTGCAGACATCTGCCGTAGTCCCTCCTTCAGTCACACCGTCATGTGCAATACCTTCAGGTGTCCCCAGGGGTCGTCACAGCATGGTGTAGTTCCCCAGCCCCCCCCACATCTTGGAGAGCTGTCTCCTGATGGTCAATCCTAGTCCTCCCCTGCCGACCCCCAACAATCCGAGCTCGTTCCCAAACCCAGGCCGCCGGTGTAGCGCGAGGTTTGGCATCCAGCGCCTCAACCCTCAGCGTCACCGGACCAGCTGAAATGTATATACTTATGTATGTATTGAATTTCTTGAACATCTTAAAAGTTTAAAAATTTGATAGAAGGATACCACAAACTCCATAAGGAGTTGAGATTTTAATTTGCAGATTTTGATGGCAAAATGCCAAGCAAGACCTATATACATCCATTAAACAAAAAACAAAAACAAACAACAAACAAAAAAAAACAACTGGCTCTATTTGCACAAAAATGGAAAGCACAGACTATGTATACACCTCTCATAACAAAAAGACTCACTACTTCTTTAATGGCTAATTTTATGCTTCTTAATAGAAACAAGAACACATATTTTGCAACTTAATAAAAGTTGGTATACCACTGAAGAGAGCCAGTTGTAATACAAAATGACATTTTAGGTCAGTTTTTAAAAAAAAAATTTAATACAATGTATTACCACTTCAGTCTCTCACTAGGGCAGTGGTCCGAAGTGAACACATTCAGGGTTAAATTATGGAATAATTCACAACAGGGTGCATGTTATGGGGGGATAATGTCATACCTCGGGTGGTTGAGCAGGATGCCACAGGCCGAGTGCATCCAGCACCCAAGAAGTGATATCCCTGCTTAACACACACCCTGGAGTGCATTATGTAAGCAATAATATCCAACAGGGTGGGATTTATTGGGAAATAAGGACAGCCCAGTGGCGTAATGAGGCCTGATGCTGCAGGCAGAGGGCCTTATTACCCCTGGAAGGTCTGGTATTTCTCAATAAAGCCCACCCTGGTGGGTATTATTGCTCTTAGAAAATTAACAAATTGTATTATGCATGCTTAGTAAAAATATTCTTTATGCTTACATGTTAAAGTGTTAGGTGTTTTATTTTATTTTGTAATAAATTAGTTCCTCCGCCTGTATTAGACTGTTGTATTTCTATTTTGAGCTGGGGACTTTTGTCTTGCTTGAGCATCCATAGTTCTATTTTGGAGTTGGTTGTGATGGCCCCCTCCCTCCCCCTCACACACACAGGCTGAGAGTCTTAAAAATACAATTTTGTTTTATTCTTTACTTATTTATTCAATAGCTTTTTTGTGTTGAGATTTTCTTCCCGAGTGTTAGCAGGAGCTTAATGGGAGGTTCTGGAGACAGGCATATGTATTATGAAGTACGGAAAAACTGCTGTCCAGTCCAGAACTGTAGAGCAAAAGGAGAGAGATACTTTGAATTAGAGAAGGATCCGAGAGAGAGAGAGAGAGAGAGAGAGAGAGAGAGATTAGTTTTGTGACTATAGGGTCAGCGGTGATTAGACTAAATGGGGAGGGGCTGATTAACAACATCATTGTTTGGAGAACTTTGCAGCTCCTTTGGCAGGACAAACACACCACGATCAGAAACTACACTCTGAGGAAAGCACATTTTATGAAAAAGAAACAGCATTGTGTTTCTGTTGACTTTAGTCATGTTCTGGACAAGCGGGGGTGCAGTAAATGTGAGCTAACCTACGTCAGAGTAGCGCTGAGCTCCTGACATGCCAGCGCTACTACTTTCAAGTAAAAAAAACTGTTATGGGGATTTCTTTTTCAAGGAGAAAACCTTGAGAGAACTGTGTGAAAAATGTAACCGCTCAGTCAGTAGTACTGAGAGGGGTTGGGGGAGCAAGTCGGTGACAGGAGGCAGGGAAATGGCTGCTGCAGATGTGTGAAAGGAGGCAGGAAATCATAGGTTGGGAGTTGCACTGCTGGCTATCAGCACATGTGGGAGTGGGCAGGGGATCATAGGTTGGGAGTTGTATCTGCGCCAGAGTTGAGTGTCTGTGTAAAAAAATAAATAATTTTTTTTTGTCTGTGTTATGTGTACTTGTTCAGTTATATGTGGTGTGGGGGAGTGTTTCACGGGTGGAGCGTCATCGCTCGGTCACCAGCCAGTTAGCAAGAGAAAAACATGGCAGCTGCTTGTATTGAACATTCGGGGTGCCCAAGAATATCCCAAGTAATGGGGCATTCCAAATGGGAACTTGTTTTTGTACGGGTTCTATTGAAAAATACCCACCCGGCTAGATCTGTGTCCCAGCCAATCAGAAAGCTAGGATTATTTTAGCCATTTTCTAATCTGATTATACAATGGCTTGTTTAAACACATTTTTTTTTAAAAAGGTAGTTTAAAATACACTTGTTTATCTCATTTTTTATAAGGGCAGGTATATCTAATGAAAAAAGAGTTCACCGTTTATGATTTGTCCATTAGGTGGTGCTTGTGATGGTGTTCCATTCCTCACTCTCCATCTCTCAGTTTATGTTACCCCACTCATCTCTCTTAATCTCTCTTATTACTCTGTTTCTCACCAGTCAGCCCCATCCCCCATTTTATTTTGAAGTTTGTTTTTTTTTATTGTTTTTTGTGAAGGTGTTCTGTGTTTTCCAGTGGCTCTCTCCTTACCTCTGTGTCATCTGCTTAGAGAGAAAAGACTAAATGAAAGCACATGTCTGGCTCAAGGTGTTGGTGAGTGTGACTGATTGAACTGGGAGGGACAGATGTGAAGCTGATTGAAATAAAGGCTTTGATGTTAGTGAGTCGGGGGTTGCCACAAGAGCTGGAAGGAGTTCTGTTAAGCTGATGTAACAGCTTTGAGTTGCATCATTTAAACAAAATTTTAAACAGTAACGTGATCATGGTAAATATTTCCATATGGGAGCAAGGACTGCTAGAAGTTTGAGAGGAGGGACTGCCAGTAGAATGTGGGCTGCTGTGAAGCTGATCGCAGAGACAGCATTCACTTAGTTCATTTTTTTATTAAACAAAAAAGGCAAATACAACAGATAGAACTGATTTAGGGGATATTTTGTGGTGTTATAAGTCATTTTTGGCCTCCTTGTGTGCTGTGTGAGGGAGAGATTGTCATATTTAAATATTTTATATGTACTTGTAAAATATTGACTGGCCATGCCAGGAGTGTGCTACTTGGATATGGCATGTGAAGTGATTTTGTTTGACATATCATTCAATCATGTGTGTGCTGGAACTAGATCCAAAATATTGTGTTGGGATAACACCATGGGTCCAGCCCTAGACTGACCAATCAGAGCCCAGAATTCTTTGTTACGTAAGGTAAGGTAACATTTATTTAAATGGTTCCCAATCCCAGAGGCTCTGGGCACCTTACACAATAACAAGCTGGGTAATACAGACTAATAAAACAAATTACAGAGCATAAATACATGTAGTACAACTATGATAATCAATAATAAGGTCTTAAAAATATAAAACAACTCTGGTTAATCCGGGAAAGCCAGCTTGAAAAGGTGAGTCTTAAGACTCCTCTTAAATGCCTCCACTGTCAAGGCCTCCCTAAGAGAGATAGGAAGTGAGTTCCAGAGGGCTGGGCCAGCGACTTCAAATGCATGACCACCGGATATTTTTAACCTGGTCCTTGGAACCACAAGGAGGCCCCTGGTGGAGGAACGGAGGGAGTGGACTGAGGTGGCAGATCTCAGTAGACCAGCCAGATAGCCAGGGCTCAGACCATATAGGGCCTTACAGGTGAGCAAGACCACCTTACAGATGACCCTCCACCTGACATACAGCCAGTGCAGAGCTCGCAGGACCGGTGTCACATGACCTGACCTAGACAGGCTCATCAGTAACCTGGCCTCTGCATTCTAAACTAGTTACAGCCAGCGGAGGGTCCCTCCACTAACTCTGAATTACAGAGCATTACAGTATTCAAGCCCGGATCTAACAAAAAGACATGTACTAGTCAAGGCAGATCCTCAGGCAGAACTAGGTATTTAATCCAGGGTGACATTCCTTAAGTGGCAAAAGCCACTTTGAATGACAGATTGCACCTGAACATCAAATGTCAACCTGTTATCAAGGAAGATGCCCAGATTTTCCACCCTAGAGGAAGCCAAAATGAGGTGGTTCCCAGGACAGGTCCTGTTGCCACCCTGGAGGCACTCCCATTGCACCCATGACATGACTCAATCACCGGGACCTCTGTCTTGTCGGGATTCAGTCATAACCAGTTGGAGGAATTCCAGTCCTGGATCTTGGCCAGGCAGTTGTTAAGCACTTCCACAGTGTCATGTGTTCCAGGGGCAAAGGACCTATAAAGTTGGATATCATCTGCATAGCAATGAAAACCCAAACTGTAATGCCTAATGAACTCAACAAGAGGTAGCATGTACACCATGAATAGCACTGGCAACAGATTGAATCCTGAGGGACTCCATAAGGCAGGAGCTTTGCAGGAGAGGAGAAATTCCCCATCACAACCCATTGCTTCCTGCTTGAGAGACAGGACTCAAACCAGTTGATGACAGTACCAGTGAGTCCACAATACTCTCTAAGGTGATCCAAAAGCACAATGTGATCCATGGTGTCAAATGCTGATGGCAGATTGAGGAGAATGAGAATTGACTGCTCTCCTCTATCTCTTGCCCTTAAGAGGTCATTTTGCACCATAACCAATGCAGTTTCAGTGCTGTGCCTTGCCCTGAAACCAGACTGGAATGGCTCATAGATGTCAAAGGCCATAAGGTGCTCCTCTAGCTGCTGCACCACTATTTTCTCAACAACCTTTCCTAAAAATGAAAGGTTGGAGATAGGTACAGTCAGTACTGGAACTGGTCCTCTTTAATGTCTTTATAGCAGACATTGCGGAGAGACTGGAAGGAAAAGTATGCCTCTTTGCAGATGACACAAAAAGCTGCAAAAGAGTTGATACACAAGGGTAGGTGAAAATGATGAGAAGGGACGTGACAAGGTTGGAGGAATGGTCAAATGTATGGCAGCTTAGATTCAGTGTAAATAAGTGCAATGTAATGCACCTGGAAAACAAAAACCCAAGGAAAGAACACACAGTGGGGGGTATTAACAACAACAGAAATGGAAAGGGATCTGGGGGTAGTCATATCAGATGACCTAAAAGTAGGCAAGCAATGTGAGAAGCTAGTAAGGAGGGCTGGGGGGATACTGGGATGCATAGGGAGAAGCATCACCATTAGAAAGCAGGAAGGTGTTATCCCTCTGTACAGACAGTTGATGAGACCCCATCTGGAGTACTACATGAAGTTCTGGAGTCCCCCTCTCTGCAAGGACATAGACAGGATGGAGGCAGTCCAGAGGAGGGCAACTAAAATGGTGCAGGGTCTACACCAGAAGCCATATGAAGAGAGACTAAAAGAGCTTAATATGTTTACCCTCGAGGAAAGGAGGGAGAGGGGGGACAGGATAGAAACTTTCAAGTACCTCAAGGGATTCAACAAATTCCAAGAGGGTAGCGTCTTTCAGAAAAAGAGATGCGCAAGAACAAAGGGGCACAATTTAAAGCTAGAGGAGGACGACTCAGAGGCAATGTGAGGAAGTATTTTTTCACAGAGAGGGTGGTGGACACATGGAACAGCCTTCCTGAGGAGGTCGTGGGGTCAAAACCATTGAGGGAATTTAAGAATACATGGGACAGACATAAGGCAATTCTAGTGGGATGTAGGAGGAAGTAGGTTGTTGGTAAAACTAGGATCTGCAGCTTATCCAGTAGATAGGGAAATGGGCAGACTGAGTGGGTCAAGCGGTCCTCATCTGCCATCAAAGTCTATGTTTCTATGTTTAGGCTGATGACTCGCCAGGACATCAGGGTTGAATGATGTTTTTTTCAGGAGGGGTCTCACCAGTGCCTCCTTCAAGGCATCAGGAAAGACTCCTTATGAAAGTGAGCACTGGATTAACCTGGTGAACACTGGACCAACCGTCTCGACACATCTCACCAAGAAGCAGTTTGGGACCAAGTCCAGTTCACAGTAAGATGGGCCTCAGCTTTGAGATCACCTCAATGACTTTAACCACCTCCACAGGTCTAAACTCCTCCCAGACAATAGGAGTGCCCAAGCTCCTACCAGGCTGATCACTGCGGGGCAGTATCCAACTCACTGGTGAAATCCCTGACCAGATGGCGGACACCCTGTCAGAGAAGAACTAAGAAAACTCATCACACAGTGCGACTGAAAAAAACTCTTTACAGCTGCAGACAGACCGGATGGAGTAGTCTGTCCACAGTCCACAAAACCTGAGCTGGTCTGTTCTTTCCTGCAGCAATCTCCCTGGACATGAACTCTGCCTTCTTACCATTGTATAATGCATTGTATAATGTGCAGTAAACAACATGCAGTGACAATTATTTGATACATATCAGAAACAGTGAGAAGCAAGTCAAGCACAATCCATATAGATTTATGCACTCCACAGACAAGAGAGGCAGACAGAAAGACAGATCAACATACAAAAATACGAATGGGCAGACAGGTGAAGCTAACAGTAATGATTTCTACATAAATAACAAATATGTATAGAATGAATGATGGAGAAGTGTGAGTTACATGGTGACAAATCAGTCAAGGGGTTTATGGAACATAATAATCCACAATGCCGAAGTCTGAGTGGATTGTGGTATTCCGTAAACCTCGAGGCTGAATAATCACCTTGTAACTCACACTTTTCCGTCTTTATGGCTAATCCCACAGTTTCTTCAGATGCATTTCTTTAGCCAGTAAAGCTCTTTTTTTTGTTTTGTTTTGTTTCAGGAAAGTCTGTGTCAAACCCATTAAAGATGCACAGTTGACAGTTTTTTTGTAGATAAATGCCTGTCTGCAGTCTGTATAATACCCCTTATTGTGCCAGGCTCATATTCACCTCCCTTTGCATTTTCAGCACTGTAGATAATACCTGCTAGGTGTTTGTCTAACAGGAAACAGAAATTTCATGAATCTCCCAGTTATCGCCTACATGGAGTAAGTAACCAGTGACTAACTTGATGTCACATATGAAAGCCCCCGCAGCGCAGGATTGGCTTATCTTTTTGTTGCCCCCGCAGTCCTCGCTGCCTCATCACTCCCGGCCCCGGGGTCTGTGAGCCCTTGAATCTCCATCCGGCCCCACAATGTGTTTTCCCTCTTGAAGTTGTAGGAGTAATGCCACAGAACTGCTGTGTGCTGCACCTCAAATGAGTGAGCTGGCTATCCACACGTGCGCAGTAGCGCATGCTCATTTTCTCACAGAGGCTCAACCAAAGCTCTCCATGTGCTCCCAGACCTCTGGATCAGTTAATCGGGTTCTGGAGACATGGAGGAAGCATCTGAGAAGCCCCAAAAAATATTTATTAAAGGCGGGATGAGTGCTATGAAACTGTTTATAAATATTTATAAGGAGCCTATGAATATTATTGCACTCCCTGCCTTCTGGCTGGGGGGACTGTATAATGAAAGGCACAACAGGCAGGGGAAAGTGTTAAATGTGTGACTGTGCAGCCAGATGACAAATCAGAGAGGCTGCCACAGAACTTTGGGGCATTTATTAAATAAAAGCATCTGTGTGGCTGCAAAAAGACTTTTGAAGTTAAGACTCTATATTGGATGGCAGTGGAACTGTTTCTAGCAGCCATGATAGCCACCTTAAACCAGTAGCGGAGCCAGGTTTGGGATCATTTGGGAGTCAGGGAGGGCCATTCAGGCAATGACAGGCTCCACAATGGGCACTAAACAGTGAATAAAGATGGTGGCAGGGCACCACTACTCACACTGGGACAGCTAGGAGGGGTGACCCCCCCAGCCCCCCTTCTGCCTCCGCCACTGCCTTAAACCCCTGCCACAGTGAATCAGGAGTCAGGATTTTACATATGGCTTCTCGGTCTGCAAAAGGGGTTTTTGGAAGGAAAGGCATGGACATGGTGCCCAAAAGAGCAGCCAATAGGGCATCAAGTGAGCCAAATAAATATTAATTTATTTAATTCGACAACTGCTATAGCCAATCAGAAAAGAGGAATGGAAAAGGGATATAAGGGGGCTGTTTTCCCACCAAAGCGGGATTCCTGAGAGTTCATCCACAGAGAACAGAGCAAGGCAGATTGCTGTTGGGCTTGTTAGCCCTAAAGGCCTGCAGTCTGCCAAAGGGCTTTGCTGGTCCCACCTTTGGACAATCAGCAGAGAGCTTGAGGAAATGAAGTGGCGTCAGGGAGAGGATTTGGACTGAGGAAGTGTTTCCCTGGGAGGGATTTGAATCTGCTGCTATTGGGAACTTGGTGAGTGGCAGCCTGAAAAGAGAATCTGGAAGCCTAAAAGAGAGAGTTTGGAGATTGCAGCCTGAAGCTTGAAAGAAGGGATTGTAAGGTCCCAGAATGAAAGCAACAGGGTTGGCAGCTGAAGATAAAATGATCTGTAACTTGTATTTCCCCTCAGTGAGGTATCTTTGAGATTGTTCTTGCTGCAAGTCAGAGAAGTGTGTTTGCTGAGGCTAGAGACTGAGCCAAATCCCCACTCTTTTACTATAACAGAGAAATGTGTGTGCCAAGTGACCAGCCTGGTGAACATCCAGCCTGTCCTGTCCCTGGTTTCACGTCAATATAGCAACTCCAGAATGGCGAGGAGTGAAAATAGCACAGAAACACAGCGTGACCACTTACAGTGAACTCCTTTATTGTGGAGGGCTTTGTCCTCCGCACCCCCTCTTGTTGGGGACTTTTCCCCCATACCCCACCTTACTATATACCAAATCCTGAGGGGATGCAACTCAGGGAGGGGGTGAATCGTCAGTCACTGATAAGTGGCCATGCTGTGTTTCAGTGCTGTTTTTATTCCTCACCATTCTGGAGTCGCCATCTTGACGGGCTACACCTGTCCCCAGATCGAAGAGGAGGCCACTGGAGAGGAAGCCATCAAGAGGTCTGCCAGGTGAAAATCACATACAAAGGCCCCAGGGACCAAGATTGGAAAGGCCTGGCAGGTGAAGACCAGAGTTATTCATTTCTCCACCCAGCTACTGCTGTGGTACACCAACCACCCCTGATACCAGCACAATACATAGGAATAAAGTGTCTGCAACCCTTTGTGAATCTACAAACTGTGAGTACCCCTGGGTTGAGGTTCAGGGGAGTTCTTATTTAGCTAGCTAGCTAGTCAGAACAATAGGGGGTTAAGTCCTGGGGAGGACTGTGCCAGTTTTAAAGCTGTGTCCATACAGAACAATTAAAGTTCTGTATCTGTTTTTACTATTTAAAGTTATCTGGACTCCAATGAAAGATCCTCAGTGCCTTTTACATGGTGGTGTGATACCCATCCAAGGGTCTTTAGAGACATTTTGTGCAGCTGCCATTGGGAAGCCTGGTGCACCGGTAGGTGGGAAGTGGGGGTGCGAGGGAAGATAATGTTTCAAATGTTGTTAAAACCATCAAGGATATAAACGTTTAAGCTGGGGCTGGGATTGGAGTGAGGGAGGGAGGGCATCACTACTACCTGGGATATAAACTTTTATGTTGTGGCTGGGATCAGAGGGAGGGAGGGCACCACTAATACCAGGGAATTTATTTCTAATTATAGGGTTGAGAATCAGCAGGGGGAGGACCACTAGCACCAGGGACATTATGTTCTACATAATGGACCAATGACTGAAGGGGGGTGTCAGGGACCACAGAGGGTGGTTGTGCTCACCTGTGGCCAACTGGCACCGTTGCTGTATTACCTCCAGCAGTCACTAGAGTTGCCCAGAGTCAAGTTTCAGGTACTGTGGGTGCCATGTAAAAGTGGCTAATAACTTGTGGGGCTTGTAGGTTGCTCCACTGCAGCCAAGAGTGATTGGTGTTTTGGTGGGGAGCTGTATTGGCTCAGGCATTATTTTGCTAGCATGTAAGCACATTGCTCACCTGCACCAGTGCAGCCCCGCAGTACCCCACACCGTGCTGAATTGTTTCCCACCTCCTACAGCATTAGTATATATTTTCATGGGGCAGCCATCAGGCTAGTTGCATGTAACAAGTTAAATGCAGTGCAACTCATTTGTGTGGGAAAGACTGACAGGCAACATCTAGTTCAGGGGACCACACCATAATACCAAGACATCTTTAAGCATGATTACACTAACGGTGCTATTACGCATCTGCCACCTGTGCCACCTGCTTCAACATATTTGTACCCACCATTCAGAGCCCCAACCTTGGTGGAAATACAAAAGTTGAAACACTAGAAGTCCAGTCCGGGTGAGTGGTGCAGACTGCAGTGCAACAGTACCTTAAGTGTAACTGCACCTTTAACATCTCCTCTTAGATTTTACCTTGCATGTCTTGAATCTTTTTTGTCACTCTCCTCTGTTTTTGAGGAGGCAGTATAGCACAGTGGTCTAAGGCTCTGCGCTGCAAATTTGGTGATATCCAGCAGACCTGACCTGGGTTTGAATCCCACAGCTTCCACTTGCATACTGTGTGACCCTGAGCAAGTCACTTAACCTCCTTGTGCTCCCAGGTCGCTCCTGTAAAAAAAACTTTCAGCTTAGTGTGCTATACCTGGTTAAACAACTAAATAAAAATTGTCTGTAACCAATTATGGTCTTTATTTTAATGTGGTCTCCAAACCTGCACACAGTATTCCAGTTTCCAGCTGAGGTCTGACAAATGACTTGTACAGAGGAAGAATAGTCTCCATATTACAACTGGTTAACCTCTACTGATACAACTTAGTATCTTATTAGCCTTCCCCTATGCTTAGCTACATTGAGATGAGAATTTTACACTGTTACCAATAATCACCTCAGGCCTCTTTCTTCTTTTCAGAGCACTAAGCTCAACTCTGCCACTTTATAACAAACAGAATCATAACAAAGACTACCGGCCTAAGTAATGCAAGTTGCAGGGCATAGTAAACAACTTAGCCTCACAAACACAGAAACCCCTGAAACACCAAACACTGTTCTAGCACCTTCTAACACAGATTTACACCGACCTCCTTGTTTTCTGAATGAGATGGATATTACCTTGCTCCAAGCTTTGAGAACTCCCATCAGCTAAACTCAGCCAATGGCAGCCCAACTCTCGCTCTTGTATTTCAAACCAGGAAGAAACAAAATCTAATCAGATCCACCATGGCTGCATAATGAAGTTAGTGAAGTTGTGTGGAATTGTTAAGGAGGTATGAAGAAACAACAAACTGATTTGTAAGTAGTAAGATTTGTTTTAGTTTCTGTTCTAAGGAAGGCATACACATTATTAGGAAAATACATGGAGGTGAATGTTTTAATGGAAGGAATAGGAAGCTTACAAAATAACCCCAGAGCAAATGCCGCTGATGTATGTGTTATCCCGGTTGATATTGGCCAGACAGCTAAATTTTAAAGAAAACTTAATTGCACATATCCCAATAATGCAAAGCATCAAGGGAAACATATGCAAATCCCCATGATGGTGCAGAAGGTGGCAGTAGATGAAAAAGTAATGTCTGGCATATGTTCAGCCTTGGGATTATTTACACATTTATTTATTTTTTTAAGAGAAACAGGGTTTTTGTCCAAGAAGTGATGTAAGTTATATTTAAGCAATGTGTTGATGTCAGGAAGTCGGGTATATTGATGATGGACTGTTAGAGAAAATGTGATATTAACTTTTAGAGAGGGTTGCTTTTGATAGGTGCAAGATAGATATGCTTGTGATAATGGGAATATTAGGAAAGTATGAGGTCTACGTAGAAATGGAGTACAAATATGCACAGTTTCATAAGTATGTGCTCAGAGTGCAGGCAAATGTGATATGCAGTTTGTTTTAGAAATAGGTAAAAGTAGCGATACATGCAATTAATAGAAAGATAGATAATTACATAGGCATATAGATAGAGACAGAGACACACACACACGCAGACAGACAGGCAGAACAGGAATACTGAAGTGACGCCAACCCCACCCCAACCCCACAGATATAGACAGGCATTGGGGTATACCTTTGGGTAATTGCCCATAACGCTTGCGCCATTTCACCTCACCCTACCCTGCAGACACAGACAAGAGTCGAGGTGTGCCTTGGGGTTTTCAGACTTTACACTCACCCCATTCCATGAGGAAATACACTGAAATCGGTACAGTATAAGAAAATGGAGTGAACTTTGGGGCTGAAGAGTCAAAGGCACCCCTTGATACATGTCACTGGCTGCAGGGTAGGGATGGGGGTGGAATACTGTGAGCATTACTGTTGACAATCCCAAGTCACACCCCTGGTGTCTGCCAGTCCCTACAGTGCAGGGTGTTATGGTCATAAACCCTAATGCCCTGGGTGTTTCTTGGTATTTGTACTCTAAGTTTTCAGCATGTGCTTTTTGTGACCCCACCGCATGAACAGTGACACTATCGGTTCATTAGCCAAAAGGAGATTTTGCACAGTGACTGTGCCATTTGGCACCACAGGTGCAAAAACACATTTTGAACAAGATGTAAAAAAATGACTGCTATACATTTCTTGCTTCAGCAACGCAAACACACACACAAGAGCACACCAGAACACAGTGGCAAAATGATTAGATTTGTCTACAAGCACTATTTTCTATGCAAGTTGGAGCACGGGGGGGGGCGGGTTAAGGCTAGAGAACAGTTATGGTCCATGACCTTACCACATGGTCAGAATATTAAATATTTTAAAATAAACATAAATGCTAAAGTAACCATTTCAAGAAGAAAATGCAAACTGTGACACTTAACAGTTACAGGGTAAGTTAGCACTTCTGGACTTAATTTGCTGCATATGTATCTCAATTGCTAAGGGATCCTGACCATGTTCACCCCTCCTCAAGCCAAGCTAGCTACAGTATGTCTAACAATAACATGGATGGAAAAATTATGCTGTATTTTCAACAAGAAATTAGCATTTTAATAAGACAGTGCTGTAGACTGAAAAGCAGCTTGTGTAGGTGCATTCATCATGCTAGCCAAGGTATGTTCTGGTTGTGTTCCATAAGGCTAACCAGTGGGAGAAGTAGGGGAAAGGGACAGAAATCTAAAATAGAACCATTTAACCCATATGTGATTTAAAGTTGCATGACAAAAATTCGGCTTTCAGAACTGGACATCATATTCCAAATGAGGCCTCACCAGTGATCTACTCAGTGACATCACCACCTCCTTCCTTTTGCTGGCAATACCTCTCCCTATGCACCACAGCATTCCACTGGCTCTTCTCACAGCTTTGATACATTGTTTAGCTACCTTTAGAGCATCCAATATGATTACCCCAAAATCCCTTTCCATTTTGATGACAATCAGCTCCCCCCTCATAATCATTCCTTGGGTTCCTGCAACCCTTCCTTATTCAGCAGGCAGTTAGCATATCTGGACTTATTTGCTGCATATGCATCTCAACTGCTAAGGGGTCCTGACTAGGTTCACCCTTCCTCAAGCTAAGCTAGATGCAGTATGTCTAGCAATAACATGAATGGAAAGATTATGCATAACCAGTGGGAGAAGTAAGGGGAAAGGATAGAAATATAAAATAGAACCATTGAACCCATTTGTGATTTAAAGTTGCATGACAGAAATGCGGCTTCCAGAACTGGACACCATATTCCATGAATGGAACTAGTATGCTTATGAAAACTTATTAATTATGCTGTACATACCCTAAGACTTAAAGTGTGTCTCCTTTGGCTGCCATGATGTCTGTGGTTAATTTTAAACAAAAGACAATGTAACAAGACACTGGCCCCCACTGTAGATATTAACCAATAAAGCAAACTGCACTCTGGGAAGATTGCCCGGCACAAGATGCAATAAAAAAAACCTGAATAGCAGGTTCCAGGGAGTATAAAACCACCTGGAAAGTTAGAAAATAACCTACCCTTCCCCACTCATTCACAGGTGTCAATGAATGTATTTGTTAACCATGCTGGTTCGTCTTCTTGCTTCGCTCATAGTAAAAATGTGAAACTACATTTGTGTTATTTTAAATGAGTGATAAATGGCATATCCAGGGGGATGGCAGCTCTGATAGTTGTTCCAGTCTTACTTTTTTCCTGGCTCAGTTTATATCAGTGAAAAGAAAGTAGGGGAAAAAAACAACCAGCCTTTTGTTTCTACAAGTAGTTGTTAATTGCAGCTGGTATTTTTAACATGTGCAAGGCAACTCCACTTCTCAAACTTAAAAGAAAAAATACACTTCGTCAAAGGGTGTGTTTACCAAGTATTGTGCCCATGATTAAAATAATTTGGACCCCCTCCCCCAAAAATGTGCCCTTACATGAAACTGCATGATTAACTGTAAAGACAATTAATACATGTATTTCTAAATGCATTACTAACACCAATGCTTTCAAAGTTTTTAAACTACTAAAAACACAATGGCCCAGATATTCAATAGGGTTGCACCATTCGCAACTGAGATGTGCCAGCGCAAAGTCCGAAAATGCGCCATTCTGCGATATTCAGTGGGAGGCAGCCGCACCCCCCAAATTGCAATGTGCAAGAGCACAAAGGTAATGAATGCATGTGCAACTGTAGGGGGAAGAACCATGAATAAATGGCAAAGTGCGATATTCAACAGCATGCGCCATGCGCAATAGGGGAGCAAGTGGAAGTTGCAGGATAGCGGAAATGATCCAAAGTAAAAAGGAACAAGAGAGAGGTGCAAGAATGCTATAGGGAAGCCAGAGGTGGGAGCAAGGTGACAGCCACAGAGGAGAGGGAAGCAGTGAGTGGGACTGGAAAGGAGCAGGACAAGGCACACCTGGGAACATAGAGCAACAGGACAGGTGTGGGGGGAGCCTGTGCCACAGTGGACTGAGGGCAGTGGCAGTTGGCAGGACAGCCAAAGCTCGGAGGTGTTCCCAGTGCAGGGGGAGTATCACAAAGGACAGCAGGGGGAATGGGATAACAGCTGCCGGGGAGGGGACATGAGCCAGGGACATGGCCAGTGCCACCTTTCAAATGGAGGTGGTAATGAGGGGTGTGAGAAGGCAGGCAGTAGGGGGGCGCAGCCATGGAAGGGACCGTCGGTGGTATGCCCCCAACAGGGGGTACTGAGCCCACACCAGCTTCAAGCACTACAGTGACACAGAGATTGTGGGTTGGTACTGCCTGAACTGCATGATCCTGAGGCAGCTCTATGATCTGTGCAGTGATGAGATGCAGGCACCCACATGATGGAGCCATGCTCTGTCAGTGGAGACAAGGGTAACAGCTGTCATGTGCCTGCTCGCCACGGGCACCTTCCAGAGACCAAGAGAGGACACAACGGGCATAACCCAGAAGGCCGTGTCATGCCAACTCACACAATTCTTCAGTGCACTGCTGCCACATGCTGTGGAGTACATCCATTTCCCCAGCACACCGGCGAAGCACACAGCACACATACAAGAGTTCCACAGGGTAGCATGTATGCCTGGCATGCTCAGGGCCATTGACTGCACCCATGTGTCCATCTGCATGCCACCTGGCCCAGAAGGTGCTGCGTACATCATCCAGAAGGGCTATGCTAGCATCAACTGCCAGGTGGAGTGCGATGCTAGGGGGCGCATAACCAATGTCTGTGACACGCACCCTGGGGGAGCACATGATGCCTTCAACTGGCACCAGTCTGCACTGTGCCACAGGTTTGAGAGTGGGGACATCCCCACTGGCCACCTAGTGGTTGAATATGCAAGTCATGCAGGATGACATGGATCTTGGGGAGGACCTAGTAAGAGGTGCCATAGGTACTGGCCTTGATGGCCCATGGCAGGCGACGCTGATTACCAAACTAATGTCCACTATCTACACACAGGTGACAGTGGCTATCCAATCCATCCCTAGCTGCTCACACCATACCAGCGGCCCGTGACCCCATCACAGCAATGGTACAATGAGGCACATGTCACCACACGCAATGTCATAGATGGGTGCTCGGGATGCTGAAGGCATGTTTCCGTTGCCTGGACACATCTGGCAGTGCACTACAGTACAGCCACTCAAAGGCCTGTGGGCTATTCCTGGCCTGTTGCATCCTGCACAACATGGCCAACAACTGTGGGATAGTTGTAGAGGTCGAAGAGGGGAACAGCGATGGGGATGATGAGGACGCCGGTGCAGATGGTGATGGGCAGCCCCCCCTTGGGTGAAGGAACCCCCAACTGATCTGGATGTCGCAGCTGCACTGGGACACCATCACAAGAGAGCACTTCAACCAACCCAGGTAAGTCATGGAGCCATGTGCAACCACCAATGGCAAGGGCACAACCCACAAACTCACATGGGTAAACCCCTGGGGTGCATGGCGGAAAGGGAATTGGCTGAGTGTGGAATCACACATGCCGTCAGGGATGGGTAAGGCCTAACACGGCATGCGATCACACACACACACACCACAAGACATGCACAAGGGGTAGGAGGCACACCGACCCCGACTGCCACCCCTAGCCACACACATGTCCACAGACGACCACTCCCAGTGCCTGTCATTGTGCATGTCTCAGACGCTGGGCACCATTTCACAGTGGCAGACAGTGCAACGCCGGCATAATTCTTCACACGCCACAGTGACCAGCAGCCAGGAGGGTGTGCACATGGACCCTGTGTGTGTGTGCAGGGTCGGGTACCACCTGTGCATTGCACATAGAACTACACACTGCACACAGGGCAGCATCAGACAGTAGCCATGGTGGGAGACAGGTCAGTCACGTGGCACAGTGCCATGGCCACCATGGATGCATGGGCAGCCCCACCGAGACCTGCCAGCCATGACAGGCTGACCATTGGCCTCACGGGATGGCACCGATGGTCCCCAAGGGGTGACGCTGTGGTAACACGTGACCATGCTCAAGCAGGGGTCTGCAGCTCACTGAACATGCCTGCACCAGGTGTGCTCGGGATGCCCACAGCTGAACTCGGTGTTGACATGGAGGGTGTGGCACAACGCCGTGGATGGGGGTGAACATGTCACTGCGCGGTGTCTGCAGCGTATGGGCAACAAACTGTGTTCCCAATGTGGCCATGACAGCTGTGAATGCATGTGTCTGCCTGCCAATGGCAGCGGTCACATCCTCCCGCTGCCGAGCCATCTCTGCCAGGAGCAGAGCATGGTCTCTGCTGCGTCGCTCCTCTGCCTAGCACAGAACCGCACTGCCAAGCTGTGACTGCTGATCCATGGAAGCCTGTAGTAGTCGGCTGTGCTCATCAAAGAGGTCATCCACTGGATCAGCATGATGTCCCTCATGGTGTTCCTGACCCTGCTGGGCATCACCCCTTGATGATGGGCGCTGCACACCAGAGCCATGCTGGGGAATGGCCACACATGGTACACTGACGCTGCCCCCCAACACTGTCCCCCCATTGCCATTGGCCGACTGATGACACTGCCCTTCCGGCCGCCGCTCAACAGGTCTCAACGGTGCCACTGCAGTGGCTGCAACAGCCCTACTGTCCTAGATGCACACCAGTGCTGCCCCACTGGTGCAGACAGGCACAGACTGGGACTGTGATGTCAGGCAGGACTCCATGGTGGCACCACCCATGGCTATGCCCATGCTGTTGCCTGCTGTGGGGCCATCCTGCGGCCCACACATATCACTGTCCGTGATGTGAGCACCATCATCATCGGTGATGGATCCTGCACCAGTCCAAGTCTCAGCATACTGGCATCCGTGGATGCTGTCACGCTGGGACACGAGCAGGGCCTCCTCCGCACCAGCTCACCAACTTCAGTCCGGACAGCCAGGTGGGCACACTGTTGTCCTGACCCTTGGACAACTGTGGAGGTGGATGGACACTCCTCTGTGTCCAGGGTATTGCCCTCAGTGGATGAACCCACCACCGCTAACCCATGTAGATGCTCAGGAGCTGTAAAGGAACACAGTAGCATTAATGTCTCTGCCCTACCCTGTGGCATTCCCCCCACCCCCCACACAGTGACAGATCAGGACCTACCATGCAGTGATGGGCTACCACCCATCTGGAAGCCACCACCTGGAACACCCTCTAGGGCACAACACTGCATGCTGCCAGCAACCTGCTCTTCCTCTGGTGTCAGGCGTGGCACGGCTGGCTGTCCACCACCAGTCACAGCCTGTGCTGCCCTGATGGCAGCCACCTTATCTTTTATCCTTCACTTGTCCATGCGACCTTCTTCTTGCACTCCTGCACAGACCGCTGGTGGCTGCCATGCTGGTTGATGGCACGCACCACCTCACCCCAAACCGCAGCACGGGCATGTGGTGTTCCCCGCTGTCCACTGAGCAGCGGTTCCTGGTCAAGGTAGGCCTGAAACAGGGCATCTGATTCTGCCCGGGTGAAGTTGGGCCTCCTCCGTCTGCCACGTCTCTGTTCCTCCTCCTCCTCCACCTCACGTTCGGTCATTATTGATTCTGTGGGAATGACAGGTGTTATCTCTCAATGTGCAGTCCCATGCATCTCCCACACACCACAGTCCATACTGGCAAACAGCATGCAACTCACCACAATAGACTGCAATATCAGACTATGGCCTCTGCAGACCCATGTCACATTTATATAGCGCAACACATGCAAATGAGGTGAGGCTCAATTTTAAGTGGATGCTAATGCAGTAACTGCGCCATTGAATTACTGAGGAGCTGATTTGCATACTCCGGCTGAAAATCGTGCTGTTGCGCCTTGCACAATTGGGTTGAACATGCTCAGGCAGGGGCGCAGCTCTGTGACGTGTGCAGTAGACACCGAATGGCGCATGCCTGGGGTGCTGATGCCTGCCATGCTGCTGATGTGCTGAGCATGGGAGGCAGTGCAGGGCACGTCCACCACTGTGCCAGTGGTGCTAGTGCACTGTCCACATGTATAGTGCTCTTGCCCTGGGGCGCCGTAGGCACCATGGTGCCACAGCATGGTAGGCTACTACAGGAAGTGCCACACAGGTGCCCTACCGCACTACACATGGTGGGTACCAATCACACTGTGGCCATCTGTGTGCGAGAGACCCCTGACCCTGTGGCTGACCATTGCCCCTAGGGACCATGCATCCACATGGGTGCACCCCTATCATGCTGTTCGGTGACAGCACGATGGGGAATGGCAGCGCAGTACCACGCAGCATCCACACATGGCAGACATGTGCTAGGGAGCGTAATTTTGATTCTGAATTGGTGGAAATATGGTACAGAGACAGGCACCTATCTGGAGCCAGGTGGAACTGGTTAACCTTGTCTCCTTAGTTGAGCCCCATGCTGGTGCTCTGTTTGATGAGACACCCCTGGACAGGGCCAGGAGTGCCATGTGGGAGGAGGTGGTGGTGGCCCTGGAGGAGATGACAGAGCTTCAGAGAACAGTGGAGTAGTGCAGGCACTGGTACGGGGACCTCCAGTGTAGGGACCCAGAAAGGCTTGCCTGCCTGTGGGCATGTGCCAGGAGAGGCACAGTTCCATGGCCAGGTAGGTGCCCCATCCATACACTGGTTATGTACATATGGGTATCGTGGTGGGCATTTGTCCACCACATGAGGGGGTGGTAAGTCCAGTGTGGGCAGTGGTGGTGGTGGTGGTATAGGGGTGGGGGTCTGAATGATTTGGCTGTGTGGGATTGCACACACCCAGGGTGGGGGGCCTTTGCTATTGGATTGTACGGATGTTCCTCTCTCCATGGTTTCAGCCTAGGCCCTGAGGAGTGTCGCCATGTGAGGGAGAAGCGGCAGTGTCATGATGCACATCCTAATGCAGGAGGACCCTTACCGGCTCAGTGCCAGGACCAGCTTAATGATGGTGAGTGCGTTACATCCAGGAATTTCTGTGCATGCTGTGTAGCAGGGAGGGTGGCGGGGCATGGCCACCATCCATTGACACTACTGCCGTGCACACCACATAGTACAGTCAGCACTGTACAGTGGCACTGCATGTCTTGGAGTACATCACTGGTGGTCCATGTGTGCACTGGGTACATGGCTGTGCAACTGCCTTCGCACCGCAAAGCCATGTCACTGTATAGCCATGGTGGTGCTGTGTGGGACTTGGGCAGTGGGTGTGTGCAGTGGTCTGCATTGCTGTGTGCACCTGGGTGGCAGGTCTTGTGGACACGATCACTGTGAGTTTTCACACACCATTACAGGGGCATGTCCCACGGCTGTATGCCATGCACAATGGGTGGACTGCAGGGGACTGTGCATTCACGCCTATTGACTCTGCTTCCTTGTCCTAGGTGGATGGAGGATGGTCTGTATTGAGAGGGTGCTTCAGGAGCTGCTCCAGGTGGCCAGGGCCTCTCTGGCCATACTAGAAAGGGCGGATCAGCATGGCGTGTGGTGGAGACATGGCAGGAGGCACCATAGGAGTGGGGAGCGGGGCTTCTACTGAAGACAGTCCACCCATGGACAACTACAACCCCCTTGGACCTTCCCTCACACCCCTCCTTCCCTCTCTCATTTGTTCACCCCTGTCCCTTACCCACCTCCACCCAGTTTGTGGCTGTCACCCCATTTTTACTGTAAATATGTACATAGTTTTGTTTATTCTTCTAATACATTTATTTAGTTATGCCTACTTTGGTGATCTCTGATTTTCAGAGGGCTAATGGTGCTCAGCTGCAGTGGTGTGCATGGTGTCATGGGTGGTGCTACCATGGGTGTATGTGTGTGTGTGTCCATAGGGGAGGCAAGTTTGGTGTGGGTGTAGCACTCAGTCACTGTCTGTGGTTTGTGTGTTGTTCCCTGTGCACTGGTGACTGTGTGCAGTGGTACAAGGTGCATGCACTGTGTCCATGGTGCACCTGTCAGACCAACCATGGCCTGTGCAGCTGCCACCCTTGCATGTCTGTGACCTGCAAAGTCTGCTGGCATGTCAGTGGTGGCTGCCCATGCTGGGCTGCCACTGTACCCAGCATGATGCCTGGTTGCCTCCTGTCACGGGTTGGTGCACATCTGCCTCAGATGGCACTGTTGCCTCCACTATTGTTGTCCCACCTCGATGCTGTCACTTGTGTCTGTTGCAGGGGATCTGCTCCACCATGTGTCACTTGTGCTCCAGCTGCATGCTGGTGGTGTACAGCATTATGGTGCCTGCACAGGGTTGCTGGCACACCTGTGCCATGGAGAGGTTCTGGCTGTGTGTACATGGCTGCTGTGGCCACATGCCGGGGGCTTGGTTGACATGCTACCGTGTCCCTGTGTTGGTGTGCCCTTGGGTATGGGTCGTTGTTTGTCTGTGCACTGTGTAGCATCCCGTGTGGTGCATTCTTCCATGCAACACTGTGGGTGTCTGCGCTGGCTGTTGTGGCCAGTGCTGGGATGAGATGTGTCCTTGGGAGGGTGTGCAGGGTGCTGTAACACTGGTGGTGGGGTCCGGGGCATGCCCTGTCACATGCGTGGTACCTCATGTGCTGACGCATGGTCAGCCTCACAGCTGTACTTGAGGGGGACATGCGTGGTGGCACTGAGTATACAGACGTTGCTTTGCTGTCTGCTGCTGCCTGCTGTTGAGTGCTCGTGGTGGGGTTGCCTTGCATGGTTCTGTGGTGCACAGGGTTGTATTGTTATAGTGGGGGTGGTGGCATGCTTGAGGTGTCCTGCACTGTTAGGCACTATTCCTGGGCAGGGTGTATGGGGATCATGGTGCAGGATGTGCTCTGAATTGGTGGGATGGTGTGGCATGGGGTGGACGGGCATCCATGTGTGACGGTCCTAGCTTGCAAGGGAGTGTGCTGTGCACCATGTCACAGCGGTGGGTTTGTTGCTGGTGTCCCTGGGCCAGTGGTTCTTCCTGCTCTCCTCCGCTTGTGCTGTGCATGGGGTGTGGGGGGGCGATGTCTGTTCTGCTGTGTGCTCCTCTGCCCATTGCTACAATGGGTAGTGGGCCCCTGCATCCTGTCCCTGCGCATCCCTGGTTGTGCTGTTGTACTGCTGCACTGCTCCACTAGGTGTCCCTGGTTTTTCTATTGCGCATCTGACCTGTGCCATTGCACATCCCTGGTTGCACAATATTCAGTCGTGTGCCTCAGGTGCATCTTGACCTGTGCAGTGTTTGAATATCATGCGTGTTGCACATGGGCGCAGTGGGCTTGCGCTTGCTCCTGCTATTATGCACTTTTGTGGTGCAGTTTGAATATCTGGGCTAATATATATATTTGTTTATAATATTCTATATATATATACATATATATATATATTATATATATATATAGAATATGATAAACAAATATTGTTAATCCCAAAAGTTGAACTTTATGTTTTTAGTATATAAATGTTTAAGAAAAAGCTGTGGCTCTTTCAACCAGAATGCTGTGTCTATTGTTTTCCTTGGGAGCTATAGTTTCAGACACTTCTTAATTACTCTTTCCTTTTGAGACACCAGGTGGCTCTGATAATCTTTTGTTCCAAGGGTTTTTAAGTCAGTTTGAAGGCATTAAGTTTCTTATGTTCTCCTAGTCCTTAATAAAATGCAGGGACTCCACAGACTTTTTCTGTTCCTTGGTCCAGATCCCAAACTAGTGTGCCTTGTTTTAACATGATAGATCCAACTCATGCCTCACCCACATGAATCAAAAAAGGTGGGGGTGGATCTTTAGGAGATTCTCGGGTGGAGGTGGGGGTGGAAGTTACTCTCTCAATAAAACAATGCTGACTCCCACTACTCTGGTTCCAGTTCTTGTACCGCCCATTTAAGAAAGAGACTAGTACCCTGCAACCATTGACTAACATGAAAGCGTATTTATTTGAGGGTGGAAAACATTTCTTGGAGGAGGGTAAGGCGGAGGAGACTATTTACACCTTCAGTCAGTTCCACGGACAGAAAACATGACATCACTCCTTTTGTACATGCAAAACATCTGCAGGCTCCTCCTACTGCAGCCGTAAAAAGCCTCACTCTGAGATTTAAAAACTCTCAATGGCATGTGACAGAGCTAGTTTAGTGACATTATAGCATGAAATGTTTTTCGACTCAACCAGATTTTTTAGTTTATTTGTGATCACAAAGTCATTTCCTATGTCAGAGTCCTGTTTAATACAAGGCCAATTTATTTAAGCAACAAGACATGACAGAGTGTGCATTCTGGTGGGATAACAGCACACCTCAGGTGTGTTATGAGGCAAGAAGCATCACTAAGTGTCTTCCGCCACCTGAGAAGTGCAGTTTTCCCACCAAAATGCACACCCCAGAGTGTTCTATTGCAATTATAATATGGGTGCAAAATTTTTGTGATAAAAAAATACCACAAATAACAAAATATTTTAATATTTTAATGATTTATAAAAAAAGTTCACCCTCCGTTCACCCTACAAAATAGTCCCAACACATTCAAGCACTAGCATGTGATCTCAATTACAAATATAGCCAGTGAAATACATTTTATTTTCAGTTTGCCTTTAAACCCTTTATATTCTTTGACCCCACACCACTTTCAGGACATACGTTTCCTCACTTTCTCTTAGCTTTTTTTTTTAAATCATCTTCTCCCTTTTCCCCACACTATTCTTTTTTATTTATCCCACATTTAATAGATGTTTGCAATGGGATACAAGAATTCAAATATTAGCTCAATAGCCCCCCAACACACACATATACATACAACTGAAGGCCACATCTGCAGTCAGAGCTTCCATTTTATCTGTGGCAGGTTTAGGAGCAGAGATTTCCCTGGGTAAGCAGGTAAGGCTAGGGGGTGGATGTTTCATGGCCAGCAAAGAAACTCCAGAATTTAAAACTGAGTAGTACTTCATTATTGAATTTATGTAGCAGTAGTAGTTTGTTTATTTAGTGCCCAATCCCAGAGGCTCTGGGTGCTGTGTAGCATAAGTAAAAACACAATTAAGGAACAATATAACAGATAATCACAAAATACAAAACTTAAAATGTACAACTTTGGTAGTATAAATAATTTAAAACTACACCAGTGGGGCTAATCAGGTCAAAAGCTTGGCTGAATAGATAGGTAGGTCTTTAGGCCTCTTTTAAAGGCCTCCACTGAGGGAGCCTCCCTCAGAGACCTGCGGAGCAAGTTCCATGGGGCCAGACCAGCCACCTCGAAAGTACGGTCCCTTGATGTTGAGCCTAGCCCTGGGAATTGCTAGGAGGCTCATCTTGGAGGAGCACAGAGAGCACACAGGGTGGAAAGGGGATAAGAGATCATTCAGATAACCCAGAGGCAGTCCACACAGAGCTTTGTAGATCAGCAAACTAACCATGAAGGAGATTCATCACTTTACCAGCAGCCATATCCCATCAAAACAGCGACTCCAAAACAGTGAAGACAAAAAACGTGACGGAAAAACCGTGCTTGTCATTTTGGCGATGTGGTATTGACAATGCTTGCAATTTTTTATCGACCTATGGCTTTTTCCCCCACCCTAAGTTGCCTCCTCCCAGAGTTGGTTATATATAGTAAGGTTGGTGTGGGGGCACAGCCCCCCCACAGAAAGTCACTGTGGCATTGTTTTCACCATTTCAGTGATCGCTGTTTTTTTTGTGCTTGCTGTATGTGACCATGTTGCTTTTCCATTGGCGTTTTCATTTTCTCTATTTTGCCCTTGCTATTTTGACATAGAACCGCTGGCAGCCAGTGCAGGTCACAGAGGACTGGAGTCACATGACATGACCCTGGGAGGCTCATCAGTAACCTGGCAGCTGCATTGTGCACTAGCTGCAGGCATTTTAGGACCCTCCACTAACCCCAAGATACAGAGCATTACAGTAGTCAAGTCTGGAAGTCACAAAAGCATGTACTAGTGAGAGCAGGCCTTCCGGTGGGACCAAGACTTTAATCTGGGAGATGTTATGGAAATGGTAATAGCCATTCTGGACTACAGACAACACCTGAGCCTCAAATTTCAGTCATTCATCCAGAATGATGCCCAGATTGTTCACCTTACTAAAGACCACCAGACTAAGGGAACTAAGCACCAGGCTGGGCTGCTCCCCTGTGGCTCCCACACCATTATGGTCAACCAGACTCAGTCACCAGTACCTCTGTCTTGTTTGGGTTGAGCCGCAGCCAGCTAGAGGACTCCCAGTCCTGGATCTTGGCAAGGCATAAATTCAGTACATCGACTGTGCAAGGTGTCCCTGGTGAAAATAACAGATACAGCTGGGTGCCATCTGCATTCAAGAGTGAGGAAGAATTCCAAACACAACCCTCTGTGTCCTGCCACTGAGGAAGGACTCAAACCAGCTCATGGCTCTACCAGTGAGTCCTCAGTACTCCCGGAGCTGATCCAACAACAACCTATGGTCCACAGTATCAAATGCTGGTGAGATATTGAGTAGAACAAGATCTGACCATTCTCCTCTATCTCTAACCCTGAGGAAGTCATTGTACACCATAACCAATACAATCTTCACACTGTGCCTGGATCTAAATACGGATGGGAAAGGCTCATAGATGTTAAAGGCCATGAGGTGGGCCTTGAGCTGCAGAGCACTATCTGCTCAATAGCCTTTCCTAAATGTGGAAGATTAGAGACAGGTTTAATACTTGCCAGGCAGTCCAGGTCCAAAGATATTGTTTTCCAGAAGGAGTCTCACCAGCGCATCTTTCAATCCACTTGGAAACTTGACCTAAGAATACCACGCAACTCACTAGGAGGTGTGTCAGATCTGGGGCCAGTTCGGAATTAGTGGACAGCAGCTCAGAAGTCACAGCACAAACCTCTTCCACTGAAACCAGATTAAACTTGCCCTGGGAAGGGGGAGTGCTCCTTATGACAATCTCCTCCCCTCTGCTGGGTTGTGACAGCCCTGCTGAGGTTATCTCAGTGTTGCTAGAGGACACCCTGTCTGTGCATATAACAAGAGGATTATGACTCTGAGGGAAATTAGCATTTACTTTATTGTTTTTCTTATTTAAGACAATATTTAGATTCTAAATGAAGGGTTTTTGTTTTGGATGACAATTAGAATTGTGTGGTTAGTACTGATTGTATTATGAATAAGCTACTGGATCTTTACTGGTGCTGTTGTGCTGAAATGATAGCAAGGGTAAAGATGGCTCTCAGGAGTCTCAATCTTTGAAACCCATTTTGTAAAAGTGCTTTAATGCAATATATAGTAGCACACTATATTTGCTGAGATGTAAAGTAGGCATCCCTCCAGTGTATAATGATGAACACTTGTTCCATGGGTTCATTTCTGAGCACACACTAGAGGATGGTGTATACCTCCAAATAAACGTACACGCTGTTCTTTATTACCCACACATTATAGACTTAGCATAAACCCCAAGATACTCAGTGTAAAGGTTTTACTGGGCAGTAATGATGTATGCTTAGGTTGCATTTGCAGTGTTCCTCTAGCAGTCCAGAATCAGCACTAGATCAGCTTTGTTTCAATGTGCTGCCCTAGATAGCATAGCTGAAATGGAACATCATATTTTTCAATATGGTGCTGTATCTATTAATTTTACAGCTGGGTGGACTGGAATGCTGGGAGGTTGAGTGATTTGTTCAGGTTCACACAGTGAGTAGGTGGGTCTGGAGGTGTTTTAACCTGAATCTCCTTGTTTGCAGTTCTGTGATCCAATCATTGCCTACACCGACTGATCTCAAACACATTGCATGGTTTGGTGTTCAAAAGGAAACCCCTGCTCCCTGCAAACTTCAGTTTTATCTGGAACTGTATTATACATTACATTACTACATCATAGGATAAATCAGCTAAAATGAACCTCACTCATCTGTGACCCTTTCATACAAGTGACTCATGAGTTATATAGGTTGAAAACCTGTCTCAATAAGGAAGCCACAGAAAGGATTTCATATTGCCTTTTGATATGATTGTGAATTACAGGAGCATTCTGAGAGACGTGGGGTCATAATAAACATTAGAATAGCTAAACTTACTTTTCCACAGGATACTAGCTAGATTTATATTGTTGACCGCTCCACTAACACATCATTGTTCTTTATAAGTGGCTTTAAATTGGCTCTCTATTGATGCAAACATCAAGAATTAAATTTTTTGGATGATTTAGTTAATCCTGTTATCTAAATCTCCTAGTAATCCATGTGATTTGCTGAAAATTGATGATAATTCTCAACTTCCAGGATATTATAATCGCACTATGTTGGAACAACCATGAATTAAAGTTAAAAAATGTAACAAAATAATTGGCTCTATTTTAAGAAATATCAAAAGTAGAGACTCTAAGGTTATTATGTCACTTTACACCAGTCTGGTACGTCCCCACTTGGAATACTGCTCTCAATTTTGTGCACTAACTTCTATAAGGGGTTTAAAACTCGCTGAGGGTGTTCAGCGTAAATTCACTAAAAAAGTATCATCTTTACATAGTAATAGTTATGAAGATAGATTAAAAAAACTTAACCTATTTTCTGTAAAATAAGACAAATAAGGGGTGACTTAATATTGGTATATCAAACCTTAAAAAAACACAATTGGACTTACTACTGCCTCCAAAGTCAAATCAACTAGGAGTCATGGTTATAAACTCATTGGAGAAAAATGTATATCCACTAGAAGGAGTCTATTTTTCAGAGAGTGTGGGTTTGTGGAATAGCTTACCTGTGAGTGTCGTTAATAGTGATACTTTAAGTACCTTTAAGCAAAGATTGGATAAACATACGGGAAACAAAAAATTTGATTTCCAGCCATAGGACATATGGGTGGCGAGCATACAATGGGCATCCTTACATATGCCTTCATTGCTCGTACACTTCTATGAACCTATGAACCTATGAATGACAACAATGATGGGTCAGGCAGACTTTTATGATTTTAGATCAGCAATATGAAATTGTTTCCCAGGTTATCTAAGCATAGAATCTAGATCATAAATTTTCAAAACTGATGTTGCAAGATTTGTAATGGAAAGATTTATTTTAATTTTTTTATTTGCAGTTAATTCAACTTTTTTTGAAGCAATACAATTACAGTATTATTAACAGTGGTATACATAACTGACCTGGGATAATAACAGTCAGTAAAAAAGGAAAGACAAAAAGTACATTCTTTAAATACAAATAGTATGGTAGCCTCTTCATTGTTTCCCTTGTAATAACCTAATACATTTATTATGGAGTGGGGAGCCCCTGCCCATCTCACCTTTTCTCAATATATTTGATCGACTCCTCTGTTCCTCTGCAATCTTTTTGGGTATAATGTCAGGTTGATGATCCATGACCTGTAGGAACCATTTGGTCCAAATATTATTGAATTTTTTTTGGTCTTAGAAGTTAAAGCCTCAGTTAATTATTTGTTTATTTTTTTTTCCCTAACTGAGTAGAAGGGCTAGACTTAAGTATGCCTATTTTCAGGCACAACCTGGGAAAGTAAAAGTCAAAAATAGATACAGACATGACACCGGAACAAGGAAACAATTAAAGTCAACAATGCTAGAGATAAAGCTAGTAACATAATACATACATTGGTGAATGAGGGAAGATACAGGGGAGATGAGGAGAAATCATAAACTAATAATAAGAAAATAAAAACAAAATGCATTATGGTGATTCCATACTGTATATTTTTGGATTGTATCCTCCCAGTCCCTTTGTGTAGGAGGATCTATTTGAAGCCTTCTTTTGTTATAGCTTTTTTTACTGCTGTGAGCCAAAAACCCAGCTGAGCTTATAAGTATTTATCTTTTATTCTGCTTGGTAACATCTATAGGGGTGCCAACTATGGGGTGAGTGCACCCAGAGTTGGCAATAATTCTTGTAGGGCTTTCTGTATTCATGCTCTGTATTGCTGAAGGATGGAACAGTTCCAGAAAATCAATCAATCAATCAATCAATCTCTTTATTTAACTAGGCATAAACACCATTGAGCAAGCTCATTTTCAAGATGGCTCTGGGCATTAATACAATATAGTACACTTCCTAAGATTACAATTATGGTGGGCAACAGTGTAAAAAAACAAAAAAAAAAGAAAAAACATTGTGAAGGTGCCGGTCAATATGGGCCTATACATACCGGTCAACATAATTAACATGCAAAGGTACATAATGATAAGCTTTACTGAAATGAGAAGAGACAACAATCCCATATAGTCTCCGTTAAGTAAGAGCTCATACCTAAATGATAAAAAATAAGGAGGCATTAAGGAATAGGGTAGAAACTGGGGTGAAAGAGTAGGCAGCCAAAAAGGAGGCCAAAACAGGTAAAAGATAGAGAATAGACTGGGCCATCTTGGATTAAGGGAACTAGGCTTGTAGATCCTGGATTTCTGTTGTTAGGAATGTGGGATGGATGAGATACTTAGGCATAGGATTTGAGAGTGGCACCCGAGGCTTAGGGGTCATCGGCGTCTGAAACAGTTGCATGATTCCTTCAGATAATCCATTAATAGAGCTTTGAATGTGAAAATGCTTGGAAGTGAGGATAATTTTAATGAGTCTTGCATAGTGTTCCAAAGTGATGGAAGTGAGAAGTTGATTGCTGCTGAGCCAAGGGTAGTTTTCACTCTAGGAATCTGGAAGCAGATTATGGAGAAGCATCTCAGGCCATAGGAACCTTTAGCCCATTTGAAGATGTATGCAGGGGGGTTTTCAGATAATGCTCTAAAAAACCAGAGGAGAGCATTCCTTTTTCTTCTAGTTGAGAGTGAGGTCCATCCTGAAACCTGATATAGATGACAGTGATGTGTACTACGGGGTAGATTTAAGATAAATCTTAGAGCCCGGTGGTAAAGGGTGTCCAGTTTGTTTAGCATTGTTGATGGGCAATGACTGTAAAGGAAGTCAGCGTAGTCCAGTATAGGTAGGAATGTAGTTTGTACTAGTCTCATTCTGGCTTCTAACATGAGTAGATGTTTAATGTGATAGAATAAACCTAATCGCTTTCTTAGTTTCTTCGAGGTTTCATTTAAGTGGCACAGAAAGTTGAGCTTGTTATCCAGCTAGAACCCTAGGTATTTAAAGGTATCAACTACTTCAAGGGGTTCATTTAAGAGTGTTCAGATCTGTGTGATATGTGGACATCCAGAAATAGACTTTGGTGAGAGAATCATTGCTTTAGTCTTTTTGGCATTGAGGAGGAACTTATAAGTGAGAAGGTTGTATTGGAGGGTGACGAAGTCTTTCTGTAAGTACTCATGGGCCAGATCCAAGGATGAATTTGTGCTATAGAGTACAGTATTATCTGCGAATAAGTGCACATTTGCTGTTTCCAGCTGCGAGTCCAGATTATTGATGTATATTGCAAAGAGGATAGGGCCCAGGATGGAGCCTTGTGGGACTCCTCGTAACAAGGATTTTTGTGGGGACAGGTCTCCTATGGCTTTGACTTGTTGTAACCTATTGGTTAGGTAGCTGGTGAACCATTTAATGGCAGAACTATCAAGTCTGATGTTACTCAGTGCAGTAAGCATGGTGGTATGATCCACAGTATTGAAGGCCTTACTTAGATCAAGGAAGAGGGCAAATACATGCTTCTTAGAGTCCAAGGCCATTTGCCAGTCTGTAGTTACTTTGGCAAGAGCCAATACTGTACTGTGTTTGGCTCTGAAGCCGGACTGAGCCGGGTTTAACAACTTTTGCAATCCAAATGTTCTATAAGTTGGATGTTGACAATTTTTTCAAGTAATTTAGAGAGGACGGATAGTATAGAAATAGGCCAGTAATTGTTCAGATCACTCGGATCCCCAGTCTTGAATAATGGTAGGATGTGGGCAGTTTTCCACAAGACAGGTAGCTCACCTTGAATCAGAGAGGTGTTGAATAAGTGTGTAATGGGGCGGTCAGATAGGTATGGCCAAGTTTTAGGAAGTAAAGTTCAATATTATCTGCACCCGCACTCTTTTTTGTATCCAGAGAAAGGAGGAGGTCCTCCACTTGCTTGAACATAATTGTGAGGAAGCTGAAGGGGGTGGGATGCGGTTGGTTATGGTTGTGATTATTAGTAAAGCCAACAGTGTAGTCTCTTGCTGGGCTAAGTTTGCTGATAGGTGAGTTGTCAAAGGCAAGCCCTGTAGTGGCAAAGTGATCATTAAGCTTCTCTAGTATATCAGCTTTGTCCATATGGGTGGTACCATCAGACACAATTTTGATTGGAAGGGGTGTTGCAGTGGACTGACCTTCGACTTCTTTGAGGATGTTCCAAAATTTGGCAGTTATTTTTATTGTCTTCTAGTTCTTTTTGGAAGTACCTAGCTTTTTCTGACCTAATTAGCTTGGTACAAGCATTCCTAGTGGTACGGAATGCTAACTAATCAGCCTCCAGGTGGGATTTCCTCACTTTTTTCCACCAGTAGTCCCTATCCCTAAATACTTTCTTCAGGATGGGAGAGAACCAGCCAGGAGTTTTATTTTTTGATTTGATCAGTCTTAGTGGGGCGTGTTTGTCTGTTAGCCCCAGTAAGAGGCTGTGAAAGATGTTAAATGCCTCGTTAAAGGTGGGGGCTAGATATAAATCCTGCCAACGAATATTGCTTAGATCTTTCAGGAAAGTGTGCTGGCATAACTTTTTCAGGCATCTTTTCAGTTTGAATTTGGAAGCCGTTTTTATTTGGGAAGGATGCCTGATGCAGGCAGTAGTGCAATGGTCGCTTATATCATTGAAGAATACTCCAGTATGTGAGATAGTGTGAGGTTTGTTTACTAGCATAAGGTCCAGGAGGATGCTGCGCTCAGGGTTTTTTCTGTTAGGTCTGGTTATAGCAGTCACCATTTGTAACAGACTATTAACATCGCATAGATCCTTCAATTTCTTAGAGCTGTCATCATTCCAATTTAGATTGAAATCCCCCATTAGGATACACTCAGTATTAGCAGAGTCAAGAAGGTTTTGAAGGTGTGGCAGAAGTTCTCAGCCACCAGATGGTGGTTGGTAGCACGCTGCCATAAGGAGTGCTTTCTCATTGGAAAGTGATAATTTTAGAGCAAGGCATTCAAATTCTTTAGCCTTTGAGGTACAGTCAAAGACTGTGACTGTGAATTTACCTTTGACATATATTGCAACCCCATCCCCTCTAGTCAGTCTATCACAGCGGTAGATGATATATCTGGGTACGTTGATAGATTTGCCTGGGGTCGAGGGTGTGAGCCAGGATTCAGTTATCATGAAGAAATCAGGAGATGCATGTAGAGCCCAGGTCTGTATAGAGTCATCTTCTTAAGCAAACTACAGACATTGATATGGAGAAAGCTAATCCCTTTATATTGAGGGAGGTCCGCAGGGGTGTCCAGAGAAATAGATGGACCTGAGTTTAATTCAACATTTCCCAGAGTAGGAGAAGCAGTAGTAGTTTTTTAAGGTGGTGTCTTAGCCTGCTAAATATTCTTTTGTTACTCCTTCTAGGGTACATTTGTTTAGCGGTGGCTGTGTTAAGGACAGGATTTCTATTTGCTAGGGGTAAAACATAGAGAACTGATAGAGCCGACACCATCCTTGGGAATTGCATGTGTTCTATAGTTATGGCCTGGTGGAAGGAGGGGCATGACCATAGAGGAGACGGCCCTGATGTAGGACGCCATGGTCTAATGTGGGAGGCTATATCTTGGTAGATGATAAAGGAGGGAAACTGGCCTTTGTCTGAGTTGCAAACCGAAATTTTGGGTAGAGTATAACAAAGTAATATAAGGCAACTACAGAGAAGGATAGGCGCAGATGGCATTCTTAACATGGAGATATTTTCTTTTACCAGTTATAAACACAGGATTTGCGACAGTTCCTTGAGAGGGCCAAGGAAATGAGTAGATCTTGTGGGAGGATGAGTACCAATGAAAAATTAAGGCCTAGGTAACTAATGAGGTGTGGCTGGCAATAGCCAGTAGGAGTGAGTTAGAAGACCGGGATGGGGTTCATGTGAATTTAATCAGGACCTGGGGGTGGGTGGGTGGGTGGGTGAAAAAATTGGCAGCTAGGGCTCCCTTCCTGGAGGTAATCAGTCCCTGAGGGCAAGTCCGTACCTGCATTTCTGTGAGGGGCTGGTGGCTTCAGACCTGGACTGCGGGTGGCAATCTGGCAGTTTGAGTTCGTCAGAGAACCACGGCTGTGGCTCTCAGACTACCTGCATTTCTGTGAGGGGCTGGTGGCTTCAGACCTGGACTGCGGGTGGCAGTCTGGCAGGTCGGGTCATCAGAGAATATGTCTGTGAACCACAGGGGTATGACTGCATTGTCTCCAACATTGCATTCACATGTGTGTCACATTTACCCATTATGTGTGGTGTATGGAAAAACCTACAGATGGCCTTCTACCCAAATTCCCTCCATATATATGAATGTGTGATTTTGTGCTGTCGTGCACAGCTTATGCCCCATTCCTTATCTGTAATTTGTATATGTACAGTAGCTCCTCCTCCCATTTCTTACATATAGAGAGAGTATCTGCCATTGTGGTTTGTCATATGACTTTATATTAAATGGTGTGGTCTAGGATTTGACCCTCCTGCCCTCTCAAAAGGAGATCTGTCAGTGGATGTACTGATCCCTGATCTCATTCCAGTCCAAGTACAGAGTGAACATAATGTCTCAACTGAAGATATCGAAAGTGGTTAAACTTTTGAAGGCTACATCTGTCTCTCATTTGTTGAAAATACATAAAAAACCCTGCCCCCCAAAATTGGTATCTATAGGTCAGATCCATTTTTTGCTCACGTAGAAAAGTGTGGTCTGTTGTCGCTGTGCCAAATTGCATGTCACTTGCTAGAGGTGCTATATATGTCATTTCCTGCTTAACCTAGGGGGACTGTAGGAAGGAATACCAATTCTCTATTATAGTCTGCATGAATGGAGAGTGGGGAATCAGGTTTTCTGCCTCTTCAAATTAGACAGAAGGGTGTGATCATGGTGGGGTGCTTGGGTTTCCGTCCCTCAGTGGCCTTCCAATGAAGTGCGCAGGTATTATCTAGCCATTGCAAGGCATGCTTCCAATATGCAGTCTGACAATAGTTATGGAGGTTCAGGAGTGCTAGCCCTCTCTGGTTTTTGCTAAGCTGTGGTTTCTTGTATGCTATCTTAGGGTGCTTGCCTGTGCAGAGAAATCTAGATATTAGTTTATCCCATTTAGTGAAGTCTACCTGCACGGGGGCAGGATCAGTAGTGTTTGGAAAAATTAAAATATCATGAGAGCAAGTTCATTCTGATGGTTTCTACTCTATGAATAAAGGAAGAGGGAGTGGACTCTGTTGCTGCAGGTCTTCTTGGATCTGAGGTTTCAATGGTCCATAATTAGTTTGATAGAGTGTGGTCACATTTTGGTGAATAAGCACTCCCAAATGTCTAATAGCTGTCCAGTTCCATTTAAATAGAAATTGTCTGGTGAGGGACTGTGGCAGATTGTGTCCCATCTGTAAAACATCTGTCTTATTTGCATTGAGTTTATACCCTGCCAGGAACTCCATCTCCCACAGTCTCTCAAAGAGAACTGGCAGAGAGGTTTCTGGGGATGTTAAATAGACCAGGAAATTATCAGCATAGAATGCCACATTGTGTTTGGTATCTCCCACCACTATTTTCTTGATACATATGTTATTCTGGATAATTTATGTTAGGGTTCTGCATAAAGTGCAAATAAAAGGGGGATAATGGGAATCCCTGGCAGGTGCCTCTTGCCATTTTAAATCTGTTCGAGAGGGTTCTGTTGACCTGGACCACTGCATGTGTGTTAGTGTACAGGGCTTGAACAACTGCCCTGAATGGGTCAGGGAATTTAAAGTATTGTCAGGTGTGTTATGAAAATCACCCTGAAACCCTATAAAATGCTTTTTGGGCATCCATACTTAGTGTAAGGGTGGGTAATTTAGCTTTGGTGGTGTAATCTATCAGATACAGTGTCTGTTTAATATTATTTGAGGGTTGCCGTGTATTAATAAAACTGGCCTGATCCTTGCTAATAAGAGTGGGCAGTAATTTTTCCAGCCTGTGAATTAAGATGCTACTAGTGAACAGTTTGTAGTCCTGATCTAGGACCAATATGGAAACACAGAAACATAGAAACTGATGGCAGATAAGGGCCACTGGGCTCACCCAGTCTGCCCATTTTTATTATCTTCATTTTTGCTGCAGACCCTACTTGATCTATGGTGCTGTCTCTTCCCCCTCCTTCTTTTCCCCAGTGATTCTCTTGTGCCTATCTCAGACATTTTTAATCCCACCACTCTTTTTGCCCCCATTACTGTCACTGTAAGGCTGCTCCAGGAATCCACCACCCTTTCTGTGAAGACGTGCTTCCTCGCATCTCTCCTGAATCTACCTCCCTCCAACTTAATAGCATGTCCCCTTGTTCTAGAGCACCTTTTTCTCTGAAAAATACTCCACACCTGCACCTTATTAACCCCATGAGATATTTAAAGGTCTCTATCATATCCTCCTACTCCCTCCTCTCCTTCAGGGTATACATATGGATCTCCTTTAGCCTCTCCTAGTAGGACTTTGGTGCAGGCCCTGCACCATTTTGGTATCCCTCTTCTGACTTCCTCCACTCTGTCTGTCTTTCCGGAGATATGGTCTCCAGAACTGGACACAATACTCAAGGTGGATCTTGCCAGTGATCCAAATAGAGGCAACACCACCTCCCTGTCTCTGCTGGTGATACCATTACCTATGCTCGCCCTCCTGACTGCCTTGTTGCACTGCCTGCCCACCTTTAGGTCATCTAATATGATTACCTATAGGTTTCCTACCTGCTTGGTCATTGTCAGTATCACTCCCTTCATTTTATTCTCCACCTCCAGGTTTCTATGACCCAAGTGCATTATTCTGCACTTCTTTGCATTAAAACCCTGTTGCCATACCCTTGACCACTCCCCAGCTTTTTCAGATCCCAGCCCATCTTTTTCACCCCTCTCCCCCCTGGAGTGCACACTTTGTTGCAGAACTTGGTGTCATCTGAAAAGAGACAGATCTTCCCTTCCTGCTCCTCTGCTATGTCACTTATAAAGACATTAAAGAGAACCGGTCCCAGCACTGACCCCTGAGGCACCCACTGGCCACCCTCCTTTCCTGTTTACCACTATCGTCTGTCTTCAACCCCTTACCAGTTTCTTACCCAGGTTACCACCTTACTGCCCACTCCCAAGCTACCTTACTTGCTTAGCAGTCTCTAATGTGGAACGGTGTTGAAAGCTTTGCTGAAATCCAGATAGGTCACATCCATCGCTCCTCCGATCTAACATCTTGGTCATCCAGTCAAAAAAACCTATCAAATTTGTTTGCCATTATCTTCACTTGTGAATCCATGCTGCCTTGGATTCTGTAACCTGTTGGACTCAAGATATTCCACAAGCCTTTCCTTTAGTAGTTGTTTCCATTAACTTATTCACCACCGAGGTCAGGCTGACAGGCCTATAATTGCCCAGCTCTTCCTTGCTATCATTTGTGTAAAGTGGGACTACATCTGCCCTTCTGCAGTCCTCTGAGACCACTCCGGTCTCCAGTGATCTGCTAAATAGGACTGTCAGTCATGCAGCTAGTACCTCCCTGAGCTCTCTCACCACCCTTGGATGGTTCCACCAAGTCACTTTGACAACTTGGTTTTTGAAATCCTCTACATCAATAGGCGAAACTTCAACTGTCGAAGTTTTGCCTGTTGGAAAATTACTGTTTTTTTTGGGAGGGAGCTGATTTTTTAATGGTCAGCTCCAAGGTGGAGCTGATTTGAATGGGGATGAAAAACCAGCAAAATTGGCACCAGAGTACTGCAGGACCATTACAGCAACAATCTTGAATTTGTCGCTGTAATGATCTTCGCTGTAATTTTTTTACTGCATATGCCCTTGAATGCACCCCATTTGGCCTCATATATTTGTCAATCTTCAGGTTAGTGAGTGCTTTCCTGACTTTCTCCACTGAAAAATCACTAGTGTTCATTTCCCTCCAATCACAGCTTCTGGTGCCTTTTTGTGATTCTTCCTCTTCCCCTTCTACTGTGAACACTGAGCAGAAGTATTTTTTTCAATATGCCTGCTTTTTCTTGATCCCTCTCCATACAGTCCCCCCTCTCCCTACAATCCCACACTTTGTCTTCCTTTTTTTGCTAACATACCCGAAAAAAGTATCTTGTCATCTTTAGATACTGACCAAATTATTAATTCTTTTGTTTGTGCCTTTATGCACCTTACTGTTTTTCCTGTCTCCTCTGCTTTTCGTGATACTTCATCCCTATCCTCCTCTCTCTCTCGGTCCCCTTATACCTTCTGAATGACTCTCTTTAATCTTTACCTTTTCTGCCACCTCTTTGGAGAACTCATAGCAGTCTCCTCTTTCTTTTGGTTTTGCTTACTTGCTTGATGCAGAGGTTTATTGCCTTCACTGTGCCTTCATAAAGTTTGGCCCACTGTTCTTTCATCCCCCCAGGTAATCCCCAGCCCCTGACAGGTCATTCCTGAGGCGTTCACCCATCTTTTTAAAATCAGGCCTTCTAAAGTCCAGGACTCTTGCCATTGTGTGGTTGGATTCCGTATCTGTTCTTATGTTGAACCACACTATACAATGATCTCTGGTCCCCAGATGGTTTCCCATCTTGATGTCTGTAATAGTGTTCCTGTTAGTAAGCACCAGATCCAATATTTGCCCATCATGAGTAGATTCACTGACTAGTTGCCTGAGAAACACTCCCTGCAGGGAGTCCAGGATGCCCCTGCGTCTAGCTGAAGCCACAGCTGGGAGAAGCTAGTCTACATCTGGCAGCTTGAAGTCCCCCACCAGCGACACTTCTCCATTTGTAGCTGTTTTGCCAATTGCTTCTAAAATGTCCTTATCTATGCCCTCCTCTGAGCCGGAGGCCTGTAAATTGTGCCTGTCCAAATTGTGACTCAGTTTCCCAACTCAAGGATGTCCCACAACAGCTCTGCTCCCCCCCATATTCCCTGTATTTCTGTTGCTTTTATGCTTTCCTTCACATAAAGCACCACATCCCTCCTTTTCTTCCTACCCTATCCTTTCATAACATTATGTGACCATGTCCCAGTTATAGTTTTCAATGTACCCCAACTCAGTAATGGCCACAGTATCCAAGTCGGCCTCTGCCACGATGGCATCTAGGTCTGGGATCTTATTACTCAGACTTCTAGCATTTACACACATGGCCTTCCAGATTTTGCTAGCTCTTTGGTTGTCACTTCCCCTTTTTACTTTTGTTCCCCTCTTCCTCTTTCTTCTTCTCTTCTCACTGCTTCTTCCTCTATTGCTAACCCTCTGCTTCCTTGATTAACTTGCAACATGGTGGGACTCTTGCCCCTTGGGATCTCCTTACTCTCTATCACAGTCTGTGGGATGGGGGTCTACCTGCATTTTTTTTCTTTCACTGCCCCCCACAACTAGTTTAAATGTTCATCAAAGTAACATTTAAACTGTCTACAGAGAACTGTGTTCTACTTTTGAATGGATGAAGGCCATCACCTCTCTATAGACTCTTTCATCCCATGTGGGTCCCCAGTCCCCAAATATAGCCATACCCCCTCCTCTCTTCACTATTCCTTCAACCATGAGTTGAAGGCCTTGAATGCAGAGTTCCCTCTCCTCTCCCCTATAATAGGCAGGCAGCACCTCCGCAAAAACTACAGAGCGTGCTACCTGTCCAAGACTTCTTCCCATTTCCCTAAACTACCTCTGCATTGTTCCTGCCCCATCCCTAGCCAGGTAATTTGTCCCCAGATGGACAATTACATTTATCTCCCCCTCCCTAGTGATATGTAGGATATGCTTCCCATCCCTCCATGCTGTGATACCTGACCTCCCTCTCTGCCCCCTTTTCTATCCCCTGAATATTGAATCCCCCACCAGAAGTTGTTTCCTCCTTATCTGGGGTCCTCTGCCACCCTCCTTGGGGGCTCCACTCAGGAGGGCCCACACTTCCTCCTTGGCCACTACCATGGGTGCCTCCTCGTGGTAGTCCCACTCCACCGGAGTGGTGTAGGAATTTTGTGGTGGCACCAGTTGTGGTTGAGGAATGTACCTATGACCACCCCCAACCTCCCAGGTCCCACCACTTCAATCCTTCTTAAGCCCACCATAGTCCAGCCACTCCTCCTATTTGACCTCCTTTGTGGTAATGGTGTCGGACTTGGTGGCCCCTGGGTGGGAGGAAAGGCAACCAGACTCCAAGTCAACATAAGCCAGAGTCTAGTGACTTCCTCCTGACTCATAGCCAACACAGCCTCGAGTCTAGAGACCTTCTCCAGCAACCCAGAGAGGCGAACACAGATGGGGCAGCACCAGTCTCCAGAAGGTCTCCCTGAAGACTGCCGCTCTACAACCACTGCACTGCACCATTCCCCACATTCCCTATTTCTGCTGTCCCTCTCCTCCTCTCCCAGAACCCATTAAGGCTAAGCTGTATGCAGTACAGGTTATCAATGTACAATTACACAATCCTGAAATTACACTACCGAAGGAGTGTTATGTTACAGATACAGGTATGCTACAAACAACAATCACTACACAGATACAGGTTTGCTATAAACAACAATCTCTACATTTAAACTTCTTTTGTATACAGAGAAGGCAGTACCCTCCTACCTAGATATCAGCCTAGCAGCAAGCTCCCAAAACCTCGCAGTTCACAGTTCAGCTACAGCACAAACCCCAAACACAACACAAACCTCAAATACAACACAGCTACAGCACAAAACCAACACCCAATACAAACACAGCACAGCAACACACAAACCCCAAACCTTGAAATGTACAGTTCAGCTACAGTGCAAACTCTCACCACAATCCTACTGACAATCCCCCAAACAATCTAGGTGTACCAGATTCCAATAGGAATGGTTCCTGGCTGTCAGCTTTCCTTTTGGCTGACTCCTGGCAGACTCCAATTGCTGTCTCTTGCGTGGATCCTTTGCATGAGGCCACAAGTGGGAGGGCCACTTGAAAATATGGACTTTTATACTGGGCAGCAGTTGTTCTCAGCTATGCCCACCTATCTCTTTATCTTCGCAGTGAAAGCAGAGACCAAGACACCAGGGTTTTTAAACCCAAACTGTGTGGTGGGTGCTCTCAGCTCTGCCCTCCTTCAGTTGTCCTTCTGCCCAATTGGCAGTCACCAAGCAACTGTAAACTGCTCCACACAAAGGCTGCTCCTTGTGGCATTCTGATGGAGGGGAGGGATAAGTGGCCACAGAAAGAGCATTTCCCCTCTCACCCTTCCTATCTCTGCAGTATAGATTGATACAATTTACAGTAAAGAGGGCCATTTCTTGGTTTTCAGATGGTGGAAATATTTGTATCCTACCAGCTAAGAGGGAGAAGGATGTCTCCTCCCATTATTTCTTGGAAGGTTGATTTCATGGTCAGGAGTAGCAGGGTCTTGAAAGCTATATAGCATTCAGATGGCTATCCATCTAGCTCCAAACTTTTATTGGTTTTAGTTTTGGCAATTGCCTGGAGCAGCTCCTCCAGTTGATAGGGTGACTAAGAATGTTCTGTTGCTCATCCATCTTAGTAGGGCCGTCTACCATTATGAGGAACGTCTGGTATTGAACTGACTCCGGTTCAGTGCCTTGAGTGTATAGCTGCTCATAAAAAGCACAAAATCGTAGTTATCTATTGAAACGTTTCACCAGGAAGGCACACTGAACAATAAGTTGCTTGCCACACGGTGCGACCTGGGGGGTGGGAGTAATCCCTCAAGGATGTCAGAAGTATGGTGATGTTGCACCTTGGTTATAGGGTGGGTCAGTTTAGTAACCATTAAAAGTTTTTGCCATTGTCTTAGCCAGTAAGCTAGTATATGGGATGCTTTAGCACTCCCTCATAATACCGTTGTTTAACAAGCATAAGTGCCCGTTCTGTTTTGTACTGATTTGGTCTTGTGGTTTTGTTTTGAACTGTTGGAGTTGCAGAAGCAACAATTGTTCCCCCTGCATATGAACTATCTGCAGGAAATCTAGGGTGTCCTGCAGTTGTTGCTATTCATGTTGCCCCTTTTGCTGTGCAGCATATCAGAGTATCCTCCCCCTTGGACTGTTTTTACCGTAACCCATACCAAGGTTATAGGCATATTGGAAGCTGTGTTTCCCAGAGGATTTGGAGAAACATAACGTAATAAGTTCCTTAAATTTTGGGTCCTTAAGAAGGGTAACATTGAACCTTCACTATCTGGATGCCCTTTTTGGTGTCAAAGGGAGTTCAAGCATGATGAGGTAATAATCCAATAATAAAATAGCGGACAGATTTACCCTATGCACCCATCCAATGTGTTCCACAGTGGTAAGAAAGTAATCTAAGTGTAAATAATGGGAATGCACTCCCGGATAAAATGTGTAAGCACACGTTTGAGGATTAAGGTGATGCCAAACATCTGTCAGGCCTAGCTTCTCAATTAGTTTACATCCATGTTTCCATCTTATCATAGATCTTGGTGGTTGAGGATTAGAAATGTGCTTAGCCGGCCTGCTGGTGCAGCATTAGCACTACTGCTATGACACAGACAACCTGGGTTCAGAAGCGAGCCTGCGCATGAGAGGGCTGGCCAGGGGAGGAGGATTGCATGTCCTACAGACTGCTTCCCTCCTCTGGAGGGAGAGTGTTGAAGCTGCTGGTGCATGCCCGACCCCTAGTGGAAGCCAGAGGTCCAGCAGCTGATGCTAGCACACACTGGAGGCAGGGCAGATGGCATCCATCATTGCACGCCCCGCCTCCCAGCCCAGACAACCAAGAAAAAACCTACACTGTGCAGAATGCCATCCAACCACTCATTGCAGGCTCCACACCTCTGACTGGGTTCTCCACCTCGCTGACCAACAACCCAAACTCCACCGGGGGTTGCGGGATGAGGCTCCAGGTGGCTTGTCGTATGGTGGGGTCATCTGTGGGTAACCCATGAGGCATAGACAAGTCCCAAGAATGGTGGGTGATGGGGCTATGCAAGCAGTCAGACTGCAGGGGGCAGGTAGAGCCATGGGGAGAAAAATCAAAATCAAAATAAATAAATAAATAAATAAGATTTGAACTGTCTTTGGTCAGGTCAATAAGTAAATTTAAATTAACAACTATTATTAAGAGGCCATCCTTGTAACCTATGACTGTGTTGAACAGTTTTTTTTTAATATTTATTTATGTTTCTTGTTAACCAGGTAAGGCTCACTAGGCACAGGTGCCTATTTTCAGGGGCAACCCAGGAGCACTGGGGAGATTAAGTGATTTACTCAGGGTCACACAGTATGTAAGTGGAGGTTGTGGGAATCAAACCCAGGTCTGTCTGTTAGATGCATCAAGCTCATGTACAGCTTGTTACTCTATCTTCTAGGCTATACTGCCAGCCCACAGCATCAGAAGCATCAGAGCATGTGGGAATATAGAGGCTGGCTATTATGCTTTATGAACTCTGGACTGTGCCTCTAGCCAGTACCAGTCTTCCTTCCCTATCAGTTATGCAAGTTCTCAGGCCTAAATGGAGAATTTTTAGGTATCAATATCACTGTGACTCTCCTATGCCCCTGTTTGTAATCCGATGCTAAGACATGCTCCATTTCAAATTTTGCCAGTTTAGAGTGTTTCACCTCTGAAAGGTGTGTCTCCTGGAGCAGGATAATCTGCAGTTTATGTTTTCTTAATGTATAATTATGTTTTATCTTTTTAACTGTGTTTGTCATCCCATGCACATTATGAAAGACTACCTTAAATGTTGCTATGGCTGACATAGCTACTAAATGTTACTAGGTGTCCACATGTGGCCCCCAGGCTCAGCTAATGTGGGGAGCCCATGGCCCACCTCCCTAGGCTAACAGTCAGTATGACCTTCCAGTGTGCCCACATGTTCATTGTTACATCCATGCCATTTTTGCTATCTTTAATCCCCCAACCCCCCCCATCTAAGAATTTGGAACAAATCCCACTGCAGACTTAGTGAGAAAAAAATAGGGTGGAGAGATGCTGCCATTGGACAATTCTCCCTCTACCCGAACTGGTCCCCCTGACAATGGCCAGGGAGCCTGGTGAACTATAATACATCTCGGGGCTTCCATGGGAGGGGTGTGTACTGAGACCCACCCTAAGTGTACTAAGGTAGGAGCCAATGGATGAGCCTTCCCCTTCAGACTGCAGGAGCGGCCATGCATACCCTTGGCATGGGCCTCTGGGTGGGCATATCGCTCCCCACACTAGGAACAACAAACTAAATGGGAAAACAGATGATAGAAGATGAACAACATGATGATACGGTCCACAGCCCTCCCCCTACCCCATCATCAGCAGAGTGACATGTTTAGCATTCCCAGTGGAGTCCATGGACTGCCCCACCTCCTGTGGAGGAAAGAATACGGAGAACCATTCAGCAGCCTAGAAATAGTTTTTGGTTCGGTGTCATCCCCTCCATTTACTACTTAATCACACTGTTCTTCTAACTCATGAGGGGGTAGAAGGCAATCCCCACCTCTCTCCTCCTCATGGTGTATATATGTAAGTGGCCCCAGTTCAGATCAGCCAGTCTCTGTTTCATGAGGGAAGGGGGACATAGTTTCTTGCAACCAGTTTGCTTGAAACAGGTGTTTTCTCTGAGTTGTACATTTTTATTGTACAAGTTAAATTCATGAAGCCCAGGAGCTCCAGTCAGTAAACCGCAACCCTTATGAGAACCCCATCCGATTGCTGGAGAGTCATGGAATTTCTCCCCCCCCCTCCCCCATAGTGGAGCAGCAGCAACTTTTTATTTATAGTTATAAATACAGGGCAGTCCCCCCCCCCCCAGCCATCACCTGTCCTATACTGTATGTCTGCAGCAAATCATGAGGGTGTACCTCCATGCAGGCATCTTAGTGCTTAATCAGGCTAATTTACCATCTATTTGTGGCCACATGGCCATGGGACAGGGCCTGCCAGAGTAACTGTCACCTACCACCCAGGACCACAGACTGCCTTCTGCTACAGTCATCCTAACCAGCTCAGGCTCTGCCCTCTCTAGCCAAAGAGGGGAGATAAGTAATTTACTGTGAGGTACCATTGATTTTACAAGGTGGCAGCCCAGCAGAGAACCTTTCCTTCTACACCTACTCTTCACTGCCTGTGAGGCAGTCCTGGGCAGCCTAGTCCCTCGCACCAGCTCCCAGCCCCCGGTCTAAAGAAGAGACAGAACAAAATACCCAGCGCTCAAAGAGGTGAGCAGATCAAAATCAAAGGATACTTTAATTTCTTTATAGGTCTGGTCTTAGGTGCCTCTGTGTCCTATCTCATCTGTTGGAGCTGTCAGACATGGTCTTTTGGGCATGTTGCTTGCAGAATCCTGCTGTTCTCACCATCTTCCATCATGATGTAGTCAGTGATGGGATGTTGGCATTCCTCTGTGCTGGTGACTGTAATAAACCCTTGTCTTGCAGACCATTGTAAGTCTCTTGGGTGGAATAGTAAGTTTTTTGGTCACCAAGAAGCTGTGCTATAAGTAGGGCAGAATAAGGAGTTTTACATTGAATTTGTTGTTTGTTTAAGGCCTGTATAATGGTGTACACTCCATATGACTTCTTATGACAGCTGCTGAGTAGTCATTGTTGAAGAAAGGGAAGGGGAAAATGGAAATTGTTTAACCAGGAAAGGCATGCTCAGCCAAAGCTTGTTTCCAGGTGCAACCTGGGAGTATAGGAAAGTCAAGTGACTTGCTCAGGGTCACACAGTATGTAAGTGTGGGCTGTGGGATTCAAACCCAGGTCTCCAGGTTTGCAGCTCAGTGCCCTAAACCAGAGCACAATACTGCTTCCTAAGCAGAAGAAGAAAAGTGTCTGCATTCCATAAAATATAACTTTTTTGCACCATGCCACCTAAAAGATGTGCTTGGTCTTTGCCCAGTTGCATAACTGGACTATAATGGATCTTGGGAGGGAGTTGTTGGTAAACAGAGCTTTGGACCAAGTGCCTGTCAGTCCATTCTATATCCAGCTTGAAATATGTGCTGAGATCCAGGGCAGTTTGCAAGAAAGCATCTAGGAATTTTACCCTCAGTATTTTCTGGCAGCCTGCAGATCCTAATATATTTCCTTCTAGCCCTGTTCTTGGCATCCTCTTGGCACTCCTCTATCCTGCCTGTGTCTCTACCAGTTGGACTGCTGCGTCATCTAGCATTGCAAGGTGGCTGTCCACCTGCTGGAGCCATGTGTCGATGTTGGCCCGCTCAAAGTGGTGATGGCTTCCTTGATCTCTGACCTGGACTGCTTCATATCCATGTGGAATGCCATCAGCTCCTGCAGAATTCTGTCAAATTTCTAGGGGTGTGTGAAGGACAAATAGTATTTCCCAAATACCACAAATAATGCAGTATTTGTTATTTGGATATACACAGATGCACAAAAATGTGATGGCGGAGAAAGGCACCATGGCCCATCTAGTCTGCCCAACACCCTACCTCCCCCCCTTCTGTTAAGCTTCCACCCTCTTTTCCCAACCCCTTAAATTTATCCCAAGCCCTCTTCAACCCCTCCACCATTTCAGCTGCCACTACCTCCTCTGGCAGCTTGTTCCAGGCCTCCACCACCCTCTCCATGAAAAACTTCCCCCTGATATTACCTCTGTTTTGCCCACCTTCCAGTTTGAGATTATTTCCGCTCGTGTTCATTCCCCTCTTCAATTTGAACAAGCTGTTACCCTCTGCCTTATTTATTCCCCTCAGATACTTAAAGGTCTCAATCATGTCCCCCTCTCCCTCCTAGTCTCCAGAGGGTACAAATTCAGCCCTCTCAATCTTCTCTCATAGGGTACATCCTGCATCCCTCGTACCATTTTGGTTGCCCTTCTCTGCACCCTCTCCATCAGCTCAACATCTCCTCGTAGGTGAGGCCTCCAGAACTGCACCCCATACTCCAGATGCAGCCTAACCATGGTTCTATATAATGGCATTAGCACCTCCCTCTTCCTGCTATTAAAACCCCTCACAATGCGGGCCAATATTCCATTTGCCTTTCCCACTACCCTGCTACACTGGCTGCCCACCTTGAGGTCATGCGATACCATAATCCCCCAGGTCCCTTTCTGTTTCCTTCTCCTTAATCACCAACCCCCCAAGGGAGTAAGTTTCCCTCCTATTCTTCCCCCCAGGTGCATCAGCAAGCACTTTAGTGTATTAAACTTCAATTTACAGGTGCCAGACCACCTCTCCAGCCTCTAAAGGTCCCACCTCATGGCTTGCACCCCACTAGGTGAATCCACCCTATTGCAGACCTTTGTATCATCTGCAAACAGGCACACCCATCCCTCCAGACCCTCTGCTAGGTCACTAACATAGATGTTAAAGAGTATTGGTCCTAGCACTGACCCCTGTGGCACCCTACTGGTCACCGCCCGTTTCCTGGAATGTGTCCCATTTACCACCACCTTCTGACTCCTTCCCTTCAAACAGTTTTCCACCCACCTGGTGATCCTGTTGTCCACCCCTAGTCTGTCTAGCTTATGTACCATTCAACCATGCGGAACTGTGTCGAAGGCCTTATTGAAATCCAGATAGGCCATGTCCACTGCTCCTCCCTGGTTCACTATCGGTGCCACCTCATCGAAAAACTCTATCAGTTTAGTCTGACAGGACCTTCCCTTGGTGAAGCCATGCTGCCTGTCATCCTGCATGCCATTCATCTCCAAGTATTCTATCAACCTGATCTTAAGTAGTATTTCCTTTACCTTCCCCACCACTGAGGTAAGACTAATAGGACGGTAGTTTTTGACCTCGTCCTTCCGCTCCCCCCTTATGTAGTGCGACCACCTCTGCCCTCTTCCAGTCCATTGGCACCACCACTGTGACCAAGGACAAGTTAAACAGCAGATGCGGCGCCAGTTCATCCTTCACCTCCTTGAGAACCCTTGGGTGTATTCCATCAGACCCCATTGCCTTGTCTACCCTAAGTCTACCCAGCTCTTCCCTTACTCCTTCAGCAGTGAATTCTGCCACAGCCACCTCCTCACCCCATCCTGGTCCCCTACCCTCCCTTTCCTCCATGAAGGTTGAGGCGAAATAGCTGTTTAATGCCTCTGCTTTTTCAAAGTCCCCTTCCAGTATTGTTCCAATTTCCCCCCTTATCTTTCCAATCCCATGCTGTGCCCTCCTCCTTTCTCCAATGTACCTAAAGAAGGTTTTGTCCCCCCTTCTTGCCTACTTCACTATCCTCTCCTCAGTGGCCTCCTTAGCCCTCCTTATCTTTTGCCCAGCCGCCTTTCTTTTTTCCCTGTAAGTTTCTCTGTCCTCATCCTTTTGTGTCCTCCTGTACCTCTTGAATGCTCTAGTCTTCTCCTTGACCCCTAACGCCACCTCTCTAGTGAACCATAGAGGTCTTTTCTATCTTCTATTCTTTCCTATCCTTCTTATACATGAGTCCATGGCTTTAAATACCCCCCTTTTGATGGCTGTCCATAATTCCTCCACCCCTTCCACATCCCCTATCCTGAACATTTCTTCCCCAACTACCTTCCTCATTCCATGAAAGTCAGCCTTTCTGAAGTCCATTACCTTGGTTCTTGCCCTAACCCTCACCCTGCCCTCTCCCACCCCGAACATGACAGCCCTGTGGTCACTGGTGCCAAACCCTTCTCCCACCTCCACCTCCTCCACACTGTTCCCATTTGTGAGGACCACATCCAACAGGTATACACCCCTAGTGGGCTCAATGCCCCTTTGTTGCAGGAATATGCCCTGAAGAGCCTCTGAGATGCCTCTGCTCCTTGCGGAGATTGCTGTCTGGGCCTCCCAGTTGATGTCCGGAAGGTTTAAGTCCCCAACTAGCACAATTTCCCCTTTCTGTGCCATCCTCGCTACTGATTCTACAAAGTGTCTGTCTCCTTCCTCCCCACCCCTGCATAGGAGGCCTATAGACTACCCCAACACGCTGGTTTTCCCCCGTCCCCTGTCTAGGGTGACCCACATTATCTCTGTTTCCCCCTCCTCATCCTGCCCTTCCATGGCCCCAATCCTTCCTGATATATAATGCCACCCTCCCCCTTCCCTCCGATCTTTCCTAAACAACTGATACCCTGGGATCACCGTCTCCCAGGCATAGTGCTCATTCCACCAAGTCTCACTCACTGCTACAATGTCTAGGTTCTCCTCCATCATGGTGGCCTCCAGTTCTCCCATTTTGTTTCCCAGGTTCCTGGCTTTTGCAACCAAAGCCCTCCAACATGTAGCCTCATCCCGTCCTTCCCTGCTGCTAAGTGTTCCCTTGATGAGTGTTGTGACTTGTGGGGGAGGCTGATAGCCTGTCTGCTCTGCCTCATGTAAGGCTGGCCCTGTCCTTAGCCACCCCCCCCATTTAGTTTAAATTGAACTTCCTTGCCATAAAGTCCCCCAGTTTACTCTTTAGTGCAGCTGCCCCTGAAGCGCTCAGGTGCAACCTGTCTTGGGCATACAGCCCCTCTTCCTCCCATGTAGAGCCCCAGTCACCTATCCAGCCGACCCCCATCCAACTGCACCAACCTTGTAGCCAATTGTTGAATGCCTTTATTTTCTCCTTTCTAGGTGTGCTCCCTCTTGGTACTGGCAACACCTCAGAGAAGGAAATGGAAGGAAAAACAGTGTTGCTCCTACAGAACCTGGCAAGTTCCTTCAAACTTGCCTGTACTTCCATCAGACTGTTCCCTTCCAAGTCATTTGTGCCCAGGTGAAACACCAGATGTGTCCTTTCATCTTGCTGCTTACCCCAGGAAGGAATATGATGCCTCACCTCCAGCACTGTCATCCCTGGCATGCACTGTACCCATACTGCATTGTTTTTTGCTCCCTTCCTTCCCCATTTTAGCCCTTTAATTATTGAGTCCCCCCAAGAGTGGCACTCTACTGCCCCCTGCTTCCTGGGTGTCCTTTTGGCCTCTAGCTTTGTGTTGCGGAGTTTGGCTCCCTTTGGACTCCTCCTCATGTTCCATCCTGACTTGGTTTCTGCCCCTGCTCATCTTTTGTTCCCCATCACCTAGCCTATCCTGATTTTTACCCACACCCAGCATCTATACCTCTTCACCCTCTCCTTTTAGCCTTTCATCAGACTCCCCGTACCTCTTCATCCCTTGTACTTCCACCTGGCTTCCTTCATCCCTGCAGACCCCTCCTGCATCACTGCTTGAGCATGATCCAATTTCTCCTGACCCCCCTCTAACTGCTCCTGGCCTTCCCTCATCTGCATCACTGTGCAAGATTGTGCCAACTGTGCTTGATCCCCCTCCAACTGTTCCTGTCCTGCCCATCTTTGCAGAAGATTTTGAGCACTGTACCCCACTTGGGGAAGTCTTCCTCCTTATCACCTGCCCAGTCTGCATATTTCCCCTCTCCTGCCCGGCACATGCCCCAGCCTCCTATTGCAGCTCCTACCCTGCAGGGTTTCCTCCAGTTCATTTTCAGCCTTCCAGGAGCTCAGCTCCAGCTCTTCCAGTGCTTCCTTCCTGCCCTTTTTCTTATGCCACAGTTCCCCTAGTGCCACCTTTTGGTGTGTCCCTAATGTGCCCATCCTCTCCTCCACCCCTTCTCCTGCATGTGATGTGCTTGCCCCCTGCTCCCCCCTTCCACTACACCTGAGATCGTTCCCCCACGTCCCCCAGCCACTCTGCACCCCCCTTCTCTGATGGCCCCTGCCGAACCCCTTCCTCTCCAATGTCCTCGACTAGAATATCTAGGAGGGCAAAACTATTTGTTACTTCCACCCTCTGGCCCATTTCACCTATACTTGCATTGTCCTTCATACTGGGCATCCATCTGCGTTTTTCTGAGCCTACTGTTTTCCTTTTCTCCTGATTTCTGACTGATCCCTTTTCTCTAGCTACAGGCATCATTTTTGTGCCTCTAGACTTCCTGCCGTCAGTTCCCACTGACCCCTTTCCTCCTGTCTCAGGCATCCATGTCCCAAATCTGGACTTGCTGTTGTCTGTTACCACCTCTGGTCTATCCCCCTCTGGATCCCCTTCCATCCTTTCCCTCCCAAGCCCTTGACTCCTGGAACAGCGTATCTGATCCTCCAGTGAATCCACTCAGCCCTTCCCACTCCTTCCTTGGCTTATACTGTCCCTGTCTCTCTACCCCTTTCCCCAGCTTCCCCCCATTTAACCCCCACCTTAGCCCCACCACGTCCTTTCTCAGCTGAGTGAGCTGCTTACACATCATACAACCCCCCATCCTCCAAGCCCAATTTAGGATCATAGCTGTTCCACAGCCACTGCACTCCACCACCCTGCCAAAGATCCCCCTCCCTTGGTCACCCCTACCTCTGTGCTGCTCTACCATTTCTTCCATGATACTTAGATACAGTCCTAAAATCACATTTTTTGGGCTCCCGACCCCTCACCCTCTCCTCAGCCCCAACCCACAGTCAAGACTTTAGAAATAATAAAGCATGTGCAAACCATAGACATCAAGAATTAATAACCATAGCCACCACATTCAAGTCCAAGTCACCAAGTTCAAGTCCAAATCCCCAGCACCTCCAGCGTCAGTAATCCAAGATCAAGTTCCCAGCACCTCCAGTGTCAGTAGTCTTGACCCAGTTCATTTCACCTCAATTTCAGCTCTTTTGTGAAGGATTTCTTAGTGTCTGTGTCAACATCGTCAGGACATCCACCCCTGCTGCCCTTGCCCTTCCCCTCAACTCTGACACTACCACCTACCATCTTAGGTCCAGAGGCACCTCCCCGCCCCAGTTCCTAGACACGCCTCCTTACGGGTGATCGGGCCTTCACCAGCTACGCCCCGAAACTATGGAACTCATTCCCTGTCCTTACACGGTCCACCCCCTCCCACAATGGATTTAAAACCTCCCTTTGGAACTTCTTGAAGGGTCCCTCTACTTGCCCTTGCACCTCGTAGCCTTGTCCCACACTATGCTGGCACAGAGGGCCTCTGCGCCATCTGGGACCATTGCACTTACTCTCCTGACAACCTGGTCAAGCAATGACAAATTGGGTTAACATGATTGGTATTGTCTGCACCCCCCATTGCATGTATTAACTGACTCACTCATTGTCTATGTACGGCCTAGCTCTTAACTCCCCTGGGCCACCTGTAACCACCCCCGGGCTCATGCGTTGCTTTTTTACTGACTGTCATTCCTCTATGTCTTCTGATACTCCTCTGTATGTAAAAACTATATCAGTCACTTCACTGTATGTAAAAGCTGTACTAGTCACTTCACTGTATGTAAAAGTTGTATTACTCACTGTACCTGTAAAATTCAAGTCTGTAACTGTCCCGTGTCGCACCTGAAAATAGGCACATGGTTGTCTAGTGTGACTTACTCGGTAAACAAAAGCAAATAAATAAATACATTTCCCATATCCACGGAGGTTGAAGTCCAAGTCCCCTGTGGAGAAATGCTGAACTCAGTTCCTTTGCTGCAAACCAGCTCCTTGCAGTGATTTCTTTAGCTCAGGATGCTCCTTGCTCCCACTTTCAGTCCTTCTATCAGTCTGGCTGGCTATTTTTAAAGACTACTGCCTTGGCACCTCTCTCCCTGATTGGCCTGATCCAACACCACTATATGCAGTTGGCCGGCTGTCCTTGCTTCAGTTGCCGGACTGCCACCTGTGCCCCTTGCTAGTTCAGCTCCAAACAGCTCAGATCTCCTTCCTCTAATCACCAGCCTTGACCCCGCTGCCAACTGCAGCCACAGCTCCACGCAGCTCTCCACTCTCCTTTCTCTGGTCGCTGACAGCGACCCGCTCCCCCATTGCTGGCACAGCTATCAAACAAAGGAATGCACAGTTAAATTTCTTTCTGTGCCACCTGGGCTATTGGTACAACTTATGATAGAGGTCACCCAGGGTCATAGCTAGGCAGGGATTGACAAGAGGCTTTGGCTATGCAAGACCTTGCAGGCTGCACTCCCTAGCCCCATTACATTGATAGCCTGGGGCACACCTACTCAAGTACAAGTGCAGGATGTGAAATCCTTTTGTCCTTGTGCTTCCTTTGTTATTTAAAGAGGTTGTTTAAAAGCCCACAAATAGGTCCCCCTAGGAGCAAACCAGACGAAAATGTGGAATTGAGCAGGACCCAGAGTCACTGGAGTTTGTCAGATCTAGTTGCTTGACTTCTGTTTTGCTTGGGATAGCTTCCAAAAAGTTGATTTTAAAGTGAAAATGCAAATACCTTGTAGTGATGCTTTGCAGAAATCCAGTCCAAGAGACCTTCACAGATGTAATGAGCAAGAATGGCGTAGTTACTCCAAACCAAAAATCTTGTAAATCCCCCAAAATTAAGCTACACCTCCTCCCCAGTCCAACTGTTTAAAGATCCACACCCCCCCCCCAGCACTCACAATTTAATGTTTAAAAAATGATCCCATGATGGCCAACTGGCACAACCCGCCTGCCTCCATGGCTGGCTGTCATCTTTTATGGTGGCTAGGAAAAAATAATCAACCCACCCCCCACCCCAGCAGCAGCACCCAGCTCCTAACCTCCTCCTCCCAGCACCGATATTTCTTTCAGAAGCAAGCCCCACCTGGCATGGAAGATGACCAACACAACCTGCCTTCCTCCACAGTTAGGTTCTGCTCACAAAAGCTCTGTGCAAATAACACAGACTGACATTTCAGCATCTAAACCAAGCCTTCATCAGAGCAAGAGAGTTGAAGGCGAGATTTAAAACCCAAAATGTCAGCCATGATGAAACACGTGCATGCAAGCGTGCACATGCATGTCCACCTTGCTCTACAATCCTAGAATGGATGGTCTTAATATCCGGAATACTATGGTTTTAATTCACAGCAGTATCTGTAACTGTGGAAAAGGCAATTGAGCCATGAAAAAATAGTTTGCTGTTGAGTTGGATGGAAAGAAATTACTAAAGGGTGTTGTTTTTTCTGTGTAAAAGTGGGAATGTAAGTAAAGAAGATTTGGTAAGAAAACATTTAAGTCTACAGACTCTTCATTTTTTGCTTAACAGAGTGCAAACAGACTTGCCACACAAGGACTCCTTGTGGTGGAGCATTGTTTTTTAAATCCAAATATTCAGAGACCTGAATACGAATATTCACCTGACCATTCAAAGTTATTCACTCACCCCTACAAGTTCCCCAGTGCTGCTGTGTTGTAGCTTCAGTGGTAGAAATGTGGCCTAGTTGAGCTGGCTAGCTAGTGGTGCCACAAGGGCAGCACCACTTGGGGGATTCATCGGCATCTATCCTGGTATCAGCATCTTTTTGCTTGCCAGTTTTCACAGTATGAAAACAGAATTGCCCCTACAAAACTGGTCGGCATGTTTGAAGGAAAGGTTTATATTTAACAGAGTTTTTTAATCAGTGAGAGAATGGAGCTCTTGGTTCATACTGTGAACCACATCGTGACGTCACCAGAAGTTCCAAAAGATTTTTTTTTAAATTTTGGTGATAAAACTTAAATTAAAGAAGCATTGCTATGAAATCTGGAAAAAATATTGGCTCTGCCTTTTTTCACTATAAAAGATACCAGGCATCTTCCTTTTTTATTTAGTAGTAATGTTTTCTAGTTTAACCAACATTTTGAGTATTTTATAAATGTTTTAATTCTTATTTTTCTAAAGAAAAAATATGTCTGTCACATTCGCCTTAGAAATAGCTCTGTAGACCTTGCAATGGTTAGGATTAAGCAATTAATAAGACTCTTGGTGCACAGCAAAGAAAAGTAGATATGACAGGTACGCTAATATTTTTATTAATTGCAATTGAAACTAGCTTTTTTAGAAAATATTTTTGCTGCACTTTTGCTTTAACCTGCTGTTCATATATTATTATAATGAGATCTTTCACTTTTGTGATGATGGCAATTTTTTTCTTGTAGGCATTGTAGTGATTTTAATCTTAATCGATTCCGGTCAGTAACATCGCAGAACAAAATAAAGTGGACAAAAATAAAGCGGCAAAGACAGTATCACCATCAATATTGGCAGCATAAAATGAAGCGTGCCAGAACAATGCAGGCCACACAACATGCAGGTAGCAAACAACTTTCGCTGCATGGAGACACTGCACTAGAACCACAGGGGCCAGGACCACAAGCCAGTATGCCATCTCCCCTGCCCTGTGTGTTGTGTGTGTTGCTGGGGACATGCTGGCTTGTGCTCCGGGCCCCTTGCATTATACATGGCCATCCACATGGTGGCCATGGTCCACCTGTCCTGCAGTGGTTACCCCTGTGCAGGTTCTCCATCACTCAGCATTCTGGATGAGGGTACTCCACCATGGGTGCCTGTGCCATTAGAGTACCGTGGTAGGTGTCCAGTGGCCTGCTTCCCCCAGTGGTGGCTGTACCCTGCCCTGTTCCATCCCCCTGCACCCCTGTGCTGTTCCTGTGCACGGGTACCTGACGCTGTGTGTTTCAGTGCAGTGCCTCCATGCAGCGAACGTTGTTTTCTACCTGCATGTTGTGTGGCCTGCATTGTTCTGGCATGCTGCATTTTGTGCTGCCAATATTGATGATGACACTGTTTTTGGCGCTTTATTTTTGTCTACTTTATTTTTTTCCGTGATGTTACTTGCCTTTTAATCATTCACTGTTTTAATTTGTGAATGTTACTTTGTTACAAGTGTGTTTGTATTTTATTCTGAGCATCAAAGACCTTGTTTATGCCTGAAAATGGGAACGTTTACATCCCAGTGAACTTACCCAGTGAAAAAATAAACAAGAAAACGTGTAAATACAGTAGCTAAAAAAGATGCACCAAAATGTTTCTTCAGGTCATATTCCAGCAGTCACCAAGACTGGAACTCAGATTACTATGACTAAGAAACTATTAGCTGATTAACAATGTATTCTCATTTCCCCCGGAGACAATTACCACACTGTCAAATGGTCATAGCCATATGTTTACTGAAGACATAAGAGCAGTGCACATGCATGCTTCATGCACAGTGAAGAGTCTGGCAGGGGTCGTGCTCCCTGTGCCTGCTACTGCCCCCCCCATAGTCCAGACAAATGTTTCCATTTCATCACTAACCCTCCTGTGGATGCTCTCCATCACTTGATCACTCCAGGGTTCCTGCCAATGTCAGCATGGCAGCATGAGTGACCAGAACAAGTGTGATGCTGGCATACTGTTGCTGGGCCCCCAGCCTCCAGTTTGGTACTGAGTCCTAACCACTGCCTGATGTCTGAATGACCACAGATCTCCACACTTTATACAGTACCATGCCAACTGCAGGGACCTGCTCAGAAGAGAGAGAAAAGAACAGTAAGTCACAGGACATAGGGCAGACATACCGCTCACAGATCTTGGATAGAAGTACCTGAGAAACATGGCCCAGAGCCTCTGATTTACCTTGACCTGGACAACCTTCATGGCCACACACTACTGTGATGATGTCATACAAACATGGTGCTGGGCTGAAGAAAGCTCAGGTAGGGTGAAGTCAGCATCAAGCCAATAAAGGATGCCTACAGCTGGGACTGGGGGCAAGGTTGGGAACGGGCCAGCTACTCCCCTGGTGCATACCTCCTGATAGGGTTTGAAGTCCACAATTTCCAGTGTGGCTTCGGCCAGCCTCTGGCTATCCACCTACCTCCTCCTTCTAGGTCTTCAAGTACACTATTTCCAGTGTGGTTTCGGTCAACCTGTTTTTATACACCTACATCCTCCTAGAGCTTAAAGCACACTATTTCCAGTGTGGCTTCGGGCCAACCTCCAGTTACCCACCTTCCTCCTCCTAAGGCTTAAAGCACACTATCTCCAGTGTGGTTTCAGCAAATAACCTTTGGTTATTCACCTCCCTCACCCCATCTGGGACCCTGATATGGTAACCTAAACACAATGTAAAAACCTCACAGATTACTGCAGATACACCAGCTATGATTTTATCTATTTACTGCACAACCCCTATGCTGCAGCTATGCTTATAGTTTTTGTTTGTCATCATGCTTGCCTGCCACTCTCATCTTAACCTTCTTGTACCTGTTATTACTTGTTGTCCCCCACTCCCCCCAGGACTGCACCTGGAAAAGACCCTTAGCTCAGGGTGCCTTTCCTGGTCAAGAATTTTCAAATCAATAAAAAAAAATAAATAAACTGTGAAGCTGCTTCTGATTGTTTCAGTATTTCATTTTAATATACCTAACCTTCGAAAACTCAATTGTGACCTACCAAATGGTAAAGCTGTATCAATATCTTGAGGTTAGCTGTGTTATCAACATATATATTATTAGTTATCTTGTTATAGTTATGCCTATTTCCTGTCCTTGGTCTTGCTACAGTACATAATTATGCCAAGGAGGCAGTATAACGCAGTGGTCTAAGGCTTTGAGCTGCAAATCTGGTGACATCCAGCAGACCAGACCTGGGTTTGAATCCCACAGCTTCCACCTGCATACTGTGTGGCCCTGGGCAAGTCACTTAACCTCCTTGTGCTCCCAGGTTGCTCCTGTAAAAAAGCTTTCAGCTTAGTGTGCTATACCTGGTTAAACAACTAAAAAAAAAAAAATTTTTAGTGTCCCAGTTTAAGCTAAAGAAAATCATTTCAGAACAATGTGATAAATGTTAAAGCAACTAATAGCCCAATGCATGGTGCTATGGGACTGAATGCCAAAGGTTACAAGCTCAGAGAAAAGAGAGTTCACTACAATGACAAGAAGTAGGGAAGGGGAGAACATCAGCTAGCAGCCTCTAGCCTTAGGGTCTGATCAACAAACTGTCTAGACAGGTTACATACTGCATAGCACAGTTGTGTAGAAAGATACGTACAAAATGTGCTGAAATGTAACACACGTGGACCCACATTGGTCTGTACGCAGTGTGCGTAAGTGAACTGTGGAACATCTGCACAGCAGAGCCATGTAGCATAGGCATGGGGGGGCTGTCAATATGTATGTGCACCATGTGCATACCTCGATCCGCAGCACCAAAAGGATCACAGCACGAGTGGAGTGGGAATCCAGCACCTACATAAGTGGGTGGGGGTGCTGTAAAGGATGCATCCACACTGAGCACATTATGGTGGGATGCTCACACAGAAGACACAGCACAAGGCTACCCCTGTAAGCACCTGTCTCACACCCAGCATTGCCCCCAGAACACTCTTAGCCCTCCAAAACACATCCATATCCCCAAACACACCTGGCCTTCCCCACACAACCATCCCCATAAACACACCTCTACCTCCTCAAACACACCCAGCCCCCCCAGACACACCTGTACCCCAACACGCTCACACCCATGTACACCTCCTCAAACATACACCCAGCCTCTCCGTACATACCCATACCCTGTTAGAAGGAATACTACACACACAGGTGGAGGATGGCCACTAAATGGCATATATTCAAAGGTGCAAACAGCATTTGATAGTGCAAATGGCACAACACATACAGTATTCCTAGGAAGCACATCAGAATGTCCAAGAATCCAGGGTGTTACTTTACTTACTTGCACAGCACACACCAGGTTTTTGACTAAGATACATCATAGCCTGGTGGTCCTCTGTTCATCAGAGACAGTGGAATGTCATTCCCACCAAAGGTGGCATGGTAGGCTAGGACTGGCATGTTGGTAGCACCCAGTCCATCAGCTTAAGGTCATAATCCTAAGGTTCCTCTGTCTGGCCAGATGGACATGCACTGGCTGTGCCACTAGCGCCATCATTTCCATCTCCCAGTGGTGGACAGTCCCCTGGGTCCCTGTTCAGGGCTGGGTCATAGTGTAGTTGCTTGGCCCATGGTCATCTTGGCTGGTCCATCCACAGCATCAGGGTACCAAATGGCTCTGTCGAACCATAAAACAACACAGTAGCTGACAGTCACTACCCCAAAGGACAATCATATAAACAAGATACTATGGGATGGCTGCCACAACAGTGGCAAAAATCACCTGGAAACACCTACCCTGTGTGGTCTCACCAGCTGCCAATAACCCTCATCCTGGTCCCTGTACCCATTGACTTTAAGGTCAGAGTATGGGGTATGAAGGCTTTGTCCACTTCATTCAAGATATCCTTGCTGAGTGCCTGCATCAAATGGAATGCCATGGCATATGTACCTGGTAAACATAGTGGTGGCATACTGCTATTCCTACAGGCTTTGCCCACATCAATCTGCCAGTACGTGGCTTGGTAAAGGAGGCAGCAGGATGCTTGTTGATGCTGTTCTGCATGGGACTGGGTGGTGCAGCAGTCTACCCCAGCACCCTGATGAACATGATATTCCTGGAGCTGCACAATAAGGTGCTGTTGGGATGTAGACACCATGCAGGATGCCCTCATATCTACTGGCTGAGGGCTGACATGGCATGATATCTCAACCCTATTACGGGGCTTTGAAATTTTTAAAATGTCCCTACGCTCTTGCCATGCCAACCATAAAAAATGGAACATCTTGTTGTGATGCTATGTTGTTTACCCTTATAAACAAGTCTGTGCATCATTATATTACATCCACAGTATAATTCTAGTATAGCTACTCAAAAAGTAGCATCCAAGAAAGAGATTTTTAAAAATAGCTGGTTGTAGCCATCTTTATTGACTTGAGTAATTAATTATGGAATCAATAATAAAAGCTGCTGTATAAATATCTGTGGGAACTAACACTACACTGATGATGACTCTAGCACTGTCAAAAGTACATTATTGTTAAAAATACTGAATGAAAACATGATTTGCTGCCTAACGTGATTTTGTACGTTTATGTGTAGTAATGTTGTTAAGCAACTGCTGTAATGTGTTGCCTAAACATGTGTTGTCAACTGTCAGACATGGCAGAAAAGGTTTTTTTACCCACTCTGCCTCCATATACCATTACAACGGCAACTTCATTAGGGCACCATAATGTGGGCGCTGCCACCAGTTCGCCTGTCGTGCTGGCAAACTGGATTTTGCAGTGCTCATCATGGATGGTTCTGTATGTGTATTGTGCCCCTTGCCCCATACACCTCTGATGTAAAGACGATTATATTATAGTTTTGGGAGGTGCAGGGGGCAAAGCCCGCACTTGCCCTGGGGCTTGGGACGTAACAGTGGTTGGGCAGCACAATTGCTGGGTGAGATGTTGGCATTGTGCTGGCACCCTAACCCTCTGCCTTCTGGTAAAAATTAAATAACATAAAAAATAAATAAAACACACTGCTACAAAGGTAGCAAGCAACTCAAATACGGTATGCTATCTTGCACCCAATGGTTACTACTTAAGCAGGGCAGCAGAGTTTATGTGTGGTACAGACTCCAGCACAGACAACATTATAAGGCAGTTCAGAGGGGGGAGGCACAGAAATAACTAGCACATCCACTAGACAAGAGTTCTTCTACACTACACTACACAATACACACCTTGGTGCCACCGCACAGTGAGAGCGCAGTTTACTTCCAGCTAGCCAGTACTTGATTCTGAGTAGCAGAGTAAATGAAAGTTGAAAAAAGGAAAATAATTATGTTTGTGAGAATGGTATATGGCTGTTCTGTAAATGTATGAAATAACTAGAGCTAGTATCAGTAAGCCATGTAATGGTAAATGCATTAAGTTGAGACAGGTAAGTGGCTAGGTCCCTAAAACAAACAGACATACAAAGAAGAAAGATACATGCTTTACTATCACCCACAACGTTATTAAAAATGAATGTAAACAAAACAGAAATGGAATCCATAGTAACAGAGTGTTGTGATGATCGTGTTTACTCCACTCCCTCTACATGACAATGGATACACATCCAAGTTTATCATCCAGAATTCTACCATAACTTATGCTGCATAACTCTTAATACCATTCTCCCTCAGAGATCTGCCTTGCCCTGCTTTGAACTCAAAGGCTAAACAGTACTAGATTCAACAACCTTACTGGGAAATACTAGATTCAACAACCTTGCCGGGAAAGCTATTCATCTGTTTACCACCCTGTGTGTAAACGAATGCTTCTAATTATTCCCCTTATCCTGCCCCATCTCAGTTTGAATGTATGTCTCCTAGAAATGCCTGCACACACTGTCTCAAACATCTGTGACTGCTGCGCTTCACCCTGTTTGCTAAACCATTTAATATTCGCAACACTGAGGTCATATCCCCATAGTCTTCTTTCTGCTAGACTGAATGATTTAAATATGTCCAGCTCTCCTCATAGCTCTTGTCTCCTAAGTCAGCTTGGTGGCCCTGTTCCTGACCCTGTCTAGCTCTTGAATGTTCTTTCTGTACTGCAGTGAAAAGAACTAATCATAGCAGTCTGGGTACCGTATAACTAAGGCCTTGTGCAAGGAGCAGATCACCTCCTTTGACTTTCACCTTAGATACTACCTCATGCATCTGAACATTGCTTTTGCTCTGTTAACTGCAGCAGAATATTGCCTGCCAGGCTTCAGTTTACTGTTCACAGTTAGCCCTATCTTCTTTTCCTTTGTTGTGCTACCCACTGTTGCACCACACATGGTGTATGTGTAACCCAAATTCCTTGCCCCTAGGTGTAGTCTCTTGCATTTCCACACACGAAAAAAGACAGATATGCAGAAGACCTATAGTACCTGTAGCTGACCCCTGGAAGTTGGGTACCAGGGAGCCCTCTACCATGGGAGGGGGCCAGCAAGAGTACTTTTAGGTCTTGTGGGAACACAGGTCAACTAATATGCTCATGGAATGTTAACTGGAGTGCAATTTCAGCAATTTCATTCTGCAGACTAAAGATCTTCAGTAAAGCATTCAGACTTTATTTGATCTTCTAGACTCACTTTCCTTGTCACTTCATTTTTACACACTATACCTACCTCTTGGGAGGAGTTTCTTTCATATTTAGAACTTAAGTCACACTTCCCCAGTTACTCTCTTTCCTGAATTAATCCAATACTTTCCTCAGTCACTGACTCACTCAGCAGGCATAATGAATAGGACTTCCCTGGGCAACAGAAGACAGTCTCAGTGTGCAGCTCTCAGCACACATGTGTAACTCCCCCCTCCTCCCACTGAAGTATATAGCATCAACAGTGTGATAGGTTCATAGGTTCATATGTCAGTACGAGTCTGAAACCGCAGGCCATAGTGATTCGACCAATCAATCCAAATAGGTGAATTTGTTATCTTTCATATGTCTGTCCAGTGTAGTTTCAAATGTATCTAGTGTCTTACTTAGTACCACCTCCTTTGGTAGTCTATTCTGGACATTCACCACTCTCTGACTTAACCAATTTGCCTGACAATTAGACTTTTAATTTTCACCTTTTAGCTGGAGTGGGTGGAATCTACTTCCTTCCCCTTATGTTGTCATTTTTTGTTAATCCTACACATTCCCATAGTTCGCTGCTATTAAATGTTCTGTATGTTAGGCATAATTACCCCCTTAATCTTCTATATTACAAGGAGTATATTTCCAGTTCTCTAAGTCTATCACCGTATGCCATTCCCATCGTCTGGCTAATCTTTGGTAACTCTTTTCTGAGTCCTTTCCAAAATTCGAATATCCTTTTTATTAGCTGGAGCCCAGAACTGCACACAATACTCCAGGTGAGGCCTCACCAAAGATGTGTACAAGGGGAATAATACCTGTTTTTCTCTACTTTTTATATTTCTGAATATGTAGCCTAATCATTTATTGCCTATGTTTGCTGAATTTTCACAGTGTTCGACAGAGGAGAGATTGTTAGTAATTTTGACCCCCAGATCATGTTTAATATTTGTACCTGGTAGATTGTTCCCGTATAGTGTATAATTAGCACACCTGTTCCCTCTTCCTACAGTGTGTGCATTATCTTGCATTTTTCTATATTTAGGCTTAGTTTGTTTTGGTCCACCCTTTTCACAATTTTATCTACTTCACTTTGAACATTTTTAATGGAGTTTTGATTGTTAACTATTGCTCCTATTTTAATGTCATCAGCAAATTTACTGCACCAGCTATCAGATGTAGTCTGTATAGGTGCAATGTATATACTAAATAGCTTTGGGCCCAGGATGGATTCCTGGGGCACTCCACTAGTAATCTGCATCCAAGGTGATAGGTGACCTGCCACACTCACTCTCTGCCTACTACCTTCTAACCATGAAGAGACCCACTTGATCAAATTAATATTCAACTCAAATTCCTGTGATAGAGGATTTCTCCTATACTCCCCATCATCATGGTCATGTTAGTGCTATATAGCATGCCCTCCATCCAATTTGGGCCAAATATGAGTCTTTCCTTTTTGCAGATAAGCTTTTACCCAATTTGGGAAGATCCCCATGAGAGTCCTCATAATAAATTCTCTCTCGCATCAGTACAGGTTGTTACTGTGCTACTCCCTTTTCAGCTCTTTAGATGATACATTCTTTACCAGACTCTAGGTATGGGCACCTATCTGTTGGATCTAGATCTCACTTCATGGAAAGTCTTTTTCTCTTAGACTTTCAATTGTTTACTGAGTGCACAGATACTTGATATCTAGTTCTCATCCATCTCAGTCATAGCTGCTCTTTCATACCTCTTTCACTGAATATTTAGGTGGTAACTCCAGAACTCCAGGACCCATCACTGAGCCACCAACATAACCAACCCAGTACCTCAGTCCTATGGGAGTCACTCTGTTCTAATTGTTCTTCATATGGATCTTTCTCTTCCTGCTGACTTCTTCTGACCTTCCGGAACCTGAATGAGATAGGTGAACCTATGTCATATCCAAGACCTAGAGACCTACTACCACTCTAGGCCCAAAAGGTCCACTCCAACCCAGTACACAAGGACCTGGTCCCAGCCTGAATGCTGAAACAGCTGTTCTAAGCTGCCCAGATGTGTCAGTGTCACATTAGACAGGAGGCATTGTAGTAAAAAGAGTGATAAACCATGGTAATATGGAGATCCTCAGAAGCCATAACACTAGTAGGAGAGCTATGAAACTAGTAGGCAAATGGACACAAAAATCCTAATAGCAAACAAAGGAAAGGACACACCAGGACTAAACACACAAATCAAAACACTCTGCTCAACATATGTTTTTTAAATTTTTTCTGTAATACTCCTTTAATTCAGGGGTACCACTAACATCTAAGCACTAAACCCTTTATATTCAGGCATCTTTTTAGGAACCCTGCTTTGGTACATGAGTTACATTTCTAGACAAAGCAGACTTATCCCACACTATAAAAGTAAACATGCCATCCATACCCAAATACAAGTAATCACAGCCACCACCCACATATACAGTACAATGAATACTCACAAAATGGAAACAGATATGTACTTCCAGGAACAGAAAACTCTCCACACATTACTAATTCTTCTTCCACCAAATACCGATAATTAATACCTCATGCCCACAGAAAACAATAACCAGAAAAACGAAATCATAACAAACCAACCACTTCCCAGTCTGAATTTTGCCACCCCATTCACACGCCACATACACACAACCCTCCTCAATAAAAAGTAGACCAAAACAATCTCACACTCCCAGCACCTTGACCAGAAGGCCTTCTGCAATGCAAACTATCACCACAACCCACACATAAAAAGACAACTCATCCCCAATCCATCCTTTTGGTCCCTTAATGTTTTTAAGTGGGTTACTTATGGAGCCTGGATCCTGACCAGAGGCTTCCGTAGGATGTGGGTAGTTCATGCCAGCTGCCTCCATATCCTTGATCTGGTTCAAGGTCAGTTGGCATTCATCTGTATCCCCCTCCCCCAGGTCATGGCTGAAAATTGGCAGAATTTGTCTAGTGCACTTACCCGGGTCAACAAAAACTTAATAAATAAATATACACATTATGGACTCACTCTGCTTCATAAAGAGCCCCAAGATTCTGCTGTTGGGCTTTTGCTGATGCTGTCTGTCCTGCAGGTTATTGGGTCTATTGATCTTAGAACAGCACCTCTGTTGCACTTGTCAAATAAAGGAAATTATGAGCAATGTGGCTGCATTTGTTTTATACCGAATGACATCAGACATGACAATGAACAATTATCCTTCCTTCATCAGCCACAGCCAATACTAGTAATAGTTTATAGGTAAAATTGTGCTCCTTGGCCAAATTCCTCTTGGCTGCATTTAGGATTAGAGAAAAGCGATGCTGTACTTCTCACCTATGCTATCAATTCCATGAAAATATGTTTTTTCTGTAACCCATGCTCTGTGTCATGTTAATATGGCATTGCCCTATATTTGTTGACCAGTTAGATCTTGGTAACACTGATTTGTGGGAGTCGGATAGGACATCAATTCAAACATAATTGGGATTTCCGGATTGAGGTCTGGATTACATGATGTTACTCAGTGTTAGCTAATGCAGTACTACCAGTTGGTCCTGATACTTGGAATTCAGTGCCCACTGGGGATACTGTCATTTTATGTCCTTACTGACTGTTGCTCATCAGGATTGGGGAATTATTTTTAATTTTTTTTACATTTATTTATTTAACAAATCCGAAGACCTTTGAGCCAAGGGCTCTTTTACAGAGGTTCCATGTCAAGTCACAGGAATAGCAAATTACAATGGTTTCAGTAAGTAGTACAACATGAGGAAAGTAATTACACATACAAAAGAATAATATGGCAAGATAAATACTGTGTCAAGTGCAGCCAGTGGCCTTGTCTGAAGTGGGGTGGAAGAGATTACGAGGAGAGAAGGCTAGGGGGAGAATTGGGGGGAGGGGGTGGAAGAAGCAAAATAAGAGCAAGGAGGGAGCTGCCACGATGTAGCTTATGTAGGAAAAGACCCACGGGCGGGGTGTAGAGGGAGAGAACAAGGTGAGGAAACAGAGGTAAGGGAGGGAGGGGGGAGTGTGAGTGGAGGGGTAGAGGAAGGGGGATGAGGTAGGATGAAAAGAGGGCAGGGATGAGGAAGGGAAAGGGATGAAGGAAAGAAGTGCTGTATGTGGAATAGCACAGCGACAGACTACCAAGTTTTATTCTCCCTTGGTATACATGCTTGTTAGAAATCATTATTTAGGCAGCATTATCTAGATATAGCTGGCTGTGAGAGATGTGCTAGCACTTGAATTTGTGCAGCTATGTTCAATAACATTGGCAGTGTGGGGCCGACCTTTCTATTTTAGATTGCTTTTCTATTTTTGTTTTGTATGAATCCACTGTATTTATTGATATGAATTGTTGTGATTGTCTGTTCATGCTTTCATTATTTTGTGTATTGCAAAAGATGGTACAGCTGAAAAAGAAAGATTTATCTATCTGTGTAAAAATGTATCCACTCCAAGGATGCTGTCACTGATGTTCACATACAGTACATGGGTTTTCAGATGTCAAACGATTAGTAGAATCCACACAGAGTGCACAGAGTGTGGTGGGGCAGTACTGCCACTCAAAGTATTGGTCATTGACATACATGTGTAAGCCACCTACTTGACTATGCCACAACATCAATCTGTGACCAATTCAAAAGTTATGTCATTGTTGACAGAACTGGGAAGTATGCCATACATCCTGTTTGGACATGTTATTCATCAGTACTCATCCTGTTAACCTGAGATTGATTGTGCATTGCAGACCCATTGCCTGGTTTTGCAGATGTTCCTACATTTGTCAAGAAATCAATGAACATCAGTGAGAGTCACTGACCATTTACTGGTGGCATTAAAGACCTCACTAATGATGCATTCTTGAAAGGCATTACACATTTATCATGAGCAATTCTAAAGCTAACAGAAACTGGATAAACATCTACATTGTGCAAACCTACTAATAAACCTTGTTGGATATAATCACAAATGCAGAAAGGTAGCATGTGCCAAACAACCGACCGCTGAGCAAAGAAAGAAAAAAACAAACAGAAAAACACAACTCACAAGGTCCTTCATGGTAAGTATAATGGCAGTTAAGCATAATATGCCTGTTTTGCAACTATTTAACTCACCATTGGTACTGTAGCAGGCCCTGTTTGTCTTTTGGCAGACTACAGATACACATCCTCATTGCAGAACATCCTGCCTACCTTGCCGGAAGGTCATGTCAGCTGTGCTGCAGCTGGGCAGCTGTGCACTCCCCTGCTGCACATCGTTTAGTCAACACATAGACAGATTTCCTCTCTCACCTTCCTGTGCCCCTGTACGAAGTAAAATGTTTGAGCTGATAAACAGAATCCTTAGGCAATTTAAATGCAGGTATATTTGCAAATGGTGAAGGTTTTTTGAAATCAAACCATGCTAACTAGCTGGCAAACCTCACATTGTTCAGATTTCCATCCATACACGCTTAAATGGACAATATCACTGTCTCACAGGCAAGTAAATGAGTTTTCAGATTGCTGAACCAGAAATAAGACAACACATACTGGAAGGATCATATTGAGGAGATCTTCTAGCAGACTGAGAGTAGGAGGTGGGATTTATTGTGGTACAGCATACTACATTTGGGAGGAGTTTAATATGAATGACATTGATGTGATGAAATTGGAGTTGCAATCCACCAACACACCAAGGTACTTGAGGTGGAGGACTTTCATCAAATGGGAACCATCTAGAGTCTTAACAAACGGGCCTTTGTGGAGCCTAGTAACTCTCTGCTTGCTGCCACAGGTCATAAAGAGTTGTTCTGAGCAGAAACAACATTGTACAATGTCCAAGTACTGTTAAAGAGTCACTTCCAGCTCAGGGAATAAAGGCTCCTGGGGTTAAAAGTGCAGTATTGAAGCACTGAGGCCACCCCAATTGCCCAGTTATAGCACTTTGTGCTGCTGTGCAGCTGACTGAAATCTGGGTGCACACTTCAGTCATTGCACTGGGTACCAGACTGGGTCATGGGAGCCTAACAGATGGCAGAATTCCATTGCTGATAAGAGTTGGTAGTGGTTCTGGTATGTAGCAACCCTTGCAGGTAGATCAGGGAGCTTTCTCATCCACAGGGGCATGCTACTGTATATTGCCACACCCCAATGACACATGCCATGTCAAGGGGAGGAGGGAGAAACAAGGGAGAAGAGTTCTATGCCATCTTCATAATGGCTCATCTGAACAGGGTATAATGACGGGAGGGAATAGGGAGAAAAATATTTACGGAAAGAAATCAGTGTTGTCTGCATGCTGTACATATGTATGTATAAAGAGATACTGATTCATGGGGAGACATTTAGGAAAATGGAGGACAAGACTGGACCCAGGACAGAACCCTGCTGAATTCCTCAATGAACAAGGAGGGCAGGGGGGAGGGCATCACCTACTTTGACTGACTGGAGCCTATTTGATGGATAGTACTAGAGCTATCTGTCTTTGAGGTCACAAAGACCCTTTTTTGCTAGTTTGCCATGTAAAAGAGGGTGGCCCACAGTGCTGAAGGCCCCACCAAGATTAACAAATATGGCAGAGGTAAACAGGTTCTGATAAATACATAACCTTTAGGGCAGAATCAGTAGGAGGAAAAGAAGGTTTTTGCTTAGTGACTATATAACTGAACATCTAAAATTCTACTTTTTTTAAGTCAATCTGCTGGTAAATATTACCCCTCATACTCTTTCTCTTTGCTTCCTGTTTCTTTATTAATTGGAACTACTTCAGCACATTGCAGTTTATGCTAGATTAAGCTGTGAGAAATGCCCAGAAATTTCACTCATTCTCCCTATCCATGTTCTCTGCTACTTTTATAGACATCATTACACCAGTGGGCTGAACTTTTATATTAATTTAACCATTCACCTGCTTTTGGTGTTTTAACATTCTTATTTTTTTATTTTATTGTTTTTATTCAGATGTTTTGCTCATTTCAGCCTGCTGGAAGGGTTCTGTCTCCCCTCCCAGAACCCCAGGCCCTGTATCCCCCTCGGATTACCCCCTGAGGCAAGGCGGAAGGGGGAGGTTCATCCTCCCCCCCCTCCCAAGCACTATCCAGAGTGGGCCTGAGAGCTCTGTGAGGCTGCGGCACCGGAGTACCAGGGCACTTCCATTGAGCTGGCAGCCAGTTTTCCCTGGTTTGCTTGTGGTCCCTCCCCCATGTGGCTGAGAAGCGCACGTGGAAGCATGTGCACATCATGATGCCACGCTACGTGTTTCGCTGGCTCTAGCATGTTACCCCCCCATCCTCCACCAGAGGGCAGCCAAGGAGTAGGGCAACATACCTTCCCTTCCCTGGGAGAGGAGAGCTGTCATTGGATGCACAATCCTCTCCTTCCACTGCTGACCCCTGGTGGCCCGTGCTCGTTCCCAAACACAGGTCGCTGGCGTGGTGCAAGGTGTGGCATCCAGCACCTCAACCCTCAGCATCACCAGGCTGGCATTTTTAAAATTATTTTAAAGAGGCTGAGATTAACAATATGTCCTGACCACTTGCAAGGAAATTGGCCTTTCTACAACTCCTAACCCCCATTAGTATGCAGAGGACAGACATAGAATTTAGAGTACATATTAAAGCACAACAGTGGAACTGAGGTATTGTTGAGACAGGATAGATGTGTAGTGTGGGAGTAAAGAGGCGTGGACATGACCCTCAATGACCAGTGTCATCCAACAGCCTTTAGCTCTCTCTTTGTTACAGTTAACTTTCATCTGATAATATGAAAGAAGTTCATTTATGCATAACATAGCACAGTTGCATTAGTAACATCAGCCTCAACTGAAATAATCATTCTGGCTATAGATACGAGTGTTATTGCACACTGTGTCATCCAAATGATGTTAAGGAAATAGCTTTTCACATTTCTACTCCCTCCCCAGAGCAGCAGCCCATTCTATGAAAAATGGTGGAAATCACACTTATTTTGTTTCCAGTGGAACCAAGCTAGTTGTCTAATTAGACAAAGCAGGGGAGTATCTGTGATTCAGTGGTAAAACTTTATTGATTACCACATATGGAACATAAACAGAGTCTGACTGCTATGAGCAGGACTCATCTATCCATATCGTTAGTTCTTTATGTCATGTTAAGTTGTATGTTAACAGGCAATTGTTCAAATATAATGGGGTTATCTTTCATTCTAAATCAAATTGAACTGAGAGTTAATCCAAATGTTTATTGTAATTAGAACATTCTTAATTTTCATGTATGTTTTATCTTGTATCTTTATTTAAATATTTTGGCAAGCTCCCTTTATTTTTAAGTCTATTAGCTGTTCTGAAGTTTTGGGCAACTTACAGGTAATTCCATATGATTCTGGAATTCACAACATAATATTTGTCTGGTTAATTGTTACGTACAAATTGTTACTTCTTAGAGTGTTAGTTTATTTTGTGATTGGCAAGTCTGGTGCAGGAACAAGTGCTCACAGTGTAATTGAGAGTCTTGCAATCATTCATTTCTTCCTGTCTAGGTTTTTCATGTATTTTAAAAACACCCAACAATCTCAAAATGAGTAACATAGGTAATGGTGTGCAAAGTCGGAAAAATTTGCTCTATGTAGTATTTCGCGAATCGGACCCATTTTGTAAATTACTACACGGGGCAAAGTCTGCATTTCATGGATTATGCTCACTTCACGGTGCGGTGTGTAACCGCAAAGTGGATATACGAAGCTCCTTTGCAGGTGCAGACTTAGCGGCAAAGTTTGCCACAACAGGTGAAGTTTGCAGTGTCTTATGGGGTTGGAAGTCACATGTGGCTGAACAACCAATAGAAAGCTGAGGGGGACATTTGTCTCTGCAGTGTTAAGAAAGTGAGGAGAAAAGACACAGCATCTAGTGATTGCGATGAGATTGTGGAGGATAAACCTAAATATGTCTTGTTTAAACATTTTTAAACCTGTTTTTGTGTATACTACATTACAGTGTTACATTCATTTTTTGTTTTGTAGTCTGAGTGTGGTGACCGTGATTGTGTTTGTGAGTGAGTGTGTGTTTTGATTTGAATACCCTTGGCCCCCTGCCCCGACACCTACCCCTTGTGTTTTGCAGTCCCCCCTCCTCTTTATCTTTCTAATCCATTGTGCTTTGAAAATAAAAGAGAAACCCACCTATCCTACATGCCTTGTTGCCCCCCCCCCATGTTTTGAACAGCAGTGGTAGCCTTCCCAGCCTGTGTAGTAGTTAATTTTTACCAATTATGCATTTCAACAAATATCTGCAGCTAAGATCTGCTTTGGAAAAAATCTTGAATGAATTCTGAACAAATTCAAACAATAAAGAATGGGACGCCATTTTAACCCTAGCCAGAAGTAAAAGGGCAGCTGGGAAATTATACAAACAGAAAGATAATGCTGGAAAAAACTCAACTACTAAAACTAAAGAAAAGTGGGAAATCATTTGGAAGAAAGCTTGTCCCAGGAAGCATGGGACCAGATGTGGGCTAATGCATACAAATCTAGTATGGATGTGCAAGGCAGACTCCTTCAACTTAAATTGTACATAATTGGTATTTTACTCCACAAAGACTTCATGAAATGGGTCATGCAGATACAGACAGATATGGGAGATGCGGGTAGGACAAGCTATTCAAATTCATATATTGTGGAAATGTCCGTCTTTACAGATGGGTGAAGTTAGAAAATTTCACTCCAGGAATTAATTCCCAAATTCACCACGATCCACGTAGTTAATCCTCTAGGCAAAGTCCAGCTTCACCTTAATCAGATAACTCTATGGAGCTTGAAGTTGACAACTTTGCTGGTAAATTAAAACTTCACTAACTTCGCTGGTGAGTTAAAACTTTGAACCATCTCTTAACTTCTCCTTATGCCTTTGTAATCGTGGGAACAAAAGGAGTCCAGGCAAAGTGTTCAGGATGTAAAACTTCAAATCAAATTTATTAATCAGTCCGGCCCAGTGGCGCTGAGGGTTGAGGCACTGGACGCCACACCTCACGCCACTCAGCAACCTGGGTTCAGGAACGAGCCCGGGTCGCTGGGGGTCGTCGGGGGGGAAGAGATTGAGTGTCGATGGGGACTACTCTCTCTTCCCAGGAAGGGTTGGGGTGAAATGATCACTCCTGGAGTGGCCTCTGATGGTTATCGGGGGCACCCAGCGTGGTGACGTAGTGAGCGCATGGGCTCGGAGTTTGCGTAAGCGCGCCCTGTGAGGAAACAGGAAAAAGGGAAAATGCCCAGCCTTGGTAGGCGACAATTGGGTCCGGTAGCTACCCCCCATGCCCAGCAGTCGTGTACACCGGCTGACCTCGGGTCTCATGGTCCATCGATGTCCTCATGTAGGGTGGCAAAGGTGAGGTGTGGATGCCTGGAACTTGTGGGAGAGTCCACGACCGAGTGTCAGGACTGAGTCTCAGATGTGACGGGATGGAGGTAAGCTGTGTGCCCCCATCAGAGAAAGTCCAGCGATGAGAAAGGCGAATAAAGAAAGTTTAAAAAAAAATGTATTAATCAGCAGACAAAATAAGCGGACTGAGTACGGAAAATAAAAGATATAACAGAAACAAAGCAGGTCTAACAATGGCTTCTCACAATGGAATCCTTCATCCACCTAGTAACAGGCTAGGGGACTGGTAGGGTAGAGCTCCTACCAAACAACTGACTTGCTCTACTATTACAAGGACATTTATACCAAGTACAAGTCTCATGACCCACTAAGCACCTTCTACTCTATATAATGTATTGAATCAAAAAGATACCTTTAAAGGCTACAAAATTAAATCTCAGTATACAAGCATATCTTATAATACTGTTTCACAAAGATAGGAACACATTAACACAAATAATAAGGCTTTTTAAGCGAAAACAAAGAATATTCCAGGAAGTCAGGCTCCTCCCAGCAGTGACTGTTATAAACAGGCAGAATACATGGCCGGCTGGCTCTAAGTAACACAGTCATTCTGCAGGGAGCTCCTGAGGTTCTACAAACAACAGTTTGCTACCTAGAGCACAGGTACATATGCAATTGCTTCTTCTTTTTATCCTAAAGTTTCTAAACAGTAGAGTACAATGATAGGAACCCTTTTGTACTCTGTATTCCTGAAAAGAAGTTTTATTGCAGCTATTTATCTACCTACTGTATATTTATCTGTCTTTTATCTGTCTTTATAAAGGCAGGTCTCATACGCAATGCTGTACAGCCTAATTAGTAAGGTGTGTCCCTGCACAAACTAGCACAAGTTCTGCTGCACTATTAACTCCTTTATTGCCAAAAAAAAGGGATACTTGCAAGCCAGAAAAGGAGTCTCCTGTGCTTCTTTAGGCACTGCTTTTACTTCTTGCAAGGGTTTCTCCTGTTCTGGGGCTTATTTACAGTTCTTTAGCTTTTTCAGGCAGTGAGAGAGCTACAGGAGTGATAGAGAAAGGAAAAAGGGGTAGGGATAGGCAGAATACCCACATGTGGCCAGAGTGTGGGTAGGGAAAATACAGGAAAAAAGGGCAGAAGAAGGTTAGTGGATAGCAGAGTATAGCATTACAGGGCACTGTTGCAACAGTTTTTATTGGGAAAAAGGAGAAGGAAACATCGCTCCAACAGCAAAAATATCTTCAAGCTGCCTCTGAAGAAGCATAAAGTAACCAAACATCACTGGTTTTAATGCTGGACTGGCAGACCCCAGTCCTTACTGTATTCAAGAACCACAACAAAAGGGGGGGGTTCAACTTAACATAAACCCCTATTTACACTCCTCCCCACCTAAGAGAAAATCACAGTTTTCTAATATTCAGAATTGCTCAAAGAGCAAAACGGGTGAGTATATCACTCAAAAATGGGAGATGGAGCTCCAGCCCACCCTCTCCTGAAGCTCCACCCTGGGGTCCCTATTAAACATACTTCCTTATGAATGCAAATTCACACACTACAAGGAACACATTCGCACAATACCTCGGGGTTTACTCTTATTTATTTCGATATTTCCACACCAAAGCAGGACAGAAAGTTAGTGTTACAGTGTACCTTCCTTGCTCTATGTTGGACCATAAAACTTATATGTCTGCAGCGCCAGGTACCACCTCATGATTCTGGGGTTCTTTTCCTTAATTTGTTGTATCCAACAGAGGGGATTATGTTCTGTCCATATTTCAAATTCGGTTCCCCACAAATAATATCTTAGAGTTTCTACTGCCCACTTTAGAGCCAAACATTTCTTTTCCACTGTGGAATATTTGGTCTGTCTCATATGCAATTTTCTGCTAATGTACAGAATGGGATGTACCTCTCCATCCTATACTTGGGATAAAACTGCTCCAATGCCTATGTTGGATGCATCCATCTGTACTATGAATGGTTTTGAAAAGTCAGTACTCTTCAAAACTGGAGCTGACAAAGGAGAGCTTTTATCATACAGACTGCTTCTTCGCATTCAGGGGTCCATTGGACAGCTGTGGGCTTACTCTTTTTAGTAAGTTCAATCAAGGGGCTGGCAAAGGTTGCAAACTGTGGCACAAATCACCTGTAATAGCCTGCTAGGCCTAAAAAGAAATGGGCATATGTTTTAGTTGAAGGCCTAGGACTCTTTGCTACAGCATCCACCTTATTTATTTCAGGCTTGACCTGTCCACCACCAATTAATCCCCCCCCCCGTTTCCCTCATGGTAAGGGAGCATTTTGGTGGGTTTACAGTGAGGCCTGCTTTCATGATAGTGTCTAGGACATTGGTAAGATGTAATAAATGTTCTTCTCAAGTGGGACTAAAAATGATGACATCATCAAGATAGGCAGCGCAGTAGCCAAGATGAGGATGCAGGAGCCGATCCATCAGCCTTTGAAATGTGGCCGGGGCTCCTTGCAGGCCAAAGGGCATCATATCAAATTGGAATAATCCCAAAGGGGTACTGAAAGCGATCTTTTCTTTTGCATCAAGGTCTAATGTTATTTGCCAGTACCCCTTGGTAAGATCCAATGTACTGATGTGGCCTAATCGATCGATGATGTCATTGATGCAGGGCATAGGTTGCCCATCAAATTTGGATATAGTGTTCAATTTGTGAAAATTGAGGCATATCCTAACCCCAACCTCTTCTTAGAAACTATCACCATGGGAAAGCTCCACTTACTGTTGGATTCTTCAATCACATCCATGTCCTTCATTTTCTGCATCTCTTCTATTACTTCTCCCTTTACTCTTTTGGGTAGTCTATAGGGTTTTACCAGGACAGGTGTCTCTTGGGTCACATGGAAGTGATGAGTTATGTTATGTGCCTTGCCAGGGGTGTTCACAAAGGTAGACTGAAAGTGTTGTAGGACCTGTTCTATTTCTGCCCTTCGGGTAACGCTTAATGTTTCATTTACCATGGGGGTGGTTGGGTCTTCCCTTTCTAGTCTCTGATAGGCCAGGTCCACCTCATTATCAGATGAACTAGGACACACATACATGGTAGGAGCAGTAGCTGATTGGTCATACCAATTAGTTAACAAATTTGCATGATAGACCTTTACCTTTCGTCTCCTAGCTGGCATTTTCACAGCATAATTCACTGGCCCAGTTTGTCGCTGTATTACATATGGGCCCTGCCGCTTCATGGTTAGCGTATTGTCGGTGGAGGAAAGTAACAACAGAACACATTCTCCTGGCTGAAACTGCTTGTTACTTACCCCCATGTCATACTTCTCTTTCTGATATATTTGTTTACCTTGGTTCTAGGAATGGGCTAGTTGTACATATTTCGCCACCTTTTGGCACATTTGGGCCACATACTCAAGAGGTGCTGTGGGTGAAATGCTTTTGTCCCTTTCCCGCTGTTCTTTGACCATGTCCAGGAGTCCTCTTGGATTTTTGCCATAAAGAAGTTCCAAAACCGAAAAGCCAGTAGATGCCTGAGACACCTCCCTGTACGCAAACAAAAACAGTGGTAAATATAGGTCCCAGTGTTGTCCCTCATCTTCCACATATTTCTGTATTGTCTTTTTAATTGTTTTGTTGAAACAGTCTACTAAGCCATCAGTTTGAGGATGGTATGGAGAAGTATACTCAGCTTCTACTCCTAAAGCCAGGTACAGATGTTTCAACAAAGCTGAGCAGAATTTTTTTCCCCTGACAGTAAGTATGACCTTTGGTATCCCTACCTTGCTGAAAAACTTCAAGAGCTCATCAGCTATTTTTTCAGCTGTGATTGTACATAAAGGAATAGCCTCAGGATACTTCATTGCATAATCACAGATGACTAGGGCAAAAGGATTTCCCTTTGTGCTCTTTGGCAAGGGTCTTACCACATCCATTGCTACTCTTTCAAAGCGGTTGGTCACAAGTGGCAGGGGTTGCAGGGGGACCTTATCTGATTTCTTAACAAGGGCCACTTTCTGGCAAGCACTACAGCTCCTACAGTAGTCTGCTATTTGTTTGTGAATCCCAGGCCAATAGAAACGATGTAGCAGTCTACTGAGGGTTCTGTCTCTTCCTGCATGTCTTGCACAAGGGACATCATGTGCTAAATACAGTAAATGGGCCCAGTGCTGTTCAGGGACCACTAGTTGGTCCACACTTCCACTTGTTTTTGGGTTCATACACTGTCTATACAGTAGCTCCTTTAGAACTCTAAAAACAGGAGTGGGTGCATCAACCCCTTCTGGAACAACCTGTGCAAATAATGGTTTAAGAGACTGATCCTGTTTTTGACTTCCTGCAAAAGAATCACACATTTGTTTATTAACCACTATATCATCACAGTTTAAGTTATGTATTAGAGTCCATTGTCTTTTTTACAGCTTCCTTTCTCTTCTTGGTTTCTTGCATTTTCCTGGGGGCTCAAACAGTGTGTCATCAAAAGGAAAAGTGTCCAACACAGTCTGCTCCTTCTTAGCCTTGGCTCGAGTCAGTACAGCACACACAGCTGATGTAGGTGACAGCAAATGTTCAAATAAGGGGTAATCATTCCCAGTACAACAGGTACAGGCAAGTTAGGCACCAGTCCCACCTTCATGGATTGTGATTGGGAATTGAGACTTAGGCTTATGTCCTTCAAGGAGTAATAATGGACGTCGCCATGAATACAGGTAACTCCAGTTCGCTCTTTCCCTGATTCTCCTTGCACAAGGTCAGCATGTATTAAAGTATGATGGCTCCCAGAATCTAGTAATGCTGTTACTTCCTTCCCTTCCATGGTAATAGGGATAACGTAATGTCCCCAGTTAGCTAGGGCCAGGTAGGTAGGGTCACTTTTCTTCTTAGGGCAAAATATGGCTATGTGTCCTTTACTTTGACACTCATGACATGCAATATCAGGGTTGTAAGGTTTTGTGGGTCTATTCACTTTACCAGTAGTGGCATCACTAGACATTTTACCAGAAGGAGTGGAAGGTCTTACCGTAGGTGAGGGACAGCTGGTCCAGGAATGTCCCTTCTGACGAGCTGGGCAGGCAGTCACAAAATCCTCTGCTAGCTGGATTGCTTTTTCTGCTGTCTCTGGCCAATGTTCCCTCACCCAAATTTGCACATCATGGGGAAGAATTTTTATGAACTGCTCAAGGACTACTGCTTCCACAACCTGGTCCATAGTCTTTACAGATGGCTGTAACCACTTTTTATCAAATCAAATCAAATCAGTTTTATTTCTAAAAGGTGCCTTTCTAAAACGAAGGTGCCTGTACAATAAAATACATAAACTAAAATAAGTTATTAAAAACAAACATATAATTTATGACAAAAAGCAGTATAGTAGCAGCATAACAAAACATAACAAAACATATCAAAACATAACAAAACATATCAAAACATAACAAAACATAACAAAACAGATCAAAAACAGCAGCATCAATCAACAAATGCCAAGCTGAAATGATGAGTTTTTAAGGCAGTTTTAAAGCTCTGGACGGTTAGGCAATTTCGTACCGATGAGGTAGAGAATTCCACATAGGTCTTGCAGTCTTACATATGCCTCCTGTGGGGAGTCAACAGTTTGATACTGGGGTCCGGAATCTCTGACGGTAGGTCTCAATATTTATGTCATAGCACTTCAGTATCGCTTGACGCACATGCTCATAGTTCGTGGCGTGTCTGGTTTCCACATGGCTATAGGCTAATTGGGCCTTCCCCATAAGGTAAGGGGCTAGCCTAAACACCCATTGGTCCCTAGGCCACCCACAGGCTGTAGCCACCCTTTCAGAAGTTGTTATTTAGGCCTCTATGTCATCGTTATCAGCCAGTTTAGAGAACTTAATGTCTTTTGGACCTTCATTGATAGGGTTCTGACGGTTAGTGCCTAAAGCTTGTATGGTCTTTAAAGTGCCCGCCCACCTGGCTTCACTTTATAGTATGTTCCATTCTCTTTGCTTCTCTAAATCCAATTGTTTAACACAAAGCCATCTTAATAGGTCTTGTACCTCAGAGGGGGGTACATCTTCTTTCTCTTCCAGGGAATTAGAATCCCCTCCTTCTGCACCTTCTTTGTTTAATTCTCTCTTGGAATCAGTCCTGACCTCCTTCCACCTCACATCACCTAGACCACTGGATAAGGATAGTTGAAACTTCTCCACCATGGTTCTTGTGGAAACTCCCCCTGGAATGGGCACCTCCACCTTGGCCTGCTGCTTCTGGTCCTCCATGGTTTTTAGCACCAAAAACTGATAAGAGCTGCACTTGCCTCTCGAATCCCACTTCTGATACCAAGTGTAATCATGGGTACAAATGAAGTCCAGGCAAAGTGTTCAGAATGCAAAACTTCAAATCAAATTTATTAATCAGCAGACAAAATAAGTGGACTAAGTACAGAAAATAAAAGATATAACAGAAACAAAACAGGTCTAACAATGGCTTCTCACAATGGAATCCTTCATCCACCTAGTAGCAGGCTAGGGGACTGGCAGGGTAGCGCTCCTACCAAACAACTGACTCGCTGTACTATTAGAGGAACATTTATACCCAGTTATAAGTCTCATGATCCACTAAGCACCTCCTACTTTATACACTGAATCAAAAAGATACCTTTTAAGTAACACAGTCATTCTGCAGGGAGCTCCTGAGGTTCTACAAGCAACAGTTTGCTACCTAGAACACAGGTACATATGCAATTGCTTCTTCTTTTTCACCTAAAGTTTCTAAACAGTAGAGTACAATGATAGGAACCCTTCTGTACTCTGTATTCCTAAAAAGAAGTTTTTATTGCAGCTATTTATCTACATTTATCTGTCTTTATAAAGGCAGGTCTCATACACAGTGCTGTACAGCCTAATTAGTAAAGTGTGTCCCTGCACAAGCTAGCACAAGTTCTGCTGCACTATTAACTCATTTATCACCAAAAAAAGGGATACTTGCAAGCCAGAAAAGGAGTCTCCTGTGCTTCTTTAGGCACTGCTTTTACTTCTTGCAAGGGTTTCTCCTGTTCTGGGGCTTATTTACAGTTCTTTAGCTTTTTCAGGTAGTGAGAGGGCTACAGGAGTGATGGAGAAAGGAATAAGGGTTAGAGATAGGCAGAATACCCACATGTGGCCAGAGTGTGGGTAGGGAAAATATAAAAAAAAGGGCAGAAGAAGGTTAATGGATAGCAGAGTATAGTATTACAGGGCACTGTTGCAACAGCTTTTATTGGGAAAAAGGAGAAGGAAACATCACTCCAACAGCACAGATATCTTCAAGCTGCCTCTAAAGAAGCATAAATTAATCAAACACCACTTCTTTTGAGGCTGGACTGGCAGACCCCAGTCCTTACTATATCCAAGAACCACAACAAAAGGGGGGAGGTCGACTTAACATAAGCCCCTATTACAGCCCTCTTGCCCATAACTTCTCCTTACACCCTCCTGCCCATAACTTCTCCTTATTCCCTCCTGCCCAAAATTACTTCTTACATATCTCTCCTACCCATATACTTCTCCATACTCCCTCCTACCCATAACTTCTCCTAACATATCACTCCTGTCCATAACTTCTCCTTACTCTTGCCTGCCCATAATTTATCCTTACATATCTCTCCTGCCATCACTTCTCCTTACGCCCTCTTGCCATAACTTCTCCTTATGCCCTCCGGCCCATAACTTCTCCTTACTCTCTCCTGCCCATAACTTCTCCTTAAATATCTTGCCTGCCATAACTTCTCCTTATGCCATTTTGCCCATAACTTCTCCTTATGCCCTCCTGCCCATAACTTCTCCTTACTCTCTCCTGCCTCTAAACATTTCCTTTTTACCTCTTGCCCATAACTTCACCTTACATATCTCTCCTGCCTATAAATTACGCTCTCCTGCATATAAACTTCTCCTTACTCTGTCCTGCCCATAACTTCTTATGCCCTCTTGCCCATAACCTTTCCTGATGCCCTCCTACCCATAACTTCTCCTTACTCCCTCCTGCCCATAACTGCTCCTTACTCTCTACTGTCCATAACTTCTCCTTACATATCTCTCCTGCACATAACTTCTCATTACTTCCTCCTGCCCATAAACTTTTCCTTACACTCTCTTGCCCATATGCCCTCCTGCCCAGAACCTCTCCTTACACCCTCTTGACCATAACTTCTCCTTTCACCCTCCTGCCCATAACTTCTCCTTATGCCCTCCTGCCCATAATGTCAGGCTTCCCTTGTAATGTTGTACTGGCATTGTGGAACTGTTTATTCTGCAATACGACCTCAAGGGAGCCAGAGGCATTATGATGGTACTATGCGGAATCATAGGCATTTATACAAGCAGTCAGGTCTGCAGAGTTCCAGGGAAGATGGGATCCACAAACTCATGACCAGTAGAGGAAACGTGTTTGTTCCTGACGGTAGTGAGTTTAGCATGGAAAATGGAGAACGCTGCATCTGTGTCTTCAGGCACAGAGATGTGATTTCAATCAACAGTCTGAAAGGAATCTAGTAGGTCAATCAGATTAAGACCTGAGTGCTCTGCACCAGAAGTACATCAGAGGGCTTTTGGGTGATAGAGATTCTGAACACAGTAGATCATTTAATGGTTGCTGATGGAGTCTGAGAAGGTGCCAACTTCAACAATGTGATGTGGATGAGAGGAGAGGATCACATTTATGATGGTGTGGCTTGAGGAGTTTGGATTGGGCTGGTATGGCTCAATGCATAGTTGGATAAGGTTTAGGGCCTGAATTTTTTGGGCTAATTTTTTGAGGATTGGGTAAACTATGTGATGTTGAGGCCCTCAGGGACTAGGACCTCACTAGAGAGTGCAAGACTGGAGAGAGAATAAGAGATCAAGAAGTAAGTTGGGTCTGGAAGCAGGGTGGTAGTGGACACCACTGCTTAATACAGGGGGGAGGGGTGACAGAAAGGGATGCAGAGCTTAGAGTGGAGGAGTTAATGTGAGGTAGGAATGGCAGACTGAAGTGTAATTTTACATTTGAGGTTGAGATGGCCACATTACCTCCCCGAATTACCACAGTCCTATCTGAGAATAATGTGCCAGTAAGGGAGATCTCTATGGCACTGTTCCTAACTGAAAGACAAAACTCATCTACAATTAGAAAGCTGGGCTGGTGCAGTTGAGTCCACAGCCTAAGTTGGTCCAACTTAAAAAGTAATCGCCATGTGCCAGTGTGGCTAACGCTTAATCCCTTAGGGAGGGGAAAGGGAGACCAGGGTTAAGCTCAACATCTCCTGGCAACAACAGAAGTGAAATGACATGCTTCAGTGAGCAGGACTTCCTACAGTGAGGGAAGTGAGGATGAGAAGAGTGAGGAACAGGAGAAGGTGGGGCAAGATAGCTCTCCAAAGGGTTTTGAGGTTGAGAGTAGGGAAGGAGTAGATGCTGCTACAGTTGAGGTAAGGATAAGAAGGGGGGGAAGGAGGGTTGTGGAACAGATGATGGGGAGGAGAGAAAGGGTGAGAGAGGTGGGGATGAGATGGAACATAAGAGTGGAGGAAGAGGAGAAACTGACAGGGAAAGAGTAGCGTGTTGGAGGCTAAGGCTCAGGAGAGTAAAAGAAGAGCTGGTGATGAGGTAGAAGACTAGTGAAGCAGGTAGGGCATAGGCATGGCAGAACTGAAGAATGAATTAAAAGTTGAGTAAGAGGGAGATAGGCAAGGCAGGTGGTGACATAGGCAAGGCAGGAGGAGTAAGTAAGGGAGAGGAGAGTAATGCCTTATAGCTCCCTCCTTCAACATAGAAACACATTTTGGTTCCTATCTTTTTTATTTACTATATCTATAGCACTCCAGAGAGGTGCTATATTTATAGCTCCTCTCTGGGGCCCCAGGGCTAACTCCGTCAATTTCTCTAAGAGAGATGGCCTGGGTCCTTTATGGGCTGGTGAAGAACTTGGTGACAAATAGAAATTGAAAGGTGATGACAGAAAAAGTCTTACAGTCCATCATGTCAGCAGGGCTGCTCATGGAGGCAACATTTTGCACTGGACACAACAGACACAATTCATATAGTGTTTCTCTCTTATCTTGTCATCATCTGTGGCCAGTAGAAATGAGCTCACTTTCGGTCCAATGTGAAGTTAAATCCAAGATAGCCCATGTCATCATACAGAAACCTTAGAATGACTTTTCAGTACTTCCACAGGAAAACCAGTTGCTTACATTGAGGAGAATGGTCTTGCACAATTCTGATGAAAAGCCCTCTTTCAAAGAAATCTTGGTTCACTCACGTAGAAGATGGGGAGCATCAGGATAATCATGTACTTTATCAGAGACTCTTCTCTGTGGTGGCAATTACTTCACATAGATCTTACCATGATCATTACACTGGAACAATTTAAGTTCAGCATGGCTAGGCTGAGCAGTGCAGCAAGCTGGAATCCAGTGATGGTGGCATACATTTCTATAGTGGCATCAGATGGGGCTCTCAAGCTGTCAATAGCTCTGTCATAGTTAGACAGAGTGCCTTTTTTAGGGACACATTTTAAACAGATTGCTTGCACAGTAGTTGTTGACACATGAACCTACTGGCTCTCTTGAGAAGGATGGGGTCTTGGAACAAGGCATTAGCATCTGTGTTGTTCAAATTTCAGTGGTTCTCCAAGCTATAGTTGTACATGGATAGTGCAAATAGCCAACAGCGCCTTGCAGTATCCAACTTCACTGTGTTATGCTAACATAAGTGAAGGGGCTGTTGTCCATCCTCACTGTAAACTGTGCTTCACACAGATAGTCATACAATTAGTCAATCAGCACATTTCAATGCTAAGAATTCCAATTTTGCACTAGACAGTTTTTCTCAGACAGTGTCAAACTCTGGATGATAAAACCAACAGATTTTAAACCTTCAGGGTTCTTTTAGTACAAGACAGCACCCAGTACATTCATGCTGGTATCAGAGGGCAAGAAATATGGATTAGTTGGATCAGCATAAGTCAATAAAGGAGATTTAGTGAGGTGTTTGATGATCTCCCTAAAGGCAACTTCCCAGTTTTGGTCCCATTGGGCTCCCAAACATTTTTTCTCTTTAAAACAGTAAACCATTTTGACTATGGTGACAATGTATACGGTGTTTCCTTTATCTCTAAATTCTGGCTTGGCTCCCCTCTTACCTTACCTCCCTCCTCACTTTCCCATCTACTACTTCTTACTCCCTTCGCAAATTTGATTCTCAAAGTCTTACACTCCCCCAATGAAATCCTCTGCTGGTCAAGCTGCCTTCTCCCTCCCTTCCCTAAACTTTGGGACTTCCCCCCTTTACTATCCACTCAACTCCATTCCTTCACTCTTTCAAATCACTCCTCTTTGACTTCACCACTCACTGCTGCAGCTGCCCCAAAAGTGGGCCCTAGGCTGTTGCTTGCACATCAGTGCAGCTCCCTTATACAGCCTCCCCCAATTTTTTTTTTTTTAGTCTTTGGTAACCGGGTAAGGCCCACTAGGCACAAGTGCCTGTTTTCAGGGGCAACCTGGGAGCACAGGGCAGTCAAGTGACTTGCTCAGACTCACACAGTATGCAAGTGGAGGTTGTGAGAATCAAACCCAGGTCTGGTCTGCTGGATGTACCAAGCTCGTTCACACCTCATTCCTCTAACCTCTAGGCTATACTGCCAGCCTAAATTGCAATGATTGCTCCTGCCATAGCCCCTATATTGCCTATTGTACACTACGAATTGTTTTCCCTCAGCACTTTTTGCACTGTAGTGTACCTACTTACACAGAATCTTTTGCCATTGTACAGTTGTTAAGTTTTGTTGGTTATTACCTAAGTTTTGTATTATTTGTACTTTTTTGTACCTCATTGGTTCTACTCAGATTCTCCCTCTCTTCCTCCCCCCAGGATGCATCTGGAAATGAGCTATTACTAGCTTAGAATGTCTTTCCTGGTAAACATTTTGAAATAGATAAATAAAAAAATAGTCTCTCCTTAAGGGTTCCTAACCATTGGTGGCTAATCTGCCTTGGGTAGAATGATATCTCTGTGTATGATCAGTGATAGGACAATGATGTTAAAGTCCTTCACAAACCTCCTGCAGTATCTGAAAATCCCAGGAATAGCTGCAATGGCTCCAAGTTGTGGGGCCGAGGCCAGGTGGCTAGTGCCTTAACTTTTAGTGGATCGCTACATATTCCTTCTGATAAAATGATGTTCCTCACATATTTCACTGAGGCTTGGCAAAATTGGCACTTGCCGAGTAATACTGTACCTTTAGTCATGTACCCCTCAAATCTATCCAAGGCCTTCCTTAGTCTTTCCTTATGTTCGTCAATGTCCTTTCAAAGACAAAGAGTTCACCCAAGTATTCCAACACTTGGAGCAGGTTCCTGTCCCCTATGACCTTCTCAATCAACTGCTGAAATGTAGTGGTGCCCTAAATATACCTTGTGGCATACATTTGAGCTGACAGAACCTGAGGGGCAAACAGTGGCTGTCTTCTCCTTGACTTCCAGAGTCATCAAGATCTGATATTATCTGCTTGGAAAATCCAGGACCAAAAACAACTTACTACCTATCAGGTTCAAAAGGACATCCTCCTCCCCTTGTGAGATGGTATACTGATCAGGGACTGTGGACTTGTTTAGATCCATTAGTCAAAGCAGATCCTCATTGCTCTGCTCTGTTTCTAGACTACCACAATCAGGAATGCATATGGGCCTTGCAACTCTGTGAGGATTTCTGCTACCAACAATTCCTGAAAGTGGAATCTGATGTCTTCTATGTCTGCTGGGCCAAGCATCTTGACCTCTCCCTGAGTGGACTGCTGTTTTTTGCAGTGAATGTAATGCTCCTCTTCCTGAATACATCACATGACCCAATTGATTACTGAGAAGTCCTTGGTCCATTTGGCAAATTTCTGGCTCAAATGCTGCCTAGCAAAAGATACTCAGTGCAGCCTCCAGTTCTGTAAAAAAAAAACAAAAAAAGAAAAACAAAAGAAAACTCTATCAAGGTGTAGTCCATTCCAATGCAGGTCAGCCAGTTATCATCACAGCAGACACTGGAACAATAGGTCCACTCACCCTATGTAAATATATGGATTTATTTACAGAGTATCCAGAAAGTACCTAGTCTCCCACCAACATTGCAGGGTGATGGTACCCTTTCCCCAGAGTGGACAGTTGTCTATAATATCAAATTTATACATTTCAGAAGTAAGCAATGTATACAGCTGTGCAAATATTCTTTTTCTCAGCTTCCAAAAAAGCATGTTTACATCTGACCCTGCAATAACCTCTACCTTGTAATTATACCATATAACACTTTGTTTATAAAAACAATTCTCTGAGCTTTTTAATATATTGAAAGCAAGAAAATAAATTATACCTTGTGTCTGGTTTCCCTGTTGCCTTTGTACGCACGTAGAGTAATACCTTTTTAATTTCTGTAAACAATTTTTCTATTTTACGCATCAGTTGAAAATAATTTCTTTCTACCAAGTGACTGCTGATTTTCATTTAAAAAGGCTCATTTTTCCTTTTTGCAATTATATGGGATTTTACTCCTACTTTTTTCACAATTAATATTATGGTTCCAGACTGAATGAGAATGATTTGCTAAACTGATTACACTTACTTGTTTTCATTAAAAAGGCTCTCATTTCCTTGTAACAACTGTGTAGCTTTTCAATGTATTTTTTCAATGTTAGCAATTTTCTGGCCCCAGTTTAACTGAGACTTCTATGCTTAATTGGTTTGAAATACATTTTACTTATTGTATTTGTTTATTCCTCATAGAGTTTCATAGCCCAAGTCCTTTATATCTGTTATAGATAAAGAGTGTATCAATTTAAGTGAAGGGTATATTCACACCACACCTGTAATTTGCTTTGCTTTGTGCATTTTAAATATAGTGGACACTTACCAATTCCCACTGTTTACTAATGCCACTCCTAGGACCCACCTCTTAGGAGCACTTTTGCAGTGTGTGTGTGTGTGTGTGTGTGTGTGTGCAAGGCTTTAATACATAATCTGTCTGAAATGGCAGAGTAAGCATGGTGTTGTGCATTCTTTACATGATGACATCAGCAAATGTCTGCAATCACCCCTACCAATGGTGTGAGCATACACTGGCTGGTCTCCGAACCTGCCTAAACAGCAGCACGTAATGGTCAACATGCCAAGGTGCCAGGCCAACAGCAGATCACATGATCTCAACTAAGAAATATTAAAACCATGGCAGTTATGAAAATAGACACTAGTGCAAAGAGAATTCTGAGAACATAACCATTTAGGTGACACATATTAATAAATTAGTGTTTATTAGTTTTATATTTGTTCTAATGGGGCAGAGGTGGGGATTGCAGGTCAAGTAGGGGTTGACTTCTTTTACTTTGCCTACCTAAATTTAGGTATAAAGAAAGACAGAGAGCTAGAGGGGTGCCAGTGTCATCCACATTCCACATGCAGCAGTAGAATCCTAAGGGTGCCCTAGAGGATAAAATAAGCAAAATGTTAGTTAGTTTAAATAATTGAAAGCCTGTCTATGGGTTCGAGTCTATATTCAGGATCTGTTGCTCTACATTTTCCAAAGTGGAAGGCCTCTTTGGTAAGAAGTTTTCTTTCTAGAGCACCCCTCTCCTAATAATTGTTAGTTTTTCTAGGCAAAAAAAAAACTCAGTTTGGTATTGTGTGTCTCATTGTTATAAAGTGTTGTGTAATCAATGAACTGGGGTATTTCCACCTTATGGCAACTTCATGTTCTTCAGTTCTTGCTTTCAGCTGTCTGTTAGGTTTCTCTCTGTACACTTCATCACACAAACACTTTATTACATATAGTAAATTACTCTAGTGGGGAGAAGAGAGGAGAGAGGAGCGGCTGCACACTGGGCATTTTGTGACTGCTAAAGCAGGATTTTGGAGCAGCTTAAATTTACTATAAAACAGGTATGCTGCCAGTGCCTGTGAGAAGCTGAAGTTTTTTCTCATAATCTTGTGGACTGTTTAGTAATCTCCAAAATCTTTCCAGACCTTCTTGTGCCATGGTGAATCAGTGGCTCATTCCTGGTTCTGCTTTGTTCTTCCACAGGTGCCAGGAATCTGCCAGTGGAGAGGCAGCATCAGTGTAAGAGCAGCAGGGAGCCCTACAGAGGATCAGCTGCCAGGAAAGAGAACCTAAAACAAAAAACACCACTAGAGTTGGAGACAAAGTGAACAGCGTTTGCTAGGACCTGAACCAAGATCCTTTAGTCCTCTCCTATGCACATCGCCTTTCTAATGGGAAGTTAGCTCTGCTTAACCTGATATTTTGAATTTTTGCAAATTTGAAAATAGTCTGTTAGATTTTGGGGTTATGATAATGTACCCAGATGCTCTTTAGGAGATTTTATGTACTTTCAGTAGAGGTGGACAAAAGGTAGAATGAGAAATTGATGTTTTTAGTTTTAATGTTTCTTATGTACAAAGGTGCAGATTGGGTATGTGCCACATATCCCTGGCGCGTAGCCCACTGTGCACCCACCTGGACCCACAGTGCCCCCGTGTGGCATTCACTACCAGACAGCCACCCCCCCCATGCTGGATCCCTGGTAGTATGTGGACCTATGCGTGGGGTGGACCGGGTGTGGCATGGGGGCATTCCAGCACTCCACGGAATACACATATATGCAGACTGCCAGGCACAGGTGTTGGCACCTCCACCAGGTCGGGGCAGCCGTAAAGGTGGGGGGCCTATTACGCAGTCCTCCAAGAGTGAGAGTCATGAGCTGCGGCTGTGAGGCAGGGGCCATCGCACCCCCACTGAGGAAGCCCCAGTATGCAGGGCACTCTGGGGGGACTGTGGGTGGTGTCCAGGAACCCACCACCCACACCGCATGTGGCACTCTACATGCCAGCTCCTTGCCTGGTGCACATGGGTGCAGGAGATCCATGGAGGGGTCTGGGTTGGGTGGCTGACTGGTCTCACGCCCAGATCCACGGATCCGCACCGAACTGCCCCCATGGGACTGCATGCCAGAGGGGCAGGGCTGTAGATGGGAGATGCATGGTGGCCACTGTTCATGAATGTGGCCTCCTGTGGGTGCAGATCTTTGAGGGTGGGGTACTCACCTCAGGCATATATCACCCACCCCTTTGTGCATAGGGACCATTGTATGTTAGCAAATTTCATAGTGTATTTCATTTTGGAGCATTTGTAACATTAAATTGTTTTTACTATACCGTCTCACTATACCAGCTTCATTTCAGAAAGAAGTTCCTCTGTTTATTAAAGTGACTAAAACTTTTAAAAGTGGTTAAAATAAGTTTAAGTTTGGCTAACAATAAGATAATACTGTACTAGCATTTGCTATTATTAATCTGGGAAAATTATTTTTAAAATGCTTGCCAGATAACACACGTGACCTCACAGTACAAAGCGCAGGTGCTGGCGTTCATGAGGCGGATCCACCATCTTGGAAAGGGCAGCAGAGCAGTAAGTGTGTGAGAATGCTGCAAAACCGGGAGCCTGTGACTGTTTTTAGCTAGCAGCTCTTAAATTATTTAAGTAAGAAACCACAAAACTACCGGAGAGGACCTTTTCTGGCATAGCTGAGGCTTGACATTTCTAGTCCTACTAGAAACTGTGTATGATAGATGCCAAAGCTGGAACCGACTAAACCGTGAGAATGCTGTGTTATTGGGCAAACGTTTTTAAATATATCAAGTAAGTTGTTAACAAATTTTGAAAGTTTTCCTCTTCATCAATTGATCGTTAATAATACCAAACACATTTGATAAAATTCATACAGCAGCATTGCTAATAGTGTAGCATAAATATAGCATGCACCAAGCAGAAAAGGGATCTTGGGGTTATCATCTCTGATGACCTCAAGGTAGGGAAACAGTGTGACAAGGCAGCAGGTAAAGCAAATAGGATGCCTGGATGCATAGGCAGGGGCATCACCAGCAGGAAAATGGGAGGTCATAATTCCACTATACAAGACACAAGTGAGGCCCCACCTGGAGTACAGTGTACAGTTCTGGAGACCTTACCTACATAAGGACATAGACAGGGTAGAGAAGGTTCAGAGGAGGGCAACAAAGATGGTACATGGATTGCATCACAAGTCCTATGAGGACAGGTTGAAGGAACTGAATATGTACTCCCTGCAGGAGAGGAGGGAGAGAGGGGATATGATAGAGACATACAAGTATCTTACAAGGAGTAACAGGGTGCAGGAATACACTATTTGTAAGCGAAAAAGATGTTCCAGAACTAGAGGGCATGGGATGAAGTTGGAGGGAGGACGATTCAGAGGAAACGTGAGGAAGAATTTCTTCACAGAACGGATGGTGGACAAGTGGAACAC